>CM054123.1:170756960-172209460 GCA_028751855.1 Ambrosia trifida | reverse complement strand
TTTTTAGGATGATTTTGTGAGACTGTTTGAAGAATTTGACCAACATCCAAAGTTGGGGGCTGGGTGCGCTTCTTCATTTATTGCTTTAATTCCAAAAATTGATGAACCGGTGGATTTTAAAGATTATAGATTGATTAGTCTTGTGGGGTGCATTAACAAGGTTATTTCAAATGTGCTAGTGGCAAGGAAAGCTAGGATGATTCCGTTTGGGGGCAAGGGTGTGTTGCTTAAATCGGTGTTAAACTCCCTACCAACATATTACTTCTCACTATTAAAGGCACCAGTTATAGTTTTATAGCATTTAGACTGTTTGAGGATGGTCTTTTTTTTTTGGGGGCGGTTCGGATGAAAAAGCCAAAATGAATTGGGTCACTTGGGATAGTGTTATTGCTCAGGTTAGTGGGGTGTTTTGGGGTTTTGTTCCTTAAAAGATGCAAACTTGTCGATGTTGGCGAAGTGGTGGTGGTGGTTTAAGGTGGATGCAAATGGGCTGTCTAGATGGGTTATATGGGCTGTACACCACTCTTCAAGGGATTGGAATCCCATTCCGGCCAGGATTTCCGCGTCCGGTCCTTGAAAAAATTTTGCGACTTCCATGGGGTAACTGAAGAATTTAGGTCTGGATGTTGGTAAGTCGATTAAAGGGGTGTTGGGGAACGGGTCGTAGATCATGTTTTGGTTGGATAACTGGTTGGTCGATGAGCCGCTGGCGAACAAGTTCCCATTTCTGTTTGATGAGGAGAGGCACAAATATGCTGCAGTTTTTGACAGGTTACCGGGAAGTGGGCCGGGTTACGTTGGGTTTGGGATTGGCGTTCGGCTGTTTTGGGGCCTACAGTGGCTGCAGAACTAGCCGAACTACTGTCCACCTTTGTCTGTCTGATCCTGTCTTCAGGAATGGATGGATGGGTGTGGGACGCGGGGGGGGGGGGGGGGGGCTGCATTTACAGTAAAGGGTGCAAAATCGGCTCTGCAAGATAGTAGACATTCATTGGCTTCATGGATTATGGATTGGAACTCATGGGTACCAAAGAAAGTTGGGATTCTTGCTTGGAGGGTTGGGCCGACTTCCTACGAAAGCGGTGCTCAGGAGGAGAAATATAAACATCGTGTCAAATCTTTGTCCTTTGTGTGGCGAACATGTGGAAACTGTGGAACACTTATTTATATCTTGTGGTTTTGCACAAACAGTGTGGCAACTAGTTTCGCAATGGTGCAAAGTCGGTAACATATTCGCGTTTGAGTTCCGGGATATTTTGAACCTTCATTGTTACATGGATGGAACAAAAGGGACCAAGAAAGCATTTCAAGTAGTTTGTCTCACAACTGTTTGGTGTATCTAGAACGCAAGAAACGAGGTGGTTTTCAAGCAAAAGCAATGTTCAATTCAGAAAATATTGGGCGACATCAAAGCGCTTAGTCTCTTATGGGTCAAGGCACGAGCAAAGCGAGCTAATTCGGATGGGGAAAAGTGGAGTGGGTTCAATCTTTCTAACATTATGTGGTGAGATTATTGGGTGGGTTGGTAATCATTCGGTATGTATCTATGATTCAGTTGTGTCTTCTTTTCTGTGTATATATTGTTTCGGTAATGTACTAGACGAACTTGCTAGTAACCCCTAGCTTTTGGGTGATGAATAAAAACTTTGTTGGTCGTTCAAAAAAAAATTCATCACATTGGAATCCAAACTTCAAAAAAAGACAAAAAAAAAATAAAAATAATAATAATAAAAACGAAATTTTGTGTGTGTGGAATATCTACCGGTAGGGGTAACATATATGCCATGCTTTTGTATTATTATACTCTTTATTGGGCTGAGAAGAAATGAGTTTGTTAAATTGTGTGTTTTTTTTACCTAATTCATAGAAGGGGTTGCGGCGTAGCTTGTTGTCAGCTTGCCCGCTATCTTGATGTAATTTTTTCAGTCATGTTATATATCGATAAAAAATGTTTTTATGATTAGCGAATATATACCATCTGTATTTTGAGATGTAAACTGAACCGCCTTGGATGTGCAACATGTATCGAATGCTATATCGAGTGTCAGTATTATAATGAAACGAACCATTATCAATCAAAAGCCCACGAAGGATTGCAACCCTATCGTGGTTGCAATATTATAGACTTGTCCATCCAAATCGACCTTAAAAACCTTGTTTCCTCTTTTTTGCAATTCGTGAAGAAGCTGATGAAGAAGAGCTCATGTCAATTTAAGGATTCAATCGGAGAAGATAAACTTGGGTTTTAGATTTCTTGGTTGAAGAAGCTGATGTTCAGGAAATGTTACGAATTATGTTGTTTATGTTTTGTAAAGAATGGGCCCACACAAACGTGACGTGGATTTAAAAAACATTACGTGTAATAAGAAAAAATGTCAGCTTGCCAACTCAAGCGCCACATTAGCATCAGGTCCACATCAACAGCCACATCATCTTTAACTAACTTAGTTAGTCCATACTTAATGGAGGTTCATTTTTGACACTCACATGTTCACTTAGGATTACCCTGCTCCAACATAAAAGTTTGGATTAATATTGACCAATGGCCCAAACTTTAGTTTATTTAAATCCAATATGTCAAAGATGTGAAATCAACCTCATTGTCTTTGAGGTTTTGGGAGTATTCTATTTATACATATACAGAGATTGTACAGTAACCTCTCCTTTGATTTAGGAGAGCCAATGTCAAAGAAGAATACATAGAAATGAGAAAATTATGAAGGAACATATTAAATACAAATAAATTATAATTATTTCCTAATACCACCCTTCAATCGAAATGATGGCGGTCCAAGACGAAACATCTTGTGAAATTCAACAAACTGTGCGCGCGGAAGACTTTTGGTTAAAATGTCAGCCACCTAAAGAATGGTTGGGACAAACTTGGTATAAAGTTTGCCAGAGTTGACTAACTCACGAATAAAATGATAGTCCAGGTCAATGTGCTTAGCACATTTGTGAGAAACGGGTTTTTGGGTCATAAACAAGGCACTCTTGTTGTCACATAACAATGTAGGACGATCCGGTGGTAAAGCATGCAATTCCCGTAAGAAATGAGTTGGCCATACTAGTTCAGCAGCGGTGTTTGCCATGGCACGATATTCTGATTCACAACTGTATCTGGAGACAGTAGGTTGCTTCTCAGCACTCCAGGATACAAGATTACCTCCCCAAAAAAATGGAATGGCCATACGTTGGGTCAAGACAACGAGCCCAATCAGCATAAGAGTAGTCAACGAGCCCGAAGGATAGTGTGCCTTTGACATAAAGTGATAGTCGTTTCACAACTCGAAAATGGTCAACCGTGGGACTATGAAGAAACTGAGAGAGCTGATTAACAACATAAAATAAGTCCGGTCATGTAATAGTCAAGTATTGTAAGGCACCGCCTAAGGAGGGATATAGAGTCGGATCCGAATGAGACATACCAGTAGCGGTAAAGGACTCGTGGGGTGAAAGAGGAGTGTCAACAGGTTTGGAGTCATACATAGTTGCTCGAAGAATGATATCCTTAGCATACTTAGCCTGTGTAAGGAAGAGACCAGTAGTGGTGTTAATGACCTCTAAACCCAAGAAACAGTTTAGATCCCCAAGATCTTTAATGGCAAATTCGTCGTGCAAACGAGAAACAAATGTGCGAATGATGCTTTCATCATTGCCTGTAAGAATAAGATCGTCCACATAGACTAGAACATACATGATATAAGAGTCTTTTCGTAGAACGAAGAGAGATGTATCTGTGCGACTGCAAGTGAACCCATATGATAGAAGGAATGTGCTTAATCGTTGAAACCAAGCACGGGGAGCCTGCTTGAGTCCGTAAAGGGCCTTGGATAGTTTGCAAACATGATGTGGAAATTGAGTGTTTGCAAAACCAGGCGGTTGCTCCATGAAAACTGTCTCATTCAAATTTCCATTTAGAAATGCATTCTTAACATCGAGCTGATGCGATTTCCAGTTGTTTAGAACCGCAAGAGATAAGACAATTCAGACAGTGGATGCCTTAACGACCGGACTAAACGTATGAGAATAATCTATTCCTGGAATTTGAGTAAAACCTTGAGCTACTAATCGGGCTTTGTAGTGCTCAATGGACCCATCAGCGTGGTAGTTGACGCGAAATACCCATTTGGAGCCGACAACATTCATGGATGTAGGATGTGGAACTAGTGTCGATGTATTGTTTTGTTTTAAAGCCTCAATTTCTTCCACCATGGCTGCCATCCATTTCGGGTCTTTGGATGTCGATTTGAAACTTCTTGGTTCGACGACTGATGATAAAGCAACATGTAGATCATGTGAATTTAAAGCAGCAATATCTGCTTGATACTTGAGCTTAAAAATTCCGGCCTTTGCTCGTGTTGTCATGGGATGAAGGTTAGAGGTTGAGGTGTCTGGTACGTTTGAGGTGGAGTTGTGTGGTTGAGAAGTAGGCGAGGAAGGTTGGGAGTGGGTTGTTGTTGGGTCAAGATTTTGTGGGTTGGTTGAGTGAGTAATGGGGTTGGTTTGTGGGTCGGTTGGTGAGTCAGATGGTGCGTCTGGTGATGGGTCAAATGGTGAGTTTGGTGGGGTTATTGGTATAGTTGGTGATGAGTCACAAAGTGGGCAGGATACATTTGGGCCGGAGTTTGTAGATGGGCTATGAGTTGATGTAGGTGATTTGGGTGAGGTAGTTATATTTTGAGACGATTGGTCTTCACAAAATGTTGTAAGCACCAAGTTTTGGGAATCCAAGTTGGCAGTAGTATTTTTAAATGGATAGGAAGACTCGTTGAAGCGAGCATGACGAGAAATAAAGATCTGATTGATAGACGGATCCAGGCAACGAAAGCCCTTATGAGAAGGATTGTACCCAATAAAAATACATGGGAGGCTCCTTGGTTCAAGCTTATGCTTAGCATAATCTCATAGGTAAGGAAATACTTGACATCCATGGACCCGAAAATTAGAATAATTATGCACCTGTACGAATAAAACCTCAAAAGGTGATTTATTGTCTAGTAGAGGTGATGGCACTCGATTAATAATGTAGGTAGCCGAAGTAAAGGCGTCTACCCAATATTGAGCAAGGACATGAGCATTAAACAACATGGCAAGACTTGTTTCAACAATATGACGATGTTTCCTTTCTGCACGCCCATTTTGTTGGGGCGTGTATGGACAAGAATACATGTGAAAATTACATTTTCTTCAAAAGTTTGTTGAACTGTATGATTCACAAATTCGGTGCCACCATCACTCTGAAAGGTTTTTATTTTTCTCGAGCATTGATTTTAAACAAGTTTGATAAAAACGGATAATACCGCGTAAAAACCTGTTTTTGTTTTGAGTGGATAAAACCACGTAAACCTGGAAAACTCATCTATAAAAATCCCCAACCGATGGAGGAAACATCGAGGTGTCACGTAATGATGATTGTTCAAAAGCTCATGGTACTAAAGTGTAAATATTATTTAAATTCATGATTAAAAGTCAAACATCAAAGTCAAACCAATACATCAAGTCTCAAAACAAAACGATACTTAAAGCTTGTTTATTATGCCTAAGTCTAAGCCTAAGTGACAATCATCAAACATTCCCTGAAACATGTACAAAATAAAACGTCAACAATAATGCTGGTGAGTACACTTAGTTTTGTGTACATATAGTATAAGTATAAAAATGTTTACAATTCAAGTGTCATGAGTCATTCAAGGCAAATATGGAAAACACGTAAGCACACAATACGGGTCAAAATCAAACCTCTTATGTGACAAAGTTTAATACATTAACAATAACATAGTAGCGAAAATCATCTGTAGAAGTAATAGGTGATGGACCCCACAAGTCACAATGAATCAAATCCAAAGGAGAAGAAACACGTTTTTCATTCAAGCTGAAAGGTAAACGATGACCTTTTGCAAGTTGGCACGAAGTGCAAATATCCGGTTTAGGTAATATAGAGGTAACAGACAAAACACCACACTTATTCAAAATGGAAATAACATCAAAAGAAATATGCCCTAAACGAGCATGCCAAAGTTCATAAGAGGCTTTATTCGAAACATTAACAATAAAGGCTTGTGGTCCATTCTTGAGCACATAGAGTCCATCATTGCATGTCCCACGAGCAATAACCTGTTTAGTTTTCCGATCCTGAATACCAGAGTAGTGTTGAGAAAACAATACACCAACGGGGTGTTATGTAGTTACCTTGTCGATGGATAATAACTTTTTAGTGAGATTTGGGACAACAAGTACATTATTGAGATGAATATTTTTGCACAGTTTAGATGTTCCTGTGTGAGTGATTGGAAGTTGTTTTCCATTTCCAAAAATAACTTTAGCATTACCTTTGTATGGAGCCGAATGATGAAGGCACTCCTTGGTTGGAGCCATGTGATCAGAGGCGCCCGAATCGCCTGTCCAGTCTGGAGAATCATCGGTAACATATGACACTTATCATGGAAAGCTTTGTCTAAGGATTCATCCGAAGATGGTGCTTGACTAGCAAGGGTATGCAGGTTTGGATAGGCAGAGGCTTAATGACCGTTTGTATGGCATAGTTGACAATGAGGAGGTCAACGCGTGTTGCCACGGCCCCTGCCAGAATACCCTCTGGAAGAAAGACCACGAGTGGCACCACGACCCCGATTTGGCGTTGAAGAATCACGCTGTTGTTGAGCGTGAAACGCAGCAGGAGGTGTGGTAGCACCATGAATGGACTGAAGAAATAATTCGTGACTTTCTGCCTGAACAACAAGATCACGAAACGAAGGGGTTGGTTTGTGGCACAGATGGCTGTAGAAAAGACCTCATAGGAGGAGCCAAGACCACAGAGGAACCAATGTAGTTTATCAATGTTAGCAACTGGATGCCCAATGGCAGCAAGCTGTTCACAGAGAAGACGAAAACATCATGCAAAAGCCGTAACAGAGGACGTACCTTTGGTGAGTTGCATGAGAGAATCCCAAAGGGATTGAACACGTTCAACAGAGGCATTGCTATAGGCGTTTTCAAGAGCACACCAGATCTGTCTCGCACTGGATAAACCAAGAACCTCGGCTGCAGCTTCTTCGTAATCTGTTTGTCTTCAGAGAGGATGGTTTCCGGCGGCTGAGAAGAAGAACTGTCGATATGGTGCGAGAGATGATGAAGGCCGACAAGAAGGGTCATATGGTTGCGCCATACCAGAAACTTATCGGTTGAAAGTTTGAGTGGAGATAGATGAGAGAAAGGGGTGGTGTTTGAGAGGGAATCGGAAGCCATGGAAGGGCAGCACTGAAGAAGATGTTGGCTGAAGGAATTAGGGGAAATGAATGATTAGGTCGCAGATCTCTCCTTTGATTTAGGAGAGTCAAAGTAAAAGAGAAATACATAGAAATAAGAAAATTACGAAAGAAAATATTAAATACAAATAAATTATAATTATTTCCTAATACAACACCCCTAGATTAAAACTTTCACATTTTATACCCAAAGTCCAAACTTATATACTTTAGCATCTATAATATCTTCATCTTTTATAATTAACATTTCCTTTCATTTATCAACAAAAAAGTGTTATGCCTTGAACAACTTTGCGTGGCATTGCAGCCAGCTAATATTCCAATTTTGACCTCCACGACACTCCCCCTCCCCCATTATATATCAAAAAAACCAAGGCAGAAACAACACAAAATGGAAGAACAAGTGCAAATGGTTGGAAGGGCATTTGTGGAACACTATTATCACTTGTTTGATAATGATAGATCATCTCTTGCTTCACTTTATCATCAATCTTCCATGTTGACTTTTGAAGGTCAAAAGCTACAAGGTGTTGATGATATATGCTCCAAAATTAACCAATTGCCTTTTGACAAATGTCATCATCTCATTAGCACCATCGATGCACAACCATCTTCGTTTGCTGGTGGTGTCGTGGTGTTTGTTAGTGGAAGCCTTCGGCTCACCTGTGAAGAACACCCTCTTCGCTTTAGCCAGATTTCTCTCTTTTACCCTCGCATTTTGGCCAGAATAAAGACAATTATTCTCGATTGTTAATAAAATAATACGTACGCTTTAAAATTTTACTACTTTTTATTGTAATGTCTTGAATTCATTATGGATGTGATTTGATTTTGATAAAAATTACGTGGTACACCATTAAATACAAATTATAGGGGGGATAATTCATAATTGCCTATAAGACGTAAACATAGACAATTAACACCGAAGATTATCGAAAGTTTTTGTCACAGAAATTATCTTTAGGACGGTATTAGTTAGTGCCACGACATCTTATTGATCGAAAATGTAGTGATCACCAATTCTCGACCCACTCATTGTAGTGATCACCGTATTAGTTTATTAATGTAAACTAGTGATTAATTATACAGATGAGTGTTTAATATTATTTTTGTTTGGAAGGCGAATGTTTCTAGTCATATCGTCTGTGGGGCATAAAACCGTGCAAAATAGCACTAATATGTCACTACCGACCACCAAAACTGAAGTTGAGGCATGTTAATGCAAAGAAACTAGACCGGCAAGAAAAACATAGAAAATAATAAATAAGTCGATCTAGAACTTACTTGTTGCGATGAACCTGTCAAACGAAAAAAAAATAGACGTCGGACCGTTGAAAATCACACACGCACATTGAGAACGAAACGCAGAACGAAAAATTGCGAATATTGAAAAGTACAGAGGACCAAGGTTGAAACTAAAAAAGTTGTGAGGTTCAATTTAAAATAATAATTCTTTTAGTAAATAGTAGAAAATCAATTTATTTTTTAAAAAACGCCCTGCAAAAAGGTTGAAACTTAATTTTTTTTTTCTAGCAGCTAAAGATTTTTTTTTTCTTTTTTACTATTATTTTTTTTTGTGAAGTTTTAAATTAACCACGTACATCATAAGTAAAATACACATTTTTTTAACAACAAATTTTTATTAAACATTAATTTCACCCCATCTTACACTTGCAAGATTTAAACTTGTAACCTTACTAGTGGGAAACCCGTGCGTTGCTGCGGGACGGTTAAGATAAATATATTTTTTTTAACAATGCACAAGCGTAGCCGTGTTAGCCTACCAAGCTGTAGGAAAAGTGTAAAAACGTAATTGACTTTGAATGCGAAACGATGTATATGAAATTAATCCATTTCTCTTCATTGTTTAAACTTTGAAAATAAACTATATTTTTTTTTATATCCAACATAGATGTTCTTATAACTTTTCATGCCACACTATGTAAATTGTCCAACCATATGTCCTTAACTTCCAACATCTAAGAAATGATGTATACACAGGACACCCAAGTATAAAAAAAGATTTCACTATATATGAAAATGAATTTCTTTGACCATCAAAATTCAGTCATCAGCACTGTTCTCAAAACCAAATATGAGCATAGATAATTTTTATTCCCAAATCTTTCTATATAATTTTTCACAAATTTAGACCAAACCACCATATGGATACGTATTGTCAAGCATGAACTCAAAACCAAATATGAGCATAGAAACCAAAACAGAGTAGATAAACCAAAACACAACCATTCGATATCAGTATAAACAAGTAAACAGAGAAGTAAAGAAGTATCAACAAGACATTTATTTTAATAAACTAATCAAGTTTAACCTGGAAGATGAACTTGCAAATACAATCCACTTTCGGATTGTGTCGACGTTTTGCCAGATTCGTTACAACATGATTACTCTTTTCAGCGTCATCGGTCGCACCGTGTCGTTCTTATTAAATAATTAAAATAAAAAAAAACCTTATCAACGAAAAATCAAAACGTACCGTACTACTTGGTGTTGTGTGTGCGTCACTTCATACCACCATTAACTCTCTGCAAAGATAAAGATAAAGTAATTTGTTTCAGCAATTCTCATGATGAACGACACTGAATATTTATATAAACATATTCAATTTTAAAGAAAGAAAGAAAACGTAAAAATTAATATTTGTTGAATATAATTATTTGAAGCTTGTGGTCATACCACATCACATGATATTATATATAACAATTTGAACGGATTTTTGCGAGCAAATATAGAAACTTAATTATCTAGAAAATAAACCTTTATTTATCTTTACTACATAGTACAACTATCTTAATGCATTGAAGGGTAATTTGAGAAAGATTTATATGATATTTGAGGGTTGAAGCACATGACTTTTCACATCCCATCTTAACTTTACCAAGTTGGACATGTTTCTCATTACTCACTCTTTATAATGTAGTAGAGATATTTGTAACAAGAAATACCACACGGTTAGACCAATATAACATTCGTTTATTGAGGTTTTTTTTTTCTTTTTAGAAACTAAATATGTTTGCATTTAAAATAATTTATTAAAAACGAGTAGTCCGTCAGCAAAGCCCAATGTCTATCACTAGTTCAAATAAACTAAAATAAAACATAAATGATCATTTTTCGATTATATGACAAATCAATTGTTAGATTACTATATATTATTTTCTTCGAAATAATTTTATAAAACGTGAAATAAAAAGGGATAAATTAACATCAAACCATTAATTTGATCAACATAAATTAATTGATGTAATTAGTTTATTTAAATTTCTAAAAGGTAATTAAAAATAATATATAGGTGAAAAGGTTCGGTTCAATTGGCAATTCGTAAAGCCATTCAAAATAAACAGTTTCTCTGTTAGAGGCTCTTTGGTAGCCTCTTAATCAGCCTTTTAATCATTTAGGTCTGAATCATTCAGCATTCAGACTATTTGTTTTAGCATCTGAATGAAATGATTAAGTGCTGAACTATTAAGCTAATAAGGGATGCTGAATGATTCAGCTCTTAACCATTCAAAGCCTCTTAACCATTCAGGCCATCTTAATGATTCAACACTTAATCAACCAAACAACCCCTTAAATTCGGATTTGATGTAATTTCATGCATTAAAAACAATTTAAAAATATATTATATGAAAAAGTTAGAAAAAAGTTAGAAATCATTATTATTTAATCCGTTTGGTATTTGTTGTTGGAATATTTTCAGATGTTTCACTTGATTCCCACCCCACAAGGAAGCTTCTACGTGCAAAATGATATTTTTCGCCTCAATTATGGTTAAAATAACGTCTGATATATATATATACATATATATATATATATATAGGGTTGGGTTAAAATAAAAACCCCCTTGAGTTGTGAAAACTCTAGAAACCTTATATCAGCCGTTGATCAACTTTCATTAGTGGTTAGGATTCATCCTAGTTATTTTATATTATAAAAGGACATGTCCTTTTTATTTGTATGAACTAGAGGGGTATTATTGGTAAAGTGTTTTGTGGATGTTGGGAAAAGTAATGCCATCACTTCAATTATTCTTACTCTCTCTCCTCTGTCATTTACACTTATCTCTCTCCCTCTCTCCTTCATTTCTCCCTCTCTCTCTTCTCGTTCTCTCTTCTTTTTTTTCTCCAGAATTTGTTTATCTCTCTTCCCACTTTTTCCTTTAAATTCAATTTTTTTTTTTTTTTTACTTTTAAATGGTTAACCGATTTGTTTCTAACTTCTGTGTTACGTTGTAACATATTTTATGTATCATTTGTATTTCTACATTATTTATTCCAACTTATGTTACCTAGTCCGTGTCATATAAAAAACAGTAAATAAACGTTGTATCATATTTATTCAGATGTGTTACAAATGTTAGATAACATGTATATACATGTAACAACTTTTGTTACCGTGTAACATCTTTTACTTCCAAATGTTAGATGACATGTATATATGTGTAACAACTTTTGTTACTGTGTTACATCTTTTACTTCTAGTATGTTATGATTTTTGTTACTATGTTACAACTTATAATGCATATGTAAGATTTATGTAACATCATCTGGATACAAAAGAAATAAACAAAAATGCATTTGACTATATTTAAAGAACAAAAAAAAACATAATAATAATCTATTAATGATTAAATGTACACTTTTCATAACGCCCCCATAGCGCCGGAGGGGACGGTGTTTCCGACGCTATGGGAGGTTAAAACGCCCAAAACACCCCAATACATTTGCCCTTATATAAAGTTAATCACCTAAAGAAATATATACAAGAACTATACATACCAAATTAAAAAAAAAAAAACCAAAATTTAGAGAAATCTCATATGAACAATAAGAAACAAAATTAAAAGCATTCACAAAAATTCAAAACACACACTTACAAAAAACTACATGTACGTGACTTTTAAAAAAAAAAAACTATAAAGTTAGTTTTGTCTAGGGGCTAAATGAAAACTTTTCTTTAAACCCATCCTTCTTCCCCATCTATAACCTGCAACTCCAAAACTTATCCACCACTTTAGGCTACCAGGAAGCCACCCTAACCTACCCCATCTCCATGATCATCTTCGTCACCAACATCAAGAGAGCCCAGCTACATCTTCGTCACCAACATCACCAACATCTAGATCGGCTTAATCCTCTTCGTCACCAACATCTTCGTCAAAAACTAGATCTGTACAGTGATCGTTCCCACCATCCCAGATCTGAAACTTTTTTTTATCCCAAGAAATTTTCAAGCTTCGTCGTGTGATGATGGCGTTGGTGATGTTTGTTTTGTTACAGATCCGTAGAGAGAGATGCGGATGAAAAAAATCACCATTTTCTGTCCACCTCGTCACACACCGCCGCTCGCCGCAACCACCACCGCTCACCTCATCACAAGCGCAGTACAACACCACCCCTATGCATCTCCGAGTTTGAGGACAACCCAGATCCGGTGGGGGCAGTGGGTGTGAATGAGTTTGGTTATTCAATGGAGTGAGAGAGATATGTTTATGAATTATTGTTGAGAGAGAGAGTGTATGTGAGAGATTAGACATGAGTATGCTCTTATGTGTCAGGATTATGCTTTTTATGTTCAGACAAAAGCAAAAGATGAGTGTAGTTACCATCTTGCCCTTGTATGGCATGAAGAAAAATGTAGATGTGGAATATATATATATATATATATATATATATTAATATTTGCTGGTCTTCGATTAACTTGTTGCGATTCATGTACCTGAAATTAATCATTCAACTTTGTACCCTTGGGTCCTCGCATATTCGAATAAGAGGTTCACTATATGTTTTCATAATTGGATCATTAGTAAATTGTTTGTCTTAATAATCTAAACAACAATCTTTATGTGGTTTTCGCAGTTTCGATATAATATTTGATCAGAAAAAAACATCTCTTTATAAACACACTATGAGGTGGTCATACAATTTGCCAGGGAATAGGATCAACGTTAATCACGTAACATGACAATTTTTTCTAAGACGACACAGTGTGAGGGTAGGGGGAGGGGGGTGTTGGATATATAGGATGTCCGATGTAATTAAAAGTCGAGATCAACGTAACCTGAACCGGTACGATCCGAAGAGTTACACGTTGGTACACGAATCAGATAAGTTCACGCGTTGGTGGATTATTATTTATGAAATAATAATTGTTTTAGTCTTGAGGGATTTAATATTAATAAGATTAATATTAAGGAGTATCTTGAGAGACTTAATGTTAATAAGATTAATATTAAGGAGTATTAAGATATTTAGCAAGGGGGTTTATTGCAAGTTGTTGTCTTATAAAAAGAGGGTTAAGGAGTAAACCCTAATGCACACTTTTGATAAAACAACAAACCCTTGCCTCCTCTTCTTGGCTTTTTGCGGCCGCCACCAAAGAAAAGAAGGCCGTCGCCTTCTTCTTTTTTTGTTCGGCCATCAACCACCACAAGCCACCACCTTCCTCTTGCAAGTGTTGTTTCCCGGTTGGTTCGTGCTCGGTTGTGAACTTCCTACTAGCGAGGATTCGTTGTAAACCGCGTGTTACAATTCCGGTGTAGTCATCAAAGGTTGATTACTAAACCCCCTATGGTTGTTTATTATTTATTTGTTTATACGCGTTTAACTGAGATCCTGATTGGGAATATTTTATTAATCGGATTAATAAAATTAAATATATATTTATAATATAAATCGGCTAATATTATATAATGTATATAATCGATTTATCTAATAAATATAAACCGCTTCCGCTGTGTATACGATACCATGATTCCCAACAGTGGTATTAGAGCCACGGTTACACGCGTATAGATGGTAAAGTTATAATTTTGATCTTTGTTTTATTTGTCAAAAATTGTTTATTTTGACAAAAGATCAAAAGCTTTTAGTTGTTCATGGATTGTGATGTGAATCGAGCCCTAGGTATTTGACCCTTGTCATGGTTGTGTTTGTGATGGTTTTATTTCTTTATTGATTTGTATTTTTTATTACGGATATTGGATCCGGTGTAATAGATAGGATTAGAATAGATTTGATTTCATTGTATTTTCAAATTTATTGTTGTAATCCTTCAAGTACAAGATCAAGACGAAGAAAAAAAAAAGGCGAACAGGTTCCATGAAGATAGAGATCTCGGGTCAAGTGGGAGCTATATCAAAATTGTTTTGACACCCTTTTGACTAGTTCGTTTCGTTTCTGGCTAATACGAAACGGGCGACCTATTAGGGGCTCGATTCGTTTAATTTTATTATTATGTTTTGTGGTTGTGGTTTATTTATTGTAAATAATTTAGATAACCCAAAATAAATAAAATTTTCACAATCATGGCAACGGTTTTATTAAAACAAGTTTTATAAAAACCGAAAATCATATTTAACAAAAAGAGTTTTATTAATATTAAAACAAGTCTATTCGCGATAATACGACCAACGTAGTTTAAATAGGGTATTTAAAACTATACCGTGTCGAGTGTTGAAAGGAGTTTCAATTATCACGAATAATATAAAATTGGATTTTATAAACTGTTGTGTGACTCACATCATGCTAACGAGTCATTCAATATATTTATGGTAAATATTAAAATTAAATCCCAATTTTAAATTGATGTTTCATGCCACCCTTAACGAGTTAACACTCCATTCTATATCGAACCCAAATGTTAGTACTGACCCTGCATCTGGACGTTGATCATGAGTGAAGGTAATCATCGCGGTTCCTGTGTAACATAGGCCGGTGTTACAGTTAACAGTAAAGGACCAAACATCGCTTGTTTGACAAGTGGGCATAGTTGGGGTTAAACATACATCGCTTTTAGCGATAACCCCAAAAGGAGAGTTGTGTAGTGGACACAATTAACAATCGTTGTTTACCTACCTAATCGTGCCAGTGGACAGTGCTAAGCCAGTTCATTGTGTATTGATGAATCGGGATCTCATCCTAATTAATTTTGTTTTTTGGGTTATAAAATAATTAGGACACTTAAACATGAAATACTAATACATTAATTTTGAACTTTGTAGATGTCAACTGAAAACAATTCCACCTCCCATTTCTCTCTCAAGTCCATCTTAGAGAAGGACAAACTGAACCACTCCAACTTCATGGACTGGCACCGCAACTTGAAAATTGTTCTCAAAGCGGAGAACAAATTGTATGTTCTTGAAGAACCAGTCCCTGATGAACCCATAAATCCCAAGAGTGAGCTTTATAAAGCTTGGGCTAAGTATTTTGATGACTCTTTGAAAGTCTCATGTCTGATGTTGGCTTCCATGATCCCTGAACTTCAAAGGACCATGGAGGACATGGATGCATACGACATGAATCAGCATCTGATGGAAATGTTCCAACAAAATGCTCGCCATGAGAGGTTCGATGTGATGCGATCACTTATAACCACTCGTATGCAAGAGGGTTCACCAGTTGGCACTCATGTGCTAAAAATGAAGGCATATGTTGATCACTTGGCTCGTCTGGAATCCCCTTTGAGCGATGAGTTAGCCGGGGATATCATCCTGAACTCATTGCCCAAGTCATATGACCAGTTCATTATGAACTATAATATGAATGGGATGGAGAAGACACTTGCAGAACTGCATCAGATGCTCAAAACTGCTGAGGTAAGCATACCTGGCAAAACTGCACCAGTGCTAATGATCAGGGAGGGTCAGATTAAGAAACCTAAAACCAAGAAAAAGGGCTATCAAGGCAAAGGGAAGGGAAAGGGAAAAGTTGTTGCCAACAAGAAACCTTTGAAAGATGCCAAATGTTTTCATTGTGATGAAACTGGGCACTGGAAAAGGAACTGTGCTAAGTATTTAGCTGAACTGAAGCAAGCCAAGGCTTCTGGATGAGAGTCCTCAGGTATATATGTTATTGAAATCTTTGTTTTTTCTGGCAAAACATGGGTGTTTGACACAAGATGTGGTTTCCACATTTGTAATGTTTTGTAGGGACTAAGAACGATTAGAAAACTGAAACAAGGTGACTTGGATGTCCATGTTGGCAATGGACAAAGAGTTTCAGTGAAGGCAATAGGAGAATATGTTCTTTTACTACCTTCTGGTTTAGAACTTGTTTTGAACAATGTTTATTACATTCCTAGTGTGACTAGAAATATTGTTTCATTTCATGCTTTGCGTAGACAAGGTTTTGATTATCGTTTTAATGGTGAATTTATTTCTGCTTATTTTAACGATATATTTTACTTTGATGCAAAACCTAACAATGGGATCTATGAGATAGAAATCCAAAACGATAACATATTATGCAATATCTCCCATAAACGTAATAAATTGGACTTTAATGATACGTATATGTGGCATTGTAGACTTGGTCACATAAGTGAGAATCGTGTTAAACAACTCAAAACCGCTGGAATCCTGGATTCCAAAGGTTCAGAGTCGTTTGGAAAATGCGAATCATGCTTAAGTGGAAAGTTAACAAAAGCACCTTTTTCAAATGTTGGAGAAAGAGCTAATGATCTGTTAGGACTTGTACATACAGATGTATGTGGTCCATTCAGAACAATGTCAAGACATGGAGAAAGATACTTTGTTACATTCACTGATGATTTCAGTAGATATGGTTATGTTTATCTTATGAAGCATAAACATGAAACTCTTGAAAAGTTCAAGGAATACTAAAACGAAGTAGAAAATCAGCTAAATAGAATTATTAAAATGCTTCGATCAGATCGAGGCGGTGAATATCTTAGTCAGGAATTCATCGACCATTTAAAGGATTGTGGAATAGTTTCACAACTCACTCCACCTGGAACACCGCAACATAATGGTGTGTCTGAGCGGAGAAATCGAACTCTATTAGATATGATTCAATCAATGATGTGTCGAACAAACCTTCCAAAATCCTTTTGGAGTTATGCTTTGGAGACCGCCGCAAGACTTGTGAATATAGCTCCAACGAAAAAGGTTACTAAAACGCCTTATGAGATATGGCATGGAAAGAAACCTCATGTATCCTACCTTAAAGTCTGGGGATGTAATGCTTATGTCACTCTAGAATCTTCGGATAAACTAGATCCCAGAGGCGAAAAGGTGGTTTTCGTTGGATACGGTAAGAATATCGGTTACCTGTTCTACCACCCCACTGAAAATAAGATTTTCACCAAACGCAGAGGCATTTTCTTAGAGGAAGAGCTTCTAGCGCGAGGGATTGGAGATAACCATGTGGATCTTGAAGAAATTCGAGAATCACAAGTGACTGAACCAGCTGTTCAGACAGAACCAGATGTAACTGATCCAGTTGTTGAAGTTGAGCCTGAGAGGACTCAAGAAACAACAGAAACACCAAGTGTTCGGAAAACTATTAGGGATCGTCGTGCACCGGTAAGGTATGACGATGTCTTCATGATTGATGAAGCTGAGCCTACTACTTACAAAGCTGCAATCTTGGATTTAGAATCCAAGAAATGGCAACAAGCCATGAATGCAGAGATGCAATCCATGTATGATAACCAAGTCTGGGATTTGGTTGATCTTCCTACCGAATGTCAGACTGTGGGAAACAAATGGATCTTCAAGAAGAAGACTGACATGGATGGGAATGTGCAAACCTACAAAGCAGGGCTTGTAGCGAAAGGTTTTACTCAGACTCAAGGAATTGACTATGAGGAAACTTTCTCGCCGGTAGCCATGCTTAAGTCTATTAGAATTCTACTTGCCATTGCTGCATATTATGACTATGAGATATGGCAGATGGATGTCAAAACCGCGTTCCTTAATGGACACTTACTGGAAGATGTCTATATGGTTCAACCTTAAGGTTTTGTCGATCCAAAGAATCCTAATAAGGTGTGCAAGCTGAATAAATCCATCTATGGATTAAAGCAAGCATCTCGCAGCTGGAATCTCCGTTTTGATCAGAAAATCAAAGAGTTTGGTTTTATCAAGAACGAAGATGAACCGTGTGTTTACAAGAAGTCTAGTGGGAGCTATATTACTTTTCTTATACTGTATGTAGATGACATACTAATCATTGGAAACAATATCCCTATGCTTAAAGATGTTAAGACCTGGTTGGGTAAATGTTTCGCAATGAAAGATCTTGGTGAAGCCGCTTATATTCTAGGAATAAAGATTTATAGAGATAGATCAAAGCGGTCATTGGGTTTGAGTCAAAGTACATATATTGATAAGGTCTTACGACGCTTCTCAATGCAAGACTCAAAAAGGGGGCTCTTGCCCATGGCACATGGAACCATTCTTGATAACAAGCAATGTGCAAATACTGAAGAGGAAAAGAAGAAAATGGAAGGTGTTCCATATGCTTCTGCGATTGGTTCCATCATGTATGCCATGTTATGTACTAGACCTGATGTTTCGTATGCTCTTAGCATGACGAGTAGATATCAACAAAATCCAGGAGAGAGTCACTGGGCTGCAGTGAAGAACATTCTTAAGTACCTGAGAAGGACTAAGGACATGTTCTTAGTATATGGAGGACTGGAGGAGGAGCTATCAGTTAAATGTTATACTGATGCAAGCTTCCAGACTGATCGTGATGACTCAAGATCACAAACGGGATATGTTTTCATTCTGAATGGTGGGGCTATTACTTGGAAGAGCTCTGAGCAAAGTGTGGTTGCTCAATCCACCTGTGAATCAGAATACATTGCTGCATCGGATGCTGCAAAGGAGGCTGCCTGGATGAAGAAGTTCATTACCGATCTCGATGTTGTGCCTAGCATAAAGAAACCAATCGAGATACTGTGTGACAACACTGGTGCCATTGCTCTTGCAAAGGAACCAAGGTCACATCAGACCGCAAGGCATATACTCAGAAGGTTCCACTATATTAGAGAAATAGTAGAACGTGGAGACGTCGTGATGAACAAAGTTCATACAGATCTAAATCTGGCTGACCCCTTTACTAAGCCTTTACCTCAAGCTAGACATGAGGAGCATGCTGGAAATATAGGGCTTAGAGTTGTTAGACAATGGGCATGATCTGTAATTAGTATTGGTGTTTTATTTTGAACTATAACAGTTACATTGAATATTTATTTGATTTAATGGGTTAAATGCAAATTTAAATATTTTGTGACCGTGTTCATTATTTGTATGTTTAAATCCTTGAATAAGAGTATTCTAAATATCCATAGTCGATCAAATTACATGGGAATGAATTTGAAAGTAAGACTATTGTGAATTGAGATGATTGTATTCATGAGATGAATAACTCAATGGTTTGAGAATCATAATTCACAGATATCATTAGGGAATGATATTGGAAGTAACTCGCTTCAAAACGATCTCCATGGATCTATGTCATGAGATGTTTTGATATTGATATGTTCAATCTGTCCTTTTTCCTAAGGCACATATTAAACTACATTGATCAAGGACTATCCTTGATGTTATCTAACACTGTCCTGAAACATGGATAGCAATAACGGTAGCGTTAGGAGAAATCCAAGATTAAGTGGGAGTTGTATGACGCTGATGGAATTCTGTACTTCTATAGGATTAGAAGTCTAGACATTCTGGCGCCCTCGTAAAACTCAAACTGGTATAAACGCGTGGCCACGCTCGGACTAAGGTAGTTCGTTAGACCACTTTGAATTAGAGACGAGAATAGAGAATAGTTGATCACTATATAAGAATGAATGATCCATGTCTTATGATCAACGGATGTCTATACAGAAGGGACATATTGATATAATTATCAGGGCTATAGTATTTGGTTAAGTAAAGCGTTACTTGAACTCAAAGAACTAGTTGACGACTGTAAAGTGTCATACTGGTTTGGGTGCAATGCGATTCAGCTAGGCGTCCAACTCTGCGCACGTTGACTCATTTAATTAAAATCGTCCAAGTGGGAGATTGTTGGATATATAGGATGTCCGATGTAATTAAAAGTCGAGATCAACGTAACCCGAACCGGTACGATCCGAAGAGTTACACGTTGGTATACGAATCAGATAAGTTCACGCGTTGGTGGATTATTATTTATGAAATAATAATTGTTTTAGTCTTGAGGGATTTAATATTAATAAGATTAATATTAAGGAGTATCTTGAGGGACTTAATGTTAATAAGATTAATATTAAGGAGTATTAAGATATTTAGCAAGGGGGTTTATTGCAAGTTGTTGTCTTATAAAAGGAGGGTTAAGGAGTAAACCCTAATGCACACTTTTGATAAAACAACAAACCCTTGCCTCCTCTTCTTGGCTTTTTGCGGCCGCCACCTTCTTCTTTTTTTGTTCGGCCATCAACCACCACAAGCCACCACCTTCCTCTTGCAAGTGTTGTTTCCCAGTTGGTTCGTGCTCGGTTGTGAACTTCCTACTAGTGAGGATTCGTTGTAACCCGCGTGTTACAATTCCGGTGTAGTCGTCAAAGGTTGATTACTAAACCCCCTATGGTTGTTTATTATTTATTTGTTTATACGCGTTTAACTGAGATCCTGATTGGGAATATTTTATTAATCGGATTAATAAAATTAAATATATATTTATACATATAAATCGGCTAATATTATATAATGTATATAATCGATTTATCTAATAAATATAAACCGCTTCCGCTGTGTATACGATACCATGATTCCCAACAGGGGGGTCATCATAGAGGCTTTTGTCCTTTAAGCCTAAAAATCCAAGAGGTGGTGGAGGGTTTTTTTTTATTTTTTTTAAACAAATCAATTAAATTAAAAAAACGACATTTGTATTGATTAAACCAATAAAGACAATAACAAGTTTACTAAAAAGATGCATATGATTAAAAAAAGAATTACATATTTTAATTAACATCCTATTCATCGTGGTTATATCGTGGAAAATTCCAAATGTATTCAACCAAATATACTCGAAGGTTGTGATATTTCTATATGCTAAAAAGTTCATGTGCGTTTAATTGTTTCGCTTCACCACCAATGTCTTCGTTATTTGGTTGCATATCATCCTCATAGTATTCGCAAATTACGCGCCCTTCATCTTTCAAGATCATGTTGCGCAAAATGATGCACGCACATATCACATTTCTAACTCTATAGTTTTTCATAATCCTATGCGATATGCTAAAAACGCGTCTTCTTTTCTGCAAAACACCAAAAGCTCGTTCGACGTCTTTTCGTGCTGCCATTTGAGCTACGTTAAACTTTGTTCTCTTTTCATCTAACGTTGTAGCTCGTGTAAATGCTTTTACAAACACATCATATTAAAGGGTAAATTCCATCCGCTAGATAAAATTTGTATTTGTAATCCACACTGTTTACAAAAAAAAAAAAAGGCCTCCGCTTCAACGTTGTTTATATAGTCGTTGAAAATTGATGATTGGTTAATAATGTTTATATCATTATTTGAAGTAGCCACACCAAATAATGCATGCTAAAACCAAAGATCTTGTGGTGCAACCACTTCAAGCATCATAGTCGGGTTTTTTTTATGATACCCACTTGTGTGTTGGTGCGCCACGCAGTTGGACAAAGTTCTCACTCTCATTTCATGCAATCTGTACTACTGATCATCCGAGAGAGATCATGTCTATCTTCATAAAAATCTAAATTTTTTGGTATGTCACTAAACATAGGTTTTCTCAAAATATTTTTTTATGTGTTGTTAATTAATATACTCACAAAAATATTACCGACTTTCCCTCGCACTCATTCCGACATTTTTAAAGAGTCGTCCATTATATCAGAACTAGTGCCATAAGTCAATTGTCTAATCACGGGCGTGACTTTTTTGCATTGTGCTAAATCTCATACTACCAGGTGCATCTGGTTTTTGTTGGAGAATTCATTAAATTATTTGCTACTCTTAGAAATATACATCGGCCCATATGAAAACATCGCCTAAAACTCCTATAATCATATGCTAGGTTGGATGAAAAATAATCACTTACCAATAACTCATGTGCGCTGAACTGATCGCGTATTATATATTTCCTCCTTTCGGGTTATGAACTCTAGTCGTCTCCAATGATACACTGCACGAGTTTCTAAACCGATGATATTACCATTTCCGCTCCCTCGTTAGATGAAGATGATAAAACAGATTTATCAAGCGACATCAGTGATGTTGAACTTGATCATTGTAATTTTTTAGCAATGAGGAATTTGAGAGTGAAAGAATGTGTTTGTATGGAGGTATAGATTGTGGTTTATAGGGTTTATTATTATATTTTTTAAATAAATATTTTATTAAACTAGTCGTTCATCGGGTATTATGTGACACCCGTCGAATTTCTAGGTTAAGATCCGTACACACTCTCATCGCTATGTCATTTTCATTGATGCATTAGACATTTTTACAGTAACTATGTCATCCGAGTCTAGCAAAGCCCAAATAGATTCAGTAATTCATTTCATTTTCCATTTACGCATGCAACACCAGATTAATCCAAAACAATTGGCAAAGAACAATCAAGCTAATCACATGCTCAACAAAGAGTAGCCGAATGCCCGATTATTACCTACAAACAAAAAAAGATTACATGTGACAATGTCTAAATTGGAAACTATTCAATTCCATGCAAAACCCGAACATTCATAAGACATTTTGTGACTATCCAACAAATAAAATCATAGAATTTCACTATTCATTGATTGGAATCTCAAAACATATGTAGCATGAGTTAACATATTAACCCAACATATGTTCAAAGTTAAATTAACACATGGCATACTGTATGATTAACACAATATTAATATTATTCCACAATCACACATGTGTTATCAATGCCAAAACACAAGAATACATATTCATAAACACATTCCAACCGGTTTTTATATATGTATAGACTAGATGGAATTCAAAATAAATATTTTCTATGTTTACACTTACATATAATTGGCCCACACATATAGGAGATATAAAGAAAACAAAGCTCCAACACAAACACCCATGTATACATACACGCGATCATATACATGTAAGTATATGTGTGAATGAGACAAACAAAGGCCACATGGTGCGCGCGCGCGCACACACACACACACACACATATATATATATACACACACACATATAAGGATGCGTGCGTGATCAAAGCAAAACCAATGCAATGCTTATGTATTCACACACATCTACATGACCTATATGCACACACAAACACACCCACATCCACGCAACTATACAAACACACCCACACACATACAGTTGGGTGTACACACACACACATCATTGTTCTAATCCAAAACACTCTAACCAAGATCAATCATACAAATGGCCAATAAGAACAAACAACACTACCATTCCAAGACTAGTTTGACCACCTAAACATATCCCCTTTTTTCCCTAGGACCGGCCCACAATTCCCAATCCAAGCATGAAACTGAAGTCAACTAATTGTATCAAAATGGAAAGCAACTTTTACACCCCACAAAACCCATGCATGTTAACCTTCCCTAAATGTTAACCAACCAAGAGTCACATCTCTCACTCTCTCTCTCTCTCTCCCTCTCTCTCTCCGACTACATAACCGGACCAAGGGTCATGAGGACTTGCACACACTTTACCAATACATCAAACTCACAATACACCTCTATTACTCCTCCCTTGCTTTCGGTCGAACCGAACACCCCATACCGAGCCTATTTTCGATCGCACAACACCACTAACACCCTCCATCATCATTGTTCGAGTATTAGAATCTTTGGCGTGGAAGAAATTGGCTAGAACTCAACTCAATATCTTGTATTCTTCAACTTTTGATCATGGTATGTTGAATCAACTACACTCTCTTCTTCATTCATTATTTCGGCTAATAATATGTTCATCCGAATCCATCATCCATGATCACACACATATACACGAGCAAAATAGATTACAATCGACTAAACGCTCAGATTATGTATCGAATAGTCATTATATCCACACGCATATACATACATATCAAACATATACACACGCACGTATTGTGACACCCGTCAACAAATCCAGTTCAAGATCCGTACACACCCTACTCAACTATGTCATTTCATGTGCATACACTACAAGAAATTTGGGTATTTACCCACACATAGTATGTGTAGAAAAAACCATATAATGTGATAGTAGTTACGTTTACCTACACATAACTTAAGTGTCAACATGTGTGAACTGATCGCGTATTATATATTTCCTCCTTTCGGGTTATGAACTCTGGTCGTCTCCAATGATACACTGCACGAGTTTCTAAACCGATGATATTACCATTTCCGCTCCCTCGTTAGATGAAGATGATAAAACAGATTTATCAAGCGACATCAGTGATGTTGAACTTGATCATTGTAATTTTTTAGCAATGAGGAATTTGAGAGTGAAAGAATGTGTTTGTATGGAGGTATAGATTGTGGTTTATAGGGTTTATTATTAGATTTTTTTAAATAAATATTTTATTAAACTAGTCGTTCATCGGGTATTATGTGACACCCGTCGAATTTCTAGGTTAAGATCCGTACACACTCTCATCGCTATGTCATTTTCATTGGTGCATTAGACATTTTTACAGTAACTATGTCATCCGAGTCTAGCAAAGCCCAAATAGATTCAGTAATTCATTTCATTTTCCATTTACGCATGCAACACCAGATTAATCCAAAACAATTGGCAAAGAACAATCAAGCTAATCACATGCTCAACAAAGAGTAGCCGAATGCCCGATTATTACCTACAAACAAAAAAAGATTACATGTGACAATGTCTAAATTGGAAACTATTCAATTCCATGCAAAACCCGAACATTCATAAGACATTTTGTGACTATCCAACAAATAAAATCATAGAATTTCACCATTCATTGATTGGAATCTCAAAACATATGTAGCATGAGTTAACATATCAACCCAACATATGTTCAAAGTTAAATTAACACATGGCATACTGTATGATTAACACAATATTAATATTATTCCACAATCACACATGTGTTATCAATGCCAAAACACAAGAATACATATTCATAAACACATTCCAACCGGTTTTTATATATGTATAGACTAGATGGAATTCAAAATAAATATTTTCTATGTTTACACTTACATATAATTGGCCCACACATATAGGAGATATAAAGAAAACAAAGCTCCAACACAAACACCCATGTATACATACACGCGATCATATACATGTAAGTATATGTGTGAATGAGACAAACAAAGGCCACATGGTGCGCGCACACACACACACACACACACACATATATATATATATACACACACACATATAAGGATGCGTGCGTGATCAAAGCAAAACCAATGCAATGCTTATGTATTCACACACATCTACATGACCTATATGCACACACAAACACACCCACATCCACGCAACTATACAAACACACCCACATCCACGCAACTATACAAACACACCCACACACATACAGTTGGGTGTACACACACACACATCATTGTTCTAATCCAAAACACTCTAACCAAGATCAATCATACAAATGGCCAATAAGAACAAACAACACTACCATTCCAAGACTAGTTTGACCCCCTAAACATATCCCCTTTTTTCCCTAGGACCGGCCCACAATTCCCAATCCAAGCATGAAACTGAAGTCAACTAATTGTATCAAAATGGAAAGCAACTTTTACACCCACAAAACCCATGCATGTTAACCTTCCCTAAATGTTAACCAACCAAGAGTCACATCTCTCTCTCTCTCTCTCTGTCTCTCCCCCTCTCTCTCTCCGACTACATAACCGGCCCAAGGGTCATGAGGACTTGCACACACTTTACCAATACATCAAACTCACAATACACCTCTATTACTCCTCCCTTGCTTTCGGTCGAACCGAACACCCCATACCGAGCCTATTTTCGATCGCACAACACCACTAACACCCTCCATCATCATTGTTCGAGTATTAGAATCTTTGGCGTGGAAGAAATTGGCTAGAACTCAACTCAATATCTTGTATTCTTCAACTTTTGATCATGGTATGTTGAATCAACTACACTCTCTTCTTCATTCATTATTTCGGCTAATAATATGTTCATCCGAACCCATCATCCATGATCACACACATATACACGAGCAAAATAGATTACAATCGACTAAACGCTCAGATTATGTATCGAATAGTCATTATATCCACACGCATATACATACATATCAAACATATACACACGCACGTATTGTGACACTCGTCAACAAATCCAGTTCAAGATCCGTACACACCCTACTCAACTATGTCATTTCATGTGCATACACTACAAGAAATTTGGGTATTTACCGACACATAGTATGTGTAGAAAAAACCATATAATGTGATAGTAGTTACGTTTACCTACACATAACTTAAGTGTCAACATGTGTGAACTGATCGCGTATTATATATTTCCTCCTTTCGGGTTATGAACTCTGGTCGTCTCCAATGATACACTACACGAGTTTCTAAACCGATGATATTACCATTTCCGCTCCCTCGTTAGATGAAGATGATAAAACAGATTTATCAAGCGACATCAGTGATGTTGAACTTGATCATTGTAATTTTTTAGCAATGAGGAATTTGAGAGTGAAAGAATGTGTTTGTATGGAGGTATAGATTGTGGTTTATAGGGTTTATTATTAGATTTTTTTTAAATAAATATTTTATTAAACTAGTCGTTCATCGGGTATTATGTGACACCCGTTGAATTTCTAGGTTAAGATCCGTACACACTCTCATCGCTATGTCATTTTCATTGGTGCATTAGACATTTTTACAGTAACTATGTCATCCGAGTCTAGCAAAGCCCAAATAGATTCAGTAATTCATTTCATTTTCCATTTACGCATGAAACACCAGATTAATCCAAAACAATTGGCAAAGAACAATCAAGCTAATCACATGCTCAACAAAGAGTAGCCGAATGCCCGATTATTACCTACAAACAAAAAAAGATTACATGTGACAATGTCTAAATTGGAAACTATTCAATTCCATGCAAAACCCGAACATTCATAAGACATTTTGTGACTATCCAACAAATAAAATCATAGAATTTCACCATTCATTGATTGGAATCTCAAAACATATGTAGCATGAGTTAACATATCAACCCAACATATGTTCAAAGTTAAATTAACACATGGCATACTGTATGATTAACACAATATTAATATTATTCCACAATCACACATGTGTTATCAATGCTAAAACACAAGAATACATATTCATAAACACATTCCAACCGGTTTTTATATATGTATTGACTAGATGGAATTCAAAATAAATATTTTCTATGTTTACACTTACATATAATTGGCCCACACATATAGGAGATATAAAGAAAACAAAGCTCCAACACAAACACCCATGTATACATACACGCGATCATATACATGTAAGGATATGTGTGAATGAGACAAACAAAGGCCACATGGTGTGCACATATATATATATATATATATACACATATAAGGATGCGTGCGTGATCAAAGCAAAACCAATGCAATGCTTATGTATTCAGACACATCTACAGGACCTATATGCACACACAAACACACCCACATCCACGCAACTATACAAACACACCCACACACATACAGTTGGGTGTACACACACACACATCATTGTTCTAATCCAAAACACTCTAGCCAAGATCAATCATACAAAAGGCCAATAAGAACAAACAACACTACCATTCCAAGACTAGTTTGACCACCTAAACATATCCCCTTTTATCCCTAGGACCGGCCCACAATTCCCAATCCAAGCATGAAACTGAAGTCAACTAATTGTATCAAAATGGAAAGCAACTTTTACACCCCACAAAACCCATGCATGTTAACCTTCCCTAAATGTTAACCAACCAAGAGTCACATCTCTCTCTCTCTGTCTCTGTCTCTCTCTCTCTCTCTCTCTCTCTCCGACTATATAACCGGCCCAAGGGTCATGAGGACTTGCACACACTTTACCAATACATCAAACTCACAATACACCTCTATTACTCCTCCCTTGCTTTCGGTCGAACCGAACACCCCATACCGAGCCTATTTTCGATCGCACAACACCACTAACACCCTCCATCATCATTGTTCGAGTATTAGAATCTTTGGCGTGGAAGAAATTGGCTAGAACTCAACTCAATATCTTGTATTCTTAAACTTTTGGTCATGGTATGTTGAATCAACTACACTCTCTTCTTCATTCATTATTTCGGCTAATAATATGTTCATCCGAACCCATCATCCATGATCACACACATATACACGAGCAAAATAGATTACAATCGACTAAACGCTCAGATTATGTATCGAATAGTCATTATATCCACACGCATATACATATATATCAAACATATACACACGCACGTATTGTGACACCCGTCAACAAATCCAGTTCAAGATCCGTACACACCCTACTCAACTATGTCATTTCATGTGCATATATTAGACATTTTTAGCATTTTCTATACCATCACGAGTCTAGCAAAGCCCGGACTATTGCAGAAATTCAGTACATTATCCGTTTACGCATACAAGACCCGATTTATCCTAGACAATTGGCATAGAACAATCAAGCCATTCAAATGCTCAACAGAGAGTAACAGAATATTTAATTGCTACGTACAGACAAACAACATTACATGTGACAATACCTAAGTGGGAAATTAATCAATTCCACTCAAAATCCGAACAATTCACAATATGTTTTATGAATATAACACACAAATCATAGAACATCATCATACATCTAATCAAGGTACAAACATATGTAAATATGAGTTACAGTCATCAAACAACACATGTTTATAGATCAATAACATGTGATATCAAACTACATGTTAATATTACTTTGGTGACAAACATATGTTATTAATAAGAATGGATTATATGTATATGTATATGTATCAACACATGAAGAAACGATTATAGATCAAGACAACTAGGAATTCTTCCAATCACACATTATGTTCACACATATATACATATATGTATCGGTTCTACACACACACATGGAAAACCAATGCAAAAACTCAACACATTAACTCACATGTATATGTATATATACACGGCTCACACTAGGTAAGATCGAATACAAACCACCTTGCTTGTGTAAATGTATAAGACAACACATACACAAACAAACACACAATTCAGATGTGATATGGGACTTGACAAAGTTTAGACCACCCTACAAACTCTATATACCATGAATCGAGTAATATCATAGTCACTTGATAATTGGCCCATATCACATGTATAATCGGACCTATAACCCTCTAAACACTAAGAAATACAAGTTAAAATGCACATTGATCTAGTTTGGTTATATTCTCAAATACATACACTCGCATGTATACATATGCATCCAACATATTGAACCAAGGTCGACATATGCGTTGATATAAATGTCACACCCTCAAATTTCCACGTGCGGGGTTTTACCGCGAGGCGCGTGACACACCAGGATCCAAGTCAACGGTCACAATAAACAACACTATATGATATGTAAAAATGACATAAGCAAACCATTAAGTTTTTCATAAATGATCCATCGATGCGGAAGCGTAAAACTTTATTACAACGCGAAATCAATAATACGAAAGTCTGAAAATACTAAATGAGATGCACATGAATCCTAGACGCCGTGAGACTCCGTGCGCCTATCGACAGCTGCTACCTTAGCGACCTGAGACAAATATGCTAAAAACGTCAGCAAATAATGCCGGTGAGTTCATAGGTTTTTAATGAATACCGACTCCAAATGTATACCAACTCCAAGTGAAAACCGACTCCAACTGAATACCCATGGTCAATCCAGACCACATGCATGCAAAACATATGAATACCTTACTACTGCGATTGGAAAACCATTACTGGACTCGAATACTGTGAATACTGAGTACCTAAGAGACAACATGCACCCGTCCGACCTCCAGTCGACGAGTGGGGCCGGTCAAGCCCAAATAGATCTATCCACATTTCCCCCGTTGTGCATCCCCGCACATTCATGGTTCTCCCCAGGACTTCCAAAGATCGCATAGTAATATAATGAATACTCCAAAACATAATGAATACTTGAAAACATAATGAATACTTGAAAACATATTGAATACTCCAAAACCCAATGAATTCGTGAATACCAAAACATAGTTGACACACCTTTCATGAATACATCGTTGAAACGCCTTTTATGAAAACATAGTTGAAATGCCATTTATGAAAACATAGTTGACACACGTTTAAAGAACACAACATGTTTTCTCCCCCAAAAATGTAAAACCAGTAAAAGAGTGGGGCCGTGAAACTCACCTTAGAGTGCGTCTTTGTTAGGACAAAAAGGATTGGTGAAACCACTTTTGCAAACCTTAGTCTAATTCACTTCTGTCAAAATACTCTAAGTATAGAACCGCTGAAGAAGAAGGATCAAACTGCTGAAGAAGAGATTCAGAAGTACTGAAGAAGAAAGTCATCAGAAGTTCTGAAGTTCAAACCAGACACTTCTACTGAAGAACTACTGAAGATAAACTACTCATCAGTAGCTTGTCATTCATCAGTACTTACAGAAGATCTTTTCCACCGCCTTTGTATATCGGTAGTTTATTACTTTAGTATTTCTTTTTGCTTTATGTACAAGTTCCAAGACTGCAACTTGTTGCAACTTGTTTCTGAACTTGCTTTTGGCAAGGTTCATGTATTTGTAAAGTCTATAAATAGAAGGGTTCATCCCTCTGTTTTAGACATTGATTTTAATACAAGAAATCCTTCAACACTTATTATTGTTATTTCCATTTCGTGTTTACTGAGAATCTGTCAAAGTGTTTCATTCTCATTCAATACTTAGATTCTCAATAAACACTTACCATTTATTAGTTCTTGATTCCAGGGGGAGTAATAACTCCTGTTGATAAGTGTAGCTTTAAACTCATAAACATTCCGTTGTGCTATCACTCAAAAGAACTTGCTAGACACCTAAGTGTTCACTAGCAAGTTCATACAAAAGAGCAGCTTACTGATCCAACAATTGGTATCAGAGCACTGGTTTATCTGATAACATATCAATCTAACACATTGAGAATCAGACACAGGCTCTTATTGATATTCAATAAAGGATTATAAGCTCACTTTTTTCAACATCCATCACTTTAAGAGATATTTGACAAATAAATACTCTTTAAAATGGATCCTCATAATACTGGTTCTGCCACTAAACCTTCCATGCTTGTAAGAAATGAATATAACATATGGCAAAGGAGAATGGGACATACATTATCACAGACCAACACAGGTTGCTGGAAATCTGTGATATATGGTCCTCATAAACCAGTAAACATTAATCCAGAAACTAAAGTAGAGATTCCAAAAGAACCAAAAGACTATACTGAAGATGATTTCCTAAAACTTGAGCTTGATGCAAAAGCTTTCTCTATGTTGGCAATGGCACTCCCAAATGAAATCTACTCTGGCCTATTACATTGTGATAGTGCCAAAGAGCTTTGGGACTGCCTAAAAGAACAGTTTGGAGGAACTGAAGAGGTGATTGCCAACACCAGAGAAATCTTGGCTCAACAATATGAAACTTTTGCTCACATTAATGGGGAAACTTTAACTCAGCAATTTGAAAGATTTTCCTCATTAATATCTGAGCTAAAACTAAATGGTCAGACCTACACAACTGTATCTATGCTTCATAGATTTTTAAGGTCTTTACCTGATAAATGGGAAACATACTCAATAGTCTTAAGATCTTCACCAGATTTTAGCTCCCTCACTCTTACAAAACTTCATGGGAGATTACTTACTTTTGAGAGAGAAATTGATCAAAAGAAAAAGTTACAAAATTCTGGTAAAACTGCTGATGACTATCTACCAGGTAGTATAGCACTATTGGGACAAGACTCACCAACTTGTTCAAATAGTTTTGGATCTTTTGACCACATTGACATAACTGCTGGGATCTCATCTGAAAGATCATTCCCAGGTTATGAAAATAATGATTTAGGTCAAACTGCTGATAACATGTGTTTTATCATGGATGACTTAAATAGTTTCAGCAGTGATGACCTAGAAGAAATGGATATCTTGCACCAACTGGCCATGTTAAGTTTAAAAACAAATAAATTTTACAAAAGGTCAGGAAGGAAGTTTCCAGGACTTAACAGTTCTACAAAAATTGGTTTTGACAAATCTAAACTTAGATGTCACAAGTGTCAAAAGTTGGGACACTTTGCTAGAGAGTGTAGAAGCTCTGGCTTTAACCAATCTCAGTCTGGAAACAACTTTAACCCCAATTATAACAGGAATAATGGAACACAAGGGAGTGCACATTTTGTACAGGCACAAGCTCCACAACTCCAATATGTGCCACAAGTACAATATGTACAGATGCCTGCTCAACAGATGCAGAGCCAACAATCAATCCCTCCCTTTCCAGCTGCTCAACAACCTCCACAGCAACAACAACCCTCTCAACAAAGTTTATTTACCTCAGGGTATGTTGACTGGAGCAGTCTTCCTTTTGACACCACAGTGTGCAATCCTGATGCAGACAACAAAATGTTTGACATCAACTGGGGAGAACCTGACAATGGCAGGAAGAACTTTGCCTTAATGGCATTTGAGGGATGCACCTCAAAATCTGCCTTGTCATAGGTATCTAAAGAATCTTTGACAAAACTTTATTCTAATTCATGCAAAGAATCTTTTGCTCTCATAAGAGAAACCAATATTCACTTACAAGGAAAAGCAAATGACTCTGAGAGAAAATTCACTCAGATGAAATGTGATTTAGAAAGAAAACTTTATGCTAAAACAAAAGAAGTTTCTAAATTAACTGACACTGCTATTGAAACCCAAGCACAAATTAAAATCATGCTAAATGACCTGGGAGATGTCAGACAAGAGCTTGCTGACACCAGGATCACATGTGAAAAATGGGTGGAATCTTGTAAGGGGTACCAATTATTGCTAAACAAACAAAGTGCTTCAAATGTTAAGTTTGGCATAGGGTACAATCACACTGAAACACCAACAGATTTCTCTCCCAAAACTACTGAAGATGGGAGAAAAATTGTTTCAGGTGAAACTTCTGAAGAGGAAGAATGCACATCTTTCCATGAAAAATTTCTAAAATCACACAAAGAAAGTTCTTCAGAAGTACTGATTAAATCTGACTTTAAGCCATCAGTAGTTTCAACTACATCAGGAGTTGAGAAGCTGAAAACTACTGATGACCTAAAACCCATCAAAACTGTCAGAAACTTGTCTTTGAAAGAAAAGACAAAAGAATGTGAAATTTGTGGTCTGTTCAACCACAAAACTAAATTTTGCAGATATAGAAAGGGTATTCAGTTCAATAAGAAAAATCAACAACTGGTTGTGGGGAAACAAATCAAGAATGATTATGTAAAAACTTTTTCTCCCAAGAAACAACAACCAGCAAAAACCTTTTCTCAGAAAAAGACAAAATCTCAACAAAAGTCTTTTTCTCAAAATTCTCTTTCAGTAGTTAGACCTGAATCATCAGCAGTTTCACAAACTGCTGAGATTAAAGATCTTATGAACTTGGTACAACTACTGATGACCAAAGTTGATGGTGGTCCTCAAAAGGATACCACCATTGTTCTTAACGAAAAATCCATTGCCAAAAAGACATGGATTTCTCAAATTGGTCAAGAACAAACTATAAATGTTCTCAAGAGCAAACCCAAAGCCAAACTGGCTTGGGTTCCTAAATCTAACTAATTTGCTATCTTGTGCAGAGAGTTTCCAGAGGCTTAAATAGCATTTGGTATGTAGACAGTGGAGGCTTAATGCACATGACAGGATGCAGATACCTGATAAACAATTTTATCAGTCAAAGAGATGGATCTGTATCCTTTGGGAACAATGCTAAGGGATATGTGCTAGGACATGGCAATGTATCCTCTGGCAAAATATAGTTTGACAAGGTCAATCTGGTTGAAAACCTTGAGTACAACTTGCTAAGTGTGTCACAAATGTGTGATAAAGGATATTCTTCCTTTTTCACAAAGACAACATGCAAGATCATATCACCAGAAGGCCAGAAGTTGATAGAGAAGATCATTGAAGATCATACTTTGTTAGTAGCCAAAAGATGTGGCAATGTCTATGCAGTGGACATTGAAAAAGACAAAGTACTGAACAACACTGCTTGTTTCTTCTCAAGGGCATCAACTTCAGAAACTGATCTCTGGCACAGGAGACTTGGCCATGTGAACTTTAAAACCATAAATAAAGTCACAAAAATGGGCTTGGTCAGAGGTCTACCCTTAAAAGTATACCAGTGTCAAGAACACTGTGTATCCTGTTTAAAGGGTAAACAATATAAGTCCTCCTATAAGTCTATTGAAGAATAAAAAACAACTGCATGTCTTCAACTACTCCATATGGACTTATTTGGGCCTGTAAAAATCATGAGCCTTGGTAAAAAGAAGTACTGCTTAGTCATCATTGATGACTACTCAAGATTTACATGGGTATTCTTCTTATTTTCCAAGGATGAGGCTGCTGAAATCATCAAGTTCTTCATTCTACAAGTAGAGAAGCAATACTCTCTACCTGTCAAAACCATTAGAAGTGATAATGGGACAGAGTTCAGGAACAAAACTCTGGATGAATTCTGTTTGTCTAAAGGGATTATTAGACAATTCAGTGTTGCCAGAACTCCTGAACAAAATGGTGTAGTAGAAAGGAAGAACAGAACTTTAATAGAAGGAGCAAGAACAATGCTAGCTGATTCTGGCCTACCTTTATACTTCTGGGCAGAAGCAGTTAACACATCCTATTATGTTCAAAATAGAGTTCTTATTGTCAAGAGACATTCAAAGACTGCCTATGAAGTTCTTCATGGCATGAAGCCCCTTATCTCCTTTTTCAGGGCTTTTGGGTGTCAATGTTTCATCTTGAACATCAAGGAATCTATTTCAAAGTTTGCTGCCAAAGTTGACTCAGGTTACTTTCTTGGTTATTCCTCAACTAGAAAAGCCTACAAGGTTTTTAACTCAAGAACCAGGATAGTAGAAGAAACACTGAATGTCAAGTTCAATGAGTCAAAACACACTCTCATTCCAGCACATCCTGCTGAACTCTTTGACCTTGAAAACTTCCACTTTGAACCTGAAAAGACTGTCACTTCATCCAAACCTACTTATTATGGTGATCAAAGGTTTGATGATGAGGATCCAGCACCATGGTCTCCTCAAACAGTCATTAAGTCAACCTCAAAACCATCAGAAGTTTCACAAACTTCTGATTCAACAAATACTGAAGGACAAACTCAAACATCTGCTTTAGCACCTGCAACTAGTGAAGACACTGAAACTGCTGAACCAGATATAATAGACCTCAGTAGTTTGTTTGAAGAACATGAGCCACCAACACCTGTCAGTGGTTTACAACAACTGATCGAACACAAAGACCATCCACTTGATCAAATCATGGGTGATATTGCATCAGGTGTTCTTACAAGAAACCAGCTTTCCAACTTTTGTCTATTCTCAACATTTATCTCATAGTTGGAACCAAAGAAGTACCAGGAAGCCCTCAAAGACAACAATTGGGTGCAGGCAATGCAAGATGAATTGCTTCAATTCAACAAGCAACAGGTATGGGAAATTTGTCCCTTACCACCAAACAAGCAACCAATTGGCACAAGATAGGTTTTCAGGAACAAACAAGATGAAGCTGGTAATATAATAAAGAACAAGGCAAGACTGGTAGTACAAGGTTACTCTCAAGAAGAAGGGATTGACTATGATGAAACCTTTGCTCCAGTTGCAAGGCTTGAAGCCATCAGGTTATTTCTGGCCTATGCCATTTCCAACAAAATAAAAGTTTATCAAATGGATGTCAAGAGTGCATTTTTGTATGGAAAGATAAAAGAGGAAGTGTATGTTTGTCAGCCACCTGGGTTTGAGGATCCTTCTCATCCTGAGTGGGTGTACAAACTAGACAAAGCTCTTTATGGGCTCAAACAGGCTCCAAGAGCCTGGTATGATACACTTTCAACCTTTTTACTCAAAAATAACTTCACAAGAGGTGCCATTGATAAAACTCTTTTCATAAAACATGTTGGAAATCATATCTTACTTGTTCAAATATATGTTGATGATATCATTTTTGGTTCAACAAACACAAAATTGTGTGATGAATTTAAGAAACTCATGCAATCAAAATTTGAGATGAGTACAATGGGAGAACTGCAGTACTTTCTGGGACTACAGATTAAACAACAATCAAATGGAACTTTTATACATCAATCAAAATATGTTAAAGAATTATTAAACAAATTTTCTTTACAAGACTGTAAATCATGTTCCACTCCCATGACACCAACCACACAAGTTGAACCAGATGATCAAGGAAAACAGGTTGATCAAACCATGTATAGATGTATGATAGGTTCCCTTTTATATCTAACTGCTTATAGACCAGATATTATGTTTTCAACATGTGTCTGTGCTAGATATCAATCAGCTCCTAGGGAATCACACCTTATTGCAGTCAAAAGAATTTTCAGATATCTGAAAGGAACTCCCACACTTGGAATTTGGTATCCTGCTTCAAGCAATACCAAGTTATCAGCTTTTTCAGATAGTGACTATGCAGGGTGTAAGATGTCAAGAAAATCAACATCTGGTGGTTGTCAATTCTTGGGAAACTGTCTAGTGTCCTGGCAATCAAAGAAACAAACATTTGTTGCAACTTCAACTGCTGAAGCTGAATACATTGCAGCTGCAAGTTGTACATCACAGATACAATGGCTCCAATATCAACTTCTTGATTATGGAATCAAAGAGACCAAGACACCATTGCTTGTAGACAGCAAATCTGCCATTAGCATCATTCAAAATCCTGTTCAATTTTCAAAAACTAAACACATTGAAATCAGGTATCATTTCATAAGAGATTGCTATGAAAAAGGCAAGATTGAAGTGAAACATGTAGCAACAGCTAATCAAATAGCTGACATTTTCACTAAACCCCTTGACACATCAACATTTCAGAAGTTAGTATCCATGCTAGGGATGCTAAATTTGTAAGTGTTTCTCTTTATTTTTCAGCACAAATTTTTTATTTTTCACTTACATCTGTTTTCAAAAACTTGAAAAACTTCTGAAAAGAGAGAGACTACTGATGAACAAAACATCAGTATGGGGATATTTTCAATAAAGTGATTAACTTCTGATAAAACAACCTTCAGAAGTCATGAATAAAGTATTTATAAAGTGTTTCTCATCAGCTGTTCAAAACTGCTGAAGAGAAAATGGGAACTACTGATGAAGATAATTCTTCATCAGCAATTTAGTCAAAAAGGGCAAATCTGACTTTTCCCATCATCAGAAGTTTGACCTAGTCGGTTTAAAACTTCTGATAAAGATATTTTTAACCTAGGCGGTTTAAAACTTCTAATAAAGAAGATCCAAGCGGTTAAAAACTTCTGATAAATATCTTTTTTTTTATTTTGATATAGAAGAAAAGCCTCTGCTCACACAATTCAGGGATCCTTCCACCTTTGCATATCAAATCCAGAAGACCATCACAGACAAACTGCACACTAAGGTAACAACTGAACATCATTTGCCAACATTTCAGATACCTAATGTGATGGAACAACAACAAGGAAGTGAATCCCACCTGAGAGTCACTGAAGTTGAAAACATCCAACACTCAGGAGAAACCCAGGGTACCACCATGGTTCCCTACACTGTAGACTTTGACAAGTCTAAAGTACCAATCATCAGATGGTCCTTTACTGATAGAAACTCAGTACTTGTGACAAGAAGAGATCAGACAAGCAGGGCCTATAGGTCGACGAATGATCTGAAGAAACTATCAACCAAAGACTTGCTTACAATTCAACACTTAGAACCACAGAAAGGGTCTCTTACTGATGATCAACTGAACCAGCTCAAGAATTCCATGTTCAAAGGAATATGGAAAATTGTGAAGGACAGAAAAGAACAATAAGGAATTAGTAAGGTTTTGGCTTCATCAATCCAGGGGGAGATTGTTAGGACAAAAAGGATTGGTGAAACCACTTTTGCAAACCTTAGTCTAATTCACTTCTGTCAAAATACTCTAAGTATAGAACTGCTGAAGAAGAAGGATCAAACTGCTGAAGAAGAGATTCAGAAGTACTGAAGAAGAAAGTCATCAGAAGTTCTGAACTTCAAACCAGACACTTCTACTGAAGAACTACTGAAGATAAACTACTCATCAGTAGCTTGTCATTCATCAGTACTTACAGAAGATCTTTTCCACTGCCTTTGTATATCAATAGTTTATTACTTTAGTATTTCTTTTTGCTTTATGTACAAGTTCCAAGACTGCAACTTGTTGCAACTTGTTTCTGAACTTGCTTTTGGCAAGGTTCATGTATTTGTAAAGTCTATAAATAGAAGGGTTCATCCCTCTGTTTTAGACATTGATTTTAATACAAGAAATCCTTCAACACTTATTATTGTTATTTCCATTTCGTGTTTACTGAGAATCTGTCAAAGTGTTTCATTCTCATTCAATACTTAGATTCTCAATAAACACTTATCATTTATTAGTTCTTAATTCCAGGGGGAGTAATAACTCCTGTTGATAAGTGTAGCTTTATACTCATAAACATTCCGCTGTGCTATCACTCAAAAGAACTTGCTAGACACCTAAGTGTTCACTAGCAAGTTCATACAAAAGAGCAGCTTACTGATCCAACAGTCTTCTGATAACTAGAATTCCAACACGTATATGATAATCCCAACTAATGAAAACCTATCAACGAGTTTACATAAGTGTGATGACTATTAACCCGGAGGCTAACTAGTCCCCGATTGTCTAGATCTTGATCGAGTATGTTTTAAAACATGTTTAAATGTTTAACCGACACACTAGACCGACGCGACATCCCGTTGGTGACCCATTACATCAATTAGCCATGACTATAAAGTTAACACATAAGTTTCAAGCATAAAACACTTAGTTTGCATAAAAAATCTCATTTCTACATCAGAACGATCGAACCAGTCAGATTAAATCTCCTTCGCCCGTTTTTAAGTCTCCTTCGCCCGTTTTTACCACGTTCGAAAGTTTTGATGTCTCCTTCGACCGTTTTCCTCGTTCGCCCAAACATATTCCAGGTTTGACCCCTGGATTCTCTCCTTCGCCCAATCGATCGGTCGAAGGAGTCCAGGTTCGCCCCTGTTGTTCAAATTTTCCTAAAAACGCTTCAAACACATTCGAAACATCTCAAAACATCATCAAACACAGCAGTCAAGTATGTAATACTTATCCCTACAAAACCCCACCGATTTTACACCAAAGTCTAGTCGTTTTACAAGTTTCCCAAAATAGTAAATTATGGAGATGTCACATCATCATGCATGCAATCTTTACCCAATTAGGAAACTTTATGAAATCAATCAATAATCAACTTAATATACTCAGATTACCATGAACAATAAACCCCCAATCATATCCTTATCACTATCATCATGAACAAGCCCTAGATCTAACCCAAAATCCCCAAAATGGACAAAACATCATCAATAATCAATTGTAACCTATCTCAATCATAAAACATCATCAATAACAGTCCTAGATCATTGTTATAACATCTATACAGCAATCAATCATCAAACAATACATAACATCCCATAAACACCATTAACACATGTTAGTTTGTATGAAAACTCATTGTTTATGAATAGGTTTTGTTTAGAAAGACATTAGGAAGGTTTTTATCCATGAAAACATGTTTGTATCAGATCTGGACTCTTGGGGTTTAATAAAAACGAATTGAAATGCTTTAAAAATGATTTAGATTGAAGAACATACCTTTGATCTTTGTGTAGAAGATGTTTGTAGGTTAGATTGTAGAAAACAAGGGCAAAAACTCCTTCCCCAATGTTTAAAGTTGCTAGAGAGTGTTTTGAGACGGTTAGGGTTTGTGAAATGGTGAAAAATGACAAAGTGTGGTATTTATACCATGTCCACATTCGCCCCTTTCACTTGGGCGAATGTACCCTCCTTCGACCCTTTCACAGGGTCGAATGTACCCTGACTTGGTCGAATGAAATTCTTTCAATTCCATATCCCAGGTTCGCCCATTTACAAAGGGTGGAACCAAACAAATTTCCTCCTTCGACCACTCGAAGTGGTCGAACCAGAACCCATGTTTATCTAGTTTTCCAGTTTGTCGTGTTTAACGCATTCTAACACCTCTTAACATATGAGCATGCAACCTTAGTCTATGTTTAACATATTTAAGCACGGATGATTATCTATACATCATTTAAACACATCTAAGCATATAATCTACCATACGACAATTAGTCTACACATATACTTAATTAGTTTATGTAATTCACCAACAACGGGACTCGTATCGTGTGTGTGTGTGTGACTAACCCAATGATCTCCCGAATCATTGGACCCTGGACAATACGGACTGTGTTCCGACTCTACTGACTCCGTCAAGTATGTTTAATAAACGTTTTTCGCTAAGGTAGACTTATGTGTTTATCAAAAAGACCTTATCCGTCGTCTCTTGAACAATTTCGGGCCTGGTAAGTTGCTTTTCTCCAACTTCGGCCCAACATAGAGGCGATCTACACTTGCGTCCATATAGAGCTTCAAAAGGTGCAGCTTGAATGCTTGTGTGGTAACTGTTGTTATACGAAAACTCTACCAGTGGCAAGTGTGTATCCCAATTACCGCTGAAATCGATTGCGCATGCCCGTAACATATCTTCCAAAGTCTGGATGGTTCTTCACTTTAACCATCGGTTTGGGGATGATATGCGGTACTCATGTCAAGGCGAGTACCGAGGGCTTCATTCAAACTCTCCCAAAATCTTGAGGTGAAACGACTATCTCGATCGGAGATGATGGAAATAGGTACATCATGCTTAGACACCACTTCCTTTATGTACAAACGGGTCAGTTTCTCCAGCTTATCCGTTTCGCGAATCGGGAGGAAGTGTGCAGATTTTGTCAATCGATCAACGATTACCCAGATCATGTCATGGCCGCTTGTTGTCTTAGGTAACTTGGTAATGAAATCCATAGTAATTCGTTCCCATTTCCATTCCGGTATCTCCGGTTGCTGAAGCAAGCCAGATGGTCTCTGATGCTCGGCTTTGACCTTCGCGCAAGTCAAGCATCGCGCAACATATGCCGCTATATCTCTTTTGAAATTTGGCCACCCGTAAAATTCCTTCAAATCATGGAACATCTTGTCTGCTCCAGGGTGAACCGAATATCGTGAACTGTGAGCTTCGGCCAATACCAGTTCACGCAATCCACCATATACTGGTACCCAAATTCTATTCATGAAATACAAGGCTCGGTCCGCCTTTGGCTCCAGTGAATCAACCATCTTCCGCAGTCTTTCACCTTTGACATTCTCGGGTTTAAGAGCGTTAATTTGAGCTTCACGAATCCGGTCAGTCAGGTTCGTGTGGATGGTTAGACCCAAAGCTCGGACACGCAACGGTTTAACCCGTTCCTTGCGACTTAAGGCGTCGGCTACAACGTTCGCCTTCCCGGGATGGTACTTTATCTCACAATCGTAATCGTTCAATAATTCGACCCATCGCCGTTGTCGCATGTTCAATTCCTTCTGGTCAAAGATGTGCTGCAAACTTTTATGATCGGTGAAGATTGTACACTTGGTTCCATATAAATAATGTCTCCATATCTTGAGCGCGAATACCACGGCTCCCAATTCCAAGTCGTGTGTAGTGTATTTCTTCTCGTGGAGCTTTAGTTGTCTGGAAGCATATGCTATGACCTTCTCTCGTTGCATCAATACACAACCCAATCCCTGGTGAGAGGCGTCACAATAAACCACAAAGTCTTCCGTACCATCGGGGAGGGATAGTATCGGGGCGCCACATAACTTATCTTTTAGCAATTGAAACGCCGCTTCTTGCTTTTCCGTCCATTCGAACTTCTTATCCTTTTGGGTTAGCATGGTTAAAGACTGTGCTATCTTAGAAAAGTTCTCGATGAACCTTCTGTAGTAACCCGCAAGGCCAAGAAATTGTCGTATTTCAGTAGGGGTTCTAGGGGCGTCCCAACTTTTAATTGCTTCGATCTTGGCGGGATCGACATGTATACCCTTCTCATTCACCACGTGGCCTAGGAAGTGAACTTCTCGAATCCAAAAGTCACATTTCGAGAACTTAGCATAGAGTTTCTCTTTGCGTAGTACCTCAAGGATTAATCGAAGGTGATCCTCATGTTCTTCCTTAGTGCGTGAATAGATCAAGATATCATCAATGAAGACTATGACAAATTTGTCCAGATATGGCTTACACACGCGATTCATCAAATCCATGAAAACAGCTGGTGCGTTGGTTAATCCGAATGGCATAACCAAAAATTCATAGTGCCCATAACGAGTCCTAAAGGCTGTTTTTGGCACGTCCTCCTCTTGGATACGCAACTGGTGATAGCCGGACCTTAGATCAATTTTGGAGTAGAAACTGGATCCTTGAAGTTGATCAAATAAATCGTCGATCCGGGGAAGAGGATAGCGATTCTTAATGGTTAACTTGTTCAGTTCCCGATAGTCAATACACATTCGAAAAGTGCCATCCTTCTTCTTTACAAATAAGACGGGAGCTCCCCAGGGTGAGAAGCTTGGTCTTATGAAACCTTTGTCCAACAACTCTTGCAGTTGACCAGATAGTTCCTGCATCTCGGATGGAGCTAAGCGATATGGCGATCGCGCTACGGGTGCAGCTCCTGGAACAAGGTCGATGCGGAACTCGACTTGTCGAGGTGGTGGCAATCCCGGCAAATCTTCTGGGAACACATCTGGAAAATCTTTGGCTATCGGAATGTCTTCAAACCTTCGCTCGTCAGCCTTCTTATCTACCACATGCGCCAAGAATGCGACAAGACCTTTCCTTAAACACTTTCGGGCCTTCATGCTGGTAATAATTCTTAACGGCGTCCCACGCCTTTCCCCTTGGATCAATAGGGTTTCACCGCTCGCGAGGGGAACTTGAATTACTTTGTCGTTGCAAACAACGACGGCGCGGTGTGCGGATAGCCAATCCATGCCAACGACTATGTCAAAGCTACCCAGCACGACTGGCAATAGATCAATGCCGAACTCGTGACCACAGAGATCCAACTTACATTCCTTCGCTACTTCTCGAGTTTCTATAGTCTTACCGTTAGCCAGTTCTATAGAGTATGGTGTGTCTAGCTTACTAGTTTTTAGTCCAAGTAATCTTTTAAATTCGACAGACACGAAGCTAAAATCGGCGCCAGTATCAAACAATACAGAAGCATAATGACCATTGAGAGGGAACGTACCAGTGACCACATTAGGGTCTTGTCGTGCATCACCGGCATCAATCACGAATGCCCGCCCACGGGCTTGGTTGTTGAGTTTGGGACAATCCCTCTTCCAATGATCGAGCGATCCACAGGCGAAGCAGGGCCTCGCTCCTCCGTTCTTTGGCGCTCCTGACCTGCAGTCTTCTGTCTTGTGCCCAGAACGGCGGCACTTACCGCAGATCACCTCATTCTTTCCTTGGTAACCTTGCTTTCCATTGTTTCCACGTCCAGTGGCTACATACCCTTTCCCTTTCTTACCTGAACCTCCCGATGATCCATCCTTAATCCTCTCATCGCGCTTACGCTTCCCAAACCTCGGCTTATTTTCCTGTTCGCTTGACCCAACGGCTGAACTTGTACCCAGATTCTTACCCTCAACACTGCTGGACTCGGTGAGCTTCAATCCTGATACTTTCCGGATCAGAGTGCCCATTCGAATGGCGTCTTCAGTGAGGCTTAAGGCGAGGTCGATAGCTTCGCGCATGGTCGTAGGTTTGGAAGCAGTGACCATGCCGCGTATCTATGGCGCCAATCCGAATAGGTACCTTTCCACCTTTTTGCTTTCCGGGGTAACCAAGCGAGGCACTAACCGGGAGAGATCATGAAATCTGGACGTGTACCCAGCTACGTCCGATCCAACCATGGTGAGGTTCCAGAACTCGGTCTCTAGCTTCTGCACTTCACTCGCCGGGCAGTACTCGGCGATCATCAGTTCCTTCAACTCCAACCATGATAAGGAGTAAGCAGCATCGTCTCCCAGTCATTGCACTTGGTTGTTCCACCATGTTAGTGCTTGGTCCAGAAACAGGTTAGTGGAGTACATGACCGCTTGTCGCGGGGTACAGCTGCTGATACGGATCACCGCTTCAGTTTTCTCGAACCACTTGACTAGTCCGACAGAGCCTTCAGTGCCACTGAAGTTGAGTGGTTTGCAGTCCAGAAAAGCTTTGAGCGTGCAGCCACGCTCTCGCGAGGCCGTTTCTGCAATAATAAAATAGCATGTTATTATGGGGTAGGAGTTTCATGAAAACTCCGATTGCATATATTCGAAACCCTCTTACCGGTAGGGGAGGTTTCGCGTCGGTCGCTCCCCGTTCGATCTCGCGATCTTTCAGTGCGTGTGGCATTGTGTTCCGCGAGAGCTTGGGCGATGCGTCCCGAGACTAGGGCTTCAAGCTCCTCGGGTGTTGTGGGTAGTCCTCCGTTTCCACTGTTGCTTCGGGTGGCTGGTGCCATTTTCTTCAATAATCATTATCAAAGGTTAATTTGGCGATCATTCATACAATATCGTCATACATAAGGTATAAATAACAACACAACACATGAACACAATAATCACCACAACATCATCACAAAATCACAATATATACAGAACAGGTAATAATAATCGTACACAATCATAACACATATTTTACCATAACAAAATTTTCATTAATTTCAATACCACGAGTACAATGATTTGTTTGTAATAACAAAAACCGAGGATACATTCCTCATACATCGCTCTTTTGAAATACACTAGAAATATAATGTCATATACCGGCACAATCCCGCTCGGCTAGGCAAAAATGCAGATGGGTGCTATAACCCATACTGTGCTATCATACTACTATTACTACTACTATGTCCGCAGGTGATCCTCCAAGTGTCTCTGAAGTATCGCTACTGTGGTGGCGGCGGCGGCGGGTACTGATACTGGGGGGCGTACATGCTAATGGTCATACTGATCGCCATAATGCGATCGTACAAGAATTGGCGATGCGCAAAGTGTGCGTCGCCCGTAATCCCGCAATGAGCGTCCATGCTCAGCAACTCTTCAGCATAATGCGCCAGCGCATCTCTGGCGTCAATGATCCTGGCCCACATGAGCTGGGCCTGCTGCTCCATCTGGTTCACGGTGCGCTGCACCGTGTCGGTGAGAGTCTGAAAGTCTCTCTCCAAGGAGATCACTGTGGACCATGCTGGTCCTGACAATGGGGCCATCCCGTGGGGCTGCGACGGCCCGGGGATATCAGTGTACGTCGGCTGGGATGGGCCGACTATGTCTGGCATCGGTAAGGGTGTGAAGGGTGGGGCAAAGCCCTGTAATCCAGTGATGAAGTGGGGTGGCATCTGGTATGGGTCTCCTGCACCTAGGGTGTATGGTGCAAGTGGGGGTATCAGGAAAGGGGCTCTTGCATCCATAGTGAATGGTGCAGGTGGTGGTATGGGGAGCACCTCGGGTAGGGGTGGTAGTATGGGAAAGGTGGTGATAGGTAGCGTCATGGATACTGGTGAGGGGACTATAAGCTCGGCGAGTGGGACCATGAGAGGCTGTGTGACAGCGACCCACTCTGGAGCAGATATCACGGTGGTAGGGGTGGGAGGGCTAGCAGTGGCGTGAGCTGCCAAACCTGCTCGGTGCAGCTCAGAGCTACGGGCTGAGCTGCCCTCAAGGATGTGCCCAGTAGAGGCTGGCCCATCCTGTGGTACGGGCTCTGGTGGGGCAAGTAGGGCGGCCGGTGCAGTGGTGGCGTGCCCTATCATCGGAGCGACGTGCTCCTCCTGGTCTGCTGGTGGGATCGGCACAGCAATGTGCTCCACCGATGCGGTCGACTCGTCGTCGGAGTCGTCCGAGATCCACCCGTTGTGTCCTCGGGAAACGGGAACGAGTCTCATGCCCGGGGGAACGGGAATAAGTGGAGTGGGTAGTGGCTCACGATCGACGTGTGCGTGTCGGTCGTATGGAGACTCCACGGTCTCCGACTGTGTGGGGACGGGTCTCGATGGACCTGCACAGCCTACAGGGAAGTCCCTGACGTCTCGGATGGGAAGTGCTGGCAGTGGTGCTGCCTGGAATGGCACTAGAGGCAAGTCAGCCTGCGGTGCCTCGGCCATCGGTAAATCGGCCACGGCGGCCACGTCGCCTCCAGCGGGGGCCCACGCTGGGTCCTCGCTTGGGTCAGTCTCATCGGAGCTATCTCCGCCCGCGCCCTCTTTGGCGGCGTCAACCTCCATATCGTCATCCTCGGGATCGAGTACCACAACCTCGATCGGCTCAGCTGGCGGTGCTGGAATGATCTGGATGCTACTATCGTAGCTCGGTGCTACGCTCCCTGCGTCTGACATCCTGGCAAAAGAACCGTACTAATATTTAAGTATTATTAATTAGGTAGTCAAGGCACACATTTACGGTATTCTTCCTAACTTCTAATACTAAATTAACACGTATCCTTACCCATGGTTAGCTTGGTCGGAATCTCCTCGTACCCAAATGTTCGTTGGAAACATTAATTTATTGCGTTTCGCATTTATTTTGAAAGCTTTATCGTTTGAACCAATTCCGGTTATAGTTTAGACTTTTTTAAAAATGCTAATTCGCTATAACCTTGGCTCTGATACCACTTTCTGTCACACCACGCCTATGGCGGAAACACGTGGCGCGACGGTTCAAGAGGATTAAGCCAAGATTAATGCAAACCACAATATTAATTAAACAAACAGGCATTTATTCAACGTTGAAAATCGTGTCAAATTATTCATACATAATCTTAGAATTGTTTTTGATATAAATAGGGAGGCTCCTCCCTATATCCCGAAATCCTTGGGATAGAGGGACGAGACCCCTTCACGACATCCAACGCCCAACTTGGAGATTCCCCCGACCCTGCTCGCCATGTTATCCTTCATCTGTCAATTACCTGAAAGATATGTTTAAAATCGTCAATATATAAATATTGGTGAGTTCACAGGTTTTGTATTTAATAAAACTTTATCTCATGGGAATATCCTTGTTATGACATTTATAGGAGTTGCAAAGTCCTACAATTTTACTTGAGCCTATAACCAAACCAAGACAATTAATAATGCCCCCGCCCCAAGTCGTTACTCGGTATTCCTACGACTTGATTTCAGAATACGTGCACCCCAGGCATACGCCGATGCAAAATCGATGCTATCGATTAGGGGTGGGCCTTGTCAGGCACCAATAGTACTATCCAAATATTCCTTCGGTTTCACTTTCCTGAATTAATGATTATAGTGGGGAGGTCTCAACCCCGAGTGGCGATCACAACTCAAGTGTCCAACCCGTCAAACAAATCCCAACATATCTTTCCCCCGTAAAAACGTTAAATAGTTTAGAAATGGGGCCGTGAGACTCACCTGTAACTGTGCTCGGCTCAAAGAAGAAAATAGTAAAGTTTGTGATCTCGCACCTACAAATGTTCTAGGCGTATAAGTCACTACACCTATGGTGTATGTGCCTTGGCAAGTTGTACACCCAACTTCCCGACCACGTCTTTATCCCAATTCCCCTTTAATAGTTTCGTATCCTAGGTTCATTGGCGATGGATTACCCTTTTCTTACAAGTCATATATTATTCTTGTTAATATTCTTTGTGACTTGTATACTATTATTCTCGACACGACACTACCCAACGTATAATTATTTTCCCATTTAAATAATTATACTTAGGATCGTTTCGCTCGATATAATATGATTTCTTTTTATCCGACCCGACTCACTTTGCCACATATTTATTTTCCCATTCAAATAAATATGCTAAGTTCTTGTCGTTTGGTAATATGTTCTTAACGCCCGACTTGACTCACCATGCCGTACATTTATTTTCCCATTTAAATAAATGTACTAGGGTCTTGTCGGTATTCACACGTTCGTAGATATACCCCACCTACTCGTCTCGGTTTTCCTTCTTGCATATCTATTTTCCCATTCAAATAGATATACTAGAATTTCGTCGAAACGAGCATATGTACATATACCATTGCGTGGATACTACTTGTTAAGTTTTAGCGTTTTTAATTCATTACGTTGTGTTTTCTCCCACGAATATTCTTCCGACACTTAGGAAAGTGTTACGCACGTGTTTCACCCTTGTTATATATATTTTATTTCCTTAAAATATATATATATTTTTATCTTGTCGTAATGGCATTTTTCTCATATGTCCGTTTGTCCGTTTACGTTAGTTCATGTAACTAAGTCCGTTAGTTAGCGTTTTTCATATTTACTTCCAATACGCGTTCTATGGAAATATTGTTCATACTTTCAATTCTGGGCGTATATTTCTTGGAAAAATATACTTTTGTATGTTTAGCCCAACTTGTTCAACTTGTAACCCAAAAATGTTTCCGATACTTTTATATTCCCATTTATATAAAAGTATCCATTTTTGTACAAGTCTTCCCAAGTCTTTACTAATATTTTATAAAATCTTATTTTTATAAAATCCTTATGTTAACTTATCCTCTTATTTTTATAAAACTTCCATTTTTATAAAAATGCCTCTTTTAATTTATACACAAGTAAGTTTCTCATGTTTATCAAAAACTACACTTGGAAAAGCTATTATTTATTCTTTTGACGCCGAACTTTTCGTCAATGCATTTTTGGACCAAAGTTTCTAAAATACATATTTTAGTCCCTCAACTTTCTAAGTTATAATATTAGTCCCTTAACTTATATTTGTTGCATTTTTCATCTTATCTTTCATGGTTAGCATTTTTCTTCCATTTTAGTGGACTTTGAAGAATCATTTTCTTAATGCTTGATTATTTTTACTTCATTCCACTTTTAATAATCTTATAATCCATCCTAGATGCTATTAACATGTTTGTTCCATATTTTTATCCAAAATATCAATTTTTCACTCATTCAAGTGAGTAGACTTTGAATATGGAACTTTTTCACCCATGATCATCTAACCCATTTTAATATATTTTTGGCATTAACTTGTCATCTTATGATGATTAAAATCATCTTCCATCATATTCAAGTCCTTTTCATCAATCATGCTCTAATCATCCTTCAACTCAAGTGTATGTTCATTTTATTACATTTGCTCAAAATATTACATTTATTAATATAAATCCAAGATTTATTTATGTTATTATTCTTCCATTTTTTAATCTAGCAAAACACATTATCTTTATATTTCAAAACCATTTCATTACCCATCAATGTACAACTTGCTTTCAAAAGCACAAAATATGAACATTAAGAATCAAACAAGGTAAAACTTACTACTAGCTCAAGGCTAGGGAAGACTACAACCTTGGATTGGATGGGGTTTAGTGTGTTTTTCCAAAGGGGTTAAGCTCCAAGCTCTTGAACACACAAAGGGGTTTTGATGGATAATGATTTAGTGATGATTTGTTAGTGTAAAAATTGAAAGAACAATGTTGATAGAGGGGTGTAAACCTACGGCCAAGGGAGAAGAAGAAGAAGAATTTTGTGATTTTGTTTCAAGTATTCTCAAGTGTGTTTATAATATCTTTCTTTCAAATCTTCCAAGATTACTTGTATCTTGCTTGGATTGGATGGAAATCTTTGTGTAAGATCATGGAGGATTATGGAAGATATTGAAAATCTTGGGGATAATATTAGAGGGTGTTTGGCTGAGTTTTTAGAGAGAGGGAAGGAGGTGATTAGTTAATTTCTTGGCCAATGAAATCCCATGCATTCATATGATTATGTTCTAATAATTGGGTTATTAAGGAGATGAAGAGTTAAAGGGGAAATTAAAAAGGTTTTACCCACTTAGGTGGGCCATAGGCCGGCCCCCAAAGGGTGTAGGTGGGGTCCACTTTTGCTAAATATTAACCTTACTTAGTTAAGTTAATCTTATGCGGGTACCGTCCGGGTATTCTTGGGTTTTTAACCGCGTGTCACCCGAATATTAAAATACCATTAATATTCCTTAAATTTAGTCCAGTTTAATTACTGATAATTTATTTCGGCTTTCGTCGGGTGAAATTACGTGTTACGCGCGTATCGGGTGCGGTACGCGCACTTTATTCGTTACCGGGAGATTTGTACAATAAGCTTTCACGTATGGCTTTGGGTTTCCAAAACTCATTATATTTTGTGAAAATATCATTTATTATATATTCCGGGTGTCCGGGGTTCGTTTCGCTTATTTAATTTTTACCGGGTAATCGCCAGTGTCCGTACCGGATATATTTGCTTGCGCATGATCCTATCATGCTTTGTCATTAAACTTATGCATTCCTATGCATTATTTGGGGGATTGCTATCTTTCTAAGGCCTCAGTTAAACAGTCAACACATAATTACGTTTATTTACGTTAATCGCGTTTAATTAATTAGTACGGAATTACCTTAATTTTGCCGGTTGTTACAACCACGGCGTCCACCAGCACGACCAGACATGTTCTGCCAAACATGAGACAAGATACTCAAAATCACCAACAGATCGAGCGACAAATGACCAAACGAATTCAGAACGTGGTTCCAGCATGACCATTAGTGTAACACCCCGCCCCTCTCATCACCAATATTGTCCGCTTTGCCCATCCAGAGCTCACGGATTTGTTTTTGGTTGCCCAAGTGGAGACTTCCCAGGAGGTCACCCATCCTAAAATTTCTCCCACCTGAGCACGCTTAACTGTGGAGTTCTCCTCTCATCCACTAACATTAAGCCCCAAAACGCGTTGGTGATTTAAGAGACAAGACATTACTTATGAACCAAGGATCTCTCCTGGCCACGGCCGATGTGGGATTTTCCTGGGGTGTCACATTCACCCCCTGTTAGAGTCTAATCGTCCCTGATGAGGTGTGTTCCGGGGTGTCACGTTATCTGTAACACCCCAACCGATGGCGGAAACATCGGGGTGCCACGTATTGATGATTGTTTTCAGTAGCACATGGTATAATATAAATTTTAAATAATTTATTCAACATAATATCCAAAATATGAAATGATGTCTAAGAATTCAAATACATGATATCAAATAACATACTTCAATAACTTCAAATAAAACTTCATGTAAATTCCTCATGCTAACTCAAGCCTCAGCTTCATTGTTACCTGAAACATGTTAATTTTGAAAGTATTTTGGGTCAACATAAGTTGGTGAGAATTACATAGGTTTTTGATAATAAAATGAATAAAAATGTTGTGCAATTCATGTGTCATGTCAATCTAGCCCATATGTGAGAACATACTAGAAATAAATCGAGTGCATAATCAACCCTGATGACTGTTATAATATGATACATACCATACGCTCATGGTCCAATTGAATATGTTATGCGATAACAAACACCCACGTAACCTTTGTAGGAGGCACGTATCAGGGTGGGATTGTCAGTCCAATAGATCTATCAATGTATACCGTCGGCTTGTACGGAGTTAATGATTATGCTAGAATGGTGCTTACTCTAATCATTCTCAAGACATAATGCAACATAGAAAACACATAGACACATTGATGATTGAATTGCAATGATAATGTTATAACATGTTTCACCCCAAAAATGGTGATAAATAAAAGGGGGCTATGTAAAACTCACCTTAGCAAATGTTAAACTTGTTGAAAAGATGAAATAATAGTGTTGCCCAAAATGATTCCAAATATCACCCTATAATAAGGTAATATATAATAAGTCTAAGTCTAATTAACTTATAAGTGTATCCTAGGGTTTCGATTTGGGGATAACCATTTGTTGAATTTAAATTAAAATGTTAATTAATAAAGGAAAATTTGATAATTAATAAAAGAAAGTCTTTTTATAAAATTTGAATTTTGAATGTACACATTAAAGTGTTTGGAGTATAAAAATAATTTTTATAAAATTATTTCATTTAAAATAGATTTTTAAATCTATTTATTATAAATAGCCAATATTTAACTTTAATATTCAAAAATACTAAAATTAAAGAATTTCTATTTTAAAAATCATATTTCTGTTCTAAATAATTAAAAATAATTTGTATAAAATTTTGGTGCAAAAATGATGAAAATTGGATTTATTATGATTTAATTATGATTAAATCTAACAAAAATTGATTAAAAATATAAAATAAATGATTTTACTGAATTAAAAATTATTTCAGTAAAGTTTAACTTTATAAAAAGTCAGGATAATTTTTGGAGAATTTAATAAAATTGTTTTGGTATATAAATGGATTTTTATAAATATAATAGTATAAAACTGATTTAATTATTATAAATATTAAATAAATGAATTTTTGAAAAACAAAAATTGTAAATAAAACTTTTAACTCAGATTTAATAAATATAATTTTTTATAGAATTTATAAAATAGTTTTGATATTTAAAAATGAATTTATAAGTTTTAAATATAATATATATATATATATACATTAGTTTTGTTGTTAAAAGAATAAAAAAGAAGCAAAAATAAAGCAGTAGCCGGGACTCGAACCCGGGTGACTACTGTGGCAAGCCTTGGTCACAACCACTTGGCCTAGGCCAGTGGTTGTGATGAATCCTGATTGAAATAAATTAAATACATTATGCAAAACAGAATTTATCCCCAAATTATACGAACGAACCCTAGCTTTTACAATCAAACAAATCAGACAATTTGAGCCCGATTAATGTTGGGGCTTTTGTTGTTTGATTGCCGACTAACAAAACCCACAAAAGAAATAGGACTCACAGTGATGATTTGAGTATAATTGCCGGGTCAAAATAAAAGTCAACTGTTTTGATCGTGTAGCACAAATCAGAGAGTTTCAGAAGAATTGGAGGTTAAGAGAGAGATGTGAGCGAGTTTCCAAGGATCGTAGATGGTCTATTTATACTGAGGATCAAAGGGTTGGTTAATTGGAAGGTTTGACCTAGGTTTAATATCATACGCGTATAATTCAAAATTAGTCAACGATTAGGGTTAATTGACGTGTAATACAGCACATACAAGGCCGGTAATTGTATCAGTTTGCCAATTATAGATCAATCAAGCATTGATCTTGATTGATAGTTAGACGCGTCCAAGGCAGTTGACTTTCACGAGTCAATATGCAGATTTAAAAGTGCGTATAAAATTTATTTGTGCCGGGTTTATTCCAAGAAGTTGGCTTAGCCCAGTTGGTTGTGTGTTTGGTTGGTTTGGGCTTTGGCGCGGGTTCGAACCCCGGCCAGAGCATAATTATTTTTTTGACATATTTTCAACACAACACATATATAATATTATATATATATAGTATTAGGGTTTCAAAATGCGACAAAAATAATAATTGCGAATATATAAGATGAAACTTGACGTTTTATTAATGACGAACGTGTAACGTACAAGTTTTAAATACGTAATGTTACAATTAGTCCGAACACGAAGTCCACCAAGATTTTCATGCATCTCGATTTATGATTTCGTGTGCACCCGAAATAACAAATCGCTCTACATGGTCCTCTAGGCGTGCTCCTAGCTAGAACTTCAAATCACCCGGTACACACATTGCTAAAAGAAACTGTTATCGCACGAGGATCCCAAAGTGAACAGTCACCCAGGAGTGTACTATGACAAGTACTAGTGCATGATAGTGTCTGTGTAGGCAAGTATGAACATTAGAGCATAGAGGGGAGATATCCAAATCCCGGAAAAATCTCAAAAGTGTGCCGAAGCCACCCCAATGTACACTACCGCCAAGTATAAGCGATAAGCCTCTTCATCTTCAAACCCGAAGAAGAAGATAGAACAAAGGTAGGAGTAACAAAAGATAGATAATGTGATACTGCGTGATGAGGACACCGACACCCCGACAAGGTTAGTATGTTTACCAAATGACACGACTCGTAAATATGTGTGACCGTCTAATGTGTGTGATACTCGGCTATAGACTAGACTCTACTTGCAGTCCTAGTTCACTATAACCATTGGCTCTGATACCAATCTGTCACACCCTCAAATTTCCACGTGCAGGGTTTTACCGCGAGGCGCGTGACGCACCAGGATCCAAGTCAACGGTCACAATAAACAACACTATGATACGTAAAAATGACATAAGCAAACCATTAAGTTTTTCATAAATGATCCATCGCTGCGGAAGCGTAAAACTTTATTACAACGCGAAATCAATAGTACGAAAGTCTGAAAATACTAAATGAGATGCACATGAATCCTAGACGTCGTGAGACTCCGTGCGCCTATCGACAGCTGCTACCTTAGCGACCTGAGACAAACATGCTAAAACGGTCAGCAAATAATGCCGGTGAGTTCACAGGTTTTTAATGAATACCGACTCCAAATGTATACCAACTCCAAGTGAAAACCGACTCCAACTAAATACCCATGGTCAATCCAGACCACATGCATGCAAAACATATGAATACCTTACTACTGCGATTGGAAAACCATTACTGGACTCGAATACTGTGAATACTGAATACGTGCCCGAATGAATACTGAATACTGAATACTGAGTACCTAAGAGACAACATGCACCCGTCCGACCTCCAGTCGACGAGTGGGGCCGGTCAAGCCCAAATAGATCTATCCACATTTCCCCCGTTGTGCATCCCCGCACATTCATGGTTCTCCCCGGGACTTCCAAAGATCGCATAGTAATATAATGAATACTCCAAAACATAATGAATACTTGAAAACATAATGAATACTTGAAAACATATTGAATACTCTAAAACCCAATAATTCGTGAATACCAAAACATAGTTGACACACCTTTCATGAATACATCGTTGAAACGCCTTTTATGAAAACATAGTTGAAATGCCTTTTATGAAAACATAGTTGACACACGTTTAAAGAACACAGCATGTTTTCTCCCCCAAAAATGTAAAACCAGTAAAAGAGTGGGGCCGTGAAACTCACCTTAGAGTGCGTCTTCTGATAACTAGAATTCCAACACGTGTATGATAATCCCAACTAATGACAACCTATCAACGAGTTTACATAAGTGTGATGACTATTAACCCGGAGGCTAACTAGTCCCCGATTGTCCAGATCTTGACCGAGTATGTTTTAAAACGTGTTTAAATGTTTAACCGACACACTAGACCGACCCGACATCCCGTTGGTGACCCATTACATCAATTAGCCATGAATATAAAGTTAACGCATAAGTTTCAAGCATAAAACACTTAGTTTGCATCAAAAGTCTCATTTCTGCATCAGAACGGTCGAACCAGTCAGATTAAATCTCCTTCGCCCGTTTTTAAGTCTCCTTCGCCCGTTTTTACCACGTTCGACCGTTTTGATGTCTCCTTCGATCGTTTTCCCCGTTCGCCCAAACATATTCCAGGTTCGACCCCTGGATTCTCTCCTTCGCCCAATCGATCGGTCGAAGGAGTCCAGGTTCGCCCCTGTTGTTCAAATTTTCCTAAAAACGCTTCAAACACATTCGAAACACCTCGAAACATCATCAAACACAGCAGTCAAGTATGTAATACTTATCCCTACAAAACCCCACCGATTTTACACCAAAGTCTAGTCGTTTTACAAGTTTCCCAAAATAGTAAATTATGGAGATGTCACATCATCATGCATGCAATCTTTACCCAATTAGGAAACTTTAAGAAATCAATCAATAATCAACTTAATATACTCAGATTACCATGAACAATAAACCCCCAATCATATCCTTATCACTATCATCATGAACAAGCCCTAGATCTAACCCAAAATCCCCAAAATGGACAAAACATCATCAATAATCAATTGTAACCTATCTCAATCATAAAACATCATCAATAACAGTCCTAGATCATTGTTATAACATCTATACAGCAATCAATCATCAAACAATACATAACATCCCATAAACACCATTAACACATGTTAGTTTCTATGAAAACTCATTGTTTATGAATAGGTTTTGTTTAGAAAGACATTAGGAAGGTTTTTATCCATGAAAACATGTTTGTATCAGATCTGGACTCTTGGGGTTTAATAAAAACGAATTGAAATGCTTTAAAAATGATTTAGAATGAAGAACATACCTTTGATCTTTGTGTAGAAGATGTTTGTAGGTTAGATTGTAGAAAACAAGGGCAAAAACTCCTTCCCCAATGTTTAAAGTTGCTAGAGAGTGTTTTGAGACGGTTAGGGTTTGTGAAATGGTGAAATGACAAAGTGTGGTATTTATACTATGTCCACATTCACCCCTTTCACTTGGGCGAATGTACCCTCCTTCGACCCTTTCACAGGGTCGAATGTACCCTGACTTGGTCGAATGAAATTCTTTCAATTCCATATCCCAGGTTCGCCCATTTACAAAGGGTCGAACCAAACAAATTTCCTCCTTCGACCACTCGAAGTGGTCGAACCAGAACCCATGTTTATCTAGTTTTCCAGTTTGTCGTGTTTAACGCATTCTAACACCTCTTAACATATGAGCATGCAACCTTAGTCTATGTTTAACATATTTAAGCACGGATGATTATCTATACATCATTTAAACACATCTAAGCATATAATCTACCATACGACAATTAGTCTACACATACACTTAATTAGTTTATGTAATTCACCAACAACGGGACTCGTATCGTGTGTGTGTATGTGTGTGACTAACCCAATGATCTCCCGAATCATTGGACCCTGGACAATACGGACTGTGTTCCGACTCTACTGACTCCGTCAAGTATGTTTAATAAACGTTTTTCGCTAAGGTAGACTTATGTGTTTATAAAATGTTGACACAAACATGCTGGGTGTCACAATAAAGACACCCGAGATGTATGTATATGTATAGGTAGTGTCGAGAGATTTCCAAAAATCCAACTTTTTAGAACTAAACACATACATATACACATATTAACATAGCCTTATTTTACATGCAAATATACACGGTTATGTATGGTATCATCCACTTGCACATTTGCAACCACCTTTATAACCATAAAACGGATCTATTGAAGTCGGCTTCATTACCCAAAGTTTGGATTTTGGTCAAAGTCTTATAATAAAAATTTTGGATTTTATAGGAACATATGTTAAAATGGCTTTAACATGTGTTAATCACAACTTTCACATAATAACATTAGAACATATGTTAAAACACTTGTATTTCCATAATCTCACCACATGTGTTGGAATGGGGTAATATTCTATAACCAATGACAACGTGTGGTGCCCTTTTTGTCAATGATAAATGTGTTTTTATAACAATAACTCTTGGATTTCACGAAACCGTACACTTTTACAAAAGTACAAACAAGATACGTAGTAATTGTCACGTGCACAAACAATGGTTCCACATAGACATGGTACAAGGGTCCACAAGTTGGGTGAACAACTTGGATGGTAAACAACAATTACGCACAACTTAATATGTCCTTGATATTATAGGGCACTTTTTTGTCAGGACAGTAGTACTCCAGTTTTCTTCTTTGCTAGACCACATACCCAGACATCAGGTGAGTTTCACGGCCCCATTTTATTGTTTTTATCATGACTACCATGTGAAACATGAGATACACCGTTCATGAGCTCAACAGTCCTCGTACTTACATTTACACTGTAACCATTAGCTAATATTAGCCACGGAACACTTAAATAGATCTATTGGATTGACACCCCCACTCTTGGTTAGTTTCTCTAACCGGTTACATACAAAGGAGTGTTAGTTTTTTTACCATTTATATGTTGTCTTTGTTGTACATGCACGAGGCACAATAGTCACGAGGTTTGGTTATGAGACTCATGGTTGGCACAGTAATCATTAGTTTAGCTAGCTTTGATTGGTCATACACGAATTTCACAAACTTTACATTTAGTACATTAAACCTGTGAACTCACCGACTTTATGTTGACAAATCTTTTACGCATGTTTTCCAGGTAATTGGATTCATGGAGCTCAGGGATTTGAGAGAATGGTTTGAGTGGGCATTACGTGGTAGCTCTATCTCGAGTCAAGTCTTAAAAACAATCTAATAATTTATGTTTAACATTTGATTTTGCATTTCATGCGCCCCACTTATGGTGTGCGCATATAATGTATATATGTGTGGCCCTCGGGGGGGGCAAAAGTAAAGTTGCACTAGTTTTAATGCTATTTTACTAATTTTGTGAAAATAACGTTAGAAACGACGGACGGTTAATCATGCATCATGTGGTGGCGTTGATAGCCAAAAGACAAAGGGGTACATGCACCGATCGGGTTTGTCCCGATTGCTAAGTGTTTTGTGCCTTATGTCCAAGGCTTGATACCAAACCACATCGAGCCGTGGGTCTCACTGGAAGCAGCATCTCTATTCTTAGAGGTAGAGGTAAGGCTGTCTACATCTTACCCTCCTCAGACCCTACCTTAGCTTTGCTATAGGTGGGATTAACTGAGTATGATGATGATGATTTGATTTTGTATTTCAGACAATTTATATTTCCTTATGTAAGATATTTTGGAATATCTTGGTATCAATTAATTTTTCTCTTGTGTGTTTCAAAAACCTTCTAGGTGAAAATCTTTCGAAGTCACATTCCCGTGTTTCCGCCTTGGTGGGGTGTGACATATTGGTATCAGAGCAAAAGGTTATAGCGAACTAAGATTTTTTTTGAGTCAACTATAACGAAACAGGAAACATTTTTGAAACGTTTTCATAAAGGACCAACTTACATCGCCATGCACCACAACTAGAAAAATGACATATCTTGACACACATTTTATGACACACACTTATTCATGATATTCAAAAGCGTGTGTCATTAAAAAACTGTCATGGTTTAAAAAATTTGGTTAAATAATGACACGTTTTTTTGCGTATCAACAATGTAATGTCATGAATTCAAAAAACATGACGGTATAACTAATGTGTGTCATCTTTAGTGTCATTATTTTTTGCCATAACTATTTCCCTCCCAATCCCTGCTCTCTCTTTCTTCTCTTTCTTTCTTAAGTTAAATTCACAAATTTATTTTCCCCAAAACCAAACCAAATCGATCTACCCAACCCTAAGTTCATAAAAACCCTAATCAACAGAACAAATCTGATCTGAAGCTTTGGAGAAAGAACTTATTGTGAAGAAAACAAAGGGATTCAAGAAAACTTATAGGTGGAAAATAGCGGATCGTGCATTTAATCTCTAAAAATGGCGGACTAATCTCTCTCACTCAACAGGTTTCATCTCTAAAAATTCTCTTAAACTATTCAATCAATCACACAAAAAATCCCCATTATTATTGTTATCACTTCCTTGTGTTTACAGATATTTCTCTAAATCTCTTTGCATTGATTTGTTATGCATTTGATTCAAGCAGCTCTTCACCTTTCTAAACAGTTTACAAGGTAAACCCAACCGTTTTAATGATGTTCAGTTTACGAGGTTGCTGAAGTGTTAGGCTTTTGTTTTAATGATAGTGTTCAGTTGGTGCTTGGTTGTTCGTTGTTCTTTAGTACAGTTAGTTATGTGCAGTTTGTGGAAAATATGTTAATATATATATACACATAATACTTAGAAATACTTAGCTATATACACATAATACTAAAAAATACTTAGAAATACTTAGAAATTTAATAAAAAAATAAAAAAAAATCACCGCCTAGGACCGCCTAATGGCCCAAATGCCTAGATCTCCGACTAGGGCCTAATTCCGATTTTTTTCACCGCCTAGGCCGATTTTCGCAACCTTGTTTAAAACAGTGTTTGCTTCCTGAAGCACGGAGTACCGGTTCATATTCACATCTTAATGAAAGTTCCAGTAATAAGGACACATATGTCGTGTCGAAACAAAGGGATTTACTGAAAAATGATGTAAGTATATGGTAATATGGTTTAAAATTTTTAGTCACTTGAGCTTATGTTATGTTGAGTTTAAAGTGAATTTGTTCACTAAGTTGTGTTAATTATGCAAGACACTACTTTTATGTTATTTATCCATTTTAATGTTCTTACAGAAAGAAAAAAAAGTGTCCATGTTCTTACATAACCGTGGCCCTTGTTTGAGCACAAATCACAGTGAACATATAATTATTGTAAGATACGAACTTGCAGATTGAGCAACTACAAATGCAATTGCAGTAAGAGAAATTAGTGCGGATGTTGCTTGAGAGAGCTTTGGGCCGAACGTCTAGTACTTTATCGCCTGGCCATAGGCATTCAGCTAATCAGGTGACCATTATACATATATCACTTACTAGTGGCTAGTTTGTAGACTGTCCTTGTGATATGTAAAGTAATAAGGGTGGTGTCACTAGTAGTGGGTCACCATTATACACCCCCCTTGGCTATCAATATTATTATCTTAATCCATGAATTAGTAAGTAATAAGAATAATGGCTCACTACTTGTGGTTAATTATTAGACTGCCTGTTCAAAAACACGATTGACGATTTTACCCCTTATAACTAACTATATTATTGTGTTAACCGATGAGTGTGTAACTGAAAATAGTCCATAGGTGACCCACTACTAGTGACACCACCCTTGTTAAATCTTGATGGACAGTTTTACCCTGTTTATTAAAGTTTTCGCATCAAGATTAAGAAGAGAATAACAACCCACTCTTTAGATTCCATTAAACCAAACGTGCAGGTATGGAAATCAATTTTTATAATGTCATAATCTATTTTGATCAGTTTGGTTTAGTTAATAAATATCCATATAGATTTAGAGAAAAAGATACAGTATTGATTTCACTTTATATAGTTAAGTGCCATATCCACCTCTCATAGGTTTAGGACCCTTGTATATAAATACCACTGCACATCGTGTGATCAACAATGTTCTGTTTTGTTCAAGTACAGGCAGAAGATGGGATAAAGGCATATTGGCACATCGTGTGATCAGCAATGTTTAGGTTTGTGCAAAAAAAATTAACTTTAAATTATTTCATTGAAGCCGACATTATTCATTATGTTTCTGGTATGACTTGTTTACTAAAAGGCTTATGTCTCTTATTTATTTCCTTTAACATTTCAGGTATGTTGGGCGGCTCTTCGTGAGGGGTACTGGAAAGCCTATAGTTAGTGCATACCATGGTTTAAAAAAACGGGTGAGGCGTGCGCCTCGAGACGCATCTCAAGGCGAAACACTAAAAAAACGAGTCTGGGGCGTGCCTCATGCGCCTAACAATATAACAGTAGACTGCACAATGCGCAATGATCTAATATAGTACCCCATGTGTTGTACTTAGTGTATAGTCATGATGCTTTGAGCCTCTTTTGAACCATCTACTAATTTGTTTAATCAAACCTCTATACAGATTTTAGATTTGGAGACAAAACACGAAAAAGAGATTGAATTACAAAGAAAAAATGTACCAATGCGAAGAAACGACTACAAGATGAGTTATGCCGTATCAAGTCCCAAAAGGTAGTTTCTTAACAAGAATGAACATTGTGTTGGCTGTAATTTATGAAGATATGTTGTAAGAAGGTATTAGAAAAGCTTATTTTATCACATTCTAATGAACATTTTGTTTTGTTTTGTGAGTAGGCCAATAACCCTGTTTCATATCTTGATCTTGTTGAGATGCAAACATGTCATAGAGCTGCTGCCTATGATCTTGCCATGGGATTGGAACTCTTAAAGAAACCCAGTTTGCCTAGAGAATACTTGTGAGGTTAAGGGCTTAATATTTGATGCATTACCTACAAGTACCTCTTCATCAAGTTCGTTGATAATACAGTGCATTAGGAACCTTGGATAAAGCAAAAAATTCTTTTTATCATTTTGATGATGCAAAACCAGTTCATTGAAAAGTATGATGATGCCCTGAAAGGTGTTTCGTTAACAAAAGAATGAAAAATTTGTTGCAAAGCAGTGGGCATCTGGTCATACGAGCCAGTTTTTGGACTCAAACACATGATAATATAATGAAAAAGTAATTTGTATGGTGCATCAAAAAACCTTTTGTAAACTGTAGTATGTGACAGAGTACCTTGGTAACCACACTCGGTCATGGTTAATTGAGCAATACCGGTTGGAATATGTTCTGGGGCTTATGCATCCATCAGACCAAATCTTATTCCCAGAGTATCCGGTGTAACTGCCATGGTTTGCCCAAAACTCATTCAGAGTTTGTCTGTGGATTGGTGGGTCGACAGTTAACGCTGTGTAGTAGTTTGATTTCATGACCAAATCGATGATTTCGTCGTTCTGGGACCAAGCTTTATCCTTTTTGAAGTAGCCAAGTTCATTGTGTCCTTGTTTTAGTTCGAGAGCCATTATTGTTTTGATAGAACAGTTACAGGTTTCAGAGGGTTTGTAGAGAGAGGGAATTTTTGTTTTAAAACGTAATAAATGAGAAAGAGGGGTTTGTAGAAGTTTTATAACCCCTTAGGTCATACTTCTAAATGGAAAAAGACCGATTTGCCCTTTTTGACCAAAGCTTCTGATGAAATAGATTGTTCATCAGTAGTTTCCCATTTCTCTTCAGTAGTTGTTCACAACTGATGATAATTCAATTTTAAAACACCCAACATTACTTCTGATGATTTGTTCATCAGTAGTTATCTTTTTAGTAAATATTTCGCTTCTGATGTTTTGTACATCAGTAGTTTCTCTCTTTTTGGTCATCGGAGGTTTATGAATAGATGAGTATAAAATAAGTGAAAATGAAATATGTACAGAAAAAGGAAAACATTTACAAAATTACTCCAAATTTAGCATCCCAATCATGGATACTAACCTCTGAAATGTTGATGAGTTAAGAGGTTTTGTGAACACATCAGCTATTTGATTAGCTATTGACACATATTTCACCTCACGTTTGCCTTTTTCAAAGCAATCCCTTATGAAATGATACCTGATTTCAATATGTTTTGTCTTTGAAAATTGGACAGGATTTGAATGATGCTAATGGCTGAGGTACTGTCTATGAGCAATGGAGTCTTGGTTTCTTTGATTCCATAGTCAAGAAGTTGCTTTTGAAGCCATTGTATCTATGATGTACAGCTTGCAGCTACAATGTATTCTGCCTCAGCAGTTGATGTTGCCACAGAATTTTGCTTCTTTGATTTCAAAGACACCAGACAGTTTCCTATGAATTGACATCCATCAGATGTTGATTTTCTTGACATCTTACACCCTGCATAGTCACTATCTGAAAAAAGGTATCAATTTGGTATGAGTGTTAGAAGGATACCAAATCCGTAATGTAGGAGTTCCTTTTAGATATCTGAAAATTCTTTTGATTGCAATGAGGTGTGATTCCCTTGGAGCTGATTGATATCTAGCACAAACACATGTTGAAAACATAATATCTGGTCTAAAAGCAGTTAAGTAAAGTAGGGAACCAATCATATATCTGTACATGGTTTGATCAACCTGTTTTCCTTGATCATCAGGTTCAACTTGTGCGGTTGGACACATGGGAGTGGAACATGATTTACAGTCTTGTAAAGAGAATTTGTTCAATAATTCTTTAACATATTTTTATTGATGTATAAATGTTCCATTTACTTGTTGTTTAATCTACATTCCCAGAAAGTACTGCAGTTCTCCCATTGTACTTATCTCAAATTTTGATTGCATGAGTTTCTTAAAATCATCACACAGTTTGGTGTTTGTTGAACCAAAAATTATATCATCAACATAGATTTGAACAAGTAGGATGTGATTTCCAACATGCTTTATGAAAAGAGTTTTATCAATGGAACCTCTTGTAAAGTGATTTTTCAATAAAAATGTGGAAAGTGTGTCATACCAAGCTCTTGGACCCTGTTTTAGCCCATATAGAGTCTTGTCTAGTTTGTACACCCAATCAGGATGAGAAGGATCCTAAAACCCAAGTGGTTGACAAACATACACTTCCTCTTTTATATTTCCATACAAAATGCACTTTTAACATCCATTTGAAAAACTTTAATTTTTGGAAATTACATAAGCCAAAAATAACCTGATGGCTTCAAGCCTTGCTATTGGTGCAAAGGTTTCATCATAATCAATTCCATCTTCTTAGGAAAAACCTTGAACCACCAGTCTTTCTTTGTTCTTAACGATTAGACCAGTTATATCTTGTTTGTTTCTGAATACCCATCTTGTGCCAATTGGTAGCTTGTTAGGAGGTAAGGGACAAATTTCCTAAACCTATTGCTTTTTGATTTATAGCAACTTATCCTGCATAGCTTCCACCCAATTGTTGTCTTTAAGGGCTTCTTGGTATTTCTTTGGTTCCAACTGTGAAATGAAGGCAGTGTAAAAATAGAAGTTGGAAAGTTGGTTTCTTGTCAGCACCCCTGAAGCTATATCACCAAGAATTTGATCCAATGGATTATCTTTATGTTCAATCAGTTATTCTTAGGGTTGAATAATGGGCTCTTGTATTTCTTCAAATAAACCACTGGGGTTGATAGTATCTGGTTTAGTTGTTTGGACTGTATTAGAAGTTTTAGGAGCTGCATCAGAAGTTTAGGCTTCTGAATCCGTAGTTGTTTGGATTGTTGGTTTTGGAGTTGATTTGCTGACTGTATTGGGAGTCCATGATAAGTGGATTTAGATGAGTTGTTTACAGCCTTTTCAGGTCCAAAGTTTAAACTGTCAAGGTCAAAGAGTTCAACAGGATGTGCTGGAATGAGTGCATATTTTGACTCATTGAACTTGACATTCGGTGTCTCTTCTAAAATCTTGGTTCTTGAATTGAATACTTTATAAGCTTTCCTTGTGGAAGAATAACCAAGAAAATAACGTGAATCAACTTTAGAAGCAAACTTTGAAATGGAGTCCTTGATGTTTAGAACAAAACATTAACATCCAAAAGCCCTGAAGAAAGAGATAAGTGGCTTAATGCTATGAAGGACTTCATAAGCAGTCTTGGAATGTCTTTTGTTGATAAGGACCCTGTTCTGAACATAACAAGCTGTGTTAACTGCTTCTACCCAAAAATAAAGTGGTAGGCCTAAATCAGCTAACATGGTTCTTGCGGTTTCAATTAATGTCCTATTCTTCCTTTCTACAACACCATTTTGTTCAGGAATTCTAGGAATGCTAAACTGTCTAACAATCCCTTTAGACAAGTAGAAATCATCTAGATTTTTGTTCCTGAACTATGTCCCATTGTCACTTCTGATGGCTTTGATAGAGAGAGAGAGAGTATTGTTTCTCTACTTGTAGAATGAAGAATTTGATTATTTCAACTGCCTCATTCCTGGAAAATAAGAAGAAAACCTATGTAAATCTTGAGTAGTCATCAATGATGACCAAAGAATATTTCTTCTTACCAAGGCTCATGATCTTGATTGGTCCAAATAAGTCCATATAGAGTAGTTGAAGACATGCAGTAGTTTTGGAGTCTTCAATGGACTTATAGGAGGACTTATGTTGTTTTCCCTTAAGACAGGAAACACATTGTTCTTTACACTGATTATCCTTCAAGGGTAGACCCCTGACCAAGCCCATTTTTGTGACTTTTTTTATGGTTTTAAAGTTCACATGGCCAAGTCTCCTATGCCAAAGGTCTGTTTCAAAAGTTGATGCTTTTGAGAAGAAACAAGCAGTGTTGTTCAATACTTTGTCTTTTTCAATGTCTACAGCATAGACATTGCCACATTTTTTGGAAATTAACAAAGGATGATCATTGATGATCTTCTCAATCAACTGTTGGCCTTCTGGTGAAATGATCTTGCAAGCAGTTTTGGTGAAAAGGGAAGAATATCCCTTATCACACATTTGAGATACACTCAGCAAGTTGTACTCCAAGTTTTTAATCAGATTGCCCTTGTCAAACTGTACTTTGCCCGAGGATACGTCACTATATCCAAGCACATATCCCTTGGCATTATTCCCAAAGGACACAGATCCTTCTCTTTGATTGATGAAATTGTTTATCAGGTACCTGCATCCTGTCATGTACGTTGAGCCTTCACTATCAACAAACCAAATGCTATTTAGACCTTAGGAGACCATCTGCACAAAGAGTAGATTAGTTAGTTTTAGGAGCCCAAGCCACTTTGGCTTTGGGTTTACTCTTGAGAACAGGAAGAGTAACAGTTTGGCTTGGACCATTTTTAGGAATCCATGTCGTTTTGGTCATGGATTTGCTTTTTGGTGCAATGGTGGAAACCTTTTTGGGTTCACCATCAGTTTCTTCTTCAGCACTTTCCTTTACCTCTTCAGCACTTATTTATAAACAAAAGTTGCAGAGAGGATATTAGACTAAGGTTAATAGGCTTGTCAATCCTCTTTGGCCCAACACAAAGAATCACATGCACATGTCCACCCTAGTTTATACCAAAATAGGCTTGCTTACCATGATAACTCTCAAGAACCATAAACTTTCCTCTTCCTCTTGATCTTGTCTCTAAGAGCAGAAAAGGTGGACGGATGACTAGGAAATTGCAAGTCAACTTCTTATACCAATTATTGTTTGGATTTCTTTTCAAGAACCATTACCTAGACTATGATTTGGTCCATAAATAACTCATGACCTACACGCCTTCTGTTTCATCACCTACACGCCTCACAAACATCCAATAATTCTTACTATTACAATCTTATACCAACAAGGGATCTTAGACTTTTTACACAACATTTCATGAAAAAATTGACTTTCCTCTTTGCCCTATAGAAATCGACTCATGGTTGCCCAAAACAAGACCATGTGCAAGCTTGGTGGAAGTCAACTTCCTTCATGGATTTCTTTAATCAGATACTGACTCTGCTTTGGGCCTACACATCGAAGTAGCGGAGCGAGATAACACTTTTTGTAGAGGATTTCTCCTTGCAACACATATTGCCTTGATTTCATTTGAACCCTTTCAGCCTCCATCTCATCATCGGGCAAGTCACAATTTTTTAGGAATCTAATGATGGGAGTCGTCCAACTTGGCCTTTCTTCAGTGATTATATCTTGTACTTCGAGCTCTTGAATAGAAGGTGACGTAAGCACTTTGACCAATACTTTCTTGGTGAGGTGGGCGTAGGTGAGGGAGGTAAGCTTTCTTAGTGCATGAACCTTCTTGTTTTGAGATCCGGGAACCTGTTTGATTACACAAAATTGAAAAGTGTTTATGAGCTCTTTTGACCTTTCTCAGTATCTCTTCATATTAGGTTCTTTAGCTATATAGTTATTGTTTACTTGACTTAAGGTAAGCAGTGAGTCTCTGAAGACTTGAAGCTTTTGGACATCCATCTTCTTAGCCAGCTTTAGTCCAGTGATCAAGGCTTTATGTTCTGCTTCATTATTGGTGGTTTGAAATTCAAGTCAAATAGCATATGTGAATTCCAACCCTTCGGGGTTGATTAAAACAAGGCCAACCCCTGACCCTTCAATGCTGGAAGCTCCATATGTAAAGAGCTTCCAGGCTTCAGGGTCAGGTGACTTGCTTATTGTAGTTTTAACCTCAGTTATGGATTCCTTAGGGATTTCTTAGATGAAACCAGTTAGGATTTGAGCTTTGGTAGCTTTTCTGGGAACGTATGTGATTTTATGTTCACCCAGTTTGACAGCCCATTTGGCTAGTCGTCCAGAAATTTCCGGTCATTCAACAACACTTTTAACAGGTTGGTCGGTGACCAGTTGTATTGGGTGTGCTTGAAAATACCTTCGAATCCTTCTAGCTGTTTGGACTAAGGCTAGAGAAAGTTTCTCTAAAGGAGAGTACTTGATCTCTGCCTATTAGATTTTTACTGAAAAAGTAAACGAGTACTTGAGCCTTGTTTCGTTCAATGGTCAGAACCCCACTTATGGCTTCCTCAGCAATTGAAAGATAGATAGAGATCGTTTCTCCTACTTTTGGGGCAGCAATGGCTGGTAATGAAGCCAAATGTTCCTTCGTTAGGTTGAAGACTTCTTCTGTCCACCGAAAGTCTTTCTTGTTGGTGCATCCTTTGAGGGTTTTAAAGAAAGTCAAAGACTTTTTAGCTAGCTTTGACATGAAACGATTCAAGGCTGCGAGCTTTTCCATTTAAGCTTTGCACTTATTTTTGGTTTGTGGGGATTTTGTATCTAGAACGGCCTTGACTTTGTTCAGATTTGCTTTGATACTTTGCTTCCCCACAATATGTCCCAGGAACTTTCCTTCTTCGAAACTAAATGAGTGTTTGACCAGATTGAGCTTCATGTTAATCTTTCTAAGATTCTGGAGGGTCTCTTGTATGTCTTCAAGTATTTGATCTTCTGTTTTGCCTTTGATCACCAAGTCATTAACATAAGCTTCCATGTTCTTGCCAATCTGCCCCGTGAAAGCTTTGTCTACCAGTCATTGATATGTGGCACCTGCATTTTTTAAGCCAAAAGACATTTTTTGATAGCAAAAGATACCTTTGTCGGTGTGGAATGTAATTTTCTCTTCATCCTCCTTATTCATTTGGATATGATGGTAACCCTTGTAAGCATCCAATAAACGTTTCAACGGGAAGCCTGTAAGTGAGTCGACCTTGAGGTCTATTTCGGGTAAGGAGTAGCAATCCTTGGGGCATACCTTGTTAAGATATTTGAAATCGATACACATTCTCCAAGACTCATCGGGTTTTCAAACCATTACTAGGTTAGCTACCCATGATTGGTATTTAACCTCTCGAAGGATTCCGACTTCAACAAGCTTGTCTACTTATTGGCAAGCTGCAAGGCTTCTTTCGGGTGTGAGGCTTCATTTCTTTTGGACTACGGGTTTGACAACAGGGGGAATTCTAAGTTCATGCTCAACAATGTCTCGAGGATTCCAATCATATCCTCCGGGCACTAGGCAAAGATGTCGACATTATCTCGGAGCAACTTCTTGAGGTTCAAGATAGTATTTTCAGGAAGGTTAGTATTCACCCTTATTCTTTGTTGATGATATTTTGGGTTTGTACTCAGCCCCTTCTCATTTTCTTCATCTTTCTTTGATACGTCACCTTGAACCAAGAAAGCTTCTTGTGAGGGTTGAAGGGTTGCCATCCCCCTTTCGGTGGGGAAGTTTACCGTGCCTTGACTGATTGAGACGGCCATACCGAACATACTTAGCCCCGGCCTTCAAATGATAACATCATAGTTCGAAGGGATATTGAGCACAACGAACGTGAGTTGTTCGGTCCGTTGCATTTTCCTTTCACTGAAATAGACATCGAGGGTTATTTGGCCAAAAGGGTTGATAGGGATATCAGCGATACCTTTGATGAAAGATTCAGATTGTTAAAGCTTGGAACGTTCATCATTGCTGAGTCGGTTGAAGAATTTTTCAAATATTATCTCTGTGGTTGCCTCGGTGTCGATGTAGGCCCTATGTACTTTGATGGTTCCCACTTGGTCTTCTACCACCAAAGGGTTGGAGTGCATCTCTCCCTTGGGTGGAGGGAAACAAATGCACTGACGTTCCCATGCTTCCAACCAAGGGCGTTTGTGGGAGGCTTCATGTTCAAGGTTTACCATGTTTACTTCCTTTTTTTCCATCGGCCATGTTATCCTTTACCCCTTTAATCAATTGGGCAAGTTCTCCGGATTTGATAGCTTCTTCGATTATTTTCTTGAGATAGAAGCAATCGTTGGTATGGTGGCTGATGTGCTATGTATGGTCTATAAAAACTAAACTAACCTAGACACCTAGTAATATAAAACAGACTCAACTAAACTAGACCACACGACAGGCAAGTGTACCTATCAATGCAGTACAGACTAAGTAAGTCTGAGTATCGAACCCACATGACACAACTAGAAAACAAAACTAGACTCGACTAAGACTTAACAAAATTGGTTTTAAATATGATTTTTGGTTTTTTAAATAATTAAATAAACTAAATAAAGTAAATAAACAAGATAAACTGACAGCAACGATAATTGAGGAAAATATCAGGGTAGGAAGGCAACTACCTAGGTCAAGAATCCTACATGCAAACTCACAACTCTCGGTAATGGAAAACTGAATGGCTTACCAGATTCTTCAAGAAACCCTAAGACGTGCTAGATCTCCTCCCGGTCTCACCAACACACCCTAAAGAATCCTAAAGAATAAAACACTGGATATCTAGCTTGGATCACCTCCCGATCTCACCTCACTAAGAATGTAAAGGTACTCTAATGACTCGATCACCTCCCTGTCTCTCTAATCACAATACACCCGAAGATGTAAAGGAGTAATTTAATTGGGTTAACTATGACTTGGAATTGCAAGAAACTAAAGACAACTAGGCTAGGATCACCTCCCGGTCTCACCCAAAACCTAACACCTAAAGTTCTAGACAACCCAACATCCCATCACCTCCCGGTCTCAAGAATGGAAGAATACTTAAGTCCTCTAAATTCTCTAATCAAGTTCCTATGGCTTTTGTGCACAAAACCATAAAATAAGCTACAAGCACCTAGCAAGCAACCCTAATAATCATCCAAACATGAAAGACATTCACTAAGACGATTATGGAACTCTCAAAAATAATAAATTAGACATAAGTACGCACACACATCATAATAAACACCAACCAAATCGTTACCAAAACATTAACCATTCAAAATAATCCATAAACCGAAAGTTATAAAATTAACTTGTAATCATCATACAAGACCTAGGTAGTGGTTCAAGATTTAGCTACTCATAATAATGAAAAACAATAAAAACAAAGGTTCAACATAAAAATTAATCATGGTCTCAATATTCATGAACACAAAGTAAATAAATATGAAAACTAAAATTTATAATAATCGAACCCGTAGCTTCACTCTTGAACCCGAGCCTTCCTGGCCTTCACTTCCTCTTTATTTCTTTTTGATACAGCTGTGGTCGATTTCCTTCTTCCTTCGCGGCTGATAAGATGTGTTCTTCGAAATAATAATCGCCCTCCTCTTTATATTGATCTCAAGTAAGGTTTTTTTACTCTAGAAATATATGGGCTCAATGTTCAATTTTGTTTCTTTGTTTCTTTCTTCACGTGGCATTGCCACAATCCATCACAATTTAATTATTATTATTATTATAATTAGTATACTCCAAGCTCGCATCTCGGGTGTTCTTGCCTCGACCAAAATTCCTCGTCTATGCTCTAACGTCCATGAACACCAGCTCTCAAGTGTTGGTGTCTCAATTAAAATTCTTTTATTTTGAGCTCATTCTCTCCAAACACCTATAAAATAATGAAATACATAAATACATAATAAAAATCACACGAAACAAATAAAAACATGACCAAATGATATACAAAATACATAGGAAAAGAGATGTGTTTTGCAACACATCAGTGGCCTTTTGCTTCATGGACGTCACAATATTGGCTTGAGTTTTCAATTCTTTTGCTCTTGGGGAATGGTCTGGGAGGCCGAAAGCTGTGTTTCACTTCTTCAGTTGCCAAGATCTATTGTGGAGTCTTGGTTAGAGCTGTGAAACTTATAGTTTTCTCCCTGCTTGGAGGGTTCCTTCCATCTAACCTATTGGAGTCAGAACCTTTGGAGCATTTATCGTAAGAACTAAAGTTTCCCCTTTTTCGGTTGGGGCTATTGCTTCACCAACTAGGAGTTCTTATCCTTTGTTCTTTGATGTTAATAGCTTCCTCCCCTCGAATGTGGGCCTCAGCCTTTCAAGGGCTTCTTCAAGGGTTTTGGCAGACACTTGTTGAAGTCCCTTTTAAGGTACATGGAATTGATGGCATTCATGAATCCAGCAACCCTCACCTTTTCATCGGCACCTACGTAGGTTAAATCTTCATTCTTTTACCTTTCTATGAAATCCCAAAGGCTTTCATCATCACGTTGCTTTATCTAGAAAATCACAATGGCATCCTTAAAACATCTTCATTGTTGAGAGAGGTTGGCTAGGAATTCTTTGCTAAGATCATTAAAGGACTGGATGCTTCTTTTTGGAAGGTCATTGAACCAGATTCGTGCAGATCTAACGAGAGTTAGCATGAACATAAGACAACACTCGGGGTTACCTCATTTCTATTTTTTGTCAGTTGGAACTGATCTTCGGGATCATCGGTGCCATCATAGGTTCTTATGTGAGCTGACATCTTTAACTTGGTTGGAAAGTCATAGTCAGAATTTTTTTGGGAAAAACATCACAGTTTGCTAGGTTTGTAAGGTTTAGTGAGATCTTCCACCTCCCTTGAGGCTGGGTTGTCGTTTGTGGTATTATGGTGAGTGGCTAGCACCTGGTAGATAAAGTGTTGCCATGGAAATTGAGCAATCATGTATGCCATCATTTGTGGCATTAGGTGGAAGCCTTGAAGGCTTTCAGTTGGCATCATGCAAGTCGTCCACAAAGGAGCACTCGTGGCTGCACTTCGAGCCATGCGTAGGGAGGTTAAAGAATGTTCCCAAGAAGTGGAGGAAGGTAAGGGGACGCTTGTAATTGGCGATTGCCAAAGTTGGTCGAGGATGACCTCATGCCCTATGGGTGCATTGGTTACGAAGGGATGAGAGGTAGCCAAAGGGAAGACAATTTGGCTTGGTCTCCCGGAAGCATAAGGGTTGGGGTTGAATGGTAAGTTAATTATGCTTGGACCAGCTTTGAGAAGTGATGTTGTAGGATGTGAGCTGTTTAGAGTAGGTCGAGGTCTGGGAGATAGTGAAGGCTTAGACTAGTCGTAGTCCAACCTTATCCTCACATCTTTTTCTCTTTTGTTACTCACATGTTGGTTGAGGAGATGCCTCAACTGTAAGAAGTTTCTTGCTACTCTTTCAGACGTTAAATCTATGCGTTCAGGTGTATGCACTGTAACATCACACAATTTTTTTTCATCCGATTCATGTTTACATTATCTTTCCCATCCATTTTATTAATTTTTTTGTTTAAATAATGACTTATAATCAATATTAAATTGGATTTTATTAAAAATTCTGATTTAAAAACGTTAAAAAAATGTTTGCCTGAGCCAGGATTCGAACCCGAGTCCCTGGCGGACTAAACCTTAACCACACCACACAAACCACTACACCATTTGGTGTTTTGTGATGTTAATTAAAACCAATTAAACTTAAACCCTTTCAAGATCCCTTAGTCAAACCTGAAAAGTCAAACGTAGTCTCTTAGTCAAGTCAAGTCAAAGTGTTAGTAAATATGGTCTCCTAGTCAAGTCAAAGTGTTAGTAAATATGGTCTTCTAGTCAAGTCAAAGTTGTTCCTAAATTCTAGCCTAGTCAAAGTAGTCCCTAATTACAACTCCAATTTCTACACTATAAATACAATAGCCTACCATTCAACTCTTTATAACATTCAATAAAAAAAAACATTATTATCTCATCTCCCACATACTAAAGTTTTCATCCATCATTATCTCCTCTAGCAAGTTCCGAGTTTTCCAAGGCATTATTACCAAGTGTTTGCACGCTCAAGAAAACTCACGAACTCATTAAGCACCTAAGGTGAGTTTTACATAGCCCCTTTTACCATTTCACTATTTTGGGGTGAAAGATGTTACAACATCAATTTACAATTCAACATAAGTGTCTATGTGTTATTCTATGTTGCATTATGTCTTAAACATTACTATGGTAAGCACAATTATTCTAGCATAATCATTAACTCCGTACAAGCCAACGATACACAATAATAGATCTATTGGACTGACAACCCCACCCGGATACGTTACCTCCTACATAGGTAGCGTGGGTGATTGTTATCGCAACAAAAACGAGTGAACCATATGCGTATGGGATGGACCACAATATTCTAGTCACAAGGTTTGATTATGCACACGATTTACCGGGTAGTATTGTTTTCACATATGGACTAGACTTGCCATGACACTCGAATTGTACAAAATTTATTCAACATTCAAACCTATGTAATTCTCACCAACTTTTGTTGACCCAAAATATTTTCAAACTTAACATGTTTCAGGATATAGCTTGCTTGAAGATTAGAGTTAATGCTTGAAGATGTGTATCTAGTATTTTTCATTTTGATGTACAAATTCTTTTAGAACAATTGTATGTAATTTATGTAATCAATTAATGAAATTTATTATTTACCATGAGCTACTGAACAATCGTCAATACGTGACATCCCGATGTTTCCGCCATCGGTTGGGGTGTTACATGCACAGTGCCAATTTGTGGAGAGGCAACCCCTGATAGAGTAGGGGATGGTGTTTAAAAGAGGTGAACTCAGGGAACATGGTCCCTGTTGGAGTACCTTCCAGAGTAGAGAAAGGTGTAGATCTGGTCAGAGAAGTAGACCAGTGTTTGGAGTTGTGTTGGTGTTGCAAGGTACCCGGTTTAGCTCAGCGGGAGATACATCCTCAGACTGTGTGGATCTTGAGATCTGGAGCTACACTATGCGTCTTAGAGGTGTATTTAGGGGCGCAGCTCCACGATGGATGCCAACTTGTTTCTACAACAAATATGAGACTAAGGATAGTAACGAGATCTCCAGGGTAAAAGGGTTAAAATGTTTCGGTTTGCCAAATGCAAGTCATGGGGTCTCCCCACGTTTGTAGCACGCGGGTTAGATTTTGGTTTTTGTTATTGTTTTAAATTCTTATTTGAAGGATCATCAAACGAGAATATGATGTAATTTTATTATTTTTATGGATTGTACTTGGTGAAGAAAAGATCAAGTATAAAGCATGATATTATAGAAAGAGGAGAGAATCTCGAATGCGTTTGTGTTAGTCAAGAGGTCAGGCTTTATAGAAGAAGGATCTTGTATAAGAAAACGTGTATGACCCTAGATCCATGGCTACAGTGGGGGACTTGCCCTTTTTGTCAATTAAAAGACTTTTAACCTGCAGATAATAGTGTTCACTCTCCGCATGTGGGTGGCTGAGAGTTGAGCGGGAGAGTCAACACGAAAAGTATGATGTGACAAGACACTGTCTAGTTCGTTTTGCTGCTTATTACAATTGATTTGATTTGGAACTCTTTTGCCATTCAACCGTTTAAGCTATTTTGCATATTAATCATTCTATTAAGCTTGAGCTACCCACGTCATCAAAGACTAAAAAGTTCCGCTTCAACCCAACTTGTGCAAATAATCTGATTTGAAATACCTAATTAAACCGGTGGAGTGCGGGTTATGAAAACAATGTGTGAAAACGGATTTGAACCGTTTCCTGGATCGATTAAACAGTTACAACTCGGTTTTAGACGGAGATTGGGGACGAAATAGAAATATATGAAAACCACATCAACACAGATTCGTATTACATCAGAGACGATTACAGACACTGTCATCAGTAGGATAAACATCTATTTCGGAGCCAGGGGAGGTCGGGCATGACCTCCCCCAGAGAGCATTCTAAGAACAAAGTCCCAATCTTTTTAAACTCAACACATGAGATTGCTATTTATAGACCAATTTGGTTCGACCTTTCGAAGGCCCGAACCAGTCCGTTCGAACCCAACAAGGCACGAATGAAAAACTTTGTTTTTATTCGACCTAACGAATGTACGAACAAGTTTCCTAATTTCTTGGTCTACTTAAACAAATGCATCAGATCCATAAATGCCCTTATGGATCACCACAATCTCATAGTTTACAACGCATGACTCAACCCTAGTCTATTCGACAACGATGGCCACACACAAAGTGCATCAATAGTCTCCCCGTGGACGTTGCTAGCGAATGCTGAATACATATTGCACATCATCAATCAGTATCACAGATCTCCCCTTCAATACATGCTCTATTGCATTGAGTATAAGTACAACATCCTTCATGGACCGACCAAGTAATGCACTACGGACCCTCAGCATCAATACGCAAGAAGTCAGCTAGACCACGTATATCATTTGCGAACTCAACCAGCACGCTCAGATGAATTACAACCACGTCACCTAGTTAGGCCAATGTGAAGTCGATAATGTAATGCACTACAACCTCGTAGCATCAGTACTGAGGAATGTCATCTTGACCAAGTACATCATGCACAATCCAACTAGTTTTACCTGCAATCTAATATGACCCTTGCTAGTTGGATTCCATAAAGACAGACCGGATATTCAACGTAACATGTAGGTACCACCACTCATTTACGTCTCCTACCTGAACTTACCCACGCATCACCCTTCACACCAACTGGAGAAATCTAACTGTCAGTACTCAATTAAAGATCTCAGATGTGAATTTGTGCAAAACAATCCACTTGAACACTGGTATTTCCATTGAAAATTTCCATCTGTGCTGACTGTGAATGCATAAACACATATTCTTATTTCAGAATAAGTTCCCTCAAACACAACAGAACTAGGTTGATTGTTCACATCTTGTGGAATAAAATCTATCTATTTTGGCCCATAATAGTCATCTGAATTGGATCATCATACCGCAGTACTCCTGATTCTATTGACTACTCCATAATATAACATTTCATCATCATAACCGCCTGATCAGAAACCTATCTGTTACAATCACTTAATCTGTCATAATTTTTCAGTCTGAAATGCTTGAACTCTTATAAAGAACAAACTGGAATAACTCGTATCCTTGATGAAGTATTCCAAGTGTTTAATCTTGGAACCTTATAATGACGTTATCCCACGCTCGATCTTTGTGTAAAGAAGCAAACCAGAAATGAACTTGTATCCAAGATGAAGTATTCCAAGTGTTTAAGCTTGAAACCTTATAATGAAGTTTATCCTGATCACGTATCCCATATCAAGAGCCAGAGCACATCTTCCCAAAATATCACACAATACATCTGAACTAGTGATTAACAGTTAAACATTCAATACCCACTACAAGAAATATGGCTCTTTGCCGACACATGGTATGTGTGGAAAAAGGCCTATTATGTGTTAGGATGTGTCTTTACCTACACATAAATTAAATGTCACCATGTGTAGACTCAAGACTCTGGAGATAGATTGTTACTCACACATTAGTTATGTGTAGGTATATAACATGCTACACCTACATATATATGTGTGGCTAAAACTAATATATATGTGTAGTTATGAGTATAACAATTTGCTTGAATGGTATATGACGTGACATCTGACATGGCATCTAATGTGGACTATAAATATATGTGTAGGTAAAAGTATTGTTATGTGTAAGTAAAAGTGATACATATGTAGATATTATTTTTAATGTGTAGAAAGAAATATAGATATGTTGATAAAAACATATTTGTGTAGACATTAACCACAATATTTGTAGATAATAATCTTAAAAACATTAAATAAAAAAGCAATATGAAACAAATGTCACCAAATTACTAGTTATATAAATCGAAATATCTATACTAACAAAACAAAAAATATTTCATAGGTTACTAACATGTTCATAGAAAATACTAAAACTACTTCACTCATTGATAGTTCCACCACAATCCGGTGTATCAGCTTCAGATTTTCTTGATGTGCTTGGTGGAGAAGACATGTTATTAATCTCAGTTAGTCTTCTTGCTAATAAAGGATGTCGTTTTTTCCTTTGTTGGATCTGCCAATCCTCCAATGTCTTTGAAGTAATCATCAAGTCTCAACACCCTTGCCAGGTAGCTATCAATAACTTCGCAAACATCAGATTCTCCACATCAGCCTAAAAAAGTATCTTCAAGAAACAAGTATAATTATCTGGTTAATACCTGTAAATGTTAAAAATCATACTGAAATATACAACAACAACAACAATAACAACAACAACAACAACAACAATCATACCCAGTGAATCCCACAAATAGTAAACTATTGGTAGGGTCTGGGGAGGGTGGGATGTAGACAGACCTTACCTCTATCCCTGAGAATAGAGAGGCTGCTTCCAAAGAGACCCTCGGCTCAAAAAAAATGATGATAATAATTTAAACTACCAATAACATACTGGAATATATATATATATATATATAGGTTTAGGTTCCTGTACAAATGACATTTTTTGTACAAAGTGTGAGAAGTCTATGTAGTCATTGTGTTTTAAATTTTGGCTATGATGTTTTCGATTCCTTTTGTATTGTATTATATAGAAAAACACAAAACGTAACAATTTAAAACACAATCAAATGTATTCTAGACTTGAAATTTAAAACACACCGATTTCTTTCTTCGTATGGTGTTTTAGATTGCATGTCTAGAATACATTAATTAGTGTTTTAAATTGTTAAGTTTTGTGTTTTTCTATATAATAGTATGCCAAAAGAATATAAAACATCATGCATTAAATTTAAAACACAATGCCTATATAGACTTCTCACGCTTTGTACGAAAAATGTCCTTTGTACAGGAACCCCACCCTATATATATATATATATATATATATATATATATATATATATATATATATATATAGTATAAGTATATACGAGAAACCCTTCTTAGATGGTAAACCTTAGAAACCCAACATGTGGCTACAATCAAGCCACATCATCACAAGAAAAGAATGATTTTATATTGTAACCAAGGGTAATATTGTAATCTAACCCTCATGTCAACATCAACCTCAAACCCACTTTTTCTTTCTCTGGAAACAAGTACATACATCAGCAACTTTCCCATTACCCAATAAAAATTCAAACCCACAATAATACTTTATATAGATATATTCTTCTTTTCTCTTTCATCCTCTCAATTCTTACCCCAAACCATAAACATTTCTTTTACAGAGAGATTCAAAGACTCCATGGATCATATCTAGTGATCCAAAGCATTTATTTCGTCATCTATGATGATTGTAGTTTTATATTGATTTTTATTGTTGAAATCAACCAACTTTACTTTGGTATGTTTTCAAAAATTTAATCTTCTTTATTCTAACCACCAACCCTGGTAAGTCTTCATCCTCTGTCTTTTCATTTTTTCCAAAACCCTAGCCCTCATTTTAGAGAGGGAGAACTAAGAGATCTGATGGAAGTGAAGTCGGCAACGAATATTGCGCGGATTACGACGGCGAAGACAACCGCAACCCCACCAATTGTACAATTCTAGCGTCGTCGTTGGTGATGACGTCACGGGTTGAAACATGGTTCTAAAAGCAATAAGGTTGAAGAACATGATGTGTTGAAGACGATTAGTTTGTTGATAAGTGACGATTCGTGGTCTGAGATTGGGGATTATGTGGTAGGATGGTTCTAGAAGCAAGAAGGTTGAACAACGTGACTCCTTCTGTTTTAATCTAATATTTAATAAATTAGGTGGATTGTGTGTAGAAATTAGGTGCCCTAAGCGTCCCCTGGTATAAGATTTCATCACTTTGTTGTTAGTAATGCTATAATATTCTCATTAATATGCCTACCTATTTTGCTTATTATGTACTTAAAGTAGTTTTAGTGCAGCTATTATGCTAAGTTCAAAGTCTAGTGGAATTATAAAGTGTGAATTTATTAATGGTGTAGTGATTGATTGTTTCCCTTGAGGTTAACGGTTCGAGTCACACCAAAGGCGAATTTGCTGATTTGTAGTTTGAGCCGTTTTATGTGTTTTCTTTGTAAGACGGATCTAACCATGGCAAGTGATAGGAAGGGCGGCATTGGTCAAGTGTTTGAGTCATGAAGAAAGTTTACATGATAGGTTTTGATCGTAGCAATTGTGTTTGTTAACACAAGTTCACATTTGGGCCCCGGCTAACATGTGTTACTCCTGGTTAGTATGTTAGATGATGAGTTGGTCACACCGGTTAATATTTCATCTATTGTTTTGCAGTTGATAACGAAGACCCCCACTGGTTAACATATGTTAACAAACGAAGTCGAAGGAAGCCGAGAAAAATATGTAGAAAAACTTTTTAATAACGTTTTCTTTTTTGTACTCAATGTATATAGTTACTAGATGTATTTTGTTAAAGTGGTTAATAGTTTGTAATGATACTTTGTAATAACGTGTGTTAATAGTTTGTGTGCTTTATTTCTCAGTAAACTTATGATTTGAATGTCTTGGGGTAGGTTTATCTCTTGTTCAATAGTTTGTAATGATATAGGTTTAACATATGTTACCACACCACTCATACTAACAAATGTTAAATCTTCTCATGGGTATATGAGGGCAACAGGTTTAACTTTATCAAATTAGATAACACATGTTAGCCCTTTTATGACCAACTAACACATGTTACCCTCGTATGCAACATTAACACATCATTTGTACTTGCCCCATTATAATAATATTTTCTTAAACAAAAAGTATGAAGATGGTGTAACATGACTCATTATAATAATATTTCTTAAACAAAAAGTAGGAGAGAGGAGAGAGGGTGTGACATGACCCTAAAACAACTTTACCAAAATACCCTTACATATACTTTTGAGTATTAAAATAATATTATAAGTCACATCAAGTACACACAATGAATCTCATCCATAGATCTAATGAGATGGATGGTCAAGATTGGGTTTCCATGGTTTACCATATCAGGAAGGTTTCCACAATATCCATTCCCTATATATATATATATATATATATATATATATATATATATAGGGAATGGTTCTAGAGAAAACCCTCCTTATTTGGTAAACTCTGGAAACTCTGACTTCCCAATATTTTTTTTTTTTGAAAAAAATAGGGCAAGTAATATACATGATTTTAAGCATTTTGGGCCAAAAAAATTAAAAAAGCGCCGAGTATTTTTTTTTTAAAAAATAAAATAAAATTTTGACTAACACATGTTAAGCGCTAATAACAGGTGTTAACAATGTGTTAACTATATGTAAACAGTAGACGTTTTTTATTTTTTTAAAAAAAACCGTTCGGCGCTTTTTCGATTTTTTTGGCTCAAAATGCTTAAAAAATGTATATTACATACCCTATTTTTTTCAAAAAAAAAATGTTGGGAAGTCAGAGTTTCCAGAGTTTACCAAATAAGAAGGGTTTCCTCCATATACTTTACCTATATATATATATATATATATATATATATATATAAAGAAAACTTGCAATTCATATCCTTGTGTACCAACTGGCGATTTTGCTTGCGCTTGAAGCACAATGACTTCAAAATGCAACATAGAAGAAAAACGTAAGTTAATATAACATTTATGCGTTGTAAAGAAAAGTACTTTAGTGTAGCCGAATCATAAATGTAATAAGGTCTAACAGTTCAAAGATAGTAGTGGTCTCCTATAGAAGACAAATAGGATTTAGAAAATCAAACCGGACCAGAGACGCATATGGTGCCAACTGATTAATAGACTTTAATGTCAATATCCTATCTACATCGCTGTTATCAGATATTTAAATAATATTTGTTGTGATTTTACCACTAAAAACACTTACAAGCATATCATCAAGAGACTGACTGAACTTGTTAGACTTAGAATGAGTAGGATATCAATCTTTCAATTTTGAGTAATAAGTGAAATCACACATACACATCAGAGGAACAAAACCAATAAAAACATATGCAGAACAATAATATATACCAAAAGTAAATTATTGCAAACTATCTAGAGAGATGACTACACAACACAAGCACTTCACTTTTGGGTACTGCATCAATCAATATAGAGAAAAGAAAAAAGTCAACTCTACTAGGAAGTATTGTGACTCTACTACAGAATTGTAGCACTCCAGCAACCCAAAATGGTTGTTTAAAGCTTTTTGAGTTGCTTCCTCATGATACACCACCATAATAACTATATGATAAAATTCATCGCAAAACAATTTTGAATTTTTACATCTTTCTCAAGGTTTAAAAGTACGGAATCGTGCCTTGAGGTGTTTTCCCTTTGCCTCACGATGTGCATGCCTCGAGGCATGTACAAACGCGCACATTATAGAAAAGTATCACAATTTGGGAATAAAAATAGTTTACCAACTGTATCAAGACAATACCTCATCTTCTCCACGACTGACCCTAATGCTTAAAATATATGACATGCAAAAGCTTAGAAAATGGATAAATAGACTAGTTTTCAAACCTGGGCGATATCCAAACCCGCTTGATGGATACATATCTAGTGGGAATGTTTCTTGTTGATCCATCTACAATAAATGAATAATGCACAATATTAATACCATCCATAGCTGCTTCAAGTCGATGAACACATCACATAATAAACAAAACTAATATTATATACATAAAATATGAACCAGATATGCTTTATCTAAACACTAAAAACTTATTTGCATCTAGAAAGTCACAATAATGAAGAGTATATGAAGTATTATCAAATATAGAAACAAAACTATGAAAAAAAAAACCTTAAAAGAGTTCCAACTTAGAACCTGTCAAAGTAATTAAGGCTTAATTTAGCCAATAAGGTTCGACCCTGTAGAAGCGTATACAATTATACATAAGCTAATTAAATAAACATATATTTTTTTAATTACTAGGGTTTCAAACCTGAAGAAGTCGATTAGGTTCCAACCCATCAATTAGCTTCGATGAGGAAGTAGACGAACCTATCGAATCGAGGTGGATGAGAGATGTGATGTCGATTATGAAGGAAGAAACTCAAGAAAGAACGTCCGGCCCCTAGGAGGAAGAACGATGGTGGCGAATGTCAACAAGCAAGGGAGGCGGTGATGCGATGCACTGGCCAAGGATCAGGATCTTGTTAGGGTTTTTGAGGATGGGAGCTGGTGAAAAACAACAACTCTTTTTGGCACTGTAAACAAGCGCAATAATAATGAAATTTAGAAGTGGAACTTTAATATTTTGTGCGTGAACCAAAAAGATTGAACATTTTAAATATTAAATACATCCAAAATTATATGCACAACTTTTTTTATCCTTATATTTTTAACTGCTTAAATTACACAAAATCCGTAACTAACATAGGTTTAAACCTTTGACCTCAAGAAAAGTGACACCTTGACCTAAATGGTTGTTTCTGTTTCGAGCCTCAATAGAGGGAATCAATACATTTAGGCTTGAGTAAAGTAGAATTACATTGTGGTCGTTCAAAAAAGATGGTCATACTTACCAATCAATAACACAAATTAGTTATCAACGACTCTAACTGGTCATATTTGACCCTAATTAACCACACTCGTACATCATATATTGGCCATAGTTGATAAAAAACTAACTAATCATGATAAATTGTTATAATTGGCGATAGGTAGCTATAATTGGCCATCATTGGTGCTAATTGACGATAACGAGCTATAAATTATTCCTGAATATGTGTAGGTATTTATTTTGTCATGTCATTTACAAAAAATTAAAAAAAAAAGTTTATTTACTTATTTTTCTACATATATATTTACAAATAGCATGTGTTGGTACATATAATCAACTACCTACACATGTATTCTTTTTTTTTTAATCATATGTGTAGATAAATTACCAACACATAACGAAAACTTTCCGCATGTGTAGGTAATATAATATTTAATTGTTCGTCAATGTTGAGGGAAAACTTTTTAACCAACTCAAAGTGTAGGTAAAACGTGTTACCAACATATACTAAGTGTTAGTCACTATAAAAAGATAGCATCAACCATTTCCCACACATAGACAAACATGTGTAGGTATTTACCTACACTTTTACATGTGTAGGTAAATTATGTGTTGCTAAACACCCTAATTTCTTTTAGTGACTGGATCAAATTGAATTCGAACCTTTCAACTTCATTTCTCTACAACAATTTGTATATTCACCATCAACATTTTCTTAAAAATCTCCAAAAACAACCTTAATTTTCAAAATTTTTACACCTTAAAATTTGCAGTCTAATGATCGAAAGCACGAATGAGACTTTTTCCCTCTCATTCATCCCTATTTTTAGCACGAATGAACACCAATTGGCACAAATGAAACTTGGTTAGCATAATGAATCTTTGAATATCACGAATGAATTTACATTTTCTCATTCGACCTGAATTTAGCACTAATCAAGTATCTAAGGCACGAATGAGAATCCAAAACTTTGGTTCAACCTCGCGAAGGCACGAATCACTTTCTCATTCAACCTTTTGCAGACAAACGTTCATCTACTTCATTTTTCTGCAAATCTACCCAAAAATACTCTCATAGTTCGAATTCTATGATGAAACTTGTATAGAAAGGTGCGGAACTGGAAACCTAACCCTCGATTGATCAAAAACTTGGAAAAATCCTATGATTTTGTGTTCGGTTAAGGATCTAGGGTTTCAACCTTTCAAAAAATCTGATTTTAACGTCTAAAAACCCTGAAAAACGAGTTGTGATTGATTCAAATGATTGTCAGATCATTCAAATCGGTACCATGGCTCTGATACCACTTGTGAAAACGGTTTTGAACCATTTCCTGGATCGATTAAACATTTACAGCTCGGTTTTAGATGGAGATTGGAGACGAAACAGAAATAGATGAAAACCACGTCAACACAGATTTGTATTACATCAGAGACAATTACAGACACTGTCATCAGTATGATAAACATCTATCTCGGTGCCAGAGGAGGTCGGGCATGACCTCCCCTAGAGAGCATTCTAAGCACAAACTCCCAATATTTTTAAACTTAACACATGAGATTGCTATTTATAGACCAATTGGGTTCGACCTTTCGAAGGTCCGAACTAGTCCGTTCGAACCCAACAAGGCGGAAATGAAAAAAAAAATTCATTCGACCCCACAAAAGGTAAGAACGAGTTTCTTGATTTCTTGGTCGACTTAAACAAATGCATCAGATCCATAAATGCTCTTATGGATCACCACAATCTTATGTTTTACAACACATGTGATGTGTGTAAGTGTATATATATATATATATATATATATATATATATATATATAAAAATAACACAAGTTTTAATTAAAACGACTCACCTAAAAACAACACACGCACGACAAGTGTAGCGGTCGCAAAACAGCAAACAGATAAGACCGAGTATCGAACCCAAAGACGCGAATGCAACTCTAGATCACAACCTCTACCGAATACAAGCCTAAATAAATAGATACGCATATGGGGGGTTAAAGTAATAATTATAAACTTAGAAGAAACTAATTATAAATAAAATAACCTCAACTGCTTATAGGAACTTGGAGAAATCAGATAGGAAGAAGGCTGGTAACCTGGGTAGAATCCCTAGACTTTGGTTATAAAAGCTGACCTATGTAATCCGGTTAGAGACCATTTTCTCATCTAATAAACCTCCTGTCAAGGATAGTCGACTAGACTCAAGGCGGGACAAGTGTTTAGATGCTAAAATGAAAGTGGATCGCCCCAGCAAAACCTAATCCCACAGTAATCCTTTAATCAACCACTCCTGGATCGAAAACTCCCAAACTGCGAAGCAGACTTAACTAATATGAATGAAATCCTAGGAAAACTCTAAACATGAATAAGTAACCGGTCTCGCCCCAGCGATAACCAAACTACCAAACAATGCCTAGTTAGTCAACCTAGCAATCCCGAATTATATTCCTAACCTTTGGGAAGGTATTGCACACCTTAGCTAATTGATTTTAAAAACCTGTTAAACTTGCGATATTCCTAACTGCAAGAACTAGCTCGACAACAAAAGTTAATCAAACTAGAATGATTTCTAGATCTAGGGGATATTCCTATATGCCTAGAACATCAAAACCAACAAACAAGTAATCAAATCACAAAGCGCCAGTACACAAATATTCAAAATCAAACATAAACACTAAATCATGTAACCCAACACATCCAAAACGGAAAACATAAGTCTTTAATTAAAAACCATAATCTAGTTCATCATCCCAAGTTACCAATAAAAGATTTAGCTCATAATCTTTAGAAACATCATCACAAAATAAATAAAAATAGTGTTGATCATGTCTATAAAAAATATAAACGAAAACTAAACCGAACCCTGAGTTCTTTGAATATTAATCTTTAACGTGCCCGAGACCTTCTCTTCTCCAAAACTCCTTTAGTCGATCAAAGTTTCTGCCGCTTCTTGAATGTTGTCTCTTCGAATCAATAATGTCGAAGTGGAATGATAATATAAATCCCTCTACATTTAAATTACTGCCGTCCAAAATATATAAATTTCCATTCACTTGACCGACTTTTATTTTTTGAATGAATTGTTTAGGTTTGGCTTGGACCACGGCCCAAGCCAATTCCTTTTTTTTTAATTTTTTTAATCATTATTATATACTATTATTATTCCATGCTTTTGTATTAGATGTTCTTGGCTCAACCAAAGTTGCTCGTTTACGCTCCAACGTCCATGAACACATGCTCTTAAGTGTTCGTGTCTCAATTAAAATTTTTTATTTTTGAGCCCATTTTTCACGAACACCTATAAAATAATAAAATAAATAAATACCTAATAAAAATGACACAAAAATAATAAAAATCTATAAAAACCTATACCAAATAAAATAGACCAGTACAAGCCTAAAACTAAAAACACACTATCTAAACGACTCGAAAACTATACAAACTTTACACTGGAAATAGATGTATTTTACAATACATCAAATATCCCCACACTTATCTCTTTTTCGTCCTGAAAAAGAATTATGCTACAAAATCATAATCAAATAATCTGGTCTCAAAATATAGGTTACTTTAATTTTAGAAATCTGATCACATGCCAACTGCGATTGCAGGTATACTTGTCATCTTAAACCCAACTGCCGGTTTCTAAGCCCCTTATCATGTTAGTTTAATTTTAAGTTCATTTAATCTACCTAGGGTCTCACACTAAAGAAGCCACAGTTTCACCTAATCCCGCCTCAAGCTTATGAAACAAAAGGAACAATCAATTAACTATTCCTAACCGTTTTATGTAGAAAACCGAGAGAATTTAAAATCATTTGTTTTTTTTTTCATCTCCGCATACTTAACTCAGATGGTGTGACCAATCCAAGTCGCTATCCCAATGGCCAGGCACCTTAAGCTTCAGCATTTTCGCTTTGATTTCTAATTAATTCATGAGCTTTTTTTAGATATTTATTTTCAGACAATCCTAGAGGGAGTCGAGTCCGGAGTCACTATCCCTAGAAACGACACCATTGGCCTTGCCCTTATTTTATATCCAGCTCTTTTTTTTTCAACTTTTGATTAGAAATTCTAACGTTTTTAAACTTATAACGGTATTCCTTATACTATTATTGGCGGTTTCAGCTTCCCCGTTTTTTCCTAGATGAGAACCCACAAGGTATCCTAATTTATTTAGGTGTATTAGCTCAAATAAAACTTTTCTACCGGCTGGGCCTACCCACACATCCCAAGTCAACACGCTTTCGATTATTTATTCTTCTAATACATATAATATTTGAATACCAGACACTTGATTTTATCTATCATTTCCCATATTTTATAATGCAAACTTCAAAATCAGGGACATTTTTTTTTAATTTTTTTTTTTTTGAAATAAAGACTCAACCTATACTGAAACACAGTTCCCATCCCCACACTTAAAGTTGCACATTGTCCTCAATGTGTAGGGAAAAAGAACTAAAAATAAAGTAGAATAATAAAAAAAATTAAAAAGTAAAGTGTAACAGACTCCCCTGGTAATACTGTGGTATAATCCTCGCAAAGCGTGTCCTGAGTTGTCCCATCCAAGTTCAAAGCAACCATATAGCATTTCATTCGCGGCTGCATCAATAACCTGCAAAACAAACACTAAAAAGACAGAAAGTAAAACGGAAAAAACACAACTGTGTTTGGATGACTGTTTACAAAAATGATTTTTAAAGGGTCGCCTCGCCCGAATGGAGATTGAGTACAGACGAGAAGATCCCACTATGAAAAGAATGCAGACCATCCCCACACTTAGACTCAAACAAAGACACAAACTAAAATTAATAAACAAAATACCTACAAACTCTACAACCTGGAAAAACCAATGTATTAATCTGGTGGCTTATATTTAATCCAACCCATGTCTAACCCGTTCAATTCTTTTCGTTCACCGTTGTTCTTCAAAAAACAATTAGTGAAAATATAAAGACGTCTGAAAAATTCAAACGGGTTGGGCCACCTATCCCTAGACTTACCTGGACCAAACATGATATGTGGATGTGGCTTGTGATTCTGGTCCATGTAACTGCGAGCCTTCTCCCATGGTGGTGGCCATGGTGGTGGTAATAGTAGCAGTGTAATATCCAATGACTGCACGAGCCGGCTGTGGTGTTCTTCTTCTTCCACCACTGCTTCTTTCTCATCTTTCTTGTTTGTTGACTCCTGAATTTCCACAGTCAGGCATCCTCTCAATAATGCCTCTAAGATATCGAGGTCACCTACTGGGTCAAAATCTTTGTCTACTTTTGGAGCTGACAAATCAACCAACTCGTCACCAAACTCTGCTTCCCAATCAGCTGCTTCTTCAAGCAGGTCAGTGGTGTCTTCCTCTTCCACCACTTCTTCCTCAAACAGCCAGCCTATGGATTCTGAAAAATCCATATCTTCCTTGGCCTCCCCTATCTTCTCATTATCAATCCAGACGTCTGCCTCCCAAGGATATGCTGCTGAACTAGAGATCTGGCAAGGCTGCTCATCCTGCTGAACCAAAGGTGGGACTAAGGCGTCCATTATGGTCTCTGGCTCTAACCCTGAATCCTGCAAAATATCATCCTCACAAGACAAGTGTAAAGAGTCATATGGCTCAGCTAAATCATGCACAGAATCAGATGAGCAAGGACAAACAGTTTCAGCAATGGGCCTAATAAAATCAGGTAATGTAGGTGTTACCATCTCGTCTGGGTCATCATATGTGAAATAAACCTGCTGAACTGGAGGTGGGACTTCAACGTCCATTATGATCTTCAGTTCAACCACCTGAGCCTCTAGCCTCTTAAGTGCCGCATCTTGTTCCCTCAAATAGCCGATGCGCTTGGATAGCAAAGAATCCATATCCTCGAGCATGAGCTGTTGATTAGCAAGGAAGGCGGCAAAATCGGGTCTAGTGTGAGACGAGACATCCCGGTAATCGGGATGTGGATACAAATGTTGGCTAGGTGGATACTTTGACAAGCTACCACCATGCTTTTCCTCATACATCTCATCTTGTAGACGATCAAGCCGACTTTTTATTCTATCTAGTGACTCAGATGTTGCAGGGTTAAACTACCGGTTAGCCTGTGGGTATGAAGGCTAGTATGACTGATATGGCTGCGGCTGCAAATACGTGTTAGAATAATAATCCGTGGAATACCCCGATGAATATGAATGAGGGCATCTTATGGTAAAGTGGGGTCCTCCGCAGATCTCGCACATGATAAAAAAAAATTATATATTACGAATAAAAAATAATAAGAAGAAGAAAAAAAAATAAAAACAAAAATTATTCACAAAATAGTAGACCAGAAACGGATCGGATAATTCTCAAGAGTGCCAATTGCGTCCCCGGCAACGGCGCCAAAAACTTGATGTGTGTAAATGTATATATATAAATAACACAAGTTTTAATTAAAACGACTCACCTAAAAACTACACACGCACGACAAGTGTACCGGTCGCAAGGCAGTAAACAGATAAGACCGAGTATCAAACCCAAAGATGCGAATGCAACTCTAGATCACAACCTCTACCGAATACTAGCCTAAATAAATAGATATGTATATGGGGGGTTAAACTAATAATTATAAACTTAGAAGAAACTAATTATAAATAAAATAACCTCAACTGCTTATAGGAACTTGGAGAAATCAGATAGGAAGAAGGCTGGTAACCTGGGTAGAATCCCTAGACTCTGGTTATAAAAGCTGACCTATGTAATCTGGTTAGAGACCATTTTCTCATTTAATAAACCTCCTGTCAAGGATAGTCGACTAGACTCAAGGCGGGACAAGTGTTTAGATGCTAAAATAAAAGTGGATCGCCCCCAGCAAAACCTAATCCCATAGTAATCCTTTAATCAACCACTCTTGGATCGAAAACTCCCAAACTGCGAAGCAGACTTAACTAATATGAATGAAATCCTAGGAAAACTCTAAACATGAATAAGTAACCGGTCTCGCCCCAGCGATAACCAAACTATCAAACAATGCCTAGTTAGTCAACCTAGCAATCCCGAATTATATTCCTAACCTTCGGGAAGGGATTGCACACCTTAGCTAATTGATTTTAAAAACCTGTTAAACTTGCGATATTCCTAACTGCAAGAACTAGCTCGAAAACAAAAGTTAATCAAACTAGAATGATTTCTAGATCTAGGGGATATTCCTATATGCCTAGAACATCAAAACCAACAAACAAGTAATCAAATCACAAAGAGCCAGTACACAAATATTTAAAATCAAACATAAACACTAAATCATGTAATCCAACACATCCAAAACAAAAAACATAAGTCTTTAATTAAAAATCATAATCTAGTTCATCATCCCAAGTTACCAATAAAAGATTTAGCTCATAATCTTTAGAAACATAATCTATAAAAAATATAAACGAAAACTAAACCAAACCCTAAGTTCTTTGAATATTAATCTTTAACGTGCCCGGGACCTTCTCTTCTCCAAAGCTCCTTTAGTCGATCCAAGCTTCTGCCGCTTCTTGAATGTTGTCTCTTCGATTCAATAATGTCAAAGTAGAATGATAATATAAATCCCTCTACATTCAAATTACTGCCGTCCAAAATATATAAATTTCCATTCACTTGACCGACTTTTATTTTTTGAATGAATTAGTAATTAGACCCGCGCGCGTTGCGGCGCGGGTACATTGCAAACATCGAACGGATCAGTCCTAGCGTTATGTAACGCGTTAACCATATGAAAAACCACGTTTTAACGTATGTGGTTTTCCCCCGCTTTACCCACAAGTGTTGGCACGCGACATGAACTTGCGACGTATCAAAACAAACAAAACTACCAACATGATTGCAGTACGATGATGGCATTAATATCTGACTTTGTTATACCCTTGTATATGTATTAATTTTTACGAATAATAAAGCAATGAAAAATTACTAAAGTATAAAGCACATTTTATACAGTATATACCACATGTCAATTTCCTTTTACTTTTTTTTTTCACAGGTTTGACTACCTCTATCCTTTGTCTAAAGTAAAAAAAAAAAAAATATCTTCTCAAAAAAGCTGTAAATGAAGGTGATACTTGGGTAAAGTAAAAGAGCAAAGCAACATAGTGTACACATAAGTCATAACCCATTCTCTCCTTTTGTCTCTCTCTGCTTAACCCATATCGGTGGGCTCATCCCTAACCCAACTAAACCGCCGCCTCAATTCGTATCGTGACTACAGCCATCCACAACGGCAGTCACAACCAGGGAGCCCAACAACGAAGAACCACCGGCAGAAATAGTTGACATAAGCGACAACCACAACGAATCACCGGAAAACGTCCTTATAACACCAGATCAGCGTCGGATCTACCCGAAACCGAGACATGCAACCTCACCGGTCAACTGTCGCTGGTGCCGGGGACTTTATAAAACCCCCTCTTCGGTTTTCTGAGAAGAAAAGATGCGGCAGTTTCGCACCCGAGAAGCTTCCTTCGTTTCCGATATAGGCCATGCAACAACCGTCGAGCGACTACTACATAAGTTCAGGTGTGTGCGATAGCTATTTTTTTAGTGTTGTCACGGCCTTGGTAGTTCAACTGGTTTGAGAAGAAAGACTATGACAGAGAACGCACAACAGGCTGAAGAAGGTGTAAGAGGTGCTGATGTGTGAAAGCAAACGGCAAAGGAAAGATTCGAACCGGCACATGTTTGATAAAAAGAAGCAGACAAACTAACCTACAAGTGGTCGTCACCGACGGGATGAATGCCATGATGTCAGTAGCTACGACGGTGGTGGTAACGGAGCCACATGCCTATGCCGATGGCCTCGTCGCTTTATGTCTCCATGCTTCCTTCGACAGATGTGTTGTGGCAATAATGTAATTTTCTTGTTTAGAAAAGGGCATAACTGTCTTTTGTCGGTGTACTGTTACACCGACGTTGGTTTTTAGTAATATACTAGGTTTTACCCCGCGCGCGTTGCGGCGCGCTAAACCGGTTAAAACACCTTGCCGCCTGTTGCGCAATGACAACGCTCCATATTATAAGTGTTATAAACATGGAATCAAATAACATATAAACTTTTATTAATAGAAAACCCAACCCAGTATATGAAACCCTTACAAATCTGTATCAAACACTCTACCTCACTTATGCTCTCAAACCACAAAAATAATAGTGATCACAAAGATCAACTACAATACAAACAAGGATCAGAATCAACGTCAACAGATTCAAGATGAATCTGATGACAACTCTAGAAAACCCTAATCAGAGAACAAACAAAAGTGAAAGAGAAAATGTGAACGTCTCAATGACTGGAGAGAGAGAGACGTATTTATAACTCAGCTGGGCAATCCTCACTCTTCGAGACAATCTAACGGACGAGAATTAAAGAGATTCAATAATCCAACGGTGGCAATCCAAGTGTGCTTTCTCACACGGATTGCCACATCAGCAATCATCTGCACACTTGACTTTGGGCTTTAATCACACGAACATTCATTTGGGCTCCCACAAGGTCTTGGGCTCAGCTACATTCAGCTACATTCTGGACTGGGACATTATCTCTTGTATTGGGCTTCAATCTACACAGCAAGTTTCTAAGAAGCCCACAAGCTACCAAGCCCACCTGCAATTTATCTTATGCAACATGATAAAGTATACAATACAATAAGAAATAAAATGAATGAAAAGATAAAAATATTTTATATTTTATATTTTTAACACCCCCCCCCCCCATCATTTTATTTCCCAAAACAATCAAACATGTTCACCTGGATACTCAGACTGTTATGTTGATTAGGAAATAACCCTTTGGTAAACAGATCAGCAATCTGATCTGATGAATCAACTTTTATTGTTTTTACAATTCCTTGAGAGATTAACTCTCTTAAGAAAAACAAGTCAAGACCAAAATGTTTAGTCTTGTCATGGAACACTGGGTTTGAAGCAATAGATATAGCTGCTGAGCTATCACATTGAAGTTTTACAGGCAATGCTACCTCAATACCAAGCTCATATAACAAGTTTTTTAACCATATGACTTCACATGAAGCAGCACACATTGCCCTATATTCTGCTTCTACAGAAGATCTTGACACTGTGGCTTGTTTCTTACTCTTCCAAACAACTAAACAACCACTTAAAAAAACACAAAAACCAGTAACTGATCTCCTGGTTTCAATACATTTGGCCCAGTCTGAATCTGCATAAGCAGACAGACCAAGACTGTCACTTTTCTTAAACAATAAACCCTTACCAGGAGCACTCTTAAGATACCTCAAAAGTCTTAAAGCAATCTTAAGATGACCATGAGTAGGTTTATGCATATATTGACTTAGATAATGCACATTGTATGAGATGTCAGGCCTGGTATGTGATAAGTAAATCAACTTACCCACCAGTTGTTGATACCCAGCAACACTGTCCAATAACTTGCTATCATGTTTGACCAAATTAGTCAACACATGATTTTGCTCTATAGGACATGAAACAGGTTTACATCCTAACATCCCATATTCACTAAGTAAATCAGTGCAATATTTTCTTTGTGACAAACACATTCCATTCTCAGTTTTTAAAACTTCAATTCCTAAAAAATATTTGAGTTCCCCCAAATCTTTTATTAGAAACTTTGTTTTAAATAAAGATTTAATGTGTTCAATTGCAGTTTCAGAATTTCCTGTTAGGATAATATCATCTACATAAACCAGTAGTATAAGAAACACATTATCACTATTTTTAACAAACATGAAATAGTCACATTTACTTTGCACAAATCCAAACTCAACCAAGGCTTTAACTAACTTCTCATTCCACATCCTAGGGGCTTGTTTTAGCCCATAGAGTGGTTTGTTAAGTTTACACACTTTAGACTTAGACACATTATTGTATCCCTCAGGAAGTGACATATAAACATCTTCATACAAATCCCCATATAGGAAAGCATTGTTTACATCTAACTGAAAATTTTTCCAACTATTGTAAACAGCTAAGGTAATTAGACATCTTACAATAACCATTTTTACCACTGGTGAAAATGTTTCATCATAGTCCAAACCTTCCTTTTGACTATACCCCTTAGCTACAAGTCTAGCTTTATACCTATCAATCTCTCCTGTGGATTTATATTTAATTTTATAGATCCACTTACACCCTATTTTATGTCTACCTTTAGGAAGATCTACAATCTCCCACGTGTTATTCCTATAAAGAGCCTCAAGCTCCTCATCCATAGCCCTAATCCAATTTGGATCACTAAGGGCTTCATTATAAGTTCTAGGTTTAACACTTTTATCAAGTTTTGACACAAAACACTTATTTTCAAATGACAAATTAGACAGGTTAACCACATTTTCTATACCATACTTGACCTTACCCTCTACTACATAGTCACTAAATTTTCTTGGAAAATTTGTGTTCCTAGACGATTTTCTAATAGTACTTTGTTCAACAGCAGTGTCTCCCTCAGACTCTTGATTTAAATCATCATTAGTACTCACATGTTTAGCCCTCTCAGCCTCTTCACTACCCATACTAGGCTGCTGTGACCCAACCAAGCCATTAGTTTGGGTAGAAGAGGCTTGTTGCTCATCCTCATGTGTTCCTAACTCTTTCTTACCTATACCCTCCTTGTCATCATCGGGATCATTCACTCTAGAATCCTGTTGAACCTCTGTGTTTTCAAAAATGTCAAAAAAATTTAAAGTGTTTATGGTTGGATCAAAAACAGTTTCATATTTATCCAAAACAGTTTTTTCTTTAAATGGAAAACAGGACTCAAAAAATTTTACATCTCTAGAATATAATATAGACTTATTGTCTAGACTATATGCCTTGTAACCTTTTTTCTCATGGGAATACCCAATGAAAACACACTTTTCAGCCCTACTTTCTAGTTTATTAGATTCATTTAATATTGTACAAAAACACAGACATCCAAAGATTCTTAAATGATCTAAGAAGGGTTTAAATCCATGAATCATCTCATAAGGGGACTTTCCATTTAGCACAGAAGAAGGCATCCTATTAATCAAGTAAGAAGCAGTCAGTATACACTCAGTCCAGAGTCTTATAGGTAAATTACTCTGAAACAGTAGGGATCTGGCAACATTCAACAAATGCCTGTGCTTTCTTTCTACTACCCCATTCTGTTGAGGAGTATAAGCACAAGTAGTTTGATGAACAATGCCCTTTTCTCTACACAAGTTTTTCATTTCACCATTAACAAATTCTAGACCATTGTCACTTCTAAGGGTTTTAACATGTTTTTTAAATTGAGTTAAAACTATTTGAATAATCTTTAACATGTTCAAACACTTCAGTTTTTTGCTTCATTAAACAAACCCACACTGCCCTAGAATAGTCATCAACTATGGTCAAGAAGTACTTATGACCATCCCTATCAGCAATCCTATATGGACCCCACACATCTAAGTGGACAAGCTGACCAACATGAGAACTCTTATGCTCACTGAGAGGGAAAGGTTCTCCATGTTGTTTAGCTCTTTGACACACTTCACAAGGTCCATGATTAACCAATGCTTTGATTTTAAATTCAGGTTTTATTATTTGTAAAACTTGATTAGCAGGGTGTCCTAGTCTAGCATGCCAAATATCAAACAAATTAATACTACTATAACACACCTTAGAAAACACAGCAGTACTGCCACACATGTATAACCCATCAATTTGTTTACCAGTCACCAGGACTTTCTTTGTCAACAAGTCCTGAACATAACACTGGTTTTCATCAAATCCCACAAACAACTTGTTATCCCTAGCTAACTTATGCACAGACAACAGGTTCACATTATATTCAGGAACAACAAGAACATCTTGTAAAATTATGTTTTCTGCCAATTTTATTTTACCAATTTTAGTAACAACAGCAGAAGTACCATTAGGATGTTTTACTTTTATATTTAAGTCTGACACATCTACATAGTCAAATAATCCTTTATCACTTTTGACCATATGTTCATTTGCCCCTGAATCCATGATCCACCCAATACCAAGTAACTTCCCATCAAAACTAGTAAAACCATATATACCATACCCTAGAACAGAAGCACAAAATAACCTACCAGATAGATTACAACTTGAGGTGGTTTCAGGACTTTTATCATTAATCAGGCTTAAGAGTTTAGCAACCTGATCACTAGTCAAAGCAGTAATAGTAGTATTAGCCTTATCAGAAGAAGAACTATTACTAACACTTACTTTCTTTCCTTGATAACCTCTAGGTTTAGCCCAATTGGGATAACCTATTATTTCAAAACACTTATCTATAGTATGACCAGTTTTATTGCAATGAGTACACTTCAAAGACTGATTAGCAGTCTTAGAAAATTTCTTACTATTAAAACTCTCATTTCCTTCAACTGCTCTAGATGCAAACCCAACTGTAGTTGAGTTTTTAAAAGGATTGTTGGACTGTCTATGAGATTCTTCTCTAGACACTACAGCAAAAGCCTCCTTAATTGAAGGAAGTTCAGTCCTAATAAGTAAGGTTGTCCTAACATTTTGATAACAACTGTCTATTCCCATTAAAAACTGCATCAATTTTATCATATGATTATAGTTATTGAACTCTTTAGAGGCTTCACAAGTGCAAGAAGGTAATTGAAGTATTTGATCAAGTTGTTTCCACATTATATTAAGCTTGTGATAATATTCAGACACAGGCATGCCATTTTGACTAAATGAATTTATCCTTTGATACAAATCAAACACAACAGACCCATCAATTTTATTGTATGTTTCTTTTAAATCCTTCCAAACTTCTGAAGCAAGTTTGGAATACACTTGACCTAAGTACAGTTCCTCAGAGATTGAATTTAATATCCATGTTAATACAATAGAATTACACCTATCCCATTGTCTAGCTAACACATTGTCATCAACAGGTTTGACACAATCACCATTAATAAAACCAAGTTTATTTTTAACCTGAAGACCTAGTATCATTGCATTAGCCCACACAGTATAATTCTCTGTTCCTTTTAGTTTAAAACTAATGATAGTTAAGTTGGTAGAATCACTAGCATGAAGATACAGTGGATCACTAACATCTAACTTGCTAACAAGTGTCACATTACTAATCACAGCACCATCCTCAGGGCCCAAATTAGGGCCCTGATTGTTATCATCACCATACATACTCAATTAGTTTCAACAATAAACTACACAAGCAGAGAACACACAGAACAGTAAGTCAAGAAAAAAACAGAAAACACACAAACAAAGAAAAAACAATCAGGACACACTCAGGCGAAGCCTTGTGGGTGATCCAGATCGTCGGTTCGACACTCAATAGGTGCCGACGCAGGTCCTCACAAGGGAGCCTCTACCCTAGACCTTTCTTAAAGCTAAACAGGGACTCATGCCCTGGCAAACGATACCTTAGAGACAACCACTAGACACAGAAACAAAATCAGAAAGATCTCACCGAGGGTTTTTCCCAAGTTAGGGTTCGCCTAAAACTCGTAATACTGTAACCTTCACTTAGGGTTACAGTATCAGAGAGCAAGAAGATATGCTACCAGTTGAACACCACCAGATCCAGTCTCCTTTAATCACAAGAAACCCTAGATCTGCTCCAACTATCCCAAGAATCCAAAGTTAGGTCAAGATCGAGATGGCTCTATTCCTATTTCAGAAGGATAAGATCAATCAAGGTCAACCAGTGGATACACAAACAGCGGAAGAAATCAGGATCAAGAGCCTATATGCTCTGATACCATGTTATAAACATGGAATCAAATAACATATAAACTTTTATTAATAGAAAACCCAACCCAGTATATGAAACCCTTACAAATCTGTATCAAACACTCTACCTCACTTATGCTCTCAAACCACAAAAATAATAGTGATCACAAAGATCAACTACAATACAAACAAGGATCAGAATCAACGTCAACAGATTCAAGATGAATCTGATGACAACTCTAGAAAACCCTAATCAGAGAACAAACAAAAGTGAAAGAGAAAATGTGAACGTCTCAATGACTGGAGAGAGAGAGAGACGTATTTATAACTCAGCTGGGCAATCCTCACTCTTCGAGACAATCTAACGGACGAGAATTAAAGAGATTCAATAATCCAACGGTGGCAATCCAAGTGTGCTTTCTCACACGGATTGCCACATCAGCAATCATCTGCACACTTGACTTTGGGCTTTAATCACACGAACATTCATTTGGGCTCCCACAAGGTCTTGGGCTCAGCTACATTCTGGACTGGGACATTATCTCCTGTATTGGGCTTCAATCTACACAACAAGTTTCCAAGAAGCCCACAAGCTACCAAGCCCACCTGCAATTTATCTTATGCAACATGATAAAGTATACAATACAATAAGAAATAAAATGAATGAAAAGATAAATATATTTTATATTTTATATTTTTAACAATAAGTACTAAAACTATGCCTTAGATGGTTTTAAAATGACGGTTATCGAACTCACGATGTGACAATGACGTAGATTTGCCCACCGATCATTGCGGCAGCGCGCAGCGGGTCAAGCCGTGCTGTAACACATAAAGTGTAAAACATAATGCGTAACACAATATGCTACACACAAATAGATTTTAAATAAACCTCCACAACATTGCTAGGTCATCTAATATTTTAAGAAAATGAAAGCATAAAATCAAGTTTATTAGGTAGGAAATAAATTGATAAAATGGTAACTGTTGGTTTTCCCAATGCTAAAAGTAAAACAATGCCTTATCTCAGATCTTACATATTCAATGTTAAAAAAAAAGATCTTACATATTTCTCTATCTACCACAATAAAAAAACCAGTTATTCATCTCAAGATCTTGGTCGTTACGTGCTCCTTCACAAAGCCTAAACGCAGACAGTGATCCACCGTTTTGAGTTTCGACCTCAAGCTAATCATCCACTGATGATGTAACTTTCTTCAGATCTACTTATATTCCTCCGGTTCGGCATCCAACTCGATCCACCTTTCGACCGGTAAAGAGCTATGGAAAACTGACTGCTTTTCCGATTGGGTGGTCGGCGGTGATTTGGACGACATGCAACAATGGATCGATTTTCCAGCGAGTTCGTCTCAAGCGCATGGTTGTGCTACAGTGATCATCTTTTCGTTTAACCGGAGGCCTTATGTTTCCGTCCATAGCTCCAACACCAGGACCAAGAAGACGCCGGAATCTTCGATGCCACACCTACGGTAATCTTGATGGAGAATAACGTCGTACAATATCCTCGAGAAGAAGAATAAAGTAGCAGAACATTGAATGAAAATAGGGGCACTCTTGTAATTTCCGTCAGTGAAGCCGACGCCGTTATCTTAAGCAGCTGGTCAGTGGCTTGACGTGACAGCCACCGACGTTACATTTTAAGTATATATAGAACTAGTATTTACCGGCGCCGCGCATTGCGGCGGCGCACGACGGATATGCTGGGCGTTTTTTACCCGACATCGCAGTTTGTGGGGGCGTCACAATGTGTCGAACAAGTAGCAAATAATCAACCGATTACCCGCCGCGCGTTGCGGCGGCGCGCGACGGATTAAACCGTATTGGCCGGTGCAACCGATAATAAACAAAATAAATGTAGAGGGACTGAAGTTGCAATTTATTAAATGTGAGGGACTGAAGTTGTTATATGCTAAAACTTAGAAAATAAATGTGAGGGACTGAAGTTGTCATATGCTAAAACTTAGAAAATAAATGTGAGGGACTGAAGGTGTCATATGCTAAAACTTAGAAGATAAATGTGAGGGACTGAAGTTGGAATTACCAAAAAGTTTAAGGGGTGACAATGGAACTATGCCACCGACTTTAGTTTTTAAGATATATATATATATATATATATATAACTAGTATTTACCGGCGCCGCGCGTTGCGGCGGCGCACGACGGATATGTTGGGCGTTTTTTACCCGACGTCGCGGTTTGTGGGGGCGTCACAATGTGTCGAACAGGTAGCAAATAATCAACCGATTACCCGCCGCGCGTTGCGGCGGCGCGCGACGGATTAAACCGTATTGGTCGGTGCAACCGATAATAAACAAAATAAATGTAGGGGGACTGAAGTTGCAATTTATTAAATGTGAGGGACTGAAGTTGTTATATGCTAAAACTTAGAAAATAAATGTGAGGGACTGAAGTTGTCATATGCTAAAACTTAGAAAATAAATGTGAGGGACTGAAGTTGTCATATGCTAAAACTTAGAAGATAAATGTGAGGGACTGAAGTTGCAATCATCAAAAAGTTTAAGGGGTGACAATGAAACTATGCCACCGACTTTAGTTTTTAAGATATATATATATATATATATATATATATATATATATAATATAATTGTTTAGGTTTTGCTTGGGTCACGGCCCAAGCCAATTCCTTTTTTTTTAATTTTTTTAATTATTATTATATACTATTATTACTTCCATGCTCTTGTATTAGATGTTCTTGGCTCAACCAAAGTTGCTCGTTTACGCTTCAACGTCCATGAACACATGCTCTCAAGTGTTCGTGTCTCAATTAAAATTCTTTATTTTTTAGCCTATTTTTCACGAACACCTATAAAATAATAAAATAAATAAATAAATACCTAATAAAAATGACACAAAAATAATAAAAATCTATAAAAACCTATACTAAATAAAATAGACCGGTACAAGCCTAAAACTAAAAAAAATACTATCTAAACGACTCGAAAACTATACAAACTTTACACTGGAGATAGATGTATTTTACAATACATCAACATGAATCAACCGTAGTCTATTCAGCAGCGACGGCCACACACAAAATGCATCAACACAATGACTTCATTAGGAAACACTAAATATCGCAATGTACATATATACGAGTATGTTAGTTTGCCATTAAAAGCAAATCGTGGAATATTGTTAGTCATTTATTTGATTTAATTCCATAATCTAACTAGAGCCATGGTTAAGAGGGGTATATAAATCATTGTTACTCTTTATTTAATGGCGGTGTATTCGGACTCGGTGACATGTCTCTGCATATCCGAGGTATACATCCATACGATCATACCTCAAACAGAATTACAACTGTCCATTGTCAGTTTGATACTAGCTAGAGGATGGCGCCAAACTATTCTGAAAGGAAATTAAATCGACTGGCTCATAGAACCCCATGATTTGCTTCCAAAAGAAAATCACTAGCAACATGATTTGAACCCGGAGCTCCACCCTTAAAGAGAGACACGAAGTACCGCTAGACCAGAAATTCTTTGCCAAATAATGGCTACTTCTAGTTGCAGCTAATTTCGTCTTCTAATAGGTGACTTCATTTATTTCACCGTGTAACTTTCATCTACCCGGTTATTAGGTTGTGTTTGTGGTTAGAAAAACAAAAGAAAAAAGAAAAACTAAAATCTATAAATGAAAGCACCCACCAATGGCTCTCTTGGTCAAGTCATCAATTTCATTCCACCACCTCAAACTAACATTTTTCATCAACTCAAAATGAGAATATGATTTGATATGGTTCATGGAATAGACAAACATTTTGTACAAATTAATTTAACAAAAAGATAAATTAATTCGCCGTTCAATAAGAGATCCCCTTTGAGTATCATTCCAACAAATATATATTTTGTTGCTGATTAAGAGCATGTAACATCCTATTTGGATGCTAAAATAAAGGTGCTTTCTATATCCAATGAGCTAACCATACTAATAAAAATTAATATCTTACTCGCTTATATTGAGATATAAAGTTGAGGACCTAACAAAGTATTTCAATTCTGAAATAAATGTGCTTTCTAGACTGACAGAAAATTGATAAATACAAGATGAGCTAATTTAGAGAGATGATACATGAGATAAGGGAAGAGTTGAAAGTTGTGGAAGCAAAAGTGAAACATCTTAATGTGATGTATCTTTTAGATACTTTAGTTTTTTTATAATGCTTTTTTTTTTTTTTTTTTTGAACGGCTAATTATTTTGCTACCCACGGATCCCTCATTATTTGGAAAGGCAAAGCCTTATTATTAAAGGAAAAGATTTGTGATTGTATTAATTGTATTTAATTTACTTTACTTGTATATATGTAAACCTTAATTATAAATACATGTATCAATCCATCAATCGCTATTGAGGTTGATTTTCTTAATTTCTTACATGGTATCAGCCTAAATCTTCCACCCCCACTTCTTTTTTCTTTAATCCTCCAGCCGGCCCTACACCCTGCTTCCCTTTTCTTTTACCAACAATCGCACTTTACCTCCTGCAGCCATGGGTTCTTCTTCAAACCCAACCGATTCCTTTACCTCCTTCCCCAATTCTTCACACTTAACCCCTATTAAATTAACCTCTACCAACTACTTAGTTTGGCGTAATCATATGCGTCTTCTGGTTGGTCTTTATCGCTTAACAACCCATGTTGATGGTTCTACTGTACCACCACCGGCCACAATTACAGCCGACGATAAACAGATTGATAACCCTCAGTTCCGTTCTTGGCTTGTTGACGATCAGAAAGCGGCTCTGCTTCTTCTTTCTTCTCTCTCAGAGACTGCGGCTGCTGAGGTTCTTGGCGTGGAGAGTGCACGCGAGATCTGGTCTGCACTCGAAAACGCATACAGTAATGCATCTGTTGAGCGGGTCCAGTCTCTCCGTGATTCTCTTCGCGCCTTAACAAAAGGTAATACTTCTGTTACTGAATTCTCTCGCAAGTTTAAAAATTATTGTGATCAGCTTGCTGCAATCGGACATCTGGTTGCTGACATCGATATGCTTCACTGGTTTCTTTGCGGACTTGGGCCCTCCTATGAGGTATTCTCTACTGCTATACGTACAACCAAACATGCACCATCTTTTACTGATTTAGTTGCCCATGCTGAAAGTCATGAGTTGTTTTCACAATCTCTTCATGGCACTACACCACCTGCTGCCTTTTTTGGTCAAAACCGGCGTGACTCGGGTAATGGTAGGGGCCATGGCTCTTCTAGCCGTGGTTCCTACTCACGTGGTACAACCACTCGTGGTCGCGGTACTAACCGTAGGCCACCTCATTGTCAACCGTGTCGCACCAATGGACACTATGCATCGGTGTGTCCGAATCTTCATACTTTTGCCTCTCAGGCTCCTGTTGTCGATGATTCTTTAGCCAAGGCGTTTCATGCGCAATGTCATGTTACTCATGATCATCCAGATTGGACTGGCGACTCCGGTGCTAACGAACATATGGCCCCGAAAAAGGAGTATCTGCATCATTCTACTCCTTATACAGGTAATGATAAAGTCACGTTTGGTAATGGTAAGCAACTCCCGATAACTCATAAAGGTTCCTATAAACTATGTGACTCTATTACTCTTCGTAATGTGCTTGTTGTTCCTAATCTTACGAAGAAGTTATTATCTATTAGCAAGTTGACTGCGGATCATCCCATTGATGTTCTTTTTTCTCAACATTATTTCAATCTTCAGGACAGGAAAACACAACGGGTACTCGCTAAAGGCAAGTGTGTTGATGGCTTATATGTGCTTCAGGATGGACCAAAGGCTTTTGTTGCGGATCTTTCAAATAAAGCATCTTTTGAGTTATGGCATTTACGTTTAGGACATGTGTCTTTTGATGTTATTTCTGTTTTAAACAAATCTGGTGTTTTATCTGTTACTTCGTTGTTACATAAACCTACTATTTGTGCTTCTTGTCAAATTGCAAAAGGACAACGTTTGCCTTTTATTAATAATGATAAACGTGCATCTTTTCCTTTAGATTTGGTTCATTGTGATCTCTGGGGACCCTCTCCTATTACTTCCATAGATGGTTATCGCTACTATGTGGTTTTCATTGATGATTATTCTAGATTTACGTGGTGTTATCCACTCAAAACTAAGATAGGTTTTTATTCAGTCTTACATATTTTTTTGAATCTAGTTCAAACTCAATGCTCAAGAAAGGTCAAGGTTTTTCAAAGTGATGGAGGCACAGAGTTTGTAAATCCTATTGTCCGCAAAATCTTTGAGGACAATGGTACCTTTCATCGGTTCTCTTGTCCCTACACGCCTCAGCAAAACGGCCGTGCTGAGCGTAAACATCGTCACATTGTGGAGACTGGTCTTGCTATGTTATTTAATGCCCATATCCCGGCTTCTTATTGGGTCGATGCTTTCACCAGTGCAACATTTATTATTAATCGTGTCCAATCTCCTTTGCTTGAGAACAAGTCGCCTTATGGATTATTGATGCAGAGATTACCCCAATATTCTAATTTTCGGGTATATGGTTGTTTGGTGTTTCCACATTTGCGTAATTATGCAAGACATAAACTTGAGCCACGAAGTCTCCCATGTGTTTTCATTGGCTATAGCTCCACTCACAAAGGTTTTTGTTGTCTTGATCTATCCACCAATCGGATATTTATTACACGCCATGCTCGCTTTGACGAATCATCTTTTTCATTTAAAGGCATCACTACACCCACTGATCTCACCGACTTGGTACTTAGAACCTTCTTAGATGACACTAGCATACTACCTCCAACACCATCTGCTCCATCTACGGCCCCTTCATCACCACCCAATACCTTCGGCCCAGCCCAAGAACCTTGTTCCTGAACCTGTAACACTCCATTACCTACTGGCCCAACCTTTTTTCCTACACCATCTGAACAGCCCGCTACCCCAAGCCCAATACCCGAACCTGAAACCAACCCTACTCACATACCCGCACCCGCACCTGATCCCGAACCACCAACCGTACCTATCCCCGAGCCTGCTCCCGAACCTGTACACAATTTTGAACCAGAACCGGCCGCCTCATCTCACCCACAAAACAGTCACCCTATGACAACTCGTGCCAAGTCTGGAATTTTTAAACCAAAGTACCAAGCGGATCTTTCACATCTCCAATCCTATGCCTTACATGTGGCCTTGTCCTCTATCTCTGAGCCACGTAGCTTTAAGACGGCCGCTAAGGATCCTTTGTGGATGGCTGCAATGGTTGATGAAATTAATGCCTTGCATACTAAACAAACTTGGACGTTGGTTCCACGTCCCTCATCCACGAATGTTGTTGGTTCAAAGTGGGTTTTTCGTGTTAAGTATCACTCTGATGGCACTGTGGAGCGTTACAAAGCACGTTTAGTAGCTCAAGGTTTTACTCAAATTCCGGGGTTGGATTATTCACACACCTTTAGTCCAGTTGTAAAGGCTTCCACGGTTCGCATTGTTTTGTCACTTGCGGTTCTCAATAACTGGCGCTTACATCAACTTGATGTCAAGAATGCATTCCTGAATGGGAATTTGGATGAAACGGTATTTATGGAGCAACCACCGGGATTTGTTAGTTCTCACTACCCGAATCATGTTTGCAAACTATCTAAGGCTCTTTATGGTCTTAAGCAGGCTCCTCGTGCTTGGTTTCAGCGGTTGAGTACGTTTCTTCTTACTTATGGTTTTACTTGCAGTCGTGCCGATACATCTCTCTTTGTTCTTCGCAAAGACAGTCATATCATGTATCTTCTTGTGTATGTGGATGATTTAATACTCACTGGTAATGATGAATCTATCATCACTACCTTTGTTTCTCATCTCAATCGGGAATTTGCTATTAAAGATCTTGGGGAACTTAATTATTTTCTGGGCTTGGAATTTGTTTATACTCCAAATGGTCTCTTTCTCACTCAAGCTAAATATGCTAGAGACATTCTTCTACGGTCCAACTTGCTTAATGCTAAACCGGTTGCTACGCCTCTTTTTCCCCATGAGTCCTTTGTAGCGGATGGTGTTCCTCATACGGATCCGACCCTGTATCGCTCACTGGTAGGCGCCTTGCAGTATCTCACGATTACGAGACCTGACTTATCTTACGCGGTGAACCAACTTTCTCAGTTCCTTCATGCTCCCACCGTTGATCATTTTCGGGCTGTCAAACGTCTTCTACGCTATGTCAAAGGCACTTTATCGTTTGGTCTCGCCTATAGTCGCCCTCACCTGCCATCTATTGTGGGCTACTCTGATGCTAATTGGGCTCGCTGTCTTGACACTCGTCGTTCCACGTATGGCTATTCCATCTTTTTAGGTGGCAATTTAGTATCTTGGAGTGCCAAGAAGCAGCCTACTGTTTCCAGATCCAGCTGTGAATCTGAATATCGTGCTATGGCGAATACTGTTGCTAAACTTGTTTGGATTACTCATCTGCTGCAAGAATTACATGCTCTTCCTCCTGATCGACCAACATTACTTTGTGATAATAAGAGTGCTTTGTTTATGACTCAAAATCCGGTTGCTCACAAACGTGCAAAACATATTGATTTGGACTATCACTTTATTCGAGAGTTGGTCAATTCTGGTAAGCTTTATACGAAGTTTGTTCCTACCAATCTTCAGGTGGCGGACATATTCACCAAAAGTCTTCCGTGTATTAATTGTATTTAATTTACTTTCATTGTATATTTGTAAACCTTAATTATAAATACATGTATTAATCCCTCAATCACTATTGAGGTTGATTTTCTTAATTTCTTACACTTATCCAACACCTTGATACCACCAGGCCAAAGTCCCTTTGGTTGCTATATATTTTATAAAGTTGTGTTATCAAAAATGGAAAACGGTCTCCAAAAAGAAATTACAGGAATGACGAGACATGCATTTATATGAGTTAGATTCAGTTATGCCTGCCATGCGACCGGAGCTGGTAGATATTGGTTCAGTTAATTATGCAGAGAAACTCGGTCACTACTGGTTTGGTTCCTTACGGGCGATATGGTACAAACACTCTATTTTGTCAAAAAATGTGTTTTACATTTAAAACCATAAAAACAAGTGTCGGTGCTGGTTCCGATTATTAGTATACTGGTTTAGACGTTGGTATCATTTCAGTCGTCACGGTACTATTTTCCAAAAAAAAATCTTTTTTCAACGAAAGTTTATGCGGGAATGGTGAGGAAAAAAATATTAAACACAGTTGCATATTTAGTTTTGTAAAAAAAAAAAGATAATAAACATAAGTTATCAGATGAAAATCAAATTAAATAGAAACCAAATGGGTTAACAACATATACCGGAAATGATACCGATACCGCTGTCGACGTTGTTCGTTCATCACAGTCACTTTATGGCACCAACACTTGATATAGCCAATAATACAAAAAAAATAACTTTATTTCTAGCAAAACCAGGTTTTCATTGAACCTTGTACACAAATATCGAGAAAAAATTAAACACTTAGTATATATTTTTTAGCCAACAAACGTAAGTTATCGAGAGAAAAAAACCGAACTAGTAAAAAGTTAAAAGAGTTAAAAACGTATGTTATATATACTATAGGCCCAAAAGGGTTAAACTGACAATAAAAAAAATTATAATAAAACTGCTATCGGAAAACAAAATTATATTAAACTATGTATTAAATGTAAGTGATGATAAGCACTAGAATGAGGCTATTTTATTAAATATTATTAAAAAAAATACTTAAAAACTTAAATCTACAATTCATCAAACTTAGACTGTCTGTTGTCGTGGGCGAGCGAGCAGCCGTGAGCAGCCAAACCAGCCACGTGGCTCACGCACTGCACAACACCTACACGTGAACGACGGCGCGAGCGAGCAGGGGCGACCCTGCTCGCGTCTGCTAGCGAGGAAAGATGTGTGTTTTTATATACTTTTTCTATTTTTTTTAGTGTTTTAGGGTTTGTTGCAGGTTTGTGTTTGTCAGAGGTGAAGAAGAAGATGGCTTTTTTTATGAGATGAGGGTAGGGTTTTTTCCGGTGAAATGTAGAGAAGAAGAAGAATAAGCAGCTTTATTAGAGAAGGAGAAGAAGATGCACTATTCTTTTTTATATTGTTTTTTTATTTTATATTATTTTTTACTTTTTTTTTACTTTATTATTCTTTTTTGTTTTATATTTTGTTTTGTTTTTGTTGTTTTTTTACTGAAAGATGTTTTATATTCTGTTTTAGACCTATTATTTATAACTTTTTAATTTTATGTAATATAATGTTTTTTTTGTATTTGTTTTATATTAAAAAATGGATAAAGTCATCGCTCACCTCTAGCCACAACAGCATCAGGTGAGCGACCAGCAGCTTTATCAAGCTGCCAACTAAGCACTAACATGGCGTAATATGAGAGGATAGAGCCATGGCTCACCTCTAGCCACAACGGATGGTCTTATATATTATTAGTATACAAAAAGTTGTATGTTAATACCTCATCACATAGTAGCTGCCCTATATATTACCCGGTTATTTATATCGTAAGAATGTATAAAACTTAAAACCTTCTCGACTATTTGTAAACGCCAAACACCTTCGTAAAATGAAATTATGTGGCACAGACGCATGGGACACATACACCTTCGTTAAATGGACCAGCTTGTTAAGAATAGGTTGGTAGATGGTGTATCAGTAAAACATTTTCATCTAAATGACGTATGTGTCAGCTGCAAGAAGGGTAAGCAGAAAAAGAAGTTTCATCCCAATAAGAAACTTAATTCATTGTCGACTCCACTTAGAAAGACTTCACATGGATTTATTCGATCCAGTGAAAGGAAAAGTTATTGTGGTGATTTGTATTGTCTTCTTATTATAGATGATTATTCACGTTTCTCTTGGGTGGTATGTATGAATGAGAAAAATGAGACATTTGGAATCTACAGGTTCTGCCCCTTAAACTTGAATATCTGTACAAGTTGAATATTCACAGGATTCGTAGTGATAATGGGACTGAATTCAAGAATCAAGCAATGGAATCTTTCTATTCTGAGAGAGGTATTCATCATGAATTTAGTGCGGCTTACACTATGCAGCAGAACGGTGTTGCTGAAAGAAAGAACCAAACCGTGATGTTCTGGAATGAAGCCATTCACTTTGCATGTTACACGTTAAACAGAGTCCTGAAAGTAAAGAACTTTGGGAAGACCAGTTATGAGATTTTTTATCGTCGCAAACCAAATCTGGAATTCCTCGAACCATTTGGTGCTCCATGTACTATATATAATAATTGATAATGAGAAATTCGGAGAGAAAGCTGAAGAAGGTTTCGTTGTCGGGTTTGCAACTCCCAAAAGGAGGATTTGGAATACTTAGACACGATGTGTTGAAGAATGGATGAATGTTAATGTTCAGAGATACACAACTAATCCCAAGGTGCAGGACCCAATTAGATGTTCGACTACTCAAGCCTATTTGAGGAATTTGGTTTTGATGGTATAGTAGAAGAAGTTGTAGCCCAGATGTATTAAGAATGTGAAAGTGTTACTAGTTCATCACTAGTGCCACAGTTTATCAAGTTGCAACTCCATCTGAACCAGGTTCTTCAGTAGCAACCAGGAATACTGAAGAAGAAGAAGAAGAGGTGTTCATGGAGGCTTCTGAGGAACATGATGCATCTTCATTAGATGATGATTTTTGTTGATTTCCCTGAAGTGCTTTCAGAACAGCTAAGTTCTTCCAATCCTTCAGGGTTTGTCAATACTACAGGTAAAACTAACGGAATTTCTACATGTATAAGTGGTACAATGATAACTTCTAAAGCTGAACTGTCTTCTTCTGGTGCTCTCATGTTAAATTTCCATATTGATCTATCAAAGTATAATATGCAGGAGGGTGTCCCTATCTTATCTCATCTTGAATCTAGGATTCATGACATATACCCTCTGCAAAATGACATTGGTAATCCAGAAAGTGGGGTAACGACACATGGGCAGCTTAGGTTAAGCACAATGGCTCTATATTCCAAGATAACAGAATCCGGTGTACAAAATGATTGGTCTTTTGTGTTATATGTCTCACAAACCGAACCACGCAGTATCAATGAGGCATTAAGGGAAGAACCATGGATTGAAGCAATGTAGGAAGTGCTTCTTCAATTCCAGAAGCTGCGAAGAAGATTGGAACGAAATGGGTTTACAAATGCAAGAAATATGACCGAGGTGTCGTTGTTCGTAACAAAGCCCGCTTAGTTGTTCAAGGGTTCCAACAGATTGAAGGAGTAGATTACAATGAAATATACGCTCCGATAGCCCGAATGGAAGCGATTCGCATGTTTCTTGCTTTTGCTTCTTACAAACATTAGGGTGTACCAGATGGATGTCAAGATTGCATTTCTCTATGGTAAAGTGAATGAATAGGTGTATGTGGGGCAACCACCTAGTTTCGAAGATCCATTTCACAAAGGTCGTGTTTACCGTTTAAACAAGGCTTTTGAAGGACTTCATCAAGCTCCAAGAGCATGGTACGAAACACTCTCGAAGTACCTTATCTCTAAAGGGTTCAATCGTGGACTTATTGATTGTACACTCTTCACCTTGGAGAAAGATGGTGACCTTTTGTTGGTCCATGTATATGTCGATGACATCATTTTTGGTTCAAACGATAGTTTGTGCAGGGACTTTGAGAAAATGATGTAGAACAAGTTCGAGATGAGTGCGATGGAAGAGATGTAATTCTTCTTAGGTCTTCAGGTTCAACAAAAGCAAACTGAGATTTTTATACATCAGACCAAGTATGTAGCTGACATCTTGAGCTGGTTCTCGATGGATGACACTTTGCCTACTTATACTCCGATACAGATCAATCACGGAATTCACCATGCTTATGGAATAAAATTTGAAAGTGGCATTTTATGCTTCAAATCCATTTATCACATCAAGTCTTTGGCGTATTGGTACATATGGGATCTAGTGCGAAAGCAGCCGACTTAAGTAAACTCCATACTAGATACTTTTCACATGATTATCCGTAGAGAGAGTGCCCAAGGATGGCATTATGTTGTACCACAGTTTCCAATGCACTTCCAATAAAAGGAAAAAGATCCAAGAACATGGAAATACATCTATAAGCGTACTATCAAGCCTCCCATTATCATGACACAGATTCCTCTTGCACTCATCGAACAAAACTTCTCTGATAAGTTCATGTTCTGGTATAACAACTTCACAACTACCGAATTGTCATAGTTCTCAGGAATAAGCCGAAGCTGTGTAGGAAGTTGAAAGTGTTTGTGTGACACCCATCGAAATCACAGGTCATATCCGTACACTTGACTACACGTATACATTGTGCATGACATTACATTTTGCATATTTCATTACAATTGGGCCATACAGGGTTCCAACAAGTCAATCTCGATGCTTACAGTCTAGCATTAGGTTCACTAGTAGGTACAATTCCATAACTAGTCGAATAGTTTATCAGGAGCTATGGAGAGATCTCACCAAAACCCTAGCTTGGGAATTCACACAATTGAACAAAACACTACAATTGTGATCCAATCAAAAACAAAAACAAACAGTGTCCATGTACATGAATTGCCCAGATATGATGTCTATGAAAGACTAGTAAATTAACTAGTAAAAATACGAACAACACGCTTGTACATGATCATAAAATCGGCCATATTATGGATGCACAAGCACATGTGTCCCAATTAAATACAACATTATACAATATGTACACAAAATGGATATGTATTAAAATGTTCAATATATATATATATATATATACACATACATGTATGCGACGGCATACATATATCTATGTGTGTGTGTTTGTGTCTTTCAAAGATTATACCCTTAGATATTAATGAACCATCACCTCATATCACCCAGATTCCATCTTAATTATCCTAGCACTTTATCACTTATCATTTCCATAATCTTTGACTTACCAAAAATAACTAGCCCATGCATACATACATACATATATACGACACACATACATATGTGTGTAGGATCTTTTGATCTTGCACTCATGCACTAGTCATTCAAACACATTCCTAAGACCTTACATCAAAATGGTAATTAGCTTTACCACTACATTAACCTAGAAACATTGACTTATCACAATTGTCACCCAACACTTTCCATACACCAAAGATCATGGTCTTACCACATCAATCCTAGGATGTCCCAAATCTAGCAAGAACCATGATTATCATATGTCAATTCTAAGTGAAATGACTAAGCCTAAACCTCCCTCACACCTCCCCATTTTCGGCCCCCCATTCCCAAGAACACATGCATCCATTAACTCCATAAAAGACCCACAATCTAGCCAAAATCCTCTTTACAACATCTTACACCCAAAATGGAAAGATGCTTTCTTACACCTTTACAAAGTCATCATGTTTTGCCATCCATAATTATTATAAATGGGGCCAAGAGGTTTAGTGCACCACCAACCAAGTAACACACCCATCTATCTCTCCCTCTCTCCCTCTCGGCTCCATCACCACCACCGAGCCACCACCACCAAACACCATCACCATCACCCAAGGCACTAACAATAACCATCATCTTTCAAGGGACTCTTAGGGGTACAAGGAGCATAACCAAGGTATACAAGGCCCCTAACTCCCTCATTTCTTAGGCACTAGGAGATATAATCTTATTTTTAAACTTGTGTTTTTATATTCTTTCATACATCAAGTTGTTCACTAGTGTGTTGACACTTGTAACTAACCCAAGTAAATAAGTAAACTCATGATTTAAAATACATTATGTTAGATGGAAAATGTGTGTATTTACACACCTATGGGCTGAAATATATCTATGTATATATTGTCACTAGGGCCGAAAGTTTATAAAGGAAATTTGTATGTTTTCTAAACTCACTAACATAAAACATAATGTTGATAGTTGTAAGTCATATGTGACATGTTTAGTTCCATGACAAGACTTACAAAAGTGTCCACGTTATTAATAAAATTAAGGTTTTCACTAGAAATAATGTTGTTTTTCACCAAGATCTCTAGAATATACAAGTATGGTAAATCTAGCAACACAAAGCATGAGGTTAACATTATGGGAAAGTTACACCTAGAGACCCTAATATTGTACATTTAAAAGATAAACATTGTATCTTTTGGGAAACAAGATGTTAAATACACAACTCCCTACATCAAAGACACACACCTAAATTAAAGAGTTAAGTTACAAGGATAAACATGACAAGAGAACAACTTGTAGACAGTACAAGTAACATAGACCTAAAATGTCTCTTTTTACATAAGACACGTAGGTAGATCTCTCTAGCTCCAAGCTCAATAGTTCATTTTCAGACACACCCACAAGGTGAGTTTTTCACGGCCCCTTTTCACTGTTTTACATTTTCCGGGGGAAAAATATGCGTACAGTTTTCAGTTACAATCATGACTATTATGTGAACATGAGACATTAAGGTTTAGGATCCATAAATCCCTCGTGTCATACATCATACCATAACCATTAGCTATGGACTTAGCCATGAAAAACCGGGATAGATCTATTGGGTTGACACCCCCACTCTTGGTCAGACGCTCTGACCGAATGACAGATATCAAAAGAGTGCTTGTATTTCACATTTATTCATTATCTTAAGTGTACAATGGGCAAGGCACAAAATGTCAAGGTTTGGTTATGGGCTCATGTCAGATCACATATTAATTATTGCCCTAGCTAGGCAGTAATTTAGTCGGTTTTGGGATTATAGGTCCATCATATACAAACCCGTGAACTCACCAACTTTATGTTGACCTATATTTTTCAAATGCATGATTTTCAGGAAATTAGCATGGAGTATGGAACTTAGGAAGGTCACGTGCGAGCATTCATGGGATACCTCCTATTGAACCGTTGTGTTGTCATTTTAACCTAAACTTTTTATGCAATGGTTTTCAATTTCGAACAATTAACGTTATGTCTGTAAAACTTGGTTGTTTAATGGAAGTTCCTATTTTATTTTAACTAATGCTCGTGTGACCTTTGTTTTTGGAAATCATTTGAAGTCGCACCTTGCGTTTCCACCTTGGTGGGGTGTGACAGTTTGATCCAATATGGCTCATGAATTGTTCTGAAGCAGATGTGAAGACTCTTTATTAGAATCCAACTCTTTATCTGGTTGAAGATCATGAACAAGCTGTAACATTTTGTATTTTCGTGAATTTTAGAATTAATAAAAAAAAACCCTAAGTTTATTCATTTTGGTCTAGTTTCTCATCTTTACCCATTTCATAATATAATCTAATTCAATAATTAAATTAATGTCACTTTTCTTTAATTATAAACATTTTCTCATAAAAATCAAGACTTATAAGTGATTAATGATAATTGGGCATTTTAAGTTACTATAGATATCATAAATAAAAGTTTATAGTGCCAAAATATCATAGCCAAAAATAAAGATTTCAAAAACAATTGGCCAATAAGACTTGAACCCGAGCCAAGGGCCGGGTCAACACATAACACACGACAACATAACCAACTGGGTTGAGCCTATAATTATAATTTGAATAATATCTTGACACAACAAATCTTATATGTCCCGCGTTCTTATAACCTCGGTCAACAAGATTTATCAACCTACCCAATTCGTTTAATTCACGCGTATTGATCTTGCTTTTGGAAAGGAGTTGTTCCAAACACAACCTACTTTGTATCTTCGGCCTTGATTAATCGAGATTGTTCGCCAAACCATTCAGATTAATGAGCAATTATTTGATTATTATATAATGGGTCAAAATCCTAATTAATTGATTGAACCTGTTAATCTGTAACTTGAACCCACCTTAGTGTTCTAAATCCACCGAAAACCAAAATTAAACCCCTCTCTAGTCTTTCTCTTTAACTCTCTAAATCATCGAATTCAAGGTCGTTTGACATTTTGGGTTGACTCGCAACTTGGAAGCTTGTTCAATTAATCTGATTCAATTCATTGTTTCTGCATATTTTTTGGCCCTTGTTAACCAGTAACCCTATGATTAATCAGCCTATAATCTTGTGTTTAACCTGATTAGGAATCTAGGGTGTTATGGTTATTTGGGGAAGATGATTGAATTGGTTTATAGTATAAATTGATTTTAATTAAAAGTGTATCACTATATGTCTATAGATCCGATGGTGATGTTGTTGTTGTTAAACTTAGTGGGCCATTTCTGGTCTTTGGTTCGCCTCTCGGACCATCCTTTTTTTTTGAACTTGTGTTATTTTCTTACTATTGATAATAAAATTTGCAATTCATACTATAAACAAACCAAGACCCAAACCAGTTAGTCTGGGCACCATAGGCTAACACCCGGACAGGCAGAGGTCTCGGGTTTAAGCCTGATCCTCAAATATATTGTTTAAAATAATGGATTATTGTTCATATTATATATATTTTTGTACATTATCTTTTAATTTATGTTTAAACTACCAAAACTAGTTTATAAATGCTATAAAAATCATTTTAGGTTAAATAACATATAAACTTTCTATTGAGAATTTATATTTTCAGAAAATCTTTTATTTAATATATATACTAATTATTTCTGAATAAAATATACATATGTTTTAAATTCAATAAATAATACCAAATTAGCTTTATAAATTCTGAAAAATTTATTTTAAGTTTATATACTTATAAATTTATAAAACTAAATTTTAGTTACATAAAGCTTGTATTTAATTATTTATAAATAATTAAACCTATTTTATTCTTATTAATTTCATTATAAATACAATTTTCATTATTTTTACATCAAATTTTCAAATAATTATTTCAATTAATAAACAAAGCACGCGGTTAGAGCCCTGGGCTCCTCCCACTGCTTGAGAGCTTACAGTTTTATGTTCTACAATTTCCAAATAGAAACCCTAGAATGCCTTAGATCTAGACAACATAGACTCAATTAAGTCCTAATCTAAATTCTTTCATTTGAAGAGGATAATACCTTGGGATCTTGCCTATTTTACTTTGCAACGTTTTAGTGTATTCAAGACTAGTAATCAAGGTGAGTTTTACGTAGCCCCGTTTTACCTTTTTACGTTTTTCAGGGTGAAAACATGTTTACATTTACATATGCAATTCAATATACATGTCTTTGTGTGATTTCTTGTTACATTATGTCTTAAACAGTACTTAGGTAGATACAATTAGACATGCGTAATCATTAACACTTCAAGCCGATGATACACAATGATAGATCTAAGGGACTGGCAATCCCACTCGGATACGTGGACCATTGGTATGGGGAAACGTGGGTGATTGTTATCGATACACAAAATCAAACACAAACAGAAGAACGATATGAGTATGGGATGGGCCACATTAAACATGTCACAAGGTTTGATTATGTAAAACATTATTACCTAGTATTTGTTTTCACACATGAACTATGTTTTCCATGACACTAGAATTGTACAAACTTTACACAAATGATATATTACACAAACCTATGTATTTCTCACCAACTTTTGTTGAACCAAAACATTTTCCAAATTAACATGTTTCAGGAAATAATGAAGCTTGAAGGATAAAGTTATGCTTGAAGAATTATTTGAAGTTCTTATTTGTTTTATTTCATGATGAGGTATTCGTATTTGGATTTGCTTTAGTAAATGTTTAATTTCGGGATATTTTGGATTTATCAATAAAGTATCTATGTTTAGTTAATTTCGGGATATGTGGCACCTCGATGTTTCTGCCATCGGTTGGGGTGTTACACAAGCAATGCGCTATCAAAAGAAGATTCGTTTCTGTTATGCCAAGAACATTCACTCTGGTGTGATTGGTCTAAGATCTCTATGTTGGAAATTTGAAGACGTTGCTGTTAAAGGTGGAAGATTGGTTACAGTGGATGCACGGTTTTGAGGACATCTAGCTATGTCCAAGGCGGAGTCTATTAGTGCACCCTTCCACATGTCTATAACTTAGATATTTCTCCTAGATAGATTTCGGGTGTAATCAGGTGGTATTTTGGGTGTTTATATGCCATTCGGATTTGTAAGGACTAGTTCCTGGACATTATCAGGCATATGAGGCCCTACACCTAGAAGCCTCCATGCGTAGGAGCCCAATCTATAAATAGGTGCCTTGTGTTTTGTAAATGTAACTTTTGCTCGATTGTGCTATTACACGTCGAAGTGCTACCTATGTGTTTTGTGATTTGTGTGTCTGCGCATTTTCCTAGCTCTAACACTATCCCTAACATCTAACAACTAACCGATCCGTTGTTTTGCCTTTAAATTGGCTACGCGCGTCGTATCATTAATTTCTTGTCCGAATCTCGATCCTACAATAAGCACGCATGGGTTGTGAACTCGCGATCACCCGCAACCAACAGATTCTTTGACATCGACCCAACTGAAAAGGAAAATGATATATCACCGTGCCAAATCTATTTGTCAGAACCTTCGCTAAACTGAAGCTGTTGCGGCTTATTGATTAAGATATTTAACTCAAATAAACGCGGGAAAACAACCCTAAAAGGTCTATCATCCACCCAAACGTCGAGCCCAACCTTATACCTTTGCCATCACCCACCTTCCCTTTTATTGCATTTCCCAAAGACAAGGTCGTATAGAGAATAAAATTTTCTATTTTTGCAATTGAACCCCAATGATCCTGTGATCTACTTATTATAGGGTAGGGTTATCAACGACCTCGGAGTGTAATGCAAAGCCATGATAAATCTTCTCCACCAGATATTTTCTTTCACTTTATACCTACACCACCATTTAGATATGAGAGAGATGCTTGAAACCTTAAGTGGACAAAGGTCCAACCCCCCCCCCCCCCCATATTATTTTAGGACACGAGACTTAGTTCCAAGCTACCATGCATGTCTATTGTTTTCTAATTTTCCCCAAAGGAAACGCCTTCTTTTATACTCCAATAAGTTAATAATTATTGTTGGTGCTATGTACAACAAAATTATTATGTAGGCAAACATTCTAGGACCGATTTTAACGAAGTATAACAACCTCCCATATATAAAGAATTAGCCTTCCATCCAGCTAATCTAGCATAAAAACATCCAAAATCGACTACCAATTTTTATATGATCCATGTTAGCTCCCACTTAAAGCCCAAGATATATGAATGGAATCCTCCTAACTTTATAGTGCAAGAAGGAGGCCATTCTGTTAACTTCATAGTCTTCTACCCCAGTACCAATCAAGCTGGATTTGAAAAGATTTATTTTTAAGCCTGATAATAAGTGAAAACACTAGAGAAACCGAGCTTGATTTTTCCATTTTCCTCAGACCATTCTCCCATCACCAGAGCATCATCCGCAAACAAAATGTGAGAAATATATGGGCCTTCATTTGGAGTAGGGAAACCATGGAAAGCACCTCTGGAGCACGTAAACATGACCGAAACCAGTGATGAAAAGGAAAGGTGATATGGGATTTCCTTGACGGATTCCCAACATTAGAATTCGAAAGTTGGCTAGTCGTTTACAGACACTGCGGTTTAGGAGATAATATCAAAAATCCACCCGTTATTGTTATAGGTTCTAACCTATGCTTTGCAACATAGGTTCCCATGGCAAAATATATGTCGCAACGACCCGTCGGTCTCAGTGGGGGTTTCCGCATAGGCCGGACCACTGTGCGTGAGGGATTTCCCAAGTAGTACTACCCATATATTAAGTCGGCTCTATCCTAGAGTTAACGAGTGCATGGTTCAGTCTAGCAGGTAATCACGCTCTATATAACTAACACCCATAATCACAAAACAGTTTGGAAGCATGTATTCACCCCAAAACAGTAAAACAGAAAAAAGGGGATTGGTACACGGGACTCACCAACATTATTGTTAACCCAAACCTATTTTAAGCATGTGTTCAGGTACCTGCTCTGGATTTACAATGAAGGTGCAGTTACGATTAGGAGTCACACTGACGGACGAACCAGAAGACGAACGAGAAACCATAGATACTATCCAAACCTTGTATGGTTGTAGATTAGATAGATGTATTACCGGAAGATGTATTATTTAAAATAAATATATTTATACAAAAGTTTAGTTAATTCACATTGCCTCGGCTGGTTGGCTTACATTGCGTGAATGTTTATCAATCTGTGATTTCGTCCAGGCCCTCTCGGATCGGGGTGTGACAGATTCCACACCTTCTTCACACATATAGGAAGCTCATCTTTAAAATACAATTTATTAAATATATCCAAAACTACATTCTTTTTTTGGTTATGAGTATCAGTGTGAAACAAAAATGTGTGTATCTATTGTATATTCATCGACATCAGCATAAACATTAAGATTTTTCATGATAGAAGTTGAACTCTAATGTGTAGCACTGCAGCTTATGAAAGTGAAAACGATTTCCTTCATTTATTTGATAAGAATTAGGATAACATGAAATCCCTGAAATAGGGGATTGGTTGATCGGAAAGCTCGGGCAGTATTCTCTCCAACACATTTTTGTCCCTCTAGTTTTTGACACTTTTAATTTAGCGGTCCCGGAAGTTGTCTGGTTTTTTGACGGAGTCCAATGGGTAGTATTTCGACCCCCAGGGCCAGGGGTGGCGACGCAGCTTGTTGTGCTATTCAGAAAGGGGTGACGACGTAGTTTGTTGTGTGTATGCCAGCTATCCTAATGTAAATTTTCCTTTTTATTAATAAAATAAAAATTTTCATAATAAAATAAAAATTTTCATCTCTAAAAATAATTGAAGTATCCAACTCGTCTTTTGTTCTAATTTCTGTTTAATTTTGTTCCGTCTAAAACTAATGCATTATTTCTTTTCTTTCAACTAATTTGGGTTTTCCTTTTTTTATATCTTTTAAATATATCTATCTATCTATATATATAAAAGAAAACGTATATGCTGACGTGGCGTGTAATGGAGGCCTCAACCTCCTCTTGAGAGTTCCACGTAACATTATAATTGAAAGATTTTAGTGTTTTTTAACTATTTCCTTTTTTAATTAAAAAAAAAGATAAACATAAAACTCTAAATTAAATTGAGTTATTTTAGGAAAAAAAAGAATTTAAAAATAAATTTAAAATTTTATTTCTCATGTTTCCTCCCATAATTTTTAAACGTTTATATCTTTTATATACAGGATTTTTTAAAGAAAAAAAATTTTACACCAAATTAACGAGCGTTTTATTATCTTTCCAACGAGTACCATAGTCCTATATAAAAAACGGAGAAAAATCAACTATTTTTTGTGGGGTTTCGTTCATACAGGAAAAAAACACACAAAGTGTTCATGTTATTCATTAATCATGTTTTTTCTTTTAAACCAGGTTCTTATCTACAATGTTGAAAATCAGCCCAATCGCCATGTTATCATTGGAATTTTACTAGGTATACTTCATCAAGAGAAGGTAGGAGAAAGAATCGCGCAACACTGCAACACATGGTGTCACCTTATAGCAATGTTATTTTTTTATTTATTTAATTACAAGAGTAATAATTATTACTATTAGTATTAGTATTATTAGAATGGTTATATTTTTCAACCCCGGGACGCTCCCGAAAAGAATTGATAGTTGCTGACGTGGCGTTCAATGGTGGCCTCAACCATCTCTTGATTATGCCACGTGACATAATGAGATGCAATGATTACAACTTCCAACTTAAATGTTTGTTTAGTTGATTAGGTTAGGAATTATAAGAGCCATTAGAATGTGAGAAATTAGAGATATGTGATGAGTTTTTTAATAGTTGCAGCTTACATAAGTGATTCTTTAGATGATTACTGATTAGGTTTTAGATTAGCGAATATGAGTTATTACTGATTAGAATACTATGAACATGCAATGATTGAGAAATTTTGTGGTTAGTTAACTTGAGCCATTTACAATAGATTATCACGTAAAATTAGTTTTTTCAACCCCGGAACCCTCCCGGGATAATCAGCTAGTAAATTATACAAGAATCCAGTTATTTATGATTTTTTGCTATGAAACTTATAAGTTAACTAATTACCTCTTTATATTTTTTTTAAAATAGAATTATTTGATTTTCTTATTTATATATTAAAAGAATAATTTATTGTTTTCCTTTTTAATTACTGAATTTTTACAAAACATGTAAAACATTGTGCGTATAAAATTTGATAAATCACATTAAAAATAATGATTACAAACTACAAAGGGGACAAGATAAATTGAATATCATATCATGAAACAATTTATGGTTAATAAAAGAAGCCCATGTCGAGTTGAAATTTGTTTAAAGACCTTAATTATGGATTCGAGTCTATAAGAATTTTTGTTATTTATAGTGAAATGCATGACAAATAACGATTGATAGTAACATTTATTTTCTCTAACCTTTTTTTCAATGCTCTATTTTCCTCTATTTTAAAAGACATTTCCCTTCACAGATTATATATACGTCATTAATAAGACATTAATAATATTGTATTGAACTCCTAATATAACCTCTATACTTGAGCAAATTCCTTCATGTAACATTCATGTTCTTTTATTTTCCTTTTACAATTACAATTAAGTAATTAAGTATCTGAAAGAGAAAATTGCTCGAATGGTCCTTGTGGTTTGCACTTTTTTCACCTATAGTCTCCAAGTTTTCAAAAATACAGCTAAAGTCCTGAAACAGTGAAATTTTTTAACTCGAATAGTCCCTAAGGCTAACTGAGGTTAAATATTCCAGTTAAGTGGCTGTGAAATTACAAAACTACCATTACTTTAAAACAAATAAAATATAACACTAGTGGGCCCCACGTTTTATAATTAAATATATAAAAAACACCCACCACCACTACCACCACCACCACCACCATCCCCACCACCACCACCAACCATAACCAGACCAAACGAACCATAACCAGACCAAACGACCGTCACCACCACCAGAACCAACCACCACCGCTGTTATCCTCCACCACAGCCACATCCATCACCACCTGACCCACAATCGTCCCCAAACCACCATAATCGAACCATCCCTTCAATAACCACGACCAAAAACAAAGCCTCGCCCACAATCACGACCGGATCTGGAGCAACCGACACCATCGGTCACCACAACCATCACCGATAACCCCACCATCAACTCTATTACAGCCCATTTCCTTAACCCGACCCCAAAACGCATCGAAAACCACGTCTGTTTCTGTTGTTTTTGCTCATTCGCAGGCCTAAACCACCGTTTCTATGCCCTTTGTAATGGTGAACGTTATCAATGGAAGGTTGTAATGGTGAACGTTGGTTGACTGTTTAGTGACGGTTTGAGGATGGGAGGTTGTGGTGATGAACTGTGGTGGTAGTCGTGTTTCAGAATTCAGAGAGAGATGGAGATAGATATTTTGTATATTTTCAGATCTGATAGAGATGAAGGATGGTTTTATATCTAGGGTTTGGTTGGTGGGGAAGATGAAGGGTGGTGATGATGGTTTGAGGAGGTTGTGATTGTTTGTGGAGGTGGTGGGTGGGGGTCGGTGGTGGTGGAGAGTGGAGATGGGTGGTGGTGGTTTGTGGAGGTGATGAGGTGATGAGATGAAGAAGATGAGGTGGGGAAGATGAAGTGTGGGACCCACTAGTGTTATATTTTATTTGTTTTAAAGTAAGGGTAGTTTTGTAATTTCACAGCCACTTAACTGGATTATTTAACCTCAATTAGCCTCAGGGACTATTCGAGTTAAAAAATTTCACTGTTTCAGGGCTATAGCTGTAATTTTGAAAACTTGGGGACTATAGGTGAAAAAAGTGCAAACCACAGGGACCATTCGAGCAATTTTCTCTATCTGAAATAAACAAACAAACTTACTGTGTAGATAGGATTTGTGTAATAACTTACATGTTTCTCGTCCTTATTTATACTCTGAGACAAACTATATAACATAAATATATTTTCTTCTATCATAATTAATACAAAAAATAGAGTTAGTTAAATTAGTTAATGCCCAAAAGAAACAAGAAAAAAGAAAAAGGAAGAGATCATGCCCACAAAAGTAATAAAGTAGAAAGGATATGAGCCCAACAAGAAGATCCGGCCCAAAAAGGGCCATAGGCTCACATGTATTGAAAGCGCGCCGCGACCTGCATGCTATTCCACCAAGGCCCCACGGTATGGGGGAATGTCGGACTGAGCGAAATCGTGATTTTATCAAAATTATCTACTTGAAGCCCATAAGAAACACTTTATAACCCTAAATTTGGACATTATCAAACACTTACGAATTCTAGAGGCTGAAAAGGAGGTTTTGGGCAACGAGAGAGATTCTGGAGCTGTAGGACTTGCTTCTACTTAGCTTTCAATTTGATTTCGACATTGTTACTCATTTTTGTTACTTAGACATGTTGGTTTTGTTTTGTTTTCACTAAACTTTGAGACTGTTTTTGAACCACATGAGTAGCAAAGCCTTTCATGGATGATCCGGATGATGAATGACTTTAGATTTCTTATTTGGATGTGTTAAATTATATGATTTGATCTCATTGATTGTTTTTGAAGATTTGTGTGCTGGTCACTTTTCATTAGACTGTTTGTTGGTTTTGTGGGTCTAGGCATATAGAAATATCCCCTACGTCTAGAAATTATTCTGGTTCGATCACTTAGGTTTTCAGGTCAGTTCTTATTGTTAGAAATAACACAAGTGTAACAAACTATTAAAATCAATTAGGTAAAGTGTGCAATCATTTCCTAAAGGTTAGAAATATAATCAGGATTGCTAAGTTAATTAACTGGACATTGTTCAATAATTGGTAATTGCTAGGGCAAGGTCAGTTGTTTGTTTGTGTTTAGTGTTTTCCTAGGATTTTAATAATTAGGGTTTAAGTTTGCTCTATAGTTTAAGGGTTTTTGGTCGAGAGGTTAGTTACCTGATTTCTCTGGGATTTGGTTTCTAGGGCGATCCATATCCATCTTAGCATTTCAACACTAGTCGTGCTTTGAGTCTAGTCAGCTACCAATTCAGTTATCATAATCAAGATTATTCATATAGGGAGTCTTACCTAGGTAGTCAATTTTCTCCATACTTAAGAACACATATATATCGTGTGAACCACGAGAACCCCATTTAAAACCATTTTAATTCAAAATTTTACTTATATTTATTAGTAAAATACAATCTCAAAAACATAATTTATGCGTAAAAATTCAAAGCGTATACGAAAATAAATTGTTTTTACACATGTGTAAAATTATCGTTTATACACGTGTAAACTGTTTCATCTACACATGTGTAAAAAGTTAATTTTAAAGCGTTTTTCAAGAAAATATAAATTATTTGGAAAGAAAATTTATTTTTAATGCTATATTTTAATTATAATGAGGTTTGTATTAAAAATTTTGATTTTGGTTGTTTTTTTTTCTCGCGATTCTCACAATAATTAGTGTTCTCATTATAACTCTCTTTCATATATATATATATATATATATATATATATATATATATAATATATCACCTATGTACACACATAATCACCTTTATCTCCATCAACTTGTATTACCTGAGAAACCTACCCGTCCCACTCGGAATGGTGTAGCCACTCAGGTACCAGCTACCCGAGCTCCACTCCGTCCCCTTCTTGTTTGAGTGTTTTTAGGGCTGTAAACGAACCAAACAATCACGAACAAGGTCTTATTCGTATTCGTTTGTTAGGGAAATGTGTTCATGAATTGTTCACAAAGACTTACGGAACGGGATTTCTTGTTTGTGGTTTGTTTGTTAAGGAAATAACATGTTTACGAAATGTTCATGAAAATGTTCGTGTTCGTTTATGTATATTTGTTAAATTTAGGTACCTATTGGCAAAACAACGAAAGCAAACAATCACAAATGAATGTAAACGAACACAAACAAGCATTAATCAACAAACTAACACATATTAAAATTCGAATAAAATCAATATTTTTTCACAGACATTGTCCCAAAAATATACTAACCCAATTACCCAAACATACTTTACATAATCTTGATCACATAATTACCATAACATATTGTCTCATAAAAACATAAAATTATCGTATTAAACATGAAATCCTTATTTAATCCACCCAAAATGATAGTTAATCAAAATAGGTGAAGTAATATTAATATGTGATGCACTAATATATATTAGGTAATTTACCAATGGAAATTTTGAATTACTTAAATTAAAAATAAAAAGTTAAAAACTCTAATGAACTATCGGACAGAAACAAACATAAACGAACATGTTACCGAACGTTCACGAACATAAATGAAAGAACGCAACATGTGTTCATGTTTGTTTGTTTAACTAAACGAACTTCCCACCGAACAATTCACGAACTGTTTGTTGAACGTTTAGTTTGTTTACATACCTAAGTGTTTGAGACCCATAGTGAATAAAGGTATAGAAGAGTAGTTGTAGACGGGTGTGGGAGTTAGGTGATGTAGAAAAAAAAAAAAACCCATCAATTACCTACGTTAACACAACAATTACATAATCAACAAGAAAAAAATGCATGTAAATGAGAAAAAAACCATTACAAGATCTTTCATCATACACATACATTTACAATTGTTGATTGTATGTAAAAGAGATGCAAAGTTTGAACACCAGCTTGCAACATCTCTTTCTCTCTCTCTCTCCATAAATGCAATTGCATCCTCTTCTATACTTTGCATTAACTCCTATCTATCTCTCCATCTCATCTCTTCAATTCTCCCAACCGTTCCTCTCTCTCTCTCTCTCTCTTCATTCTTCTTAAATTCTATTCACAAGAAAAATACAGATAGTTTCAATGGAAACCAGGCTGAAAACCACTTTTTTACTCTCCTAAAAGTGGTTTCCAGTTGACTCTTTCTCTTAATACAGATCTTAGAGTCCATAAAACAAGACTGAATATCATTATTATATACCGGCCAGTAAGTTACTTGTCAATTTTGTTTGGATTTTCATAGAAAATTATAAAAGTTGACTGACCTTTTCTTTCTTTCTTTCCAAGGTTTCTTGAACGTACATCTGTTTTTATTAGGTTAAAAAGTCTTTATTTGTTGCTATCTCAAAAAACTTTTTATAGATTCGTGTATATTTTTCAGCTTTCATACTTAGTAATAATAATGAATTAATTGATCATTCCGGGTTTTCTTTACCATAAAGAAACCAGAAGCAAGTTCTAGAGAGAGAAAGAGAGAGAGGTTAGTGTGTGCTAGGGTTTCTAGATGTGTAATATAAAACATGTATATATCTTCTTGGAACATGATCATATGATGTTTCTTATGTTGTTGATCAAAAACAATATTTATATAGTGATTTTAACTTGAAAAAAAAAAAAACGAGTCTTTCAGTGACAGGTATGTATTTATATTTATTTTACATTTTTGATACAAATCTTAATTGTAAAAAATAATAAAGAAACACATGATCCATGAAAGCTATGAATTTAGAACTAAAATCTTTTGCAATTTCAGTTTAATCACAGTAGTTATAATTTTTTACTACCCATATGACGATTTATAATTTTATGTTAATTTATTCAATTTATCTTCATAAATTTTTAGGGGTGACAGGATTTTTTATTTTAATTTCTTTTGAGCGCTAACCATAATATGATTTTTTGAAAGGCTTAGTTCAGTGAAAATCATTGTACAACCATAATTTATCGATCTCAAGTTCGAATCCTTACCCTCACACCGGTGTCCTCCTTGCCTAAGTTTAAACAGTCACGGAGATTTTTTTTGTGGTGTGCATGGATCGAATCTGTGACCCCACAAGATAGGAAACCCCTAAAAAAAACTCACCATACTAGAGATCATTGACGCTAAGACTACTCGGTGTGGTTTAGCTCCGGCACTGAACGACCGGCCGCCACGTCCACCTCCTCGTCAAGCCGGGCCTCCCTTGCCGGGCCTGGGGTGTGGAACTCCGGCAAACTCCACCTGCATCGAGGTTTTTTTTTTTTTTTAATAATTAGACCATTGAGGCCCGTCACCACCGGCTTGTGGTTGCCGCTCGTGCCGTTACCGGCCCTGGAGGGGCGGTGTTGCTGGGGCGGCATAGGCTTGCCGGTGCCATGCCGTGCCCCACACCTACCGGTCTAACCATAATATGTGTTTGAACATAATGAAACAAAAGAATCAAAATGAGAAAGAAGAGATCGATATTATTACTAAATTTTTATTTATGTTTTTAAAGTTGACTTGTGTTTTCGAAAAAGATGGAGATTTGTTGACCTCCAATAAATTCACTTGTCTATGTACGCAAATATCGAAAATCCAAACGTCATTTCCTATGTTTCTTTAACTAATTAATATAAATATATATTATATGATGATTATTAATGTGCCATAACTATGCTCAAATGTAACAATTAATTAATACAAGAAACACTTGGTATTTCTTTCGCTTTATCTCTTAAGTTTGTCATTAATTTAACTTGTTTGTTATATTTTCTAATTTTAAAGGTGACTTATCGTTATTCATATAGGCATTCTTCTATATTTTTAAGTACCAATAATTCTTTGGTTGATGGAATTATGTGTATCTCTTAATGTGTTAACATTATATGCAACTATAAAGTACTAAACATGTTTATACCTATTTTAATATTCAAAGTCGGTCGGATAATACAAAGAAACAAATCATCCACTTAATTAGGTGCGGAATATGTATTTTTGGGAAAAAATTTTAACATATTCACAATTTTAACAATTATTGTACGCGTTTGATTTGATTATACTGATTTTTAGCAATTATAAACTATTATTAGGACTAAATGAACCTGTTAAGATCTTTGATTATGAATATTTATTCAAAGTCAAACTACCTTCTATATTTATTTATCAATTATCTTCAATAATTTTGGAATTCAAAGTTTTATCTATTTTATGCAAATATCTGCTCAAAAGAAAAAAAAAAAAAAAAAAATCTTATTCATATATTGTGTATGTTTGTTTATATATACTAATACCTTGCAAAACCTCTATGCACAGGAGTGTGTGAAGAATTAAAGAAAAATGTTCCAACCCAACATGTTTGAAAGTCACCATCACCATCTTCTTGATATGAGCCAAAAGACACAAGAAAATGAGCTTGATATGCTTAGAGATGAGGATTATGAGAGCAAATCCGGCACCGATATAATGGATGCTCCCTCAGGAGATGATCAAGATCCCAATCAACGTCCCAACAAGAAGAAACGTTACCATCGTCACACTCAACATCAAATCCAAGAACTTGAGTCGTAAGTTCATTAGATCAAATCACCCTTTTGATAGTTTTGTTAGTCACATATAGTGTTTTTTTTTTTTTTCAAGTTAATTTTAACTCATGATCATTACTTGTTGGATATATATAGGTTTTTCAAAGAGTGCCCACATCCTGATGATAAACAAAGGAAGGAACTTGGAAGAAGACTATCTTTAGAGCCTTTGCAAGTCAAGTTTTGGTTCCAAAACAAAAGAACTCAAATGAAGGTAATTTAAACACACATAATATAATATACATTGGTTCACTTCAAATGTGTTCTCATAAACCTTTCTATTCCAAAAAGAAAAAAATCGGTCTTTGTAACAATACTTTTAATGTCAATACATTAAATATATATTTATATAATTGAAGAAAAGGAAAGACAAAAATGTGTTTGAAGGTTGGCATGACCCAACTCGAACCAAACTTAAGTTATATGTGTCAACATGTTACCAAACTTGTTGTCTTACCGTACAAAGATATTAAACCTACCTAGCTGCTAAAGTTGTATTTTGTCTTGTTAATTAGGCTCAACATGAACGCCATGAGAACTCACAGCTGAGAAACGAAAACGAAAAGCTACGAATGGAGAACATACGGTACAAAGAAGCCCTCACCAATGCTAACTGTCCCCACTGTGGTGGTCCTGCAGCCATCGGGGAGATGTCATTCGATGAACAACAACTCCGAATCGAAAATGCTCGCCTACGCGAAGAGGTAATTATATCAATTAAAACCAAAGTATATATTAAGGTTTTTTGTTTTGTAATAGATATTTAAGAACAAGTAATCAATCTTTTGAATCACTGATTTTTTGTTTCTATAATATGGCAACAAAAATAAGGAATTTTTAACAAATTGTTGAAATATAAAAGGCAAATGGCAATTATTTCCAGCATCAGTTGTTTAATAAAGTATCTAAATCAGTTTTATATTTTTATACATATTCAAAAACATAAAAGATTGTTAAAAAGATATGCCTTGGCAATATATTTTTTTTTTTAAATCCATACAATTGGCTAAATTAAGCTTGACATATCAACACTTAATAGGATAGAGTTAGCACACATGAACCATTACAAAGCCTTTATTCCCATGCACATGTTTTTTATTTATTATATTCTTACATGAGCCATTTAAAATGACCATGTTTCTCAAAAATTTGTTTGCTAGTAGTTGCAACTTTGTTTCTAAAGCTGGATTATTTTATGTGTTCAACAGATTGACAGGATATCTGGAATTGCTGCAAAATATGTTGGCAAACCATTGTTAACTTACCCAAATCTCTCACACAATGGACCGCCGCGCTCTCTTGATCTACCGATTGGTAGTTTTAGTCCACAACCCGGAATAGCAGATGACATGTTTGGAACCAGCAACCTTCTCAGGTCTGTTTCAGCTCCTACTGAGGCTGAGAAGCCTGTTATAATCGAACTAGCGGTTGCTGCGATGGAGGAACTTGTTAGAATGGCTCAGTCTGATGAGCCTTTGTGGATTCCAAGCTCTGATAACTCATCAGAGACCTTGAATGAAGAACATTACTTGCAAATGTTTCCCCGAGGCATTGGGCCGAAACAATTGGGATTGAAGTCAGAAGCTTCAAAGGAGTCCGCGGTTGTCATCATGAATCATATCAATCTGGTTGAAATCCTAATGGATGTGGTATGAGATAAGACTAATTAAATTTATTTGCTAAACAATCTTGATTGATTTGTATTAAGTTGGGTTAATTATCTATCTGATAATGGTTTTGCAGAATCAATGGTCAAATGTGTTTTCTGGGATTGTTTCAAGAGCAATGACTGTAGAAGTGCTTTCAACTGGAGTGGCTGGAAACTACAATGGAGCTCTGCAAGTGGTAAGAATAATATATACTGGCTCATTTATCAACACTTCACATGTATAAATGAAATGTGTAAACAATAACTTGATGTCACAATTATCAATAGAAGGTATAACAAGTAAGAAAATAAATTATTAAGTTTTTTTTCTTAATCTTTTATTAAAAATAAATACTTTAATGAATGCGTTCTCAGTTGTTTAGTAGTGTACGAGTGGGAGAAAGTCAGCGATTGTTTGTATAATTGTTTGCGTATTATTAGTCTGAAGTTATCCCAATATGATGTAATTTGCAGATGACATCCGAGTATCAAGTTCCTTCACCGCTTGTTCCAACCCGGGAATACTATTTTGTTAGGTACTGTAAACAACATACTGATGGGTTATGGGCCGTGGTCGATGTATCATTGGACACCTTGCGCCCTTCCACGACTGCAAGGTCTAGAAGAAGGCCATCGGGTTGTTTGATTGAAGAACTTCCCAATGGATATTCCAAGGTGAAACTCTTGGTCCAGGTTTTAGATTCTGTTGATTTATATATATATATTAGTAGGAATAGTATTCAAGCAATACTAAATGTATATTTGGGGGAAAATACTAATCTTCTAAGTTAACTACATATGTTAAAAAAATACAATGAAAGAAAAACATCCTAAAACGACACTGAATTGAGGTTTGAGGTTTGATGTTTGGCTTTTGTCAAGGTTACATGGGTTGAACATGTTGAAGTCGATGATCGAGCTGTTCATGATATTTATCGGTCACTAGTGAATTCTGGTTTAGCATTTGGGGCACGGCGATGGGTAGCAACGCTTGATAGGCAATGTGAACGGCTTGCAAGCGCGATGGCTAGCAACATTCCAGGAGGCGACGTTGGAGGTAAAACGCTTATTAACTAGAGGGGTTACCATGGACGGGTTTAGTAACGTATTATCCAAGTGTTCAAATTAATGTTAATATTTACCGTGTTATATACATTTTAAAATTTATATTATTTCAGCAAAGTAAAATGTTTGAAGTGATTATTTCTTGAGACTTTTAACTTGTGTGACCATTTTAAATGTGGCATTTAAAGCTATCTACAAGTAATTGAGTGGACATAGCTATAGTGTTAGTTATGTTCTTTCTTTTGATATGAATTAACATAGTAGAAGTATAATTGTTTGCGACTATAATAAACAACATTTTGGACAGTTATAACAACTCTAGAAGGTCGAAAGAGCATGTTGAAACTCTCCGAGAGAATGGTTTTGAGCTTTTGTAGCGGTGTTGGAGCTTCAACAACTCATACATGGACAACTTTATCCGGTAGTGGGGCAGATGATGTCCGAGTTATGACTAGAAAGAGCGTGGATGATCCGGGCAGGCCTCCTGGTATCGTGCTAAGTGCTGCTACATCGTTTTGGATCCCAGTTCCACCAAAACAAGTTTTTGATTTCCTTCGCGATGAACACTCTAGGAGTGAGGTAACAACTTACAACAAACATAAAAACCGATATTCATTTCATTAATCTTTATTTATGCCTTCTATTTTACAAACATATATGCAGTGGGACATTCTATCAAACGGTGGACTGGTTCAAGAAATGGCGCATATCGCTAATGGCCGTGATCCAGGAAACTGTGTATCGCTTCTACGCGTCAATGTAAGCTTTTAACATCATCAAACAGAAATATTTCTCAAATATGTCACATACTAGATTAATTACTTTATTTGAACCCTTTTTCTAGAGTGCAAATTCGAGCCAGGGAAACATGCTAATACTTCAGGAGAGTTCAAATGATTCAACCGGTTCATATGTTATCTACGCTCCAGTAGACATTGCAGCGATGAATGTGGTGTTAAGCGGTGGTGACCCTGATTATGTCGCGTTACTACCATCTGGTTTTGCTATACTTCCAGATGGGGGAGGAAAACATCAGGGAGGGACAATTCTAGAGGCCGGTAATGGTGGATCGTTACTAACTGTTGCATTTCAGATTCTGGTTGATTCGGTTCCTACTGCAAAACTGTCACTTGGTTCGGTTGCAACGGTTAATAGTCTTATTAAGTGCACTGTTGAAAGGATCAAAGCTGCAGTGGCTCCTGACCAGAATGCATAACCATCTTGCTATTTGTTTTTTATGGTAAGATAATGTCTTTTTCTATATTGACTAGGGGATGGGTCGCTTTGCTTAATTTTGTATGGTTAACAGTCCCTCTTTCAACTAGTTTTTTTTTGCTTATGATACGAGTTGAAAGAGGGACTATCATATATATATATATATATATATATATATAACTTTTGATAATATGAGCTTTTTAAATTAAATTATATATTTTTAAGTAATATGGAATCGTATTTTAAATTCAGTCCGAATTTTAATATTAGTTTTAGTTTTAATGTAATAATATATATACTATTCAGTATTTCTCATAACCTTAAACATTAATCAGCTATGCAAGAAAAAGGCCATGGCAAAACTGCATATTCATCTCGTATTGCCAAGTTATGCATTTGTAACTTTAATTTGGATTTGTACAAGTAAAATTTGATGTTCAACTAAAAATTGGCATAACTTTTTACCAGGTTTAACAATTTTGGCAACCGATAATCGCTGTAAATGTGAATTAGATAACTTTGTCTACTTATTGACATGTTTTCCATCACAAGGTTAGAATTCTTTTCTGACTCTTGGCTCTTGTTTGTGATTTGTAGCGTGAATCAAAAGGGATGAGATGAAGGGAGATAGATTTAGCGGGCGATGTTTACTCTCATCATTTGATACTAATAGATCGAAAAGAAGTCAAGAACGCACCTAAAACAATCCTTTGACGTATGGTGACAACATTAAGAAAGCAGTTTTTACCATCCGTTGAAGGTTATGGGTTCGGGTATTGACTTTGCGTACTTTTATCGAAGATTTTGGAGTAAACTAAAACCTTATCAAATTAAGTTACAACTCATAACTTTCTTCAAGATTTATGGTTTTTGATTTAGGTGCATGTAGTGTAGTACTAGAATGGTGGTCTTGTAGAAACTTTCTTTATAATAGCACTTGCCTCCTTTCATCCAATGTCATTCCACTTCTAGTAATATTTACTTTTTACATGATCAAGTGGTAATTTTAATTTTGATCAACTAGTTTCTTTTCAGTTTGTTAATGTTGAGGAATTGGTTACTTTAATGTGGTCAAATGGAGCAGGTAAAACATATAAGAGTTTGCTAGAAATTCAAATCAAATTTGGTTGGGTCATGCTGCCAACAAAAGATTAATCATGCTTTTAGGTGTTAATGTCATTTGGACATTCTCAAAAGTCTTTCTTCTTTCCAATAGTTGGTATACACTAGTTGTGAATATATATTTACTGCATTTGTACACACTTTTATGGATCCTCAACTCCTCATGGCGTTGTGGGTTGAAAAAGTGAGCAGAAACCTGGTGTATATATAATTCGTGTCATGTTATGCGCACTTAAAATTGTATTGTGTGTGTATTGTGTTTCGGGTCGAACCATTTAATGTTTCTTTGGAAAAATAAGTAACATCTAGTGACTTGGTAACATTTTAAACAAAGACTTCTTTTATGTTTTTTTGTTTGTTTTCTTATCTTTCATTGTTGGTTTACAACCTTAATTTATATTTTTAAGTTGAGATTAGAGATAGGGGTGTTCAAAATTCTAACCGGATTCAAAATATTCAAAATTCAACGTAGTTCGATTCGATTATCTAGAATTCGATTCGATTATTAAGAATTCAAATTCAATTCAATTCAAATTTGAGTCCAGTAAATAAAAAACGAACTAAGTTTTGATAAAACTCTAAAAACCCATAATCTCTACAACTTTTACCGTAACCATATTTTATACTTACCTTGTACGTCACAAACTCTAAGGGAAATTGGATTTAAATACTTCAAACTATGGTTTATTGGTGGTTATCACTCCCAATTATCACTTTAACTACCAATACTCCCAACTTTACACTCAGTTTGTTATGTCAGATGCTGCAACAACTCTTGGTTAAGGTCATAGTCAAAGTTATTATGGTATGTGTTATTTGTAGGTTATGTCTCTTCTCTATTGTATGTATACATATCTTGTATGAGTTATAATAAAAATGTGATTTATCATTCTCTTATATAGTAACAAAACATTCTTGCTCCAATGAGTATCGATCCCTCTCTCTCCCCTTGAAATACATTATTTTTCATAACATTAAATTACTACTTCTATGCCAACCTCCAACCCTATCTTTTACTTTGCTTCAATACACTTATGTGTGTCAATATCTTTGTCACTTACGTGATTCTTACAACCCCAACCCCCCCCCCCCCCCCCCCCCCCCCTACCCAACCCCCTCTTCTTAATTTTACATTGTTGCTCATCATGTTTTTCCATTCATTCTTTGATATTTATTCTCATTTTTTTTCTTTTCTAGCTTTTATCCATCTCTATTTCATTTTCTCATCTGCACAAAATTCTCTTTCAATTCATATTATTCACCCGCAATATTAAAAAAACACAAACAATCTATTTTCTCTTGATTCACTAACTTCATCTTTGTTTACATCTTTAGCTTCATCAACTTCTTCTCTTGCTCAAATTTTCTACAAAAGTGATAGATTGGTAAGTCCTCATTGTAGCGACCTTGCTTAGGAGACAAGCAGTTTGGGAATTTCTTTTAGCAGAAGCTTGTGTTCCATCTGTGGTTTCATGCAGGAATCGGCAAACCCTGTGTTGATGGAATGCTTATAGCCTAAGCCTTGTGGCAGATTTGTATTTGGCTAAAATTCCTATCCCCTCAAGTTTTGACTCCACTAGAGGGAGGCATGCTAGATTTTGGTGCTCAACAAGGCGATTCATAAGACAGAAAATATTATTTAAGCTATCTTTCGGCCAACTTAATGACAGGATGATGTCAAGTTACAAGATCATGAAACATATCAAAGAGGAGTCTTTTCTATTTATTAAAATAAATCCAAATTGTCTTGTATGGATTGAGATCAATAGACAGGGAAGTGTTTGTAGCTGTGTAATAGTGTTATCTAGTTGGTTTCCTGCTGGTCACTGGCTAGGGGTCTCCTATTTGTTTGGTTGGTTCTCTGGTAATAAAGCCGTTGTTAAAAGAAAGTTACTAATTTAGCCATGCTGACTTAAGTTTTTAAATAAATACAATCAAACTCTTTTATTTTCCAATTTCTTAAAATTTCCCATATACAAATTATTATGCATACTGATTTCCATAAGACAAAATAACGAATCTTTAACTTTCATCCAAGTTTCAATCTATTCTATTGAAAAACAAATTACTACAAATCCATCCCCAATTGTCACAAAACTGCAGGTTTTCTACTTTTTCATTAACCTAAGTATTGGAGGAGCAAGGCTCATAACCTCCTTTGATACATGTGTTGTCTTGGCTACTGGATTTTGTTCATGTTCCTGTTCCTGTAGATGTAATCATCACTAGCAATCCAATCACAGTAACGTCTAAGCTACACTATATAGAGAGATGGGGTAAAGATCAAATACAAATAAACTTAACCTATTAAATATGAGGAGTGAATTGAAGAAAAAAAAGTTTTTTTTCCATCTGTTCAAGCATGTTTTGTAAATGAAAAACATATAAAAAAAAAAAAAAAAGTAAAGGGTGGTATTTGACAACATCAAAACTAATATTTTTAGAAAAGGGGTATAAAAATTTCTTATTTAACTAAAGGGATATATTAGTTATTTTACACAAACTTAACAGATAATATAAATTATTTATTGTTAAAACCTAAACATGTAACAAAATGAAAACTATATAACTTAAAGATACAGCTAAGAGCAACTCACATGGATTATTTGTGTAATTAACTCTTCATGTTATAGTATTTGTTTTCCGTATTTTCATTCTAGTCTACTAGTATTCATTTAGATTAAACTAAATCTCAATTTCATGTTTTCAAATAAAATATCTCCTGTACTAGAGATTGAAACAACTTCAATATTAGGATTTTGCAATCACACTCTGTTCAACTAATGTCATTAAATATATCTCTTGATTAGTACACACTTGTTATTTCATGTTTTTTATCTGTATTAACAATGTAACATCGAAATCACTAAAAAATCCCATTGGTGAAACTATTGATTACGCCCCAACAACGTAAATCTGCCATGGTGTGAATGCACAATTTTGCCCTTGATCCCATCAGATATGATTAGGAATGGCAATGGGAGGACCGTACCCGGTTGCAATTCTTAGTCTCGTACTCAGCTCATTATCCATTAGGTATCAGGCATACCTAGCTATGGGTATCAGGAATACCTGTTAAATTATTAAAATATACAAAAAATTAAATCAAAAGGATCACTTAATTCATCAATTGTAACGGGGTCACCTAATTACATGAATATCCACATAAATGAAGGTACCGCTAGCTTCCATATTCAAAATACATATTAAAAAATAAGTCATTTGTTTATCAAGCAGCTGCCAAATACATATTCACAAATGATGTATACTTGTATTCATATCCAAATATGTATTCAAAAAAAGTATGTTCATTTGTGATAGCTGAGGTGAGTACTGCCATGCCATGTGCAACTTTCCAAAAATGAAGCTAAATAAAAGTACCATTTCACCAATCGCCCCTAAATACCTCTCTCCTATAATTAATGACAAAAGTAAAAGAGTCCACCATTAAATAAATCATCACTATGGTAACATTAATGTAATAAAATTTGAAACTTTAGAATATATATTTACCCCGTCACCATCACCATAGTCATACTCAACTATTTGACAATATGCTTCGGTTTCTTTTGAACATGTTGCGTGTATAAAAGAGACGTTACACAGTAAATATAAAAATAATCATTTTTATAAACATAATCAAATGAAACTACCTCTTATTTCATGTAACAACCAACTTGGAGCACATATCAATTCTCCCAATGTACTTGGATGAAGGCGGCTAGAATGAGGACTTACCAATCTACCACTTGTGCTAAAAGAAGACTTCGGGGGAACAGTTGTAGTAGGTTTGCCTAATATATCTCAAGCTATTTTTTGTAGTATCAGATGCTTCATACCATATGTTTTCCACAAGTTGATATATCAAGATCTACGCTATGTGGACAAACTCTCTTCAAGATAATTGTCAAAGTCCAATATAAAACCTCCTTTAACATATAAATGTAGTTTTTATGTCCAACTATATAAACTAAACATGATGTGTTACAAGGGTCCATGTTATTCTTCTCGGTATCGTTACAATGCACAATATAATAGTCTGCCAACAAAGAGAGACAATTTGTCAATCTGGCAAAGATCATGATATATTAACTTGGTGAAAAATACAAGGTATGAAGTATCCGATACTAAAAAAATAGCTCAAGATGTATTAACACTTATAGTTGTTGCTTGAGTCTTTCCTTAGCACAAGTGGCAGATTGGTATCTTACGCGCTTTCATCCAAGTACATTGGCAGCATTGATAGCATTGATGTGTACTCAAAGTTGGTTAACCGCCGAACTAAGAAGTAATTTCATTTGATTATGTTTATAAAATGATTATTTTTATATTTATTATGCCACGTTTTTCTATACACGCAACAATGTATTCACAAGAAACCGAAGCATATCTTCAAACAATTGAGTACGACTACGATGATGGTGACGAGGTAAATATATATTCCTGGTTTCAAATTTTATTACATTTATATTACCTTAGTGATGAGTTATTAAATAGTGTATTCTTTTAATTTTCTCATTAATTGTAGAAAAGAGGTATCAAGGGATGGGTGATTAAACCAGTATTTTAAGTTTATAACTTCATTTTTGGAAAGCAAATACATGGCAATACTCATAGCAGCTATCACAAATGAAGTTATTGTTTTAATGTATATTAGGATAGGATATGAAGACAAGTATACCTTATATCATCATCATACACAATTAATTCCACCAATAGCAAAACTAAGGTAGGGTCTGAGAAGGGTAAGACGTAGACAACCTTACCTCTACCCCGTGAGTATAGAGAGGTTGCTTTCAGTGAGACCCCCGACTCGATAGTGGTTTTGGATCAAGCCTTGGACATAAAGCACATAACACCTAGCAATCGGGACAAGCCCAATTGGTGCATGTATCCCTTGTATTTTGGCTATCAACGTCATCACATGATGCATGATTAACCGTCCGCCAATTTTAACGTTATTTTCATTAAATTAGTAAAATAACGTTAAAATTAGAGCACTTTATATGCGCACACCGCAAATTAGTGCACATGTATACCTTATATGTGAACATGTATTTGGCAGATGCTTAATGAACACATAGCTTATTACATGAATTTTGAATATGGAAACTAGCAGTACCTTTATGATGTGGATATTTATGTACAATTGTTGAATTAAGTGATCGTTTTATATAGTTTTCGTATATTTCTAACAAATTAAAAGATATACTCTATACCAAACGAGTAATGGGTCGGGTATGGGACGAAGAATTACAACCGAGTACGAGACTAGGATTACCAATACCCGCTCCAAACCTGGCCCATTGCTATTCCTAGTAAACGCACATAACGTAGTAAAGATCGGGATTAATCATGATTAATCGGTAATCAATAGGTTACTGATTAAATTTCTCCTTGTCGGGCCTAAAACTAGTAGGCACGGTCAAATTTAGGTCAAAATTGGTCAAAATCTTTGATAGTAATTGAAAATTTATGCTTATTAATCCAATCTGATTAATAAGTTTGTAAAATTACATATAAAATTTAAAAAAAAAAATTGTATATTTATGTATATAAGTTCGAAAATTTCCCACATTTCCAATCCGATTAATCCATGTTAACCCTGATCATAGTTGTCGATAGTAAATAGCGGATGATAGCAACAAGTTGCCGATACGCTACGTAGCGATAGCGATGAAATAGCGGGCGCTATTTCACATTTAGCGATTCACTAGAAGAAAATTTTAGAGATATTTTATATGTATATTTTACCAAAAAAATACAAAAATCTCGCTATTTCCCGCTATCAACCATATAGCGACATATGAGTGCTACGCTATTCGCTATAGCGGGCGCTATTAACAACTATGACCCTGATTAATCGCTAGTTGGTTTGGTACCCACCGCCAACTAGCGCCTAGGTATTTTTTACAACCATAAACGCTGAGTGTTGCGTTTTGAGTGTTCATAATGGTATTGGATTCAAACATGGACAATATTCCTAATGTCTCACTCGCTTGAACCACAAAATTCTCTTCTTATCATATCATTCAAAGGGTGTTTTAGTCATTTAATTAATCACCAAACAAGATAGGATGGAATCGCGCATTTGGGTCATAACCCGACCCGTTTGACTATTACAAAAAAAAAGGTTTTTCAACCATAACTTCTTTTGACCTATATTACCACGCCCACCCGACGCATCCATATCTTAAACCAGCCCAAAATGGCTAAATTTTGGGACCATAATAGTTAATATTCGGATGAAAACGAACCTCACTTCCATTGAGAAGTACATGCTAAGCAAAGCTAGGCCAACCACCCGTTAAAAAAGCCGCACATGATAGGAAACAGAATCTAGAAGTTTCTACTGAGCCCACCAAGGAGGTCCAGCTTCATAGACATGGTCACCATCATCCCATGAAATTTGACAAGCTTGCAAGCCAATGGCTACCCCTGGTTCCTTCCCATGTTTTGCAGCCCATTCTTCAGCGGCCTGTTCTCTATGGGCCTCACATTCAAATTGCTTTTTGTACTCCCCAAAAGGGTTTAGTCCAGGGTTGGCTAGCTCTGCCATTGCAGCTGGCATATACATCGAGTCACCCACTATTGGTGCACCACATGCTGCCAATTGAGCTCGAATCTGTACCATGCTATATATAATTATTCACACAAAGTAAAAGAGGGCAAAGGATATCTCATCAATATGAGTATTAACATGCTTGGTTTAAAGAGCGCGACTAAGGCACGAGGTGATCTGGAAAATGTCTAAGGGCCTTGAGGTGGCGCCACATGTACATATGGGTCAAAATTGGTGTCTATAGGAGGCTGATATGTAAAAACAACTAAAGGGATGAATGAATTATGAATGGTTACTTGATAAATGGTTGGTATTCAAAAGAAATGAGAGAGATGCAGCTTTTGGCTGTATAGAAAGCTTATTTGGTTATACAAAGAGCAACGCCTCATGAATGTGAAGCTCTCGCCTCGTGCCTAGGCTTCCCGGACCTAAATCCTTCACGCTTTTCAAAACCAAGATAACATGTAACACACTACTTTGAGAAAGAAATATTTTTTGTACCGGAAACTCTGTCACTTATAGTAAGTATCAAAAGAAGGCAAAAATGTACCTGGTGGGTACGACCCGTTAAGAGGTTGATTTTGCACTCGTATGCAAACTCTTTATTAGGCCAGCTAATATCTTCAATTCCATATGCCTTCTCAACTAAATCATTTGGCCAGGGAACTTTTCTGCATTCTAGGACCTCAAGTTGGCACATGTACCACCCCTTAACATCATCTACAAGTTCAAAACATAGGTGTACATCTTTCATTTAATTATTCGTATTTTACAATAGTCACAAAAGTGGACATGCATGAATTTCGCGAGTTGATTTGCTTCAATAATAAAATCCGTTTACAAACAAATTCAAAGCAATCATTTTAATTTAAGCAATCTAAAAGGAAAAATGAATGTTCAGATTCATTTGTTTATAAAATATCATGCTTCATGAATACCATTACCATAATCTCTGTGAAGTTTTTTGGTTTTGTAATTAAAAAAATATTATGAAACATTAACAGTTATAGTTACCTTTTGAAACAACTTTAGGAGCCATACGCAATGGTCGCATGTAATGGGTCAAGACTCCACATGGAACATAAGCAGCAGCAAGTGCCAGATAAAGCTTTTTCACTTGTTTCTCCTGGTGGACAATAAATACAAATCGATCACTCAGAAGCCCAAAATCATCAATATATGAATAGAACACAGATGAGATAATAACAATAATAACAACAACAATATTTGTAAACTATAGACTACCCTGATCTTTTTATGAAAAACTGAACAGTAGTCCTTCGTTCTAGCTAGCACAACACTGCAAAACAAGGTTAAATTAGTCACTAATAAGAAAAAACTAACAGAAAACAACCAAATTTAAGCTTGAGATAATACCAGCCCTCTGTGCAGTTATCAATTTGGTGAGTGGTCATCAATGGAGTGGTTAATTCCAAAGCACGAGTAGCAAAATTTACGCAAGTTTCTTCAATGTTGTCAGTAGTTCCACCTACCTAAGTAGATGGGAAGTGAGTGATAAAATAAAGAGTAATTCTAACTGGTTATTCTCGCACAAAATAATGGGACCCAAAAATCACATTTTTTTTCTTCAAACCATATAAAAGAGACCCACAAAAGAACTAATCACACGAATGGTCCTTGTGGTTTACTCATGATACAGTTTTGATTCCCAACTTTGATAAATCATAGGTTTCGACTAGCATTTGCACAAACGTAACATGAAGTTAACCTCCATCCATTTCACGGACCACATGTGCACATTTGTGCAAACTATTGGTCTCTCAAAGTGAGGGACCAAGACCATAATATGAGCTAACCACAAGCATCATCCATGTCATTAATTCCCCACAAAATGAAAAAAAAAAAAATGCTATTAATAGTTACACAATTGTATATCACTGTCATGTTTTTGCAGCAAGAAGAGAAAAAACCGGTCATACAATCACAAGAAAAGATCAAGGGGGACAAATACACATACGGATGTGCCTGCAGGCTTGTTGAGAACCACATAGGACTCTGTCACAGCAATTATTCTGGACCTCCAGTCAATTTCATAACATCTGGTGAATTATAAAAGCGTCAATATAAGCAGAACTGCCTACAAATAACGTTGCATTATTTCATATAGCACTTTGTTTCAAATAGAATCCCGATTTGCATAAAGATTTTCCACCAGAACCCCAAAAAAGAAAAAAAAAGAAGCATATACTCTATTAAATTATCTTATTAATACTTCCACGGTCACCGGGCTTAATTACCATAAAGACCAACCTATTACTGCAATTCGCCAACATGAACAAACAGTTTTTTAAGGCAACTTCTCATATCTTATTAATAAAAAGAACACTGATGTAGAACTTCTACATCCTAAGATGCATGAGTGTCATCCCAGCTAGCTAAAAGTACACACACAATAAAACAAAAAAAACAAATAAAGAGAACAGCTCTAATACTCATACATTAGGTTTCTTTTTCTAAACAAAATTCAAACTTTGAACTAAAAGTAGGTGGTGTAATAAAGCAATTTATTATTTTAAACTTATTTAATGTAACATCAGGTCATCAGCTTCTGTCATAAAGAACTTATCAGGGTGTAAGATAACGGACTAAAAAGCAAGTAAAATGTCATAATAACAAATGGCATAGATAGGTTATTCTTTTTGTGTGTGTGTGTGTGTGTGTGTGTGGATTCAATGGTTTAAAGAATACAGGGTATAGTTATATTATATATTCAGGGTACCTTGGAAATCTTTTTGGGCGTACGTGCACCCTCACATATGTCCCTGCTTCAACCAACTGATCAACATAAGTAATCCTAAAAGTTTTTTGTGCCTCTCTAATGGTTATTCCTTTAATTGAAGGTCTCAATTTTAGGACCGATGGGTCAGTAACTTCGTTGTACAACTTCATTTCATCTGGTGTGGCAGTTAACGGAGGCTTTGGGCATACAAGAGCATAGAACACAGCTCCAAAATGAATAAGATCTGCAACATACCTTCAAAGTTTAACCATATTAATTGTAATCTCTTTATCTCCAATACCATCTACAAAAGTGATTTCTTTTCTGTAACAGTATTATAAGAATTGCTTAAAACTTTCTATTCATAACATCTGCACTGCTTAAAATACTTATATGAGTTTGATATAACTTTGTCATTTTAGATAGGAAGTCCTTTGCTTTTTTTCAAACCAACATTGTAGTAACTACTGATACCTAGCATACTACATAAACCTAAGTCGCCTTGTAAAATGTGGTTTTAATCCATTTACAATTCAAAAACATACATAGTGACATCTCAGATAGCCAATATGAAATATATACAATATGGCTTCTTTAGTTAAAAAAAAAATGTAATAGCAAATTAGATCAAGTTATATCTACACTATTGTCGATTATATATTTCTATTAATATGTAATTTTGTACCTAAAATTGAGAATATGATCTGTATACTTCAATAATTTTCAGTAGGTCATTCAGTTTCACTACTGTGTTGAGAGTTGAAGATTATATCGGTATAAAAAGGTATAATTGTATAAATAAATCCATAACCTCTGCAACAACAGTTTGAGCTGTTTGAACCATAACTAGAGCATTTACTTGGTAAACTTGAAAACCAATTCTGTGTTCAGATTTCAGAAAAGGAAATATTCGTCTTAATACCTGCAAGGGTAGAAAGGCAAAAACAATAGCAACTCACAAAGGTGGAAGATCCAAAGCTTTGGTAATGAAATCAAGAATAGTCCCTTCTTCTTTAACAACTAAGTGCTCGATTCTTGGTTGAAAACTCTCAGCAGGGCATGGAAGCAAGCGACCGTATTCTGAGTAACTGAACAAAAATCGAGTTTTAAGTACCCAAACTTTCTGTACATGAAAATTACACTAATTAAAAACAGATATCCATACTGTCATGACAGAACCATGGTTTAAAAAATCGGGTGAGGCGCGCCTCAAGGCGATTCAGGTAGAAAACGATTCTGAGGCGTCGCCTCAGGGTGTTTGTTTGTACCTGCGCCTCATAGGGATGAGGCGGTAACAAAAATTGCGCCTTGGGGGTTTTAGATGTTTATTTTTGATGTTTTAGACTTTTTCTGTCAATTTCAACCATTTCATGTCTTTTTAGTGTGTGTTTTTTATGTTTTTGATGAATATGATGATGAAATCAGTTAGTATTTCATTTTTTATAAGATATATAGTATTTATATTTATTTTTTAATTCCGCCTCGAGGCACGTTTCCGTACTTTTAAACCTTGGACAGAACAAAAGCATCATAGAAAGATAGATATTCATGAAAAACCCTGCAGCAATATGAATTACAGTACATATCCATACTATGAACATGCATATCACCCTTTAATGTTGTAACATTACACCATTATAATTTATAATTCTCTAACAGATTGCTCTAGTGTAAAATAGCGAGATTTTTGTTTTTTTTTTTTTTTTTTTGGGTAAAATACATATAAATTTTCCTCTAGTGTCTCACCAAACATGAAATAGCGGCCGCTATTTCATTGCTATCCCTAAGTAGCGTATAAGTAGTTTCGTCCACTAGGCGGACAATATTGATTTTGGGATGTTGAAACATTTAATAAGTGCACAATAATAACCAAAATGAATGAAAAGTAATACCGTTTGGAATGGGGAGTGGATAAAGTTGAGGTAAGTGCTACAGCAGTGGAATCGGATGCGGCCAAGGTTGTGGTGGTGATGTAATTGGGGTGATACTCATAATTGAAGTAAATTGAAGGGCGAAAGGTTGTCGTTTTGTGGGGGTGGGTGGTGAATGTTCGGAGAGGGGCCACGACGAGGGTACGGTAGTATGGGATACACAGCACCCATGGAACCATCGCCATTGGTGAAGGAGGGTTTGCAGGTGCTTGTACACAACAACAACAGGGGTTACCCCTTCTTATATAATTAGTAAGTTGTGTTGCAATTCAATTGTCTTTAACTTGTTTAGCCTAGTTTTTGACATACAAAGTTAGCTATGGGGTGTGGACTGTGGAGACATGAAAAAGGTTATGTCTCCATGCCATGTAGGATGTCACATCATCAAAGTGATGTTTTAACATTCTTGAGACATGGGTGGGGTGTGAAGACATGAGAAACCCATGTCTCAAGCATTAATTAATATTACTATATTATACCCCGGGAGCGTCCCGGGTTGAGAAATTTAATATGATACATCAATTTTACATATGAAATATACTGATGTATAACTCTAATATTAATATCTAACCTAAAACAAATTAACAATGTACAACTCCAATGCTAACATCTAACCTAAAAGAATGTAGAACTTTAATGGTTCAGCAGTTTCAAAAGAAGAGTCAATTGAAATTGTTTTCTTAAATTTCTTTCTTTTGAATAAAATTGTGATTGGTGCTTGATGTGTTGCAAAACACATATAATTTCCTATGTATTTTGTATATTATTTGATCAACTTTGTATTCGTTTCGTGTCAGTTTTATTATTTATTTATTTATTTTATTATTTTATAGGTGTTCGTGGAAAATGAGCTTAAAATGAAAGAATTTTAATCAAGACACCAACACTTGAGAGCATGTGTTCATGGACGTTGGAGCGTATTCGAGGAATTTTGGTTGAGCCAAGAACACCCGAGATGCGAACTTGGAGTATAATAATACTACTACTACTACTACTAATCTATGTTATCTTATTAAGGAGGAGACATGGCTAGAAAAGTAATTTTACACTCATTTTAAGATGGGATATCAAGAGACTCATGCTTTAACATAGATATGTCATGTAAAACTTCCCCATAATACCCCTTATTGCATTATGCACTTGTACTATAACTATAACTATATAAACTTATCCCACCGTTACTTTGCTTATTATTCTTGCGCCACATTTGTTCACACACCTTTCCAACTTCTCACAACTCTTACCTAACAAAACAAAACCCACCAAATCCATCAATATGGCAACAATCGACCACACTAATCTTAATGCAAAAATGGTAATATTAATTTTTTTATATATTAGGTTTTGCTCAGAGACATGGGTGCCTAAAAATCAAGCCTTGTTTTACGGTTTGTTGAAAGCCAATTTCTTGAATTTCAGGTTAGGTTTATACATTTTTTTCACTATACAATGATATTTACAAATTTTCTAGCAAGTAATATGGCTTTTACATTTCCATTACTCTATTTTGTATTAATATTTGATAGTAAGAGCATGTTTGGCTCTCCATATTTCCACCTCCTTATAACTTATTACTTTTTCAAAAAGTTGATAAGTTAAAAAAGTGTTTGGGAAAGGTGACTTATTACTTCTACTTATAAGGTTTTATAACATGAAAAAGGAGTTTTTGAAAAGTAAGTGGAGAGTAACTTTTCAAAACTCCTTATGACTTTTTGTGAAAAGTTATAAGGAGGTGGAAATAAGGAGAGCCAAACATGCTCTAAACTGAATCCGTTTTCAAATAACAGTCTTGTATTTTCTTTTAATGTTGATGCGTTTGGTAATTATAGGTTGTCGTAATTGTTTTGGATACTCGGTTGTATTTGTTGATTAACTTGATTTTGTCTTTGTTGTAATTTAACTTTAGTACACCAGGAGATGGAGCTGGGAGTTTACTGGCTTTTTTAGCGTCCCTGGCAATAGAGTTGGAAGGTATATTTTAAGCCAATTTTTTTTTGTTTGCATTCCATTTATATATTTCGAAATATTTCTATTAGAATATAAAAGTCAAGTCAACAAGTCAAGGTCTAGTATTGAATGTATTAAATTAGATAGAAAGGGAATCATGCTCATAAACTTGTATCCCTGATTTTCCTCCTAGGATTGCTCTCTCTATCATTACTTTCTCATCCTTATATAAAGAGGGACATTGTAAAGGGTTAGGCAATCGATACAATCAATACCATTGACTTACATGGTATTAGAGCCTTAAGGTTCTGGTTACCTTTTCCTTACCGCTGCGCCACTAAAAATATACAAACCCTAGCCGTAGTCACCTAGTTCAAACCCTAGACAGGGCGGCGTGCCACCATCACCGCCCGCCGCCCTGTCCCACATTTGTACCTTCGTTTTTAAGTTTCGTTCTTTGCTTTCTTTCTCTTTTTTTGGTTCTAATAAAGCTTCATTATTGGTTCGAAGACTTCTTGGTTGTGACCAACATATTCACTATTATTGACGGATATATGACTTTTTTGGATGGGTTCCATTTATACAATTGGTGCATGGTGGGAACGAGCCCTTTTCAACAGCATAATTCTATTAATTTAGTTATGGAACATAAATTAGTTTTGCACTGCTTGCTTTGATTTGCCGACCACCGTATCTTCTCCTTTTCTATGGCTGACAGTATTTTGATGATGCTACGGCACCATCTCAGCCGCCATGCCACTCGCCCAACATACTCCTCAAGGCGTTTCTTGCTGTCACTCACTCGGCAGCCGATCTCTTTTATTTATGTTTATTGCGGCCGTCTTCGGTCCGCTGCTTGTTGGACTACGGTCCTATTTTTTTCTCCGACTTCCTATTATTTTCTCCGACTTCGGTCCGCCACACATTGAACCATAGTTCTTTCCTCTTGTCGCGACTTTAGTCAGTCGCTCAATGGACTTTGGTCCTCTGTTGCGCCGCCTTTAGGACTACGGTCCGCCGCCGCGTTACTAGTTATTAATTTTCTACCCCGCAGCCGCCATGCCGCTGTGTTGCGCTCTTCTTGTAGGATTATGGGATGTGTCATTGAAGACTATGGATGGCAAAATCAAGCAAAATATGGATTTGTTGGCAAAAAGTTTGGATTTTCGACCGATCGAAGCATGTTTATCCTTTTATTATTGTTTTTGTTTTAACAGTCTGAGCTTCTAGTTTCATCCGCTCCGACTGCGGGGGAGTATTAGAATATAAAAGTCAAGTCAACAAGTCAAGGTCTAGTATTGAATGTATTAAATTAGATAGAAAGGGAATCATGCTCATAAACTTGTATCCCTGATTTCCCTCCTAGGATTGTTCTCTCTATCATTACTTTCTCATCCTTATATAAAGAGGGACATTGTAAAGGGTTAGGCAATCGATACAATCAATACCATTGACTTACAATTTCGTATCATTTTACCATTGGTAATAAATCATTTGCGTTCTAGAAAGAAACTTTGATGTGCGTCAAGAAATGGAATCTATGAAGGTAAACTGAATAACCAAATTTTAGGTTTATATTAAAAATTAACTCCTTATCTTTACAAGAATCTGTTTTGCTTTGCAGAAGATTGATGAGAGTGTTAATGACACAGAAGCAGATGTCGATAACCCTGTCCTCAAGGCTAAGCAAGATGCACAGGTATCTATCGATAGTTGATTGTAGCAAAGTTTTTTTTGTAAATGACACACTGAAAGCAAATATATTGAGGTTTATTTTGTAATTTCAATATCACACAAGTAAGCCTAATAAAACCTTTTTGGTTATTTCATATACATCGTTTTTCATTCAAAGACAATGGAAGGAAGACAGTGTGTTTTTACACTTTTCCTACAACTTGGTGGGCTAACACGGCTACGCTTGTGCATTATTCAAAAAAATATATTTATCTTAACCGTCCCGCAGCAACGCGCGGGTTTCCCACTAGTAATAATAATAATAATAATAATAATAATAATAATAATAATAAAATAAACATGGACTTGAGTCCATGTGACTTACGTAAATAAAGCAAGGACAAAAAAGGTCAAAGCCCAATTTTTTTTAAAAAAAAACCGTACGACAATTATTAAGGCGGCGTAAATTATTATAAAGGAAAAATAATAATCATCTTGGAGGATATCATCGAAGCAAAGCCAACAACAGCCGCCAAAGGAATTTATTTTCATTCCAAAAAGAGGATCTTCGAAAGGAAAAGAAGCAGCCAACATATGATCGACTAAAGGAGCTGTGGAAGGAGACCCTGGTTTGGTTTGGTTTGTTTTATTTATTCATTCTATTTATTTTGAGACATGATGAATTTGGTTTTTGTTTTCATGAATATTATGAGTAGCTAAAACTTTTTATTGGTGACTTGGGATGATGAACTAGATTTTGGTTTTTAATTAAAGACCTATGTTTTCCGTTTTGGATGTGTTGGGTTACATGATTTAATTTTTATGTTTGATTTTGAATATTTGTGTGCTGGCGCTTTTTGATTTGATTACTTGTTTGTTGGTTTTGATGTTCTAGGCACATAGGAATATCCCCTAGATCTAGAAATCATTCTAGTTTGATTAACTTTTGTTGTCGAGCTAGTTCTTGCAGTTAGGAATGGCACAAGTTTAACAGGTTTTTAAAATCAATTAGCTAAGGTGTGCAATCCCTTCCCGAAGTTTAGGAATATAATTCGAGATTGCTAGGTTGACTAACTAGGCATTGTTTGGTAGTTTGGTTATCGCTGGGGCGAGACCGGTTACTTATTCGTGTTTAGAGTTTTCCTAGGATTTCATTCGTATTAGTTAAGTCTGCTTCGCAGTTTGGGAGTTTTCGATCCAAGAGTGGTTGATTAAAGGGTTACTGTGGGATTTGGTTTCGCTGGGGCGATCCACTTTCATCTTAGCATCTCAATACTTGTCCCGCCTTGAGTCTAGTCGACTATCCTTGACAGGAGGTTTATTAGGCAAGAACAGGGTCTCCAATCGGATTACATAGGTCAGCTTTTATAACCAGAGTCTAGGGATTCTACCCAGGTTACCAGTCTTCTCCTCATTAGAGTTTCAAACCAGTTCGTCAGCTTTCGTTTATTTTCAGTTTCTTAGTTTAATTAGTAATTTAGTTATAATTAGTTTTAACTATTTATTTTAATTTCAGTTTAAACCCCCCAATCAATCAATTTAATAATAATAATATTTTATTAGGTAATTCATTAGGAGTAATTTCAAAAGTGTTAGATAAAGTCCTTAGGTTCGATACCTGGTCTTGCCTACTTGCTACTTGCGATCGGTACACTTGCCGATAGTGTGTGGTTTTAGAAGAGTCTAGGATTTTAACTTGATCAATTTATTTATACACTTATTTGCACACATCAGTGCTCTAGTGGGGGTTTGATATGGATGAGACTGAGAGGATGTTTCAGTCACATCTTTATTAAGTGCATACTGCACATTGGCAAGTTCAGGCATCTCAACTTCCTGAACTGCCTTTCTTTTTAGGCTGGTGGGTTTTTGTTTTTGCTGTTTAGGTTTCTTGGCCTTTTTGGGTGAGGGTTTGGAAGATGAGGGTTCCATGGGGACTATTGTGTGTTCCCCTTGGTCATCTTCTGGCCAGGCAGCCGGTTTATTGTGCCTAGAGTATGCTTGTGAGGTTAATGGGTTTAAAACAGTTGTTTTACCCACAAGCACCTCTTCTCCAAGTTCTTTTATTATGCATTGCATAATAAACCTTGGATACAACAAAAACTTCTTTTTAGAATTGAGGTGATGCAACACCAACTCATTAAAGAAAAGTGCTGATGCCCTGAATTTTGTCTCATTCACAATGGAATGAAAAATAGGTTGAAAAGTAGAGGGCATTTGATCATAAGATCCAGTTTTTGGACTCAAACACATTATTATGTAATGAAACAAAAGTTAATATTTTGGTTCAAAAAATTTCTTAAAAATGGTTGCATTTGAGAGAGTACCTTGGTAACGACACTCTGTCATGGTCAGATGAATTTCAGAGTTTGGAAATTGATCTGGGGCACCCACATCATCTAGACCCAGTCTAATCCCCAAAGTTGCTGGTGTGATTGCCATTCTTCTCCCTTGGATGGTTGAATTGGGGGAGATCACTTGATCATTCACTGTCACCGTCTCCACATTCGCCCAGAACTCATTTAGAGTTTCAGTGTGGATTGGAGGATCATTGGTGTGACACCCGGCAAACTCAGGTTAATAACGTGGTTTGAGTCAAAGTCTACCTTAGCGAGTCACGCGTACAGTATACTTAACTAGGTCGGTTAAGTCGTGTTATAGTTCGGGAGTCATTAGTACAAAGTAGAGGATCGTTAGATGTCGGCCATTTAACCAAGTATGCAAGGATTGACGATTCGTGGAATCGTCAAACCTTAGTAGAAACACGAGTCTCGAGTCCCGGGAATTGGTGAACGAATGTGAATGTGTTTGTTTACATGTATTATGTGTTTATAATCCTTATGTGACTTGTCGGTATGTGAAAACATGTTAACATATGTTAAAACGGAGTTTAACGCGCCAAATACGCTGAATCAGACCCTATAGGCGATTAGCCTCTGTAATCGCCTATAGGGAAGGCGAGTAGGGGTTTCCTTTGGGCGATTAGGCCCTAATCGCCCATGCTATAGGCGATTAGGAGCCCTAATCGCCTGATGCTGCTGCATAATCGCCTGATGTGTTCTAAACGACTAAAAACGCCTATAAATACCACCCTTGACCTCCAAAACACCTCTAATGCAACCCTAGCCGTTTCGTAACATATCCCAACTCCCAAACACCCTCTGGAACACGTTTTAGCATCAAAACACTCATTTTCAAGCCTTACACATCAAATCCTCATAAAACCAAGGTGTGTTCTTCATCCCCAAACCTTTATATGATTATGTTTTACTCCCTAAAGGTCCAGACCTGGTTTATAAACATTTGTGTCTTTGAAAACCTATGAAAATCGTTTTTAAACAAGTCCAAACCATTATGCATGTTATATGTGTTGTATATGTTTAAAAGATAGGATTTTTATGATTCAAAAAGGATTGTTATCATGTTATCAAGGTGATTACAGCTTGTTTATGATAGGATGATGATGTCTTAGGAGTTTGGATGATTTTAGAGGTGTATTGTGAATATTGAGTATTTGACCCATTTGAATGAATTTGAATGATTTTGGATAATATGAGGTGTCTTGCTAATTGTTTGATGTTAGGGTTTGTTGTAGAGTGATACTAGAACAGTAGGGGATGATCGGACAATGTGATAACATGATGAAATCTGAGTAATTGCTATTTAGGGTAAAGTTATGCATGTTGATGTGATGTTTTCATGCTAAGTATACTATTTTGAGAAAAGGCTTGCATTCGGGACTGGTAGGACGATGATAAGCTAGGGGTTTTGCGTGAAATATGTTTGATAATGTTGTATGATCGATAAGTGGTGTTTCCACACGTTCCGGATCTGATTTGGAGGGTTAAACGCGCGAAAAACCGGAATAGAACTGCTGGGGGCGATTGGGGACCCTAATCGCCTATGCTATAGGCGATTGGGAGCCCAATCGCCTGATATGGGAGCCTAATCGCCTATAGTATAGGCGATTGGGGGTCTAAATGCCTTCATTTCATGCGATTACGATCCTAATTGCTAGTTAAGCCCTGAATTGCATGTCTTATGACCTAATCGCCTAATAAACTCCTGAAATGCATACCACATGACCTAATCGCCTATAGTATAGGCGATTAGCCCTCATAATCGCCTGTTGACTTTCATAATCGCTAGTTGACTTTTCCTAATCGCCTGTACTGCTGCTTTAAGTGTATTTTGATATTTCGAGACCCGATTTGACACCTAGGAACATGCTAGGAACCCCGTATCGTACCTGATAACTTGGTAACACGTGCTCGGGCCTATTTACGTACTGTTTGAACTATGTGTTAGACTTGTTGAACCTTAACGTATGTTAAGTGTGATTGCATGATTTTATGTTTGAGAGTGCAAGTATAACACGGGGAGTTCTCGGGTCACCAATGGGATGTCGAGTCTTGTACATTGGGTCAGTTTAACAGTCAACGTGTTTTTCAAGCGAACCTGGTTATGGTCTGGACATCTAGGGACTAACTAACCTACGGGTTATTAGTCTAAGTATTTGTAACTGTTATATGTTAGGTCGCCGCTTTACGGGACTAGCATAGCTTGCTGATTTTATTCATTAATCGAAGTAACGCAACCTAAGGTGAGTTCACGGCCCCACTTTAACTGGTTTTACTTGGGGGGAGAAAACATGCGTTAAACTTGTGTTTGGTAACAACTGTCATACTATGGGTTATTTTTGGGTTACTATACGATCTTTGGAAGTCCCGGGGGAAACCATGAATGTGCGGGGTAGCACAACGGGGAAATGTGGATAGATCTATTGGGCGTGACCTGCCCCGCTCGTCGGCTTGGAGGGCCGGCGGGTGCATATTGTCTCAAACAGGAACGATACATTATTCGGGCAATGCTTCTGGTATGCGTGTTAGTAATGGTTTGCCAATCGTAGTAGTGACAAAACATACGCCTAGCTAGCGTACTTTGGTTTACATTTTTACATAGTATGGACAGGGTAAACTTGGTACTTTTATTACAAACCTGTGAACTCATCGGCATTTTGTGCTGACGTATTTTTGGCATGTTTTTCTCAGGTCGCTAAGGTAGCAAACGAGGACTAGGGCGCACGCGTCTGCACGGCGTCTAGTTTAGGATCATGTCTTTCTTATGTTGAACTTTTGGAACTACTGTTGGGTTTTGATTTGTAAACAAGCTTCCGCTACTATTTTATGGTTTCAAACTTATGTTTTTAAATATGCATGTGTTCATATAGTGTTGTTTATTGTGATCGTTGACTTGGATCCTGGTTTGTCACGCGCCTCGCGGTAAAACCCCGCAAGTGGATTTTGAGGGTGTGACAATTGGTGAGGGCAGTGAAGTATTGGGATTTAACGACTAAATCAATGATTTCGTCGTATTGGGACCAGCCTTCATGTTTCTCGAAGTAGCCTCTTTGATTGTGTCCCTGTTTTAGTATTAGAGCCATGTGGTTTGTGTGTTTGTGGATCGAACAGTGTTCTTGCAGGTTAAGGGTTTGAGAGTGTTTTTGAGAGAGAAGGATGGAATTTTGCTTTTTGAAAGGATAAGTGTTGGAAAAGGTGTTTATCAGAAGTTTGTAACCGCCTTAGGTCAAACTTCTGAAGTGGGAAATGTCTGATTTGCCCTTAATGACAAAACTGCTGATGAAGAGCAATAATCATCAGTAGTTCCCATTTTCTCTTCAGTAGTTTGTTAACAACTGATGAGAATGTTTATAAACACTTTATTCATAACTTCTAAACATTATTTTATCAGAAGTTAATCATTTTTCAGAAAATATTCCCATACTGATGTTTTTGTTTTTCAGAAGTTTTGGACTAAAAATAGATGCAAGTGAAAAATAAAATATGTGCAGGAAAAATAAAAGAACACTTACAAATTTAGCATCCCAAGCATGGATACTAACTTCTGAAATGTTGATGTGTCAAGGGGTTTTGTGAATATGTCAGCCTTCTGATTAGCTGTTGTCACATGCTTCACTTCAATCTTGCCTTTTTCATAGCAATCCCTGATGAAATGATACCTGATTTCAATATGTTTAGTTTTTGAGAACTAAACAGGATTTTGAATGATGCTAATGGCAGATTTGCTGTTTACAAGCAATGGTGTCTTGGTCTCTTTGATTCCATAATCAAGAAGTTGATATTGGAGCCATTGTATCTGTGATGTACAACTTGCAGCTGCAATGTATTCAGCTTCAGCAGTTGAAGTTGCAACAGATGTTTGCTTCTTTGATTGCCAGGACACTAGACAGTTTCCCAAAAATTGACAACCACCAGATGTTGATTTTCTTGACATTTTGCACCCTGCATAGTCACTATCTGAAAAAGCTGATAACTTGGTATTGCTAGAAGCAGGATACCAAATTCCAAGTGTAGGAGTTCTTTTCAGATATCTGAAGATTCTTTTGACTGCAATTAGGTGTGATTCCCTAGGAGCTGATTGATATCTAGCACAGACACATGTTGAAAACATAATATTTGGTCTAGAAGCAGTTAGATACAAAAGGGAACCTATCATACATCTATACATGGTTTGATCAACCTGTTTTCCTTGATCATCTGGTTCAACTTGTGTGGTAGGTGTCATGAGAGTGGAACATGATTTACAGTCTTGTAAAGAAAATTTGTTCAATAATTCTTTAACATATTTAGATTGATGTATAAAAGTTCCATTTGTTTGTTGTTTAATCTGCAGTCCTAAAAAGTACTGCAGTTCTCCCATTGTACTCATCTCAAATTTTGATTGCATGAGTTTCTTAAATTCATCACACAATTTTGTGTTTGTTGAACCAAATATGATATCATCAACATAAATTTGAACAAGTAAGACAAACATTTTTAATGAAAAGAGTTTTTATCAATGGAGCCTCTTGTAAAGTTATTTTTGAGCAAAAAAGTTGAAAAGTGTTTCATCCCATAAAGAGCTTTGTCAAGCTTGTACACCCACTCAGGATGAGAAGGATCCTCAAACCCAGGTGGCTGACAAACATACACTTCCTCTTTGATCTTTCCATACAAAAATACACTCTTAACATCCATTTGAAAAACTTTTATTTTGTTGGAAATGGCATAGGCCAGAAATAACCTGATGGCTTCAAGCCTTGCAACTGGAGCAAAGGTTTCATCATAATCAATTCCCTCTTCTTGAGAGTAACCTTGTACCACCAGTCTTGCCTTGTTCTTAATGATCATGCCAGCCTCATCTTGTTTGTTCCTGAAAACCCATCTTGTGCAAATTGGTAGCTTGTTTGGTGGTAAGGGACAGATTTCCCAAACTTGTTGCTTCTTGAATTGAAGCAACTCATCTTGCATAGCTTCCACCCAATTGTTGTCTTTGAGGGGTTCTTGGTACTTCTTAGGTTCCAACTGAGAAATGAATGCTAAGAAGAAGCAAAAGTTGGAAAGCTGGTTTCTTGTGAGAACACCTGATGCAATATCACCCATGATTTGTTCCAATGGATGATCTTTGTGTTCAATCAGTTGTTGTAAACCACTTACAGGTGTAGGTGGCTCTTGTACTTCATCAAACAAACCACTGAGGTTTATAATGTCTGGTGCAGCTGTTTGAACATCTTCAGTAGTTGTAGGATCTGAAGCAAATGTTTGAGTTTGTACATCAGCAGTTGTAGAATCAGAAGTTTGTAAAACATCTGAAGGCTTGAAAGTTGACTTAATGACTGTTTGAGGAGTCCATGGTGCTGGATCCTCATCATCAAACCTCTGATCACCATAATAAGTAGGTTTAGATGAAGTGATAGTCTTTTCAGGTCCAAAGTGGAAGCTGTCAAGGTCAAAGAGTTCAGCAGGATATGCTGGAATAAGAGTGTGTTTTAACTCATTGAACTTGACATTCAGTGTTTCTTCTACTATCTTGGTTCTTGAATTAAAAACCTTATAGGCTTTTCTAGTGGAAGAATAACCAAGAAAGTAACTTGAATCAACTTTAGCATCAAACTTTGAAATAGAGTCTTTAATGTTTAGAATGAAACATTGACATCCAAAAGCCCTGAAAAAGGAGATAAGGGGCTTTATGCCATGAAGAACTTCATAGGCAGTCTTGGAGTGTCTTTTGTTGACAAGGACTCTATTTTGAACATAACATGCAGTGTTAACTGCTTCAACCCAGAAATACAATGGTAGGCCTGAATCAGCTAACATAGTTCTTGCTGCTTCAATCAATGTCCTATTCTTCCTTTCTACCACACCATTTTGTTCAGGAGTTCTGGGAACACTGAATTGTCTAATAATCCCTTTAGACAAACATAATTCATCCAGAGTTTTGTTCCTGAACACTGTCCCATTATCACTTCTAATGGCTTTGACAGATAGAGAATATTGTTTCTCTACTTGTAGAATGAAGAACTTGATGATTTCAGCTGCCTCATCCTTGGAGAATAAGAAGAATACCCATGTGAATCTTGAATAGTCATCAATGATGACCAAGCAGTACTTCTTCTTACCAAGGCTCATGATTTTTACTGGCCCAAATAAGTCCATATGGAGTAGTTGAAGACATGCAGTTGTTTTTGATTCTTCAATAGACTTATAGGAGGACTTATGTTGCTTTCCCTTTAAACAGGATACACAGTGTTCTTGACACTGGTATACTTTCAAGGGTAGACCTATGACCAAGCCCATTTTTGTGACTTTATTAATGGTTTTAAAGTTCACATGGCCAAGTCTCCTGTGCCAGAGATCAGTCTCTGAAGTTGATGCCTTTGAGAAGAAACAGGCAGTGTTGTTCAGTACTTTGTCTTTTTCAATGTCCACTGCATAGACATTGCCACATCTTTTGGCTATCAACAAAGTATGATCCTCAATGATCTTCTCTATCAACTTCTGGCCTTCTGGTGATATGATCTTGCATGCTGTCTTTGTGAAAAAGGAAGAATATCCTTTATCACACATTTGTGACACACTCAGCAAGTTGTACTCAAGGTTTTCCACCAGATTGACCTTGTCAAACTGTATTTTGCCAGAAGAGACATTGTCATGTCCCAGCACATATCCCTTGGCATTGTTCCCAAAGGATACAGATCCTTCTCTTTGACTGATAAAGTTGTTTATCAGGTATCTGCATCCTGTCATGTGCATTGAGCCTCCACTGTCCACATACCAAATGCTATTTAAGCCTCTGGAGACCCTCTGCACAAAGTAGCAAATTAGTTAGATTTAGGAACCCAAGCCAGTTTGGCTTTGGGTTTGCTCTTGAGAACATTAACAGTTTGTTCTTGACCAGGTTAAGGAATCCATGTCTTTTTGGCAATGGATTTTTCATTAAGAGCAATGATGGTATCTTTTTGAGGACCACCATCAACCTTGGTCATCAGTAGTTGTACCATATACATGAGATCTTTAATCTCAGCAGTTTGTGAAACTACTGATGATGTAGGTCTAACTACTGAAAGAGAATTTTGAGAAAAAGATTTTTGTTGAGATTTTATCTTTTTCTGAGAAAAGGTGTTTGCTGGTTGTTGTTTCTTGAGAGAAAAATTTTCTTCAAAATGATTTTTGATTTGTTTTCCCACAACAAGTTGAGAAATTTTCTTGTTGTACTGAATTCCTTTTCTATATCTGCAAAATTCGATCTTGTGGTTAAACAGACCATAGATTTCACATTCTTTTGCCTTTTCTTTTTCATTTGAAGGCAAATTTCTGACTGTTTTGATTTGTTTTAGGTCATTAGTAGTTTTCAGGTTCTCAACTCCCGATGTAGATGAAACTACTGATGGCTTAAAGTCAGATTTTATCAGTACTTCTGAAGAACTTTCTTTGTGAGTTTTTAGAAATTTTTCATGAAAAGATGTGCATTCTTTCTCTTCAGAAGTTTCACCTGAAACAATTTTTCTCCCATCTTCAGTAGTTTTGGGGGAAAAATCTGTTGGTGTTTCAGTGTGATTGTACCCTATGCCAAACCTGACATTTGAAGCACTTTGTTTGTTAATCAGCAGTTGGTACCCTTTACAATATTCTACCCATTTTTCACAAGTAACCTTGGTGTCAGCAAGCTCTTTTCTGACATTTCCTAGGTCATCTATCATGATTTTAAGTTGTGCTTGGGTTTCAATAGCATTGTTAGTTAATTTAGAATTTTCTTTTGCCTTTGCAGCAAGTTTTCTTTCTAAATCACATTTCATTTGAGTGAATTTTCTCTCAGAGTCATTTGCTTTGCCTTGTAAGTGCACATTAGTCTCTCTTATGAGAGCAAAAGATTCTTTACATGAAGTTGAACAAAGTTTTGTTAAAGATTCTTTTGATACCTGAGACAGGGCAGATTTTGAGGTGCAGCCCTCAAATGCCATTAAGGCAAAATTCTTTCTGCCATTCTCAGGTTCTCCCCAGTTGATATCAAACATTTTGTTGTCTGCATCAGGATTACACTCAGTAGTGTCAAAAGGAAGACTGCTCCAGTCAACATACCCTGAGGTGAACAAGCTTTGTTGTGAGGGTTGCTGAGTCTGTGGAGGTTGTTGAGCAGCTGGAATGGGAGGGATTGATTGTTGGCTCTGCATCTGTTGAGCAGGCATCTGTACATATTGTACTTGTGGCACATATTGGATTTGTGGAGCTTGTGCCTGTACAAAATGTGCACTCCCCTGTGTTCCATTATTCCTATTATAACTAGGGTTATACTGATTTCCAGACTGAGATTGGTTGTAGCTATTGCTTCTACACTCTCTAGCAAAGTGTCCCAACTTCTGACACTTGTGACATCTAAGTTTAGATTTGTCAAAACCAATTTTTGTAGAACTGTTTAGTCCTGGAAATTTCCTTCCTGACCTTTTATAAAATTTGTTTGTTTTAATACTTAACATGGCCAGTTGGTGTAAGATGTCCATTTCTTCTAAGTCATCATTGCTGAAATTTTTTAAATCATCCATGATAAAACACATGTTATCAGCAATTTGACTATATTCATCATTTTCATAACCTGGGAATGATCTTTCTGATGAGATCCCAGTAGTTATGTCAATGTGGTCAAAAGATCCAAAACTATTTGAACAAGTAGGTGAATCTTGTCCCAATAGTGTTGTACTACCTAGTAGATAGTCATCAGCAGTTTTACCAGAACTTTGCAGTTTCTTCTTTTGATCGATTTCTCTTTCAAAAGTTAGCAATCTCCCATGTAATTTTGTAAGAGTGAGGGAGCTAAAGTCTGTTGAGGATCTGAGGACTATAGAGTATCTTTCCCATTTTTCAGGTAAAGACCTTAAAAATCTATGAAGCATAGATACAATTGTGTAGGTCTGACCAATTAATTTTAGCTCAGATATTAATGAGGAGAATCTTTCAAATTGTTGAGTTAAAGTTTCCCCATTTATATGAGCAAAAGTTTCATATTGTTGACCCAGGATTTCTCTGATGTTGGCAATCACCTCTTCAGTTCCTCCAAACTGTTTTTTAGGCAGTCCCAAAGCTCTTTGGCACTATCACAATGTAATAGTCCAGAGTAGATTTCATTTGGGAGTTCCATTGCCAATATAGAGAAAACTTTAGCATCAAGTTCAAGTTTTTAGGAAATCATCATCTGTATAGTCCTTTGGGTCTTTTGGTATTTCTACTTTAGTTTCAAGATTTATATTTACTGGTTTGTGAGGACCATATATCACAGATTTCCAGCAACCAGTGTTGGTCTGTGATAATGTATGTGCCATTCTCCTTTGCCAGATATTGTATTCATTTCTAACTAGCATAGCAGGTTTATTGGCAGAACCAGTATTATGTGGATCCATTTTAAAGAGTATTGATTTGTCAAATATCTCTTAAAGTGATGGATGTTGATAAAAGTGAACTTTTAATCCTTTATTGAATATCAATAAGAGTCTGTGTCTGATTCTCAATGTGTTAGATTGATATGTGATCAGATAAACCAGTGCTCTGATACCAATTGTTGGATCAGTAATGCTCTTGATGTAATGCTTGCTAGTGAACACTTATGTGTTTAGCAAGTTCAATCAGATTTGCACAGCGGAATGAGTAAGTAAAGTTACACTATCAACAGGAGTTATTACTCCCCCTTGATATTTGAAAACTAAAGACAATTTTAATGAGAATCTAAGTATTGAATGTGAATGATAATAAATACTCAAACAGATTCTCAATAAATGAAATGGAAATAACAATAATATGCTTGGAAGGATTTCAGTTTCAATTAAAATCAATGTCTAAAACAGAGGGATGAACCCATCTATTTATAGACTTACAAAGTACATGAACCTTGCCAGAAAGCAAGTCTGTAACAAGTTGCATTCTTGGAACTTGCACAAAAAGATGAAGTAATACTAAACAAATAAACTACTGAAACATAAGGCGGTGGAAAGATTCTGGTACAAGTGCTGATGAATGACAAACTACTGATGAGTAGTTTGTCTTCAGTAGTTCTTCAGTGAACTTGTCTGGTTAGACTTTAGAACTTCTGATACTTCTTCTTCAGTACTTGTTGAATCCTTCTTCAGTACTTTAGTCTTCTTTCTTCAGTAGTTCTATACTTAGAATATTTGCAGAAGTATGAATTAGACTAAGGTTTACAAAAGTGGTTTCCTCAATCCTTTTTGTCCTAACAAAAATGCATGCATAAGTATGATGAAAGTGTTTGACTGGGTTGAGAAGTGGGTTTTACAAGTTCTGATGATTGTTGTTTTTTAGTAGCTGCTGATGGTTCATCAGTAGTTGTCTTATGTTATTTTCCAGTAACTACTGAAGGACTTGTGGTAACTACTGATAGTCCTTTAGTAGTTGTCTTATGTTCAGCAACCTGATATTTTGTTATCATAGTTTGGAGCTGGTCTTTGGTTATAGTTGCTTCATGTTTTAAACTGCTGATTTCAGATTCTTTTTCAGTCAATTTTGATTTTAACTCTTTTGAAAGTTTTTCAAATTGAACTTCATTATCTAAAATTTCCTTTCTAAGGTTTTCATTCACCTCTTTAATGTTTGCAAATGGTATTACACATTTGTTTGAACACAAATCATTTAAGATTTGAGGAGATACCTTAGCAGCAGCCATCAATGCACAATCACACTTGCACTCACAATCATTATCACCCCATGGATCTGAGAGATTCACAACCTCTTCTTCAGATTTTCATCTGGAACTACTACATCAACAACATCATTAGTCACATTTTCAGACTCAGACACCACATCCTCAAATTCAACTTCTTCTACTATTGTGTCCAAAGCCATGAAACAAAAATTTTCTGGTTCATTTTCAGCTTGGGCAACAAGAGCAAAGTTCTCATCTGCTAACTCATCTGGTAAACTGCTCCAATCAACAAAGCCTTGTGTGAAGAAGCTCTATTGACTGGTCTCTGCAGGGGCAGAGGGTGGAGGAGCAGTTATTGGCATTTGTGCCTGAGCAACAGGGGTTTGAACATAGTGAATCTGAGGAACAGTGGTTTAGACATAATGGACAAGAACAGTGGATGAGGACTGTGCAAAGTGAGCAGTGTTTTGCACATTTGGTCCAGGGGTATTATGGGAAACTTGATAAGTGTTTGTTTGTGGCCTTTGATTTGGATAGGTAATCATAGGTGTACCATGTTGAATCCTACATTCCCTAGAAAAATGACCAAGTCTATGACATTTATAACACTTAATCTTAGATTTATCCAACCCCACCTTTGACCTGCCAGTTAAACCTGGAAATCTTCTGCCAGTTTTCTTGAAGAAATTGTTAGTTCTAACACTGAGCAGAGCCAATTGGTGCATTATGTCCATTTCCTCCAAGTCATCAAGGTAAAAATATTGAAGGTCATTATACTCAAAGGATATGTTATCAGATGTCTGGATATCACCACCACTTGTTGCAAAAGCATAGTTGGGTGAATATGAATCATAGTTAAAACCAGAGTTAAAACCTGAAGTTATGTCAATGAAATGATCATAACTCTTGTAACATCGCACATTTTCCCCAAATTTTTAATTAATAAAAATCACCACTTTACTTATATTAAACTTCTTTTGTACAAGACTAACCATGTCTAAATCTTATTTATTTCAAAACATTTTAATAATAATAATAATAATAATATAATATTTTCAGATTTTATTAAGTTTATAAAAACTTGTTTTATACAAATAACCATCACCATAACCCAGATCACTAACAACCAAGCCAAACCATAACCCAACCATTTTTTTCTTTCGGAGCCCAGATCAGTGAGCCCAGCCCAAACTAGCCCAAGTACCCGGCCCAATTCACTTTTCCCCTTCCCTTTGCCTGCTACTCGACAAAGACCTATTGCCTCCTTTCTTTTTTTATTGACCTTTGACCTTGGAAATTTTGACCGCGTCTTAAAGCTTGATTTGGCAACCATTATCACAATTGAATTCATTAACTTGATTGGAAACTCAATTCCGCGTCAGAATCTATTCCTAATCAATCCATTTACTGCTCAATCTTTCCAAAATTTACGCGTATTGACCGGGTTGACTTTTCCATATAACCCAAAATCAATCCTTATAGAACGAAGATTATAACGCAATTAAACGCAACTTCACATCCTAAAATAGCCGATTAGAAAAACCCCTATAATGCTTTTTTACTTTCAAACACACAAACATCCAGATTTTGGTTCGTTTATGTTCAGTTTTTGGCTCGCGATTACACTCTCTCCAGGATCGGTATAAATCTAATTCTTTATCTCTGTGTTTTTATCGACCCTTTCTTCGTAATAACCTTATAATTAATCAGTTTATAATCGCGTTTTTAAACTGATTGGAAAATCTAGGGTTTACGTTCTTATTTAGGGAAGATGACATAGCTATGTTTTTGTATAAAAGGTTTTGAAAACAGAATAAAAAACCAACTGATGCGTGGATCAGATGATGGTGAAACCTGGTGTTAACTGCTTGGCCGGTCGCTTGTCTGGGTTTAAATCCAGGCATAAACATTTTTTTTAATTCTTATAATTATAAACCAGTTTAAGAAGCATATACATTTAATGGAAACCAAGAATTCTCGTTCTCAGGGTCCAGACCATCTGGTCTGGACTTGTGATTATAAGCACACGAACCGGCTCAGACTCGGGTTCGATTCCCTTCAACAACAAACATTTTTTTTAAAACCCATCCTTTTATATTTTTGCTATTAATATTTTAAAATAGTTTTTAAATACTAAAAGTGGTTTATGAATTCTATAAAATTATTTTATGTTATTCTAATGATGAAGTTTATTATACAATTTTTAGTTTTTCAAAAATCATTTATTTAATATATATAAAATATAATACAAGTTTATTCAATTATAAATTGAAAATTCTATAAAAATATCTAAACAATTTTAAAAAATTCCACAAAAATTATTTTGAACTTATGAATCAATAACATTTCAGAAATAAACTTTAATTCTAGAAAAACGTTTATTTAGTAGTTTTAATTAATTTTTACAATTTTAATCATAAATAATTCGTAATAAATTCATTTTTCACTATTTTTATATCAAAATTTTACATAAATTATTTGTGTTCATTTAGAACAGAAATATAGATTTTAATTTGAAACTTTATTAATTTTAATATTTTTAGACATTAATATTCTATTTTGACAAATAAATATAAATATACTATATATTCAATTATTAAGAAAATAATTTTATAAAAATTATTTTCATATCTACTACATTATAATACAACCATCCTTAATCAAAATTTTACAAAAAGTCTGTTGTTTATTTATTTTTCAAATTTCTTTTATTTACTAGTTCATTAATAATTTTTCTAAGTTAACAATTAAACAATTGTCTATCCCCAAATTTGGAACCCTAGAAATACTTGTACACTAGAAAAACTTAGACTTATTTATTGCCTTAAACATAGGGTAATACTTGGCAACGTTTGGACCACATCTATTCCATTACAATAGACTTGATACTTTGCTAAGGTGAGTTTACATAGCCCATTTTTCTGTTTTACATTTTGGGGTGAAACATGTTTAACATCTTATATACTATCATTTATTCATTCTTACATTGTTGAAACTTGTTTATTCAATTTGACTGTAACAAAAAGACACAGTACAATCATTAACACTGATCACGCCGCCTGTTTAAATTATAGCGCTATAGGTCTGACAAACCCATCCCCCCCGCATAAATTCAAGGATGATCGAAAACAGTTACACTTTTACTAAATTGCGAGTTAGGTCTCAGTCGACACAAGGTTTGATTGTACAAAAGACGCATTGTTACATGTCGGACTCATATTCTTACATTACTCATTATTATACTTCAACTATGATTGCTATACAACATATTGTTTCAATATTATGCAAAACCTATGTATTCTAACCAACTATTTATAGTTGACCCCCCCCCCCCCATTTTTCCAACTCAACATGTTTCAGGTTTTATTTGCTATTGAAAGTTGTACAAGTCTTGGATCACATAGGAGCTTTGGACCTAGTTTATATAAATCAAGTTTATGTATTAAATTGTATGACAAATTGTAAATTGCTTAGTAATATTCAACTTCCATTTAGTACCATGAGCTATTGAACAATCATCACTACGTGACACCTCGATGTTTCCGCCATCGGTTGGGGTGTTACAACTCTGATCCTTATTATTACCAGGCACCTCATCCTGACCCAAAAGTGTTGTATTACCAAATACATAATCATCAGACACTTTTCCAGAGTCCTGAAGCTTCTTTTTCTGGTTAAGCTCCCTCTCATAGGTTAAGAGCTTACCATGAAGCTGGGTCAGAGATAGGTCCTTGAAAACCAATTGAGTTTCTCATAACTATAGCAACAGTGTCCCATTTGTCTGGTAATGATCTTAAAAACCTATGGTTCAATGTTGAATTAGGATAAGTTAGACCCACCAGTTTTAGTTCACTAATTAGACATTTAAACCTCTCAAATTGTTGAGTTAATGACTCTCCCTTCACATGACTGAATGTTTCATATTGTTGGTTAAGTATTTCACAGTTGTTTTCAATAACCTCCTCAGTCCCACCAAATTGTTCTTTCAAAGCATCCCACAACTCCTTTGCACTGTTACAGTGTAACATCCCAGCATAGATATCATTTGGTAGAGTGTGACATCCGTCACCCTCGTCTTTCATTAACTTGTCATTAATACCCTTATACTTTCGTTCGTTTTCAGATTTAATAAAAGTTGTAAGTAATGACGTACTAGTTAACCGACACTTATCCTTATAAAGTTTGAAAGTGACTTAACGTGTTTGTATACACGGTAAGCTTCCACTTAACCTATACCAAACCCTACTTTATTGTATTTCACTCAAGAATTTAAATATTATTAGTAAAAAAAACAACTAAAGTTTTATTAAAATTGAAATTTACGTTAAAATACATTGTTGTATGAATTAGAATTAATTAAATTAAATTAAATTAAATGTGAATTTATGTTGATTATTGTCATTTACAAAAACAAAATAGTAATTCTTGGTTCACAAATTATAAACTTGGTGTAATGACTCACTTTACAACCTATAAGGCTTAAAGTACAAATTCATATGCATATAGCTTATGGTTGTTACAATTTTAATCGGAAAATGATTGTTAGCGAGATATTTGAATTCATTCGTAACATATGACAAATTATAATTATCACCATAAATATATTTCGGGGGTTACGCTAACATCGAAACAACCGTGTCTTTATATTCCAACCTTACCTCTTGATACATCCTCATTACTCCTTCAACCTTTGGGGTCTCCGTGTTTTGCTTTCGGGCTATTGCTCACCCGCTTATGACATTGTAAAGCTCTGATGTTACCTACCCATTGTATTGTCATGCAACCAGATGTAACAACAATTAACTTTCCGACCACCGCCCTTGAAACCCAGCCGGTCCCCTCTTGAAACTCCACCATCAGCCTTCGGTTCGACTAAATCGTCTTGTCATAACCATCGCCGTCGTGACTCACAGTTATTCCAACGAGCATCTGGCAGAATACTACGCGAAGCGTTCTTTTATATCCGATCAAACACTTAAGTTTTCATTTGGGTTCGCGTTGAATTCGGTACAAATTTGAACCCATCTTTTTTATTTTTATCTTTTTGTTTTTGTCATGGTTTAGATTCCATCAATTTAAAGACCTGTGTTCTTTAATAAGTTTTGAAGAAGATAGTGTTGCATTATCTCCTGGTTCAAGCTAAAAGCCTCTGAATTAAAAATAAACAATATATTTTTTTTATTATTATTGTACTTCTAGTTATGCTTAGAATGATAACCATAGCTATAAATTATTAATTTACTGAAAGGATAAGTATTCACGTAGCATGATATAGTTATACTTATAATATCAAGTTTGTTTTACTTATTAATATTATTTTGTTTTCTTTCAAATATTAAAAATGGTTTATATAAAAAGTAAGCCATTGTTATTTTACTATTCTCATGCAAAGGAGGTTAATTTCATAAACAATCATTTAAATATGACACAAGCTTAAATTGATTATTCTTCATTATTGTTATCTATATGCATACGTAAACATAATGTTAAATACTAGTTTTCTAATATACACTGTCACTTTATATAAGGATCATGGTTCATAATTCAAGATACTTTATTTAATAGATAAGTCAAAAGTTGAATATTTTGCACGATACTAAAGAATAACATAAATAGATACTAAATTATTATTCTTAAATACTTAGGGGCAAGCATAATTCTTTGATTCTCGTTGATATCTTGCAAGTTCATTCATCACAAAAAAAAATGTGAGTATATCTTTCCCTTTTTTCATGTTTTACACTTTTGGGGTGACTCATGTACGCTTATTACTTCACTCACTTAATCATGTTTTATCATATATTCACAATCGCAATTCTAGTATGTGTTTTACTTGTTGATTCGCTGATAGTGTGTACTTATGACCTTAATCATTAACCGCTGGGCGATTATTCATCGCCTACTATGAGCGAATACTATATATATGTGACTCTTGATTCATTAAACAAAGGTTTGATTTTGGGTAACATTTGTACATAGCTTGAACACTAAATTGTAGACAGTATAACACGTGAATTGCGAAACTCTTTTTCTACTATATGTATTCAAACAGGGTATGCTCACCAATACATTTTTGTATTGACATATACTATTTTCGTACATGTTTCAGGTTATTTATGAGATGACTTTTAAGCTTTTGGAATTTTTACTTAGATTTTGGATTCATTGTATTTCAGTTTTAGTTGTCACTTTAGAATTATTGTATCTGGTATTTTTCTTTCAATGTAATAAACTACTTAATCAATATATCAAAATTTACACTTTTAGTCCATGAGCTATTGAACAATCGTCACTACGTGACACCTCGATGTTTCCGCCATCGGTTGGGGTGTTACATAGAGCCATGGCTACAATAGTGAAGGCCTTAGCATCTAACTAAATTTTCTGAAAATCCTGCTCGCAGTAGTTTTCTAATTTCTTTGGCTCTTGAATCTTGGGATCTTCGGTACTCAGCATCGTCGGAACATGTGGTCCGAAGATAACCGACTTCCAACACCCAGTATTCTGTTGAGCTAGAACATGGCTCATCCGACGTTTCCAGATATTGTATTCAGATCTGACAAGCATCGATGGCTTGTTGTTCATGCCAGTGTTATGTGGATCGTGATTGATTGAAGCCATACTCTGATTGTTTGTAAAACAAAGTCTGTTTAAAAAACTTTGAACGTAAATAAACTTTTACTCTGTTTTCAATCCGACAAACAAACGATATCAATAATTGTGAGCTGAACTGTTTATATTAAATTGATTGGTTAGATCGAATTTAATTGACCAAGCTCTGATACCAATTGTTAGGATTTGAGTTTGATTTGTTTTGATAGTTTATAAATGAAATATGAATGAAGATAAACAAATATGGAAAGTGTAGCGGAAATAGTAAACTATTAATCAAAACAAATAGAATAATTGTTTTAGAATCACACTTCTCTTTAATCAACGCAGATTGATTGATTACACAATTACTCCCCCTCAGCCTGATCACTCACAGTTGTTTGTCTGAGTGAATGTTTAGAGTGATGAATAGAACAGTACATGCACTATTCTATTTATAGACAAACTAAACCTCTGATGACCTATGGCTGACATCACCTAAGCCAGCGACATCAAACAGATAGATAACAACATAAAATAACTGATGAATACAGACACTATTACATAGATAAACTCTGATGACTAAACAGCTGATGGGTAAAACTCTGATGGCTTGTATCCTCTGTTGGAGCCTAAGTGCTGTTGCTCCAACAGTCATTGTCTTCAACAGACTTTAGCTCAACAGTTGTTTCTTCAACAGTTCTTTATGATCAGCACTTGTACACCAGCAGTTGTTTGGAGGAACATCAGTTGTTAGAAGTCAACAGTCTTTTGGGGGAACATCTTGTAAACACTGATTCATTATGGATCACATATATAGTATGTTTTGGCTTTCAGATCATCTGTTCTTCTCCAGGTCAGCAGACTAACATGTCTGGATCAGGTAGTGGCTGAGGCATGATGGGAAGATGTCGAGCTCTGGATAGTGGGCCTGTGAAACTTCTTCCTCGAAGACTAATTGCTTTGACGTCCCTACTTTGCGAACTGTTTGCATTTGCATGCTGCTTACTTTGAAGCTTATTCTTTGGTATGATGACTCTTCATGGCTATCTTTTCTTCTTTTTGTCAAACTTCCTCGGTGGATATCGTGACGTCTGATCTATTCTTTTCATTCCAAGACTGCCCAAGAGTGTCCCGATTGCCTTCAACCAGCTTCCTTCGCCAAAACATGACAGGGGCTGGATGTGATGGAAGAAATGAAAAAGGCTAAGGCTCAAAAGGGGTAACTAGGTGAGGGATATTTTTGTGAAGGGCTAATGAAAAATGGAATGGGTGTATCCTAGGTGCCTTGATCATCTTCACACTCTCTCACCTCGCGTGTGGTCTCGAAATGTATAAGTCACACAAGTTCTAACCGAATCGGACTAAGGTCGAATATCTCTCAAACAAACGAAACGAGCAATATATGATATGTATATATAAGTGTGGTGCTCGATAAGGCTCAAGAAACTCTCACGAAATGGCGGGTAGGATAATGTATAGATTTTAAGAATAATTTTAGGGGTATTTTCTACTTGCCATGCAACTTATTTTTCCTTTTATATATATATATATATATATATATATATATATATATATATAGGATCCGGATATTTTGAAAACTTCCCTGAGTTGCGAGAACTTGAGAACTCCCCTAACCCAATAATAATGCGACACATAAGCCACTTAACATTATTATAATGGAGGGCATTTTAGTCAAATAACACATCCCCTACCCCACCCCAACCCACCCCACCCCACCCACACCCCACCATATATCTTTAAATACATTTCTCTCTCTAAAAATCAGTCTCTCATCTCTCTCTCTCTCTCTCACTTCGTTTCTCTCTCTAAAACACACACACACACATACAGTATTATTCAACTTCTTTTGATGAGAACACCGTGTGGCCGATTCCAGCAAGCGTTGATCGGATTCAGAGCAGGCAAAAGTAAGATGACGACAAGGGGAGATGGTGCCGGTGGTGCCAGATCTGGATTTTCGTGGGTGGATTTCGATGGTGTTCGATGGGGTTTGGAGGTGGATCTGATGGGTTTTGATGGGGTTTGGAGGTGGATCTGATGGGTTTCGAGGTTCGATGAGCAAAGAACGGGGGTGGTTCGATGAGCAAAGAACGGGGATGGATCTGATGGGTCGTTCTGTGGTTTGTGGTGTTTTGGTGGTGTTCCGGTGGTGTTCCGGAGATGCTGTGAAGATACGAAGACGAATGTACTTACACTAGTGGTCGTCCGTGGTGTTTGATGGTGTTCCGGTGGTGTTCCGGTGGTATTTACACTAGTGGTCGTCCGTGGTGTTTGAAGGTACGAAGACGAAGGTACGACAGGTATTAAGATTTATTATTATTATTATTTTTCTGTTATTATTATTATTATTAAATTTTATTATTATTATTATTATTTTTCTGTTATTATTAATATTATTATTTATGTTATTATTATTAATATTTTTTATTATTTTCTGTTATTATTTATTTTTATTATTTATGTTATTATTATTATTATTTCTGATTTTATTTTTGTGCATTAGTGTAAAATTATTAATATTAATTTTTTGGTTTTTGTCAGGAGATGCTGTGAAGATGATGATGTAATAACACCAGTGTAAATATGAAACATGTAGATGTTTGAGGTATAGATCTTTTGTAGTTTTGGGTTTTTTACACTCATGTATTTTTTTTTCCTGTTTGAGGTGTAGGTTGTGTATTTTTTTGGTGAACAAGATTTTTTTGTAGAGGTAGTTTTTAGATGTAGGTTGCATATTTTATGGTGTAACTATGTATTTACGTTGGTGTTTTTGAATGTATAGATTATTTTCGTTGTTTTTACAGTGGTGTAATTCGAATGTATAGATGTTTTTGTTGATGTTTTGGGGCATTTTTGCAGTGGTGTAATTCCAATGTATAGATGTTTTTAGTGGTAGATGTTTTTCGTTGGTTTTTACACTGGTGTAAATAATTATACCCGGGTATTTCATGGTAGATTTACACATGTGTAAATAATTACACCAGTGTAAATAATCGTCGTCATAGTCATCTGAATATTTGTTATAAAAAAATATAATATTATATTAATTATTTCTCTTTCATGGTGTTTTTACCAAAACACCCATTGATGTACTTTATTGTATTAAAATATTCATAATATGAATTAAGTTGCATGTGATGACAAAACTTTTCAAGATTTTAATCTCAACCATTGGATTAAGAAGATCAAAGGTCCAAAAGAGTCCCTATGGTTCTCTCAACTCATGGTGGTTTTCAAAGTATCCTAACCCTATATATATATATATATATATATATATATATATATATATTAAGTGGGGTTTTTGGATTTTAAAATTTTGTCATATTTTGACCATCCTTTGGTGTGAACCGTTCGGCGAGATACCTAATAGAGTCCACTTGGATAAGTCTAATAGACTTACTAATTTGCCCTAAATGACTTTAAGTGGCGCTACGGGTATCAAGCGGCTAAGAGGGCAACAGATTGTTCATAAATGATAATAAATGACCCACTAGATGCATGAAAATAAGCAGCAAAAACAGACCACCCCACACGTTAAATTTTGCAAAAATTTTAAGTATAGAAATGGTAAAAGAGGCAAGAGAAACTAATACTCCTCTGATAGTGACAAATCCACCAACGTGTGGTCGATACCTACAACCGCCTTGCAAATTTGCCAAAGCTTTCGCCTGATCCTAGCAAGCTCTCCTCAACCTGTCCTAAAAACTAGAATAAAAGTAAACTAAATAGATAAAATACTAAAACTAAGGATAGAATACTAGTGCCGAAACACTAACGGGGTGGAATATGTCTAATCATAGATTAAACACGTTTCAAACATGCACTCGCGTGCATGAAAAGTAACCAAAAAGAAAAGAAAAAGAAAGTTGTTTAGAAAAGTTTTATACATACCTAAGAGTGAAGACGAAATCTTGAAATAGAAAAAAGACGGAAAATGGCGGTTTTAACGGTGGAGATTACATTTTTAAATTTTTAAACGGTTTTCCATAGTATGATTTCAAAATTTGTGAAGCATCTTCTTAAATTTTAAAACCAATTTTAATCCCCAAAAACGCTTTAAGTTTAATTTTTTTTTTTTGAAAAATCTCACCCAACTCATTTTCTGCATTTAACTAAACCTACCTGCCGATCTTCAAGGTATGACAAACCTCTTCTAAACGAAAATGAAGCAGAAATAAAAACCATCCAAAATGAAAGTTGATAATTTTGGCGATTTCGGCGTCCTTTACGGGAATTCTCCGAGGTAGCTAATCTTGAAGGAAACCTGCAAAGAAACCTCAAAACAACCGCAATAATTGTAAATAAAAAAGAAATAAAATGAAAAGAAAAGTAAAGAAGACCGAAAACAAAATGAAAAATAAAGTGAAAAAGAAAATGAAAAATAAACCGATTAATTAAGTGACTTGGGTCTTTCTTTGGAAATCATTGTGTTCCCCGGCAACAGCGCAAAAACTTGATGCGTTTGGTTTTAGCAAATTAAAAAGATGTCAATTTCCCCGGTGCCAAAAACTTGATGTGTCAATCCCAAAACATTGGTTTAGGGGAAACGACTGATTTTTACTAAACCTTTGTTAACAAGTTTTAAATTTAAAAGTAAACGATAATTACTTTAGAAACTAAAACCAACACATAGGCAGAGAACCTGACGTGTATAGTATAGCTTTCTAGGATAAATACCGAGTATCGTATTCCAATGAACACACTTTCCTCTACTCAACCTTCCATCAATTAACTAATCGGGTTTTGAAAAGAAAAATAAAAGGGAGGGGTGCTTTAAAAGAAAATAGTTTTAAAAAGGTTTTGAGTTTGATAAAGTAAAAGATAAAATAGTAGAATAGGCTAATATGCACATCTCAGGGCCCTCCGTATAAGTAGTTTAGTTTATTATTAAGATTAATAATTTAAATTAATTAAATGTGAGGAAGACGAGAGTGGTCTTGAAGTGTTGACTCCTTTATAGACAAGTAAGGCCACCACTGAGTAGAATGCACAACCTCCCGATACGCGTCCGCATGAAGGTACTCCGCCAGGTCCTCGCATATAGCGGGCTCTTCAAACCGCGGTCAAGTCTCTCGTCCTCAAACTTATCTTCTTCTTGAATTGGAGGCTTAACTTCCGTTCTAGAACACCGTACACCTCCCTTAGCTCTCGTGTTCCATACCTGTAACACCCTGAAAATTATGACGTCATTATTAAACGAGATTAGATTAATAAAATAGTTAATTAATATTTAATCATGATTGGGCCACTTATAGTGTAGCCCAATAACCTTACCCGGATTATTAAACCAAGGCCCAATAAGAATTAGGACTCGGCCCAATGATCAATTTTATGGGCCGAATGTTTTTTTGGGCCCGAATATTATAGTGGGCCATATGCTAAGACCCGATGTAAAGGCCCGTTAAATTAAAGCCCAAATCAAATAAATATAGTTTTTAGGCCCAACCATGATAAACTTTTCTAACTAATAATATGTAAGCCCATTCTCTTGGAATTAATCAGCCCATTTATTTTGTCCAAACATTGTGCCGCCAATATTAGGGAATCTTCCACTCTGTCTTTGATTAATACAACTCCAACACTCTAAAGCAGATTAAGCTAACACCTCATTGAACCTATAACTAGCCATCATGATATGCATGCATCATTAGGCTTATAAGAAACAATCAGCTGCATCAGTGTAAGGTTAAACCACTTTATTAAAACAACTACCTTTATATTATAACTATGCAAGAATATCCTTTGAACCATCCACAACAATCGGCCCTTAAACCCTTACCATGAACTCATCCTTTTCAACTCCATTAACTTGTTCTTTCTTTTAACCCACTCGACTCCTTTACTACAAATCTAATACTAGATATCCTTAGTACAACAATATTATCCAAACACCAAGTGGTAATCGGCTATAATTCTAACCGATTGATTTTAAGCCAAGATCAACATCCGGGTAAGTTGGTGTCTAGAGTTTTTAAGATCGTGTGCCAAGCTGTAATGGCCATCTTTAGTTTAGAATATACGCCTAAGCTGTAATGGCCAGCTATACGATTATACTTATGTGTTGTAACTTGGTTTATGTGTAACAGGAACTCGTGGAATCTAGAAATCTTACGACTAGTGAAACTACAAATTCGAAAATAACCAACGTGAGTGCATGTACCCCATATGTTTAAAATGATTTCGGGGTGAATGCATGTTAGTTTTTACGTGTGTTTTGATGAAATATTGGTTCATGATCATGAAAAGAGTTAATAGAATCGGTTGAATAGAAACAACTAGAATGGATCCATTCGGTATAATTGGAATATATTTTCTAAACCAAGTAGAGGTTTGGAACCACAATAAGCATTTGTATGGTGCTCCATCGATAATATATTCCACCTTAGAATGACCGAATCATACGAAAACGAATACATGTCCATTTAAACGAGTCTAAGCGAATCTGGCATCACTCACTAGCTTTGTGGCTAACGTATTTTTAACATGCATTTCAGGTTGATTAGTTATCGGGAACCCGAGCTCGTACGTGTCAAAAGAGGAAGAATGTGAATAAATAAAACCGGCCTATTGGGCCGGCTAAGAGTCTAACGGGCTTCGGCCTATGTAATGTGTTTAGTAGTGTTTTGATAAAACTTTGGAAAGTTATGTTGTGGTTTGAAAAAGGGCTACGGCCCAAGTGGTTTGGAATGGGCTACGGCCCAAGTCTGTTTTCAAGAGAAAGTCCCGGCAAACTCAGGTTAGTAACGTTGACTAAACTAGTAAGTCTACCTTAGCGAGTCATGCATATTACGTCCTTAACGAGGTCAGTCGAGTCGGTATGATGATTCTGGGAATCATCGGGAGTCGTTATGATGATCCGCGGGGTTATCGGGAGTCGGTCCATAACTATGGGTACAAGGATCGGCGATTCGTGGAATCGCCGGGTTTAATGCACACACGAGTCTCGAGTCCCGGGAATTGGTGAACGGATGTAAACGTGTTAGTTATCATGCATTATATGTTTGGAATCATTATGTGACTTGTCGGTATGTGAATACGTGCTTATATATGTTAAAATAGCGTTTAACGCGCCGAAAACCCATTACAGCACCTTATAGGCGATTAGGAGTCTGGGGGGGACTCCTAATCGCATGAACTTAGGCGAATGGAAGGGATTTGGGGCGAGTAGGATATCATAGGGGCGAGTAGGGGCTCTACTCGCCTGTATATAGGCGAGTAGGAGTCCTACTCGCCTGAAACCATCTGCTACTCGCCTATACTGCTGCACACGGGTCAAAACACCTATAAATAGAACCCTTAACTCCCTAAACACCATTTGTGCAACCCTAACTGACCCTAAGCCTCCCACACACCTTGAAACACCTCTGGAGCTTGCTTTGCTTCAAAACACACCACCACCAAGCTTATACACCCTTCTTTGATAAAATCCAAGGTGTGTTCTTCATCCTACACCTTTGTAAAGTTGTTGTTTTGATTCCCCAAAAGTCCAGACCTTGTTTTGTTAAGTTTATGTCTTTAAAACCCTTTGAAAAGAGTTCTAAAACAAGTCTACACCATGATACTTGCTAAATGTGAAGTATTTGTGCATATGATGATTGTTGGTAATTATAACATGAATGTTTCCATGAATTTGTTGTACTTCTGATATGTAGGTGGTGTTAGGATGATTATCTATGAGTTTAAGCCCTTGATATGATGTTTAGGTGCAAGTATGCATTTTGACCCATTTGGGTAATTCTTGAAGAATAGGATGTATGATGTGATTCATTGCTTGATTGTGGTTAGAAATCATGTTAGGATGATGATATAACATAGGAATGATGAATTGCAACTTGTAGGAGATGAAACCTGATTGTTTCCATTTAAGGAAAGATAAGGTTGGTTGGTGAAACCTAGTACTTTGCCATTTTTGGAAATAATCGCACCGAGCCCGTTAGAGCAGAGGTAAATTGGGGGTTTTTGCTTGAAAAGGGTTGGTTAATAGTTTAGTTTTGATATTGGGTGTTTTTACATGTTTCGGATCTGATTTGGAGGGTTTAACGCGCGAAAACGCGCAACAGCAGAGCATCAGGCGAATAGGGCCCTACTCGCCTGAAGCTTCATGCGAGTAGGAGCCTACTCGCCTATAGCTTCATGCGAGTAGAGCCTACTCGCCTATACCCTCCCTCCTACTCACTAGTTGACTTTTCCTAATCGCATGAAGGTTTCCTAATCGCGTGTGCTGCTGTCGTAAACGCGTTTTGACATCCCGGAACATGATTTAACACCTAGGAACATGATAGGAACCCCGGGATACACCCAATGACTTAGTAAGACGTATTCGGACCTGATTATGCGTTAAACGGATGTTATGCTAGACTAGGTGAATTATTGCGCGTGCTAAGTGTTTAATTGCATATGTTGCATGATGTCTTGCATTTATCTAACACGTGGGATGTCGGGTCACCAATGGGATGTCGGGTCTTGTCTGGCACGGTCGGTTTAACAGTAAAGGTGTTTTCAAACGTTTATGGTCACGGTCTGGACATTCGGGGACTAGTTAGCCTGCGGGTTATTAGTCCAATACTTATACGCATCTTATGATAGGTCGCCGCTATCTGGGGCTATCATAACATAATTACTTAACTATTTTCAAGTAACGCAAACCAAGGTGAGTTTCACAGCCCCACTTTTACTGTTTTGCTTTTGGGGGGAGAAACATGCTTTGTACGAACTATTTAAAGGTCATGTTATACTATGGGCACTTTATGTTACTATACGGCTTTTATGGAAAGTCCCAGGGGGAAACCATGAATGTGCTGGCATGCACAACGAGGGAAATGTGGATAGATCTATTGGGCCTCACAAACCCCACTCGACGGCGGGGCCGGGCGGGTGCATATTGTCTCTACCTATCGGGTTACCGAGGCATCGGTAGCCCAGTCAATCTGGGCTGGTATCAACTTTTGGAACATGTTTAGTAATGGGTTCCCAACCGTAGTAGTAAAAACACTTAACGTCTAGCTAACGTTCTTATGACATAGTATTAACGGAAATGATCTTTGTAAAACTTGTGACAACACTTTTATAAAAGAAAACCTGTGAACTCACCAGCATTATATGTTGACATTTTTGGCATGTTTTCTCAGGTCGCTAAGGTAGCGGTTATCGGACTAGGCGCACGGAGTCATACACAGCGTCTATTATTTTGAAGCATATTAAACGATGTCTTTGTAAACAATGATATGTCTTTTGGTTGTAAACAAGAATGCTTCCGCTGCTGGTTTACAGCTCAAAGCATAATATTTTGGTTTTAAATATAATTATGAATGCATGTTTGTTGTATGTTTATTGTGATCGTTGACTGAGATCCTGGTGTGTCACGCGCCTCGCGGTAAAACCCCGCACGTGGAATTTGAGGGTGTGACACAATGGCAAGGCAAAACCTTTTAATACACTAAAAGTGTGAGGTCTTGGGTTCAAGTCTCACAAGGAGCAAGAAATTCGCTTTTCAAAAAAAAATATTTTACTAAACAATTACAACTATTCATATGTATAATATTTAAATGCAATATTATTATTATATTAAAGAAGCTAATAAATTTAGATGAGCAAATGTAGGTTGTAATTATTGTAAGTCAAAACTTAATTAATCAATTTGGTTCTAGCAATACTAAACATTAGAGTGATTTATAATAAATGAGATAATGAATTGTATTGAATTTTGATTTAAGATGTTCTTTTATTCAAGCTAAACAAATCGAGAGTTATGAACTTATGATACCTTTGGTTTATAAGGAAAAAGAAAGTTTTGTATCAAAGAATTAATATGTAGTTTTAAAATCCACCAACAATTTAAACCCACATTCAATTCTTTTATGTTTTGTCTCAACCATTTGAAACTTCCACATAATAAGTATCATTTGATGGCAATTATGAAGTATTAACATCATGTAACATATATCATTGTGATATGTGTGTATATATATAGATGTAACTTTCATAATTTATCTAATGCTCATTTCCTTCAAAACCCACTAAATTAAACATCCCATGACCTTCCTAGACCCTTGCACATCATAAACCACATCAAAACACGCATAAAACACGATCTAAAACTCTGTTCTTCGGCCACAATGTGCGATTTTTACCATTTTTTTCGGGTATGAAACGTGATTGTAAGTTCCCTTTTCTTGTGCCATTTTGTTCATTAGATCTTCCTTTACAAATGCCCTATTGATTTAGGTTCCATTGTTGTGGAATTCAAGGTATTGGATTTCTAGGGTTAGGGTTTAGTTTTGGGGAACAAGATGAAGTTTATTAATATTATAAAATGTTTTATTTTCATTTGAAATAGCTTGTATTATTTTATTTTATTTGTACTTAATTAGTTATAATAAATTATTTATTAATTCATAATGCCTAAAATCGGGTATATAAATTTAATATTTTACAAAACGAAAGTATTTTATGATCCAAAGTCATAATCTTCATTATTTTTATTCATTGTGTAACTTACAACTGTTTAGTCAATTCTTTATAATTATTGTAATTATTTACAATTATAGTCTAATTAATTAATTTCGTTCGAAACATATTCTTATCTAAATATTCAATTGGTAATATTTAGATTACTAAATCATAATCATAGACTTTTACCATATTTTTTTTGTGATACATATTAAGTTGTTTATAAAAAGAAACTCTAATTCCCCAAATCGACTTAGCAAACCCTAATGCCTTATTAGAACCCTAGTGACCTTAGACTCTTAGACTTTCCCTTATTAGTACGCTTATGCATTATAGGTTGGATTCAGCGGAATTCCCATTACTTAGCTCACGACCGCTTAAGTTGGATTTTGATCGCTTTCGCAAACTGTGAGTATATCTTTCCCCCTTTTTTTTTACTGTTTTACTACTTTGGGGTGACTCATGTACCTATATATTAATCAAGTTTCAATTTCTTATACTTAATGCAATTCTCATGTGTGTTTGCTTTATGTTAATTGGTGTGTCTATGACTTGTCAAAATCATTAACCGCTGGGCGGCCTAGCTTTTCAATGAATAGTACTATGGTATACCCCCTTGAGACTCTGTTGAGAGAATCTTGGTCATTGTCTTGTTAATTCATTATTCAGTTGGTTAGTCATGTGTTAGTCATTATTCTCAGGTTTGGTTTTGAACGGATATTACTTATTACATAATTGCAAATGGTACCGCACATGAATTGCTAAACATTTTTCCTACTATATTTATTCAAACAGGGTATGCTCACCAATACAATTTTTGTATTGACCAAAATTATTTTGTACATGTTTCAGGTTGTTTTGAGATGCATCCTTTAAGCTTTCGGATTTATATTTAGATTTTGATTCATTGTATTTCAATTTAGTTGGCAGTTAGAATCGTTGTATTTCATTTCAATGTAATAAATTATTTAATCAATGTATTCAAATTTACACTTTAGTCCATGTGCTATTGAACAATCGTCACTACGTGACACCTCGATGTTTCCGCCATCGGTTGGGGTGTTACAATTCAACAACACAAATTAATGTTTTGTTTCATTCCAACATGGCAACCAAACAAGACATGGAATGGTAATGATCAATTTCATTACCTTGTCCATTCCATTACCTCCTCCATTCTATTCCCTTGTCTATTCCATTGCCCCATACCAAACAGACCCTTAAGTTTCTGGTGTTTCAATATATTGTAAAATCTAAAATAAATAACATAGGGTAATTTTGAATAATTTAAATTATACCGATTTGACTCCCAGTTCATTGCACACCCGGTTTAATACTCTAACCCAAACAAACTTGGGTCCCAGTTCCCGGTCCAACTGGCTAGTTCAATCCGGTTTTCAAAACACTGTCTATAACCCATTACCCCGATTAACATGTTTGCAACTTGGTTACTACATGTGAATCTGTTTGACAACAACAACTACCATACGCAGATGATAGAAAAGATGCTATGAATGAGATAATAGGAAAACAAAAAAAATAAAAAACTAAAAAAGTAGCTATAAAAAGCTACTAATAACAAAAGTGGGTGATAAAAGCATAACATAGTAAAAATCAGTAGACATATAATGTGAAAGCTATAATTTGAACCTTTTTGACACGTTTAGATATATAGGTTCAATAATTTGATTTTGAGTTACATGATTCTTACAATAGTGTTTAGCCCTAGTGACCCTGATCTAATCTTACGAGTTTACAATAAATTCGTGGTGGTTCCCATTTTGTAATCAGTGACAATTCCAATCAAAGGGGTTGGCGACAAAAGTGTCTTTAGGGACTCGAGTGGCGATCTTGAGACGAATCCCCAAATTTAGCAAAAATGTCGAAAACAATTAAAAATGAAGCTCCATCCCATAATATGTTAAGATTGTAGACTCGCCTAATTAAACTGAACAAACCTTAGGAATGAAAACCAAACTTAAGTCGTTAGTTTTTTCATGCAAGGACTATTTTGTAACTTGTTACCTAGGGGTGTTTTGCGGGTTATTTTTTCGGGTTTCGGGTTTTTGGCTGAGAAAAAGTGACCCGATAGCTCAACCATTTAAGGTTCGGGTTGGGGTTATTTGGGTCCTGGTTAGTTCGGGTTGGGTTGTTTGGTTTTCAGGTTTAGATGTAATATGAAAATTGTATTTTCTTGGAAAAATATCATCAAAATTCATCATGTTACTTGGAAAAATATTATTAAAATTCAAACATTTTTTGACGACATGATATCAGTGGCGAAGGATTAGGGTGCCCGAACCCCACCGTTTTTGGCTCAGTGGTGGTTGTTTGTGATTTTCGTAGGTATTTTTTTTTATGAATTGAGTTCGGCCCCACCGATAGGAAAAAAATTGGGTCTCGTGATTTTCGGTCCCCATTACTATTTTTTTCAAGCTTCGCCACTGCATGATATAATAATGTTTACAAGTCCTAAAACTTGATGTTTAAGATGCCAAAGAAGTTAAACTTAAACGCATCTATAAAAAAACATTATATGTTTGAGTTTTCATTTGGGTTTTGGATTTCGGGTTTGTTTGGGTCGGGTTGTTCGGGTTTTTGGTGGGAAAAAGTAACCCTATAACCAATCCATTTAAGATTTGGGTTAGTCGGGTTTGAGTTATTCAAGTTTGGATTTTTCAGGTAGTGTCTAATTCGAGTTCGAATGGCTTCGAATTCGGATCAGGTTTCAAACTTAGATAAAAATGAAGAGCCCTATAATGTTACCATGCCCATCCCTCCTAAAATTACATTAACAACTCCCTTGCCAACTTTACTACAATCATACACCATCAAAATTTCCAACAATCAGTTTCAAACGTCCTATATGCTTCGATTAAACCCTACATTTCTCCAATCAAATCATTACAAACCACAATTTAATGCTCACAATATTCAATTCCTGATCATCTAATCATCAATGATCATCATCATCGTTCTTGCATGCAAAAAATATAATAATAATAATAATAATAAGAAGAAGAACAATGTCATGGGGATTAGGTTGGAAGAGGCTATCAGATGTGTTCCATCTATCATTACATTACGGTACAGACGACACGTTAGATGTAGATGATCAAAACCGTCCACCTTTATCATCACCATCATCCTCCAAAGACAATATTAAGAATAATAATAATAATAATAATGATCACGAGTTAGGCTTTCGAATCGATCTCGATTGGACAGCCAGAGATGACGATGTTCAGGTCGCCTTGAGGCTTCAATCTCAGGTTCGGTTCGGTTCTGTTCAGTTTTTACCCTTGACTATAATTATATTAATCGCTAGCTAGCTAGCTTCGATTTCGTTTAGTCAGTTATAAAGCTCGGTTATGGTTAACTTTGTCTAATTAACCAAACCATACAATTAGGACTAACTGAACATGGAAAAATAATTGTTGAAGTCAAACAGAAATTGCATGAAGGTTCGGTTTTGAGTTATAACATTGACATGTATATACTATACCTAATCCGGATATGGTTAATGTTCGGTTACTGGATGATTATTCGGTGGCTGCCAGTAAAACACATTTAAGTGTGTGACTTGTATTGTAATGAGCAAAATAAGAGTGTCGCGTAGTTTCGCGCAGTTTTTGAGAATGTTGCACTCTTTGTGGGGTGTTGCACGTAATACCAAATATGTTGCTATGTGAACTTTTGTTCAACAGATCAGAGAGTGTCGCACACTCGTGTGAAGAGTCGCACCCTATGTGGAGTGTTGCACATGGTGAAGCTGACTTGGCTCTAATACCAAGCAAAACACATTTAAGTGTGCGTAATTGTGATTTGTATTGTATGAGCAAAATGAGAACGTTACAAGGGAGGGGTATTTATAATACCCAAAGTTATACAATCTACTCTCTAATATATACATAATTAACCTTCAAGTAAACATAATTACATTGTTGTTTAACACTGTTTGATTATCGTTTACTTTAAGTTAACGATTAAAGTTTGCCCACTCTTAATTTCTCAGGTTACGGTTGCGTTGCCTTTGCCGCAAGATACAGTGGTGGTTAGGTTGTCTGAATGTGGTGATTTGGAGGACAGGAATGGGGATGGGAAGTTGGTGTGTTTGGGAATGGAGGTTGTGAAGCAAAGGGATCCGCTTAGGGCGGTGGTGATGTCACGAATTGGAGGGTCTGGACACCAGTATGATGGGATGGGGGTGCTTACTAAGTTGTTGAAGTCAGATTTTGCTGGTGAGTCTTCTGGTTCAGGTGTGAGTCATGGTGGTTCGGGTGTGGGTCATGGTGGTGGGGTGGGGGTGGGGGTGTGTGCTGATCACTGGATGAATGTTACTGTTCTCAGCATTTGTAAATGTGGGTTGTCTGTAAGTTTTCTCTTGCTAACGGCACTGACATATTGTTGACGTGTGATACAGGCTGTATGATACAACGAAAAATGGTCATGTTGGTTGTATGAGGGTCAAATCATCATCCTTGATGGCGTTTTGATTGAGAAAGAAATAACTTATGTGACCACTGGCAAACGTCTATGGCCCGTTTGACCTTTTTTTCCACCTGTCAGTCATACACCCGTATGATGTGACAGGAGGGCTGGTACACTAATGGCCTAATGTGGGTGGTGTCTCTTTAGAAGAACGCATGAGTTCTTGTTTTTGTTGCTTGTGCTCCACAGTCACTAGTGTTATGGTGTGGAATTAATGAAATAAACTTGGTGGACTATTTGTTGTATATGTATTTATTATAAGTGTACAGTCTGAGTAGTGCAGGGTTTGTGAAAATTAACGGTATTGATAAGTATATATAGTGGTACAATGGACAGACATCATTACCTAGTTTAAGATAAGCACAAGTAATTAACATAATAACAAACTAGACTAGGATAAACATAATAAACTGGATAAAATCAAATTACAGTTTTATCCCTTTTCAAGTTTATCTCTAACAAGTAGGTCAATCCTAAGTTTGTATATGTTTGAAGATGATTAAGTGCAAATTGTTACTCATTTTTTTCTAAAATACTGAACCAATCACAGATGTTTCCAGTAGAGTTGACAAAACTGCCACTTCTTGAGAAGTTATCTCTTGATAACAATAAGCTATTAAACTTGCCCCCTGAAGTTGGTGATATAAAAAGCCTAAAAGTACTCACAGTTGACAACAACTTATTGGTTACTGTACCAGGTTAGCTTGTGTTTATGTCCTCATTTCTCATCTCACCTTTTCAATTTCTGGAGTGATGTCATTCTGCATGCAACGTCCTTAGAAGTCATTCCAATTTATGTAGGTAATAGGAAATATTTACAGTTGTGACATATTCATTTTTTGTTTGTACAACAAACAGTTGAACTCAGGCAGTGTGTTGGACTCGTTGAATTATCACTTGAACACAATAAGCTAGTGCGTCCTCTTCTTGATTTCAGGTCATTAATTTGATTATAATATATTTTGATTACAATGAAGCTATACATGTTCTTAAGTTAAGATATGTTTTAACTTAAGCTTTGTATTCAGGGCCATGGCTGAGTTGCGTATTTTAAGGCTATTTGGTAATCCCCTTGAATATCTTCCTGAAATTTTGTCTTTGCATCAACTCCGTCATCTTTCGGTTGCAAACATTCGGATTGTTGCAGATGACTATCTAAGATCTGTCAATGTGCAGATAGAGGTAAGATGATGATGTGTTTTCTGTAGTAGTATGTGAAGATGGCAAGATGGGTAACGGGGTCTGATTGAAGTGTGGCATTTTTAGTGCAGGTCAAACAGGCTGCACTGACCCGCAAACCTTTTTTTTTTCCATGTTCAAATCTTTTTGTGCATTAAAGTAGACTTCGGATGACTTGCAAGTTTCAACCCGTGCTCCTTTTAGCTAACTTTTTCTATTTGACCCATTTAAACCATTTGATACAAAACACAATCAAATCGACACATTCATAAGTAAATGGTAGACATTTCCATCTTAAGGTTTATCATAAACCTAACTTGTATTAGATGGAATGCAGATTCTGAACAATTCCTACTTTGTTGCTTCACGACACAAGCTGAGTGCCTTTTTTGCTCTAATATTTCGCTATTCGTCATGCCACCATCCTTTGCTTGCATCTGCCCTTGCAAAGATAGCTCAAGATGATGGAAACCGTGTAGTTATTGGTAAAGATGAAAATGCTGTACGACAACTCATAAGCATGATGAGTAGTGAAAATTATCATGTGGTTAGTTGGCATTTCTTATCATAATATTTATCTATCCTGTTTCTCATTGTGATTTTTTGCAAGTAGATGTAATTTTTTTCCAGGTTGAGCAGGCTTGTTCTGCACTTACTTCTCTTGCCTCAGATGTATCCGTGTCACTTGAGTTGATGAAATGTGATATCATGCAACCCATTCAAAGAGTTCTGAAATGCAACGGGCCTCAAGAATTGAAGTCTGTCTTGCAAGTCGTGGCAAAGTTGGGGTTCATTTCTGATAAGGTGGCCCAAAAGCTGATGAATAAAGATGTGATAAGATCTTTAAAACTGTTATGTGTTCATAACAATCCAGAGGTAAACATAAGCTTGCCTATTATTATGTTTGTTAGTTTCTTAGGTCATTGTAATATTAATGGACCCGAAACATGTTTTATTGATCATAATAAAAATAAGTTTGACATACAAAATTGGTGTGTTTTAACCAATATGCTGATTCAGTATCTTTTCATCATATCAAGCTTACTACCTGACCTTAGTTAATCCATGTTCATAGAGTTGTTTCATTATGGAAATAATAATGTTACTTATTTTAGTTACGGAAATACTATCATTGAATATTATGATTACAGTAATTTGAAAGCTGCCTAGTTAATAATGTTACTTATTTTAGTTACGGAAATACAAGTCTTACAATAATCTGAATTGATTTTTAAATCACTAGGTTCAAAGATATGCTTTACTGGCTATTGGGAACTTGGCCTTTTGTTCAGAAAACCGACAGATTCTTGTTGCTTCTGAAAGTCTGAGGGACCTTCTTCTGCAACAAACAGTTGCATCTGAGCTACGTGTGAGGAAAGCTGCATCCCGTGCTCTAGCTATTCTAGGTTGTCTTCTTTAATGGGTTTTTTTGTACCTATAAATTTAATGGTTATTATTTTTGTGTTATTGAGTAGTGTAGTTATATGTGACTACAGGGGAGAATGAGAGCTTGAGGCGTTCAATAAATGGAAGACAGGTGGCAAAGCAAGGACTGAGGATACTTACAATGGATGGAGGTGGGATGAAAGGTCTTGCTACTGTACAAATTCTTAAGGAAATTGAGAAGGGTACAGGTAAACGGATACATGAGATGTTTGACCTTATATGTGGCACATCAACTGGGGGCTTGCTTGCAGTGGCTCTTGGAATAAAACTCATGTCCTTGGATAAATGTGAAGATATATACAAAAGTCTAGGTGAGCTAGATGACCCTTACGCAGTAGACTAGCTGGTAGCAAAATGGGATAGTTGGGTGGGTTGGATAATGGTCAAAATGGGTTCAGGTTGAAAGTTGAAACTAGTCATTTAAGTATTGATCAAAAAGCCCGGGTCGTTTTGGCTTGACCTGCAAATACCTTTTTGTCCATTTTCTTAGATTTTTTAAACAAGTTACGCATGATCACTACAGTTGACAAATTGACACCAAGATTGTGCTACTAACTTCTTTCTCATGATAGTTGTGTCAGATTTTACTTGTACAATTTTACAGGAAAATTTGTGTTTGCGGAACACGTTCCAAAGGATAACGAAGCAGCAACTTGGAGAGAGAAGTTCGATCAGCTTTACAAAAGTTCATCACAAAGTTTTAGAGTCGTCGTGCATGGATCTAAAGTATGTGATTCTCCTGTTTTAATTTCTAGATATATTTAATATTTAATAAGTAAAGGGCTAATTTGTATCAAAAGATTACTACTTTACAGTGAAGATCTTTTTTTTTCACAGAAAAACCCATTAAACTTTCAATCATTGCAAAAACATCAAGCTACTGACCTACTGTACAAGTTAGTAAGTTACCACTTTAAAATGATAACGTGACCGTAACTTTGATCATTTTGATCGTCTTGATGTGGTGTTGAGAAACTTCCTACCACCGGACAAGGTTAAAGAGTACCTTAATATTAAATATTTAACTACCAAGCTTTTTCAGGGCAAAAGAAATTGCTTCAAAGTTGGTTACCCTTTTATGGAATTGTAGGTTTATAGTTTGTAACTGCTCTCTGAATCGTGTAAATCACTATCATATTAAAGTATTTCAGTGGTTTAATTGGATAATTCAGATAGGTCAAGAACACGTTTGTGTTTTCTGTTGTGAAAACGTGTACCCCAAAATAGACCAAAGACTTCTGTTTTATAGTAAGGGAATCGTCACAACATTTACTTGAAATGACATAAAACCGGATGTTGAACTCCGTCAGCAGGAACTATGATTGGCTTCTGTCAACAGTAATTTAATTACTGCAATCGCAGTTGTTGCTTATCAACAAATTCCTATTTACTGATGATCCCTACTAATGCTGAGTACCTACTCTTATTACCGTTGATCAAACCTATTACTGATGATCAGCCTACTAATGATGATGATCAGCACTTCCTAGTGATGAGCAGTTCCTACCCATGATAAGATCCCAAGCAACTTTCCATCAACCATGCAGATCCGAAGCACGTCCTATAGATTTCAAACATGGTAATCGAATTTGTGCTTGCCATGGGTTTCACTCGTTGATTGGGCAGCGAGACCCACACCAAGGCCTCAGCCCCTTGGTCCCCCGCCTTGGAACCCCTGCCAAGGGGAGGCGTTGCCTCTTGAACCCCATGTTTGTCGGTGCCGTAATCAAATAGTTTTAAGTAAATCCAATTACCTAAAATGACTTGATGACACTAAGATTGTTCTTAATTTCTAAACTCTGTTATGGGATAGACCACAAATTCTAGTGCATGTATAACGGCTAAAACTATTCAGTTTCATCTATATCCAGCACAGCGCTGATGAATTTGAGAGATTGTTGAAAGAGTTATGCGCTGAAGAGGATGGAGATCTCTTAATAGACTCAGCAGTAAAAGGGATTCCAAAAGTTATTGTAATATCAACTTTAGTCAATATGGCGCCAGCACAGCCGTTTATATTTCGCAATTATCAGGTTTAGTAACATACCACATGCTTTCTGATTCAATCTAGATCATACTAATAATTAACATATCGACTAATATATCCTCATTTGAACTATAGTACCCTCCTGGCACAATAGAAGCTCCTTTGACAATTTCAGAAAACAGTGAGTCAGTAACATCAACCAATGGTGCTCAAATTGGATATAAACATGGTACTCACATGGGAAGTTGTAGACATCATATATGGCAAGCTATACGAGCATCATCTGCAGCTCCGTATTATCTTGATGATTACTCTGATGGTATGAACTCCCTGTACAGGTAGAAACAATGTGCAAGTTGGGCGGGTCAGTGTGTTTGGTTAAGAACCGATTTTTTGGTCTGGGACAGGTCGAACCAAAGCACTTTATATCATAATTTATCTTCAACTCTTTTGTATATAAACATGACAAAATATTTTCAAGTTTCCTGTAATAGTCTAATATTTTGAAAAAATGATGTAGGAGATTTATGCATCAAAAATACACATTAGGTAGCTTTCAATCCATTTGAATGGTTTCCTTTTCAGATAAATCTTGTTCACCTATCTGACCTATTAGATATCATAAACCGAACCCAAATCGACCCCATTTATAAGTGAATGGGCCACAGTTGCCACCTCTATCTCTAGGAAACATTTCCTCTCAGATTTTCTGGAGTGGAACCTAAGGAAAAAAAAACTTTTAAATGAAATATGGTTAGAATTTAAAAAGGCTAACCAAGTGTAGCACAGTAGAGGTGAAGTATGACATTATTAAGACGTCTACTACCATTAATTTGTTACAAGAGGTTAGTAAGTATGCTTTGAGCTTGTTCTTAAATCTGTGACATTTCTGCAGGTGTATTCCGTTGGCAAGATGGTGCTATTGTTGCAAACAATCCTACTATTTTTGCTATACGAGAAGCACAACTATTATGGCCTGATGCAAAAATTGATACCTTAGTTTCAATTGGTTGCTCTACTGTTCCAACTAAGGCAATTTCTCTCTCTCTCTCTCCCTCTCTAAATTATGTCTCTCAATAAGCATATTTCTTTTCCATCTTTAATGTTATTTAATAATCCTTTACATATTTGGGATTTAATCAATATTATGAAGACATAAAGATAATACAATATCATAGAAAGTGCAGGTGTTTGCATAACTTTCTTTTCTAATATCGACACACATGTATTAACTATATACTTTTTGTATTTGATTTGTGTTTGATTCTAGGTTCGAAAAGGCGGATGGCGTTATTTGGATACCGGTCAAGTATTGGTTGAAAGTGCATGCTCAATTGACCGCATAGAAGATATGCTAAGCACATTGCTTTCCATGATTCCCGATATTCAGTATTTTCGGTTCAATCCAGGTTGGCTTCTTATCATAGAAATTCTCCATCTTTTCTACTTGTTAAGTTTTACACTTTCTCCATCATTCAGAATATAGCAATAGCAATAAAAGCTACTATAATTGTATTTTATGTCTTCTTTTGAAAGTTTGAGTATTGTGTGTGTATAGGACAGTTTATTACAAAACAAATTAGTTATATATTAAGCATCCCCACATACACATATCTCTCCCACTATGTCCCGCAAATACGAAGTACAAGTGTTTATGAGGTTCTCACAAGAGTCACAGTTCTCTACTAAAATGAGTTATTTGTTAAACATTTCTAGACACACTCTCATACACACACGATATATATATATATATATATATATATATATATATATATATATATATATATATATATATATATATAGGGGCAGGTTCAAATACAAAGTAATACAAACGTGCGAAGGATGCGAAGGCACTCTTGTACATGATAATTACGTAATGTTTTCATGAACATACAAAAACATTACGTAATTATCATGTACAAAGTGCATGATAATTACGTAAATATCATACACTTTGTACATGATAATTACGTAATGATAATTACGTAATGTTTTCATGAACATACAAAAATATTACGTAATTATCATTACGTAATTATCCAGTACAAAAGTGCCTTCGCATCCTTCGCACGTTTCTTTTACTTTGTAGAATAACCGCCCCCTATATATATATATAAATATAATGTCTTATAATAATTAACATCCTAAACTGTGATTGCACTGACAAAATTATCTTAAGAATTTTTTAATCTTTTAGTTATACTGATTCAGGAGATTGTATACATTAAAATAGATTTTAGTTCTCTTTCAACCCGTTTGAGATAAATTAGAACTTGTATCGACCCATTATAAGGAAATTTGTTGAGCATGATAACATCTGGAGTGCTTGATGTCATCATCAATTAATTGTTTGAAACTTGTGTTTATGGCTTCTTTTTACAGTTGACGAACGCTGTGATATGGAGTTGGATGAGACTGATCCCACAATATGGCTAAAGTTGGAGGCAGCCACTAATGATTATATCAAAAACAATTCTTCGGCATTTAAAAATGTGTGTGAAAAATTGTTGCAGAATCACAATGATGAGAAATTTCCTGACAATCTGCAGTCTCAACAGTTGTTCAAGGCAAAGCGTCCATGTACTGGTATGATTTGCATCTTCAGGTATAAGGATGGGACAATGTGCTTGAACTATTGCTTAGTAGTGGTCAGTTATGACCCAAAACCAAACCATATACCAAGTTTTAGGGAAAATCATTTCACAAACAGATCACTTTCGGTCATATATGGGTCAGTTATTGGTTAAAATCAAACTGATTCGGTTAACTCAGGTATCCCTCAAAGATTTCAGCCCAACATGAAGATGACAAAAGCCTATATAACACACACACAGACACATATATTTAAAACTAATATATCAAAGTGTAGTAGTGTACTATAATTTTAGGCAGATCGGTAATTAATGGTTTGATTTTTACCATAACCATACTGATTCATCTGGTTGATCAAGAAATAAAACCAAACCATCTATTACTTAGGTTATGGTTAGTTTTTTATGCTCACCAGTTACATAGAAAACTACGTAAACAGATTCTACCCATTTACTTATGTTTCATCAACCCAGTTACGTATTTTAATGCACAAAACCTCTTAAATCATTGTAATTTGTAATATTATCCAACGAACTAGTTATTAATAAAAATTTGACAAGAACCCAACACGGTTGCGCCTATACTAAAGCATTACCTATTTTGACCCGCCCATTTTGCCATCTCTAACATTAACCCCCGATTCTTGTAAGCAATAGGTGAAAGCAGAGCCTGTTTAGGTTGGAGGCGTAACGTGCTACTTGTGAAGGCTTCAAATTCTGGAAAAAATTTCAACCATGTTCCATCGCTTGACACATTTTGTTGTGGAAATGGAATAAAACTATCCGTTATGGATGTGACAACATCAGAAACGCTTAAGCCAGTACCAGAAACATCATTTCCATCACCATTTGCATCCCCATTGTTTAGCCCATCAAATCGACATCTTAATGGAAAAAGTTGCCCCCTAGAAATACCATCTGCGCCTAGACAGCTTTCGGTTCCGATTCGGTCGTTGCATGACAGGTTACAAAATTCCCCACAGGTTGGAGTTGTTCATTTGGCTCTTCAGAATGATACAAATGGATCAGTATTAAGGTTAGTTATTTCTGCCTTCAACAACTAGTTTTGGATAACTATCCAATAGTCTTGGTTTTAGGGGCAAAATGTTAAGGTTGACTAACGGGTCAAAACATTCAAGGTCACTTCTTAGTTTAAATTTTAAAAACATCGATAATAATGATTAGAAAACGTTATTAAAAATAAGATCCGATTTATTTATTCGTTGTTAAAAATTTAGGAGGTAGCAAACACTTCATTATGCGACTTCTAACACTTTTCCAATCTGATTAAAGGTTTTCAAATGGACGGTAAGGTGAGTTAGGTAGGCAGATTAGGTAGTGTGTTGGGTCAACGAACGCACTTTTAGTGAGTTGAAACGGGTTGGGTCAATGGGGGTCGTTAACGAACATTTTTGTTCTTTTACATATTTTATAAATAATTAATACGATGAATATGACTGCAAAAAAAATATGTGAGTCCAACAATAATCTAGTTTTTTGGGCGGCTGTATACATTCAAATTACATCCATATAAGCTAATATTTAGACTAACCAAATCAACATGCTTAAGTATTTGGATCAATATTGGAACCTCTATGTTTGATCCTTTAGCACTAAACATATAACTCAAACTGACACATTGTTACATATATGGGTGATGTGTGGTTATTGTTCCAGCTGGGAAAGTGATGTGTTTGTGATTGCTGAACCGGGTGAACTCGCAGACAAATTTCTGCAAAATGTGAAATGCAGCTTTCAGTCAATGTTGAGAGGGCGGCGTAGGAGACACATGTCACACATTACAAACATATCTACTATTGCTGATTTGGTAGCTTGTACACCTTGCTTCCAGATTGGGGTTGTCGTACATCGCTACATAGGACGCCAGACTCAGGTATGCCTTAAAAAATGGGCAGGTCATATGGGTTAAGTAATTGGTCGAAATGGGCTGGGTCGAGAACATATAACTTTCCATTCATTTCGTTTCTAGCTAACCTTATTCTTTGTCATTCTTTTAATAAACGTATTCATAAGTAAATGGGTCAATATTGTGACTTCTAGCAAATTGGTAAGTTAATAATCTGTGCCTTTGTGCTGGTGGATGAAGGTGAATGAAGATGATCAAGAAATTGGGGCGTACATGTTTCGCAGGACAGTTCCTTCTATGCACTTGTCTCCTGCAGATGTTCGTTGGATGGTATGTTTTAGATTTTATAAATTAAATTATCATTTAAGAGTAAAGTGCTGTTTATAGCAGTATATGTTTTGCAAATATAATTGACATAAACTTGTTTTGATTATATCTACCTCTTGTCTTAGTTTGGGGTGCTAAACGGCCAAACGGGTCATGTTTTACATATGTTAATAAATCACTTGCATTTAACTGCAAAATTTAATACTTGTACTTTTTTACTTATTGTTTTTGACCATGTTAAATACCCAACCAGTCTAAGTTAGTACATAAAACACCTTTTCTAAAATTTACAAAATAAATGGGCAACCCACACACCCGACCTGTTTACATAAACAAATTCCGAAAACGACCCGGACATGTTTAGATTAAATCCAAGGGTATAAACAAGCCAAGTCACTCGTTTGCTACTTGAATCAGCTCGCTAAAATCTTGGTTAATTGAGCCGAGCATATATGAGCTTGAGCCCAAATTGAACGTCATTTAGTAAACGATCCCAAACTTGACTAGCCTCGCAAGTTTAAACGAAACTATTATTTATTTATTATAAAAATAATGTGTTTTGTATTGTAAATATAATAATGGTAAAGTAACTAAATAATATATATTAAGTCCCATAAAAAATATAATCATAAATATACACAAAAATGAACTCTCTTTTAACTTAAACGCACGTTTGAGCTAAGCTCGACTCGTTTACACCCGCCATTAAACCCAGATTTATGTTTGTTAACTGATGTGGTGGTAAGGTGCCTCTTCTCTATCCAATACGCGGAGGTTTCAATTCTTGCAAGGTGGAAGCATTGGAGTATTTAAGATTAGGCTCATTGATTGTAAAAAATAAAATAAAAATGATGAAAATTTGCAGGTTGGTGGCTGGAGAGATAGGATTATAATATACAGCGGTTTATACGGGCCATTTCCAGCCCTGATAAAGGCGTTTCTAGACTTGGGTGCAAAAGCAGTTATATGCCCTACAACAGAGCCCAAAGAGACGTATACACAGTCAACATCATCTTACGGATCTTGCGATTACTTGACTGAATTACAGAACGCCAAATTCGAGATTGGAGTGGAGGAACATGAAGAGGATGATCTCGGAACCATAAGCCCTATCAGCGAATGGGAAAACATGACTGAAAGAGACAGCACTACGGATGCTGGAAGCCTCATTTGGGACGATGATGACGAAGAGGAACTCTCCAAGTTCATATGTGAAATATATGAATCGATACATTTGAGAGGAGAAAGAGTTGATTTTGCTTTACGACAGGCGCTTGCGTCTCATCGATCAATTAGGTACTCGTGTCATCTTCCTCGCATGCTCTGATTTGATCCTGTAAAAAACTAAAAACCATGAACAGGAAGGCGGGAAAGTGGTATGTTAACTGAGAAATAAACAGAAATACGAAAAAGAATATTATTTTATTGTTTATATCTTTTAAACTAAAAGTTAATATATTTTTTGTTTTTTATTGAATTAAATAAAAATACGAGAAAAAGAATACGGGTTTCTCCGTTTTGGGTCTCTTTGTGTGCAATTTTGTTTTCTTTGTGTTTGGAGTAAAGATCCAGTATAAATAGCTTTTTTGGTAAGAACTGTGAGAATCAAAGGAGGGTATTTTTTTTTTATTTTTTTTTTCAAATTTTTTTTTTCCCATATTGTTAAACATGTATTATAGTATTGAAAACTAAAAAAAAATGGTGTAGAGTAATTACGTGTAGAGTAATTACATAATTACTCTAGTGTAAACTAATGTATTTACCTTAATGACGTAATTACACTAAAAATTTTTTTTTTTTTTATTTTTTTTGTATTATTCATCTAGAAAGAATGTTTAAGCACATGGGAAAAAAAAATTCTAAAAAAAAATAATTTTTTTTACCCCCTTTGATTCTCACAGTTCTTACAAAAAAACTATATGTATTTGATCTTTACTCTTGTGTTTGTTTATGTATGTTGATGAGGAAATATGCAAATCGTCTAGGGTATGTGGGTTGTATTTTCAACCTAAATAGGCGGATTGCGCCTATCATAGACTTTAATTATTTCTTGGGGAAAACAAATTAGCGGATTTCAACATTGGCCTAAGGAGGAAGACTCTCGTCTTGCGGTTGCAACTCTGCTGCGATGATAGCATTGACTATTGATTTGCTCATTTGGTTGAGTCGAGTTGATAACGCCTCGATATGAGATTGCAACGAAGTGGTGGGATCAACTTGATAGAGGCCAGTCTTCGATGGCCGACTTCGAGGGTTGTACCACTGATAACTGTTCACGGCGATTTCTTCGATGAGATCATATGCTTCCCCAGGCCTTTTGTTCCCAAAAATTCCTCCCGCGGTCGCGTCACGTGTCTGCCTTGCTTGATTTGTCAACCCATTGAAGAAAGACGAAACTTGTAACCAAATTTCGAGTCTATGGTGGTGACATTTTCTCAGCATATCCTTGAATCTCTCTCAGGCCTCGTAGAGTGACTCTCCGTCTTCTTGGGAAAAGGTGGTGATGTCATTTCTTTGCTTTGCAGTCTTGGCTGGGGGAAAGTATTTTGAGAGAAATTTTGGGCAAGGTCAGATCATTTGGTAATGGAGCCTGAGGGTTGCGAGTTCAGCCATGCTTTGGGTCGATCTTTTAGTGAGAAAGGAAACATGCGAACTCGGATAGCGTCAGGCGTGACGTTATGCAACTTGAAAGTATCACAAATTTCGAGGAAATTTGCGATATGAGCATGGGGATCTTCATCGGGTAAACCATGAAACATCTAGGTTTGTTGTATCATGTGGATGATATGGGACTTAATTTCGAAGTGGTCGGCATCAACGGCGGGTCTATCGATGCTAGGGCCTAAATCATTGATGGAAGTCTAGCAAAATCAGAGATTGTTTGTTCAACTTGTGTCATTTTTAATTTTTGTTCTTTTCTTCTAGCTCGAAAATATCTTTCAGGTTCTTCAAGAGGAGGTACGAGTATGGGTGAAGGACGCAAGTTCATACACTACCCAAGAACCTTTAAGATGAGATTTTTAACAAAAACACTAAGAAAAAGAAAATTGAGTAATTTTTAAGAAAACCTTTCTCTAAAACAGTCGTGTCCTCGGCAACGGCGACAAAAAACTTGATAGCGTGGGGTTTTAAAGACTTAAACTTATTTTCTTTAAAAATGGCAAGTTCCCGGCGGAAGTGCCAAAACTTGGTGAAAAAGGAAATTAAGTCAAAAACAGTGGTGTGTGACACTTTCAAGTTTTAAATTTATAGTCTAAAACGATTGTTGCTTAACGTTCTAAACCCCATACAACAGGCAATTGTACCTATCGTGAGTAGTATAGAAATGAGTAAGTAACGAGTATCGAATCCAATTACACGATTTTTACTACTCAGCTTCCTAAAAATTACTAAGAGAGTTTTTAAAATACGAGAATAAAAATAGAAGAGAGATGTAAACCGTAAGAGAAATCAATAGCAAAACAAAGGTGTTGCATCAGGATCTGATGTTACCTGGTATGAAATAATAGTAGACTCTTGTTTAAGTGGTGTGTTCAAGATTCGCATTACCGCATAACTATAAAAACGATTTGTATTCTTAATGTTATTGCGAGGGTCTCCCTACCCCAGTAAGCTCACATCTGAACAGTGAGGGGCGGATCAACCAAGATTATGTGCACCCAACCCTAGAAAACCCACCACCCAAGGTTGCGATATTGACATTTAACTACTAGTTTCTTTTATGAATAACTTGCCGACGGCCGGAGCATGGCCGAACAAGCTACCACTTGACACCATAGGGGAGTCATGGCTGTCCCGCTCACACTCATCCCCTACTTTAATTAATTAACTTTTCAAAAAGTAATTGGCCTATTACTAATTGTGCGATATAGTATTGGAAGAAAATAAAGACCGTTTTCTTCAAACACATGTTCACCAATTTTTGGTTTGCGCCAAAGCTATCACATGGATCATAAAGCTAAGTCACATAACCAAGTCTTCGTTTATCACTAGGACCATGTATAAAGACCGTACCGACCCTAAGTGAGATTTTGGTAGTTGAGTATTAAGCCACAAAGTGTGTGTATTTCTATCCACAAATGGGCTAATCACTACATGTGGAATTAGGTTAGCTTACAAGTGCGCGGGTTTTTACACGCCACGGAAACACTCATAAGTCCATCCACTTCCTATCAAAACATCCCAAAGACCAAATACTAGGTGATTAATTAGTTAATTCACCAAACAAAGAAGTAGTAGAAAAAATGTTAAGATCACAAAACATCACTTTAAACAAAAATAAACTATTTATTTCATACCAAGTTCCATCATCACCCTAGCAACACCCAGAGAAATCTAGCTTAACATGGTTGATACAACAAGCTCACAAGATTGGTTTTGTGTACAAAACATGGTGAGGGTTGTATGGAGATTTCTAGTGGTTTTGGGTGATTTCGGGTTGTTTCTCTCTCGAATGTGGTGTTTAAGGAGTGATCCCAAGCTCCAAAGGACACCTAAAAGTCCCAAATATGGCTGAAACTTCGTGTAGAAGGTGAAGAATTTGATGGGTTAAGGGATGCCAAAGTGAGCAGTGGAGTTCTCTATTTATAGGCCTTCAAGCAGGAGCACGTCCATGCTTTAAAGTGTGGCACGACCGTGCACAGCACCTGGTACTGTTGCAGAGTCCTTGCACGCAGATTCTATCGGTCTGGTTGGCAAGCACGCTTGTGCACATGTAGTGGCACGCCCATGCACCTCACTTCGTGCAACCATCTTGTCAGTTTGGTCGGTTCTGAAACATTCCTGGATACGCGTTGACTTGAGCACGGTCGTGCACCATGGTGGGTACACCCGTGCATGCCGGTGCACTTCACTTTTTGCTTCCTGCTGACTTGGAAATGTTGACTTGTTGACCCGGGACAGGTGCACGGCCATGCACGGCCATGCACGGATTAAGCACGGCCATGCTGCATCTGAATCAGCTCTCTAAGTCTTCAATTCCTTGCCTTTTGTGCCGTTTTTCTCCTCTTTTCACTCCTCGACCTCAAAACCTGCAATTATCAACAAAGAAAGATAAATCATGATATAACTAAAGCATGATTTTGGATGGAAAACGGGTGAAAATGTGTATGTAAAACGTGTGCCATTCTCGGCACATCAATATCCCAAAAATTGAATTGAAGAAAAAGATGAAACATCACCTAAAAAAAATTCACACATATGATGATATTTGAGAGGATAAAAAGACCCAAAATGGTTTTCTTAACTCCTGAATTGTACACAATACAACACACACACACTCTCTCTCTCTCTCTCCCCCTCCCTCTTTCTTCAAAATCCCCTGAGATTCGGCACTGCCAAAGTGCGGCTGCATGCGGTAGAGATTAGATGGTGGGCTCAGAGTGGGAAACTAGAAAGACAAAATGTGGTGGGGAACAGGGTTGGTAAAGCAGTGTAGAGAGAGAGAAAGCAACTAGCTTAGAGAGAGAAAGAGAGATTATAGAAGGTCTGATTAAAAAGCCATATATAGCATGCCCACACATATTCCAAGAATGAAGTTCCGTCAAAGGTAACGGAATCTCACAAACAACGTTAAATAATTGTTCAAATAAATGGATTATTAATTTATAAGTTAATTCTTATAAAATGTGTATTGTTACATTTCATGTATTCTAAATTACATCTGGTTGGTTGTATTTCTAAAACCTAAAACGTGTATTAATTTGTATGGTTTATATTTATTATAGAGTGTTTCATACATATATACATATTCAAAGGTTCAAGAAAAACCTAATGAAAATTAACGATAGCGAAAATATCAACGAGGAAAGGAAGAAATAATACTACTTACAATACCACCTTCACTATATAATTAAAGTTCACTAATTTCAAAATGTAATAAATTATAATGTTCTTGCATTTTTAAGATACATTCCCACTTTCACAAATGTGCAATGCAACAGACACAAACACATATTTATATATTTCACCTCATTAAATAAACAACGAATGCTACTTTGGATGCAACTTTGGGGGTAAAATACTTCCGCTATAAGATAACAGGCTGTCACTACTATAGGGATAATTGTATTCTTTGCTCGTTCCTTCGTAATTTGATGAAGTTGATGATGATGATTGAGTGCCAAGGTTAGGCCCCATCAGTTCCAAAATGCTCTCTAGCTCTTTCACAACTTCACTCATTATTGGTCTTTGATCTCCTGTATCCTCAACACACCTTAGAGCCAAATCCACAAACCTCTCAAAACCTTTAAGTTGGCTACTCAAACCAATAGTCGGGTCAAGGATCTCTTGTAAGTCATATAGTTCTTTATTCTTATTCATTGTTTCTTTCACTTCTCTCACAATGTACTTTCCTTTCTCGATTGGTTTTCTTGCGGTAATTAACTCCAACAACACAACTCCAAAGCTAAAAGTGTCACTCTTTTCGGTCAGTTGTTGAGTCATGTAGTACTCAGGATCCATGTAACCCTACATCCATCAATAGTATCACAAATCACTAAAGGATTCCATTTACCACTATTTATCATGTAAATAAGTCAATTTGAGTTATATACATCTCTGACTTATAGAAAAATAGTTTAAAGTAGCAAAATGGTTCAATATGTAATGTGCCAAAAGTCATCCACGGTAATCTCGTAATCAAATCCCATTCCAAACATTGCATGTTTTGACTCGTTATCGAATATGTAATTTTTTTTCTATAATAATTATGGTTTATTCATTTACCATGTTTAAATAATATAATTATGTGGGCGTAAGAATATGATGCTAAAAGGAGCACTCATTGCAAACAAGAATAACTAACCATGGTCCCTTTGACTTGAGTGGTTACATGTGTCATACCAACATCACTCAATGGCTTGGATAGTCCGAAATCAGCAACCTTTGCAACTAACCGTTCGTCTAGTAAGATATTATTCGTCTTAACATCCCTATGTATGATTGGGGGATCCGCGTGATGATGTAAATATTGCAAACCTCTCGCCGTTCCAAGTGCTATTTTAAGCCTCCGCATCCAATCCAATCTAATGCCCGATATCCCTGCACACGTAAACAACGTTGAAACTACAAAGAATGAAATGAACTTTCTGGACCTGTAGCCACTAAAATAATTGGATGAAAAAAATTCATAGTGACACATATATTAGTTATGACCCTAATAGATTGCTTTTGTAGTTTTTATTCTGTTCTAACTGTTAGTGACATAAAAAGATTATGCTTTTTAAGGTTCCAATTACATAAACATCACAAGCACAAAAGACTTAAAATGTGAGTACCTGAAAGACTATCCTTAAGTGTACCGTTGACGATATACTCATAAACTAGCATTTGTTCACCCAAATCAAAACAGAACCCAATGAGAGCCACCACATTCTTGTGGTGAACTCTTGAAAGAAGCTCGATCTCATTCTTAAACTCGAGCCCACCCTGTGAAGATTCTTTTCGAGCTCTCTTGATTGCAATCAACTGCCCATTCGGAAGAATTCCTTTATATACCTACACAAAATTGTTGTGATCATTAGTTTATGAAAATCTTTTTATAACAGCTACAGATCTACTAACACTAACCATGCCGTATCCGCCTTTTCCTATGCTGTTATTCTCAGAAAAGTTGTTTGTATACGTTTGAAGTTCTTCAAAAGTGAAGGATCTTGCTCCTTTCAACTGAGGAACACCACCACTCCCGCTGGATGGATCCCAGAGTGCTGCAATTGATGCATTACTATATAAGAATCATCTATTAATACAATTATAAATCTAACAACTTTAACATTAGTTTAAAAACTTCTTGTATATTTCGACGTATCAAATATGATTTCTATTAAGTGTTAGTACCTTAACAACATAAATAGAAATTTTTTTATAGATGGTTAGGAGAAATTTGTATATAATTTGTAAATTTGTTGTAGCGCGATTATGACACTATTACCAAATGGTTCGCTCTGTTGGGGGGCTCTTTCAGCTCGTTCTTTATGACGAAAAATATACATTCCTACAAGAACTAATAACACCACAATCACAAAACCACCAACCGTTGACCCCACGATAATTCCAGTGTTAGATGACTTGTGCTTGGTACCTAAGTACAAATACAAATACATAATTAATCGTTATACGAAATGCGCGCTAACATAAAGAATGAAAATACCTGGAATGAAGTTATAGGTTGCAGGAGTGAAAAAGTAGATGTTGAACACATCTGGAGGAGTAAATTGTTGAGGGCTAAGTGCGAATACGATCCCAAGAATCCCTGTCCTATTGAAACTTGTTTCTCCATAGGGGAAAAATTCAAGATCAACCACTAGATAATCATCCACATTTCTCCTAGGATTCTTTAATGACACTGAATCTACAGGGATATTAGTTTTCTGAAAGGCTCTTATCAATGATTCATGAAGTGTGTCGTAAATGGTGGAGTTTCCTAACAAAGAGAAGGAAGGATCTTTGAAGAAAATTGATCCTGTGTATGGATATGCACAACGACAGTTTGGACTTAAAACCAGGTTAGAATCACATGAATGAGGCCCGCAGTTGTCCATTGGCGTCGAATATGATGTAGTATTTCTAGGAGGGGAACAAAATTGGAACGTCACACCAGATTCTCTACATATTAGATTATCGGCTAGTCTGCAATCATAGTTTTATATGCTTTAGTCAACAACGAAAGAGACAACTGTAGTATGTACATGATTCTATATGATGATTGATGAGCTCGGATATGGTGATATATTAGAATATTGAAACAATATATATGTTTAAGGTTTTACCCATCCAAAATTAAATTGTTATCCAGCTAACTCAATTTTTATAGAATCCTTACATCAAACCAATACTATCATTGTATCGCTCTTGTTGGACGAAGTTCCCTATTTGATTATGTTGAAGATCAACAAGTTGAAGTTGTGTGCTGGGATTTGAACTGATATCCAAAGAGCCGTTTATCATGTTGTAACTAAAATCGCTGTCAAAACAACCATTTCAAGTTAATCTAATAGTAACATCATGTGGAAACTTTTTTAACAAACTAATGTACTAACACAATCTGTAACTGAGGAATGCTGAATAAGGCAGAAGGCAGTCCTCCTCCAAGGTTAGTCTTATGCATCTTACTGCGTGTATAACACACCGCTAATCAACAAGTCATCTATTTGGGCTAGACTATTTAATCTGTATAACTTTACTTACATAGTTCTCAGGGCCCGTAGAGATGATAACCATGACGGTACTGTAGACCGATCAAAAATATTATTGCTTAAATCCCTGAAAATGTGTAGTGATTAATATATATTAAGGAAAATGAGTTTATAAAGACCTTCTCTTTTCTTGATACTTACATATAGTTTAGGACGTTCATGCCTGTAAGATTAGGTATAGGGCCAGTCAATTGATTGTTTGCTAAGAACCTACAAAACACAATTTATCAAACCTCTTGTACTTGAAATAAAAACAAAATTAATTAATCTTAGTGTTTGTGGTTGTCGAATTTACATCGCAGTTGCATTGATAAGTTTGTTGATGCTTGATGGGACATTTCCAGTCAAAGAGTTCCTATCAAGTCGTCTAATTCGAAACACGACATTCAGTTTCCAGTTAACATGCAGATCGAATAGCGAAAACGAACTTAAAAGTTAGATAAATAAAGATACTCACACTACTTGAAGAGATGTGACAAGTCCAAGGGTCGAAGGAATGGTCCCAGTCAATTGATTGTTTTCTAATAACCTGATAGATCAAACAAAAGGTCAATTTTGGTTATCGTTAACGCTTTTTTTTTTTTTTTTTACTAATCGCTAATAGCATCAACTGAAACGTACAAATGAATCAGTTTCATGTTGGCGTTGAAGAGCCCCGGAGGGATTTGACCCGAAAGCTGGTTGTCTCCTAAGTGACTGAAAACAACAAACATATATATTATTGCAAGCAGGAGAAAGTGGAAATTAAGAAAACATAGTTTATAAACATACAAGTGTTGAGCATTAGTTAACATATCAAGACCAGATGTATTCCCGTTAGAAACTGGTATACTTCCTGTGAGCTTGTTGCCAGTGAGATCTAACCAATCCAGATTCTTAAGATTGCCAATTGAAGCTGGAATGGATCCCGTGAAGCTGTTTGAATTCAGAGATCTATGCAATACCCATTGTGAGTAAATATAGTTTAAAAATCACTAGTTAACATAATATGCATGCTTGACCCAAATAAAAAAGACTAAGCTGCAGTTTTTCGTCCGTAAGGCTTGCTAACATCAGGTTTCGTCCCCCTTTAACACTCATTTTTGGTAACATTTTACGTCTTCATACTTTTAATTCAGTTCATAAACATTATTAGATTTTCTTCCCTAAGGCTTGCTCCAAACATCAAGTTTCGTCCTGCTTTAATACTTTTCATCCCTAACATTTTATGTCTTAACACTTTTAATTTAATTCGTTAACTCCGTTAGATTTTTATGTTAATTCAAATGACCAAAATACCCTTCATAATGAAAATATAATTAAACTAGGTGATTGCCTGCATTTACACGCGGTTCAACAATTAACAATTATTTAGAGTGGTAAAACCTATAAAAATCATTAATTATAAAAATTTTAGTTTTTTAAAAAAATATTAATTACTTTGTTTTTAAATACATATTTAATATTCTTGACCGATTTTGACCAAAGTAATTAATGATTTTTTATTAAAAAAAACTAAAAATCTTATAAATTACATGGACGTGCCATGTGGCACAATATGGAGGTGTCTAGATTGAAGGTTGAATATGGGAGTGCCTTGTGTACCTAGGGATGTTTTGTTTATTATATGTTAGATTTTGACTGATTTTGACCAAAGTAATTAAGGATTTTTTTATGTTAGATTAGATTTTGATCGATTTTGACCAAAGTATTTAATGATTTTTTATTTAAAAAAACTAAAAATCTTATAAATTACATGGACGTGCCATGTGGCACAATATAAAGGTGTCTAGATTGAAGGTTGAACGTGGGAGCGTCATATGTACCTAGGAAGGTTTTGTTTATTAGATGTTAGATATGGTGGCCCCTCTTCAAATACCCACTCCTACAACTAGACTTTTTGTGTCCGATTATCTTCACTATTCACCATTAAGTGAACCTCTCCGACCACTTTTGTTTTGTAGCAAAGATGTTTATAAGACAATAAACTAACAACATCGGTCATCATTTCAGTCTTGTGCTCTAACTGCTTCTCCAATGTACTTTGGAGTGTGGACTCCGAGTTATTATCCGGCAAAGACCGGCAAGAGTCGTCTTTTGATTTCGATTATTGTGTCGATTTTGATGGTTCAATAGTGGAGTTTATAGAACATGGTATTTCGGTAATTTGACAAAAAAATAATAGAAAAGTCTTACAAAGTCAATGAATTTGATTAAAGGGTTAAGATATGAAACACCAGGGACAAACAGTGTAAAAGGCGGACAAAACCTAATGTTTTGAGCGAATGTCAAGGAAAAAACTACATTTTTACCCGTTTTTTAGTAAATGTAATGTAAAACTCACTACTAAAAAAACTAGGCATTAATTTGCGACGACCATTCTCGGGCCTGCGTGTATGCCGCATATGCCTTAATGGATTTCCTTAATAAGGGATGCAGCATTTGCGGAGTCCACGCATCTTAGAAAAGGGCCTAGATAGGAGCGTCGGTATAAAATACCATTCATAAGTTGATAGTGCTCGGACTTGTATTGGATCTTTCGGGCTTCCGCTTTTTGGGGCGGTAGGGTACCCGTGGCTAGGTATGCCTGGATAGGGGTCATCCATGACCCGACGCCTGTTTGTGTTATGTTGACCTGTCTAAGTGGTACTGATGACTGAGCCAGAGTTTCGATGCGTACCTCTTTGGCCATATGTGGCCAAGCTGTGGATGCCATCTTGCTGAGAGCGTCCGCTTCTTTGTTACCGTTGCGGTTAATATGGACGATTGTGCAAGTTGTGAATTTTTTGGCGAGGAGCTTGGCTTGGTCGACATATTGCGCCATAACCGGGTCTTTAGCGTCGTAGACGCCGTTCATGTGACCTGCTATGAGCATTGAATCGACATGGGCGTTGAGGTGTCTTGCGCCCATTTTGTCTGCTAGACGCAGTCCCGCGAGGAACGCTTCGTATTCTGCTTCGTTGTTCGTGCTTGGGAATTCAAGGCGGACGACATACGTGAATTCTGTGTTGTCGGGGCTGACGAGTCGTAGGCCTGCGCCGGCGCCCTGATCGTTAGAAGCTCTGTCGGTGATTAGTGACCATGTGACGCGGGAATCTGGGACGGGTTTCGGATCTTGTTCGCTTTGGCACTCTTTTATTTTTTCTGTTGGGATTTCGGCGGTAAAGTCTGCGAGAACCTGCCTTTTTATCACCGGTCTTGGTTTGTATATGATGGTGTGCGCGCCTAGTTCGATTGCCCATTTTGCTAGGCAGCTGGACAGTTTCAGTTTTGAGAGCACGGTGTTGATTCTATAGTCTGTTAGGACGTTGATTGGGTGTCCTTGAAAGTAACGTCTGAGACGTCTTGATGCATGCACTAGTGCTAGGACTAGTTTTTCCATTATGGAGTACTTGGTTTCTGCGTCTGCCAAAGTACGACTGATGTAGTAGATTGGTGTTTGGACTTTGTTGCTTTCTACCAGAAGTACTGCACCTATCGCCGTTTCAGATGCGGATAGGTATAGTGTCAGTGGTTCTTCAGGTAGGGGTGCTGTTAGAGTTGGCAAGTAAGTCAAACATTATTTCATTTCACGGAAAGCCACTTCCGCTTCTGGAGTCCAGCGGAATTGTGTCTTTTTCAGTACATTATGCAGTGTATGAACAAAGGGAAAAGACTTGGATGCGTAGTTTGATAAAACTCTGTTGAGGGCGACTAGGCGCCCCATGAGTGTCTGCACATCCTGGATTGAGTTGGGAGATGGCATGCGCTGGATGGCCTGAACTTTCTCCGGGTTTGGTTTGAAGCCGCCATTGGTGACAATGACGCCTAGAAATTTCCCTTCTTCGGCTCCGAATGAGCACTTGCCCGGATTGAGTTTCATCTTGATGTCTCGCAGCAGTTCGAAGGTGCGCTGAATATCTAGCAGCATGGTGTCTTCTTGTGTTCCTTTTATAACCAGGTCATCGACGTAAACCTCGAGATTGACGCCAATCTGGTTTATGAAGGCTTGGTCCATCAGGCGTTGATAGGTTGCGCCTGCGTTCTTTAGAGCAAAGGGCATTTTGGTGTAGCAGTAGACCCCTCTATCGGTCCTGAAGGCGGTTCCTGTGGATGTCTTTAAACCCTTAGCTGGATCAAAGGGTCGCAAGCTTGAAATGGCTGTGAAGCCACCACCTGTTCGTCAGAATCTTCCTATGAAGACTCTGAGACATTTGTTAGGTATGAATGACTTAGCCTGGTTTGGATATTTTGATCGTAATTTCATATAACTTTTATAATAGTCTTTTTTGTAGGGTCTTTGCCGTTTGCAGAGTCGCGCTCGGAGCGGACTTCTTCTGTTATTGAGACGACATTGTGCCCGGACCCCCTATTACTGAGAAAGTTGATACTGTTGAAGACCCTGTGGAGAACGTGACGGGTCCGAATGTGTCGGAGCTATTGATTGAGGAGACTGTGACTTCTCAAGTAGAACCAATTCCAGACGATGTGGTTCTAGCTTTGGAGAAGGCAGCCGGGATGAAAGTGGATGAAAGTTCCACCCTTAACTTGAATGTTGAAGAGCCTGCCGTTGTGCTGGATCAAATTCCAGAGCAGAGTGCTCCGTAGGGATTAAATGCTGGTGCAAGTTTGCGGAGTGGGGACGAAACTGAAAACGTCAAGGAGAACCCTTTACCCTCGTGCGAACTGTGGAGGATTCGACGATTATATATAGGAAAGCACATTCTGAGGGGAGTTGGAAGTCTAGCAAGCCCGGGTACGTTGATCGTGGGCGAGGTAGGTTTTCCTCGCGTGGTTCTGATCAACCAAGGCCGTATCAACCGCATTGGGATATTATGGACACGACCCGGTTTACAAACTCACTTGATGCTCAGGAGTTTGTGACGTTATCCGTTCCGCCGGCTGAGCGTGATTATCAAGACAGTGTTGACTGTAGGTCTTTGTTCATTGATATGTCTATGAACCTTGCGCTAGGTGTGAGCGGCCTTGATGCTCTTATCCGACGTGAAAACGAGTTCATACGTGATTGGCATAACTTGAAAGAATCGGAGGCTAGTCTTATGAAGCGCGAAGAGGAGTTCCAGCTTGCGCGTCATAACATCAGGTCCGAAATTGACCATCACAAGAAATTAGCTCATGAAGCGGCGGAAGAGGTGAGCAAACTAAAGAAGGAGAAAGCCGAGGCTGCTAAAGCGTGGAAGGATGCGTGCCAGCGGACTAACCAAGAGATTGAGCACCTGCGTTCCACTGTTGAAAGATTAAAGGCTGAAAACTCCCGGCTTGTCAAGGAGGCTGAGCAGAGTCGAAAGACTTGTGAGGAGAAGCAGACAGAGTTGGCTGACACAATTGACAAATATAACCGTCAGCACGATGATCTCATGAAAGCCACTTCTTCGTTGTTAGATGCGGAGCTAAAGATAAAGCAACTTGACGCGGAGAAGTCCGAGTTAGAGGAAGAAAAGGCTTTGGCGGAATCCTCCTGCTCTCAAGCTAAGGTAGATTTTGACGAAATGCGGACTGCATGTCGAGAAGCCGCGGACATTACTGTTGCTGCCAATGAGAGGATTGCCTGGTTGATGAAGGATGGTGCTGCAGGGGTAAGCTAACCTTTGCCTTCATAGAAACTTGTTTGTCTTGCTTTGTTTTTGCATGTGTAAAATTGTAGCGTCGTTTCCTTTCAGATATTCAAGCGTGTGTGGAATGATCCTAAGTTGACGGAGGTTATTGCTTGCATTTCTAGTACCTCCGTGAAACAAGGTCCGAGCCTTGGGTTTTGTGAAGGTTTCTGTCATCATGCTGATGGGAAGAAGATTGAAGATGGGCCTTATCATAATAAATCTTATGACGATGAAATGATACAAGCGCAAGATGATTATGAAAATTTAAAGTTCGAGGTGTTTGACTTGTTGGACGCGTGTTTGAAGACTGATGACCCCGTTGGCGAGCTACGCAATTATTTTAGGGAGTCTGGTCGTCTTGGTGCGGAACTAGCTGAGAAGGCACGCAAAGAAGAAGAGCCCAAAAAGGCTGTCTCTGCGAGCGGAATAGGTTCATCGTCCGCAGCCGGTGGGACGCGAGAGGAAGCTCCGCATACTGAAGATGTTTCTCAGTATTTGAATCTTTAATGAGTGTGTTTGTTTTCCTTTTGATATTGTAATAGTTATGAACAACCTGTCAGTTTTCTTTATGTTATGACTGTTTGGTATTCTTCTTTATTTGCGCATGTTTGCCAATCATGAGGTGATGTCATCCTTCTCCGACACAAGTGTGTGTCAGTCTGTTACCGATAGATGTGACAGTTATGACGGCTGGCGTCAGGCGACTGTCACACTTCCCTAGGGTAATCGAGTGGTTACCATTAATGGTAATTAATTACTATATTCTCTCTCTTCTATAAATAGTAAGTTCATGCAATCGTTTTCTTCACATATTTCTTGAAAACTTTTTCATTTCCTTGAGAGGATGTCGACCAATATTACTTCAAGCAATCTTCAGGCAGATGAAATTTTAGCTGTGGAGGGAATGATGAAACTATCCCATCAGCCTGTTAACAATGAGGTTCTTGCAGATGCTCGTGATCGACTCGCTGAATATTGTGGATATCTGTTGTCATAAGAGAATATGAGGCCTGATGATCTTGATGATCAGGGAACCTCTGATGGGCAGCCTTTAAAGATGAAAAATCTTTTAGAGTTAGGTGATTTGCCAAAGACTCCCAAGATTAAACTCAAGAGGGTTGGAAGTCAATGGAAGCATACCGCTTAGGTTTCGAACCTTTAAGTGTTTATAGATAGATGCATATGTAGGAGTCTTTTGAAGGTGTTGTTGAATATCTACATTTGGGATTTATTTGTTTTTTGTAGTGATCCCTTTCTTTTGTGTATGCCGATATAACAACATCATATGTCTTTTGTTTGGTCTTTTAATCATATCATAATGACTTGTATGAAAAATGCTTGATTGTAATATAAATTAATTGAGCATATAACTCTTATTACAAACTTTGAAATAGTGAATCAAAATAACATATGCGCAATTGCGCTGCATTCCAAGTGCGCTGCACAGGTGTACCATCTAGGCGTTCTAAGGCATACGCACCCTTTCCCAATACTTCCTGAATTTTATAAGGTCCTTCCCAGTTTGGAGCGAGCTTACCAGGTTTTTCGGCATTAGATGCCTCATTGATGCGAAGAACGAAGTCCCCAACGCGAAAAAGATGTTCCTTGACTCGCGCGTTGTAGTACTTCCCCAGATGTTGTTTATATGAGGCTTCGTGGACAGAGGCCGCATCTCGACTTTCGTCCAATAAGTCTAGGTTCATCCGCAATTCTTTAACGTTATCGGTGTATTGCGCAAATAATACCCTTGGGGATGGGCATGTTACTTCTGTGGGTATTACTGCTTCAGTTCCATATGTCAAACTGAACGGCGTTTCCCCGTTGCTTGTTTTTGATAGGGTGCGATGAGCCCATAGGACATGGGGCAACTCATCGACCCAACCACTTCATCTTGTTCCCAGATGGGCTTTGATGCCTTCAACGATGCTTCGGTTTGCGCGCCCTACTTGGCCGTTGCCTTGAGGATGCGCAACTGAAGTGAATATCTGTTTAGTGTTCATAGATGACAACCATTCTTGTAGATGTTGGTCCGCGAACTGCGTACCATTGTCGCTTACAATTTCTAATGGTAGGCCAAATCTACAAATGATGAATTCCCATATGAAATTTTTGATGTTGCGTCCATCAACTGTGGCCAATGTTTTGGCTTCTACCCATTTGGTGAAGTAATCGATGGCGACCACTAGGTATTTGACATTACCCGGAGCTGTAGGGAAGGGCCCAACTAGATCGATGGCCCATTTTTGGAAAGGCCATGCTGCTGTGACTGGGATTAAGTTGTTTTTTGGCCTGAGTGTTCTGGGTGCGTGTCGTTGGCACGCCTCGCATTTGCGCAATTCTTTTAATGCGTCAAGGTGCATTCCGGGCCAATAGTAGCCCGCATTCATGAGCTTTGCCACGACCATTCTAGGACCCGCATGTAGTCTACAAGTTCCTTCGTGGATGTCCATGATTAAATATGTGGCTTCCGCGGAGTCCACACAGCGCAGCGATGGTCCGAGGTAAGATCTTCGGTATAGAATACCGTCAGCAACCTCGTAATGTAGGGATTTGTGTTGCAACTTCTTGGCTTCAACTTTGTTGGATGGAAGAATCCCTTTGGTCAAGAAAGCCAGTATGGGGGTGATCCAAGATTATTTTCCTATCTGGACCACGTTAACTTGTTTTGTGGTACAGATGGATTAGTCAATACCTCTACCCGCACGTCTTTGGCCATGTGATCAAATGCGGTTGATGCCATTTTGCTTAAGGCATCTGCTGGCTTGTTTTGGCTTCGACGCACATGAGTTACTTTGCAATGGATGAAGTTGTTCATCAGTTCTTTGGTGTGTTGCAAATATAAGACCATAGACGGCTCTCTTGCTTCATATGAGCCATCTATGTGGTTGGCAACTAACATGGAATCAACATGGGCTTCAATGTATTGTGCTCCCATCTTTTTGGCGATGCGCAAGCCTGCTATGAGTGCTTCGTATTCCGCCTCATTGTTAGTTGTTTGGAGGTCGAGCCGGATTGCGTAGGTATACTCTTTTTCTTCTGGTGTTATCAGACGTAACCCCGCGCCAGCTCCTTCATCGTTGCAAGCACCATCAGTGAAGAGTTTCCACTTTTGTGATTCATCTGGCGGAGTTGATTTCGAAGATGCTTCGTTTGCGCACTCTTCGATTTTATCTGCTGGAACTTCAGCGATGAAGTCTGCCAAAATTTGCCCTTTAAAAGAGGGTCTGGTTTGCACAGGATGTCGTTGATACGAAAATCTGTGAGGACATTGATAGGATGCCCTTAGAAGTACCTGCGCAATCTTCTGAACGCATGTACTAGTGCGAGAACCAATTTTTCCATTGTTGAATAACGAGTTTCAGCATCCAGCAATGTACGGCTGACGTAATAGATTGGGGTTTGTACCCCATTTCTGTCGACCATCAGTACTGCGCCGACTGCCTTATTAGTGACGGATAAGTACAAGGTGAGCGGTTCTTCATGTAACGGAGCAGTGAGTGTTGGCAGATTGTTAAAACACTTTTTCATTTCTTGAAAACCAGTTTCTGCTTCTGCGGTCCAATGAAAGTTAGATTTCTTCAACCAATTTTTCAATGTGTCCACAAAAGGGAATGATTTGGACGCGTAGTTTGATAAGAATCTGTTCAAAGCTACAAGGCGTCCCATTAACGTTTGAACTTCTTTGACGGAAGATGGGGACGACATGCGTTCGATTGCTTGGACTTTATCTGGATTCGGTCGGAAACCGTCTTTTGTTACGATGACCCCGAGGAATTTTCCTTCTTCCATTCCAAAAGAACATTTTCCTGGGTTTAGTTTCATCCGCATGCTCCGCGGTTGGTCAAATGTTTTCTTGATGTCGTTCAGCGTCTGGTCTTCTTCTCTGCTTTTGATTACCAGATCATCGACATAAACTTCCAAGTTTACACCGATCTGTTTTATGAATGCGGTGTCCATTAAACGTTGATATGTCGCTCCAGCGTTTTTTAGCCCGAACGGCATCTTGGTGTAGCAGAAAGTTCCCATGTCAGTGTGGAACGCTGTCTTGTCTTCGTCTTCTTTGGCCATTTGGATTTGGTGATAGCCTTTGTAAGCGTCCAGGAAACATTTAAATCTGTAAGGTGCCAGAGAGTCGACTTTTAAATCGATCTTAGGTAGCGGACAACAATCCTTCGGGCAAGCTTTGTTCAGGTCTTTGTAATCAACACACATGCGCCAAGTGCCGTTGGATTTCCCCACCATGACTGGGTTTGCAACCCAGGTTTGGTATTTGCTTTTGCGGAGAATACCCGCTTTCAAGAGTTCCATCATTTGATCATTCATCGCCTTTGTTTTCTCCGGCCCCATGCTGCGTTTCTTTTGGGCAACTGATTCTGCGTTCTTGTAGACGCTCAGCTTGTGTTCCGCAATGTGTCGTGGAACGCCAACCATGTCTGCTGGTTGGAACGCGAATATGTCCATGTTTTTGGTTAACAGTTGCTTCAAGTGTAAGCGAATGGAGTCGGAGATTACATGGCCGATGACAACTGTCTGCTCCGGGAATGCAGGGTTGATGACCCATTTTTCCGGTTCGGTTTTGACAGTTGCTTTTATCTGCTTTGCGGGTTTCGGCGTGTCTGTTGTGTGGCACGTTTTGTTCCCATGTATAAAGGCAACTCCTGTCCGTGTGGGAAAACCGGCCATCTAGTGCGGTGTGGACGCATTGTAGTTGAATTTTGCCAATCCCTCCCGTCCTAACAAAATGTCATGTGAGGAGTTGACGGGAAGAACAATAAAATCACACACCTCAGTGCGCGAGTGTTTTCCGTCCGAGAGTGTTACTGGGAATGTAAGCATTCCCAATGTGAAAATCATCTCGTGTATAAAGCCGGAAATGGGCTCTGTCACAGGTACTAATCTTGCTTTATCATCGTCATCCAGCTAATCAAAACATTGCTGGTACATGATATCTGTGCTACTCCCGTTGTCTAAAAACATGTACCTTGTCCGGTAATGTCCGACAACGCCTGTAATGATTAATGGGGCCGTTGAGGAAGCCTCTCCCTTCACTTTAGGCATGATTACTTGTTCTTCTTTCCATGAATCCCCGCTCGCGTCAGCGAACGTGCGTTTGTAGCTTGTAGCTCTGTGGATCATGTTGCAACTGTTGCGCGTTGTGCTGTACACATGATGCGCATTGAGATTATGTATCTTCTTTTGAGGGAGCTCATTCCCTTCGGCATTGTCTCTTTGCTTTCTTCGCATGTGCTTCACAAGGTGTGCTAGCTGTCTAGACTTTATAGCATTTTCTATTTCCATCTTCAGACTGTAACAGTTGTCTGTTAGATGGCCATAGTCTTCGTGATATTCACAGTATTTGGACTTGTCGATATGTCGTCTATCACCTCGAAGCTCTTGCGGCTTTGGGAATTGTATTTGTTCTGTTTTCAGCACTTCGGACGGCGTTTTTGACAACGGGGTCCAGTCGTAATTCTTCCGGTGATGCCCTTTATAGTCACGAGATCCCTTTTGAGCTAAGTATGTTACATGCATCTTGCGCGGAGGAATATTTTCCCTCCTCTATGTGCCAGAGATTCTAGACCAGACGGATTGTTTTCCTTTCCCCCCTATTGTTAGAGGATGGATGATGATTACTACTCTGGTGTGCCTGCTTGTTGCGGTTGAAAGATCGCTCGGATGACGCATACACTTTAGCGGCTTCAATTACCTCATCCCAAGCATTTGGCACACCGTCTTTTTCGGTGAGGCATCTCATCAGGTCATCATTTCTTACCCCGTGTATGAATGCTGCACGGGTAAGTTCTTATCCACAACCTAACTGGAGAGCCTCCTTGTTATATCTTACGATATAGTCTTCTAATGATTTGTTCTCATGGCGGGCGCACAACAGGATGTGTGCTTTATCTTTCTTGTGTTTACGCAAGTGTGAGAAATGGTTCTTAAATTTGCGAATGAGATCATCAAAATCTAACAGGCTTCCAACGGGTAGGCTTTCGTACGAAACTCTGACCGCACCTGTTAGTGTTTGTACAAACAAGTGACACCAGGCTTGTACAGGCCATAGTTTAGAACTGCCTGCGCAGTCAAAAGCGTGCAGATGATCATCTGGATCACGCAAACCATCATATTTCCCAATTGTGCTTGGGAGTTTGCACTCTTGGGGCATTGGTGCAAGCGCAATTCGTGCGCAGAATTTTGATCTCTCAGCAAAGGTTTTTGGCCTGTAAGGCTTATAGAGATCATCATCTTTTGTAGTTACAGGGTTGCTTGCAACCGTTTTAGAACGCTATCTTTGAGTTGAGTCATAATGTACTTCTTCGGATTCATAGCCGTCTGGCTCCTCATTCAGGTTGACGGGGTCCTGACCGTGAGTATTTCAACCACGGTCTCCACCGCGTACCGCCTGATGAGGTCCTTTTTGACGACGGCCAATGTTGTCTTCTGAAGATGAATCTGGCTCATCCTCCGTAGTACCAAAGCTTAATGTTTTTTGGACATTTAGATTGGCCTTCGCAAGAACCATTTTTTGATACTCAGCTATTGCCTTTGCATTTTGCTTGGCTAGCCATTCATCCGGATCCATCGGATATTGGTTGTCTTGTTTTTTCTTTGTTCCTGTTAGTCCTCCCCTGATTGGGTTGAACTGTAATGTCGAGGCTTGCTTCTGAGTAACATTTTTTGTGATAGTGGTTGGAGCAACATCGTGAATCTGCTCATCACATGTTGTGTCTACGTCGGTAGTTTTGTTTGGATCCTTCGAGGAAACCATAGTTGCTAGACTGAAAGATTAGTGAACCGTAAGGGATGGCGCCAATGAAGAAACAAATAGTCTCACCACTGGTTAGGGATGATAAGATTATGAGTATCTACAGGATTGATCCTTCACTAGCAGCTTCGGATCGAGGGACCTGCAAACAAGAGTTGATTGGTGGATGGGGAGACGACTACACGAGGTAGTAGTTTATGACAAAAACGGGGTGAATGGGGATACTATCTTTAGCGATAGCTCTCCGTGTCAGCAGAAAGTGTCCTCTCCTACTAGGGATATGATCCCTTATATAGGAGAGGTCGTATGCCACCATTACCCAAGTCCTACCATGGTTAGGTTGTCTCCATCATCCTCAATTAGGTTAGAAAGGTGGTCAAAGAGACTAAATTAATGGAAATGGTGGAAACGTCTACCGCCTTTAATGCTTGGTCAACATGGTTGTCACCTTGATTCATGCATGGCGTTTGACCATGCATGACTTTCGCCTTGACTATTACGTGGATGTTGACCAGGGATGAGCTTGCTTTGACAATTCCTTGCGCGCAGGTTCTCTTCCGCGTAATAATGCTTTTCTGGGTTTGGATATGCGGAATAGTCCATTTAGTACCCAATCCCATCACTGTCAATGCTTCCTATGGGGAGGTTTTCGAACCATACCCTGGCTGCGCCCGAGAGTGTTTGGGCAAACATGTGGCACCAGACAGGTAAAAATGCCGAGGTGGTCGTCGGGGTCTGTGAGGCCGTCATATATCTTGACGTTGGTCGGGAGGCGTTGCCTCGGTGGTATTGGCGCTTGCGAGATGCGTCTTGCGAACTTGGATTTATCGGCAAAGGTCGTTGGCCTATAAGGGAATGACAGGTTGGTGGTTGCATCGTTATTGTACCTGTTTAGTCGTTCTCGGCGGTGGTACGGGCTGTGACGATAATCCATGGAGGCATCGTCCTCCCATGAGCTTTCTTCGTAGTCCTCTTCGTCAAACCGGTTGTGCTCTGCACGGGCCTGGTCAGCAGGGGGTTGCCCTGGACCTTCCCTGTGACGGACAGTAACTGCTGTTCTAGTGGGTCGCTTGGAGGATGACCCCATGATGGCTTTGTCGGTGAGTCGGCGACATTCCAGCTGAGCGTCTAGGATTTGTTTCTGGTGTTCGTACCATTCTTTATTCAGAACGTCTATTTCCTCCTGGGTGGGAGGTGTTGGTTCGGCGGTTTGAAAATCTAGGTTTCTGGGGATGATGACGGCGTTGAGTTGATCATCGTCATTATCCCCGGATGCTGGGTGAGATCCTGGGGTGACGTCGGTGATGTCTTCGACGGCCCCTGAAGGAGTGTAAACTTTTGGCGGTGAAGTTGTCATTTTTTCTATATAGATCAATGAACTGGCTAGTTAAAGCTTTTGTTTAGAGTATTGTGGTAAGGCCACGGATGGCGCCAATGAAGAAACACGAATCCTTGATTACCGTATAGACGCTAATCTTGGTAGTGATTCTACGGTGTTTTATAAAGAGGTGTATTTATAAAAACGTGGTGGTCTAAGGACAAGACCAAGGAGTTTAAGAGACTACCAATCAGAAGAGCTGAGCCTCTAAACGTTAGTATAATAAACAAGGGGTTGAAAAAAGTACGAAGGAGTTCGTAGTCTTTTTGATTGAAAGTCTTAGTGAATATCGGATGCCAACAAAAGGAGAAGGAGCTCCTCCTTTTGTAGTACCTCGACGTCATACTTTCTCAGCCCATCCTCTACCCTTGATGGGGCCCGACCCAGGTAGAGGTGTCTTTAAGTTTCTGGCCCAAGTCCTTAAGCCCAATGGTGCAAGTGGGATTGGTAAAAAGAGAGGGTAAAGGGGGGATGTTACCGTCCTGACGATAGTACGCGTGGCATCCGCTGAGTGGACGCTGGTGGGCGGTGGACACGTGGCGTCCGCCTACTGGTAGACCCAGGGCGGTGGGTAATCATATTCTTTCTTGAAACCCGAGACAAGTTGAGAAAGTCTTCTGTCAATGAGATATCTTGGCTGGGAGGTCGCCACGTCATCGTCATTTCTGCGTGTCAGACTGGGAGCCGTCTTTGATTGGTCGAGAAATCTGACGGGCAGCCTGTTGCGTCAGGAACAGTTGCCTAGGGCAGGGGTGTGTGCCCCGAGGCTGCCCCAGAAGGCATCTTCTAGTCGTGTTGACGAAGCTTCATCTAACTTGCTTGAGAAGCCTTGAAGCGTACCGGGCCCGCCGACGTAAAACGGGCGGGTGAGCCTGCGTCTGGCGTCAGATGGAAGCCAGGTATATCGTCTACGTAAAACGGGCGGGTGAGTCTGCGTCTGGCGTCCGTTGGATGCCAGGTATATCGCTGACGTAAACCGTGCAGATGGACGTTAGACGTTCCGCTGACGTAAAACAGACGGGTGAGTATGCGTCCGTTCTCTGATGGACGCTAGACAATGTATGTTTTAGCTAGGTGCTGATATGGTATTTATGATGTTTTGATACCATATCCCTTCAGTATGTTAGACAAAAAAAAAAGTAACAAAATACTCATTGACTTTAACATTTTAAAAGTACTTATATAAAAAATCAACCATTCAGAATATGCTAAATAAGCAAAGTCTACTAAGGAGCCTGCATTTGGTGCACAAAAAATGGAAATAATATTTACTCGTGCATGGGGCTACACCTTAGCCAGCAATTAAAGGGGGCAACACCATGTTAGCTAGCAAAAATGGACCTTTTAGCCATCGGCTAAGATTTAGCCCCTTCTTTTTTTCTTTTTTTTCTTATTGTACGGGCTAATGTGGAATCCTTCTTTTAGCCACCAGATAAGATAGAACCGACACTTTACACGGATAGTTATTATATTGGTTGTATTATGGAACAATTGTACTTTTTAATGTTTTAGTGACGGCTGACATTAAGTCTCCTTACCCTACTTTGCTTATTTGGTGTTTTTAAATTGATTGATTGGTCATGATTATGTTTAGATTTTGAATGATAAAAGTCAATGCCTATTTTGTTGGCATTTTTGGATAAATCCCTACTTTGGTGACGTAATTTAGAGTTAATTACTTGGATGGTCCATGAGGTATGTGTATCTTGCAAGATTTGTCCTACAATTTGAAAAACTACATGCGTTATATATATTTTTACTCAAATATGCCACAAGTAGTCCTTTGAGAGGATTGATGTTATATTTCTAGTTAGTTCTTACAAAATGACTAAAAAAACCTTTGCCTTAAAATACAAAATAAACAACACTCGCTTAATATAATAAAAATATATAAAAGTAATATATATACACGCACACACATATATAGTATGGATCCTAAGAGAACCATATGCTAATTGAGAATCGTGAGAACCATTGTAGATCACACATTTTTTCTGAGTATTTTTCTTTTTGTTGCTAATCGCCTTTTTCCAAGGTTCTTTTTTATTTATGAATTATATACATATATACATTATCAATATTTAATTGTACATATGTGTACATTATAAAACATATATTTACGATAGTTATTTTTTGATTTTGAACACATATATACACATATATAAATTTAAAAAAAATATGTTTAGAATCATAATTTTCTTTATATGCATATATATATATATATATATATATATATATATATCATTTCTACACCTTTATACATATATGTATATTATCAAATATATATGTACGATAATTATTTTTCAATTTTAAACACGTATGTTCATATATATATATATATATGATTAAAAAAATTGCTTAGAATAAATAAGTAGTCAAGAATGTTCTCACGATTCTCAATTATCTTAGTGGTTCTTACATTATCCGAATATTATATATATATATATATATATATATATATATATATATATATATATGTATATGTGTGGGGGGTATATATAGAATACAAAGTGTGTTTTTTTTTCTAAGAAAAATAAGAATTTTTATAAATCATTAAATTGTCATTTTGGAAGAATGAGATTGATTAGTATCGTTTTTGTAAATTATTTTAACTTTAATTTTAATTATTAATTTGATAGCATGGAGGTGGATGTGTTTACAAATTTAATATTTGTGTGTTCTAAATTCAGAAACCTACGTGCAAGACACATGCAACCCCTCCCTCCAATCCCTATTCTTTTTAAACGTCAATAACTTTTTATAAGTAATTTAAAAAATTACATCATAATAACGAAAGCTTTTTATCTTAAATACGCATACCATATTGATATATATATATATATACACACACACACATTTAAAAGTATGTTTCGACTTTAGTACATGGTGTTTTTGTTATGTTCATACAAACATATTTTACTTACAACTGGTACATGGTGTTTTATTTTGTATGTAAGAAAGTGTTCATTATGCGGTGTTCTAATTGTAGTGGGTGCATAGTGTTTTGTTAGCAGTTATGGTGTTTGCAGGTAGATAGTGTTTATGCATTTGACTAATTGCTCTGTTACTCTTATACCCTTCACCAATAATATTTATGATTTAGCCTTCTTAGGAATTTAACCCTTTGTAGACGAACCCTTACATGTATATAGGGTTTGATTCCGTTGAGAATTCCTTTGAGCTGTGAGAGCTCGTGAGAACCCCATGCAACACTTTTTTTTTAATTTATTTATTTTTTTGCTAAAATATCTTATATGTATATTATTTTTATGGAAATTAAAAAAGAATTAAAAAATCATATGCAAAGAATTATACTGGTGTAAAACAAAAATACACAGGTGTAATATTTGTGTAATTAACGAATATTTATTTTACATCATTTTTCTTACAAAAATGTAAATTAAGTCACTAGTGAAATTTTCTTACATTTTTACATATTTCTTACCTAGTCATTTATACATCTTTTGGTAAAAAAAAAAAAAGTTAAAAATCGCATTGGAGGTCGATGTTGTTTGAGTTCTCACAACTCGAGAAAGTTATCATTTAATTCGCATGCAAACCATCCGCCAACCACCATTACACCAATCATCAGCTTTTGATCTATGTCATGGTTGAGAAACGTTAATCCATTCAGATTTAAGGGATACAAGATTGTCATTTTCATCTATTCTATAGCAACGACGATAAAGGTGGGCATTATTGCAATTGGTTGCTATGATTTAAAAGGCGTTTAAAGAAGAAAAGTTAGTATGCTTGTGAATACTGGAGATGGTAGGATGGTTCACGAGGATAGAAATGGTTACATGGATTGGTGTATGTGTTTTGTGAAAGATGGTGAAAAAGAATGTTGCTTTGAGTGTTAGAGGGTGTTTGGCTTTCCTTATTTTCACCTCCTTATAACCTATGACTTTTCCAAAAAGTCATAAGTTATTTTAAAAGTGTTTGGGTGATGGTTTGAAAAGGACTTTTTGGGTTTGAATAAGGTGAAAAGGGGGTGGAAAAGGAGATAAGTTATAAGTTAGGAATGTGTGACTTTTTGGAAAAGGAGAGAAGGATGTGAAAAAAGAGATAAGTAATAAGTTATAAGTTTATCCAAACATGCCCTTAATATATAATTTCTCCTTTAAGTGGAGCCTACAATTTAAAAAAATAAAAATAAATAAATAAAAAACCGGTAACTACACACCCATTTAACAGAAAAACTTAACATCAATCCCCATCAATGAGGCCTCGTGTTATATGTAAGTAAGACCATTTAGTGGTTGAGACATGTAACCATGAAACATGCTGTTTTTTGCCATATGGTTGCCACGTCATGTGACTCCCTCACATGGAAAAAATAGGGTAGTGGTGTCACATGGCTGCCATCATTACTTCATCATCAAGACCCCCCCCACACACACACACACATATATATATATATATATATTATATTTGTAATTAAATATCACCAAAGGAAGCTCACGAGCGTGAGCTAGGTCACGTCATTTGGTCTCGCATGTGGTAGTCACGAGGTTGGGGCAATGTGGGCCATGAGCGAGTGGCTCAGGAGCCCACTACCCATGGTCTAATAGTAGGGATCATACATGACACATGTAACATTTCAATCTTTAGGACCAAATTTGGAGCATAAGCACAACACGAGAACCGTCCGAGTAATTAATTCCTTGAGAAAGTATTTGGTACAAAGTACCTTAACATACAAAGGTTAAGAAGCAACAACATGCTGCTACGTATAATTGACATCTAACTGGCCGTTAAAACTCCCAACCACGTTCTAACTCAATCCAAGGGTATTTTAGACATTTAAACCATGTCTTTAATCATGTTCTAATTGTAGCAACGATTTTGTATCCCTGTTTTTACGTAAATTCAAGTTCTATTCAAAATTAACAACGGTTTCACAAGCAATTTCGTCATGCTCTGTTTTCTTCAATTCATTGTATGCTCTGTTTTTCTTTACATCACCATTGAAAGAAAACCAAGCAAAATCCACCATCCCCGATATGATCTCATCATTCTCAAAACAATATGATTACTGAATTACACATTTTAACTTGACAAAAGTCAGTTTTTGTTTTCCTGACATGAATTTCTTATTCGTGGGGATACAAGGTAAACATATTTTTCAGTTCACAAAACGATGTGTTTACAACTTATAACGTGTGTTTTTATTCATTAATAACTTGCATTTTTATAACGTACGTTTTTCATTTATAACATGTGTTTTTCTTTTATAACGTGCGTTTTTATTCATCTATAACGTGCGTTTTTCATCTATACCATGCGTTTTCATTTATAACGTGTGTTTTTATTCATTTATAACGTGCGTTTTTATTCATTTATAACGTACGTTTTATTCATTTATGATGTGTGTTTTTATTCATTTATAACGTGTGTTTTTCAATCACTAACAGACGCATATGATTCTTCTTTCTCCTTCATCATCTGATTCATTAAAACGTTTTTAGGATGTAGATGTTGTTTAATGAGTAAGATTAAAAGTTATTTACAAACAATGATGAAATGTTTACTTGATGTTACGTTTCGTAGCCATAATGCTCTGTAATCGAATTAATTCGTGAATCATTCTCTGTTTTTTCATTACAAAAACAGAGCATGTTCCAAGGTCATTAATTTTTAGAAAACAGAGCATGGTTTGCGGTATGGTGGTTTTTTATTATGTTAGTTACGTGAGTTTCTTTTCCCGATCATAAAACTGATTAACGAGAAAATGGCGACACAAATTGATTTGAATTGGGTCATGGGTTAATAAATGTATAGGGGAAATATCTTACAAAGAAATAAGACTTTCAAGGTTTCCAATGGTGTCTGGGATCGGACCACTTAAATCGCATCCAACCAGGGTTCTGAAAATACAATATAAGTAACAAATTACTACATCAAGTGGTACGTGTCTAGAAATCGAACCATCGAAATTACTTACAACTCTGTTAGTTTCCTCAAATTTTGGACATCCGAAGGGAGTGAACCAATCAATCCATTATTATACGACAGATCTCTACACACCAAAACAATCCTAAAAGATTGCCTAGAAGTGAACCATCAAAACTACCAGAAATAAAAAAGTTAGGACTTACAGAGTCTGCAATTCGGTAAACTGCCAGATTGGTCCAGATAGTGCCCCCGTCAATTGCATGCTTGGCAACGTACTGAAAAGTTATGTAACATCCACTTTTGTTACTAAAACGATAGTTTAATTATAAATCTTTTTATCTTGTAGAATACTTCTAAACTCGATCAAAACTCAAAAGGCTCACATTCTGGTCACACGACCGTTTGTGCAGCTGATGCCATCCCAACTGCCACCACATGGATCAGAACCACCATCCCAAGAGGGTGGTGTGTTCTTCCAAACACCCTTGAGAGCCTGAAGGTTTGCAACTAAACCATACGCGCGAGTATAACAAGATTTTCATTTAGCTGAAACTTGATGAATAAAACCAACAACAGTAAAAGAGTAAACTTACCATCACTATCTTGAGCTGATGTTACTGAAATGATTGTGAATATGATTAACAGTATATGCCCAAATTTTGCAGCCATATTAAAGATATCAAGCGAACAAGTTTTGGTTACTAACAGTGGCTTAGTGAGGGACTTATAAGAAGAAAAAGGAATTATAGGAAAGACTTGGATATATAGCTAGTCAACTGTGTTGGCTTGTTGTGGAGTTGCAAAACAGGAACCGCCACTTGTGTTGGAAACTTAAGCACTTGTCCCTTTTGCTATGGACTGTGTGGGGTTTTTGCAGGTTCGGTTAACCTCAGTCATTTATTAGAGTATGACTTCATTGTAGTATCTAAGGTTGATTGAGAGTGACTTCGGGGTCCTAATTCAGCTATTCAAAAATGTGTTAAAACTATGTAACTTAGATGATTAAATTGATGGCTAGTAAATAGTACCCAAGTTTTATACATGTTCCATTTATGCAATTATGATTCATTAAGTTATTAGAAATTTGACTGTAGTGAAACAATATTAAAACTTGAATGATTTTGTAATACCATAAAAAAAAAAAAAAAAAAAAAAAAAATTGACTTGATTTTGATGAACTAATATTGACACTTAGTCATGTTATAAAGTAATAGAGTTTGATAAACTAGCTAGGATGTTCAAGGTTATCTCTCTAAAAAAACGTGAAACTATTAGGGTTGTAGTTCTTGTTCAAACTAGATGCTTGTGTTTAGAAGGATTGTTTTAAGTTTTTGTTTACCAAACCTAAAACCCTAATTGTTCTCTCTATATATCGTGTCTATGTGTTGTATTATACTAATATTTATGCCTTTGAGCTTAATGAAATAACATAGTTGTAGCCCTAGAACGTAAGTCCTCCACTATTGTAACTTTATAGTATTTTTACAAATATTTTTTTTTTCATTTTTTTAATTTAATTTATTCCAATAAAAGTCCAGTTTTCAATATTACATTACAATATATTTAAATTCCAAGTGATTGAATAGTGTTTTTATTGATATTATATTAGACCACACAAAAATACAAATTTATCTTCACCTTATAAACAAAACACAAACAGACAGCGGGAAAGAGCGACATGTCTAGGAAGCCGCCATCACCAATTTGTATTTATCATACTCATTATATATACAAATGTACATATATATTATACATTTTTTTAGAAATAATACTGGGCTGGTGGCCCAAATCGAAGGCCCATTGGCTGCCATGTCCAGTTCGAGTGAAACAGTCCGAAACCGAGGCATGTTTATGTCTAACCAAGTTGAAAAGCTCACGAAAAGCACTACTGAACGACTGACCCGCAAGCCAAACATCGTGCCAAAAACTTGTTTTCAACCCATCTCCAATAGACACCTTAAGTTTTGTCACACCACGACAATGGCGGAAACACGTGGCGCGACGGTTCAAAAGCATAAAGTCAAGGTTATTGCTAAACACAAGTAATTTAAGAAAATGGGTCATTTATTATGACGTCAAATCTTATTCAAACATTACACAAAAGTTAATTGTTTTTAAGATAATCATAGAGGTTTCTCATATATATCCCAAATGCCTTGGGAAATAAAAGTGAAACCCCGCAAAAGTTCGACGTCGCATTGGAGGATTCCTTGACCCAGCTTGCCGGTGCTCCTTCATCTAGTTACCTGAAAGATATGTTTAAAAGTTTCGTCAATATAAAATATATTGGTGAGTTCACAGGTTTTTAGTTTCCAAAACTTGAATACTTGGGAAATACCATGTTATGACAATGTATAGGAGTTGCAAATTCCTATAACTCTACTTGAGACTATAATCAAACCAAGACATATAATAATTGTGCCCCGCTCTAAGTCGTTACTCGGTTTCCCACGACTTAAGTTCAGAATATATGCACCCCAGGCATAACCTAATGCATAATCGACGCTATCGATTAGGGGTGGGCCTTGTCAGGCACCAATAGTACTATTCAAATATTCCACCGGTTTCATTTCCCTGAACAAATGATTATAGAGGCGAGGACTCAACCCCGAGTGGCGGTCACACCTCAAGTATTAAATCCGTCAAACATTTTCCCTAACATATCTTTCCCCCGGAAAACGTAAAAATAGTTAAAATGGGGCCGTGAAACTCACCTGAAACTCTGTCTGGAATACTAGGCGGATAGCAAAGATGGTCTCGCACCTACAAACGTCCTAGACGTATAAGTCACTATTCCTATAGTGCATGTGCCTTGGCAAGTTGTACACCCAACTCCCGACCACAAGTTATTCCAAATCCCGTTTAATTAAGCGCGTATCCTAAGTTTCGTTGGCGTTACATTACCCTTTTGTGTTACAAGTTATATATTACTCTTGTTAATATTTCCTTAACTTGTATCTTATTATCATCGACTCGACTTCCCTTAACATATAATTATTTTCCCATTTAAATAATTATACTTAAGATCGCATCGCTCGATATAATATATATTTCAACCCTCGACCCGACTCACTTTGCCGCACATTTGTTTTCCCATTTAAACAAATATACTAAGATTTTGTCGTTCGATTGTATATTCTTAACGTCCGATTCAACTCACCACACCGTATATTTATTTTCCCATTCAAATAAATATACTAGGATCTCGTTGGTACGGCATACACATGTATATATCTTTGTCTTCTCGTCGCGGCTTTCCTTCCCACATATCTACTTTCCCATTAAGTAGATATACTAGAATTTTGCCGAGACGAGCGTACATATATATAAATGTGTAATTTTTCTTGTTAAGTATATACGTTTGTTTAACGTCTTATTTGTTTATGTCATGTGTTTCTCCCACGAATAATTCCTGTAACACTTAGGAAAGTGTTTATTAGTTTTCACCCAATGTGTATATATATATTTTACTTCTTAAAATATATATTTTTCTTATCTTGCCGCAATGGCATTTTTCTCATGTTTTGTCCGTGTACGGTTCGTTAACGCGTCTTAGTTCGATATCTTAACTCGATTAGTTAATTTTTCCAAGTTTTTCCCAACATGTATTTTATAGAAATATTATCCATATTTCTTCCTATTTTCACATGTTACTTGGATGGTTTAAAATGCTTATGTATTTTTAACCCAACTTGTTAACTTAACTACAAAAATGTTTCCAACACTTTTATATTCCCATTTATATAAAAGTATTCATTTTTGTATAAGTTTCCCAAGTTTGTTTAATATTTTTATAAAATCTCTATTTTATAAAAATCCTTATGTTAAAACCCTTTATATTTTTATAACTTTCAAAAATACACTTTTATACAAAATACCCAAGTATTTCTACTAGTATTTACAAAAATCATCCTTAGACTTTATTACTTACATTTTTGACACCAAACTTTCCATACTTGTATTTTTGGACTAATAGTTTCTAAAATATCCATTTTAGTCCTCTAACTTTCAAAGTTACAACTTTAGTCCCTTAACTTCCAAAAGTTGCATTTTTCCACTCTAACTCCCAAAGTTAACATTTTTCACTCAAAATAGTAAACTTTGAAGATTCAACTTTTTATTGGTAAGTTATTTTTGTATCAAAACACTTATGTTAGTCTTGTATTTCATATGGAAGACTACCTATGTGTGTGTTTTATGTATTTGTCTATTTTAACAAAATATCATTCATCTAAGTAAGCTAACTTTAATTTTTCCATCTTCTTTATTTATGAACTTCTAACATGTTTTACCACATATTATAACATGAATGATCATAATAAGATGATTTAAAGTTACTTTTAACATATTCAAGTTCATTCCATAAACTTAACCAAAACATCATCCTACTTAATTTTAAATGCAAACTTTACATATTTTCAAGATTAATACATCATCATCATCAAATCCATGGTTTATTTTCATATCTTTAATCTTCCATTTTACACATGTAAAACCTATTAAAGATCATGTTCAAAACCACTTTTTAAACCCTTCATGTACAACTTGCTACTAGGAACACATACATGAATAATAATAATCAAAAACAAGATTAAGAATGCTTACTACTAGCACAAGGCTAGGGAAGACAAACACCTTGGATTTGAGAGGGGTTTAGTGTGTTCTTCCAAGTGGTTTAGCTCCAAGCTCTTGAAACACACAATAGGGGTTTGGATGATGGATTGTTTTAAGTGTTTTGGAGATGTAGAAACTTGTAAGAATGAAGTATGGGGGAGGTAGGAAACTCACGGCCAAGAACAAGGGGAAGAAGAGTTGTTTTGCTTTGTTATTCAACCTCCTAACACATGTTATTTATAGCCTTATCACATGTAATCTTCCATGGATCTTGTGATTATTACTAAAGATATAAGAGATTTATGAAGTACAAAAATTGATCTTGGATGGATGTGGGATAGTGGTGGTGGCCGTAGGTTTTGGGAGAGCCAAGGAGATGGCTTGTAAATCTTGTTTAAGTGATTGTGATCTTTCCTAGTCTTACACTTGATCTTATACACACAAGAGTGCTCTAGTGCAATGATGGTTTAAGCCTTGTCTTGGATTACATGGCCTCTTGGCCGAAATTTCTTACAAGGGGACAAGAAAGTTGCATGCCTTTTGTACTAGTGTTTTCTTACACCTTTTTCCTTACACATTTGCATGCTTTAAGCTAGGTTTAGGATATTATTATTATTAACACTTGCATGGACACACCCTTGGCCTTTAGGCCGGCCCCTTGGATGGGTTTGGTGGGGTCCACAACTTCAAATAATTACCCATTGTTTGTTATGTTTAATCCCCCGTCGTTCGGGTGTCGTTCGGTTATTTTTCGGGTTTTAATCACGCGTTATCCGGACATTAAAAATACCTTTAATAACCCTTAAATATAGTCTAATTTAAGCGTTGATTGGTTATTTAGGCCTTTGCCGGGTGAAATTATGAGTTATACGCGTATCGGGTGCGGTACGCGCATTTTATTCGTTACCGGGAGATTTGTACAAGACGTTTTCATTTATGGTTTTGGAGTTCCAAAACTCATTATATTTCATGAAAATACCCTTTATTTTATATCCTGGGTGTCCGGGATCCGTTTCGTTTATTTAATTATTACCGGGTAATTGCCAACGTCCATACCGGATAGCTTATTTACACATGATCCAATCATGCTTTACCATTAAACGTATGCATTCCTATGCACTATTTGGAAATTGCTATCCCCTAAGACCTTGATAATTAAATCACACATAATTGCATTTAATTACGTTAATCATATATTAATTAAGTTGTACGGGATTACCTTATTTTTGCCGGTTGTTACATTCTCCCCCCGTTAAGAGAATTCCGTCCCGGAATTCACTTCGAGTTCTCCGGTACAGGTGTCTTCTCGAATAGGGCGGGGTATTTTTGCTTCATCCGGTCCAGCCTTTCCCACGTGAACTCCGGTCCACGCTTGGCATTCCAGCGCACCTTGACCAATCTGATCTTGCTGCGCCTAAGTTTTTGGACCTTCCAATCAGTTACCTCGATTGGTTCTTCAACAAAATGTAACTTGTCGTCAATCTGGATTTCGTCAGCTGGAATAATGAGAGTTTCGTCGGATAGGCACTTTTTTCAAATTTGACACATGAAACGTGTCGTGTATTCCGCTAAGCTCTTGAGGCAACTTGAGCTTCTATGCCACTGTGCCTACCCTGGACAAGACTTCGAACGGTCCAATATATCGCGGGTTCAGTTTTCCGCGCTTCCCAAAGCGCGCGACACCTTTCCAAGGTGACACTTTCAGTAGGACCCTATCTCCGACTTGAAACTCTAAAGGCTTTCGCCTCATATCAGCATAGCTTTTCTGGCGGTCCCGGGCCGCTTTGAGGCGTTCCTTTATCAAAAAGACCTTATCCGTGGTCTCTTGAACAATTTCGGGCCCGGTGAGTTGTTTTTCTCCAACTTCCGCCCAACACAATGGCGATCGGCACTTGCGTCCATATAGAGCTTCAAACGGTGCGGCTTGAATGCTCGTGTGATAACTGTTGTTGTAAGAAAACTCAACCAATGGCAAGTGCGTATCCCAATTACCTCCGAAATCAATCGCGCATGCCCGTAACATGTCTTCCAATGTCTGGATGGTTCGTTCACTTTGACCATCCGTTTGGGGGTGATATGCGGTGCTCATGTCGAGGCGAGTACCGAGGGCTTCATTTAAACTTTCCCAAAATCTGGAAGTGAAACGACTATCTCGATCGGAGATGATAGATACAGGTACACCGTGTTTAGATACCACTTCCTTAATGTACAAACGGGTCAGTTTCTCCAACCTGTCCGTTTCGCGTATCGGAAGGAAGTGTGCAGATTTTGTCAATCGATCAACGATTACCCAGATCGTGTCATGACCGCTTGTTGTCTTGGGTAACTTGGTAATGAAATCCATGGTGATTCGTTCCCATTTCCATTCCGGTATTTCCGGTTGCTGGAGCAAACCGGAAGGTCTCTGGTGCTCAGCCTTGACCTTTGCGCAAGTCAAACATCGCGCAACATAGGCTGCTATATCCCTTTTGAAATTCGGCCACCAATACAGTTCCTTCAAATCGTGGAACATCTTGTCTGCACCTGGGTGAACCGAATATCTAGAACTGTGAGCTTCGGCCATAACTAGCTCACGCAATCCTCCGTATACTGGAACCCAAATTCTATTCATGAAATACAGTGTCTGGTCCGCTTTTGGTTCCAGTGAATCAACCATCTTTCATAATCTTTCGCCTTTGACATTCTCGGGCTTAAGGGCGTTAACTTGAGCTTCACGAATTCGTTCAGTCATATTCGTGTGGATAGTCAGACCCAACGCTCGAACACGCAATGGTTTAACCCGTTCCTTGCGACTCAAGGCGTCGGCTACGACGTTTGCCTTACCGGGATGGTACTTAATTTCACAATCGTAATCGTTTAATAATTCAACCCATCGCCGTTGTCGCATATTCAAATCCTTCTGATCAAAGATGTGTTGCAAACTCTTGTGATCAGTGAAAATCGTGCACTTGGTTCCGTACAAATAGTGCCTCCATATCTTGAGAGCGAACACCACTGCACCTAATTCCAAATCGTGTGTAGTGTAGTTCTTCTCATGGATTTTCAGTTGCCTGGAAGCATATGCTATTACTTTTTCTCGCTGCATCAATACACAACCCAAACCTTGATGCGAGGCATCACAGTAAACTACAAAATCTTCCGTACCGTCTGGAAGTGACAGTATCGGAGCGCCACATAACTTATCTTTTAGTAATTGGAATGCTGCCTCCTGCTTTTCCGTCCACTCGAATTTCTTATCCTTTTGGGTTAGCATGGTTAAAGCTTGTGCTATCTTTGAAAAGTTCTCGATGAACCTTCTGTAATAACCCGCGAGGCCTAGAAATTGTCGTACTTCGGTAGGAGTTCGAGGGGCTTCCCAATTTTTAATTGCCTCGATCTTGGCGGGATCGACGTGTATGCCCTTCTCGTTTACCACGTGGCCTAAAAAGTGAACTTCCCGAATCCAAAAGTCACATTTCGAGAATTTAGCATAGAGCTTCTCCTTGCGTAATACTTCAAGAATTAACCGAAGGTGATTCTCGTGGTCTTCTTTCGTGCGTGAATAGATCAAAATATCGTCAATGAAGACAATGACGAATTTGTCCAGGTATGGCTTACATACGCGGTTCATTAGGTCCATGAACACCGCTGGTGCGTTGGTCAAGCCGAACGGCATTACCAAAAATTCATAGTGTCCATACCGGGTTCTAAAGGCCGTTTTTGGTATATCTTCTTCTTGTATACGCAACTGGTGGTAGCCTGACCTCAAATCGATCTTGGAGTAATAGCTGGAACCTTGGAGCTGATCAAATAAATCGTCGATCCTGGGGAGAGGATAGCGATTCTTGATGGTTAGCTTGTTCAGCTCTCGATAGTCGATGCACATGCGAAATGTGCCATCCTTCTTCTTCACAAATAAGACAGGAGCTCCCCAAGGTGAGAAACTCGGTCTTATAAAACCTTTGTCCAATAATTCTTGTAGCTGGCTGGACAGTTCCTGCATCTCTGATGGAGCTAGGCGGTATGGCGATCGTGCCACAGGAGCTGCTCCGGGAACGAGATCGATGCGGAACTCGACTTGTCGAGGTGGCGGCAACCCCGGCAAATCTTCTGGAAATACATCCGGAAAATCTCTGGCGACTGGAATGTCTTCCAACTTTCGCTCGTCGGCCTTCTTGTCCACTACGTGTGCCAAGAACGCGACAAGCCCTTTTCTTAGACACTTACGAGCCTTCATGCTCGAAATAATCCTTAGTGGCGTCCCGTGTCTTTCCCCTTGAATTGAGAGAGTTTCACCGCTTGCGAGGGGAACTTGAATAACCTTATCGTTGCAAACCACAATGGCACGGTGCGCGGACAACCAGTCCATGCCGACAACGATGTCAAAACTTCCCAATACGACCGGCAATAGATCAATCCCAAACTCGTGCCCACAGAGTTCTAATTTACAATCTTTTGTTACCTCTCTCGTTTCAATAGTTTTACCATTAGCCAGTTCTATAGAGTAGGGTGTATCTAGTTTGCTAGTTTTTAATCCAAGTAGTCTTTTAAACTCAATGGATACGAAGCTAAAGTCAGCACCGGTATCAAATAATACAGAGGCATAATGACCATTTAGAGGAAACGTACCAGTGACCACATTGGGGTCTTGCCGTGCATCACCGGCTCCAATCACAAATGCCCGGCCGCGGGCCTGGTTGTTGATCTTGGGGCAATCCTTCTTCCAATGATCTAACGACCCGCATGCAAAGCATGGTCTAGCCCCTCCATTTTTCGGTGCTCCAGAACGGCATTCTTCAGTCTTGTGCCCTGTGCGGTGGCACTTCCCACAAGTTAACCCGTTGTTTCTCCCCTGATTTCCCTGCTTGTTACCATTACCACGTCCCGTGGCGACATAACCCTTTCCCTTCTTGTTCGAGCTACCCGACGCTCGGTCCCTTTTTCCTTCATCCCTTTTTCTTTTCCCAAACCTCGGCCTGTTACCCTGGTCGTTCGTCACAACAGCTGAGTTTGATCCCTGATTCTTGGCCTCAACACTGCTTGCCTCAGAAATTTTTAATCCCGAAACTTGGCGGATTAGTGTACCCATGCGTATGGCATCTTCGGTGAGACTGAGCGCAAGATCAATGGCCGCGCGCATGGTCGTAGGTTTAGAAGCAGTGACCATGCTGCGTATTTGCGGTGCTAGGCCGAACAAATAACGCTCAATTTTGTTGTTCTCCGGGGTAACCAATCGCGGCACCAATCTAGCAAGATCGTGGAATCGAGACGTGTATCCAGTAACGTCCGCTCCCAACATAGTGAGGTTCCAAAACTCAGTTTCCAATTTCTGTACCTCACTCGCCGGACGGTACTCAGCAATCATCAGTTCCTTCAGTTCTGCCCACGACAGGGAGTAAGCAGTGTCATCGCCCAAAGACTGCACTTGACCATTCCACCATGTCAGTGCTTGGCCCAAGAATAGGTTGGTGGAGTACATAACCGACTGACGTGGGGTACATCCACTGATACGAATAACAGCCTCGGTCTTTTCGAACCATTTGACCAGACCAACTGATCCTTCCGTGCCGTTAAAATTGAGCGGCTTGCAGTCGAGGAAGGCTTTGAAGGTGCAGCCACGCTCTCGCGAGGCCGTTTCTGCATTAATAAAGTTGTATGTTATTACGGGATAGGAGTCTTAGGATATTCTCCCATTGCTTTATCAATTACTTTCAACTTCTTACCAGTGGGGGAAGTTTCCTGTCGGTCACTCCCAGTCAAGTCGCGAGATCTTTCGGAGCGTGCAGCTTCGTGCTCCGCGATCGCGCGGGCTATGCGTTCAGATATCATGGTTTCGAGTTCGGCTGGTGTTGCGGGCAGTCCGTCTGCTCCGCTATTGCTTCTAGTGGCCGGTGCCATTTCTCTTCAATAATAATTATCAAAGGTTAATTTGGCAAACATTTATACAATATAAAGCATAAATAACAAACCAGAATATGAACACAATAATCAACCCATGTCATCACACAACATACCAACACATCATACAGAAATATAAATAGAAATCAACACAACATCACCACACAAATATACAAACCACAACATATGGAGTAAGCAATAATAATCATAGACAACAACATATTTCACCATAATAATAAGATTTTTCATTAATTTCAATAATACTAGTACAATGCTTGTTCATAATACAAAATGGAGAATACATTTCTCATACAATACATTGTTTTTGAAATAATAAAACATCATATCATGTGCCGTAATATCCGTACGGCTAGGCAAAACGCAGACGAGTGTCATAACCCGTGCTGTACTACCATACTGCAGCTACTATGTACATAAACTGGTGGGTCTTCTGTGCATCCCTGATACATCCTACTGTGGCGGCGGTGGCGGATACTGGTACTGCGGCGCGTGCGTACTGATCGTCATACTGATCTTCATGATACGCTCGTACAAGAAATGTCGATGCGCAAAGTGCGCATCCCCTGTGATACCGCACTGAGCGTCCAGGCTCAGTAACTCCTCCGCGTAATGCGCCAAAGCATCCCGCGCATCTATCATCCTCGTCCACATCAGACGTGTCTGATGCTCTACCTGTGTTACGGTGCGCTGCACCGTATCAGCGAGAGTCTGAAAATCCCGCTCTAAAGTGATGGCAGTGGACCATGCTGGTCCAGACAAGGGTGCCATCCTAGGTGGCTGGGATGGTCCGGGTATATCTGGGTGTGTGGATGGGAATGGCCCAAAGGGCGCTGGTATCGGTATGTGTGGCAGTAATGGGGTAAAACCTGGTGGTCTGAGGGAAAAGTGGGGTGGCATCATATAAGGGTCCCCTGCACCTAGAGGGTACGGTGCAGGTGTCATGCTGGGAATGGTGGGAATCGGCAAGGTCATGGCTACTGGGGGCGGTGGCATAGGCTCGGCTAGTGGGGCTACTAAAGGCTCCGAAACAGTGGCCCACTCTGGAGTGGATACCACAACAGTGGGGGTAGGAGGGCTCGTGGTGGCAAAGGCTGCCATGCCTGCCCGGCGTAGCTCAGAGCTATCGGCGGGGCTACCCTCAAGTACATGTGCTGCTGGCCCCTCCTGAGGTGCGGGCTCGAGTGGTGCTGGTGGGGCTATGGGAGCAGCAGGTGCGTCCTCTAACATTGGAGCCACTGGCTCCTCCTGAACTGCTGGAATCTCTGGTACCAGCATGTGCTCTACCGACGCTACGGACTCGTCGTCAGAGTCATCGGATATCCACCCGTTCCTCCCGCGAGAGATTGGCATGAGTCTCATGCCTGGAGGGATGTGGATGTGGGGTAAGGGTGCTTGCTCGTGCTCCACGTGAGCCTGTCGGTCGAATGGAGACTCTACTGTCTCCGACTGGGCTGGGATCGGCCGGGACGGTCCGGCACAGCCCTCGGGGAAATCCCTAATAGCTCGGATGGGGCGTGGGGCTAACGGTGCGGCCGGTACAATGGGTAACGGCGCGTCGACCACAGCGGGTGCCCAATCAGGATCCTCGCTAGGATCCGTCTCATCCGAGTCGTCATCCGATCCTCCGTCGACGTTCATCTCCACATCTTCGTCCTCTGCGTCAAGTACTACCAGCTCTACTGGCTCAGGCGGTGGCGCAGGAATGATCTGAATGCTGCTATCGATGCTGGGCGCTATACTACCAGCGTCGGACATCCTGGCAAAAGAACCGTACATGTATATATATATATGAATTAATTTAAATTAGACAGTTAAGGCGTACATTATCAGTATCCTTTCTAACCTCTAATACTACGTTAATGCATAACGATACCCCTGGCTAGCTTGGTCGGAATCTCCTCATGCCCAATGCTTTCTTGAAAAATTACTTTAGTGTATTTTTGCAACTATAAATATTTTCCTTTTGAAAACTTTATCTTTAGAACCAAATCCGGTTATAGTCTAGTTTTTAAAGAAAATACTCTAGTTCGCTATAACCTTGGCTCTGATACCACCTTCTGTCACACCACGACAATGGCGGAAACACGTGGCGCGACGGTTCAAAAGCATAAAGTCAAGGTTATTGCTAAACACAAGTAATTTAAGAAAATGGGTCATTTATTATGACGTCAAATCTTGTTCAAACATTACACAAAAGTTAATTGTTTTTAAGATAATCATAGAGGTTTCTCATATATATCCCAAATGCCTTGGGAAATAAAAGTGAAACCCCGCAAAAGTTCGACGTCGCATTGGAGGATTCCTTGACCCAGCTTGCCGGTGCTCCTTCATCTAGTTACCTGAAAGATATGTTTAAAAGTTTCGTCAATATAAAATATATTGGTGAGTTCACAGGTTTTTAGTTTCCAAAACTTGAATACTTGGGAAATACCATGTTATGACAATGTATAGGAGTTGCAAATTCCTATAACTCTACTTGAGACTATAATCAAACCAAGACATATAATAATTGTGCCCCGCTCCAAGTCGTTACTCGGTTTCCCACGACTTAAGTTCAGAATATATGCACCCCAGGCATAACCTAATGCATAATCGACGCTATCGATTAGGGGTGGGCCTTGTCAGGCACCAATAGTACTATTCAAATATTCCACCGGTTTCATTTCCCTGAACAAATGATTATAGAGGCGAGGACTCAACCCCGAGTGGCGGTCACACCTCAAGTATTAAATCCGTCAAACATTTTCCCTAACATATCTTTCCCCCGGAAAACGTAAAAATAGTTAAAATGGGGCCGTGAAACTCACCTGAAACTCTGTCTGGAATACTAGGCGGATAGCAAAGATGGTCTCGCACCTACAAACGTCCTAGACGTATAAGTCACTATTCCTATAGTGCATGTGCCTTGGCAAGTTGTACACCCAACTCCCGACCACAAGTTATTCCAAATCCCGTTTAATTAAGCGCGTATCCTAAGTTTCGTTGGCGTTACATTACCCTTTTGTGTTACAAGTTATATATTACTCTTGTTAATATTTCCTTAACTTGTATCTTATTATCATCGACTCGACTTCCCTTAACATATAATTATTTTCCCATTTAAATAATTATACTTAAGATCGCATCGCTCGATATAATATATATTTCAACCCTCGACCCGACTCACTTTGCCGCACATTTGTTTTCCCATTTAAACAAATATACTAAGATTTTGTCGTTCGATTGTATATTCTTAACGTCCGATTCAACTCACCACACCGTATATTTATTTTCCCATTCAAATAAATATACTAGGATCTCGTTGGTACGGCATACACATGTATATATCTTTGTCTTCTCGTCGCGGCTTTCCTTCCCACATATCTACTTTCCCATTAAGTAGATATACTAGAATTTTGCCGAGACGAGCGTACATATATATAAATGTGTAATTTTTCTTGTTAAGTATATACGTTTGTTTAACGTCTTATTTGTTTATGTCATGTGTTTCTCCCACGAATAATTCCTGTAACACTTAGGAAAGTGTTTATTAGTTTTCACCCAATGTGTATATATATATTTTACTTCTTAAAATATATATTTTTCTTATCTTGCCGCAATGGCATTTTTCTCATGTTTTGTCCGTGTACGGTTCGTTAACGCGTCTTAGTTCGATATCTTAACTCGATTAGTTAATTTTTCCAAGTTTTTCCCAACATGTATTTTATAGAAATATTATCCATATTTCTTCTTATTTTCACATGTTACTTGGATGGTTTAAAATGCTTATGTATTTTTAACCCAACTTGTTAACTTAACTACAAAAATGTTTCCAACACTTTTATATTCCCATTTATATAAAAGTATTCATTTTTGTATAAGTTTCCCAAGTTTGTTTAATATTTTTATAAAATCTCTATTTTATAAAAATCCTTATGTTAAAACCCTTTATATTTTTATAACTTTCAAAAATACACTTTTATACAAAATACCCAAGTATTTCTACTAGTATTTACAAAAATCATCCTTAGACTTTATTACTTACATTTTTGACACCAAACTTTCCATACTTGTATTTTTGGACTAATAGTTTCTAAAATATCCATTTTAGTCCTCTAACTTTCAAAGTTACAACTTTAGTCCCTTAACTTCCAAAAGTTGCATTTTTCCACTCTAACTCCCAAAGTTAACATTTTTCACTCAAAATAGTAAACTTTGAAGATTCAACTTTTTATTGGTAAGTTATTTTTGTATCAAAACACTTATGTTAGTCTTGTATTTCATATGGAAGACTACCTATGTGTGTGTTTTATGTATTTGTCTATTTTAACAAAATATCATTCATCTAAGTAAGCTAACTTTAATTTTTCCATCTTCTTTATTTATGAACTTCTAACATGTTTTACCACATATTATAACATGAATGATCATAATAAGATGATTTAAAGTTACTTTTCACATATTCAAGTTCATTCCATAAACTTAACCAAAACATCATCCTACTTAATTTTAAATGCAAACTTTACATATTTTCAAGATTAATACATCATCATCATCAAATCCATGGTTTATTTTCATATCTTTAATCTTCCATTTTACACATGTAAAACCTATTAAAGATCATGTTCAAAACCACTTTTTAAACCCTTCATGTACAACTTGCTACTAGGAACACATACATGAATAATAATAATCAAAAACAAGATTAAGAATGCTTACTACTAGCACAAGGCTAGGGAAGACAAACACCTTGGATTTGAGAGGGGTTTAGTGTGTTCTTCCAAGTGGTTTAGCTCCAAGCTCTTGAAACACACAATAGGGGTTTGGATGATGGATTGTTTTAAGTGTTTTGGAGATGTAGAAACTTGTAAGAATGAAGTATGGGGGAGGTAGGAAACTCACGGCCAAGAACAAGGGGAAGAAGAGTTGTTTTGCTTTGTTATTCAACCTCCTAACACATGTTATTTATAGCCTTATCACATGTAATCTTCCATGGATCTTGTGATTATTACTAAAGATATAAGAGATTTATGAAGTACAAAAATTGATCTTGGATGGATGTGGGATAGTGGTGGTGGCCGTAGGTTTTGGGAGAGCCAAGGAGATGGCTTGTAAATCTTGTTTAAGTGATTGTGATCTTTCCTAGTCTTACACTTGATCTTATACACACAAGAGTGCTCTAGTGCAATGATGGTTTAAGCCTTGTCTTGGATTACATGGCCTCTTGGCCGAAATTTCTTACAAGGGGACAAGAAAGTTGCATGCCTTTTGTACTAGTGTTTTCTTACACCTTTTCCTTACACATTTGCATGCTTTAAGCTAGGTTTAGGATATTATTATTATTAACACTTGCATGGACACACCCTTGGCCTTTAGGCCGGCCCCTTGGATGGGTTTGGTGGGGTCCACAACTTCAAATAATTACCCATTGTTTGTTATGTTTAATCCCCCGTCGTTCGGGTGTCGTTCGGTTATTTTTCGGGTTTTAATCACGCGTTATCCGGACATTAAAAATACCTTTAATAACCCTTAAATATAGTCTAATTTAAGCGTTGATTGGTTATTTAGGCCTTTGCCGGGTGAAATTATGAGTTATACGCGTATCGGGTGCGGTACGCGCATTTTATTCGTTACCGGGAGATTTGTACAAGACGTTTTCATTTATGGTTTTGGAGTTCCAAAACTCATTATATTTCATGAAAATACCCTTTATTTTATATCCTGGGTGTCCGGGATCTGTTTCGTTTATTTAATTATTACCGGGTAATTGCCAACGTCCATACCGGATAGCTTATTTACACATGATCCAATCATGCTTTACCATTAAACGTATGCATTCCTATGCACTATTTGGAAATTGCTATCCCCTAAGACCTTGATAATTAAATCACACATAATTGCATTTAATTACGTTAATCATATATTAATTAAGTTGTACGGGATTACCTTATTTTTGCCGGTTGTTACAAGTTTATCGTTGATGACGATCCCTTTTAAAATAAATCTACCTTAAACACCACCAATGTCCTTCCACACCCCGACGAGCGTCTTTTTAACCAGAATGAGGTGTTTGTTTCGATTAGAGGAGTGTATCGACTTAATAACCTCAATCCAAAGTTTGGGATCTTCATTTTTAAACCTCCACCACCACTTCGCCAACATGGCCATGTTGAACTCTTTGATACTACCTACCTCCAACCCGCCACATAGTTTAGGCTTCAATATTCTCTCCCACCGTACCCATCTAAGTTTACATTTGCCACAGTTTTTACCCCAAAGGATGTCCCTCCTAATAGCTTCTAATTTCTTCAATACAAACTTAGTAGCTTGGAAAAGCGAGAGGTAGTAAGAAGGAAAACTACCAAGCACCGCTTTAATGAGGGTGAGTCGCCCTGTTCGCGACTTCCAACTTGAAAGTTTTTAGTTAAATTTATCAAAAACCGGCTGCCAAAATTTTATTCTTTTCATATTCGCTCCAATGCGAATTCCAAGGTATGAGAAATGAAACAAACCCTCTTTACATCCAAGAATCTTAGCGAAAGAAGAGATCTTGTTTTGAGCCACTCCCACGCCAAAGAGTTGGCATTTTTTGCAATTGAAAGCAACGAACCTCCATTAGAAAGTTGAAGGCCATGAAAGAGTCTCAATTCAACCGTTTTTTTCATCAACATATTGAAACATGTCTTAATTTTTCATTTATTTTTGTCTAAAAACAATAATAAGAAATATGAGGTTGTGGGTTTAAATCCTTGCAAATGTAAAGTGAAGTAGAATAAAGGTGTAATAAAAATTTGTGGTTAAAAAAAATAAGAAAAAAACTCTTAACACGTGTAAACTAAACACCTCTACACGTGCCAACCCATCTTCCTCATTCGTCAAACTATAAAACCCCTGCAAAAACCTATACCCCCATCAATGGCGATCTTAAGATCACTCCGTAACCTTACTCGTAAAACCTCCTACACCACCACTAGACCCTCCTTCCTCTCCACCCCTAATCCGACGTCGTTCCGTACCTTAAAACCTTCCATCTTTCTCTCTCGCTCCTCATCCCTTCTCTCTCCTCCCATTCCCCACAACTTCCACTGCCCGCTCTTCCTCTCCTTTCCTCCCTGGAAGCTTCTTCAATCCGCTACTCCTTTGTACTTCCAATCCGACGTCGTTTCGCTCCCTAAAGTTCGTCCTTTTGACTTGATTCAAGAACCCAAGTTTCCAATTAAATTAGGGTTTGTTAAATTGGAGGGGAATGTTGGTGATAAGAAAGGTTCGGAGGTCTTGCAGAGCTTTGTTAATTGGCCTAATTTTATCTCCATGACTAGATTGGTTTCTGGCCCTGTTCTTGGATGGTATTTTTTTTTCTTATATGATCATTTTTTTTTTTTGTTTTATTTATATCATGTTAAAATCAAGAAGATTATGCATTACATTTTAGTTTCAGTTAAGAGTTAGGGGCGGTTGGGTAGCGTCTTGATCATTTCATTAAGTGGTTACCTCGGAATCGGTCAGTAATAGGTGTGTTTGGATTACTAGATAGAGTGACATGTCTTTGAATCAGTCAGTAAGCTCCTTACCCATTAAGTTTTAAATGACACTAATCCATTCACCTGTGCTCATAACCCTACCACCTCTTCTGCCACTAACTAGTCAGGCCGAGCCAAGTCGGGTTTCTTACTGGTTCAGAGCCTCTTACCCGATCAGACCTCTTAATGGCTCAGAGGTTGTCAAAAAGATGTTCTTTTAGATGTTGGATGAGTAACTTCTTTTGACTGGATTATGCATTACATTTTACTTGGTAAATTAGTTAAGAGTTAGTTGGTTAGTTAGATAGAGAGGAAGTGAATGAGTCGGTTAGTAGTTAAGGTGTTCAGCTTAAATACTAAATAGAAGATGTAAGGCACACATGAGCACTATTCAGAATGATGATAAACTACAATTGCTTCATGTTCTCTCCTCTTTGTAAACTGTGTGTAGATTAACATTATCAAGAACCTTTTTCCAATCTGATGCAGGAGCATTACGTGGACAATAGGATTAGAGACTAAGATTATCAAAACATTTAAATTTGAATATCAGGATATTTCTCTTAATTATTTTGGTTGTTTATGTTCCTAGTTTTTAGTTTTTCCTATGTTTATTTTTCTAGCAAGTGCAAGTGTGCAACTATAACTACTTTGATTTGGGGTTTCATTAAGTTAGTTTTTGATTTTGATTAAACATTGTATAAACCTTGAAGGTTTTGGAACCTTTTGGTTCAAGCTTTTGACTATAATCATACTATTTGCGGTTCCCAACCGCAAAACATTCGTTGGTTCTTCTAGTTGTTAGTTAGGTAATTGGCGCCACTGATTATGAGTCTCCAACACCAACAATTTGATCGTCAGTGTGAACTCAAGAATTGCAGATTGCATCAATTTGTTGATTATTGTTATTAGATTGTATTGTTAGGGTTTCTTTGTTATAGCCTATGTGCCTGAGATAGGATTTTATAGGATTTCTTACTTTCTTTTCATATTGAGGATATTCTTCCAATGTAATGTGCCGAAGATAGGGTTTTATAGGGTTTATTTTGTTTATATATCGAGGGTTCCTTCATTGCAATGCATTGAGCTAAGTTCTAGTTCACTCTACAAGATTCATGGGTCATGCTTAAAATTATAACTTGGTGAATGCAGGATGATCATGCAAGATATGTATCTTCCTGCATTTATTGGGCTTGTTGTTTCTGGGGCAACAGACTGGGTATGACACTTGAGATGTTTTCATGTCTCGTAACAACCACGCGGCATGTCCGGACGTTCTAACTGAGAATCTTTTCTCTTGCAGTTAGATGGATATGTGGCCAGAAAAATGGGAATTAATTCTGTGGTTGGTTCATACCTTGATCCTCTTGCTGACAAAGTAAGTGCTCTTGGCTTGTTCTTTCTTTTGAGGGATGATTAATGATTTATCCGTTCATAAGTAACAGCTGGTTGTAATATGCATGTTATGGTGGTTCGGTTTAGTGTGAAAGTTTATTGGAACTTGTTAATGTAGGTGCTAATTGGATGTGTAGCAATGGCCATGGTAGAAAGGGGTCTTCTGCACTGTAAGTATGGTTTCAGCTTTCCCTCTTGTTTTGACCCGTTCTAAAGTTATACTTGATTTGGCTTGTAATGACCTGATATCTTGCCAATTATTGAAAAGTAGTGATTTTTGCCTTGCCTCGTTGGCTTCCAAATCTTTGATTTACTAAATACTCATGCAGCAGGACTGGTTGCACTCGTCGTGATCCGGGATATTGCTCTAGTTGGTGGTGCAGTGTATATAAGGGCTAACCACTTAGGTTCAAAGGTGGGTTATTTTAAGTGAATTTAGCTATTTATGAATTTAGCTCTAGTTGGTGTGCAGTGTAGTCATTTGCAGTTTTTTGTATGTGTATTTTGCAATAGTCAAGGAGTTGGTCTGAGTTCTTCAACCTTGATGGGGTCCGCCCGCAGAAAGTTGAACCTTTGATGATCAGTAAGGTAACCACTAACCATCATGTTCTACTTGGTGCTCCTTCCCTTTTTTATATGACTGCGGCATCTTAATAAGAGTTTTTAGAATGTCCCGTTATCTTTTCGAGTTTCATACATGAATCTAGGATTAATATCAAATACCCATAATGCCCTTCACAAGATATAAAAAAAAACTTGCGGACCATAATTAATGTCAATATATGTTGTAATGATCGCTAATGACAAACACACTGTGATTAGTAACTTAACCCTCCATGAGATTTATTAACCTCTCTCTTTTTGCAGGTTAATACGTGCTTACAGCTAGCCTTAGTTACAGGGGCCCTTCTGCAACCAGAGTTTGGTACTCAGGAAACTGAATCATACATTACATACCTAAGGTACTTCTAATGAACTCCATTATTATTTTCTTAACCTTGCTTTCTATTAGAGGTGTCAAGAGTGGCGGCGGGTTTGGGTCATTTACAGTGTGGGTCAGGTGGGTCGTTTTTTAAAGCTTTGAATTTTGGTGCAACGCAGCTGGTTAGTAGCTGCAACAACAGTGGGCTCGACTGCAGCTTACGGTACACAACATCTGAAGAGCAGATCGATTTTCGTTGGAAAGAATTCATAATCTTTGATACTGAAGCAATCAAGCAAACAGATGAATTGGTAAATAGTAGATGACTTATTTCCCTCACACACAGCTTGTCAACTACTTTTGGGATTTGGTTAGTAGAAATATGTGACTTCAATCCTTATAGGGGCATTTAAGTAATTTAAGTTTTTTGTTTTTTTTGTTATTACAAATTATTGTACTCCCAAAGTTGTATGGAATTTGGATCATGAGTTTCTGAATTCGGATAAATGCTAGAGGCTTTTCTGATTGCTGCTGCAAATTCGCTACAAAATAGCATCACAGAAATGAAGTAAAAAACTGTTTTGGTTGTATTTGATTCTTCAGTTTAACTACATTGTAAAAGCTTTGCATATATACACAACACACATTTATAGAGAGGGATTTCCGTGACTTGAAAAAAAAAAATACATTTACCTCTCATCCGCTAGTATTCTCGGTGAAAAGAACAGAACATTGTGAGTAATATAAACTTGTTTCACGAGATGTTGTTATTGGTTATTCGCCCAATCAATATTATTGAACCATTTAAAGTTAAAAGTGGGAGACTGATTTATGTTACATGAAAGGATCTGGGGTTAAACTGTAAAAATAATATTGTAAGCTAACGAGGAGGAAACAAAATCAGACAAAAGTATAATAATAGGTATATGTAAAGCTAAAAAATTAGGGGATTAATATTAAGGGGATTGAACCCTTCGTGAATCGAACACGCAACCTTCTGATCTGGAGTCAGACGCGCTACCATTGCTCCACGGATCCCACATGTTGTTCACCTTTCAAGATGATAATTTTATACGTATATTGTTGACCGTTGATCCTAGATTTACGTTCTAAACTTCTTTGTTTTTTCTCAAATTTATTAATTTTTTTTGGAAGGTGTGTTTAAGCGGAGAATCCAAACGACACACAACCTCTCAACCCCAGTTCGAATCCAGGCCAAACGCGGGTGTTGAATTTCTCACCCCTAGTGCGAGTGGGGGGACTCGAACCAGAGACCAAGCCCGGGCGAGAACCTTCCTAAGGAGTAAACCCTCCCACCTCCAACCAGCTAGACTGGACATCATTGGCTCAAATTTATTAATTATACCCATGAAGTATGCTGTCTTTTTTTTTTTTTTTTTTCATTCTCTAGAATTGGTCTCTAATGTCACCTACGGCTCGGATTAACATTCGGGCCATCACAACATGTGCATAAACAAAAGTGATATCACAAATAACATGATGTAAAAGTAATGAAGTGCTTACGTACAGAACTTTAGCTGCTTTGCAATAAATTCACTAGTAAATAACAATAACACAAGAGATGATCAGACCGGCAAAGAAGACAAGCAAGGTAACGAGTCAAAACAGGTTTTAAGTTGACATTTGCTATTTTGTTTTTTTGAAGTAGAAGCACACTAAGATGGGATCAGTTGTCTCCTAAAACTTTTTAGTAATTTTCTAAACTAATCTATAATCTATATTATCTTATTAAGGAGGAGTGATGGCCAAGATTGTCATTTACATTTCCGTACAACTTAAGAAGCAACATGTACAACATACTTAAGCAAGAAATTTAAGGGTATTTTGGTCATAATTGTGACAATTAAGACACTTAAAAGGTTAAAATTGTAATTTTATCATAACCTCATACTCACAACTTAAAAACTTATTCCAACCTTACCCCCATGGTATATGATTGATCAAAAAACCATTAATGTAATATATTTCTTAAATGTAAGAATGTGAAGAGCCTATGAACATCATAAATTATACCTAGATTTTTTAAATGGCTTGGCTTGGTTGGTATAAGAAGAAGAAGAAGTTGATTCAATTGGAGGAATGACAATGAAAGGAAAGATATACCTGAAAAGGAATTGGTAAATCGGAGAGGGCAGGGTCTTTGAGAAGTTCACAGCCTAATCCACTAGCACCCACTACACATATTCTTGAAGAATATACACACATATTTTGTGCTTTGTAGGTTTCATTTTTCATGACTTTTTTACAATATGCATTAATACTTTTGGTATTTTTAAATTTAGAAGTGTTTACTGATGTTTTTCTTTTATTATTTGGTGATTTTTATTGATACAACTTAACTTATGATGCATCTTAAATGTAAGACCTTTCAACCCCCCATCTATATTATTATATATACACTTCATTATAATCAATTTCTTGAATGCTAATAGTCTTTTCATAACCCCAAACAAAATCTTAGAGCTAATTTCATGCTTTGAAACATTGTTTTGTCCAAAAAATTTATGTCTTCATTAGATGAGAAGAGAAAAAAATCAATAAGAAGTTAAGACACTTGCAAGATATGGTTCCCGGATGCTACAAGGTATAAAGATATGAGTTAATCTTTGTATACATATATACATTTTTTTTCTACTTGTTCATATTTTCTTTGACAATTACAAAAATTTATCTTCATAATATATCATTTTTTGCTCTATTTAAATTTAGTTATTTGCTATATGCAATGGGAATGCCAGTGATGTTGGATGTAATAATCAACTATGTTGGATCGTTGCCGAATCAAATTGAGGTAATTTAATTGTGCAGCTAACAATTAAAACAATAAACAAACAATATTCAAAATTATTGATGACAAAATATTTTTCAAAATTAATTAGTACAGTTTTTCTCTTCTTTGTGCATTTTTAGTTTCTCTTCATGAAGCTTTCAGAAGCCAGGATGTTCTATGACCTATTGACCTCAACTCTACTGAATTGGATGATATGGCCCCTATGAAGGTGACAAGTGGCTTTCTTAACTATCCTTGTTAAGAAGTTGTTTATCTTGAATCATATATATTGTTAACTAAATACAACGGACAAGATTATAAATATTACTTCCACTTACTGCATGGGATGAAACCTGATGTTGCAGGGAACAAATGGACATGAAGGACAGAAGATGGAGAGGATGGTTGGAGAAGGGTATGGAGACATTCATCAATTTCAATCAACATGGTCTCCTTGAACACCATGAAATAGTTAACTCTATAAATCTATGCTCAAATATAACTTTATACGTAAACTATATTTGTTCTAAGACTTTTAAGGTATTTGTTTATCTATTTAATGTTCTTGTTAAACGTTGTATGAAGTGTGGTTCACAATATTATTTTGCTTTCGGCAATTGTATATTGTTTAAGTTCTAATTCTAATTAATAAATTAAATTAAACACTAGCATAAAAAGAAAACAAAAACTTAAATATGTGTTAGTTACTTATGTTATTTGTGTTAAGAAATAAGAAATCAAAACGCCATAAATTCACGCTCACACTAATGAATCAACCCGAATCTTTATCTTTTATACTATATATTATAAAGTATCAGTGAATGATACCCGCAAAATTTAAGTAAATACAACCTTTATTGCTTATAGTACAATACATATTGAAGTCATTTAGAGCGTAAAATTGTCTTTCTACCTAAATATTAAATTGTTGAAGAAATTAATTTAAACAAAATTATAAAATTGATGAGGAAATTAACAATAATGTGGTGACTCTTTACATTCATAACCTCCATGTCTTTATTATGTTTGTATCAATGTTAAAGTCTTATAAATAGTTGTCATGTATTTAGTACACAAATAATGTGGTGACTCTTCACATACATAACTTACATATCTTTCAATGTTTATAGTAAATAAATTACTCATATATTATGTATTTATATCTTCTTTTTAAATTCATGTGGCTGCAGGATGGTATGATGTGACACTTCTGCACACAAATGAATATGTAGGCTTGAAGTTTGCCAACACACCCAACCCATGACACGTTTCAACCCATTAAAGTGAGCGATATATGTAGGCTTGACTTTTATACAAGCAAATATGGTAGAGATACTTCATGAGCAACGTCATCATCTTCCTTGATGGTTTTTTGTTTTCTCTGCTACTATAAGCTTCTAGGAATAGAATTTAAGTTTCTGATCTCACGAAGTCACCAATTGTTTACATATCCAAAAGAAGGCAAGTTCTTATCAGTCGATTTGGTAGTTTTAATTATATTGATTACTAATTTGTTTGGTCCAATATATTTGTTACCACGCTTGTCAAACTAATATAAAACGAGAGTATCTATGTAAATCATTGACTCCGCTGCATCTCGCGGGTGCCCTAAAATAATAGAAATATGTTGCACACTACAAACTGCATTTTAGTAATTACATCACTTCCACTACAATCTTATGGGCATTAAGAGATACAACGCCACTTCACCACGCTAAGTACCGCTCTACGATGGCATACTTATCTGCCTTCGAGATACATAAAAGGGTCCCACCGAAGGACGTGGGCCAATCTAAGGGTGTTGTAAGGAATAGTACGACCTATTGTGATATAGCCATTTAAAATATTCAGAAGATATACTTATGAGTTTCAGTTTTTGATAACATATATTTTATACATCGTTGTTTTCTACTTTAACATAACGAATAACCAACAAACACAATGCACAAGGGGCAAAACAGATGCACCCGCCGCAACGCGCGAGCATTCCTACTACTTATAAATAAGGAATGTGTCATTTGACTCGTTTAATGACGGCAGTGAATGAAGTCGGCTTTTAACTCGTTTGACTCATTTGACTTGTTTTAATTTCTTTATATTTTTCAAAACAATTCTATATTTCTATTTCAAAACAACTCCTCATTAGTGAAATGAATGATTCAACTTGATTATTTCTCATTTATTGGAATTCTTTTTATAATACATATGATCTCCTCTATTTTAGAGAGATTTGTTTTACATTCATTACAATATAAATTTACCATATATACAATATATTATTACACCCCCGTAGTCAAAACGTCGGGCGGACCGATGCTGAGACTGACTCGAAAATCATCAAATAAAACGCGAGGGAGACCTTTGGTAAATATGTCAGCAATCTGATGGCGAGACGGAACATGTAAAACTCGAACGTGACCACGTTGTACCTGTTTGCGGACCAAGTGAATGTCGAGCTCAATGTGTTTAGTGCATTGATGTTGGACAGGGTTGCCAGAAAGATAAACAGCACTAACATTGTCACAGTAGACTAGTGTAGCTCAAGAAAGAGGATGATGGAGCTCGAGTAACAAATTGTGTAACCAGTATATGCCAGCCACAACATTTGCAACACCCCGATATTCGGCCTCTGCATTGGACTGAGAAATAGTGGACTGACGCAAGACCATGAGATGAGATTGTCACCAAAGTAGACGCAATATCCGGAAGTGGACCGACGAGTGTCTGGGCAGCCAGCCCAATCGGCATCCGTGTAAGCTACCAAGGAGATATTGTGAATCGGACCAAGATGAAGGTCAAAATCAGGAGTTCCCTGTAGATACCGTATAATACGCTTCAAGGCGTTCCAGTGGTCCATCCGAGGAACATGCATGTGCATACAAATTTGTTGCACAACATAAGAGATGTCTAGTCTGGTAAAAGTGAGATTCAACAATGCACCAACAAGACTGCGAAAGGTGGATGGATCATCATGTAGGGGACCCAAGTCGGCAGAGAGCTTGGACTGGGTGTCAACCGGTGTAGCTACTGGTTTGCAAGAATCCATGGCAACCCGATGTATAATGTCCTTAACATATGCCTGTTGTGAAAGAAACATATTGTTACTGTCACGAGTTACCTGAATACCCAAGAAGTATGACAGTGGCCCCAAATCTTTCATAGCAAATTCCCCTAACAAGACATGTAGGAGTCGTGTACGAAGAGTGTCGGTGGACGTGGTGAGGATGATGTCGTCCACGTAGATGAGAAGATAAGCAATATCAGGCCCATTATGATAAATAAACAGCGAGTTATCCGACTTGCTTTGGCGAAACCCGTGTAACTTGACAAAGTCGGTGAACCGCTGGTACCAAGCTCGTGGAGCCTGTTTTAGACCATATAGAGATTTCTTGAGACAACAAACATGATTAGGGAAGTCTTTGTGCCGAAACCCCATGGGTTGGTGCATAAATACCGTTTCCTCCAAGTTACCATGTAGGAACGCATTAGTGACGTCCAACTGGTGAATGGGCCATGAATTGGAGAATGCTAAAGATAACACTAGGCGAATAGTAGAGGGTTTAACAACTGGGCTAAACGTCTCACCACAGTCAATGCCCACCTATTGTTTGCGACCATCACACACCAAATGAGCCTTGTAACGCTCCAAACTTCCATCCGACCTGAATTTATGTTTAAACAACCACAAGCAACGTATAATATTCATGTCAGGAGTCCTAGGTATAAGATCCCAGGTCTGGTTTTTAATTAGTGCACTAAATTCATCGGACATAGCATTGTACCATTCAGGAGAGGACAAGGCAACATGTGGAGTTTTGGGTATGGGGACAATATTGGAAGTGTGGAGATTAAAGTGGGTTTTGGGTTTGGTAATGCCACTCATAGACCGTGTATGTATGGTCCGGGTAGGGGGAGGAGGAAGATGGGGACTGGGAACGGAGGTAGATGACGAGTGAGTCGTCGGGTGTTCGGAAGTTGGCAGAGGGCTATGGGCCTGAGAGAGGGGAGGCTGATGGGCCGGGACAGTGTTGGGAGAGGGTTGATTTGGGGTCTGAATAGTTTGAGGCGGGATTGGGCCGGATGTTTGAGGAGGGGATGATGGGCCGGTAGTTTGTTGATGTGAGGTGGAATGGGGAGGGGAAAGTGGGCCACGTATTGTGGTTGAGTTTGGGTCGGGTGTGGGGTTAGAAGCAGTTGGGTTAGCAATGGGTATGGGATGATCAGGGGCGATGTTGGTGGTGGGGTTTGTGGAGTTTTGTAAATAGTCCCAAACAAGGGGGTGGATTGTGGGGTTTAGGAAATCGTAGGATGGGGGTAGTGTAGGTGATTGGATGTTTTAAGGAAATATCGATTCCTCGAAATGTACATGGCGTGAAATAAATAGTTGATGAGTGGTGAGGTCAAGACACTTGTACCCACGATGGTTTGTGGGGTAGCCAAGGAAGACACATGGGTGGGAATGATAGTTTAGTTTGTGGATTGTGGTTGAAGGGGTGAGGGGGTAACAAAGGCACCCGAAGACCCGAATGTGGTCGTATTCTGGGGTGCAATTGTAGAGGAGAGTGGTAGGGGATTTGAATTTGTGGAGCTTGCTAGGAAGGATATTGAGAAGGTATGTGGCGATTTCAAGGGCATGATGCCACATATTAGGAGGTAAGGAGGCTTGGGCAAGAAGGGTGTGGATCATGTTGTTGATGGTGCGGATTTTTCACTCCACTTTGCCATTTTGGGATGAGGTATAAGGGCAAGAAAAATGAAATTGCATGCCATTATGGTTACAAAAGTTATAGAAATTTTGGTTTGCATATTGTTTCCCATTGTCACATTGAAATTGCTTGATTTTACGATCAAATTGAGATTTAAAATTAGACGGTGTGTATATACCTTGCTCATTGGCAAAGTGAGAAGATGCTCTAGTGTCCATCACACCATGATCCGGTGGTTTGAAACCCAAGGAGTATAATTCCTGTTCGATGTCTGTTGGCGAGTAACTAGTGTGATGGGCTTGGTCCGGACGTGGGCCAAGTATGCCATGAGAGTTTGGGTTAATGGGTTTGGATGGATAAGGACAAGGTGGAGTGGCTGTAGGGTTTTTGTTAAGGAGAGTGGCCCATTGTGAGGCAGTCCAATTACTAGGGAAGACAATGTAGGGGTGGCTCGGGTTGGTTTGTGGTGAGGAGTTGGAGCGGGTATTGTAACATTACGCATTTAATACTTGTACGTTACGCATGACATTTAATAAAACGTCAAGTTTTCTTAATTATCGTCGCATTTATTATTTTTGTCGTTAATATGGAACCCTAATGATATATATATTATTATATGTGTGTGTGTGGTGATAATTAAATCAAAAAAAATAAACCTGCCTTGGCCGGGATTCGAACCCGCGCCAAAGGCCGGTTGGATCAAACAAGGATGCACAAACCAGCTGGGCTGGCCAATCCCTTGTGATAAACCCGGATTGACAATAAACTTATACACAATTAAAATCCTCACAGTTGACAAGAAAAGTCAACTGTGGGATTCCTTGTTGTGCAATCCGTAGTAATAACGCGTAATTGATGTATGTTTGGCAAGCTCGTGCTATAACCGGCCCATTACAACACAATTGCACACAAATTACACGGCAATTGTTGCCCTAATAATCTTATTGGCCGCGTTCTATTATATGGAAAGTCAACTGTTTGATTAACCCTAACCCTAATCCATTAGTATAAATTGAGGCTCTGCATAGCTTAACAACTCGCTCATACCTCTCTCTCAATCCCTATTTCTCTCTGATTCTCTCTGTAATTGGTTTAATCGCTCGTGGTTGACTTTTGCTTTGACCCGATCATAAACATCAATCAAGCACTGTGAGTTCAATTTTATTGGTGGGGTTTAGTCATCGGCATTCAAGCAACTATAGCCCTAACATTAATCGGGCTATAGTTGCCTGAATCAATCAATTGATTTATCTAGGGTTCTTCGTTTACGAATTTGGGGATAAGACTTTGTGCTCCGTGTATTTAATAATTATGAATCCAGATCCATCACAACCACCGGCCTAGGCCAAGTGGTTGTGACTCTGGTCTTGTACCGAGGTCATCCGGGTTCGAGTCCGGCTCTGACCGGCTTTTTGTCTTTCCTTTTCTTTTCTTTTTATTAAACAAACATTAATCATATATATATATATATATATATATATTAATCCTTTAATCTTTTAAATTCTTTTTAAAATACCTAAACTATTTTATAAACTCTAAAAAAATTATTATTGGTTAATCTGATATAAAAGATTTATTTACAATTTTTATTTTCCAGAAATTCTTTTATTTAATAATTATAATAATTAAATCATTTTTATACTATTATATCTATAAAAATCCATTATTATATCAAAACAGTATTATTAAATTTCCCAAAAATTATCCTAACTTTTTATAAAGTTAAACTTTACTGAAATAATTTTTAATTCAGTAAAATCATTTATTTATTATTTTTAATCAATTTTTGTAAGATTTAATCATATTTAATTCATAATAAATCCAATTTTCATCATTTTTGCACCAAAATTTTATACAAATTATTTTTAATCATTTAGAACAGAATTATGATTTTTAAAAATAGATTTCTTTAATTTTAGTATTTTTGAATATTAAAGTTAATAATTGGCTATTTATAAATAAATAGATTTAAAAATCTATTTTTAATAAAATAATTTTATAAAAATTATTTTATTGCTTCAAACACTTTATTGTACTCATTCAAAATTCAAACTTTATAAAAAGACTATTTTTCATTAATTATCCAATTTTCTTTATTTAATTAACATTTTTAAATTAAATTTAACAATTGATTATCCCCAAATCGAAACCCTAGGATGCACATATTAGTTTATATAGACTTAGACTTATTATATATATTACCTCATTATAGGGTAATATTTGGAATCACTTTGGGCAACACAATTATCATATCTTTTTCAACAAGTTAACATTTACTAAGGTGAGTTTACATAGCCCCTTTTATCACCACTTTTGGGGTGAAACATGTTATAACACTTTTCATTGCAATTCAATCATCAATGTGTTTATGTGTTTTCTATGTTGCATATTGTCTTGAGCATGATTAGAGTAAGCACCATTCTAGCATAATCATTAACATTGATCAGCCGACGGTATACATTGATAGATCTATTGGACTGACAATCCCACCCGGATACGTGCCTCCTACCAAGGTTACGTGGGTGTTTGTTATCGCATAACATATTGGGACCATAAGTGTATGGTATGTATCATTTTATAACAGTCAGCAGGGTTGATTATGCACTCGATTTATTTCTAATATGTTTCTCACATATGGGCTAGATTAACATGACACATGAATTGCATAACATTTTATTCATTTTATCATCAAAAACCTATGTAATTCTCACCAACTTATGTTGACCCAAAATACTTTCAAAATTAACATGTTTCAGGTAACAATGAAGCTGAGGCTTGAGATAGCATGAGGATTTATCTTGAAGTTTATTTGAAGTTTTTGAAGTTATTATTTGGATGTTATGTATTTGAATTCTTAGACATTATTTCACATGTTGGATATTATGTTTGAATAAATTATTTAAAATTTATATTATACCATGTGCTACTGAAAACAATCATCAATACGTGGCACCCCGATGTTTCCGCCATCGGTTGGGGTGTTACAGATTGGTATCAGAGCCTTGGTTATAGGGAATTAGGTTATTAGAAATAATCTAGACTATAACCTTAGGGACTAAAACAGTACTTGCTTCTCCTACTTGTAACCCTAATTGCTTCCCTAATCCTATCCTTATCCTATACCTTATAACCCTAAACCTACATATGACTACTCTTAATTGTCTGCTGCAATCCTGATCCACCATTAGATTATAGGACAAAATCCTCAGGTTTAACCTGAACCCCCTTGAGATCTCGTCGAAGTTCTAGATTTTAATAACGAACACGTGCAATCTGGAAGGGTGAACGCCTGTATTCTGAGTCTTCTGTCTAGGCTGGCATTGCGCATATATCCCAATCAGACGAGGGACCCGGATGCCTACCTGGGAATTCTCGGGATGAGTGTTCACTTATAGGCTAAAGCATGTCTTCATATGTTATTAGAATTTAGAATCTTTGATAAGTCAACGTTTTCGTTTATTCGTTTTAATTAATGAATAAATGATTACATTCCTTATATAAACTCTCATTCATTTCATTGTGTCTATTACAGATCATGCCTCCTCGTCGCAGCACTCGCAACAACAATGGTGAGAACCCCGCAGAAGGTGGAGATAACCATAACCACAACCATGACCAAGTTCCTAACCACAACAACAATGGGGTCGATGCTCAACTGGCTGCAATCATTTCTCAACAAATGGCGCAGCAAATCGCAACTCTGGTTCCCAACTTACTTGCCCAGGTCATCCAATTGAATGGGAATGGTCACAACAATGGGAACGGGAATGGCAATGGCAATGGCAATGGTAATGGACCCCAAGCTTGCACCCTCAAGCATTTCAACTCTTGTAACCCTCCAAAGTTCAGCGGTGAAGAAGGAGCTACTGGACTTCTCCAATGGTTTGAGGGTATCGAAAATACCTTCATCAACAGTGAGTGCCCCAACAATTTCAAGGTTCGTTACGCCATGAGTGTTCTCCATAAACGAGCACTCACTTGGTGGAATGAAGAAAAGCGTACTCGTGGGGCCGAAGTTGCTCTTGCTATGACTTGGGACCAGGTCAAGGAGATCATGAAGGAGGAGTTCTGTCCTCGCAATGAAGTTAAAAAGCTTGAGGATGAGTTTCACACCTTGGCTCAAGATAGTGGGGAAAATCTTGCCTACAACACCCGCTTTCATGAGCTTAGCTTATTGTTGCCACACAAGGTTACTCCTCTGCCGGTAGCCATCGAGAAGTACATCGGTGGCCTGCCCATGCAAATCCAGGACACTGTTTGGGGTAGAAATCCTGCAACTCTGGAAGAGGCCAAACGTCTAGCGGCCACTCTTACTGATAATCATGTGAAGAATGGTACTCTGGTTCGCAAGGGCTCTAAGAAGACTGTTGCCAAAGATACTCCACAGCCTGCAATTGAAGTCAAGCCTGAGACCTCAAGCAACAAGAAGCGCAAGGCTAGAAACTATATGGTTGCTGCTACTCCACCTGCTGCCCAAAACCCAGCCAAGAAACCATACACCGGACCTCACCCTTTGTGCAACACTTGCAAGTATCACCATCCCACACAAGTGCCATGTCGATTTTGCACTAAGTGTCAACGATATGGTCACCTGGTGAACGTCTGTCGATCTCCTGCTGCACAAGACAACAACAACCCAGCTCCCAACCAAAACCAACAAAACAACAGGCCTACTCGTGGTCAATGCTACGAGTGTGGTAACCCTAATCACTACATCAACAACTGCCCTAACCGTAACCGTAACCAAAACCAAAATCAGAACCAAAACCAAAACCAGAACCGCAACCAGAACCAAGGTGCTCGAGGTCGCGCCTACAATCTCAACGCTAATCAGGCTCGTGACAACAATGAAGTGGTGAATGGTACGTTTCTCATTAATAATCACTATGCATCCATATTATTTGATTCAGGAGCTGATAAGTCATTCGTGTCACTAAAGTTTGAACCTTTACTTAACTTACCCCACGCTAATCTAGAAGATCCTTTCGTGGTAGAGGTAGCTAACGGGAAGTCTATTTCGATCGACTCTATTATTCGTAACTGCTTGTTGAATCTCGATGATCATATCTTCCCTATCGATCTTATTCCCATGCATCTTGGTAGTTTTGATGTTATAGTAGGCATGGACTGGTTGTCAACTCATCGTGCCGAAATTCTGTGCTTCGAGAAAGTCATACGCATTCCTCTCGAATCTGGTGAGATTTTGAAGATCTATGGTGAGAAACCCTGTGGTGAGCTTAAGCTTATGTCTTGTACTACTGCCCAAAAGTACTTACGAAAGGGGTATACAGCCTTCTTAGCTAACGTGATAGAGAAGAAGGACAAAGGCAAGAGTATCCAAGACATTCCTATTATCCGAGACTATCCTGAAGTCTTTCCAGAGGACTTACCTGGTTTGCCTCCTGCTCGACAAGTGGAGTTTCGTATTGATCTTGTTCCTGGTGCTAATCCGATAGCTAAAGCTCCTTATCGTCTTGCACCCTCTGAGATGCAAGAACTTGCTAGTCAATTACAGGAACTTTCTGATAAAGGGTTCATTCGCCCTAGTTCTTCTCCATGGGGAGCCCCTGTCTTATTCGTTAAAAAGAAGGATGGTTCTCTTCGGATGTGTATTGACTACCGTGAACTCAACAAACTCACCATCAAGAATCGTTATCCACTTCCTAGGATTGACGACCTCTTCGATCAACTTCAAGGAGCAACCCACTTCTCGAAGATTGATCTCCGTTCTGGTTACCATCAGCTTAGAGTCCACGATGAAGATATTCCCAAGACAGCTTTTCGCACTCGCTACGGTCACTATGAATTCATGGTTATGCCTTTCGGTTTGACCAATGCTCCCGCGGTATTTATGGATCTGATGAATCGGGTTTGTAGACCCTATCTCGACAAATTCGTGATCGTTTTCATTGATGATATTTTGATTTACTCTAAATCAAAATCCGATCACGAACAACATCTTCACTCTATCTTGAGTCTCCTAAAGAAAGAACAACTGTACGCCAAGTTCTCCAAATGTGAATTTTGGCTTAAGGAAGTTCAATTTTTGGGACATGTCATTGATATGAACGGGATTCATGTTGATCCTGCAAAGATCGAAGCTGTGAAGGATTGGAGTGTTCCTACCACTCCAACGGAAGTCCGTTCTTTTCTTGGGTTGGCTGGTTATTATCGTCGATTCATCGCCAATTTCTCCAAGATCGCTGTTCCTCTCACTACCTTAACTCACAAGGGTAAACCCTATGAGTGGGGACCTAAGCAAGAGGAAGCGTTTGAAACTCTTAAGCTGAAACTTTGTGAAGCTCCTGTCTTATCTCTACCTGATGGTAATGATGATTTCGTGGTCTACTGTGATGCATCGAACCAAGGTCTCGGTTGTGTTCTCATGCAACGAGGAAAGGTTATCGCTTATGCGTCTCGACAACTCAAGATTCACGAGAAAAATTATACCACCCATGATCTTGAATTGGGCGCTGTTGTCTTTGCACTCAAGATTTGGAGACATTATCTTTATGGGACCAAATGTGTGGTGTTCACGGACCACAAAAGTCTCCAACATGTCTTCGACCAAAAGAATCTTAACATGAGGCAACGACGTTGGGTTGAATTACTTAACGACTATGATTGCGAAATTCGCTACCATCCTGGCAAAGCGAATGTTGTGGCTGACGCACTTAGTCGTAAAGAGCGTGTCAAACTCCAATGTGCGAGAGTTCGTACCGATCTCCAAGATCGCATTCTCCAGGCTCAACACACCTCAGTCACCCAAGGTAACATGTACGATGAAATGTCTTGTGGTGCTGAGACTCAACTTGAAACCAAACCCGATGGTCTCCTTTATTTTCTTAATCGACTGTGGATTCCCGACCGTGATGATCTTCGTACTTTTCTCATGAACGAGGCTCATAAGTCTCGTTATTCTATTCATCCTGGAGCTGACAAGATGTACCAAGATCTTCGTTATTCTTATTGGTGGCCTGGTATGAAGAAAGACATTGCTCTATTCGTCGCAAAATGCCTCACTTGTTCCAAGGTTAAGGCTGAACATCAACGACCATCTGGTATGCTTGAACAACCAGAGATTCCTGTCTGGAAATGGGAGAGCATAGCTATGGATTTCATCACCAAACTCCCTCGCACACCCAAAGGTTTTGACAGTATTTGGGTAATCGTCGATCGTTTGACCAAGTCAGCTCACTTTCTACCTATTCGCGAGAAGTATTCTGTGGAAAGGTTGGCACAGATGTACGTAAGTGAAATCGTATGTCGTCACGGTATACCTTTGGACATTATTTCTGATCGCGATGGTCGTTTCACCTCTCACTTTTGGGAATCTCTACAAAAAGCTTTGGGTACTAAGTTGAACCTGAGCACTGCTTATCACCCTCAAACGGATGGTCAGACTGAACGAACCATCCAGACACTTGAGGACATGCTCAGGGCGTGTGTCATCGATTTTGGTGGCGCATGGGATTCTCATCTTCCTTTGGTTGAGTTTTCATACAACAACAGTTATCACGCCAGCATTAACATGGCTCCTTTTGAGGCACTCTATGGTCGGAAATGTCGTTCTCCTGTCTGTTGGACCGAGGTTGGTGAAGCTCGTATTACTGGACCTGAACTAATCCAGGAAACCACAGACAAAATCCAGCTTATTCAGGATAATCTTCTCAAGGCTCGAAGTCGCCAAAAGAGTTATGCTGATAAACGTCGTAAACCCTTGGAATTTCAAGTTGGGGACCTTGTGCTACTTAAGGTATCCCCTTGGAAAGGAGTTATTCGTTTCGGTAGAAAGGGAAAACTAGCTCCTCGATACGTAGGCCCCTTCAAAATTCTTGACAGAGTTGGAAAAGTGGCTTACAGACTTGAGCTTCCACCGGAGCTAAGCAATGTTCATCCGACCTTCCATGTTTCGAATCTCAAGAAATGCTTAGCAGATGAGAACCTTCATGTTCCTCTTGAGGATGTGCAAATCGATGAAAGCATGCACATTATCGAGAAACCCGTCGAGATTGTTGACACTGGAGTCAAGAAACTCAAGCGCAGTCGTATTCCGATCGTTAAGGTTCGTTGGGAATCTAAACGAGGCCCAGAGTTCACTTGGGAGCGTAAAGACCAGATGAAGTCGAAGTATCCGCATCTTTTTCCACCAGACTCTCCAACTCCAACTTCGGGACGAAGTTCCTAAAAGTAGGGGAGACTGTAACATTACGCATTTAATACTTGTACGTTACGCATGACATTTAATAAAACGTCAAGTTTTCTTAATTATCGTCGCATTTATTATTTTTGTCGTTAATATGGAACCCTAATGATATATATATTATTATATGTGTGTGTGTGGTGATAATTAAATCAAAAAAAATAAACCTGCCTTGGCCGGGATTCGAACCCGCGCCAAAGGCCGGTTGGATCAAACAAGGATGCACAAACCAGCTGGGCTGGCCAATCCCTTGTGATAAACCCGGATTGACAATAAACTTATACACAATTAAAATCCTCACAGTTGACAAGAAAAGTCAACTGTGGGATTCCTTGTTGTGCAATCCGTAGTAATAACGCGTAATTGATGTATGTTTGGCAAGCTCGTGCTATAACCGGCCCATTACAACACAATTGCACACAAATTACACGGCAATTGTTGCCCTAATAATCTTATTGGCCGCGTTCTATTATATGGAAAGTCAACTGTTTGATTAACCCTAACCCTAATCCATTAGTATAAATTGAGGCTCTGCATAGCTTAACAACTCGCTCATACCTCTCTCTCAATCCCTATTTCTCTCTGATTCTCTCTGTAATTGGTTTAATCGCTCGTGGTTGACTTTTGCTTTGACCCGATCATAAACATCAATCAAGCACTGTGAGTTCAATTTTATTGGTGGGGTTTAGTCATCGGCATTCAAGCAACTATAGCCCTAACATTAATCGGGCTATAGTTGCCTGAATCAATCAATTGATTTATCTAGGGTTCTTCGTTTACGAATTTGGGGATAAGACTTTGTGCTCCGTGTATTTAATAATTATGAATCCAGATCCATCACAACCACCGGCCTAGGCCAAGTGGTTGTGACTCTGGTCTTGTACCGAGGTCATCCGGGTTCGAGTCCGGCTCTGACCGGCTTTTTGTCTTTCCTTTTCTTTTCTTTTTATTAAACAAACATTAATCATATATATATATATATATATATATATTAATCCTTTAATCTTTTAAATTCTTTTTAAAATACCTAAACTATTTTATAAACTCTAAAAAAATTATTATTGGTTAATCTGATATAAAAGATTTATTTACAATTTTTATTTTCCAGAAATTCTTTTATTTAATAATTATAATAATTAAATCATTTTTATACTATTATATCTATAAAAATCCATTATTATATCAAAACAGTATTATTAAATTTCCCAAAAATTATCCTAACTTTTTATAAAGTTAAACTTTACTGAAATAATTTTTAATTCAGTAAAATCATTTATTTATTATTTTTAATCAATTTTTGTAAGATTTAATCATATTTAATTCATAATAAATCCAATTTTCATCATTTTTGCACCAAAATTTTATACAAATTATTTTTAATCATTTAGAACAGAATTATGATTTTTAAAAATAGATTTCTTTAATTTTAGTATTTTTGAATATTAAAGTTAATAATTGGCTATTTATAAATAAATAGATTTAAAAATCTATTTTTAATAAAATAATTTTATAAAAATTATTTTATTGCTTCAAACACTTTATTGTACTCATTCAAAATTCAAACTTTATAAAAAGACTATTTTTCATTAATTATCCAATTTTCTTTATTTAATTAACATTTTTAAATTAAATTTAACAATTGATTATCCCCAAATCGAAACCCTAGGATGCACATATTAGTTTATATAGACTTAGACTTATTATATATATTACCTCATTATAGGGTAATATTTGGAATCACTTTGGGCAACACAATTATCATATCTTTTTCAACAAGTTAACATTTACTAAGGTGAGTTTACATAGCCCCTTTTATCACCACTTTTGGGGTGAAACATGTTATAACACTTTTCATTGCAATTCAATCATCAATGTGTTTATGTGTTTTCTATGTTGCATATTGTCTTGAGCATGATTAGAGTAAGCACCATTCTAGCATAATCATTAACATTGATCAGCCGACGGTATACATTGATAGATCTATTGGACTGACAATCCCACCCGGATACGTGCCTCCTACCAAGGTTACGTGGGTGTTTGTTATCGCATAACATATTGGGACCATAAGTGTATGGTATGTATCATTTTATAACAGTCAGCAGGGTTGATTATGCACTCGATTTATTTCTAATATGTTTCTCACATATGGGCTAGATTAACATGACACATGAATTGCATAACATTTTATTCATTTTATCATCAAAAACCTATGTAATTCTCACCAACTTATGTTGACCCAAAATACTTTCAAAATTAACATGTTTCAGGTAACAATGAAGCTGAGGCTTGAGATAGCATGAGGATTTATCTTGAAGTTTATTTGAAGTTTTTGAAGTTATTATTTGGATGTTATGTATTTGAATTCTTAGACATTATTTCACATGTTGGATATTATGTTTGAATAAATTATTTAAAATTTATATTATACCATGTGCTACTGAAAACAATCATCAATACGTGGCACCCCGATGTTTCCGCCATCGGTTGGGGTGTTACAGGTATGGTTGTTGTAGGTCCTGCCGCGGCCAAGGCCACCGTGGGCCCGACCACGACCACCACGGTCCGAGGGATTGTATGAGGTGGGTTGAGAGGCCGGTTGTGAGAGGGTGGAGGTGGTGGTGGTATGAAGGGCTGTAGCGGCAGATTGGGAGGCCCGAGATGCTTGTCGTTTCTTCTTGGTTTCCTCGAAAGTGAGACGCAACCGTACCTCAGGAAAGTCGGGTAAAGGGTTTTGGTTTTGAAGTACAGTGGAGATGTTGTCATACTATTATGTGAGGCCAGTTAAAACTTTAATGACGAGCATCCGATTGTCAACGGGAGAGCCAATGCTCTCGAGTTGATCAGCCAGATGTTTGGCGTGGGCACAGTATTCCGCCATGGAAGAGAAATTCTCAAGGCAAAGGTTGGCAAATTCTTGACCCAAAAAGATAGCCCGGGTGTTTTGATTATCATTGAACTCACTTTCAACCGCGATCCAGGCCTCATTTAAATAAACGCACGTTGAAAAACCCTTGATTAACTATAAACGCACGCTATGTATCTTCTTCTTCATCATACCATTACTGAAAACTGGAAAAAAAAACAGAGCAAGTTATGTATATTCTTCTTCATCATACCAATGCGACGGTTACTGGAGTTAGTTTTGCATCTGGAGGTGATGGTATCTTCAATGAAATAGATGAACTATTTGTAAGATTACACGTCTTATATCTTAATTGAATTATAAAATTATGCTCTGTTTTTGTTGTTTTTTTCGTTTCATGTTATGGCTCAATTGAATCGATCGTGAATCAAAATAAGTTAATCGATCGTGAATTTAATCGTGAATTGAATCTGAGTTATTATCTAAACTAATTAATCGATTTTAAACTGAGATTGGGCCAGAGATTAACGAAAGAATAAAAAGACTGAATTATCCTTTTAATCAACCGGGATTAGGTTAAATAAACTTAACTATGGTTTACAGGTGTCAGGATGGGGTGGCTTCCTACACTTCTCACGTTAAGGAAGATATGTATCGTATACTTTCTCTAAACTATAAATTAGAGTTATTTGTGAATTTGTAACATCGTACATTAATCTGGACATAAATAAAGGGTTATGGACTTATGGTGTTTATGAGAAAAGGCAATTGGATTTTAATAATCTAAACAATTTGAAATTGGTCGTTGGCACTCCAAAGTAAAAAAAAATGGCCATATATAATATGTACTATTAACTTATTGGATTTTGGCACCCAATTTGGGTTAAGTCACTAACCCAGTTACATTAGTGGTGCCACGTCAGCATGAGACGTCAGATTGTGGGTGCCATGTCAGCATGACACGTCAGATTGGGGGGTGCCACGTCAGCCAAAACACTAACTGAGTTAGTTACTTAACCCAAATTGGGTGCCAAAATCTAATAGGTTAATAGTATAGGTAATATGTGGCCAATTTTTAGTTTGGGGTGCCGACGGCCAATTTCGAATAGTTTAGGTTATTAAAATCCAAGTCCCCTGTGAGAAATACTATGTTTTATGTTTACAATTGTTGGACTTACACTGACCTTGAATACATAGTCAAATTCAAGAATTGTTTCAGAAAAATAGGTATCTCAACAAATAACTGACAACTTTATTCATAATCTACCTTCTACCAATCTACCCACACTAAGACTATTTGGTGTGCTCTCGGCAAAACGATTCGGGGAAACGACGTGGCAGTCGGGGTGATCGGGAACACCTCACCCCCCGAGATAAACTCGGTGAATTCGGTGAAAAAGCCCCGTTTGTACCGAGTGATTTGATTGGTTGAGAAATATGAACGTTGGGATTTTATATATTTATATTTTTTTTCCAATTCAAACCTATATAAAGCTATATATAGAGTTAAGGTCCCGTACATATAGAATATACGTACCAACTGTACGAATCGAACAAATCACGCGGTGGCAATTTTGTAATAATTCAAAATGTTACTTTATTCAAAAACCCTCTTTTTTATACTTACAGCGTCATTTCAAACACCCCCAAAATCAGTTTTTCGAACAAAAACCGTCAAAAAACCACAAATTAACATCACGATTCAAGCGATTAAACAAGATGAAGTTCAAAATCGTGCAAAAACAATAAACCAGAGGTAATATGTTATTCTATTTTAGTGTAAATTTTATTATTAGCATTATAATAAACTAGGGCTTCGAAGTTTTAATCGTTTTCATTTCTGGTTATTTTTGTAGTGTAGTTTTTTTTTTTTTTTTTTTTTGAAACTTTGAATGTCATTTTAGGTCTGAGTAATATGTAGTGTAATGTTTGTTAAATTTGTTATAGCATTTTTATGTCTGAGTAATTTGTGTTTTTTTTTTCTTTACTAGTTTAATTTGTGTTCTATGAAGAGTAATTTGGGTGAAACTGGCAATGCATGTGTTGTCTAGTGTAAATTGTTTGTTAAACATGGTGTAGAGTAATTTTGGTTAAACTTTGAATAGAATGTATTGTCTAGTGTAAATTGTTTGTTAAACATGGTGTAGCATTTGTATTAGTGTAATTTGTCAGATTTTGTCTTAGCTAGTGTAAAAGGTCTATGTAGAGTAATTTTGGTTAAACTTTGAATAGCATGTGTTGTCTAGTGTAAATTGTTTGTTAAACATGGTGTAGCATTTGTATTAGTGTAATTTGTCAAATTTTGTCTTAGCTAGTGTAAAGGTCTATGTAGAGTAATTTTGGTTAAACTTTGAATAGCATGTGTTGTCTAGTGTAAATTGTTTGTTAAACATAGTGTAGCATTTGTATTAGTGTAATTTGTCAAATTTTGTATTAGCTAGTGTAAATTGTTTGAAAAACTTGTTCTACCATTTGTATTATAGTAATTTTGCCTTAACTAGTGCAAAAGGTTTATGTAGAGTAATTTTGGTTAAACTTTGAAATAGCATGTTTTGTGTATGGTAATTTGTTATAGCAAAAGTAATTTGTCCATGTTGTATGTTTTATACAAATCAGATTCTGGTACTGAAAGTTTTAGAATCGTAACAAGAAGAAGAAGTGATAGAATAGCAAAATCAAGATCATTCAGATTTTCCAACGATATATCAAACCCCATTTCTATTGATCTTGATGAAGCACAAAAAACAGGTTAAGTATTTATAGAAATATTAGTTATCAATAGGCAATAACTATTTGATCATTCTTTTGTCTTCTTTTGTTATAGATACATCAACGAAGAATGACACTACAAAAAAAACGGTTCAAAGCCGAAAAAAGAGTATTGATAGTAAGAAAAAGAAGTCTGACAAAACATCTAAAAAGAATACCGATGTTGCTGGAAAGGAAGCACCAGCTTCAAAAAACACTACAAAAAGAAAACAAGTCGCTTCAGATGGCGATTTTCAAACTCCACCTTCAAATACAACTTCTAAAAGAAAACCAACCAAAGATGTTAAAGCTACACCTTCAAAAAAAGCTGTTAAAAGAAAGTTGTCTGCTTCAGATGATGATTTTGAATCACCACCTTCAAAGAAACCAAGAAAAAAAACCAAATCCAATACCTAGAAAACCATTTATTGAATTCTCAAACCACTCTTTATACCTGAGATGTGACCCAGGAAACTTCCTTAAAGTTACAAAAAACTTATCTGATGCTCAAAAAGCTGTTGTCGTAGAAATGGGTTTTGAATCTCTGTTATCTTTGGACATACTCCATATACCATCTCGCTTATCATTTTGGCTACTAGAAAATTTCAATGAGGACACAGATGAGCTTAACGTAGGAAATCACAAGATCAAAATAACCTCGTCTTTGGTACATGAATGCCTAGGTATTCCAATGGGGGAAGTAGAAGTGCTTGAAAAGAATAAACCAAGAAAAGGTTTTTGTGAAAGGTTGGATGAATTCAAGAATCAGTTCCCCAATCCAAGAATCAGTGTGATAAAAGTAATTAATCTAGTAAAGGCCAGTTCATCTGCTGGAAGGGTTTTCAAGACAAATTTCCTTGTCATATTCAATACACTATTGGGTGAAGCAACAAAATGCTCAATAGTCAATCAAAAATTCATGAACTGGATTGAAGATGATTCTGAAATACCAAAGTTGAATTGGTGCAATTACATAATGTGTTGTCTAAGAAGAACAAAAAAAGGATGGCATGGTGCAAAGGATCAATACACAGGGCCTATTCTCTTTCTTGTGGTATGATTTAATTATTACTTTCCTCTTTATAAGATAATTACTCTACAACTAAAAAAAGCATATGTTTTAAATGTTTTGACAGGTACTCTACACACATCTATACCATAAAAGGCATCCTGAATTTGATGATGTTCAAATCCAGACACCAGCAATAAAGTATATTGATACAAAAACTCTATATAAAATGGAAGAGTTTTTGTATAATCATGGTCCATTAACTGATAATGAAGCTGAAGATATTGAAAAAGATGTGAATCAAGGTAGAGGCAAAGAAATAGATGACAATGAAGATAAAGAGGATAATGACAATGAAGGTGATCATAACACCACTTATCTGGATTTTTATTTTCATTATTGTTGTGATTATTATTACGTATTTTAAATGGCAAACAGGAAGTACTGCTGCTGAATTAGTCGTTGATGCGGCTGCACAAAGTTCAGATATTGCAATGGCTGGGTTGGCTGGAAAGGCTGCGGGTGTGGCGGTGGACGAGACTGTCATGGTTGTAGATATTGGGTCGCAAACTGGAAAAACTGCTGCTGAGTTGGCGAAGAATGTGGTTGCATTGGAGACTGGGAAGACTGATGCAAAGAATGATGAAAATGTTGAAACTGGCAAGAATGATGAAAATGTTGATAATAGTCAACGTACTGATGTTGATTTCGACAACTCACGTATGTTATTCCACCTAAAATATACTATTACGGAATTACTTAGTACTATCTAATATTTTCTAATCATTTTTTATAACTTGTTCTTTATAGTGAACTCTAGTATTCCTCAGTCGCCTTTAGACTTGGAAAATATGGTGATTGGAACAGAAACCCAAAGATTTATTGACGATTGCATTACACCCGTGCAATTGTCTGGTTTATCAGCCTACTTAGGCTCTGGTTATAGAGCAAAAGAACAGGTAACAATTACTCTACATGTTAAATGTTCAATAAACATAATTACTCTACTAATGTGTTTGGCATAATTGTATGTAGCAATGGTTATGCAACTTGGAAAACCACATTGAGCAGTACAAGAAATTGGGGGAAGTAATAAATAATATGGTTAAAGAAGGGAAAGCAAAGTATACATGGAATGATGCCATATTAAACACGTGCAAGGAATGGGAAAACCAAAATCCTCAATCTCAAAGTTCTACTGATAACAACACTGTCATCAGTTTGAATGATCCCCAAGTAATAGCAGAAACCGAGAAAGAAGTAGAAGTTGAAGCCAATGCAACTCATGTTGAACATGAGACAACAAATGAAGGTACAAAAAAAACTATTTAACATTTACACTTTCTATGGATATGTATGTTGACAAATAATTACTCTAATACTAACGATATGTATGTGTTCCATTAAAAGGTGCAGAAGTTGAGAAGAATTCAAATGATGTCGGTGATGTTAAAAGCGACTTTGCAGAAAAAAGTGAAGTTCAACAAAGTATCACCGAGACAATGGTAAAACAAATTGAGATAACTTGTCAGGAAGTGGAAATACAACATATTGTTGCTAAAGAGGCTTGCCTTGGGTTCCAGAACTTTGCTGCTATGAAAGACACATGGACTGTAATTCCTATTTCCAAAAAACAAGGTAATTTATAATTACACTAGTAGTTATTCATAATTACTCTAGCTATATTTAACTTTGTTAATGTTCACAAAAAATGGTATAGATGATGCTAAACTGAATACTGAGGACAATCTTAAGGTTGATGTTGGAGGAAAGGCAGGTATGTACTTTCTCCAAAATATATAGTTAGCTTATTATATTTATCAAATTACTCTAGAATGATACTTGGAAAATATTGAAGGTAATTTAGATGAAACAGATGTTGAAGATGAGTCAGTTAATGTGGTCAAAGTTGACCCATCATCAATGATCGACGCGTTACCTGCTTTTCGGTTGGGAAAAGACAAAGAAGTTGTGACAGATTGTACACCTCAACAACAAGGAAGAGAAAAAAGAACAACAAAGGTGACTTCTGCATATAAATCACCTTATGTTAAACGGAAAGTTGAACTTGGACAAAAGCTTAGTGACGATGAATCCATCATAGCAGAATACATATTTTTTCCCATTGATGAACTGTAAGTACAGATTTAATAATTATGTATAAAATAAATTTTATTGCGTCATTCTAACTCCGCGCAAAAACAGGAATTTTGTCTACAAATCAATGTATGGGTCAGAATTAATTAAGGTCATTTTTGAGAGCTTATATGAAGGTGTTAAACTTCCATCAACCGTCATTGATGTCTGGTCTGAAGTGCTGAATGATGAAGAAAAACTGAAAAGCCGAACGTCACCAAAGAGGTTTTTCTGCTCAACAACTATACTGGTATGAAAAATACTTATCCTATTTACATAATTACACTATTATGCATTTATGTTTATTGGGTTAGGGTCACGTACAAACAGCTTTTTCGTACGAACTGTACGAATCAAAGGAAAAAAACACGCGGGGTCGTGTATAACTAGAGTATAACTAGAGTAATTATATAATTTCTCTAGTTATATACGGCCCGCATGTTTTTCCGTGTTTTTCCTTCGATTCATACAGTTCGTACTTAAAAGTTGTTTGTATTTGATCTTTTGTCTATGTTTATTAAATTCTAAATCTGTTATAAATTCTAAATCTGTTACATAATTACTCTATTGTATCTACATAATCACTCTACTTATAGATCTTATTGTATTGTTAAAATGCAGCTGGAAGAACATTTTAAACTCACAGAAGAAAGGCTATTTGATATGTTCAAAAGCAACATGGATGACTACCTTAAACAGTTTAAAGTCAAATCATTATCAGATACTGACCTCCTTTTTTTCCCAATTCTAGCTTCAGAACATTACTATGTTTTGTGTTTCCATTTGAAAGTTGGGAAAATTGTTTTGATGGATAACAGCAAGATGGGAGATAATTTTGATGATAGATATAAAGGGATCCCTCATAAGCTGGTAAATATTGTTGACATTTTATTTACTCTACTATTTATATAAATTTCAAAAAACTAATATGTTTTTGCATATATTGTAGAGAAATGCATTATGCAATTACATGAAGGTTTCAAAAATCAAAACAGGTCTGAAGAAAATGATTGGGGCTGATATAAATAGGTTGAAAATGCAATGGAGGACTGAGGAAAACAAAATCGATTGTGGCGTTTTTGCAATGCGTCATATGGAAACCTATATGGGAAATGATAAATGGGATAGCGGTTTCTCGGTAAAAGAGGATGTTCAACAAGAAGAGCTTAAGGAACTAAGGTACAAATTCTTGTCAAAGATGTTATTTATATAAATTTCAAAAAACTAATATGTTTTTGCATATATTGTAGAGAAATGCATTATGCAATTACATGAAGGTTTCAAAAATCAAAACAGGTCTGAAGAAAATGATTGGGGCTGATATAAATAGGTTGAAAATGCAATGGAGGACTGAGGAAAACAAAATCGATTGTGGCGTTTTTGCAATGCGTCATATGGAAACCTATATGGGAAATGATAAATGGGATAGCGGTTTCTCGGTAAAAGAGGATGTTCAACAAGAAGAGCTTAAGGAACTAAGGTACAAATTCTTGTCAAAGATGTTATTGTCAGATATCAACAGCGCAAGAAATGATCTTATAACGGAGGCTCTTAAAGTTGAAGCCATGGAAACTAAATCAAAAGAAGACTTGAAGAAAAATTTGATCGATCAGATAAAAGAAAGGCAATCGAGCTATGTTTGAATTTGTTAGTAATGCTAGTACTTTAATTTCGTCTTTTGATCAAATTGTAAACTTTTGTTGGACATGGGATCCATTCTATGATGTTTGACGTCGTTACTATGTAGGCATTATATATGGTTTATATAAATCTTTGTATTTGGTTTTAGATTTGGTGCCAAGTATAAATTGCTAAATTTAACAGTATACAAAATTCAAATAGCAAATTAATTACTCTAGTACAATATATCATTTGATGTAATTACTCTAGTCTATCTATATAATAAATCAATACACTAGGGTTGAATCCTAGCATTTGAGAGGGTCTCCTTGGATCCAACTTAAAAATGGAGCTCCAATAGTGGTACTATAAAACCTCTTTTTCATTTTGTTTTCTCCATTTACCATCCATTCCAATTTACCTAAAACATTCTTCCTCCTTCCTTCCTCATTTTTCTTGTCAATAATTTTTCCAAGGTATGTTGTCCATCTCATCTTTGATTTATCATTAGACTACAACAATTCTTCTACAAAATACATTCGGAATATTTTATGTTAAAAACGTTTTTCCATTATCAATCGTATTTTGTATTGATCAATCACAGTCGATAGCTTTTTAATAATTGTTGGATCCGTAAATTATTATGAGCAATTGATATGGCACATTACGATCAATTGTTATGGCCGTTAAACCAATGAGTAAAAAATCATAACAAATAGCGAGTATGCTCACCTATTTGATCGTAATACAAGTGTTTTTCGGGAAAAATCTAAAAATCATGTGTTGAGTTTATGGTTAATTGATCATATATTCGTTTTGCATTTGAACGACAGGATTCCATTAGAAGAAAGAACTCGACTATGGCTTATCACAAGGGTGACACATTCTTCAAGGTTATTCATGACCCTTCCGCACGAGTTTTGGTATGAATCTTTATATTTTTTTTTAAATAAAGTTTAATTATTCCTTTTTTTAATGTTGTTTTTTACGTCTTCGTCCAGACTTTGCCGAAATCCATGAACATGTTTTTGTTATCTAAACACATACACAACAACAACATTAAAGTTCCAACATCTACGCTTTCAATTTTCTTAATTTATATTGTTTTACCTCTTATATATATTTTCTATTTTTAATTGTTTTATTAAGGTTTACTGTCATTGGATGGGATGACTTGCTTGAATCAGAAGATATTTCAGTTGGTGACTATTGCGTGTTCAAATGGTGTTTAGACCAACGTAGGCTGTTTGTTACCAAGGTTGACACACAAGAAATTATTAATATATGAATTTAATTCGTGTTGAATGTATTTATTGTTGATTCCATTATGAACATTTTCAATAAATTCGTTAATTATACATTGACTTGAGACAATTGACTTCCTTTTATACTTATTTTAATTTTAATTTAACTTTCCTGTCTTATTAATTTCAAATTGACGTAAACTTGGTTATAAAATTCGAATTTTAGACATTAATGTGAATTGAATGTGTCTTCCTTATAAACATTTTGACTTCCTTATATAATTATATGACATTAACTTTAAATTGATTCAATTTAATTAGAAATTTACTGCCTTATTAATTATAGGTTTGACTATAAATTTAAATTGAATTTAACGTATTTCAAATTTACCTTCCTTATAAAATTCACGAAATTTAATGTCGGGTTTGACTGGCTTATTAATTTCATATTTTACATTTAGTTGTTTATAATTTTCTCCATTTGGACATTAATATCCATTTAATTTAACTTCCTTATAAATGTTTATTCTTCCTTATAGATATTTAACTAACTTTATACGGAAAACATGTAATTATACTATTGATTATAAATTGATTCAAATTACTTTTTAATTGGTTGCCTTATTTATTTCAAAACTTGACTTTGAATTGGTTATAAGTTTCCATTGTATACATTAAAAAGTACATTTAATTTGGCTTCCTTATATGAATACGAATTGAATATCTAGCTACATATTCGATTTTTTTCATTAATGTATATTTTGACTTCTTTATAATTACGAGCCGATATTTATAAAGAATATATATGAATACTAATTGAATTTATAAAACAAGTAAATGTAATTGAATACGAATTCAATGTTCAAAATCAAATGGTATCATCATTTATGAACTAAATCTAATTATACCGTTGATTATAAATTAATTAAATAAATTTTAACCTTTTACTGCCTTATTTAATTTAAATTTGACTTTTAACTGTTTATAAGTTTCTATCAATGACATTAATGTACATTTAAGTACATTTAATTTTCATTCCTTATATTACTATGAATGAACCGACATATTATTGACATTACTACATATTATTGAATTTAATATGTATTTACATATTCATCGGTTTTGTCATTAATATATTATCATTTTCGTGGGTTTTGTCATTAATACATATTATTGAATTTAATATATATTATTGAATTTAATATGTATTTACATATTCATCGATTTTGTCATTAATGTATTTACATATTCGGGGGTTTTGTCATTAATACATATTATTGAATTTAATATGTATTTACTGTTTGTAAGTTTCTTTTTTTTACATTAATACATATTATTGAATTTAATATTTATTTACAGATTGGGGGGTTTTGTCATTTCTGTATATATTGACTTCGTTTAAAAAATGAGCCAACATATAATTTATAAAGCATATATAACAATAGAAGAAAATTTATAAAACAAGTCAAAGTAATTGAATACAAATTGAATGTCAAAAAATATAATGTTATTAATATTTATATTTCACCAATTGCATAACGAAAATCAATATATGATGTCCTACATTATATCATTAATGTAGGATGTAAAATCTGACTTTGATTAACTTGTAAATTTCGACGACGATCTTGAATATGAATTTTGTATCAGCCATTTTAGTTTTCGATTTTAATACGAAAATCGGTTTAAAACTTGTGTGTGTAAAGTTATCTCCTAATTATTTTCCATAATTATCTACAATACCATTTGAATTTTTCAATTTAATATACAAACAATTTTGTATATCCATTTTATGTTTCAATTTGAAAATGAACTAAGTCTAAAACTATGTAATGAATCTTATCTCCTAATTATACTCATAGTTATTGCGGTCCAATTTCATACATAAAAAGGAGAAATTATATATCCTAATTATACTAAATAGGTGAAAGTATTGCAAATAAAATGCAAAACTTTAAATCCCAATTTATAACAATATGCTAATGATAATGCTAATTTCACTCCACCAATTCATCCATTCCTTAATGGATCGACTAGCTATATAAACACGCAAAAATCAATGCACATACGATTATCCTATGACACGTTTCTTGCACTTTGATTAATCGCATACATATATTCTTAGGTTATTTTCTGTTTCTCATCTTTAAATACATAAACATTATTTTTTTCGATTTCTTATGAGTATTAACTTGAATTTAACTTTTTTTTAACAGTTACAAAGATCAATGGCAGCGGTAGATGCAAATGAGTTTACCATGGTTAACCAAATTCATGTCAACTGAAACGGTGTGGCTTTAAAGCTAAAGATTATTCGGGTTTGGCGTCAACCCGATCGTCGCAATCCTAATGATGTCTACACAATTGAAATAAAACATACGCCTAGCTAGCGTACTTGGTAACATTGATATAGTATGGACATGGTAACGTTTTGGTAACACTTGGTAACACATTGAACAAACCTGTGAACTCGCCAGCATTATATGTTGACGTCTTTTTGGCATGTTTTTCTCAGGTCGCTAAGGTAGCAACAAATGGAACTAGGCGCACGGGTCTGCATTGGCGTCTAGGTTTAGTTCATGTTTGTAATAAACACTTGGTACATTTGGGTCTATGGTTTGTAACATGTTTAATGCTTCCGCTACTGGTTTCGAGTTTATGAAAACTATGTCTTTTGAAAGTTATGTATTTTCATATAGAGTTGTTTATTGTGACCGTTGACTTGGATCCTGGTTTGTCATGCGCCTCGCGGTAAAACTCTGCAAGTGGAAATTTGAGGGTGTGACAATAGTGTTTTTTTTAATAATTAACAGGGTGACAGGATTCAAGCGAATGTATTTAAGCGGTTGTTTTTTAGATTTGAGAGATTTTTGATTGAAAATGCTTCTCTTATTATAAGAAATCCAGGAGTTGGGCTCAATTCTTCTAAATACAAGTATGCGCTAAACCCAAACAAACTGTGCTTGAATATGAATACTCAAGTTTTCGAATATGGTGGTTTCCAAGGTCCAGATTTTGGGTTCTCTTTTGTGCCCTATCAAAGAATTCTGGATAGGGAGGTTGATGAATATGTTACAATAGGTATATTTCGTCAATATAGTCTTTTTTTTCTTTACAACCAAACCATAATAATATTGTTTTGTTTTATGTTACAATAATGTTTCTTTTATATTTGCTTTTAGATGTTATAGGACATGTTAACAAGTTCTTCAGCAATGATGATAAAGATAAAAAGGTTGTCGCTGATAAGAAGAGGTTAACAATGGAAATCCAAGATATCGAGTATGTATTGTTTGTTTTTTTTAATTTTTTTTAGAAACTGAGAATGACGTAGGTATATAAATTGTTTTTTTTATTCTAAAATAATTTTACCTTTTTGAAGGGGTTTGAGCATCTATGTAACGTTGTGGGATAGTTATGCCATGGAGATGTCTAAATATGTTGCAACTCATCAAATGGAGAAGGAATTTATAATAATATTGCAGTTTGGGCATTTGAAGTTTTATAATGGTTGTGTAATCTTATTACATAGTTATATTTATAGCTAGATTATATTTGGCAATATAAATTATATTTTAACTTCTAAAGTTTCTTCTTATTATTATTATTTAGAATTTTTTATCCTAATATTTGTTTTATATAGGAAAACCGTATGTTTCTAACTCTTTTGGAGATCGAATTAGTCGACTGTTCATCAATGGAGATATTGAAGATATAAACCGGTACAAAAAAGGGTAGATACTATTATGTTTTTCAATATGAATTACAAAATCTTAAACGTGTATTGCTATTTATATAATGTGTATATCAAATTATTTTTATCAGGTTGGGTAAGAAAATTGCTGATAATCCTTCCTCGTGTCATCGACCATATGGAACCTCTATGTTCTGTTCTGATGAAGATGAATTTGTCCATAACACTCCTTTTAGTAACATTGCTGACATTTGTGAGATTCAAGAGGTAAGTATAATGTTCATACTTAAATACGATGTTTATAATTAACTATAAAAATTTTAATATTTCTTCAGGAGCAGGCTCTGGTGTTATTGGGTACTATTAAAGACCTGTTTACCGAATTTGGCTGGTACTACATGGGATGTCCCAAATGCACCAAAAAATGTAGTATTGATTATGTAATCAAACAGGTTGGTGAAGGAAGTTCGGCTTTTGTGGAAGAAAAGGTTTACGAGTGTTTGAATGTTAATTGTAGTGCCAAACAAGTTGAGCCTACACCAAGGTCGGATATATGTATAAAATAAATTTTAATATACATAAATAATGTTTGATTACGTAAATTTAGTTTACATTTTTGTTTCATGTTTGTTTTTTTATTTTATATTTTTTCTAGATTTAAAATTCAGGTTCGTGTACAAGATCTTAATGGTGCTGTATCTCTTACGTTGTTTCATCGTGACGTTGCACAACTTATTAGTAAAAGTGCTTCTGAATTGCTTGATTTGAATACGGTATTCCATATTTTTAACTAAATTTTAAATACAAATTTATTTTTAATAATTCTTTAATTATAGTTATCTAACATTTATTTCTTTTTTGATTCCTTTTAAATAGGTTGGTCATACAATTGAATATCCTGAAGAGATTAAGACTTTGTTAGAAAGAGAGTTTGCTTTCAAGATCTTTGTATCCGGTTTCAATTTAAACAACAAATATGATGTTTATGGTGTAACTAAGATAAGTGATGATCCAACAATTATCTCGGAGCTTAAGAAGAAGTTGTACGTAGGACAGGTACATAATCGAACTCTATTTGCTATAAAAAACAACTTTTATGTACGTAAGACATTTTTACGTTACAATGATTTTCATATTTGTTGTTACAGCCTGCTGAATCAGAATCACTTCACACATCTCTCCTAGCAATGCCGTCTAATGTTATTTCTGTTTCCAAGGTACCATTTTCACAAACGTTTAAATTCATATTAATAAAGTTTACTCATTTTTTATTCATACACAATCACAACTACATTGGCCACATATGTTTATAAATATTTTATCTTTAGGAATCAGACACAGGCGATAATGAAACGCCAATTTCCATTGCTGATAACTTTGTTGATAAGAAAGTTTATGCTGAAGGAGAACAATGTTCTATCAGTTCCAAGTATCAAATGGTTAAGCGTAAACTGATTGACGCAATTTCTGATGATGAAAGTACACCAATTCCTTCAATTAAGATTGGAATTGGTGGTAGTATGGAGTAACATAAAAGTCCGTTGAGTCCTCCATCTTGCTAAAGCCAAATGAAGAGGATTAGTTTGCTATGCTGATGGTCTATGAGTTTTATTGCTTTATGTTTTGTTTTTAAAATAAATTTGAACAATTTCTACTTTGTTATTTCCTATTTCTACCATGGTATGGTTTACTGTTTATATTATGTTTCATAACGATGGTAATATTTAATAAATGTCTTTGGTTGATTTATAAGTATGTTATCATCCATTTGCTATTATGTTTATTGTATAATATAACTGATTTGGTTGATGTAGTCATCTACCGTAATGTTATTTTTTATTTTTTATAATTAATATCTAATTATAAAAAAAATGTTATAGATCAAGTTAATAAGTTACATCTATTTTGTTGTTATAAAACAACCAAAGTTATCAAGGCCCACTAAAATACCAAAACCAGACCATTGTTCTCCTGGGTTACAATCTTACGCATTGGGCCACCCGAATTGATGAAACAAAAGGCCCGATCCAAATTAGATTATAAAATCTTGACATTAATGGTGTTTTAATATAAATACCCAACCACCCTCTTATAATGATTAGATTCTCCAAAAGTCACTTTACCAAATTGTAAGTAAATTTTTCATCTTCTTCTCTATCAAATCATCATCTTATTGTTCTTTTTTTTTTAATCGATGTCTATTATATTATAACTACACAATTTCCAGTATGCATGTACCATCAAAGTCTTTAATTCAAAGTAGTAAGCGTTTATCTTGATTTTTAATGTGAATATGTATTCACTAACAATTTCTTTTTTTTAAAGTTATGTAATAAACAATTAGTATTTACTGAATGTAGTTATCATTAAGAATTCTGGAGATTGTATGGTTTGATAATTTACTATTAATTACGTTTGATGAGTTTGATCAATGTTTTATCTCAAATAATTGTTCTTGAATATATGTAATAATCGTTTGTATTAGTATGTTAATTTGGAAATATGAGTATAATATGGTAATTAATTTTTGTTTAGGAAACTATTAATCAGTTGATAAATGATATAAATATACATATTAAAACTGATTATTCAGGGATTCAAAGCTCAATGAACAATATCCAACAGATTGGTTAGACTATTTGAAAGTGAAATACGGGAGCAACTTTATTTAGTAATTCAATTTGTTAGAGTTGGATTTGATTTTTCAAGAATCATATATGTTACCAGTCCCTATAAAATAATTTTCAAAAGTAGCACCCAACTCTTGAGATGTGATAATTGGATCGGAGATAAGTTTGGTTTCTGTTTCTCACCTTTTCAATCAGTTATAAGCGGAGAGTCTTTTTCCAATGTTTCAATTGGTATGTGATTTGATTTTTTTTCGTACTCTATATTAGTATGATGTTAATTATTTTCATTTTATATACTTATAGTTTAAATATGCTACTTTTACAGATATCATTGGACATGTGAATCAGTTTATTACTGAAAATGACAGTAAACTTACTCAGTTGAACACAAATAAAGGACTGTTATTGGAGCTACAAGATTTTGAGTTTGTGTTTTTATTTATTTAACGAAGGTTTTTTTTATATATATAACATATTCAACTATTTAAACAAGATTGTATTAATTTGTGTTTACAATTAATAGGGGCCTTACTATATTTGTTAAGCTATGGGATACATTCTCTGATCAAATTGCTAGATATGTTGAAGTTCATAACAATGCAGATCCTCTGATTGTAATCTTGCAGTTTGGATTATTGCACCATTATAATGGTAAAAAAAAATATAACTGTAATCTATTTTGTTTCTTTGTTAATCTAAAATTACCTGTTGACTTATACGTTTGTTATAATCAGGTTACCCTTACGTTTCTAATTCACCAAAGGTTAGCAAGTTGTTCATAAATGAAGAAATTGATGCCATCAACAATTACAGAATAAGGTTTTATATTTGTACAATGTTTTTATATCTAAATATTGAAGTTATGATTATAATACAAGTCTAATTAATTTTAATTTACATTGTAGTTTGTTGCAAAGGCCCATACAATATCCACTAAATGCAATTCGTTCATTGGGTTTGCCTGTGTTTTCAAATATTGAAAATGAATTTTTGGTCAACAACTGTTATTGTAATATTGGTGACATTTGGGAAATTGACATGGTAAAGACATGTGACAGTATTATTATATATTTTTTTACTTTTCATTTACAATAAATGTTGTGTTAACTAGAAACACAATTTACCTATTATAATAGGAGAAGAGTATCATTATTGTTGGTACTGTGATTGCCGTCCGTAAAGATCATGGATGGTACTATATGGCTTGTCCAGATTGTAATAGCAAGGTGTCTTCATTCTAACACATTTTTTTATATTTTTTTTCCAGATTTGATCCTTTCAGACGACGAAATTAAGAATTTAGCTTTACTTGATATCGAGAAGTTCTTATTGCGTAATAGTTGCAGTCTACGACATTTCGTAGGTATGCCATATCCTGAGAATGAGTTTCTATCATTATTAGACAATCGTCTTATTTGTGAGGAGTTGGGATATGACACAAACAGTTTGGTTGAAGAATTTGATGCCCAGTTCGCTTCTTTAACAGATGAACAAAAAAATATTTATAACTGTGTAATGAAATCTGTTGAGGAGAAGAAAGGATGAGTTTTTTTTTTTTTTGTTTATGGTTACGGTGGTACGGGTAAAACGTTCCTATGGAAGACTCTATCTTCATCCATAAGATGTAAAAGAAAGATTGTTTTGAATGTTGCTTCGAGTGGTATCGCATCTTTGCTATTGGCAGGTGGTAGGATAGCACATTCCAGGTTTCGTATTCCTATAAACCTAACTGAAGATTCTATGTGCTACATACCACCTAATAGTGATGTTGCACAACTGCTTAAACAAACCGACTTGATTATATGGGATGAAGCACCCATGACTCATAAACATGCTTTTGAAGCACTAGATCGAAGTTTAAAAGATGTATTTTGTGTACATGCTGATGAGTCGTCTGATTTGTTATTTGGTGGAAAGGTTGTTGTGTTTGGGGGTGACTTTAGACAAATTCTACCAGTTGTACAAAATGGAACTAAGCATGACATTGTTAATGCCTCTTTAAGTTCATCATACATTTGGCACAAATGCACTGTTTTAGAATTAACAAAAAATATGAGGTAGCTTTCAGGAAGCTGCAATTCTGATATTGAGGAAACTAAAACGATTGCATCTTGGCTTCTGGATATAGGAGAAGGAAAGGTCGATACAATGACAATAAACAAAAGTCAAGGACAATCCTTATCTAGGGTTGGGTTGTATTTAAAGGATCCAGTTTTTTCACACGGGCAGTTGTATGTTGCGCTATAAAGAGTCAAAAGTCGAGATGGACTGAAGATAGTTATAGTAGATGAAAATGGTGAACTGAGGAACAAAACATCAAATGTTGTGTACAAAGAAGTCTTTCAAGATTTATGAATAATGTGAGTAATTTTGATGCAATTTTTTACTTATCTTCATTGACGTTATGTATATACAACTTCAATAATAAAGTATTATTTTAATTTTTTTTTTGTTTGGTTTGAACCGTGCGTGACCATTGATCTGTAAAACAAGTTATTTCCTAATTACAATTACATTAAAAATAAAAATATAATAAAGGTAATTTACAAAAACAAAATGTATGTATACCTTTGTGGTTTTTTGTTAAAAGTTATACTTTGGTTGAGTATTGATCGTAATAGGTAATCGGTTTTCGTTGTTAACGTTATTTATAAGTTACCTAAATTATCCACTTTGACATTAAAACCAAAGTTATATATTAGTTTTAATATCCACTTCATATCAACGCAACATTGAAACATGACGTTTATATAAGAAAAAAATATCAGGCTAAACATTATTCTTAAGACTTTACGTTGTGGACACTAAACTTGAATAATACAAGTCTTAGTTTAATATTTTTTTTTAATTTACTATGGTTTGCACCGTGGGTACCCACGGGTCTCAAACCTAGTAGAAAACATATAAATTGGTAAACTTTACAGTATACAAATTTCAAATTGAAAAGTTAATTACTCTAGTACAAACAATCAATTCAAATTAATTACTCTAGTACAAACATACTTCCATTTTCCCAAAAACTTAATATTCTACCCATAAAGTTAATTACTCTAGTACAATCTATCAATTGAAGTAATTACTCTAGTAGAAAACATAAAATTTCAAATTGCAAGTTAATTACTCTAGTACAAAACATACTTCCATTACCCCAAAAACTAAATACTCTACCAATAAAAAATATATGGTATTTAACATGAAAATAATTACTCTAGTTAAATATTAAATAAGATGAAACTAGAGTAATTAAATAATTACTCTACTACTTCAATTACAACACGAAATGCAAAAATTCGTATTCAAAAACACTTAACTTTCATAGTATTAAACAGCAATTCTCAACTAATTAAGATGCGAATTAAAAAAAGTTCAAAAATAACATCGATTAATTCCCAATTGGTTCCTTCTCAACAAATGATTTGCATGTACGAATATCATGACCAAGCTTCCCACATACACCGCATACTCTACGTCTTTTACCGGCGCGGCTAGCTGCCATTTCCTTTTTAGATTTTATTCTTTTATGTGAGCCACGACCCTTATTTCTAATACCACATGGAAGTCTCAAATTTGTGGTTGTTGGTTGATCATAACCAAGAAGAGACGCCATCATATCTTTTTTCTTCAAAATCGGCCCAGTTTTACTCCCTTCAGCCTTTTCCATCAATATTTTCAATTGATCTCTTACCTTAGTTAATGTCACACCCTCAAATTTCCACTGCGGGGTTTATACCGCGAGGCGCGTGACATACCAGGATCCCATAGCCATAAGTCACAGGAACGAACTCTAAATGCCCAAACCATTTAGTTCGTTTTCAAAAACCAAGTTTAGTTAAGCTGCGGAAGCGTAAACCAATTTAAACCTTTTAAAACCATGCGCAAAACAACGCACCCAAATTAAAACCATACGAAAGCATAATATATAATTTATGTGTATGCCCGAGAGCCCAAATGCAGTGAAGTGTACAGTGCTTTCTAATCCTGGCATCGGAAGCTAACTACCTGCAAAAGCATGTAAATCGTGGGTCAACAAACAATGTTGGTGAGTTCACTAAGTAAAGTAGGTGAGTAAGTAAAAGCGTAGGTTTCCCAAACCATGTAACCAAATGAAAGTGTCGGTCTCACAGACCACATAACAATAAGTAAGAACGTCGGCCTCCTTGGCCACAAGTAAACAGCTAATTCAAATGTCAGGGGTAGCTAGCCCACTCATGATAACTAAAACCGGCGAATACCGAACTACTAATGAACAAGTTCCCATAACTGGGATAAAGATGCCTTGCATCATTGTCCATCGACAATGATTATGTTTGAAGCTAATAGTTCACATCCGTGCCCCCAGCACGATGTGAGGTTTGTTAGACCTAATAGCGCTATCAACTAATTAACCCGCTTGCCCAACCGGCAATTGATTCGGTATTTTGAAGGACTTAAACGATGTGTTTGGTTTAGTTCATCAAGGACATATATATGAATTAGTAAAGATAGATTCACCACGTGAACCATGCACCCCAAATCCGGTATGTGTAAAAGTAGTCCCGAACCGGACTAGAAACGTTAAGTAGTTGTCTCAACCCGAGACGCATGCTTTTGAGAAAAGAGTAGTGAAACTCACCTTATCGCGTAAGCAAAGAATCCGAACAGCAAGTATTATATGCTACCGACACCCTAATAACAGTGTCACTACGTGAGTATAGGCGTAACATCATTACACCATATAACTCGTTTGTCCAAGGCGTTTTAAATATTCAAAAGTGTGTATGCGACGCCTAGTGATTCTACATGCAATAGTAAACCCTACGGACTCGTTGGTGAATGAGTTGGTTATAATTAGGTTCTACAGCCCATATGTGTCGTAAACATGTGTACTTCCGTTATATGTCAATTTTAGATCACCTAAGACCTCAAGTAATCACATAGTCACATAATACACAATCTGTGTTTTCAGGACAGATTGTGCGCCATCAAAACGAATTTATTTAAAATAGTAAACCAGTGAGTTATCCTCCCAAATTTTTACTGAATTTTCTTTGGGATTCACTTGGCAATACCTATTTTTGTTTTGTCTTAATTCCAAACACAAAAATTATAAAAATTCGTACAACACAGCAGTGTTCAGAAAATTTCCACAACAGGTCAGTTTAGTAGGAAAATTCTTACAAATTGTGTATTCATCCAAACGAGATGAATCCACTTGGAAAAGCTCTATTTTTCCAGTATTGACCTACTGTAAAAATTTCATAACCTAACTCCTTGTAAATCTCAAGTTATGGCCATTTAAAGTTAGCCCAATTTACAAATCCGAAAATCTGATATGACCCCTAATCAATTAAAATTCCAAAAACGACTCATCCTACGTCCAAAACACATGATTTTACCCATTATGAAAAGCTAAGACCAGGTGTGACCTAACCATGCCAAGAAAACCCTAAAATTATTATGTTAGAGCCGTGTTACAGCTCCTACAAGTTTGACTAACCATTCTGTCCAGATTTTTGTTTCGCCTAAATCATACTTTAATCGCCTAACATGTGCACAAAAACTATTAACATTCACCAATCATCAACACAAAACATTCCTAATACCTATTTTATCAGATTCTATGATTAATCATGTCAAGATCAAAGCTTTAAGAATCAAAACACCAATTACTTGCGCAACAAGTATCCTACGATGTTACTAAGCGTTTATGAGTATGTTTAATCCATTTAATCTTCAAAAAGATTCATGCTTTAATGTTTTATAAAATCATTCAGACCTGGACAAACTTATTATATGATTTTTATTAATGAAAACACAAGATAAAAGCATAAGAAATCGTAAGATATACCCTTAGCTCTCTCAATCGATCAATCGTGCGCCTTGGAGCCTCCCAATTGATGATCTTGAGCCTTAGCAGAGGTTGTTTGAGTGAAATATTCGTGTGGGGCAGTAAGGGGGCGATTAGGGTTGAGTATGGGGGTTGCATGGGAGTTTAGGATGCTTAAATATAAGTTTAAGGCGGTTTAGACCCGTCAGGTCATTTCGAGCGGCCGCTCGGTGCCTGTGAGCGGCCGCTCACAGGTCCGGGTGGCGCGCTCTTTTCTCGTTTCGTCTCCCGACGCGTTATCCTTCGACGTTTTAGTTATTTCGGACCGTAACAAGTGTAACCCCATGCATTAAGACCCTAATCAACCTCATGCTCCACTTTTAATGATTTCTATTAACGTGTTCGGTTTAGGTTCACATAATCACGTATGGTTTTCACATAAGTTTATTTTTCACCAACGTCCGAGGTTCACTAATCATGCAATCACACATTGACTCACAACCATGCACGTATGTCTTATCTAACTAACCCTAGTTAAGTATAATGCAAGGAATGTAACTAGAGTTTAGTTAAAGTGAGAACCTGAATTTTCGGGGTATCACATCATCCCCAAGTTGAAAAGAATTTCGTCCCGAAATTCAGCAAGTAAACAGTAAAGCCAGCTAAAAAAAATGTATGCTTGGTTTCCGGATGTCACATCATCCCCAAGTTGAAAGGAATTTCGCCCCGAAATTCACTTTGAGCGAGCTGCTTTATGTTCGGCATTTGATCTATGCACAGGTTCAGGTTCAGAAAAGAGGTGTGGATATTTGAGCCGCATCTGATCTCTGTGCTCCCACGTGTATTCCGGTCCTAGACGGGAATTCCATTGTACGTTAATAATAGGTATAGTGTTCTGTTTGAGTTTCTTGACGCCCCGCTCAAGAATCTCCACTGGTTCTTCCATGAACCGTAGCCGATCGTCCACCTGGATCTCCTCCAGTGGCACCATCAGTGTTGTATTCAACAAGCATTTCTATAGATTCGGTACGATATGTGGGATACATCGTGTATCCTACCAAGTTTGTTAAGCAGGTTTAACCTGTAAGCTACCAGACCAATCCCATCAACCATCTCGAATGGTCCAACGTTTTACGGGTTCATCTTCCCCCGTTTTCCAAAGCGTGTCACACCCTTTCAAGGTGACACCTTTAATAGTACTTGTTCCCATTCCGGAGCTCTAAAAGTTTCCTACGCTTATCAGCGTAGTTTTTCTGTCGCTCAAGAGTAGCAGCCATCCGTTTTCTGATTGCACTATCTTCTCAGAAGTTTGGTGCACAAGTTCGGAACCTGTCAGTTGGCTATCCCCAACTTCAGTCCAACATATGGGGGATTTGCACTCCCGTTCATAAAGTGCCTCAAAAAGTGCACATTGGATCGAAGTGTCATAACTATTGTTATAAGAGAATTCAATCAAAGGCAAGTGCTTGTCCCAACTGTTTCCAAAGTCCACCACGCACGCTCGCAGTAGATCTTCTAGTGTTTGGATGGTACGTTCACTCTATCCATCTATCTGGGAGTGATAGGCTGCGCTCATGTCCAAATGAGTTCCCAAAGCAATTTGGAAAGTTTCCCAAATATGGGAAGTAGATCGTGCGTCGTGATCCGATATGATAGGAGTTGGCATCCCATGCCTAGAGACAATTTTCGTAATACAAAAGCGGCTAGACATTCCAACATGTCCGCCTCTCTAATTGCCATGAAATGCGCTGATTTGGTCAAACGGTCAATAATGACCCAAATCATATCGTGCCCGCTGGGCGTTTTAGGAAGTTTGGTGATAAAGTCCATGGAAATACCATCCCAGCTCCACATGGGATTTTTCGGTTGCTGAAGTGGGCCTGAAGGTTTCTGATATTCAATCCTAACCTTGGCACACGTTAAGCACTTACTAACATAAGTGACTTTTCTCAGCTTTCATGTTTGGTCACCAGTAAAGAGTTTGAGATCTCGGTACATTTTATCCGAACTAGGATGTACCGAATAACGAGATGTGTGAGCCTCATCGAGCACCAGTTGTCTAAGATCCCCTGAACGTGGAATCCAGACTCGATCCATAAAGTACTGAAGCCCATCCGACTTCAGTTCCAGGTGTTTGTCAGCACCATGCAATGTTTCCAACCCGATGTTTTCCTTTTTCAAGGCCTCGCCTTGGGCTTCACGTATTTTATCAGGCAGATTAGAGTGTATGATAAGTTGTAAGGCCCGCACACGTTTGAGTTTCGTTTCCTTACGGCTCAGGGCATCAGCTACTACGTTAGCTTTCCCTGGATGGTACTTGATAGCACAGTCATAATCATTCAAGAGTTCGACCCATCGTCGTTGCCGTATGTTTAGGACCTTCTGATCAAATATGTGCTGAAGACTCTTATGATCTGTGAAAATTGTGCACTTCGTTCCGTAGAGGTAGTGTCTCCAAATTTTGAGAGCGAAGACAACCGCTCCCAGTTCCAAGTCGTGAGTGGGATAATTCTTCTCGTGAACTTTTAGTTGTCGTGAAGCATAAGCGATCACCTTCTCGCGTTGCATCAAAACACACCCTAGCCCTTGGATAGATGCATCACAGTACACCACAAAGTCCTCCGTACCCTCAGGTAGTGATAATATTGGAGCACTGCAAAGTTTAGTCTTTAGTAATTGAAAAGCAGCTTCTTGGGCATCTTCCCACTTGTAGATAATCCCCTTCTGTGTCAAAGCAGTGAGGGGTTGAGCGATTTTTGAGAATCCCTGAATGAATCTGCGATAATAACCTGCAAGGCCAAGGAATTGTCGGACCTCCGTGGGAGTCTTAGGGGCCTCCCATCTTTTAATCGCATCAATCTTAGTGGGATCGACCTGTATTCCTGCCTCGTTCACCACATGACCCCAGAATTGGATCTCACGAATCCAGAAGTCGCACTTGGAGAATTTTGCATATAACTGCTCACTTTTCAGAAGTTCCAAGATCAGTCGTAGGTGTTGCTCGTGCTCTCCCCTACTCTTGGAATAGATCAGAATGTCGTCTATGAACACTATGACAAATTTGTCTAGATAGGGTTTGCACACACGGTTCATGAGGTCCATGAACACAGCTGGTGCATTGGTCAGCCCGAAGGGCATTACCAAAAATTCATAGTGCCCATAACGGGTTCGAAAGGCTGTCTTTGGCACATCCTCCTCTCGGACTCTCAGTTGATGATACCCCGACCTTAGGTCAATCTTGGAATAGAAACTCGACCCCTGAAGCTGGTCGAATAGATCATCAATACGAGGTAAAGGGTAGCGGTTTTTAATTGTCACCTTGTTCAATTCCCGGTAATCGATACACATACGGGAACTCCCATCCTTTTTCTTAACAAATAAGACTGGAGTTCCCCAAGGTGAAGAACGAGGTCTAATGAAACCCCTGTCCAATAGCTCTTGGAGTTGGGTGGATAGTTCTTGAAGTTCGCCTGGTGCAAGGCGGTATGGTGCACGCGCAACTGGGGCGGCTCCTGGTGCACGGTCAATTTGAAATTCCACTTGTCGAACAGGTGGAAGTCCGGGTAATTCCTCTGGAAAGACATCTGGAAAAATTCTGAACTACAGGGATGTCCTCAATTTTTGTTTCAACTTCAGCTCGGGTATCAGAAATGTTAGCCAATATGGCTGGGTAGCCCTTCCGAATACACTTCTAGGCTTTCAGGAAAGAGATGATGCCCATCATGGCACTACCAGGATCACCCTAGACAGATAAGAATTCTCCACTAGGGAGAGGGATACGAACAATCTTCTCTTGACAGAGAATTTCAGCGTGTTGCTTGGACAACCAGTCCATGCCAACCACGAGATCAAAGCTTCCTAGGGTGATAGGTAAGAGGTCGATGGCAAACAACTGTCCATCTAGTTCGAGCTTACAGTCACGATGGATGTGGGTTACCTTAACAGGCTTCCCATCAGCTAACTCTATAGAGTACGGGGTATCAAGAAGTGTAGGAACTATCCCTAGTTATTTGCTAAGTTTTGATGACACAAAACTATAGTCTGCACCAGCATCATATAAAACAGAAGCGAGAGTGTCGTTTAAGGAACACGTATCTGTCACGCCGTTGTTATCAGTCCTGGCCTCCCCAGAGCCCATCACAAATGCTCCTCCACGAGCCCCATTGTTGTTGTTACTGTTGTGGTTATTGTTGAAGGACTTATACCGCATACTATCTCACGTTCTCTTGTTATCACCAAAAGTAGAAGATGAAGCACCCTGCTTCGGAAAAGTACCATGCTCAACAGCCTCGTCGGTGAGTTTGTGAGCCAGGTGAAAGGTTTGTAGGTGAGCTGCAGTGGCCAAGCCACGAATCTGAGGGGCCCACCCTTTCGGTATAAAGTTCGATCCATTTGTAAGGTAGGTTAAATAGATTTGAGCCTATAGTGGCTATCTCCTATAGCTTGGTAGTGTAGGCGTCGATCTCAGACCCATCCGTCTTTATATAACAAAATTTCTAGATTTCACCACAGGGTGTTACGTTCTCCTTCCAAGTATTTGTAACTCATCGAGTGTGCATGTAGCATACATTACCCCATCCTGCCTGGGGCAAATGCACATGGCAGGGACTTATACTATCGAAGCAATCAGACGGTCTCCTTCAGTTCCGTTGGAGTCATCGAGGATTACGATCAATAAAAGGCTTGAAGATATGATGGCCGGTTGTTGTTGTGGCATGTGCGTTCGAGAAATAAGAAAGTTCAAATGTGGAAGTCAGAGGAAAAGAACGATTTAGCAATATAGATCTTTACTAGCTGGGAAAGATGCGAGGGCCTCAACCACCCTATCGTTGATCATAAAAACTCGGTCTTATCTAAGTTAACAAGGGAAATGAAAGAAAAGATAGGTAAGAAAAGGTAAGATCCAATCGTCGCCATGCTCTGTCTAGATAGTAGAGCCTTCATCCTCACTTTCCGTGTGCTCGTCCTGCTCAGGTTCCCCTTCCATCTCTTATCCTTCCTCTTTTGCGATGTCAGTGTTATATGGTTCTCATCACGTACAATCTCCTTCTCTAGTCCTATGTGAACCAGTTTAGTGGTAAGCTGTACCACTCGTTCCTCCAATCGTGGCTATCAGCCATTAGTAGGTTTCATCCTCCCTTGTGATGTTGCATTACATCGCAGGCTTTACGTAACTCCCCAAGAGTGTGTGTAACAAGTCCCGATCTAATGTGTTCCCATGAATCTACCATATACTTATGAGTAACAGGGATATGCAGTCATACGTCCGCCCGCTCATACTAGGCGTAAGGTACTAAAGTAAGAAATAAGTTCTATATGCGTAACCCAGTCCCGTCTGAGTTTCGAATGGGGTAAGAAAGATCAAGTAGCAAGGAACAGAAACTAATTGTCTCCTTGCTAAGTGACAAAAGATAAGTCTCAGCATTCGAATTCCTTCATAGTTGATTTAATGGTACCACGTCATGCGCATCGTGCAGCTTCCTGTGTACGTGCGCCATAACGCTCGCAAGGCTCCCTCCCTTGTACTATTGTTGTCTCCTCGTCCATGAGGTTAGTTAGGATATTACTCCCAGTAATGCGCCACCTGGTGTAACCCTAGGTTCCCACCATTGACGTGTTAAGAATTAAGTCTAGAACTAGGAGATAACATATCTCCCGAAATCATATGTTGTAGATATATGTAGCTAATAGCTAGTTGTGCACTTAAGTTGAGAGTGTACTTATGCTATGATGATTATAGACTAGACTCAACATGCAGTCCTAGTTCACTATAACCAATGGCTCTGATACCAATCTGTCACACCCTCAAATTTCCACTGCGGGGTTTATACCGCGAGGCGCGTGACATACCAGGATCCCATAGCCATAAGTCACAGGAACGAACTCTAAATGCCCAAACCATTTAGTTCGTTTTCAAAAACCAAGTTTAGTTAAGCTGCGGAAGCGTAAACCAATTTAAACCTTTTAAAACCATGCGCAAAACAACGCACCCAAATTAAAACCATACGAAAGCATAATATATAATTTATGTGTATGCCCGAGAGCCCAAATGCAGTGAAGTGTACAGTGCTTTCTAATCCTGGCACCGGAAGCTAACTACCTGCAAAAGCATGTAAATCGTGGGTCAACAAACAATGTTGGTGAGTTCACTAAGTAAAGTAGGTGAGTAAGTAAAAGCGTAGGTTTCCCAAACCATGTAACCAAATGAAAGTGTCGGTCTCACAGACCACATAACAATAAGTAAGAACGTCGGCCTCCTTGGCCACAAGTAAACAGCTAATTCAAATGTCAGGGGTAGCTAGCCCACTCATGATAACTAAAACCGGCGAATACCGAACTACTAATGAACAAGTTCCCATAACTGGGATAAAGATGCCTTGCATCATTGTCCATCGACAATGATTATGTTTGAAGCTAATAGTTCACATCCGTGCCCCCAGCACGATGTGAGGTTTGTTAGACCTAATAGCGCTATCAACTAATTAACCCGCTTGCCCAACCGGCAATTGATTCGGTATTTTGAAGGACTTAAACGATGTGTTTGGTTTAGTTCATCAAGGACATATATATGAATTAGTAAAGATAGATTCACCACGTGAACCATGCACCCCAAATCCGGTATGTGTAAAAGTAGTCCCGAACCGGACTAGAAACGTTAAGTAGTTGTCTCAACCCGAGACGCATGCTTTTGAGAAAAGAGTAGTGAAACTCACCTTATCGCGTAAGCAAAGAATCCGAACAGCAAGTATTATATGCTACCGACACCCTAATAACAGTGTCACTACGTGAGTATAGGCGTAACATCATTACACCATATAACTCGTTTGTCCAAGGCGTTTTAAATATTCAAAAGTGTGTATGCGACGCCTAGTGATTCTACATGCAATAGTAAACCCTACGGACTCGTTGGTGAATGAGTTGGTTATAATTAGTTTCTACAGCCCATATGTGTCGTAAACATGTGTACTTCCGTTATATGTCAATTTTAGATCACCTAAGACCTCAAGTAATCACATAGTCACATAATACACAATCTGTGTTTTCAGGACAGATTGTGCGCCATCAAAACGAATTTATTTAAAATAGTAAACCAGTGAGTTATCCTCCCAAATTTTTACTGAATTTTCTTTGGGATTCACTTGGCAATACCTATTTTTGTTTTGTCTTAATTCCAAACACAAAAATTATAAAAATTCGTACAACACAGCAGTGTTCAGAAAATTTCCACAACAGGTCAGTTTAGTAGGAAAATTCTTACAAATTGTGTATTCATCCAAACGAGATGAATCCACTTGGAAAAGCTCTATTTTTCCAGTATTGACCTACTGTAAAAATTTCATAACCTAACTCCTTGTAAATCTCAAGTTATGGCCATTTAAAGTTAGCCCAATTTACAAATCCGAAAATCTGATATGACCCCTAATCAATTAAAATTCCAAAAACGACTCATCCTACGTCCAAAACACATGATTTTACCCATTATGAAAATCTAAGACCAGGTGTGACCTAACCATGCCAAGAAAACCCTAAAATTATTATGTTAGAGCCGTGTTACAGCTCCTACAAGTTTGACTAACCATTCTGTCCAGATTTTTGTTTCGCCTAAATCATACTTTAATCGCCTAACATGTGCACAAAAACTATTAACATTCACCAATCATCAACACAAAACATTCCTAATACCTATTTTATCAGATTCTATGATTAATCATGTCAAGATCAAAGCTTTAAGAATCAAAACACCAATTACTTGCGCAACAAGTATCCTACGATGTTACTAAGCGTTTATGAGTATGTTTAATCCATTTAATCTTCAAAAAGATTCATGCTTTAATGTTTTATAAAATCATTCAGACCTGGACAAACTTATTATATGATTTTTATTAATGAAAACACAAGATAAAAGCATAAGAAATCGTAAGATATACCCTTAGCTCTCTCAATCGATCAATCGTGCGCCTTGGAGCCTCCCAATTGATGATCTTGAGCCTTAGCAGAGGTTGTTTGAGTGAAATATTCGTGTGGGGCAGTAAGGGGGCGATTAGGGTTGAGTATGGGGGTTGCATGGGAGTTTAGGATGCTTAAATATAAGTTTAAGGCGGTTTAGACCCGTCAGGTCATTTCGAGCGGCCGCTCGGTGCCTGTGAGCGGCCGCTCACAGGTCCGGGTGGCGCGCTCTTTTCTCGTTTCGTCTCCCGACGCGTTATCCTTCGACGTTTTAGTTATTTCGGACCGTAACAAGTGTAACCCCATGCATTAAGACCCTAATCAACCTCATGCTCCACTTTTAATGATTTCTATTAACGTGTTCGGTTTAGGTTCACATAATCACGTATGGTTTTCACATAAGTTTATTTTTCACCAACGTCCGAGGTTCACTAATCATGCAATCACACATTGACTCACAACCATGCACGTATGTCTTATCTAACTAACCCTAGTTAAGTATAATGCAAGGAATGTAACTAGAGTTTAGTTAAAGTGAGAACCTGAATTTTCGGGGTATCACAGTTAATTCCTCAATGTTTGTAAAATATCGACTACTAAGGTATTCGGTAGCAACCATTATCTCACGCACAAGCTGATTCGCCTTATCAATGTTGACATTAACACTATCTTTAACAAAAAGTGAAGAATTGGCTTTGTTTACAACTATGTCCCTTCTCCAACGCTTCAAAACATACTTCTCAGGTATTTCATCAAGTTCAAACATTCGTAACACAAGAAACGCGTGCCGACATAACAAACCGTATTGCTCAAATCTTTTGCAAACACATGAAACAGAAATATCTTCTTCATCAGCTTTACCCAATACCTGGGAATTTAAAAAATAGTTTACTTGTATAGTAAATAATACATCATAGTACTAAATTACTCTAGGAGGTTCTATAATAGTGAATACCCTAATTATTGAAGTAATTGAATAATCACTCTAGTTATATGTTAAAATAATACATGAGAGATACTAATTACACTACTGGATTATAAGACATGTACCACATAATAATTACTCAAATTAAAACGATAAGTAAAAAAAGTTAAAAATACCTCAAAGAAACCTTTTCCAAAAGCCTCAGAATCTCGAATATAAACTCTAGCATAATCTCCTTCTTTTTTTATGTTAACTAAAAAGCATTTGTGATAACTAGCATATATTTCCTCTTGAACATCAAAAAATATAGACCGGGTATACAACTTAGCAGCATGTTTTTCAAGATTTGATTCAGTCCAGAAATCAGGTACTGTATTCCGGGTATCATGATCATTTTTTCGATGGTTATATCTTTGAGCTTCAATTGTGGTGTCAAAATGACTAAAAAATTCAACAAGTGTCAACTGTGAATTTGAAATAATACCAAAGAATTGATTTTCACTCTCAGACCTCGATGTTGTACGCATGAGGCCTGACATATGTTCATCACGATAATACGCCGGAATCCACATTAATCGTAAGTCGAACATAGTTGATATCCAAACATTTTGCATAAGACCAAAATCATTAATTACTTCTTGCCATTCCAGCTCAAACGTCTCAGGCTCAATCGAATCAGTCCAAACAATATTACAAATACGACGTTTAAAGTTATCATCATTGCATAATGAAATCCCAACCTGTAAAAAAAATATATATTTACTCAAAATTACTCTAAATATATATTATAATTACTCTAGTTGGCAACACAATTACTATAGAAGCAAATATAATTACTCTACAGAAAAAAAATTAGGAAATTTGAATCAGAATACAATTACTCTAGAAGCAATATAATAACTCTACAGCAAGATTACAATTGTTTTCAGAATACAGTAAGATTAACAAACTAGTTGGCAACACAATTACTCTAGAAGCAAATATAATTACTCTACAGAAAAAATTAGGAAATTTGAATCAGAATACAATTACTCTAGAAGCAAATATAATTACTCTACAGCAAGATTACAATTGTTTCAGAATACAGTAAGATTAACAAAACAATAATTACTCTATAACAAAGTAATTTACTATAAATAATTTGATAGACAAACCTTATCAGCAACTTTCTTCATGACATGCCACATACATAATCTATGTCGGCTTTCTGTAAAGACTTTTTCAACTGGTTGTTTGATTGCAGGATCTTGATCGGTAACAACAACCTTAGGCTGACGACCAAATGCTCTTAAAAAACACAACAATAACCAAACGTAAGATTCAACATTCTCTTTTGCAATAAGACCAGCTCCAAGATTGACATTATGAAAATGGTTATCGATTCCAGTGAAAGGTACAAAAACCATTTTGTATCTGTGCAACAAAGAAAAATTTAATAAAAAATGCAATAATAATTACTCTAAAAATAATAAAAGAATTAGAAACTTACTTATTAGTTTTGAAGGTTGCATCAAATGATATTACATCTCCAAAAGTCAAGTAATTCATTTTAGAAACTTCATCAGCCCAAAATAAACCGGTTAGACAACCCTTATCATCCGCTGTAAACTCAAATGAAAAATCGGGAAGATAATCTTTCTTATCCGTTAATCTTTGAACAATCATTTCAGCATCATATTCTCCAATAAAACATTTTAAATCTCTTTTAAAATTTTTGCAATCTACAACAGTTGCGCCAACCTCTTCAAAACCACCATATTCTGTCCTCATAATATGAAATGATTTAACAGGGCCTAAATTTAACGTTGACAAAGAACATATCCTCTTTTGCTTCATAACTGATAAATTTCTTGATGAAGGAACAAACTGCATATCTTCTTGGGAAATAAAAATATGATTGTGTTCTTCAACAAACCTAAATACCTTATATGATTGACCATCATCTGAAATGAATCCAATCTGTGCTTGGCAACCGATACGGATAGAATGCCTATTCTTTTTCTTTTTCGGTTTTATGTTATCATTAACAAATAGTAGATGATCAGACTTAGTAGATATCTTAAATCCCTCCCTTGAACATACATAATACTTATATTTGATTATACCATTCTTTTCGACTTGAGTACCTTTTCTTACACAGAAGCCTCCATTTCTAGCATATGTTTTGTAAAAATCCAATGAAGCATCCAATGACGGGAAAACCATGCCTTCAACTGGTATTAATGAAGAAGAAACACTAAGTTTGAAAGTTTTTTCACAAGAAACAGGGGACAAACGTTGAAATCCCATAATTAAATCTTCTACCGCATCATCTACATTAAATAGAAAAACATAATTATTCTAAAAATTCATTCAAACATATGCATAAAATAAAAAATTACTCTAAAAAAACAATAACATAGACATGACAATCATTTTTAGTAATTACTCTAGACACAGAAAATCATTTTGAGTAATTACTCTAGACACAGAAAATGATTTATTGTCTAATCTTATTCACTAATCATTTTGTGTAAATCATCATACACTATAAATGACATCTCAAAAAGTACTAATTACTCTATCCATAAAGAGAAAAAACAATGGATAATCTTTTTCAGTAATTACTCTAGTAATAAAAGCTAATAATCTCAAAACTTATTCACCTTCACTAAAACGAAGTTACTTCAAAACATTAATGTTATTAACCTATGTATAAAGCTAATAAAACCAGAGTAATTACAAAACCATTAATACCCATTATTCAAAATCAAACTGGAATATTACACTACGTTTTAATGAAAATACAATGAATGATATTTGGAATAAATCTGAATCTACAAAAATCAGAATGCAAAGCAAATATGAAAAAAGAAAATTAAAATCAAAACATTTAAACTACATACCTTGAATCACATTCGTCGTACTTTGAGCCATTGATGCAGAGTAATAATACGATCAGTGGGTTTTTGAGAGAAAATTGTATAGATTACGAAAGTTGAATGATAATTAAACTTGCTTGCTTCATTAATGGAGGCAGCAACAGGATAAATGTGATGAAATTTAGGGGGTTTTTGTCTGATTAATGAAGCTTTTAGGGATTGGCAACAAGAAAAGAGGATTTTGGATAATTACGAAATTGCCACCGCCCAAAAATTAAAAATCACGTGATTCGTACTGTTCGTACGGAATTTTTATATGTATTTGATCTTTACACATATAATATATATATATACATCTCTCTCACCGGTGCTATTGATGAAGATGGTGGCTGACGATGGTGTGGTGGTGGCTGTGTGATGGTGCTGTTGATGAAGATGGAGGCCGACGATGGTGTGGTGGGTGTGTGTGATGAAGATGGAGGCGGTTGCAGATCTGAAACAAGGGATGGTGGCTGTGATCGATGGTGGAGGTGGTAGAGGTGGTTGTGATGGATGGTGGAGGTGTGGAAGATGAAAGATGAAGAAGATGAATGTAGATTTTTTTTGATAAATGGTGCTTCATCTGTGTGGGTTTTTGTCTCATATGTGGATTTTTAATTTTAATGTATTTTTTAAAAGTATAAAATATTAATAATATTAAATAAAATAATAAAAAAAGAAAGGGGGAATGGGGGGATTGGGGGAAACCATTTCCAAACTTTGAGGGAGAAAATGGGGGAAATGAGGTGGCGCTGATGTGACACTTGGGGGTAGGGCTGCAAACGAACCGAACGAACACGAACAAGGCCTTGTTCGTGTTCGTTTGTTAAGAAAATTATGTGTTCACGAACAGTTCATGAACACTTACCGAACGAGATTTTCTGTTCGTGATCGTTTATTAAGAAAACACTCATGTTCGTGTCCGTTCGTGTTCGTTTGTTAATTTTGTTCATGAACGCACACGAACATAAACAGATATTAATGAACGCAAACAAGTGTTCACGAACACAAAGAAGTGTTCATGAACAGAACCAAACACATACGGGCGTATATTAACTTTTGATTAGCATCGAATTCACATAGATTAAGATAAATAAAAATAAAAGAATATAAAAAAATATAAAAAATATAAAAATTAAAAACCTTCACGAACATAAACGAACGAACGCGACCTATGTTCATGTTCGTTCGTTTAACTAAGCGAACGGAATTTTTCGTTCGTGTTCGTTCATTTATTAAACGAACGAACACGAACGAACTTCCCGCCAAACGGTTCATGAACTGTTCGCTGAAAGTTCAGTTCGTTTGCAGCCCTACTTGGGGGAGTTGGGGGTAAAAGGAGGCACACCATATCTTCTTCTACTAATAATAGTCTTCTTCTTTTAATAAAGGAGTAGCTAGGGGGACACTTGTCCCCATTCTAGAGCTCCTCACTACTATTGTCCACATGTCATTCATTCCATCTTATAACCCGTTTTGTTTACCCGCTCCATTGACCCGACTCGGATTTCATTTACCCACACAACAAAACCTTTCATTCAAAACACGCTCAACAGATTTGTTAGGGTTATGTTTTCATAACCCGATCATCGCCGTCTTCTATCCCTTACAATCTATCTTCTTCCTTACACATCCGAGTCGGAACCTTCACGCTTCTTCTTCTACTGCATTTGCTCTATTCTCATCCAAACAATTTTTCTTACTTCAGTTCATCCAATGTAAGCATTTTTTCATTATACTTTAATCTCATTTTAATTGATTCGTTTCTGTTGCTTTATATGTATTTTCTGTTATACGCATCCTAATACCGTCGATGTTTAAGGTTTTTAATTTGATATGTTTTTTTAGGGTTCAATCTTTCACGTTGTTGATTTAGGGTTGAACATCGAGGCATCAATTCGTCAAAGGTATGCAATTTTCTATAATATTCTTAATGTTTGAACGGATCTGTTTTAATAGATTGTTTTCAGATCTGTTTTGTAGTATATCGGATTGCTATGTGGTTTAGTTTAGGGTTATGTTTTCAGATATGTTTTACTATATTGCTATGTTTTTAGATCTGTTTTAATAGATATAGTTTTGAACTATTTGGAATGGTTTTTTCGACGTAGGCGAGGCAGATTGACATAAAAAACTGCACATGAACTTAACCAAATGAAATCTTTTACCTAACATTCATCAAATTACTCTACTGCCACACATGGATTGCAAGGGTAAAGGGATGTTGGTTCTGCTTCTCAAGAGTTTTACTGTTTTAGATACAAATATTTTTGGTAATGATTCTCTTTCATAATGAATTTTATGTTGTGCTCATTTGCTTTCAATCTTTTGTTAAAATGGTCTTTTTTTATCTTTTCTATTGCATTTTAAGTCCATTATATGTTGGTTATAGGTGATTGGATTTTGACAATATGATCAATTTCGGGCAATAAAGTTGTTATGCTAAAATGTCTATAGTCATGATTTGATTCTGAATTGGTTTTGTTTATGTTTGCACGGTTGAACTGATGATAGGTTTAACTGTTAACAATGGAGGACGATGAAGACAAAACTGAAGAAAGTGAAATAGAAGTAGAAGAGATGAATCCCGATAGTTCAACAGATAAGCAGCTAACTAATGATGGAAATGATGAAGCAGATCCGTGGCTGAAGAGGCTGCCATTGATCACGTTCCCGCAACTATTGCTGTTGTAGTTCCTCCTGTACTTGAGAAACCATCAAACACTCTTGCTATGGCTGAACCATCTTCCAGTGTTGGAGATTAAGATAGTAGTGTTACCTGTGTCGTCCCTACAACAGCAGGGCCCACACAAGAGGAGCCAGTTGTTGATACGGGATCCATCACCATTAATTTGAAATGAGAGAACAAGGCAAAGGTCCTGCAGAGACTGGCTGGAGCACAACCTTTGCCGCTTGTCACTATGGCTCGTGGAAGGGTTGCGCGTGATCGAACGCATGGTGGACGCATTGGTCGTGGTGGTCAAACACCTGGTTCTCAAGGTATGTGATGTTTATAAAAAAAAAATTCTTTATTATTTTATTGCTAAAAATCTTTATTATTATGTGATATTCAAACACCTGGACGCATTGAGTTATAGTATATCAAAATCCATTATTATTTTCCTTAAAATAAAACACTATTTATTTTTTTAGAACCACTCATCTATACACTCTCCGAAGTGCTTTCCGTATGTGGGCTCTTAAAAGTCTTTTGCTCAAAGAGAGTTTGTGCCTTTAATTGGTCATACATATATATTTGTTGATATCCTCTTATTTGCAAAGAATAGGAAATCAAAGTAAACTTCTATTGTTAACAAAAAAGTGAGGTTGTAAAACCATATGCAAACAAAAAGAAATATTGTTGTTTCTTGCAGGTTACATTAAAATAATTAGCAAAAAATAGTGGTTGTAACACCATATGTGTATAATCTTGTGATTCAAACTTTGTTTAAAAATTTTTGTGCAGATGCTGCAATGGAGTTTTTACACCCAGCGAAGTAGCTTATGTTGATTGCATCTCATATACGCTGCATCCTTTCTATTATATGTTGACCAAGTGGGGTTTCCACGTTAGATGCTGAATATTGGTGTATGGTGTGCCGGACCGAGAAAATTTTGTCTTGCCAACAAAAATTAGGTTGAAGCTGTAGGTAACTCTGACCTTGATGCACATTTGGATTCTCTGAGAACAAAGATTACATTCGTAATATATCTTGCTTATCGTTGGTATTTAAGTTCTTTTATGGTTTCATATGGTGGTGAACGATTATCCATTACCGTGATGTTTGTTGCAGTTTGGTGAGGAAATTGTGGACGCTTTATTGTTATTTCTACGGATATTTTTCTCAATCGATGCCGGGCGTCGTTAATTTGTTTTTTATTCCTTTTGCAGGACTTAGCTTTTGCTTTCTGGTTTCGCCATCAACCACTGTTAGTTGTCGTTAGTTGTTAGTTTGTTACTGTATATCGGTATGTGAGACCCCTTTTTTTCCATATTATTGAATTAATACCAATCTAGATGTATTGGATAATGGGTCAAAATGGATATAATTTTGTTAGGGTGGGTTGGGTTGACTCACACTTTAAGCAAGCTAAACTATACTGTTATAGTGAATGAGAATCTAAACTATTTGAACGAAACAATTTAGGAAGTCGCTTGCATCAAAAACGTACTTTGAATAGCTTTTAACCTGTATCATTTGAGGTATTTTATATTTCTCATGTGACCGTCGAATATGAACCATAGCCAAATCCTTTTATAAATAAATTTGTCAACTTTCAAATCAAGCTTCATAATATTTCAGATATCTGATGTTTATTTTGCAAGCTTATTCACCATTGAATTTTTTACTACTGCATGCCTTCATTATTATTTATTAACATCATTTTTATTCGCATGATAATGCGGGGTAGAAGCTGCTAGGGTGCTTCTTCAGTCATCTAAGCCTTCTCTACACACAAACATTGTTGTTGTTAGCAAACAGGTCACAGTTGTATGTCTACTTGCCTAACCTTTGCAATCTATGTTTATTGCTTGAAATGATATATACATTAATCTATGATTATTGGGGATTAATTGCTTCTATGTTGTATTAAGTTAATACAGATGATGGATTCAAGCTTTTAGCACATGACATGTACTAAAATATTACTAGCTAACATTGACCCACATCAAATCATTTATTTCTTTTTTTCGATCTCAAATTGCTGTATAATATTGTTTTCTTTTGTCTTCATATCACATATATGTAACTAAAAAACTTTTTGTATTCTTAAATTAAAGAATGGTGCCAAGACTGATATCAAGGTGCCACTAGGAGCATGGTCATAGGACATGGGTCAGGCGACGAGTTTTGGATGGGTTCAGGGCTCGGCGGTGATGCGGTGGAGTATTTTGAAGCAGGTGGCATCGTATTGCAGTTGTTACTCACATCCCTTAGGTACGTGAGCTTTTATTAATAAATCCAAAATGAACTTATTGTTAACAATGGATGTTGTTAACTTATTGTTAACACTTTTTTTTCTTGCAAAAGAACCAGACTAAATGAAGCGGTTGAGGCAGTTAATATTTTCGTATTTTATTGTTTTAAAATATCATTAACTAGTTTTTATCCCGGGAGCGTCCCGGGTTGAAATATCTAATATGACATAATAAAATATATTATTATTATTTTAAACAAATCTCTGTCATAAGTTATCATATTCAAATATAAAAAAAGTGAATCTCTGTGCTGGGGTATATATCTAGTGCCATTACAAATGAATTCAGAAGTTTGTAATCGATCATTCTAAAAAAGAACTAACATTAAATAAGAAAAAAAGTTAATTATTAAAATATCGAACGCATTAGTCTAAGGGTTATGTGATGCGTTAAAAAATTCATGGGTATATGATCGGGTATATATTTCGGGTATTTGGGTATGTTGTTTCGGGTAATCGGGTCGGGAATCACCTAATCCCAGACCCGACCCAAACCCACAATTTTTTTTAAACTAATCCCAAACCCGACACAATACCTGTCGGGTTACAAAAATAGTCATTTTTTTTCTCCGTTTTTTATATAGCAATATGGTAATCGTTGGAAAGATAATAAAACGCTCGTTAATTTGGTGTAATTTTTTTCTTTAAAAAATCTCGTATATAAAAGATACTAACGTTTAAAAGTTATGGGAGGAAACATGATAGAAAAAATAATAAAGTTTTAATATTTAGATTTAGTAGATTAGGTATTTAATAGATTAGGTTAAAAATTATAATAGATTAGGTTAAATCATATTTATTCCTTTTTTTAATTGGTTTACACTTGCCACATCATATCCTATGTGGCATCTCTTTAAAGAGAGATTACATAAGAGTATGACATGTAGGATTAATCCCTTTGCAATATATATATACTAGATTATACCCCGGGAGCGTCCCGGGTTGAGAAATTTAATATGATACATCAATTTTACATATGAAATAGACTGGTGTATAACTCTAATATTAATATATATTCTAAAACAAATTAACAATGTACAACTCCAATGCTAACACCTAACCTAAAAGAATGTAGAACTTTAATGTAACTCTAATATTAACACCTTTCCTAAAGACTAAACAAATGTACAACTCTAACATACTAATATTGATACCTAACTCATCCTTATCCTTTCTTGCATCTAAATTTTTCGTTAATCGCAACATTGTCCAAAAGTATTCAATCAGGAAAAAGAGCATATGAATGAAAGCACCAAACAACAAAACTAAAGCTAAAGAAAATAACCTACAATAAAATGAGTCGCAACGATATGAAATTTGAATGTAGGTAGAATCTTCCAGCATAAGTACCTAAAATGAAATAAACAGTAAAGGGATACGAACTACATGTTAGGCACCTACTCACTTAGACGTGTAAGGGTTTATATCTAGTCTAAACCCCACAAAAAAATTTCTCCGTTTTTTATATAGCACTATGGTACTCGTTGGAAAGATAATAAAACGCTCGTTAATTTGGTGTAATTTTTTTCTTTAAAAAATCTCGTATATTAAAGATATTAACGTTTAAAAATTATGGGAGGAAACATGAGGGTGAAAAATCCAATTTTGTTTTTAAATTATATTTTTCCTAAAATATCTCAATACCACATGGGATGACACATGGCACACTCAAGAAAGAAAATTCATCTTTGAGTGCCATGTCATTAAAATGGCTTTGGTTTATAATATGTATAGATATAGATGTCTGCAACATAGTTCAATGTTTTTGCATTCCTTTAAAATAAATATGATAATATTGATTTCATTTCATTTGTTTGTTTTTAAATCACGTCAAATCAAAATTTGTTTATCGATATATCCATTATTGCGTTATATTAAACCCTTTTGATGATGTTTTGTATGCAATCAAAATCTATACGAATAGTATTAAATAACTTTCAATAATTAAAACAGCTTGATACTACAATTTTTATAGAATTTGTTTTCATTTTACTTACGGATGCACCGTGTGTCCACACGGGGCTCTAACCTAGTCTATACATCTAATAAAACAAACTCAATTTGTACACTTGTCATTCCCACATTTCACCTTCAATTATCTCTCCTTCCCATATCGTGCCACATGGCACAACCATAGAATTTATAAAATTTTCTTTTTTTTTTAAATCTAAATTGAATTAAAACTTAAATTTCGTCAATAAATCAAACAATTAATAACTTTCCTAAAAATCGAGAATCAATCAATATTAATTTGGTCAAAATCGCTGACCTTTATTACCTTTCCTAAAAAACATTAAATTAAATCACATTAATAAGTTTCTATTTCCTGATCATAAGTCAAACAATATTCAAGTTCTAAATCAGTTTCTCTCTCTAAACCCTAAATCTCTCAATCGTTCTTCTCTTTCATCCTTCTCTGATCTCTCTGTCTCTTCCATAGATCTCCCTTTTTGTTGTGTCATCATCGTTTGTGATTGTGTGCGACTTCAACCCTAAAAAATTCCTGACATTGTGCCGCTTCCTATTAGAGGTATTGATTTCAATCTATCATTTATCTTATTCTTCTTCATCATCCGAATGTGTGTGCTTCATTCTTCCTCAACCCTAATCATTAACCGTGAGATTTGATTTCAACGGCTATCATAGAAACTGTTTTAACTGTAAGTTTTTGTTTCCGATTTGACACTCATTTCATAACTTTTTATGATTTATAAGAATAAAAAGTTGATAGAGTTAATTTTTTGTGGATAGAATGTGCTCTAAATGAAGCTAAATTCACAATGTAAAAATGTTTAAATTGTACTGCATCTATTTCTATTAACTTGTTTATTGTAATATTTTGTTTACTTCTATTATGTTTTATATTATAGAATCAATTCAGGGACGCTGGGTATGTTTTTGTGGCTGCAAGTTATGGTTCATATTTTACAAAGCAAGCACTTGAATGTAAAACTGCGGAAGCTGCTACTGCTGATGTGGATTTCCATTAATCCATTCTAAAACCTTACCAGCGAAGCTTCGCATTGAACATGAAGACTCTCAGGATGTGGTAAGAAACTTTGTTATCTGCCCTCCAAAAGTATCTCTGATTATCAACTTTGCTCTGATTATTCGTTCCGATTTATAAATATTTGTCTAGTTTTGCACAGATTCATTAGGTGGGAACTCGAATACAATGATAATAGTTAATGTCAACATTTAAACGCCTCACAAGAGTTTTTGTACAATGTTGTTTTATGTTTTTAATTGCATATTGTGCTGGAAGACATACTTTTTTTGTTTAATTTTTGGGTTTTTATCTTGATAAGTGGATTCCGAATAATAGTCAATAATCTTTTACATGCCGGTACAGGCGAATGAGGAAAAAGGCTACACCGGGCGCGAGTTCTCGAACATGCTAATGCTCCTTCATCATTCTCAGTTTGGGGAACTCGTGTTGAGGTACATTTATGAACATTGTGTTATCTTTTTAAACTGAAACATGAAACTGGTTTAATGTTTGGTTTTGTAGGAATTAATTTTGAGTTGTATTCTTATTAATTGATAATTTGGGGTCCCATATACAAGTATAATGGCTTATGTATGATCTTAAACTGATTAAATAAATAATGTTTGGCTAAAAGAGGTATGATTTGAAGTCATCCAAAATATATTTTTACAAATTTCAATGCATGTATCCCGTTACATAGTTTTATATCAATATTTTTTTTTTGGTGCCAAAATTATGTTGTTTTGGAAATAGTAATTAAAGTTTTAAACTATACTTATTGATTAAAAAAACTCAAAAATGATCGGTGGTTACCAACAAATAAGAAGTCTCTAGAAATAAAGGGATCTTGGAGTTGGACATTATATGTCTGAAGCACAAAATGTTCAACTGAAATTAGAGGTTTCAAAATGGGTTGGGTAATGGGTCAAAATGATTCGAGTGAGAACATGCCCCTGTGGTGCAAGTTTTCTTAGCACATCGGCCATTCGAGGCGCACGTACAAAATAACCTCATGAGTTTGCTTGCATTGCAGCGAGGATTGCACAGCAGAAATAAAGAACGAATCACCTTTACGGCAACCAGAAGAAATTGAAAGGTAAAACAAAGACTCCGATCAAACCCTTTTCCGATCATCAATTGATTTCAATCAAAAGCCATCTTTTTTGTTATTCATTTGCATCTTTATGTACGGTAACACCTTCTGATTTTAGATTAATATGTTCGATTTTCATTCATAGTTGATTTGGATTATTATTTGTTTATTTGTTATATAATCTCAGAAAAAAAAGACATTTAGTTTTCGATTAATTTAAATTGATGGTTTGCGTAAATGATTGAAATTTGAAGATATTATTAACTGGTTTTTGGATCTTGAATAAGTGGAGGTGTGGTTAAATATGAAGTGCAAAAAAGTTCTTTGCTTTGGATATGTGATCATTTTTTTGGAGTTCTGTAGTTTGGTTTTTAGCTTAACATATTAGCATTCTATAGAAGTTTGTTGAACATTGAACCAATTTTAACTAGATAACTCTAAGAAGAGTATAAATAATGTTTGACCCGTTTGAATAGTTAGTTTCCTTTCTATATGCAGGTCAGATAACGGGTCAATCGGGAGGCACATTATTGTTAAAAGTCTTCATCGACTATTATTAAATGGATGACCTATGAATGTATTTCCAATTTTCTAAGCACGACAAGAAATAAAGGATGTTATTTTATGAGTTTTAGTTGTTTGCTATTATCATGTTTGTCGTTCGACATTGATCCACTTGAACAGATACAACGAATCCCAAGGGTTATGGTCCTGCTCTCAAGGGTTATGGTCCTGTACACACAAAATCTAGACGTGTAAGAACTCCAAACAAATACATATACCTTTTTCTGGTACAAGGCCATTGGTTACATTGTAATTCTTCTGAATACATGAAGATGTTTTGTGTTGTAGGCAGCAGTCCTGAAGGAAAAGGCTAAAACTGATTTACGTGTTATAGGTATCATTGGATCAAAGAAAATGCTACTGAGTGACACGTAAGTTTCATGTCTTATATATCTTACTTAATTTTTGCTCAATATGTATATAAATCGCCCATCAACTTGCATTTGTTCCTGGAATCACCTGTTTCATAACTATTAAAAGTGCATCCTTTTGTATTAAGAACATCTAAAAATTATCACACAAATGTTCCCACGATGTTTTGAGAACAGCTCTAATGAAATTCTAAAATATGGTTCTTGTGCTCTCTGACTAAGAAACTTTTACGCCTTTGATGGCATATGTTAGATGTGAATAAAAAATGAAGTTGTATAGGATAGTCAATAGTGTTTGGGTCAAATCAGATGATGAGAACATGAGGTAACGTATAACTCAAGTTTTTTCCGATCATCTCTGGTGTATACCTCTGAATTAGAGGCGTCAAATATGTCCTATTGCCAAAAAATGAGCATTTGGGCTGTTGTGTAGCTTCAAGTCTCCAACAGGTCGTCCAAAGTGATGCTTATCCTCAGTTGTTTATTCAGAGTATAAATTGTTATTTCTATAATATAGTTTCATAAGTTCATTTAATACATTAGTATTTTGGAGAACTAAAGTAGAAATGGACAAAAAGTTTTGGCAAACTGTTCCTACTGTATAAATTTTAAAGTTACTCATTTTGATCTATAAGTGTTTTGACCCATTAACCAACCCATCCATTTGACCATCTCTACTTCAAACGCACGAGTATAACTAAGAGAATTGTTCCACCGTGACATTGCTAGGCATTGTTCAACTATTCATTCTTCATAAATCATAAGTTCTAGAGGTACCTTATACAACTTATATTGTTGAACTGACAATGGTCACTAGCAGTCCAAAGTTTTAGTGTGAGATTTACATTAGCAATAAATATTAAGATAGAGGTTATTTAGTGTAAACATTGCAACATCAAACAAATCTTTATTTTGGAAAAAGGATGCACTAACAGTGTCACAATGGACCATCAAAGAACTATAAAATTGAGTATAAGCGTATGTTTTGCAATGACCATCAATAAAAGCCAAGGACAGTCTTTATCGAAGGTTGGATTGTATTTAAGAAACCCTGTATTCTCACATGGCCAGCTTTATGTCGCATTGTCAAGAGTTAAAAGCAGGGCAGGCGTGAAGTTACTTATACTTGATGCTGATGGGAAAGTGATGACTAAAACAAAAAATGTGGTTTATAAGGAAATTTTTAGCGATATTTGAATAAATGTGTATTCGTTGCTTTTAAATTTTAATAAAATTTTTCTACTTTATTTTTCTTATACGTTATACTACTCCAAATAATCGTACGTTGTTGAACTGCGTGTCAACGCGGGCAAATATCTAGTAGTCTAATAAAAGAGTAGCTAGAGCGTCACTTGTCCTTTTACTAGGGCTGCCACGTCACCTCCAAATAGACATACACATGTCAATACCACAATCAAGCAAAATAAAACATGCGCCCCATAAACTCCGACCCGTTTTACCTATGTAACCCGCCAATAAACCCTACGATTCTTTCTGCCCGTCTTCTCCGTTCGGCTTCTTGAAACCCTAAAGTCTTCCTACTATATTTTTCTACCCTCCATCTCCAATCGCATCTGCCTAATTGATGCATCAAAATTCTTTCTAAGTCTGTCGCGTGTATATGAAGGTTCGATTTAAGTCTTATTCCTAATTCTTCCTAAGTTCGCTTTTGGGCTTTAAATTTGTAATCAACAATGATAAAAAAAAAAAAAAAAAAGGCTTTGCTCACATATCATTCTAACACAGAGTGAAAAAGTCCATGATCGCGATACAACTAATACTGTAAGTCTTAAGTGTTTTGGTTCTCATGGCATTCATGTTCTATTCTTTCCTCTGTGCTAGCTATGTATCAGATGGAATGCAGGCAATAGATGCCCTTCTTGCGTGCAGGGTTAAAAGAAAAAAGGGAAGCTGCAACCTTTAAACTCTGAACCAGGTAAGGAATCTAATAAGTTTCAAATGATGTCAATATTTCCATTCTAATGGATTTGGTTAATAGAACCATATCAAATAATAATAACTGTCAGTTATTCAGATACAGATCCTGTTTGTGCTCATATGTCCTTGTCCCAGCTCAAGAAAAATATTCCATATTTTCTGTGATAATATACTCTTACGACAAAGGAATTAGAAGACAATGGTTAAGTTCATGATCTGGAAACCGTTCTAATTTTTTACTAGGCACTCATATTCCCAATTTGTTTGTTTGCTTCATAAGTTGATAAAAATCAAATATTTATTTATTACAGTTCATATTAATTCATGCAATAATGGCTTCATATATGGATATTACAACAGAGCTCTTATAAGTATGTCTGATATTTTGTAAAGCTAATTAATTGGTGGCTAATTGATCTTAATCATTGTATTTCCTTTATTTATCTATTTATTTTTAGAGATAAAAAAATTGTAACTTATTCTTTCCTAAACCTTTGCCAAAGAGTAGAATACCCATTTGATATTTGGTTTATCTCACAGCAAAAGTAGTAGTTCGGTGAGAATACGCTGATGAACCCCACGAACCCAATTAATTTAGGTTATACTAATAATTGTTCTTACCGAGCCTTCTGACTTCTAACATGATGCATTTTAAGCGCTATAGTTAAGGATGGATTTATGCATTCAACTCTTAATATGCTTGTGTAATTATAGTGCAAGTCCATTCTACTTCTGTAGATATACTCATGTTCCTGTTTTCTTCTAATACAATGACATGCCCATCCTATGAAGATTCACAATTATTTTCCAACCAAAATAAAGTCGGATGCGAGTCCAACGCTTTCCAATTTCAGATTCTCGCTCATTTGCGGAACTAAATTAAGTTTGAAGAATCAAATGTCCTCGAATCGGTTCCAATTAAATTTTATATTGCAGTTTCGATATTGTTGGACATTGCCAGTTCGATTACTTATTTACTCGGTTTCTCAAAAGAAATTGGCAGCCAAATTTGGGTATGTTTCTAACTTTTAATCAAGAAAACTATGACCCGTTTTCACTTATTCATTATATTTGAAAGAGGATATTCCCAAAGGAAGGTTTCTTATTCAAATATGTTGCGCAAGTAACATGCGTGCTTGCTTGAGCTCATGGTTTTCTATTGTTTGATATTATAACTATTAGTTTTATTCTTTTCATTCTATTCTGATATATGTAGCCTGTAGGTGCTTGATATGCATGCTTTATTAGCCACACAAAAAGAATATGCTTCAAAGGGTCATAAGGGTTTCGGTTTTATGACATTGAACGGTTTGTTGTTTGAATTCTTTTACTTTATTATAGTTGAATGAATTGTTCGTGTTTTCTAAGAAGTTGAAAATGTTGAAAACAGTAAAAGTCTTTTGTGTGGTAACTACTTTATTGAAAACAAAATTTAAGATATGAGTGGTTCTTATCCTAATTTTATCGCGTTTGTGTAGGTGAATCTGCAGGGGATTGCTAGCATAATGCCTTTCTATGAATGTTGTTCTTTATGCAAGTAATAGATCTAGGAGCAAGAATCCTTTTTAAAAGGTTAAATTATTTTTTGCATACCAGTAATCTTCTTCTGAAGATTAAGCTCTAATATAGTGATATAATGGCTTTAAGTTGTAGGTGAGCCGGTGGAATTTTCACCTAAATTGTGACAATTTCTTTTTATTTTCTCCAGTATTAGTAGGTTCATAGAGATGCTAATGTCATTGTTTTCTCATAAGGGTGAAGGGAAATACAAGTATTTAGAGGTCAACTGTGAAGGCATTTGCTTACAACATGATGGAGCACTTTTGTTACTAACAAAAGATTAGTGTTTAGGGATTTATTTTTGTTCCTTAGGTACTACTTTTTACTTCAATAATCTATAATCTATGTTGCTATTGCTTGTATTTTGTACCATTTCAGTAGACTTTACATAAATAAAAGCCAATTAGTATAATGTTTTAGTAACAATATTATGAATACGTGTGAAAAATTGGGTGGTTTGGAGAACAAACTCGATTGGCCGGGCGAACCCACAAAACATTTCTTTTATACCTTTTTTTTGAATGATTTCTGTAAATATTACTTGTGATTGCAATAACAATAATTAACGTTAGTAATAATCAAACCTTAAATTTATTTAAACCACCCGTAGTGGAGAAATGAAAGGGGCGTTAAATGGTCCATTCGCGCCCCTACACCGCCCCCTGGCGCTAAATATGGTTTTTGGTATGTGCGTGAAAAATTCGAGCTGAAATTGGGCGTAAATTTCTTGGGAGTGGGTTGAGCCAACGAAAAAAGAGGAAGGGGCGCTAATATCTTAGACCACTACGATCGGTCTTAGCACATGCATATGAACTGGTTAGCCAGCTTTTTTTAGTGTTGTGATCCCTCATATCTAAAAAGGGAATTGTGTATGTTGCGCTTATATGATTCATCAAGTTTACAATAGCAATGTTTACATGTTGAACAAGAATAAGGTGCTCTAAAGGCACTTGCTTCATCCAAGAAAACAATCAAATCTACCTACACTAATAAAAGAGTAACTACTCCACTTGTCCCTTTACTAGGGCCTCTACATAAGCTTCAAATCACCATCCACGTGTCAACCTTACAATCAATTAAAAAAAAGGGGACCCGCCCGTTTTCTACCCGTTTTCTAGGATCCAAGTACGTATATGGAGCTCCAGCTTTGTATTTATAAAAGCCGTTATGTTTTTTTTCTTCATTCTTCCTTCAATCTTCAATCTTCCTTAACAATTCTTCCAATCTTCATTCTTCATTCTTATTTTTCATTTTCTTCGAGGTAATCTTGCATCAGTTTTACTCATTTTCTATTCTTAACATTATAAGAAAACATCAAACGTGCTTTGTATCAATAAAAGCTGTTATGTTTTTTTTCTTCATTCTTCCTTCAATCTTCAATCTTCCTTAACAATTCTTTCAATCTTCATTCTTCATTCTTCTTTTTCATTTTCTTCGAGGTAATCTTGCATTAGTTTTACTCATTTTCTATTCTTAACATTATAAGAAAACATCAAACGTGCTTTGTATCAATAAAAGCCGTTATGTTTTTTTTCTTCATTCTTCCTTCAATCTTCAATCTTCCTTAACAATTTTTCCAATCTTCATTCTTCCTTTTCATTTTCTTCGAGGTAATCTTGCATCAGTTTTACTCATTTTCTATTCTTAACATTATAAGAAAACATCAAACGTGCTTTGTATCAATAAAAGCTGTTATGTTTTTTTTCTTCATTCTTCCTTCAATCTTCAATCTTCCTTAACAATTCTTTCAATCTTCATTCTTCATTCTTCTTTTTCATTTTCTTCGAGGTAATCTTGCATTAGTTTTACTCATTTTCTATTCTTAACATTATAAGAAAACATCAAACGTGCTTTGTATCAATAAAAGCCGTTATGTTTTTTTTCTTCATTCTTCCTTCAATCTTCAATCTTCCTTAACAATTTTTCCAATCTTCATTCTTCCTTTTCATTTTCTTCGAGGTAATCTTGCATCAGTTTTACTCATTTTCTATTCTTAACATTATAAGAAAACATCAAACGTTTGATTTTTGCAAATCATCCTATTATTTTTGTTTTATTTCTGATTTATACAGTTATATCATCCTATTTTTTAGTTTGATTTCTGATTTGTTTGATTTCTGATTTATGCAGTTATATCATCCTATTTTTTTGTTTGATTTCTGATTTATACAGTTATTGTAAAAGATTTTATGTAAATCATATGTTTAATCGTATTTTTAGGGTTAATTATATCGGGGATTCATTAAATCATCGTGTTTCTATGTCTAATTTTTCCGGAAAAGATATTTGAAGTTTCGATATTGTAGGCGTCTTATTGTCACTGTATTTCCTCATATATTAAAAGCAGGATATGTTATGTTTGAAGTTTGTAATGTCTATTTCATCTATTAAACTCGGAACAGGGATTTATACTGTCAAACGGCTATTGATTTTGATTTATAAACCCAAATTAGGGCTTTATGAATATTTATATATTATGTTAGTATTGTTTTTGTTATGAACTCTAGCAATATTTATGTCATTTGAGACAACTATTTTTTTATATCCAGAAAACACTTAATGAATAAGTTATTGTAATATCTCAGATGTAGGATGAATATGCCATATAGTTCTTGAAGTGATGTTATCACGGCTTACAGAGAGAAGATTTTGGACAACCCGCATGTGTACGCCATGGCTAACGCTGTCTATGGCGATATGATGAGAGGTGAGCTTCACAAATTTAGTAAATGAAGTGTTGGTAAAGTAAGGGTGTTTATGAACATGTTTTGCTTTTGCTTTTGATTTTAATAAGTTCGGATAACATTTGCAGATGTTCTCACTGCTGTTGTGACCAGCAAAAACACCCCATTTGTAGTCAGACCAGGCAATATTTCGTTTATCTGCAACCCCTGATCCGTCTCGCCTGCCGAATAAGGTAACAATCAAAACATGTTCATATTATAGCATTCCATGGCAATGTATTTATGCTCTGATGTTAGGTTTGAGGTTTGTATCTCATGTGTGAAATAAGATATTAGTTTTTAGGTTAGTTGTTGCTGAAGTATCTGTTGACCAAATTGGTACCACACTTGATGCTCAGAGTCGTTTTCTAGACAGAAATAATTTATTTAAAATATGCCACCTCAAATTGTTTATTGTCAACAACATATTTCACCATAGGGGGGAGTATTGAAATGAAGATTATAAAGAAGTGAAGATAATATACCTTGAGGTAACCAGCTCCAACAGGTGGACATAACACCAATACTAGATCTAACTTCGTTAGCTTTGAAAAGTAACAAAAGAGCTTAAAGACGAAAAGAGGTACACTATGTTTACCATATAAAACATGTAAAAGTATTTATTTTAAAGAAATTTGTTTGCTTTAATACATTTCTTGAAGAAGTTGGAGGAAACGTCAATTGCTAGAAGAAGTGAAGTTAGTTTAAAATCAAAGGTAGGATTGGATTCCAATTTATTTATTTTTATTGATCATGTTTCACTTAAATAATCCATTTGACCTGGGTATAGGAAGTAAAAGACGCTGAAATGAAAGAGGTGAGGCAGAAAGCAAATGCAATGCCGAACGCGCAGGGGTATTGAAAAGCACTAGAGATAAGGTAACTTGTTGTATATTTAAAAGTATCACCAAATAAATAAATATAAGTTAGGGGTTATTTAGGTCGGTGTGTTTGAGCCACATTGTTTGGTAGCCTCCATTGATGTTAAAAAGCTGCCTTATCATTAACCTCATAGTTTAAGCTAGCGATTTCAACCCCCTTGGTCTTTTGATGCTTCTAACATCAGACAAGTTTAGCACACAGAAAATTAAGTTTAAATATTTCAAAACAGCTTCAAGTGAGTTTAAGGTTGTTGCAAGCCACGTCTAGCGTTCATAACTCCATAAAGAAAGTGGTATTTTTTAATAACATGATGTTGGCTCGATTAAAACTAAGTTTGAGGATATGATTCCAATTTTGTGATATCTTCTTTGTACCCAAACCGAGATGAGAATAATTTGTATTTCTTCTTGCCTTTTAAGTTATTTGTCTTTGTATAAATGGCTACTTTGAAGTTGCTGATGGTCTTGGTTCCATTGAAGTTGGACACGTACTATTTTTATATTAATTGGTTTACTACCAGAAATAATGAAAAAAAGTAATGAAATGAAGAAAAGATTATTTGGTTGTTGATTGTAAATTTATTATCAAATTGTTGTGAGTTTTGTGTCTGTGCTTTTTATGAGTTATACTAGATTGGAATTATTAGTTTATATATGTTGATAGTGTCGCCACCTGTTGATGCAATGATGGTTTCTTAAGCTTCGACTGGCATGTATCGGTTAATATGTTTCAAATCTGAGCCAATATTTAGTTTAGTTTAGGAATTAATACTGAATTTTTTGATGTTTGTTGAAACCACGAAGTTTGTTGTGGGTTGTGATGATGAACATTCTGTTCAGCTTTGAGAAGGAGTTTTGTTTTGTTGGGTTTTGAAGCTATGACGGTCTTCCAAGTTTCGTTTGTTTGTTTATGCATATTATTGGTCAGTTGTTTGTGACCCTGTTCACACAGACTTAATTTCATCATAAGCTTCTTGTGGTTAAATATCGTGGGTTTAAATTCAAATATTAGAGGCCATGATGAGCCGGAAATGTCTTGGTTCGTTGTTATGGCGCGGCAATTGTCTCATTTGCAACCACAATGACCTAAAACTTCTGAGCCTCATTTAACAAGCACCAATGATATCTCTTTTTTAAGTACTTTTTAGGTTGTGCTTTTTGATAAATTGGACCACTATTTTTTAGGATAAGAAACCGGTTAGGACCCCGAATATTATTGACATGCTTGGTTTGACAGAGGCAGTGAGACTAATCGTGCTAATCAGTTAAACAAAATCAAAATACCCAAAAGCAAAGAGCACAACTAATGCCTTCTTTAACTTATTTGGTGATCACTATGTTGTCTCTTTGTCTATATTATTTGTTATGAAGTTTAATTTGTTACTGTAGTATTATGATTACACACACAAATTCATTACATGCTTTCTTCTTATGTTATTTTTTGTATTTATATGTCACCTTCTAGAAGAAAACTATAAATGCTCTTTACTCACATCCGTTCTATTTCGTGTAGGATTCACGATATCATGGTTGACAAGTGAAAGAGAAGGTTGATTTTGATTGGAAAAAGGTACTGAAAAAACTATGCTTTTAATAGTTTTAATTCTTATTTTTCCCCTTATGTGCCCTTTCGTCTCATACGGAATGAATGGGTGTTGCCAACATGTAGTTGGAGCGTACAGGAGCATTTTGGTTATAATGTTGTCAGTCCTGAATAACAGTTGAATGTTATGGTTTTGAACTGCTAACTCACTTGATTCGCCTGGCATCTTTTGTTTGCACGTAAATTTTTGAGCTTCTCGAGTTCAATCTGATCAACATGTTTTTGGATATGCAAAGTTGTGAGTTGTTCTATTCTCCTTATAAACTCAAAAGGTAAAATATTTGTTTAGTCTTTAGAGAAATTTTGTTCATAATTGAATTAATTTTTTTATGCTGCATTGAACTTAATATTTTTTTGCTGATATATTTTGTTGTTTGTTCTATGTAGTATGTTAATGTTAATGTCATGTTTTGTTTTCAAAGTTACCACTTAGTTCAATCTAGCTGGTATTTTGTTTTGATACTTCCTTTAATATGTTAATTTTAGGCTTTGCTCAAGAGTTTTTAAACTCCATTAAAGCTGAGGTTAATTTTTAAAATACGCTTAACATTAAATCCGCTACGACAGTTCAACTTGATTTCTTGATGTCTTCGTTGAATCCGAGGCCAGACAAAAGTTTTTAAACTCCATTAATTTACATAAACAGATGAATTACAAGTATTTTTGCTGGACTTGATTCCAGGTGGAATATGGATCTATGTTGTGTGATGGTAGAAACAGAAAGTTCAATCCTAAACTGTTCTTTTTTTTTTTACGAATTAGATTTGATGATTTCTGATATGCACGTACGTGAATTTTGATTGCGATACTTTTTACACCTTTTGTTTACATCAACGAAATCGACTTATATTATTGTCTATTGTTGTTTATTGAAATTTGTCTCCTCCTGTTTGGCCCTGTATGCAGGTTTGAGAGGGATACTTTAAACAATGTCACTGGTAAAAAAAATATTCATTACAAGTTTGAAAGGGGCGACCCATTTGACACGGTCTGGTTGATCTGTTTCTACAAATGGCAACGCCGTTCGACTTGGTGCGGTGGATCTGTTTCGGCAGGTGGTAGCCCCAAGTTTCCGCCAATTCGTCTCCACGGATAATGAACATAAAAATGTAACGTGACATTTCTTTTTTTTTTTTTACATTTTAATTACCTGTTATTATCGTGACACGTTTTTTAAATATTGGATTGCGGCGACATATTGTGTAACATTGGATCATCACCGCATCGCACGGATGGAAAACGGGTCAGGTTAATCGAAGTCTATACGTCATTCCGTCGTGTATGCCGCCGCCGCAACGCGCGGCGGGTTATAAAGATATAAAAACTTTACCTACTCTCTGACGGAGATCATAACGGTACTGTTGACCTAGAAGAGTTTAAATTGGAGATAAAGAATATTATGTTGGCTGTTGCTGATGTGCTTAGGTCGTTGCCGCCGCCACGAGCAAATTAGCTTTGTGATTATTGATGTTGTAAGTTGTCATGCTAAAATTTTGTTATGTGTCGTGCCAAACTATAAACATAACATCTATAAATTTCCCTTTTTTTTACTTCAATGTTCTAGCTACATCAGTCAAGGTGAACCGTTTTTTCCTTTGGTTTTATACAGGACAGTGTACAGGGAATTTGATCAGACTATTAGCTTACTATGTTCAAAGTCTGTGTATGCTTATTGAATCATGAACAATCTGACCACTAAATATCATGTTAACTTGATCCTAAAACTATATTATATTCATGCTTTTATTGATAGTTTTGGATTCTTATGTTTTTTTGGGCTAAACAATTGGACAATGGCTGTCATAGCTAAAGAATGAGGATAAATTCTCAAATGGATTGTTCCTGTTGAAAAGATAGCAAATCATCATTAAACTTTTAGAGTTTACCAATTAGCCTGTTGCATACTAATATGTGTTTTTGGCGAATGGTTGCACAGGAAGGTGGTGCCGGTTTTAGCGAATGAGGTGCGGTTGATAACAAAAGGTGCTGGTTGTGGTGACTACTATACGGGCTCATGGTAACCGGTAAAGAAAATGAATTTAGGTAAAAGCCATACTACCTTACTCGCATCAATACTTCCAATTGCAAGAAACTTGGGACCTATAAATTTGGGAAAAAGAACTTTGTTTCAATTTGGTTAAAATCAGTTTATTTGGTTTTGAACCGAAACCGAACCGAATTAAATTCGGTTCAGTTCATATATTCCTTATTTGGTAACCAAAACGAATTGCATAATACAATTCTTATTTTCTGTTTTTTTCATCTTACTTTCGGATGAACCGTGGGTCCCCACGGGACTCTAACCTAGTACTTAAGATGGGAGTAAGTGGCGAATTTATTGTTAAGGTTGAAAAAACCATTAATAACTGATCTTTGTATTAGGCTTTATGATACCTTACGATATTCTGGATATTACTCAGAATTTTAGTATCAACACTAAAGCCACACTTTGACAGTTATGAGTTTTATGACCAAAACAAAGTCACTATTAACTTAAACTCTCATATTATTTGTTGTCATTATCTGAACAGAAACCTTATTAAATAGAACATGATGATACACACATTTTCACAACTTTGTTATCATGAAAAATGAAAATTTAACAAAGGATAATGAGACCTATACACTTCATCCATTGAGACCAAATTTTTTCATAAGCAATCATGAATAGGTCAATGAAGGATGATTTGTTATCAAATCTCATTCTTAGTGACTTTAAAGCATGTGTTAAATGCCCTAACTTGAAATGGCAAAAGGAATAAATGGGTTTCCATCACATGATATAATTAACTAACATTAGTGGAGCTAAGAAAAATATCGACTTGTATCTAATCTGTTTCATACGGACCTAAGTCTTAAAGAAATCAATTCATATATACTTAAAGGGTTTCCTTCTAAATATGTCCTTAAATTTTTTTTATGAAATCTGGACAATAAGGAAATCAAGTCTAAAATATATGAAATATTCCCATTCACACGCATCACTAAAACTTATCATATGGAGTTCTCAAAGACCTAAAAGATCAGTGGGAGTATTAAGTGTCCTAATTATAACTTGCAAAAGTTGCAAGAGGTGGGGGAAGTGACAATTTTGATCTTATCACAAATTACACCTCTTGTATATGACACTGCTCCATCACAGCTTGTCTCCTTAGACTATAATGATACTCCTAATAAAGTTTCATTGATGCCTAACTATGGGAAGAACTTAGATTTCTTATCAAAACTAAAGTAATCCTCAATAAGAGAAACTAACAAAAACATCATTGAGTTGTTTCTCTATTAGAATCTATTGGTCTTCCAATCTTAGACCTTATGCATGCTAAGTTCCTAAAGATTTCTAAGTTTAGTGGGAGCAGTAAAAGTCCTTATCATGACTTGCCAGAAGTACAAGAGGCGGGGGGAGAGACTCATTAAATTCTACTCCGAATTTAACTCCGATTACACCTCTTGTACACCATACTGCACCAACTCTTACACACACTTAGAAACTAATGTTGCTCCTTATTTACCCAAGAATGAAAACACCTAACCAAGAGCTAATTCATAAAATTGCATATGTATCCTAATAAACCCAATAATTAACTCAGGAGGTCATCTAGGTCTAAAAGGCCTACTAACTTTGATGATTAAGTACCTTACCTGACTAAAGTTGAAATGGATGTTTGGAAAGTTTACTGATCCTACCTCTTCTAATTATATCATCGGCATCAATTAAATCTTCTAAATAGGACAAAGCTATTATTGGCAAGCTTTGATTCCATGAATTAGAATAACGTTTGGATTTGGTTGAATTACCTAAGGGTGTTCATAACTAAACTAAATCTGAATGGAAACGTTATCACACTAAAAGTATGATTGATTGCTGAGGGTTATACTCAAGAGGGAATAAATTATCAAAGAACCTTCTTACTTATCTTGCAAAAGGTTTCTTTGAGGATCATTACCTTTCTAGTAGCTTATAATAATTTAAGAGCTACATTAGATGGACATTAAACAACTTTCCCTTACATTGACCTACATGTTCATAAAATAACCTGAAAGTTCTAAACTGAAGGTCCAAAACACTTAGTTTGTAAGTCAATGAAATCCATTTATGGGTTGATGCAAGCATTTAAACATGATGAAATTATAATGCAATTCTTTTCATCAAGTACCAAGTGGATTAATACACCTACCTCAAGATGAGTGGGAGCAACTAATGTAAACTTGTCCATATATCGATAACATTTTTTTGACAAGTATATGTTACGTTAGTCAAATCATTGTTCGCGCATACTTTGACATAATGAATCTTGGAGATACCTCTTATGTTATAGGAATCAAAATTCACCGAGATAGACTCAACGAGACATTTGTTTTGTCTCTAAACGGGTCCTTACACATGTAACATACAAAATTGCTCTCCTTTAGAGGCTAATAGGATAATTGAGATTACTACCTTATGCTTCATTAATTAGAAGCCTTATGTAAGTTTAAGTCTATACTCGTTTGGATATTGCTCATGTTGCTGAACACTAGACTCGTCTAGATTATTGTGAAGCATCTAATAAAATATTACAGTATCTTTAAGAAACGAGAGACTATAATTTAAAGAAGAAGTGAGAACTTAAAATAGTTGAATACTCTTATTCTAACTTTGGTGTATTCAAAGAAAACAATATGTCACCTTTGGGATATATCCTTATTTCAGCAGACAAAACGTATCTCATGGAGGAGTCATAATGAACTGTTAACAACAACCTAAATAATGACATAATATGTTGCTTATCACAACGCAGCTGTCACTAAATGTTGTTGGAATTTTATCAGTAGACTCATAATTAATAACTCCATCTAAATTCTATATTGAAGACTTACTGTAACACCCCAACCGATGGCGGAAACATCGAGGTGTCACGTAGTGACGATTGTTCAATAGCACATGGACTAAATTGTAAATAATAATAGCAAGTAACTTCCATTATTCAAAACGAAATACAAAGAGTCTTACTAGAAATCTCAAACATAAATAATAAATGTTCAACTTTTATTTAAGCACTAGGTCCAGCCTAAGCGTGAAAAGCATGCAAGATCAAACTTCACCTGAAACATGTACAAAATAATTTGTCAACACCTATAATGCATTGGTGAGTATATCCATTTTCGTTCAACCAGTAATTTGCAATTTATGTGCCTTGATGTTTGTAATATGTAAAAGGGTCAAAATCAAGCCTCACATCGTTCAATAATCGTTCACACATCGTTCAAGAAAAACCATAACAATGACCAAGGACTTAACTCGTTCACGTAAGTAACCAAGGGATATAACTCGTAGTACTACTCATTGTTAGGTGCGGCCCAAAGGTTAATGACTTTGACAAATCGTTCATACAATTCACACAAAACATATCAAAGAGCACATTGCTTTGTAAATAATATACGTAAGTTTAATAATAATGGTACATGAATCACCCCAAAAGTGTAACTAGTAAAAAGGGGAAAGATATACTCACAGTTTCGCTAAATATAAACTCCACGAAAGTTCGTCGTAAAGGATTTAGAATTCCGAAGAACTCAACCTATACATGATATAATACTAATGAAGAAATAACTTAAAAGTCTAGGGCAACCAAAATCTAAGGCATTAGGGTTTACTAGACTTGTGTAGGGAAGAAGAAGTTTTAATAATAATTTGAACAATAGTTTTGAAATAAATATATCACCATTTAGAAATAAATATGTGACTAAAACACTTTTGCCTCCCATACTTAGAAACATTTTCTATTTTTTAGAAATATGTCCATGAAAAAGATTTCATGATTTATATTTAATTAAGCAATTTGTTATATTTGATTTAAATATAAATAGAATAAATAATATGAGATATGATCCAAAAATGATATTTTTATGAAAAATAATTATTTTATGATGTGAAATACTGAAAATAATGTTTTCAAAATTTCTTTCAATTTATTTGCATTTAAAACCTATTTAATGAGTTTAAATAGTGTTTTAATGATTAAAAATGGTAAAAAATAACAAAAATTTCTTTCAATTTAATTAAGCAATTTGTTATATTTGATTTAAATATAAATAGAATAAATAATATGAGATATGATCCAAAAATGATATTTTTATGAAAAATAATTATTTTATGATGTGAAATACTGAAAATAATGTTTTCAAAATTTCTTTCAATTTATTTGCATTTAAAACCTATTTAATGAGTTTAAATAGTGTTTTAATGATTAAAAATGGTAAAAATAACAAAAATAATCATTTTCTATGAAATTACATTTTATTTCAGTTTATTATACATAAAAATAAATCTCCAGAAAATTTGAGGTTAAAATCACTTAAAATGAATTTTTAATCATTTAATTATGATTAAAATAAATTAAATCAAGAAAAATAGGAAAATAATATATTTTTCAGAAAATAAAAATATGATAATTTTCTTTAAGGTTTCAAGATGTTTCACCTAAATTTTCATAATTTTTGGAGCAAAAATGAATTTTCTAGAAATATAATAAGATTAAGACATGTATATAAGTTTTATTATAGATAAAAAAAATAATAAATAAAAATAAATAAAAGAAAAGAACAGCAAAAAATAAAAAAAAACGTGAATCTGCTGTCCCACAGACTCGAACCTGAACCCATTCCAACATCAACATCCTTGTTTACCTCTACACCACAATATCACTTTGTTAATAGTTTTCAACCAAAATAATATTTATACAAACTTTAAACTTCATCTTCTTCCTCATTCTATAAACCCTAACCCTAGTTTTTTTTAGCACCTTCAATTCGAACAGATTATAACCCGAATCAAGAGGGCTTTAAAAGAGCATGATTAAAGAAGCAAAATGGCATCAAAAACATGTACTCACAATGCGTAAATAGCTCGGAAACGAAGCTTAAAGTCCGCGCACAAAACCACGAATTGGAGCCTCTTTGCACGTTTTTACTTGGGGTTTTTTAGTGGGTTTCGAAGGGAATGAGCAAAGGATTCTAACCTTACGTTTGATTTATATAGTGGTCTTGGAAAAGGGCGTTTCTTCAAGCTTTTAAGATTCCGGCGGTTACTTATCAAGACCCGAAATTAATAGTGATTTAAAACGTGTTTCAGGACCTTTATGATGAAGGAATTCAATGGTTTTGACTAAAGAAACGTAAACATATAATTAATTTTGAGTGAAAACGCCAAAAAAACACAAAAACAACTCGCCGGAGTGGGTTTTTTCGGCTGCCGGAAAACTGCTACAGTACCAGTTCGATTTTTTTTTTATTTTTTTTTTTATTTTTTTTTTTTAGCTTTGAAACATGACAATTTTGATTCCTCTAGTTAGTTTGGTTAGTTTAGTCCCTTAACTTCTTATAAAACTTAACCAAAATTAAATATTTCTAACCAAAAACTTTTTAACACTTTAAAAATATATATTTTTTTCTTTCATAAATTTTATCAACATTTTAAGTTTTTATATTTTTTTATCGTAAAACTTGACGTTTTCCGACGTAAAACGTGTTTTATTTGAAATTCCAAAAGATCGTAATAGGAGGACTAAAATGAAATTACGATAAAATTAGAAAACGTGCAAATGTTACAGTCTCTCCTACTTTAGAAAATTTCGCCCCGAAATTACTTTAAGTGAAGGTTTCTGGTTATGGAATATATGAGGATATTATCGATTAAAACAATTACGAATTGATCCAAGAAAGGTTTACAACTCTATTCATAAGGTTCCTAAAAACGGGTATAAGATCTACAGAAAAGTTATAATCGTTTAGGTTCAATGTGCAATTATGGATCACAGATTTTATAAGAATAAGATTGTCATTAGCAACCTCCATAGTAAAAGGATGAGTAATGTGAGGGCAATTACGAGCAAGCAAGGTTCAATTTCTAACGAGATAAAACTCCTATCCGCACCGGTATAAACAAAAATCGAAGTATATAAGTTAGTAATAAGAAATGTACCATTGAAAACGTCATTGGCAACTTGATCATGGTTAGCATTGATGTTGTAAGCACGACCACGAGCTGGAGCTGCTTGAATTGCTGGAACTGTCAGGGCTGCTGGGGCTGCTGGGTTTTGTTGACGGGCCTGGATAAAAGCCGTGAGATGAGGGCATCTATTTTGCATATGGTCGGGATCACCACAAGCGTAACAAACTCTGGGTTGACCAACTCCCTGGTTTTGGGTAGCAGTCTGTGGGTTATTCACGGGTCGATTAGCAACACGACAGAAAGGGGTGGTATGACCCAGTCAACCACACGTGTCACATTTCCAGCAGGGTCGGTTGGTAGGGTGGTGAGAGTTGCATGTGGTGCACTTAGGGTGCACACCTGCATAGTTCCCTTGAACCTTTTGAGTTTGGGGTGCAGCAGGTGGGTTTGCAACAGGAACCTGGTTAAGAGGTGCAACAACAGCATAGTTTTGGTTTCCACCTTTTCGTTTCTTATTGGAACTAGAGGCAGAGTTTTCTTGGGAAGGTTCAGTGATAGCAGGGTTTGAAGTGGTTTCAGTAGGCCTTTTAGTACCCTTACGAGTTAGAGTACCATCCTTGACATGCTTGTCAGTAAGAGATGCTGCGAGGCGAATGGCATCCTCTACAGTAGCAGGCTTGCTTCCCATAACCGAATCATGGATCTGAGGTGGCAGTCCCTCAATATACTTCTCAATAGCCAAGGATATCGGGGTTACCATACGAGGAATCAGTAAGCTCAACTCATGGTAACGGTTGTTGTAGGGAACGTTGTTTCCACTATCCTGCTTGAGGTGATAGAACTCATCCTCCAGTTTCTTCATCTCGTTACGAGGACAAAACTCAGTAGTCATGGCAATTTTGAAATCGTCCCAAGACATAGCCAAAGCAGCTTCCGTCCCTCGAGCATGTTTTTCACCATTCCACCAAGTGAGTGCCCTCTTTTGAAGAACACTCGAGGCATGACGAACACGCAGGTTGTCAGGACAGTCGCTATTAATGAAAGTATTCTCCATACTTTCGAACCATTTGAGTAACCCAGTGGCTCCCTCAGTGCCATTAAACTTGTTGGGATGGCAAGAGTTGAAGTGCTTGAAAGTGCATTTATTCTCTGTGGTTCCACCATTTCCACCCGTATTCCCGTTTGAGTTCCCATTTGAGCTACCGTTTGGGTTAAGGCTTGGGAGAATAGCATTAATGATGTTAGGAACAAGCGTTTCCAACTTATCATTAAGCATGGACGCGATACGACGATCAGATTTCAGTTTAGCCTGACGCTTCGAGGCTCTCTTACGAGATTCGCGATCAGACATCTACAAAAGTGCAACAATAATTATGAGAATTGATTTCAAAAATCTTGGAAATGTCATAGTTTATATCAAGACAAGTAACACATAACATGAGATATAGTAATTATAAATTGATATAAGAAAAATTATGAATATCATAAAGGAAATCATGATAAGACTTCAAATGAAAAACAATACCAAGTATAAAACGAGGTATAAGAGTGTTTCCAAAGAAACTGTTGACTAACTAAAGTAATTGAAATATTATTAGTGACTTGTGGGGGCGTACTTTAGCCTATAAGTGAATGCTCATCCCGAGAGTTCCCAGGTCGGCATACGGGTCCCTCGTCTGATTGGGATTTATGCGAAATGCCAGGCCTAGACAGAAAACTCAGAATACAGGCGCTCACCCTTCCAGATTGCACGTGCCCCGTCACAAATAAATTTCAAAACTCAAGTGGATCTTTGAGATGTGGAAATATATCCTTGAGATGGGGATTTCACTCCTAACTCAAAGATATATTTTCAAAAAGTAAAAAAAATACGATGGAGTGAAACTGGTCACTAAGTTAAGGATATCACTCCTAGCTTAGTGATTTAAGTTTCTTTTGGAGGGATAGATTCCTTGAGATTTGGACGTCTCCTATCTCGAAAGGAAAATATTCCAAGATAAATAAATAAATAAAACATATAAGGAGTAAAACTATTCACCAAGGTATGGATATCACTCCTAACTTGGTGTTTTCGTACCATTTGTAGAATAAAAATTTTCTTCGAGTATAATGAAAAGTAAAAGAAGACAATCTATCTAAAGTAATATGAGGATAACAGAAAGCATATAAAGGGTAGCTTAGTTATAGTCTAGGTCAAAAGCATTTACTAATAACCTAATTCCCTATAACCATGGCTCTGATACCAATCTGTAACACCCCAACCGATGGCAGAAACATCGAGGTGTCACGTAGTGACGATTGTTCAATAGCACATGGACTAAATTGTAAATAATAATAGCAAGTAACTTCCATTATTCAAAACGAAATACAAAGAGTCTTACTAGAAATCTCAAACATAAATAATAAATGTTCAACTTTTATTTAAGCACTAGGTCCAGCCTAAGCGTGAAAAGCATGCAAGATCAAACTTCACCTGAAACATGTACAAAATAATTTGTCAACACATATAATGCATTGGTGAGTATATCCATTTTCGTTCAACCAGTAATTTGCAATTTATGTGCCTTGATGTTTGTAATATGTAAAAGGGTCAAAATCAAGCCTCACATCGTTCAATAATCGTTCACACATCGTTCAAGAAAAACCATAACAATGACCAAGGACTTAACTCGTTCACGTAAGTAACCAAGGGATATAACTCGTAGTACTACTCATTGTTAGGTGCGGCCCAAAGGTTAATGACTTTGACAAATCGTTCATACAATTCACACAAAACATATCAAAGAGCACATTGCTTTGTAAATAATATACGTAAGTTTAATAATAATGGTACATGAATCACCCCAAAAGTGTAACTAGTAAAAAGGGGAAAGATATACTCACAGTTTCGCTAAATATAAACTCCACGAAAGTTCGTCGTAAAGGATTTAGAATTCCGAAGAACTCAACCTATACATGATATAATACTAATGAGGAAATAACTTAAAAGTCTAAGGCAACCAAAATCTAAGGCATTAGGGTTTACTAGACTTGTGTAGGGAAGAAGAAGTTTTAATAATAATTTGAACAATAGTTTTGAAATAAATATATCACGATTTAGAAATAAATATGTGACTAAAACACTTTTGCCTCCCATACTTAGAAACATTTTCTATTTTTTAGAAAAATATCCATGAAAAAGATTTCATGATTTATATTTAATTAAGCAATTTATTATATTTGATTTAAATATAAATAGAATAAATAATATGAGATATGATCCAAAAATGATATTTTTATGAAAACTAATTATTTTATGATGTGAAATACTGAAAATAATGTTTTCAAAATTTCTTTCAATTTATTTGCATTTAAAACCTATTTAATGAGTTTAAATAGTGTTTTAATGATTAAAAATGGTAAAACTAACAAAAATAATCATTTTCTATGAAATTACATTTTATTTCAGTTTATTATACATAAAAATAAATCTCCAGAAAATTTGAGGTTAAAATCACTTAAAATGAATTTTTAATCATTTAATTATGATTAAAATAAATTAAATCAAGAAAAATAGGAAAATAATATATTTTTCAGAAAATAAAAATATGATAATTTTCTTTAAGGTGTCAAGATGTTTCACCTAAATTTTCATAATTTTTGGAGCAAAAATGAATTTTCTAGAAATATAATAAGATTAAGACATGTATATAAGTTTTATTATAGATAAAAAAAATAATAAATAAAAATAAATAAAAGAAAAGAACAGCAAAAAATAAAAAAAAACGTGAATCTGCTGTCCCACAGACTCGAACCTGAACCCATTCCAACATCAACATCCTTGTTTACCTCTACACCACAATATCACTTTGTTAATAGTTTTCAACCAAAATAATATTTATACAAACTTTAAACTTCATCTTCTTCCTCATTCTATAAACCCTAACCCTAGTTTTTTTTAGCACCTTCAATTCGAACAGATTATAACCCGAATCAAGAGGGCTTTAAAAGAGCATGATTAAAGAAGCAAAATGGCATCAAAAACATGTACTCACAATGCGTAAATCGCTCGGAAACGAAGCTTAAAGTCCGCGCACAAAACCACGAATTGGAGCCTCTTTGCACGTTTTTACTTGGGGTTTTTTAGTGGGTTTCGAAGGGAATGAGCAAAGGATTCTAACCTTATGTGACACCTGGCAAATTCGGGTTAACAACGTTGTCTAGATGAAAGTCTACCTTAGCGAGTCACGCGTATATTGTACTTAACTGGGTTAGTTAAGTCGGGATATGGTTCGGGAACTATTGGTTAGTCTAGAAGATCATTGGATGTTGGTCTAGAGGTTCGTTAGATGTCGGTCCTTAACCAAGTGTACAAACGATGACGATTTGTAGGATCGTCAGGGCATACGGAACGTACGAGTCTCGAGTCCCGGGAATTGGTGAACGAGTGTAAATATGTGTATTTACTTGTGTTATGTGTTTACAATCATTATGTGATTTGTCGGTACATGAATATGCATTAACATATGTTAAAACGGGGTTTAACGCGCAAAACACACAAGGCCAAACCCTATAGGCGAGTAGGAGGTCTACTCCCCTATAGGGGAGGCGAGTAGGGAGCCCATAAGGGCGAGTAGGCCCTACTCGTGTGATGTTAAGGGCGAGTAGGCCCTAATCGCTAGAACTGTCAGGCGATTACAAGCCCTAATCGCCTGAACTGCTGCACAATCGCATGTAACGTGCTGGAACGACTAGGAACGCCTATAAATACAACACTTAACCTCCTAAACTTCCTAATATCAACCCTAATCGTCCCATAACCGCCCCAAACACTTAAACAACCTCTGGAAGGCGATTTTGATCAAAAACACAAGGTTTCAAGGTCTAACCATCATTCTTTTACAATTCCAAGGTTTGATTCTCATCCATAACACTTTGTAAACGTTTTTAATAAATCCCTAATGGTCCAGACCTGGTCATAAACGAAAAAGCTTTCTGAAAATCGTCAATAAGGGTTGTTAAACGGATTATAACTAATTAACATGCGTTATGGGTATGTATGATTAGAAAAATAGGATTTTTATGGATCTTGATGATGTTTTGATGTATTATCATGCTAGGTCAGAATTAATATTGTTAGTATGATGATGGAAAACTCAGTAATCGGATAATAGGGTTATGATTACATGCGTTAATTGATGTTGCATGCTATGTGAATAGTGTTTGGATTGTTTTGGGTTGCATGCAGGACTGATTATACGAGGTTGAACGAAGGGTTTTGGGTTAAACATGTTTAGGATAGTGTTTGGGATGATATTGGGTAGTTACACACGTTCTGGATCTGATTTGGAGCGTTAAACGCGCGAAAAACCGGAACAGCATGGTTACAGGCGAGTAGCAATGCTAATCGCCTATAACTCATGCGAGTACAAGGCTAATCGCCAATATATAGGCGAGTAGAAGCCTATTCACTAGTAAGTTCATGCGAGTAGCCCTAATCACTAGTAAGTTCATGCGAATAGCCCTAATCACTAGTAAGTTCAGGGGAATAGCCCCTAATCGCATGAAGTAAAGGGGAATAGCCCCTATTCGCCTATAACAGGGGCGAATAGGATGTCTAATCACTAGTTGACTTTCCTAATCACTAGTTGACTTTTCCTAATCGCGTGTACTGCTGCTGTAAGTGTAAATTAGCATTCCGAGACCCGATTTAACATGTAGTAACATGCTAGGAACCCTGTAACATGTCTAATAACTTGGTAACATATATTTGGATGTATTTCGGTGATACGTGAACTATGTGCTATAACTTGTTGTGTGTTAACGTATGTTAAGTATACTTGCGTTATTGTATGTTTTGGAGCGTAAACATAACACGGGGAGTCTCGGGTCACCAATGGGATGTCGAGTCTTGTACTTTGGGTCGGTTAAACAGTCACAGTGTTTTCAAACAAACTTGGTTATGGTCTGGACATCTAGGGACTAATTAACCTGCGGGTTATTAGTCTAAGTACTTGTAACTGTCGTATGTTAGGTCGCCACTGTACGGGACTAACATAGCAGCTGAGTTTACTCGGGATTAGGAGTAAAGCAACTTAAGGTGAGTTTACGGCCCCTCTTTTAAACTGGTTTTATACTTTCGGGGGAGAAAACATGTGTTAAAACGATTGTTTGGTAATTACTGTCATACTATGGGTTTCTATTGTGTACTACACGATCTTTGGAAGTCCCGGGGGGAACCATGAATGTGCGGGTTTGCACAACGGGGAAATGTGAATAGCGCTATTGGGAGTGACCAACCCCGCTCGTCGGCTTGGAGGGCCGGGCGAGTGCATATTGTCTCAAACAGGAACAACAGGAACATTTGGAACTATTCGGGCACAACAACTGGTATTCGTGTTAGTAATGGTTTTCCAATCGTGGTAGTAACAAAACGTACGCCTAGCTAGCGTATACTGGTTTTCTATTTGTTATAGTATGGACAGGTGAACTTGGTACTTGAACTGCAAACCTGTAAACTCACCAGCATTTTTGTGCTGACGTAAACTTTTACATGTTTTCTCAGGTCGCTAAGGTAGCACAATGGAACTAGGGCGCACGCGTCTGCACGGCGTCTAGATAGAGTTGCATGATTTCATAAACATTGAACTTTGGTTATTTATGTTGAACTTTATTTTGAATAAGCTTCCGCTGTAAACGGGATTTTAAAACTATGTTTTGGTATTGCATTAATTACATTTAGACTTGTTTATTGTGATCGTTGGTTTGGATCCTGGTTTGTCATGCGCCTCGCGGTAAAACTCCGCAAGTGGATTTTGAGGGTGTGACAGATTGGTATCAGAGCCAATGGTTATAGTGAACTAGGACTGCATGTAGAGTCTAGTCTATAGCCGAGTCGCACACACTAGACGATCACATGGTACTAAACGTTATAGTGGTTTACGTATGGTCTTGTCGGGGTGTCTCTAAATCGTTGGTCTTTCTACGTTACATCATCCGTTCTATCTTAGGTTGGGTTACTTGTTTCCTAGGCAGTGTGGTCTATTGGGGTAACACGTGTGCTCTTGAGATTTGTCCAAGGCTCGGACATCTCCCTTTCGCACTCCAATAGAAACACTTGTCATGAACTACCGTAGTATTACGGTGTGTAGCTAAGAGTCTATGTTCGGTGATTTGATCTTTGAACTAGGAGAACACTTGGAGGACCATGTAGAGCGTTTTATCATTTTGGGTGCACACAAAGTCATAAAACGAAATGCATGGAAGCACTAGTGAGCTCTGGGTTTGAGGAGATAGTCCTGGATTGGATCTGGCTTTAATCTTGTGAACATTAGTAGTTATCTTTAACTGCGAAACTAAATTTTCTCGTTCTTTCTGCCAGAATCATGTCTGGAGTGCGTGGAGGACGAGGAGGTGGTCGAAATGGTGGACGCGGTGGTGGTCGTGGTGGTGCTGGTGGTCGTGGTGGAGGTATTAACCTGTCACAGGCTGATCTGAATAACTTGCTCCAGGCTGCCTTTCAGTTAGGGCACAACGGTGGTGGTAAGTTGCTTTATCCATTTTCTTTGCCTCATTGGTGAGCCTTGTTTACGTATTTCGTGGTTTCTCATACGTTTCATTTCAGGTGGTCCTGTTGACCCACCCCCACCCATGTGCACCTATAAGATGTTCCGGGACTGCAAGCCCCAGGAATTTTCTGGCACCGAGGGTGCGGTCAGTTTGCTTAGGTGGTTGGAAAAAGTGGAGTCGGTATTCCTGATGTGTAACTGTCTCCCAGAAGATCGGGTGAAGTATTCGGCTGCGTTATTTCAAGACGTGGCATTGACTTGGTGGAATGGTATCACCCAGAACATGGGTATTGGGGAGGCATATGCCATGCCATGGGAGAACTTTGTGCAGTTGCTGAAGCGGGAGTATTGCCCGAGAGAAGAGGTACAGAAGCTGGAGCATGAGGTGTGGAACCTCAAGATGACTGGATCGGAAATCGAGAAGTATACTGTGAGAAGGAATGAGTTGGCAGTGCTATGTCCCGATTTGCACGTGCCAGAGTATCGAAAGATTGAACATTATGTCTCAGGGTTGGTGCCGGAAATTGCAGGGTTAGTGGCTGCTGGGAATCATCCTACTTATGCGGAGGTAGTTCGATCTGCACATAGGATGACTAATTTAAAGGTGAATGAGGGGATTTTGCCTGCGAAAGGTTCGACTGCTAAGACTCCAGAGAACAATAAGCGCAAGTGGGAAAACGACGGGAAGGGATCTGGGTCTACGCAGCAGGGTAAAAAGTTTGATAATGGGGGTTCATCGTCTTCGGGTAATAAGCAGGGTGGTTATGCAGGAAAACTACCCAAATGCAACAAGTGTGGACGCCATCACCTAGGGAACTGCGACAGTAACCGTTGTCACCGCTGCCAGCGAACAGGCCACTATGCTAAAGACTGTCGGGTTACACTTCCATCGACTCAGGCTCCGACCAACAGTTCAGCTCCGACTACTCAGGGGACTACAGGGAAACAGGGATGCTACAACTGTGGTGACACTGGGCATTACAAGAAGGATTGCCCAAAACTGAAACAGAGTGGAAACAACGGGAATGGTAACAACGGGGGCGGCGGCAGAAATGCACGTGCCTTCGTCATTGGAGCTGCTGAGGCTAGGCAGGACCCTGATACAGTCACCGGTACGTTTCTTCTCAATAATCATTCCGTTAGCGTGTTATTTGATTCTGGTGCCGACAAGAGTTTTGTATCCATGGATGTTAGTCGACTGCTAGATGTAGTATCTGTACCATTAGAGACCAAGTATATTATTGAGTTAGCTGACGGTAAAACGATTGAAGCTACTAGTGTTCTTCGGGAGTGTCAGTTAGAGTTGTCGGGTTTATCGTTTCCCATCGACCTTATGCCGGTACCATTGGGTAGTTTTGACGTTGTGGTAGGAATGGATTGGTTATCTTTGTATCGCGCGGAGATCGTCTGTTACGATAAGGTTATTCGGATTCCTCTCCCTGATGGAGAATTTCTTTCGGTGTACGGTATCAAGGGTGGTGTTTCGCTAAACATCATCTCTAGCATGAAAGCCCTTAAGTGTCTTCGAAAGGGTTATCCAGCCGTTTTGGCGCTCTTATCTGTTTCCACTAGTGATGAGAAGAAGATTGACGACATTCCGGTGGTACGCGAGTTTTCTGATGTTTTTCCCGATGATTTATCTGGTCTTCCTCCCCATCGTCAGGTCGAGTTCGGTATTGATCTTGTACCAGGGGCTGCTCCTATTGCTCGGGCCCCCTATCGTCTTGCACCTCCCGAGATGCAGGAGTTGTCTAGTCAGTTACAGGAGCTCTTGGACAAGGGTTTCATCCGGCCAAGTTCTTCCCCTTGGGGAGCCCCAATTTTATTTGTCAAGAAGAAGGATGGGAGTTTCCGATTGTGTGTAGACTACAGAGAGCTGAACAAGTTGACCATCAAGAACCGTTATCCTCTCCCACGTATCGATGATCTATTCGACCAGCTCCAGGGTTCTAGTTATTATTCCAAGATCGACTTGAGGTCCGGTTATCACCAGCTGCGCGTCAGGGAGGCTGATGTTGCAAAGACTGCTTTTCGAACACGTTATGGCCATTTCGAATTCTTGGTCATGCCTTTCGGTCTCACGAACGCACCGGCGGTTTTCATGGACTTAATGAACCGCGTCTGTAAACCGTATCTGGACAAGTTTGTCATTGTGTTTATCGATGACATTCTGATCTACTCCAAGAACGAGACCGAACACGGGGAACATCTGCGGTTAGTTTTGGAACTCTTGCGACGGGAACAACTTTACGCCAAGTTCTCAAAGTGTGACTTTTGGTTACGCGAAGTTCAATTCCTAGGACATGTGGTTAATGAACTAGGAATTCATGTCGATCCCGCTAAAATCGAAGCGATCAAGGACTGGGGAGCACCAAAGACGCCAACTGAGGTGCGGCAATTCCTAGGCCTTGCGGGCTATTATCGTCGTTTCATTCAGGGGTTTTCGAAGATTGCTCAACCCCTCACCACTCTCACTCAGAAGGATAAGAAGTTCGACTGGGGTGAATCACAAGAGTCCGCGTTTGAAGAACTGAAGTCTAAACTGTGTTCTGCTCCTATTCTGTCTTTACCTGAGGGTCCTGATGATTTTGTCGTTTACTGTGATGCTTCCATTCATGGACTCGGTTGCGTGTTGATGCAACGCGAGAAAGTGATTGCGTATGCTTCTCGTCAACTCAAAGTGCACGAGAAGAACTACACAACTCATGACTTGGAGTTGGGTGCCGTGGTATTCGCGTTGAAAATTTGGAGACATTACTTGTACGGTACCAAATGCACCATCTACACCGATCACAAGAGTCTCCAACACATTTTCGACCAACAACACTTGAACATACGGCAGCGTCGCTGGATTGAACTTTTGAACGATTATGATTGTGCTATTAAGTACCATCCTGGCAAGGCGAATGTTGTAGCAGACGCCTTGAGCAGGAAGGAATCTTCTAAACCTCGTCGCGTTCGGGCGTTGCAGCTCACTATCCATTCGTCGTTACCTGATCAACTCCGTTCTGCCCAATTGGAAGCTTTGAAGGAGGAAAACCTTAAAGCTGAAACCATGCACGGTGCCGACAAGCACCTAGAGCGAAGGCCTGATGGCCTGCACTATTTCGCAGAACGCATATGGGTTCCTTTATTCGGGGGACTACGGGAGCTTGTTCTTGATGAGGCTCATAAGTCCCGGTATTCTATTCATCCTGGTTCGGATAAGATGTACCAAGATCTAAAGGTGCTTTACTGGTGGCCAAACATGAGGTCGGACATAGCCTCATACGTGAGCAAATGCTTGACCTGTGCTAAGGTCAAAGTGGAATACCAGAAACCGTCGGGTCTCCTGCAACAACCTAAAATTCCGGAATGGAAATGGGAACGGATTACTATGGATTTTGTCACACAACTTCCTAAGTCACCAAGCGGGAACGACAAGATATGGGTGATTGTCGATCGGTTAACGAAATCAGCTCATTTTCTTGCTATTAAGGAGACCGACACCATGGATCGTTTGGCTCGTCTCTACTTGAAAGAAGTTGTTTCTAAGCACGGGGTACCTGTTTCTATTATCTCGGATCGTGACTCCCATTTTACTTCTCACTTCTGGAAGTCTTTGCACAAGGCTTTGGGTACCCAACTAGACATGAGTACGGCTTACCATCCACAGACTGACGGTCAGAGTGAGCGTACGATTCAAACATTAGAAGACATGCTGCGGGCATGTGTGATCGATTTTGGCAAGGGTTGGGAAGCTCATCTGCCGTTGGTAGAATTCTCGTACAACAACAGTTATCACACGAGCATCAAGGCTGCTCCGTTCGAAGCACTGTACGGACGGAAATGCCGTTCTCCCCTTTGTTGGGCTGAGGTGGGTGAGAGTCAACTCACTGGGCCTGAACTAGTGTACGAAACTTCGGAAAAAATCGTACAGATTCGAAATCAGTTGGCGGCGGCACGGGACCGGCAAAAGAGTTATGCTGATCAGCGTCGCAAACCACTGGAGTTCCAAGTCAATGACAAGGTACTTCTAAAAGTCTCACCGTGGAAGGGCGTCATACGCTTTGGAAAGCGTGGCAAACTCAATCCGCGATATGTCGGCCCATTTACGATCCTGGAACGGATTGGGCCGGTGGCATATCGACTTGATCTACCGACGGAGCTCGGTAACGTACATAACGTCTTTCACGTGTCAAACTTGAAGAAGTGTCTGGCTGACGAGTCTCTCATCGTTCCACTAGAAGAGATCAAGGTTGATGATCGTCTTCGGATTGTGGAAGAACCTGTGGAGATCCTTGATTACAAGATTCGTAGCCTACGTCACAGCAAGATCCGTATCGTTAAGGTTCGGTGGAACTCGAACCGGGGACCGGAATATACATGGGAACGGGAGGATCAGATGAAGTCTAAGTATCCTCACCTCTTTCCTAAGGAAGCGTTCGAGTCGAGACATGTCTCTTCGGCAGCTGAATGAATCTCGGGTCGAGATTCCTTTTAACGTGGGGATGATGTGACACCTCGGGTAAATTTCTCTCTTGATTTCTACTCTCTATTGATTCCTATCTGTTTGTTTATTCCCTTCGTTGTTTCTTTTGTTACTTACGCAATTTTCGGGACGAAAATTCTTTTAACGTGGGGATGATGTGACACCTGGCAAATTCGGGTTAACAACGTTGTCTAGATGAAAGTCTACCTTAGCGAGTCACGCGTATATTGTACTTAACTGGGTTAGTTAAGTCGGGATATGGTTCGGGAACTATTGGTTAGTCTAGAAGATCATTGGATGTTGGTCTAGAGGTTCGTTAGATGTCGGTCCTTAACCAAGTGTACAAACGATGACGATTTGTAGGATCGTCAGGGCATACGGAACGTACGAGTCTCGAGTCCCGGGAATTGGTGAATGAGTGTAAATATGTGTATTTACTTGTGTTATGTGTTTACAATCATTATGTGATTTGTCGGTACATGAATATGCATTAACATATGTTAAAACGGGGTTTAACGCGCAAAACACACAAGGCCAAACCCTATAGGCGAGTAGGAGGTCTACTCCCCTATAGGGGAGGCGAGTAGGGAGCCCATAAGGGCGAGTAGGCCCTACTCGTGTGATGTTAAGGGCGAGTAGGCCCTAATCGCTAGAACTGTCAGGCGATTACAAGCCCTAATCGCCTGAACTGCTGCACAATCGCATGTAACGTGCTGGAACGACTAGGAACGCCTATAAATACAACACTTAACCTCCTAAACTCCCTAATATCAACCCTAATCGTCCCATAACCGCCCCAAACACTTAAACAACCTCTGGAAGGCGATTTTGATCAAAAACACAAGGTTTCAAGGTCTAACCATCATTCTTTTACAATTCCAAGGTTTGATTCTCATCCATAACACTTTGTAAACGTTTTTAATAAATCCCTAATGGTCCAGACCTGGTCATAAACGAAAAAGCTTTCTGAAAATCGTCAATAAGGGTTGTTAAACGGATTATAACTAATTAACATGCGTTATGGGTATGTATGATTAGAAAAATAGGATTTTTATGGATCTTGATGATGTTTTGATGTATTATCATGCTAGGTCAGAATTAATATTGTTAGTATGATGATGGAAAACTCAGTAATCGGATAATAGGGTTATGATTACATGCGTTAATTGATGTTGCATGCTATGTGAATAGTGTTTGGATTGTTTTGGGTTGCATGCAGGACTGATTATACGAGGTTGAACGAAGGGTTTTGGGTTAAACATGTTTAGGATAGTGTTTGGGATGATATTGGGTAGTTACACACGTTCTGGATCTGATTTGGAGCGTTAAACGCGCGAAAAACCGGAACAGCATGGTTACAGGCGAGTAGCAATGCTAATCGCCTATAACTCATGCGAGTACAAGGCTAATCGCCAATATATAGGCGAGTAGAAGCCTATTCACTAGTAAGTTCATGCGAGTAGCCCTAATCACTAGTAAGTTCATGCGAATAGCCCTAATCACTAGTAAGTTCAGGGGAATAGCCCCTAATCGCATGAAGTAAAGGGGAATAGCCCCTATTCGCCTATAACAGGGGCGAATAGGATGTCTAATCACTAGTTGACTTTCCTAATCACTAGTTGACTTTTCCTAATCGCGTGTACTGCTGCTGTAAGTGTAAATTAGCATTCCGAGACCCGATTTAACATGTAGTAACATGCTAGGAACCCTGTAACATGTCTAATAACTTGGTAACATATATTTGGATGTATTTCGGTGATACGTGAACTATGTGCTATAACTTGTTGTGTGTTAACGTATGTTAAGTATACTTGCGTTATTGTATGTTTTGGAGCGTAAACATAACACGGGGAGTCTCGGGTCACCAATGGGATGTCGAGTCTTGTACTTTGGGTCGGTTAAACAGTCACAGTGTTTTCAAACAAACTTGGTTATGGTCTGGACATCTAGGGACTAATTAACCTGCGGGTTATTAGTCTAAGTACTTGTAACTGTCGTATGTTAGGTCGCCACTGTACGGGACTAACATAGCAGCTGAGTTTACTCGGGATTAGGAGTAAAGCAACTTAAGGTGAGTTTACGGCCCCTCTTTTAAACTGGTTTTATACTTTCGGGGGAGAAAACATGTGTTAAAACGATTGTTTGGTAATTACTGTCATACTATGGGTTTCTATTGTGTACTACACGATCTTTGGAAGTCCCGGGGGGAACCATGAATGTGCGGGTTTGCACAACGGGGAAATGTGAATAGCGCTATTGGGAGTGACCAACCCCGCTCGTCGGCTTGGAGGGCCGGGCGAGTGCATATTGTCTCAAACAGGAACAACAGGAACATTTGGAACTATTCGGGCACAACAACTGGTATTCGTGTTAGTAATGGTTTTCCAATCGTGGTAGTAACAAAACGTACGCCTAGCTAGCGTATACTGGTTTTCTATTTGTTATAGTATGGACAGGTGAACTTGGTACTTGAACTGCAAACCTGTAAACTCACCAGCATTTTTGTGCTGACGTAAACTTTTACATGTTTTCTCAGGTCGCTAAGGTAGCACAATGGAACTAGGGCGCACGCGTCTGCACGGCGTCTAGATAGAGTTGCATGATTTCATAAACATTGAACTTTGGTTATTTATGTTGAACTTTATTTTGAATAAGCTTCCGCTGTAAACGGGATTTTAAAACTATGTTTTGGTATTGCATTAATTACATTTAGACTTGTTTATTGTGATCGTTGGTTTGGATCCTGGTTTGTCATGCGCCTCGCGGTAAAACTCCGCAAGTGGATTTTGAGGGTGTGACACCTTACGTTTGATTTATATAGTGGTCTTGGAAAAGGGCGTTTCTTCAAGCTTTTAAGATTCCGGCGGTTACTTATCAAGACCCGAAATTAATAGTGATTTAAAACGTGTTTCAGGACCTTTATGATGAAGGAATTCAATGGTTTTGACTAAAGAAACGTAAACATATAATTAATTTTGAGTGAAAACGCCAAAAAAACACAAAAACAACTCGCCGGAGTGGGTTTTTTCGGCTGCCGGAAAACTGCTACAGTACCAGTTCGATTTTTTTTTATTTTTTTTTTAGCTTTGAAACATGACAATTTTGATTCCTCTAGTTAGTTTGGTTAGTTTAGTCCCTTAACTTCTTATAAAACTTAACCAAAATTAAATATTTCTAACCAAAAACTTTTTAACACTTTAAAAATATATATTTTTTTCTTTCATAAATTTTATCAACATTTTAAGTTTTTATATTTTTTTATCGTAAAACTTGACGTTTTCCGACGTAAAACGTGTATAAATAAGAGATAACGAAATAATACAACATAAGTTTTATTTGAAATTCCAAAAGATCGTAATAGGGGGACTAAAATGAAATTACGATAAAATTAGAAAACGTGCAAATGTTACACTTACTGTGATAAAGTCAGCTACCCTGTTTTCTCGAACAGTAACAGTTCGAGCGGAGCTGCATTAGAAATTCGATACGAAATTGATTGTTCACTTATTTTATGAATAAGTAGAGGAAACTAATTCTTTGTATCGAATTCATTCATGATATGCTTATGGATCCAATAACTAAAGGTCTATCACCCATAAGTCTCTCTAAGGGCCTATAATTGAGACGAGTTTTACTAATGACCATGTACAACTGCATATTGCACTATGAATGGCCAATTATTAATTATTCCTTATCCGTTTAATATTTGTTTGTCTCTAAATACGTTCAAGCATGCCTAATGACGTATAGACACTAATTATACAAATTAACGTTAAGGGCTTACTTGTCATGATCCTAATGTTAAGTTTTAAATTTGGGGTGTAGTATGATTAATGGGGGTCCTGAGTTGAATAACTGACTCAACGACTGTATTTCTCTGCTACATTTTCGGGTTTAAAACTAAAATGAGTGTTAACTCCTGATCAGGCTTATCTAATGCTCATAATAAATGATTACTCGGCCAAGTGGGAGAATGTAAGAATATATTTATATATATATTCTATCATGTGGCCCTTATAATCATTTATCTAATAAATGATCAATGACCTAAATACCCCTATTGGTTTAACTGGTATTTATGTGATGGACGTAATTACCCTTAATAGACCATTAAATAGGGTTTCCCCTTGGGTGTATATATAGAGATGATTAGGAGAGGTTAAAGGCTAATGAAACACCGTTACTCTTAACCCTAACTCTTCCTCCTCTCCTCTCTAAAACTGAGATCTCTGATCTCCTTAAGCCATCCTAACTGTACACCCTAAACGGGAACCCGATCATCCTGTAGATCATAAATTATTCCCTATCATTGGTTACCGGCTAATAAGGTACATATCTGATTTATTATTATGTTTATATATTATATTCAAAGAATTGATCAACACTCTATAATACAAATAATCCAAAAGTTAGTCCATAATTAAAAATAATAAAAAAGTACTCCATTTTCCAACAATTTTTTTTTTAAATCAAAGTGTATAATATGTTTGTTGACTAATACCTATATGTCACACTACACAAGAATAGCAAATTCCAATAGACATGATTTGCTTAGGTAAAAAATTACAATTATATAGCAAGCATTAAACAAACGTGGATGATTAAGCTTTTAGGTTAACTCATGAACTTCGATTTTTTAAGGATGAACTAGGAAGTGCGATGCTAGAAGATCAGAACCTTGATCGATTGTATTGGAATTGGGAAGGGTGCTAGGTTAAAACATGAGGGTATATCGTCACCTTTTCTGTGCCAACAAATGTCTAAATTTTAACCCTGGGTCAGTACCGGTTATAGCGGTATAAACCGGTATACCGGGATTTACCGGCGGTTCAAATCCATTGTCATTTCTTCAAATTATCGGACTGATTCGTGCCAGCTGAGACTCCGGTAGGCGGTGGTATAACCGGCTAGTACAAACCGGTTTTAACACATTATATTTGGTCAACTTTTTACAAACAACTTCTCTAATTTATAGAAGTTATCCTAATACGTGTTTGTCAACAATAAACACTTTTTCCATTGGTTTTTAGATAAATTAATTCCATTCTAGTAATAGAAACAAACAGCAAGTGCATCCACATGGCTGTAAATGATACATTGGTCCAAAGTTCCAAACAAAGGATCTCATTTCACAGGCCTACATGCGTCGTGGGGTTGGCCCCAACCCCTTGTCTGCGGACCTCAAGAAAATCAAACGAGATGGCCCCAATTAATTTAAAAAAAAAACAAGTAAATGTTTGGTAAAAAAATCAAATAGATGTAAAAGTAGGTAATAATGTGGAGTGTGAGTCGTGAAGTGGATGTCGTAAGGATTTAGTGTTGTGTGAAAAATGAATGATTTTTTTGGAGGACGGAAATTTGATATGTCACGATAATGTGCAGATTTGCATTATCCTGCTTTGTGGGTGCTCTAAGTTATATAAGAACATTCACAACTACTCGTTTCAATAACTACATGAATTAGAAAACCAAAGAGCTGGACTATAACAGTTGGGTTGACAAGTCAAACATATTTACTTGCAACGGTTGGTTTACAAAGACAAAGAGAAAACTACATAGATAGCTAGTCCTTATGGTTTATAGAAAGTAACATCTTAGATTATTAACTTTACTTTTTTAACATGTTAGGGATTTATGGTTTTAGTTTTATAACATGTTTAGGTACTAATGTCAACTCCGTTAGTTTTTCTAGTTAAGTTTGATAAAATGACTAAAATGCCTAAGAAATACTAGATGGGCTATTCTTGTAATTAATTCTATTTAATTACAAGGATAATTTTTACAATTTATTGAAACTAGAATTATCTATTAATTTTATTAAATTTAACAATTTTAAATTTTATAAATATACTAAATTAAATAATTAGACTATACATTTTACTATATATATTTTCTATAAAACAATACCTTTGTTCATATAAACCACTGACAATAAACCTAATTCATATCTGCAATCAAGCACCACGTTAACTCTATTTTTCACCGCCGTTGTTGTCATGCGTTATCTATATTTGACAAGGTTGACTATATTTTTAATATATAGAATTATCTATTAATACTATTAAAATTTTAAGATTTTAAATTATAAAGGTATACTAAATTAAATTAATATACTCTATACATTTTAATTTATAATTTTTATAAAACAATACTTTTATCCATATAAACCACCGTCGATAAGCCTAATTCGTATTTGCCATTAAGCACCACATACACTCTCATCTTCATCGTCATTGCTACCGTACATTATCTATATTTGACTAGGTCGTCTATATTTTTAATACATAGAATTATCTATTAATATCATTTAAGAATTTTAAATTATATAAATATATTAAATTAAATAATTATACTTTACGTGTTTTAATAATATAAATAGATAATTCTACATCAAGCAACACATCAACTCTATGCGTTTAGAATATAGATAACGCTTGGTAGCAATGGCGGTAGAGATGAGAGTTGACATGGTACTTGATGGCATATACGAATTAGGTTTATCCCCGGTAGTTTATTTGGACAAAAGTATTGTTTAATAAACAAAATATATATTAAAAAGTATAAAGTATAATTATTTAATTTAGTATATTTCTAAAACTTAAATTTTTTAAATCTAATAACATTAATATATAATTCTAATTTTAATAAATTGCAGAAAAGTATCCTTGAAATCATTAGAGTTAATTATAGGAATTGTCCATCTAGTTATTCTTGGACATTTTAGTCATTTACCTTAGGTGAGATTAACTGAGTATGATGATGATTAAAACTTAACTATAAAACTAACGGAGTTAGCCTTAGTACCCAAACATATTACAAAACTGAAACCATAAGCCTTTAACATGTTAAAAAATAAAGTTAGTACTCTAAGATGTTACTTTGTATAAACCATAAGGACTATTATTGTAGTTATCTCCAAAGACAAAAGAGTTGGATTGAAGAAATGTTGGTTAAGAAGTCAAACAGGTGATCTAAGAAGAGCTGGGTGACAACTGTTGATTAGAAGTTTAGTATCTAGTCGTTTGTAAGTAACTTTCGAGATGTGAACAATTGTGCCTGAGCCGGGTGACAACTGTTGGTTAGAAGTTTCATCATCTCTATAAATAATATTGTACTGCAAAATGTGAACGATTGTGCCTGATCAAGATCACTAGAATCCAAAACGGTAAAGCCAATTAGAGAAAGAGTGCAACAAGTGAAGGCATGAGGGGGGGAGTGTTTACAATCAGATTGTACTTAATTCAATGGATATAAATCTGTGTTGACATCACTCATTCTATATCTATTATTCTTTATGTTGGTGTGTGTATGAATTACTTGATAACTTTGATTATGAACTAATTTGATTATCAATTCAAGTATTAACTTAAAAACACACACACAAAACACACTCTCTTATCCAACAACATGTACTTATATTAGGGGTGTGCAACTGTTCAGAACCGTATCGAATTGGAATCGTTAAATGATAAATATAAGATTCGGAATTGGACCATATAAAAAACATACTGGTTCAGTTAGGAACTGGGTTAAATGGTTTTCGTGTAATGGTTCTTGCTGGAAGCGGTCGTCAATTAAATCCTTAAATTAATAATTAAATAAATAAAATATAAGTTTAGTAAACTTAAGTTGTCATGTAGTAGTTATATTAAGGATCTATGATACATTTTTAGATGTGCATGGTACCAACTGTATATATGCAATGATTGTAATATTTAAACTACAAATAATATGTCTCATGCATTACTAATGTGAAATGTCACATGTTACATTACATCATTGCCCGATACACAATATAAGCCAACCCGTACACCTCATAAATGATTTTGTAACCGTTGATTCTCAGTTTAAGCCACTTTCTTTCCGTTTATCGTATTCTATATGTTTTATAGAATTTACATAAGTCAAATGGAACTCACAACTCAACAAGTTTGTTAGATCTTACATAGTTATCATTACTTGAACAATATTATTTATTTATAAAGATTAAATCATGATACTAAGGCCATGGGGTATACTCTAACATATGTGGTGTTAAAGGTGACATGGCATGTTAACTTGCATTATACACCACTCCCTCCTTGTGTTAAAGTGTGTTAAAGAGGTTATGTGTTAACATGTTAACATGGTGTTAAAAGTCTACATTAATTTTTTTCCTTTTATAAACCAAAAACCACTAAAAGTATATGATTAGGTGAAGTTAATAAGATTAAGTCATTTCCTTAGGGTGAAGTGGAGTCAAATGAGAAAAAATGGATGATGTGGCATCTAGGTGTAGTTAAGAAGGGTTAAAGTATACCCTAAAGCCTAAGAATGTGGAAGGTCGGTCTGGGGACTACTTGTAAATGCTTACTAAATTAATAGGTTTTATTAATGTAATAAGTAAAGTTTAAATTCAACCAGGCTTTAGTGGTTCATTAAACGGACCCGTTGATTCCTAATCAAACTGAGAACCATTTTCATTCAAATTTAAGAACCAAAATCAGACCCTAAATATAAAAATACGATGGGAAAATGGATTTTAATACTCCTAACTATCGCCTATTGGCGGATAATACGTCAAACTTTCACTTTGGCCAATAACACTCCAAACTTCCAACTTATTTTCTTCTATCACCCTCAAACTAACGGAGGTCTAACCTGGTTAGTCTTCGTGGCCAAAATATGAAAACCAAAACTTTAGGACATTTTTGAAACTTTTTATTATTATTATGTATTAAAAATTGTTATTAAAAAACTTATTTTTTTTAATTTTATAAATCCCAACTCCCCCCCCCCCCCCCCACACACACACACACACCACACCACCTTTCCTTTCTATACCACCACTAACTTTATTTCAAGGATGCTATATTATGAAATCAATCACCAACAAATACCCGTCAAAATTAAAAATGATTTTTGAACACAAAATTGTGTAACCTCTCTCAGATAAATCGTCGAACACTTGGTGTTCTCACACCTCGACACTATCAAATCAATTAATTTTTTGAAGCAAATACAGAAATATGGTTGCAGGTTTCATACCTTTGTTGTCAAATTTATTGCAGGTTCCACGTATGATTTCAAATATTCAAATACAATTGCAGGTTCCATATCATTTTTTGTCCAAATCGTTGCAGCTCTGTCTCGGGTCAATGATTGAAGACCGGCGGACCAACCCGTCTAGGACCGATGCCTGATATATTCTACACGGTTTGGTTGTCGGTCCTTCATTATTTGTTATTTCGGGTATCGGGTCGGGTAATAGCCGGAGACGTTAGGGGTAACGGTGAATCCTTTCCCCTCTCAATCGCCATAGTTTGGGTTTTTACATTTTTACCACGTAGACTTTCCCTTAAGTTTAGGTTTTTACATTTTGGTCACGAAGACTAACTAGTTTAGGGCTCTTTTAGTTTGGGGGTGATAGAACAAACTAAGTTGTAAGTTGGGAGTGCTATTGGCCGAAGTGAAAGTTGGGAGTATTATCCGCTAATATCCTGATCATGTGGCCTAGTGGTAAAAGGGCCGGTTCTTTCTTTGGGGGAGCCGGGTTCGATTCCCACAGGAGGCATGTGATGGTTACCCCCACCCTTGTGGTGGGGTAGGCGGTTGGGAAGTGATGGAGAGACCCTTGACCCTTGTGGTCATGGGTTCGACTCCTGATCCCTCCAGGTTTTACCGGTTCACTACCGTCGTGCCTTCAGGCGGGTTTGTGGGCCGGGTTTCCCTGGAGCAGGAAACGGGTGGGCCGAAGGGCTCTGTCCGTACGGATTAGAGGCCGTCTGGGGCTCCTTTCGACTATTGGGGGCCGCGTACAGAGTACCCGGCAATACTTTAGTTGATTGTTCAAAAAAAAAAATTATCCGCTAATAGACGATAGTTGAGAGTATTTAAATCCATTTGTTTAAATACGATTCAAATTTAGCGATTCGATTTCGATTTTTCGGTTGCTAACCGTGAATTATATGCAAAGGGACCAAACATAACTACCACAAACTCGAAAGCACCTTACTTACATCACGTCCTCATATTCTCTCTCTCTCTCTCTCTCTCTCTCTATCTGTCTAGGGTTTCGGTATGCAACCTGCAACACCACCAATGGATCCACGGTACCAGCAACAATGGATGATGATGAACCAACAGCAACCACCACAACAGTTCCATCAACAACAACAACAACAACCGCCTCAACAAATGTACACCTATAACCACCAACAACCACCGGCCGTTGTACCCCAGTACGCCGCTCATCAACCCGCTTCCGCCGATGACATCCGTACCCTTTGGATCGGTGATCTTCAGTATTGGATGGATGAACAATATCTCCTTTCCTCTTTTTCACAATCTGGAGAGGTATCTATATTATTATAATTATTATTATTATACATATATTATATATATACACACCATTTGTTCTTTATTTTCTTTTGCTATTTGAACATGCATCTCCCCCTAGATGGATTAGCAAAACGCAATTTATTTATTTAAAACACAACTGTATTTTTACATTATACGATTCCCCTAAACAAGCTTTTTAAGCGCCTTGAGTCTGCCTTACGCCTTTAAGATCCTCATCTCTTATATTGATCAGAGTTACGGATGTGATTTTTGTATGTATTAAGTTCTTTGGCTGTTTTAGATTTTTATAGCTTCGTTGTTGCAGAAAACGATTTGCTCACTGGTTTGTATTGATAAGCTTGATGATGCTTTTTAAATAGTTAGTGAGGAATGAGGATTGTGTGACGATATCTTTTTTTGTTAATCATAACTCAAATGTGAAGAGTAAGTGGATGACATAAACTGAATGATCGCCCCATCACCTGAAATTAAAGGATAAGTTTGCTTCTTTAATTATAACTTAAATGTGACATTGTTTAGAGCAAGTGAATAGCAAACGTTAATGTGGTTATCGAATCTTTCAGCAGAATTTTCAGAATGTATCGGGTTTTAAATTGAAACTTTAAAAATAAAAATCAAAATGCAGTCTGGTTTTGTCTCAATTCTTGGTTAGATTATTGCCTCATCACCTGACATTAGAATGGCAAGCTTGCTTCTTTCTTTTACCAGAATGAGTCATCTGCAGTTTTTTATCCTATCTGTTATTGCCCACATTGTTCACTTCTATGTATGCAAGATGGTAATGCCATTGTTTTGTAGTTAAGTAACATGGGGTACATGTTTTGTGTGTTAGTTATTCCTAAGATGCATATTATCCTCCTTTTCATGAATGATTTGATGTCATGTACTCGTGTTACTGCTTGCAGGTGGTTTCTGCAAAAGTTATTCGGAACAAGCAAACTGGACAATCAGAAAGTTATGGTTTCATTGAGTTTGTTAGTCATGCTGCTGCAGAAAGGCATTTACAGACATACAATGGTACTCTTATGCCCAATGTTGAGCAAAACTTCAGGCTGAACTGGGCTTCCTTTGGCGCTGGTGAAAAACGTGATGGTTCTCCTGATTTTACCATATTTGTGGGGGATTTGGCGGCGGATGTTACGGATTATACATTACAGGAGACATTTAGAGCTCATTATCCATCTGTAAAGAGTGCAAAAGTTGTAACTGATCGGATGACAGGGCGGACAAAGGGTTATGGGTTTGTGAAGTTTGGAGATGAAACTGAGCAACTACGTGCTATGACTGAGATGAATGGAAGATTATGTTCAACCAGGCCAATGCGCATTGGGCCCGCTGCTAACAAAACTACTGTTAGTCCACAACAATATCCGAAAGGTAAATGTTTCATCTGTGATTTTGGATACCAAATTCATGTTCGTGTTTACTTACAACTTTCTGTTGTATTTTTTTTTCTTTTTTTAATTATCTGTGTGTTAGTTTTTTTCACCCTCGGCTGTTAGAAGCGTGTTGTTCTTAAGTTCTTTCATTAGTATCGCATTTAAATTCCGAAGATATTCTTGAGCTTGCAGTCATTTCCTTCCCTTGCTTTGAGCAATTTTGGGCATTAAATACTCGTGATGTATTAAACATGCAAAAGCTTATAAGAACTGTTGTCTCAAAGCAGGGTATCAAGAGGCTCTATCATGTAAGGGCCTGGCACTGATTTCAGCAGAAATAGTAACCTCTATAGTGGGTGGCCTTGCTTAGGTCAGTTTTAAATTTTAAGCCATTAAATTGCGCTTTCCTTTTTATTTCAGTTCCTCAAGGCAACATTATGCTGTGATTTGCTTACTTTTTTTTAAATCCAAGTCTATGGATATTGGTCTTTCCTTCCAGTCGATTTATAATTTCCTGCATTCAGTTGCTCTTTTGTCAGTTTTTCTTTTCAACAACCGCCAACAATTACTTTAATTCTTGGTTTAGTCTTTCTTTGTATTATGTTACTTTTTTACTTGGATATGTTTCCCTCTCGTAAGCTTTTATGTTCATTACCCTCGTTTCTGGACCTAAATTTACTTTATCTGTCTGTAACCCCCTTTGAAGGCTACCTGCTTAACTCAAGCTGCGTTTACGCGATCTCACCGGTTAGCAGGGTATTGGTAGGGTTCCGTGAGTTTTCTAGTAATGGGATCTCATGGTTACCGGAAAAAGTTTATTTTACTATTTCTATGATGATGTCTCTTTCACTCATATTACAACCTGGCCATAATCCTGATCTTGTTATGTTCGCCAAAATTTCTTTCGTAAAACTAAAGTGCACATGTACATATGTACCTTGAACCTCATGAGGACTGAGTTAAAGAAAGTTGTTTTTAGTTGTTAAGACACAAGTCAGAATTGACCCTTCTCAGTTGGCTTTTCGAGGATCCATGCTTAAATTCAGTAAATTGTTTCTTCTTTCTGCATTTAAATAGGGGTATGTTTATTCATCACCGTTTAGACATTGTTATGTGACTGTGAAAGAAAAAAGCTAGGATATTTTATCTTTATTTGTTTATTTTTTAATAACTAATAAGTTGACTATATTGAAACATGAGTTGTATAAATGAAACTAGACGTCTTGACTACAGATGACAATGTTATCTGTTTGGTTCTTCAGTTCATGCAACCATGTATTTTCCTTCATCAGTGGTTCTGTGCTCTGATTTCAGGCCGGACACCCGTTTCGTAAACTTTGTTGTTGTTTATGGATAACGATTATTGTCTTCTGATTGTGCTTTGTCATCAGCGCTTGTGGCTAAACATCTGGAATGTTCTTTTATGATAGTTTATATGTCGGATCTGAATCCAATGCGGATTCGGGGCTGCAGTTATGCACATTCTTTTAATTTCATTCGAGTTTACTTTACTTGCAGCTTCATACCAAAATACTCAGGGAACACAGAATGAGGAAGATCCAAATAATACAACTGTCAGTAGTTGTTTCATTACAAGATCTCATATTCCTTTAAGAACATAAAGTCTCACAAATTTGAGAATTTTGATTGCAGGTATTCGTGGGTGGTTTGGATCCTAACGTTACAGACGAGCATCTTAAGCAAGTGTTTAGCCAATACGGACAATTAGTTCATGTGAAGATCCCTGTGGGCAAGCGGTGTGGGTTTGTTCAATTTGCTGACAGGTACGTGTTTTCTCCAAGTGTTGTAACGTATTAAGAATACTTAGAATACTTAAAAATAATTAAATGCGGTTTGTTGCATGCTCACTATTATTATTCATGTGCAGAAGCTGTGCCGAAGAAGCCCTGCGAACGCTGCAAGGAACTCAGTTTGGTGGACAAACTGTGCGACTTTCATGGGGTCGTAGTCCTGCAAGTAAACAGGTATGTTCAAGAATTCTTAATAGGGCTGAAGACTGCTGCTAAACAGGCCGTGCTTGCAGGTTGACGAGTCAAACCCCACATTACATATTAATGCTTACAATTTCTAACTTCGTGTATTATTATTTTTTATAAGCGGTTATGTTAAACTATGCCAATTTGCGTAAACTTTTAAGTTTTGGCATAAAAAATACTTAAATGTTTATGTTATTTGTTTTGGCATAAAAAAAGCACATCAATTAGTTTTTTTTTTTAAATTGAATTTTGAGTTAAATGGGTCAATCTGCGAACCTGCCAGATTAACACGAACACGACCCGTTTAGCTAAACGTATTCACGGATTTAACCTGTTAGTAACCCAAACTCCTTTAGACTAAATTCAAACCCACTAATTTCATGTTACGTTCATCTCGTGTCAGAAATTCACATTTCACGCCTTTAATTCTCGATTGACTTCAATTAAATTAATTTGATAGAAAGTGAATATGTTATTTAAGATTGATCAATAAATAGTAATTGTAATGATATATTGTATTTGTTCAACTTCAGCCTCAGGTGGAGCAAAGCCAGTACAACGGCGGCGGATACTATGGTTATGGACAAGGATATGAGACTTACGGGTATGCTCCAGTTGCTCAAGATCCTACTACAATGTACTATGGAGGTTATCCAGGATATGGTGGTTATCCCCAAGTCCAACAGCCACCACAGCAGCCGCCACTGACACAGCAACCTCAGCAGCATCAGGTATGATCAATTAACATTTAGTTAACTTAACTTTATCGTCAAAGTATGTAATCATTGTAATGGGCCTGATGACGCAGTGATATGCAAGCACGTGTTGAACTCAGAGGCGCTTATTGTTCTAATCAGATGAATGAGGGTCGAATACCGAACCGGAAAGCAAATCTGTTTCTTCTGAGTTTGCTTTGAGATGTTTGTGACTTTTTCTTCTTGAACAACTGTTTTGTCAGTGACTGGTTTTGTTTTAGAGTTTATTTGTTCTTCAAACTCGAGTTTTCAAGTAACAAAGCATGTGGGTCGGGTTTTCCTGCACTTGTTCCATTTCCTGGTATAATTATCAGAATAAATTATTATATTTTATAGCGAGTTCAATATTGGTTCAAAAGTTGAAGATAAGCCTAATATGATTGGGTTCAAAACTGGTTTACAACAAGGTCTCTACTATAGAAGTGTAGACTTTACAATCAAAATATCATCATTTGGTGGAAAGTGCAGTTGTGCGATATTAGTGTAGAAGACTAGTTTTTTATATTAACCGGTAGGTTGGGAATCACAATGCTCCCACATCGGATGCGGTGTTAGCTCATCAGGAAATGTCGAATGCGAGTTTATCCTCTTGGGCCAACTTGTTCTTGGTTCACGTCTTGTTTGGATACGGACCTAAGTGCACAAAATACCCCCGGTATATCTGACCCAAGGGTACAGAGTACAGACCAGTTCTAGGCCCGGGGGTTTAGCCAAAGGAACCAAACTCGACCCTAACCCAGAACCAGTTCCATCTCTATCCGGTCAAAACCGACCAAAACGTGAAATAAACCTGGCCAAACCGGTCAAAACTTGGTGAAACCCCGAACGTACCTGGAACGAGTTCCTACCCTACCTTTATTGTATTTATAGTTTTACCATACGAATTCCAAAGTTACATGGTATCGGTTTGGTTCAGTATCGATGTCGTGCAATATTGGCACTTGATATATCAATCAACACGTGTTTTACATCGATCAAAGGCCATAAAAACGAATATCGATACCGGTACAATGTTCAAACGGTATCGGTTCGATTCATCACGATACCGACACTCAGTCTATCAACCAAAAGAGAAAATCCAAAAAATACAGCCGTGATATGTTCAAAAGGGTATCAAAACACACATTTTACATTAACTACAAACCATAAAACTGAATACCACTAACATTAAAATCATCATCATCATACTCAACTAATCCCACCAATACCAAAGTCAAGTTAGGGTCTAAGAAGGATAAGATATAGACAACCTTACCTCTACCCTATGAGAATAGAGATGTCGCTTTTAGTGAGACCCCAGGCTTGATAGTAACTTTGCATCAAGCCTTGGATATAAGATGCATAACAGTTGACAATCAGGATAAACCTGATTGGTGTATGCACCCATATTATTTTTGGCTATCAACACCACCACATAATGCACGGTTAACCGATAGCACCGAAATCATCATCATCATACTCAGTTAATCCCACCAATAGCAAAGCTAAGGTAGGGTCTGAGAAGGGTAAGATGTAGACAGCCTTACCTCTACCCTGTGAGAATAGAGAGGCTGCTTCCGATGAGACCCTCGGCTCGATAGTGGTTTTGTATCAAGCCTGGGACATAAGGCACATAACACTTAGCAATCTGGACAAGCCCGATTGGTGCATGTAACCCCTTGTCTTTTGACTATCAACGCCACCACATGAGGCATGATTAACCATCCGTCGTTTTTAACGTTATTTTCACGAAATTAGTAAAATAACGTTAAAATTAGTGCAACTTTACTTTTGCCCCCCCGAGGGCCACACATATATCTATACATATAATAAACGAAAGCCATTTTAATGACATGACACTTAAAGAGGGTATTCTCTTCATTGAGTGTGCTATGTGTCATCCATGTGGCAAGCCCTTTATTTTAGGAAAATAATAATTTAAAATTTAAAAACAAAATTAGATTTTTATCTCTAATGTTTCCTCCTATAACTTTTAAACGCTAATGTCTTTTATATACGGGATTTTTTAAAGAAAAAAATTACACCAAATTAACGAGCGTTTTATTATCTTTCCAACGGGTACCATAGTGCTATATAAAAAACGGAGAAAAAATGACTATTTTTTTGTGTGATTTTATTCGTACAGGAAAAAAACACAGTGTTCAGGTTATTCATTAATCATGTATAGGCAAGTCATTAGTTATGTTCAAACAAGTAAATATGAATTTTATTTACAACATGTGTTAGCATTGTAGTTGTATATTGTTTTAGGTTAGGTTTTAATATTATAGTTATACATTGTTTAAGGTTATGCACTAACATTGGAGATACATTATTAATTGTTTTAGGTTAACTGTTACCCGAAGCTTTCATGCATGTAACTGTAAAACGCATCAGTCTATTTCAGATGTTAAATTGATATTTCAAATTAGATTTCTCAACCTGGGACGCTTCCAGGATATAATCTAGTATATTATATGCGCACAGCCGTAAGCGGGACTCAACCGATAACACCGAAATAATTATTAAAATAGTTTACAAGGAGCACCACAATTTGGAAACTGTTTCTAGGCTTGTGGTTAACATACGAATAAATAAATACCAAATTCCATCCACACACCACATCACAATAATAACACCACATATTATCATCGTCGTCTCCCTCAAACACCACCCACCAAATCAATGGCGTCCCTGGTCACAAACAGCGTTCTTCCAACCTTTTCTTCCCAACCCATTTCAGATAACCCCTTAATCTCAAAAGGGTCACCTTCAAGTTTCGATTTTTCATCCAAATTCAAGTCAAGAAACTCTAGGGTCTTAAAGCTAAGAGCTGAGTCAAAAACCATCCAATCAGACACAATCACCGAAGGTAATCAATCTTTATCCTCAAACAACGATGACCCACTTCAGAAATTCCTTAAAAGAGACTACAAATGGGGATTTAATCAAGAAATTGATTCTTTTACTATCCCTAAAGGCCTTTCTGAAGAAACCATTAGGTTAATTTCCTCTAGAAAAAATGAGCCTGATTGGATGCTTGAGTTTAGATTAAATTCTTATTATAAGTTTTGTAAGATGACTGAGCCTAACTGGTCTGATAATCATTATCCCAAGATTGATTTTCAAGACATTTGTTATTATTCTGAGCCCAAAAAGAAACCGACTTTGAATAGCCTTGATGAGGCTGACCCTGAGCTTATTAAGTATTTTGATAAGTTGGGGATTACTTTGAATGAAAAGAAAAGATTGGCTAATGTTGCTGTCGATGCTGTTCTTGATAGTGTTTCTATTGCCACTACTCATAGGAAGACTTTGGAGAAGTCTGGTGTCATCTTTTGTTCCATTTCCGAGGCGATTAGGGAGTATCCGGATTTGGTTAGGAAGTATTTAGGGAAAGTTGTTTCCACGGATGATAATTATTATGCTGCGTTGAATTCCGCTGTGTTTAGTGATGGGTCGTTTGTGTATATACCCAAGGATACCAAGTGTCCGATGCAGATTTCGACGTATTTTAGGATAAACGCGATGGAAACGGGCCAGTTCGAGAGGACCCTTATTGTGGCTGATGATAGGAGTTTTGTTGAGTATTTGGAAGGGTGTACGGCTCCGTCTTATGATACGAATCAGCTTCATGCTGCTGTGGTGGAACTTCATTGTAACGAGGGGGCAGAGATTAAGTACTCGACGGTGCAGAATTGGTATGCTGGGGATGAGAACGGGCGAGGGGGGATTTATAATTTTGTGACAAAACGTGGTCTTTGTGCGGGTCGAAAATCCAAGATTTCTTGGACGCAAGTGGAAACGGGGTCTGCGATTACTTGGAAGTACCCGAGTGTTGTGTTGGAGGGTGATGATTCTGTTGGTGAGTTTTATTCGGTTGCGTTGACTAATAACTACCAGCAAGCGGATACGGGTACAAAGATGATTCATAAGGGGAAAAATACAAAAAGTAGAATTATTTCTAAGGGAATTTCGGCTGGGAATTCAAGAAATTGTTATAGGGGTCTGGTTCAGGTTCAATCGCGAGCAGAAAATGCTAAAAATTCCTCTCAATGTGATTCGATGCTTATTGGTGACAAGGCGGCTGCTAATACTTACCCTTATATTCAGGTATTTAACTTAAGTTTTGTGCTCTAGCATGTTTCTTGATTTTATGATAGTAAGATTTAGGGTTTGGGTAACCTGCAACTGCTATCTGCTTGTTTAATAGTCAAATATATGTTTTTGAATAATCAGCATCATACTAGTTATTAGTAGCAACAAAACCGATAAACAAAGGGCATACCAGCAGAGAACTATATATATTTTAAGTTATTGTATCAACTTGATACTATCAAGCACTCCAAAGCTCTTGCTGAGTTGCTGCAAACCATGTTCAATATATGTACTCTGTAGTCATCAGATCACAATTGTGTGGCTGTAACAGAATTTTTGAGGTAGCACTTTTGACTCGGTTACTTAAAAATGTTTTTTTTTTTTTTTTTTTTGCTGTGTTTTTATTGTAATAATAATGTTTTTGTAATCATAACTAGCATGTTTGATATGTATAAGAAGATTTTGAAAAACCAAAAGAAAAAAATTTGAATATGTGTCAACCTAATCTGACCTGTACTAAAAAATGGCCCCTTTCAACCTGCCCATGTTGACTCCTCTTCACAAAACGCTCATGTTTACATAAATGTGTGTTTTTTTTAGGTTTAGTCTCCCAAGTTTTTCTTTGTCAATAATATATAAACATGACATATAAAGTGCATATGTTATAATATTAGTGCCTAACATTTTTGACATTTGAGAGTTACTTTAGATAGTCACCATCCAAACCAGCAACAATCACAAGTTTATCATCATGGTCAGGTCAGCTTTTATTCAAAACCATACACCCCCACTCCCACCATCATATAAAGTGATAAAATCAAGCTATTACCTCTCAGCAACCATATAGTAGTAGTAGACCAACACAGTATACAATTCTGATTCATTTTCCATTACCACACGACCATGCGCGCGCACACACACACACCCCCCTCCTTGTGTCTGCCCCTTAGAAGTAACTGTTCTAAACCTTGGTTTTAAAAAGCGTGAAGCGCACAAAAGTGGCGAGGTTTAAAACCGAGGCGCAAGGCGTAAAAGCGGTGGGCTTTTCGTACGCGAGGCACAAGACAAATACATATATATATTTTTATATATGTTATAGATTTTTAGCATCATTTACCCAAAATATAGATACAAATAAGGTTTATATATGATTTAACTTAAATGTACCACATTTTTAGCTACATGTATAACAATTTTAAGCACAAAAACACCTCTTGTACGAAAAGCGGGCTTTTATTGCACTTTTTTGGCCAAAAAAGCGCGCTATTTATGCGCTTTTCTTGCGCTTTTTGTACGATGCTCACCTAGTGTTACATAAGGCGCACAGATTGGCACCTAGATGCACTTCGCGCTTGAGGCGCGCTTTTTAAAACCAAGTTCTAAACAGGGTACTCTTTTAGTTTGGGCCAGGTTGGTTGGGGTGACCCATAAGCACTAGGGTGTTATTTTGTTAAATTTAATTGACCATTTTGTTAAACGCTTCCTTCATTCCAAAATTGTCATTCACCTTGACCTTACTATTGTAATCTCTCCTGAAATGATTGTCTACTTCTAGAATAGAATAGGTATAATTGAGTAAGTTTTCCATATAACTCCTAATTACAATTACTATCAGAAAGCTCGAACAAATCATTTTATAATTGGTCAAAGGGTAAAACGGTTATTTTGTTAACTAAAGTCGTAATAGGTATGCATTTATGTTCCTTAAACACTTTTGTTTTTGTTTAGTGGATAATTATCTTCCACTTTATGTATATTCATTCGTACATTGGATCACAAAAGATTATGATTCATGAATGTTCTCAAAGCATAATTGTAATTAACCATACAAATCGGACCCCATATTCAACTTTATATACCTTTTGTTTAAGATTATGGTTATAAGTTGCCTTTTTTTTTTTTTTTTTTGTAAAAACAGGCGAAAAACCCGTCTGCTCGTATAGAACACGAAGCAAGCACTTCCAAAATCGGGGAAGACCAACTATTTTACTTTCAACAAAGAGGGATCGATTATGAGAGAGCCATGGCTGCCATGATTTCCGGGTTTTGTAGGGACGTGTTTAACGAGCTTCCTGATGAATTTGGTGCAGAAGTTAACCAATTAATGAGCTTGAAGCTTGAAAACTCGGTTGGTTAAGAATTGAATCATGGAAAAGGTTCCATCTTTGATATGCTTTTAGCAGCTTCTTGTGTGTTTGTGTATATATGAATCTGGTAATATACATATATATGTAAACCTCATAAGGACAATGCAGCAGACTGTTTTCATATATTGTTTGTAGTGGTAGACACTGTAAACTTGTTTTATGACTACTGTAATAAAATCTGTTATCCCTCCTTCCCATTTAACTGTGCGTTTGATAAAACTACAAGATACAATGAGGTTTTTGAAGCAATCTGCCCATTGATTGGAGCTTCTCCCTTTGCTTGTGTTGTGATGTGATAAGATCAAGAAACTTCACAAAAAAAAATGGAGTATAGGCATATATGACGGCTACCATACGAGATGGTAAATCTTAACGAATCGAGTTTGGCATAGATTTGCAGCAGCAAGAGGCGTTATCAGAATATGGAAGATGGGTCGGTAGGCATATTATCCGTTGTTTAGCATAAAAAGAGGGATTTATACATAAGGCAATTTAGTTAGGCTTGATTCCTGGTTACTTTGGGATGGATTTGTTATAAAAGTTGCATTAGGGGCAAACCTTAACATGACTATAATAACCTAGTAAGTTATGTTAGCTAAACACATCTATTAATTATTATTAATATATATAAAAGAATTGAACATTGCTGACGTGGCGTGCAATGGTGCCTTCAACCTCTCTATGAAACTGCCACGTGGCATCATAATTGAAATATTTTAGTGTTTTTGAATTATTTCCCTTTTTAATTAAATTGAGTTATTTTAGGAAAAAATAATTTAAAATAAATTTAAAATTTTCTCTCATGTTTCCTCCCATAATTTTTAAACGTTTATATCTTTTATATACGAGATTTTTTAAAGAAAAAAATTACACCAAATTAACGAGCGTTTTATTATCTTTCCAACGAGTACCATAGGGCTATATAAAAAATGGAGAAAAAATCGACTATTTTTTGTGGGGTTTCGTTCATACAGGAAAAAAACACACAAAGTGTTCATGTTATTCATTAATCATGTTTTTTCTTTTATACCAGGTTCTTATCTACGATGTTGAAAATCAACCCAATCGCCATGTTATCATTGGAATTTTACTAGGTATACTTCATCAAGAGAGGCTATGAGAAAGAATCGCGCAACACTGCAACACATGGTGTCACCTTATAGCAAGGTTATTTTTTTATTTATTTAATTACAAGAGTAATAATTATTACTATTAGTATTAGTATTATTAGAATGGTTATATTTTTCAACCCCGGGACGCTCTCGGGATGACTTGATAGTTGCTGACGTGGCGTTCAATGGTGGTCTCAACCATCTCTTGATTATGCCACGTGGCATAATGAGATGCAATGGTTACAACTTCCAACTTAAGTGTTTGTTTAGTTGATTAGGTTAGGAATTATAAGAGCCATTAGAATGTGAGAAATTAAAGAGATGTGATGAGTTTTTGAATAGTTGTAGCTTACATAAGTGATTCTTTAGATGATTACTGATTAGGTTTTAGATTAAGGAATATGAGTTATTATTGATTAGAATACTATGAACATGCAATGATTGAGAGATTTTGTGGTTAGTTAACTTGAGCCATTTGCAATAGGTTATCACGTAAAATAAGATTTTTCAACCCCGGGACCCTCCCGGGGTAATTAGCTCGTCTATCTATAAGGGTATAATAAAAAAAGGGTTGAGAAAGGAACTTTGTCCCCGGTACCCCCATAGGATAGGATACCCATCTTCTCACCCGCAAGGGTTATGCTTCCGCACTCTCTATTAGAGGTGAACAAAAAAACCGGTTCTAGAATCGGAACCGTGGAATCGAACTGGAACCGGTTCCGGTTTCAAACTGGTATACAGTGGAACCGGTTCCGGTTCCTCTAGGAACCGCCGGTTCTAGCACCGGTTCCACTATTTTAGCCAAAAACGGTTCGGAACCGGAACCGATCTCAAGAACCGGTCCCGGAACCGGTTCCAAAACCGGTTCCACCGTTAGAATAGGCCAAATTCGTTTTTTTGATCCTTGGGTTCGTTTATAGCCGTTAACTAGTCGTTTTTCACCTAAAATCACCATTTTGCCACTCTTGTTTAGTATAAATGGGTTTTGGATGTTTTGGTTGATCACAACACTCAAAAACGCAAAAAGAAACAACCCGAAAATGCCAAAACCGTTATCGTATACACTTAATATTGTGTTCGCTTTGCTTTTATTACATCATTCCGTGGCTTCATCTTCAAACCCATCCCAAACCGGTTCCACAAACGAGCCTACCGTTGTTTAAATTTTTGAGACGACATGAAACGCCGAACTTTTTGGCGAAAATGGTTATTTCCACTTGTGTCTTATGTCGAATGGCGAAAAAAAAGCACGTTGTAGAACGTTTTAATTTCATTTTCCATGTTTCTTGTTTCGAAATCCTAAAAAAATAACAAAAGTCGTAATTTTATGTTTATTTTTTTTGCCATCGGCTTATTTATTTTTTTTAATTGTGCGCACAAGAACCGATTCTGGAACCGATTCTGGAACCGAAACCGAGCCGAATCGGAACCGGTCTTAAAAACCGGTCTTTGGAACCGACGGAACCGGGACCGAAACCGGACGGAACCGAAACTGGAACCGGTTCCGAACGGAACCGACACTGTAGCGGACTGGTTCTAAACCGGAACCGGTTCCTCAAAAAAAAAAACCGATTTGTTCACCTCTACTCTCTATCTAACACTTCCAAGGGTGAACCGAACCGAACCAAAACAAAGCTTCAAGATCCTATGAACTTTGTCTAAGTAGATAACATGACCTATTTTTCTATGTTCCTAGGTAGCTTTATAATTTTTTTACATTTAAGCTCCATATTGCTTTAATAGTCTTATGATTTGTGATACGAAAAAGGACTTAAATAAGAAGATTTGAGTATGGAACATATATGTATAAGTTGATAAATACGCATGCCTTTGGGTCCTCTAACCGATAAGAGGGAACCCTAAGCAAATGAAATTTATCATGTATCAACATTTCTACAAGCTATTAATTAATAGTGACTAACACTTCTGTTATAAACAAATTCCTTCTCTTTTTCCTAATTTTGAGTTTTAAGGGGAATTAGGCAGGCAACTCAACTAGTGAAAATGGGTTCATGAACCGGTTTGTAACATTCCTTAATTTGTTTAAAGTCTACAAATGTTCTAAGATTTCATTAGTGATATATATTATCATGGCTTTAGAACTAAAACGTCCTGTTCCTGTTGGATATACTCTTTAGAAACTAGTTCTTAAACTGAAAATTCCAAATATACTTACTATACGTAGCAAAAATCATTCATCACATCTTCCATACTTGAATATACACCATAAAATGTTGTCGCTAAACAAAACAAAACATAGCATAGATAATCGGGATGAATTTCCTCAGGTAAGGTAGGCTTCACTGCAATGCCATTGCTATATATTGGAGCTCCCAAGCAACCTAAACATTCAAATGAAGTTCACATTAGCGAGTTCTAATTTACAAAGCATTTCTTTATGCTATTACATGCGTTACAAAACATGTTGTAATATTTAACATTAAGGAGACATTCATCGGTGAGTGATCACATCACTCCTCTTGTAGTTTTGTACTCTGGTTGGTAGCCCCAGAGGTCACTACCGTATGTGATGACGTGGGTAGCCCAAAGCAAAAATAATAAACAATATTACAGAATTATGCTTAAAGGGTTGAAAGCTTCAACGGTTCAAAAAGCAGGAGTATCCTAAGTCAAAAAGATGACTTGTCCCATCACCTTTTCATCGTGTAACACAACCAGCTGCTGATGGAGTAACAGCACTGAACAGACCGCAGGTCAATAGCCACCGCCGGCTATTAGTGGATTGTCCTTTTGTTGCAACAAGGTCCAAGATAATATGCTTTCTTCTAATAGAGAGTCCACCCCTCTATAAATCAGACCTGTCCTCACAAGATCTGATCACACAATCTCACATCACTTACACTCTCAACTTCTTATTCCTTTGGCCCTCACACGTGGAGAGAATATTTCTCTTCACTCGGATCTTTAGAACAGCCTTTTCTGGTTTCGAGTACATCTCAAACCAGAAATTAAAAGCATTAGCAACAACAAAATTATCTTGAACCTCCTTCTACGTTTGCAACGTAGAAGGACACCACGACCTGCGTTAGGCAGATCGGAACCCTTGAACCCCTGAACCCTTCCTGTGACTCAGAACCAACGTTAGGCAGTTATTTGTTATAGCAACAAGTTGGCGCCCACCATGGGGCTGCGCTGTTGTCTTTACAAAAAACCAGTTGTGTAGCTCCGACTCTCTCCATGTCTCACCCTGAGTCTCAAGAAGAGGTCAATCAGATCTCTCCAGGCACGGATCAGACCTCTCCAGCCAGATCTGTGTCTTTCTCCACTCCAGGAAGCACTCCAGCTAGGACTCAGTCCCCACCGACACGTCCTGGGTCGACAAGCTTGCAGACTCCACCCCCCACTCGTTCAGGGGTGTTTTCTCCTTTCCTTGATCTTGCACAGAATCCCCAACGCATAGATCTCACCCCTGAAGGAGTGGAAAGAAACTTCCTGCAGCTCAGATCCCTTTTAAACCAGTACGTCATGAGGGAAAGGGACAAAGGAGTCCGTCTTCGGCTAGATTATGGCGAGGAAGAGGAGGTGTCACTCTCTCCTGGACCTCCTCCTCCTCTAACTGCCACATACGGTCACAGATCATTACTCGGGAACAGTAATGCTGGCCCTAGCAACACATTCTCTACCTCTCGGTACGAAGCAAGGTCCAGTCCTACTGCCTTCCCACTGTTTACCACCCAAGCTGCCACCACCGGTGCACCACTTGGGCATGAAGTCACCTTGGATCAACTTTTACAATCACCAATAACCAGTGTCCCACCACCGGCAGTCACTTCATGGGAACAAGCCATGGCTTCACTTCCCATGGCTAGAAACGCTTCTATGAGCATTCCCATGGTAACTAGCAATGTAGCAGCAACCGAAAACCTCCAAGGTTTCAACCTCATGCCCTACATGATATCACAAATGATGGCTAACTTACCTTGGCAGCAGCTCATCAGTCAGGCCATCGCTGCTCAACAAGGAAATCCGGGTGGGGCAACCAGCAACAGGGTGGAACACCCTGTCAACCAACCCTACAAGCCAAACAGCTTGTCCTGTTTCTCACCGGAGATAGCATACTATGATTTCCCCAACAAGCTGAAGATGCCAGCTCATATAAAAACATACGACGGCACTGATGACCCGGAAGATCACTTTCAGATCTTCTCGGGGGCTGCTCGAATCGAAAAATGGGGTGATCCCGAGTGCTGTCTCATGTTCATGCAAACCCTTGTTGGATCTGCACGAATTTGGTTCAATGGCTTGCCAGCAGGAAGCATCCATACCTTTAACGAGCTAGGTAAAGGATTTCTGGCCAACTTCTCACAACAGAGACGTTGCGTCAAGGACGCAACCGTTATCTTTCAAATAAAACAGAAGGACGATGAAAGCTTGAAAAGCTTTATTGAAAGATACAAGAAAGAAGGCCTTACCTACGTCGGTGCAGACGAAAAAATGAAGGTTGCAGGGTTCATGAACGCCATCAACTCAAAATACCTTACCAGGGAGTTTAACAAAAGTCTCCCCAAAACCCTTGAAGAGGCCTTAGAAAGAGCCGAAGACCATATCAGAGGAGAAGAGGCTGTAGACATAAAAGAGCAAAGAAAAAGGGCTTCCAGCTGGAGAAGCAACAGCCCTACTCGAAAAAGAGGCAACTACGGTACCTATGACAACAGATCCAGAAGGTCTGAGTCTCGGAGGTCCGAAAGCAGGAATCCTCCAAGCAAGTATAGAAATGTAAACTTTACAGCCCTCTCCAAAACTCCTCAGGAAATTCTGGCAACAGAAGAAGTCAAACACACCTTTAGACCCCCTCGTCCCTTGCCGAAGAGGAAAAGAAACGAAAGCTCCAACCAGTATTGTGAGTTTCACGAAGAGAAGGGACACCACACCAACGACTGCTTCCAACTTAAGAAGAGGATTGAAGAAGCCGTTAGATCTGGGGAACTAGCCCACTTGGTCAAAGGTGTCAAAGAAAACATAGCTGATGGCAAAAAGAAAGCGTCGCCATGGTGTTTGTCGAAAGTGAAACACCAAGTAAGCGGCAGAGGTTGGAGGATTGGGAACGTCAAGGCATCTACTTCCCTTGTACCAACGAAGAAAAACATTGTGATCCACTAGTCCTTGAAGCCTTCGTGGGTTCACGCAAAACACAAAAAGCCTACATAGATACCGGAGCCGCTACCGAAATCATGTTTGCAAAATATTTCAACCTTCTAAGCTCCGAAGAACGATCCACGCTCCGGCCAGCTGAAGCCGCCATCAAAGGCATAGCTGACATTCCCATCAAGCCCTTGGGCGAAATAGTGCTCAATGTAACCTTTTCTGATGGACGAATGCAGAGAACTGTGTTAGGACAAAAAGGATTGGTGAAACCACTTTTGCAAACCTTAGTCTAATTCACTTTCTGTCAAAATACTCTAAGTATGGAACTGCTGAAGACAAGGAATCAAACTGCTGAAGAAGAGATTCAGAAGTACTGAAGAAGAAGTCATCAGAAGTTCTGAAGTTCAAACCAGACACTTCAACTGAAGAACCGCTGAAGACAAACTACTCATCAGTAGTTTGTCATTCATCAGTACTTATAGAAGATCTTTTCCACCGCCCTTGTATATCAGTAGTTTAATACTTTAGTATTTCTTTTTGCTTTATGTACAAGTTCCAAGACTGCAACTTGTTGCAACTTGTTTCTGAACTTGCTTTTTGGCAAGGTTCATGTATTTGTAAAGTCTATAAATAGGAGGATTCATCCTTCTGTTTTAGACATTGATTTTAACACAAGAAATCCTTCAACACTTATTTTTGTTATTTCCATTTCGTGTTTACTGAGAATCTGTCAAAGTATTTCATTCTCATTCAATACTTAGATTCTCAATAAACACTTCTCATTTATTGTTCTTGATTCCAGGGGGAGTAATAACTCATGTTGACAAAGTGTAGCTATAAACTTATAAACATTCCGCTGTGCTAACACTCACAAAGAACTTGCTAAACACTTAAGTGTCTACTAGCAAGTTCAAACCCAAAGAGCAGCTTAATACTGATCCAACAAACTGAACCATTAACTTTCGTTGTCTTGGACCTACCATCCGGTTACGATGTCATCATTGGTAGACCAGGTGTGGTAGCTTTCGATATGACCGTTTCCATCAGCCGAAAGAGTGCCAAGTTCCCCACCAAAGAAGGAGTAGGAACCCTTCAACCATCAACCTCTGTGTTAACGGTTGTTGAAGAACAAAGCAAACTCGGTCTTAGTATCAACCCCAAATACCCTGATCAAAGGATACGGGTCAACACGGCCCTTCCCAGGGAAATCCTTTCAAAGCTTGAAGCATTGCTGAAAGACAATGTCGATGTTTTCGCTTGGTATCCAAGTGACATGACGGGGATACCTCGTGAGATTGCTGAGCATGAACTCAAAGTTCCCCAAAACATCAAACCAATAGTGCAAAAGAAAAGAAGCCTTGCTCCAGAACGAAGCAAAGCAGCTTGCCAGGAGGTTGACAAATTGGTCGAAGCAGGAATCCTCCGAGAAGTCAAATACCAGTCCTGGGTTGCAAACCCAGTAATGGTTAAGAAGCCTGATGATTCATGGAGGATGTGCATAGACTTCAAAGACCTCAATAAAGCTTGTCCAAAGGATTGTTATCCTTTACCAGAGGTGGACTTGAAAGTTGACTCGTTAACAGGTTTCCCCTTCAAGTGCTTTTTGGATGCCTATAAAGGTTATCACCAAATACAGATGAAGGAGGAAGATGAGGAAAAGACTGCCTTCCACACTGACAAGGGTATCTTTTGTTATAAAAAGATGTCCTTTGGTTTAAAAAATGCAGGTGCCACTTACCAAAGGTTGGTTGACAAAGCCTTTGCCAAGCAAATTGGCAGAAACATGGAAGCGTATGTAGATGACTTAGTCATCAAAAGCAAGACTAAAGACCAAATGCTCACGGACATACAAGAAACCTTCAACAACCTCAAGGAAATCAACATGAAACTAAACCCTGTCAAGTGTTCCTTCGGTTTCGAAGAAGGAAAATTCCTGGGTCATGTTGTAGGGAAACAAAGCATAAAGGCTAACCCGAACAAGGTTCGAGCCATCCTCAACATGAAGTCACCACAAACCAAGAAAGAGGCGGAAAGCCTGAACGGCAAACTTGCTGCCTTGAAACATTTTGTGTCAAAACTAGCTGAAAAATCCCTACCTTTCTTCAAGACCCTCAAAGGTTGCACTGACAAGAAAGACTTCAGGTGGTCAGAAGAAGCAGAAGAAGCCTTCAACAGCATGAAACATTATCTGGCTTCCCTTCCCACCATTGCAGCACCTGAAGCAGGGGAAATGATCTCTGTCTATCTTTCAGTTACTGATGAAGTCTTCAGCGCTGTTCTCACTATCGAAAGAGAGAAAGCTCAGGTACCTGTTTATTTCTTCAGCAAAACCTTAAAGTTAGCAGAGGTCAAGTACCATCCTTTGGAAAAGTTGGCCTTAGCCCTGGTACAAACAGCCAGAAGGCTTCGAAGGTACTTTCAAGCACATCCCATACAAGTAATCACTGACCAACCTATCAAGAATGTGCTTGAAAGGCCTGAAACCTCGGGGCGACTAGCCAAATGGGCTGTTGAGCTAGGTGAACACAAAATACCTACGTCCCAAGAAAAGCAATAAAGGCACAAATACTTGCTGATTTCATTGCTGAAATTCCAAGGGTAGAGACTGCCGAGGTTAACATGACCACAGATGAACCCATCGATCCCGAAGCTTGGAAGCTTTACACAGATGGAGCTTCCAGCGTTAAAGGCTCAGGGGCTGGTCTTATATTAATCAACCCTGAAGGGTTAGAATTCACATATGCCCTTCGTTTGGAATTTCAGATAACAAACAACGAAGCAGAATATGAAGCCCTGATTGCAGGACTCAAGCTTGCAAAAAAGATTATGGTTCACAAGCTTCAAGTGTTCACTGATTCACTACTGGTCTCCAGTCAAGTGAACGATAGCTACATTGCCAAAGAACCTAACATGAAAAGATACAAAGAAAAGGCCAAGGAAATCATGAACACTTTCCAGCATTGCAAGATCAAACAGGTTCCAAGGTCCCACAACAAAAAAGCTGACGCCCTAAGCAAGCTTGCCTCGTTGAATTTTGCCCACCTCACTAAGAAGGTATTGGTTGAGGTGATCAAGCATCCTGCCATATCAGAGCTAGAAGTCCAAGATGTCATTACTGAAAACGAACCAAGTTGGATGACTCCGTTTATAAGGTTCCTAAAAAGAGGCGAACTACCACAGGACCCTGTTGAAGCTGAAAGGGTCCGAAACAAGTCCAAGCAGTATACCATCCAAGATGAAATACTCTATAAAAAAGGGTACTTGGACCCACTGCCCCGATGTGTTGGTCCCGAACAGAGCAGGTACCTGATAAAGGAAGTTCATGAAGGAATCTGTGGAGCCCACTGTGGTCCAAGGTCAGTCGTGGCAAAACTTATGAACCTGGGATACTTCTGGCCTTCCATGCATCGTGATGCATCTGAACAGCTGAAGAGATGTGAAGCCTGTCAAATTGACACCCCCGTCCCCAAAAGCCCCAAGCATGACTTAGTGCCTGTTAATTCAGCCTGGCCGTTTTACAAATGGGGGATGGATATCGTTGGACCCTTCCCACCAGCAAAGGGAGGGGTCAAATTCTTATTAGTGGCGGTTGATTACTTCACAAAATGGCCAGAATTGAAGCCCTTGGGGAAAATATCAGGAAAAAAGATAATCGAGTTTGTTTGGGAAAACATCATTTGCCGGTACGGCCTACCTGGGGTGCTCGTTACTGATAACGGCAGGCAATTTGCAGAGAAACCATTCAGTGTTTGGTGCAAGGAGTATCGAATAACACAAGTCTTTTGCTCTGTAGCATACCCCCAGTCGAACGCCCAAGTCGAAAGAATGAATAGAAGTATGGTTGAAGGGATCAAGGCTAGATTAGGCCGACAAGGAGGAAACTGGTTGGAAGAATTGCCAAGTGTTCTTTGGGCAATTCGAACCACAGAAAAAACAAGCAACAAGAAAACCCCTTACAGCCTTACTTTTGGGTCTGAAGCAGTTATACCTGCTGAAATCGGAATCACCACGCCGAGAACCTTTCATGTTGACATCCAGGCAAATGAACAAGAAACATTGCTCAATCTTGATCTCTTAGAAGAAGCCAGGGACTCAGCAGTAATTCGAGAAGCTCAATACAAACAAAAGATGGAGTCCTACTACAACGCCAGAGTTAAACATGAACGATTTAAGCCAGGTGATTTGGTCTTAAGAAACAACGAAGCAAGCAAGAAGGAAAGTCAAGGGAAACTAGGACCTAAGTGGGAAGGCCCCTACACCATCCTAGAATCCCACAAAGGGGGGTCCTACAAGTTGGCAAGCATGGAAGGCAAAAAACTCCCCCGTCACTGGAACGGCAAGAACCTTAAAAGGTTCTTTGTTTTAAGTTGTAAGGAAATGTTGTTCTCTTTCAAACAATGTAATGTTAACGTATCGAATGAATGAAAGGATCACTAGATCCTCTTTTGGAAACTTTGTCTTTCTATCCTATGTTCAGGTTGAGAACCTTGCAAGAAACTCCATGGTAGGGACCATGTAAGGGGATGAGCTCCTAGGCCATTTCGCTCAATAGGTTCGAAGGATAAAACGGACCTATATAAGGGGTGAGTTCCTAAATCAATCCAACTCCATGAGATAAACAAAAAACACTTTTATAAATCTCATTGACAGGCTTGAACAACCTACACCAACCGTTCCTTAAGTTTAGAAAACAAACTTACGAAAACATATTAAAGCACTTATGTAAGTGTATATAGGATATGTGGTGATATGTTTGCCTGGACTACCTTAAGGAAGAATGACTGCAGCGTTCAACCTTTAAAGGTGCTACCGGATAAACATTCCCAAACAATAACAAAGACAAACACACATAAGAAAAACAAACAAACAAAAGATGAACAACCATACATACCTAACAACAGCCTTAAGGGCTTAACATTTCAAGGCTTTTTAACAAGCCAAATAAAAGATCATTGTATAAAGGGCAACATAAAGCCCACAACCACAAGAAAACCCCTAAGGGTCCCCACAAAAGATAAAGTGTTTAGAACACAACCACAGAGTTAATTGTTTACAACCCAGCTGCTAAGAAAGCTACGAATAGGGAAGTTAAGCATCGTTACCAGATCCAGAAGGCTTGGAGGCTTCATCCTCATTTGCAACCTTCACCACCTTTGCCTTCTTCGATTTCTTCCATTTCGTCGGTAGCTTCTCCGCAAGACCACCAGCTTCAGAGGCTTCAACACTAGTATCTTTGGAAGGCACTTCACCAGCATCCAAAGTTTCATCGCTATCACCAGAATGAGTCCTTTTTCCTTGAAACAGACTGAAGCACCTTAGCAGAGACCACCTCATTCAAACCAGCAGGCTTCAACTCTTTCAACTCCTTCAAAGGTTTCCCATAGAAAAAAGACACTTGGGAAACGTAAGGATAAGTGGAATGTTCCATCTTGAGGACTGTCTCTTTAAACACATCCAAGGAATCAGGATGGTAGAAAGGAGACTCTTCCAAGACTTGACCAGACTCATGAGCCTTGAACCCTGCAACGAAACCAGCATGCTTACCATGGATCAAAAGTTTGGTGTATGCCTCGCCAAGGGCAGAGTTGAATTCAGCAGAGTGAAGAAGATATGTAACAACTTGCTGAAAGCCTTCCTCTATCAGCCACTTGTTATCATCCAGGACAGCAGCAAGGGAACCTTCCAACCCTTTCTTCTCATTTTCAAACGCTTTCTTCTCTGCTTCCAAAGACAACCGATCCGCTTCAACCTGAAGTCTAGCAGCCTCATGCTTGGCAGTTTCAGCCTCATGCCCCTTCTTCAACTCATCGATCAAAGCAATCAGAGTGACCTCCTTCTGGGCATACTCTTTGGCATCTTTCTTCAGGGCTGCAATAGACTGCTTCATCTCCCTCTTCTTTTTAGCAAACTCACTATATTCACCCATCTTCTTCCTAAACCTGCTAATCCCCTCCGGTAACATAGCAGCCAGATTACAGGTACCAACCATCATCTTGGTCAAAAGGGCATCATCATCCAACCCCTCCAAGCAAGCCTTGGCACTAGGGGTAGCAAAATGTGTCAATACCTCCTCACAAACAGCTGAAGACTTAAAACTATCACTGGGTTTCACATTCCAACCCGGGACATACAACCCTTCCTCATCAAAGCTCGTTGAGCACTCATTACCCTTCACCATGGTAACCTTAGCCTTATTACCCTTTGCTCTTTTCCCCAGCCACATCCACAACAGTGTCATCCACGGTCTGATCTTTCTCCTCATCTAACTCTTCAATGTCATCACTAACAGTCAATGCTTCAGATGCATCAACAGACTTAGCAGCCTTCAGCAGACGTCTGCTAGACCTCCTAGTTGAAGCCTTTGACGAACTGGCATTAGAAAAACCCTTGACATTAGGGACATCAACATAGTTAGTCCCATCATACCTTCCCTTCTCATACTTTGTCAAAGCATCCTCACCATCTGCTGCTTCAGCATCTTTGAAGACAACCCCCGAAGTATCATCTTGTTTGATAAAGTCAAGAGCCGACATAACTACAATAAAAGAAAACAGAACATATAAGCAAATGAGACAAAAAGGGAAGTAACCAACAAAAAGCAAAAGGTTCATACCCCGATCACCGTTCATCACTACAGGATCTCTACCCGGTTTGTCCCAACAGGTGCTAATACCACACAACACTAAGAAAGGCTCACCAAATGGACGAAGCCTTGAAGGACATACTCTAAGAGCTGTTAAAAAGCTATGATCTAACTCAGATTCTGAAGACTCCCCTTCATTAAGAATGGCATAAGGATGTCTCCACACAGGTTTATAAGGAAAAATAGAGTCAGAAACCCAAAAGAATCTAGTTTTCCATTGACCGACGGTTGTAACATGGGAAGAAAGCAAGTTAGTTTCTACTGACGATCCCTCAAAGGTGAACCGGTCACCATTCTTAGCAAGACGGAAGAATCGCCTGAACATTAACAGAGTAGGATCATACCCTAACGCTCTACACAGGCATTCAAAATGCATAATACGGCCAACGCCATGGGGATGAATCTGACCAAGAGAAACCCTATAATACTCGAGAACATTCAATAAAAATATGGAGAATGGATGACGAAGGTTTGAGAACTCAAAATGTCGACAATACAGAGCAATAGACCCAGACGGACAGTCAGATACAACAAGTTTCTTACCCGGAGCAACGGGATTAAACGACAAATCTATGTCCTATTCATCACAAAACGCCTCCACCTCCTTTTGAGAAAGAGAGGAAACGGTAATGGCCATGTCCTTTTCAGCGCCCATAGTGCTTCAAAGGATGACCGGAAAACAAAAATAAAGGAAGAAGACAAACCTGCTTTGATCGGAGGAACGAAACCCTAATCAGATGGACGAATGATAGAGAGGAAATGTTGAAGAAAGAAAAAGAGTAAAGTAAAAATAGTGAATTTAGAGGGTTTAAAAAGAAAAAAGACAAACGGTTATTTAATTCAAAAACAAACTGCAATTATGACATGCAGTAAAAAACAGCTGTGCGACTGCCACATGTCACATCAGTAGTCTAATCACAATTAAAACTGCTAAGTAATAACCGCCCAAAACACAGCGAAGCATTGAAGCCTTCAAGCAAAAGCCAGACTAAGCAAACAGTCAGAAGCTTTCAAGTTACGCCACCAAACCTCCTGACTTGGGGGGCTGATGACGTGGGTAGCCCAAAGCAAAAATAATAAACAATATTACAGAACTGTGCTTAAAGGGTTGAAAGCTTCAACGGTTCAAAAGACAGGAGTATCCTAAGTCAAAAAGATGACTTGTCCCATCACCTTTTCATCGTGTAACACAACCAGCTGCTGATGGAGTAACAGCACTGAACAGACCGCAGGTCAATAGCCACCGCCGGCTATTAGTGGATTGTCCTTTTGTTGCAACAAGGTCCAAGATAATATGCTTTCCTCTAATAGAGAGTCCACCCCTCTATAAATCAGACCTGTCTTCACAAGATCTGATCACACAATCTCACATTACTTACACTCTCAACTTCTTATTCCTTTGGTCCTCACACGTGGAGAGAATATTTCTCTTCACTCGGATCTTTAGAATAGCCTTTTCTGGTTTCGAGTACATCTCAAACCAGAAATTAAAAGCATTAGCAACAACAAAATTATCTTGAACCTCCTTCTACGTTTGCAACGTAGAAGGACACCACGACCTGTGTTAGGCAGATCGGAACCCTTGAACCCTTCCTGTGACTCAGAACCAACGTTAGGCAGTTATTTGTTATAGCAACAGTATGATTTCCGCCCCCAAAGGTTCACAACCATAGATTATGTGACAAAACTTGCAACCCAGAGGTATTTTCCCTGTAACTTGTATCATTTCATTGAGTTTATTTTTCAATATCTTTCTTTATCTTTCGGTGCAGCTAGCTATATATTACATTTCAATTAAAGTATCATTCTGAAAACGATGCATTATTTATTTGAAATATGTATGTTGTTGGAAGCTAAAACTGTTCATTCGTTTATATAGCACCTTATACTCTACCATGCCAAGTATGCACATATCCCCCAATATAGTTTATAAAAAGGGTCTAGATACTCACATGTAATTCTATGTTGCAATCTACCGAAATCATAATTAAGGATATCAACAACTAGATACCTAAGTCAAATAACAATTAGAAAAGTTAGCTTTTTGCTCAGGTGTCAACACGAAATCCTCATATGCCCCACATGAAAGTCATATCTATCAAGAAGTAGGGTTTTGCTTAGGAAATATTACGTGAATACTAAGCTAGGATTAGGTTCCATTGAAAACCCATCCTTCATAAAAGAACCATAGAAACCACTCAAAACCATTGATCAAATTAATCAATGGTTGTGATTCAATCTAGATTTTTTAGGTATAAATGTAATTATCTTTATGATGGAGGGGCAATATAGTCTTTCTTCTCCCACATGTCCTTTTCTATCTTTTTTTAATATATTCATCTATCTATCCATATCTCTCTCATCCTCTTTATTCGTTCGATGGTGACGGTGGCTGTGGGGGGTTCAATGCTGGCTGTAGTGGGTTCGAGTTGTGATGGGTTCGATGGTGGCTTTGTGGTGGGTTTGATGGTGGTCCGATGATGGTGTTCAGGTATTATTATTATTATTATTATTATTATTATTATTATTATTAGTATTATTATTATTATTAGGGTGATTATTATTATTATTATTATTATTATTATTATTTTTTTTTGGGGGGGGGGGGGGGGTTGAGGTGATGGTAATGGGTTGGTGATGGTAGTAGGTGACGGTAGTGAGAAAGGCGGTGGTTATGGTGGTGGTTCTGGGTTTTGGGGGGGGTTTCGAGGTGGTGGTTATGGTGATGGTAGTATGTGACGGTGGTGAGGAAGGCGGTGGTTATGGTGGTGGTTCTGGGTTTTGTGGCCAGAAATTGACTTGTATTTGCTATTACACTGGTGTAAAAAAGAAACACCAAACTTTCTGACCTTTCTGGCCAGAAATTGTATATTACAATTACATAAGGGCAATCGAAATTGTATATTGTCTAAAATCTAATTTGCTATTACACTGGTGTGGGGGTGTGGTTTGTTATGGGGGTGTTTACACCAATGTAAACGGTTTATGTCATTTGTTTGGTATGGGGGTGTTTACACCTAAGTGTACTTTTACATTAGTGTAAGACCCCCTGTTTTAACATTACTATCCTAAATTATTTTTTAATACAACATACAACCTACATAAAACCTTTTACACTAAAGAAAAAGCCCTCCATGTTTAACATTACCATCCTACACTATTTACAAGGTCATGTAGAAAAAGCCCCTCATGTTTAACATTATATTTTTACATTTATTATTATATCACCATTGTTAAACTTTTTTGTGCCATTACACTGGTGTAATAGTTTATTTTCCCATTTTTTAAGGGAGGAGGGCAGCTGGCTGTTCACGAAATTTGCACGACACTGGTGCGCAATGTTATCCTGGCGATGCGACAGCGGACTTAAGCATTGGGGTTGAAAAGGCTACGGTCGCTAGTGGCCTACCGGTGCGTAGTGTGGTGTTGGCAATTGGTGCTGCCAATGTGCCTACAAGTGCGTAAGGTGGTGTTGGCAAATGCGCAACGGGGGAGGGGTCGCGTCGTGCTGGCAAGGTGGGTACAGTTTGTTTTTTTTACACTGATGTAAATGTGTTTGCCATGTTGTAATTGTAATTTTTATACACTAATGTAAATGGATTATTTTCTTTGTTTTTTTATTTAACCTCAAAATTATAAATATATTTAGGTGTTTTTACACTGGTGTAAATAATATTTACACATATAGATTATTCGATATTTTGTGCAAATTTAATATTATAATCTGTGCAAATTCATGTTGTGTTGCATTGTTGTTTATCTGTGATCTTTTTTTTTAATAATATTTTGATTTGCATCATTCATTTTATTATTATAACAATTAGAAAATAAAATAAATAAAAAAATTTAGTATTTTAGTTTGAAGGAGAGAGAAAGTTGGTTTATAATATTAAATTACAAGTGGGGTGGAAAAAGGAGGAGAAAGGGAGTGGTGAAGATGACAATATTACCCTTAAAAATATTTTAATAGTATACTTTATAATATTTAATTGCAAGTGGGAGCAAAATGACAAAAAAAGTATGTGGCAAGTTATCAACCTTTAGATCATGATAGATCAATGGATGTAAATGGTTTCCGGTGTTCTTTTACGAAAAGTTTGTTTTCATTTTACCCTTTCCCTACTAAGCTATATATGTGAAATGATATAGTACTAATGAAATGCTTCAAGAGATCGTTGGTCTAAATTTTGGTTTTGATTGTTATTATGTGTTACTAGATTATACACTGGGAGCGTCCCGGGTTGAGAAATTTAATATGATACATCAATTTTACATATGAAATAGACTGATGTATAACTCTAATATTAATATCTAACCTAAAACAAATTAACAATGTACAACTCCAATGCTAACACCTAACCTAAAAGAATGTAAAACTTTAATGTAACTATAATATTAACACATATCTTAAAGACTAAACAAATGTACAACTCTAACATACTAATATTGATACCTAACTTAAAAAAACGTATAACTTTATTAACCTATTCGGCTCTGGTTGAAAAAAAAATTCATATGTACTGTTTTAAACATAATTAGTGACTTGTCTAAACCAATTAAAAAAAAGAAATAAATATGATTTAACCTAATCTATTATAATTTTTAACCTAATCCATTAAATACCTAATCTACTAAATCTAAATATTAAACATTTATTATTTTATCTCTCGTGTTTCCTACCATAACTTTTAAATGTAAATATCTTTTATATACGATATTTTTTAAAGAAAAAAATTACACCAAATTAACGAGCGTTTTATTATCTTTCCAACGAGTACTATAGCGCTATATAAAAATCGGAGAAAAAAATGACTATTTTTTGTAACCCGACAGGTATTGTGTCGGGTTTAGGATTAGTTTAAAAAAAATTGTGGGTTTGGGTCAGGTCTGGGATTAGGTGATACCCGACCCGATTACCCGAAACAACATACCCAAATACCCGAACTACATACCCGGTCATATACCCATGAATTTTTTAACGCATCACATAACCCTTAGACTAACGCGTTCGATATTTCAATAATTAACTTTTTTTTTTCTTATTTCATGTTAGTTCTTTTTAAAATGATCGATTACAAACTTCCGAATTCATTTGTAATGGCACTAGATTTATACCCCGGCGCAGAGATTCGTTTTTTTTTATATTTGAATATGATAACTTACGACAGAGATTTGTTTATAATAATAATATATTTTATTATTTTATATTAGATATTTCAACCCGGGACGCTTTCAGGATAAAAACCAGTAGATAGATATGTATGTTATTAACGTATATGGAGTGGAAGCACAAGGGGAAGAGATGCATAACTGGAAATAAATTAAGGCAATATGGAATTAAGGGATTCAAGCAATATCATACACTAAAAATAAAGTTAAAGTTGGACCACTTTTGAATATGCTATTGCAACTTAATTGGATTCTACCCAATATCCTTGTCTATGATAAAAAGGATACATGTCATATTATTTAAAAAATACTTGTCTATAAGTAAGAGTCATATTCTTATTTGAGGTATGTGTAATAGCCCGAAAATCTCTTTATCACTCATACCCGATGTAGTGCCTTACATGAAATTTATATATAATACAAATAGCAACTTAACGGTTTCCTAACGACATTAACAATAGATTAACGGCATCATGGATGTGTGTACATTGGTGGTGAAGAAAACCGTTTAAAAGAAACGTCATAAGACTGTTGAAACATCGATGGACTCTCCCCTCACTCCCTACATACCGCTTCACTCACAAATCAAACCATTAACCGTCACAGAAACCGTCACCAAATAATTACCATTACAACAAATTCAAGAAGACGAAGATTACCGTCGCACCCCTTCCGAGCAGGCAACCGCCACCAAATAATAACCGTCACAAAAAATTCGAGAAAAGATTTTATTATTTATATTGTTTTTTGCCCATCACCACCGTTTATTCATCATCGTCCATAGTACCGGCGATTGTACGAGAAAAGAGAGATAGAGAGAGAGAGAGGGAAGGGAAATTACACACTCCGGCGGCTAGGGTTCCCGTGCTGGACACAGAGATAGATCGAAGCGAATGGAGGGAGAGAGACGGGTAGTGTACATCTGATAGATAAAAGGGAGATCGGTTGTGCCACGTCACGAATTGCAAAAGGGGGCCCGTAAACTGAGTTACCATAGATAAGAACTCTTACGGGAGAGAAAGATAGTGTTGATAGAGTATTTGGTAAAAGTGGTCCATGGTATTGTTGATTGAATGAATATTAACAAGAGATTACATCCCTATATATATAGGGTTAGGAAATATAATTGGGCTATGATACTAGAGAGCCCATGATTATATCTACAAGACATTCCTAAAATAATATATGCTAATATTCCCCCGCAGTTTGAACGGGCGCAGAGCAAACGGTCAAACTGGATCTGAAAAACTGGAACAGTTCCCTTGATATACCCTTAGTAAAGATGTCTGCATATTGAGATGATGAAGGGACGTGAAGGACCCTTATGTCACCAACACGAACCTTCTCACGAACAAAATGAATATCTATCTCTATATGCTTTGTCCGCTGGTGTTGCACAGGATTATTTGAAAGATAAACGGCAGACACATTTTCACAATAGACCACGGAAGCTATGCGTAAGGGAACATGAAGCTTCAAAAGTAAGTTGTGAATCCAAGTGTAACCTCACGAATTTTCCCATTTATTTTGCATTAAAGTATTTCCCGATCCATGATATAAAGTCTAATTTATTTCTAAGTATTTTTATCTTTATCCGTGCACTCTATTTTTCTAAGTTCCTTTTATCATTGTACTTAAAAAAAAAAATCTTCAATCATGACATATGTCCTATCCTAATTCTATTTTATAAGACGGTGTTTTTTTTTATTTTCTAATTCAAACTAATGATTTTTTTTATTTCTTATTTAAAGCTAATCATTTTTCCAATTACATTTATAATCTCAAACAAGGAAGATATAAATTCATTTCAAAATAAAGCCTTGAGTCAAGAGTCAAAGTCTTGACAACATAATTCTTGGAGTCAAAGTCTTAGTCAAACAGTCAAAGTCTTAGTCAAACAGTCAAAGTCTTAGTCAAATATTCAATTCATCATAAGACCTTACTTTATGGTGTTGACCAATTTTAATGGCTAATTGAATCCAAAACTAGTATAAAAACCCACCTATGAACCATTACACTTGCCACCTCTAAATCGATTGTTTCAATCCGATTAAACTTTCCCTCATACTCTTCTTCTATAGTCTATTACTTCTACAATTGAAGCTTTGATTATAAGCTCTTGTAATTGACGAATTGGAAGCATGATATTCTTTCTTTTTTTTTCGGATTTCTTATTTCTTCAAATTGGACTAGCTACGTTGTTGAGTCTTTGGGATTCGCCTCACATACATTCACAACGCTTAGAGGATAATTCAGCTTAGCGAAAGTGAGTTTATGTAACCATGTTTATGCAATTCTTTATACTTGCAACATTATACTTAAGCAATTCTACATACATGTCTAGTTGTAAACTTTAATGCCTCATGATTTAGACAACAACAACAGTTTCAACAAGTTTCAACAATACATAATCATTAGCTATGGCCAAGCCGGCGATACTTAATAATAGATCTATTGGATTGACAATCCCACCTAGATTCGTTGACCATCTTTTATGGGGAGCGCGGGTGATTGTTATCGTTCCAACATAATATTAAGGTGAACCGTGGATGACGGGATGGACCTAAACTAGTCGGAGGTTTGATTATGTCGATTCAACATTCCATGTTTATTCATGTAGACTTAAACTTACGATAGGCATATGAATTGCTAAACTTTTATACTTAAACTTATTTGCTTGACATGGCTTATGTATTCTCACCAACTTCTAGTTAACCCCCCCCCCATTTTTACAACTCAACAGGAAATAATGATGTATGAAGTCTAGAGCTAGCATGAGGAGATATTTGAAGCTTTGCTTGATTATTTAATGTAGACTTTAATGTAATTCAATATTGAAATGAAATAAAGGATTATTTAAACTTGTGAACTACCATGAGCTACTGAACAATCATTCATATGTGGCACCTCGATGTTTCCGCCATCGGTTGGGGTGTTACACCAAGTAGCTTCTACAACTGCATTTGCGACTGCCCGATACTCTGCCTTGGCACTCGATCGAGAGATAGTAGGTTGGCGTTTTGAGGACCACGATAGCAAATTGTCGCCAAGAAAAACACAATACCCGCTAGTAGAACGTCGTGAGTCTGGGCAACCGCCCCAGTCCGCATCTGAATAGGCGACAAGAGAGTGAGTGCCGGATTTAATTATCCGAATGCCATAATCGATCGTGCCTTGCAAATAACGAATTATCCGTTTCATGAATGCAAAGTGTGGATCCCGAGGTTCATGCATGAATAAACACACCTGTTGAATGGCATAAGAGATATCTGGTCGAGTGAATGTCAGATACTGTAAAGCTCCTGCGAGACTCCGATATAACGTAGGATCATGAAAAAGTGCCCCATTAGTAGCACTGCGTTTAGCCGATAAGTCAACTGGAGTAGTACACGGCTTTGCAGGAGGACATGGAGACACGGTTAATAATATCTTTGGCATACTATGACTGAGACAAAAAAATGTCGTGGGCATGTTGAGTAACTTTAATTCCCAAAAAATGGTGCAATCGACCCAAATCTGTCATTGCAAACTCTCGTGAGAGGGAGCTAATAATCTCCTGTAAAAATGCATCCGTAGACGCAGTAAGGATGATGTCATCGACATATAGTAACAAATAAGCTGTAAGATTGCCTTTGCGAAAAATAAATAATGACGTATCACAAGCGTTGCTCGTAAATCCCTGTGACACGATATAATTTGCAAAACGAGTATACCAAGCACGAGGGGCCTGTTTTAGCCCGTATAATGACTTCTTGAGGCGGCATACATGATTAGGAAACCGTTTATCAACGAAACCTGGTGGTTGATGCATAAAGACCGTCTCCTGTAAGTGCCCATGTAAAAAAGTGTTCTTGACATCCAACTGGTGGATAGGCCAAGAGCGAGAGACGGCTAGGGATAAGACAGTCCGAATAGTAGCCGGTTTAACGACCGGGCTAAAAGTGTCGTCACAGTCAATGCCTACCGTTTGTGATTTCCCGTTAACAACCAACCGTGCTTTAAAACGTTCCAATGACCCATCTGACTTAAATTTGTATCGAAAAAGCCACATACACTGAATAATGGGACTGTCATTGGGACTAGGTACCAAATCCCATGTTTCGTTCTCCTGTAAAGCATTAAATTCGGTTTGTATGGCGTGTACCCAATGTGGATTGGAAAAGGTAGATGGCAGCGGTGTGAAGGTTTAGATGTGTTTGTGGTTTTAATGAGCCGGTTTTGGAACGGGTTGTTATAGGGTGAATGTTGGTTGTAGGAGGTTGAGAAGTCGAGTGGTGGGTAGGATGGGCCGAGGGGATTTGGGCAGCGGGTGTGAAACCAGGAGGTGGACCGGTCCGTGGTAGGGGCCTGTTCCGACGGGTGTAGGTAATAGGAGTGGTGGGAGCAGGCTGGTGGGCTGAAGTTGTTGGGCCAGGACGAGGAGGGGGCGGGCTATGTTAGTCAGTATGGTTGTGTGTGGGTTTACGGTGGGTGGGGCCGGTTGTGGTGAGGGTGTGAAGGTGAAGTGAGATGGAATGGTGTCATCTAAAAAATTATAGCGTGACATGGGCCCAGGGATAGTGTATGGAAAGGTGGACTCGTCAAAGGTGACGTGTCTAGAAATATGGACCTGACCGGTGATGGGATCAAAGCACCGGTAACCTCGGAAATCGGGCGGATATCCGAGGAAAATGCACCGTATGGACCGGGGATGGAGTTTGTGGGGTTGGGTGGCTGAGGTGTTTGGGTAACATGCGCAACCAAACACTCGTAAGTGTTCATATGTAGGGTGACACAAATAAAGGGCAAAGGTGGGGGTGAAAAAAAATAGTCTTTTGGTGGGTAAAATGTTGTGAAGGTAAGTGGAGGTATGAAGGGCCTCCACCCAAAAGGTGGGTGGAAGATTGGCGTAGACGAGGAGCGTGAAGATGATGTCATTTAGGCGACGAATCATCCGTTCAGCTTGGCCGTTTTGGGGAGATGTTTGGGTACAGGAAAAACGGAAAAGGAGGCCGTTTTGGTGACTAAATGTTTTAAAGGCATTGTTATCAAATTCACCCCCCAAATCACATTGGAAAGTTTTGATGTTGTGGTTAAATTGGGTAGCAATTAAACGATGGAATTTAACGAAAGTTGGGAAAGTTTCTGATTTGTATTTCAAGGGATAGACCCAAATAAAATAAGAGAAATTATCGATTAATACCATGTAATATTTATACCCGGATTTGCTAAGGACGGGTGACGTCCAAAGATCACAATGAACAATATCGAAAGGTGCAAAAGTAAACGAGCTTGATTCATAAAAAGGTAATCGTTTGCTATTCGAAAGTTGACAAGAATTGCAAAGCTTAGACCTATGGTCTTTATTACAAGAAAAATTGAAAGTACGATTTAAAATATCTAAAACTTGTTTCCCTGGATGTCTAAGACGATCATGCCAAGGAAGTGAGATAGTTGTGAGAAAGCAGGCTTGAGGCGGTAGCTGTGGAGGTGTGAACGGATAGAGGTCCCCGGTGCTATTGTGGCGGGAAAGAATTCTTCCATTGTGGAGGTCCTTCAAATAAAAACCAAATGGGTCAAATTCAATGGAAACTTGGTTATCACGAGTAAATCGTCTAACCGAGATGAGGTTTTTAATTATTTGCGGGCTATAAAGTAAATTGGGTAGGACATATGTTCGGTTAGGTAGTTGGTAAAAACCAATTCCGGACCGAACAATGGGTACATATTCGCCATTGCCAACCAAAATTTTAGTGTAAACAGGAGAAGATGAAGGGATGTGAATTTTACCTTGGTTTTGTGTAACATGAGCCTCAGCACCAGTGTCCATATAGTCTGTAGGATCCTGATGGTTCATCTGCATGGCCGAGAAGGCGGCGCTGAGGTCCGAGGGGCAGAGGGCATCGTAACCAGTGGGTGGGGCAGACGGCTGTGATGGCCCGAAACCTGCGAACTGAGTTTGTGGGGCCTGCTAGAGTGAGCCAAGCCTGGATATGGTGAATAGAGTTATTGTTGCTGCGAACCGGAACACCAGTTTGGCTGTGATGGATAAGGGCAGGGTGGAACATTCCACCATGCCCATTGCGGGTAAGCCTGCATCTGTGGTCCCCACGAGTACTGAGAACGCCCGTTTCCGCGTCGTCGACCACCACGAGAGTTCCTGTAAGACTGTCCGCGGACCCTGCCCCTGCCCCAAGGAGAGAACTGATAATCAGAGGCGTTTGGCTGCTGGCTGTGTTGCTGCGTCTGCTGATTAGGTGGCTGTCTGGCAGAATGATTGTTGTTGTGTTGCTGAGTGATGAAGACGGATGAAGCAGAGGACTGTCGGGCTTCCAAACGAATAACATCTTCCTGTAACATGCCGTGTCCCAATCGGCGTTATTTTGGTTGATCAATGAGGATGTGGTATCGTACTCGGCCAGGAGGCCTCGTACAAGTTGAAGCACCAGACGGGATTCAGTGACTGGGTTGCCCTTGATTTCTTGTTGCTTAAGTATACCTTTTCGAGTTTCAGCCAAGCAGCTCTGGCCGAATCCACCTTGCTGAGTACATGGGGCAGCATGTTATCGGACACAGTGCTGCAGATCCATTGTAATACCAAAGCATCGAGCTCAAGCCACTGCGGGTACGCGGATCATCTTCTGCCGGGCTGCCAGAGCCATCTATGTGGTCGAATACCTTATAGGCGACCGCATGAAGGCGAAAAAGTCTGGTCCATGCCGTGTATGTGACCTGTTTGCCGTCGAGAGTGCGTATCTTTGACTGTATGTTAGTCACGGAATACGCAGGATGCAGCGGTGTGGTTTTAAGGGCCGAAGCTGATGAATCAGGTGCGTTTTCTTTACTCATGTCGAAACAGAAAAAAGAAAAAGAAGAGGTATGATCGACGGCAGTAGGGTTTTGTTTAGGGTTTTTGTTTGAGCCGTAGCTCTGATACCATAAAAGTGGTCTATGGTATTATTGATTGAATGAATATTAACTAGAGATTACATCCCTATATATATGGTTAGGAAATACAATTGGGCTATGATACTAGAGAGCCCATGATTATTTCTACAAGACATTCCTAAAATAAGATAATAATAATATATGCTAATATTTGGGTGGCGTAGTGGGACGGCGGTTGGTGTCACACCCTCAAATTCCACTTGCGGGGTTTTACCGCGAGGCGCGTGACATACCAGGATCCAAGTCAACGATCACAATAAACAAACACTAATATGTATATATATATATATATATACATAATGAGACCAAAATATTATGCTTTGAGCCATAAACCAGCAGCGGAAGCATTTCTTGTTTACAACCAAAAGGCATATTACAGTTTACAAAACATTGTTTAATACGCGACAAGACTCTAGACGCTGTGCGAGACTCTGTGCGCCTAGTCCATTTACTGCTATCTTAGCGACCTGAGAAAACATGCCAAAACTGTCAACATATAATGCTGGTGAGTTCACAGGTTTTTATAAAAGAGTTGTTATAAGTTTGAAAAGATCATATTCGTTACTACTAGGTTATAAGAACGTTAGCTAGACGTTAAGTGCTTTTACTACTAAGGTTGGGAACCCATTACTAAACATGTACCAATGTTGAATCCAGCCCAGATTTACTGGGTTACCGATGCCTCGGCAACCCCGAAGTTAGAGACAATATGCACCCGCCCGGCATCCCCGCTGTCGAGTGGGGTTTGTGAGGCCTAATAGATCTATCCACATTTCCCTCGTTGTGCAACCCGCACATTCATGGTTTTCCCCTGAGACTTTCCATAAAACGCCGTATAGTAATGTAAAGTAACCATAGTATAACATGACCTTTAGTAAGTAAGTATGTAGCATGTTTCTCCCCCGAAAGCAAAACAGTAAAAGCGGGGCTGTGAAACTCACCTTAGATGGCGTTACTTGAAAACAGTTAAATCAGTAAGCTATGATAGCCCCAAATAGCAGCGACCTATCATAAGATGTATATAAGTACCCAGACTAATAACCCGTAGGTTAACTAGTCCCCGAATGTCCAGACCATAACCATTTACGTTTGAAAACACCTTTGACTGATAAACCGACCGTACCAGACAAGACCCGACATCCCATTGGTGACCCGACATTCCACGTGCTAGCCAAATACAAGATATCATGCAACATATGTAGTTAAACACTTAGCACGCGCAAGAGTTCACCTAGTCTAGCATAATGCCCAAATAATGCATAAACGAGTCCGAACACGTGTTACTAAGTCATTAGGCATGTCACGGGGTTCCTATCATGTTCCTAGGTGTCAAATCATGCCTCGGGATGTCAAAATGCACTTAAAACAACAATATATGCGATTAGGAAATTAACATGCAATTAAGAAAAATCAACTGGTGATTGGGATGGTCAAACTAGCATTTAGGATTGTAATTGCATGTTTTACACACGAGTAGGAGCCCAATCGCCCATAATGTCAGGCGATTGGACCAATTGCTAGTCCAAACAGGCGATTGGGGCTCCCCAATCGCCCCTGCAGATCTGTTCCGCTTTTTCACGCGTTTAACCCTCTAAATCAGATCCGAAACATGTATAAACACCCAACATCAAACCTAAACTATTAACCAACCCATTCCAAGCAAAAAACCCCCAACTTATCACTGCTCTAACACCCTTTGTGCAATTATTTCCAAAAATGGCAAAGTACTAGGTTTCATTAATTATGCATATCTTTCCTTAAATGGCAAATATTCAGATTTCACCACCTACAACCTTGCAAATCATCATCCCTTTGTTATAATACCCTTCTAATGTGAATCCTAACAACAAACAATCATCAAATCATATCATTACATCCTAAATCTTCAAGAATCATCCAAATGGGTCAAAATGCATATTTTCATCAAAACACAATAATAATGACTCAAATCCTTAGGAAAACATCCTAATAACTCCTACACATCAGAAGTACATCAATTACATGGAAACATTCATGTTTTGACCATCAAAAATCATTTCTTGCATGAATACTTCACATATAACAAGTATAAAGGTTTAGACTTGTTTTAGAAACTCATTTCAAAGGTTTTTAGAGACACAAACTTGGTAAAACAAGGTCTGGACCTTTGGGAACCAAAACAATAACATTACAAAGGTTTGGGATGAAGAACAGACCTTGGATTTTATCAAAGAAAGAAGTGTAAGCTTGGAAATGGTGGGTTTTGAAGCAAAAACAAGTTCCAGAGGTGTTCTAAGGTGTGAGGGAGGCTTAGGATCAGTTAGGGTTGCATAAATGATGTTGCACAAGTCAAGGGTTGTATTTATAGGTGTTTTTACTCGTCCATAACAGAACCAGCGATTGTGCAGCTGCAACTGGCGATTGGGGGCTCCCAATCGCCTATAATACTAGAGATTGGGGCCTAATTGCCTCTTATAACTGGCGATTGGGCCAAATGCCTATCCCCAATCGCCTGTTATCCTCCCCAATCGCCTGCAGCACCTCATTTTGGGTTTTTGGCGCGTTAAACACTATTTTAACACATATAAACATGTATTCACATACCGACAAGTCACGTAATGATTACAAACACATAATGTATGATAACTAACACATTCACACCCGTTCACTAATTCCCGGGACTCGAGACTTGCGTGTGTGCGTTATACCCGGTGACTCCGCATACCACCAATCCTTGTACACGTGGTTATGGACCGACTCCCAATGATCCCGTGGATCATTGTAATGACTCCCGATGATTCCCTGAATCATCGTAACGACTCAACTGACCCAGTTAAGTATGTAACATGCATGACTCGCTAAGGTAGACTTACTAGTTTAATCAATGTTACTAACATGAGTTTGCCGGGTGTCACATCATCCCCTGTTGAAAGAACTTTCGTCCCGAAAATTGCCCAAGGCCAAAAGGAAGAGACGAAAGAAAAGAAAATTTTCCAGTTGCCACAGTTGGTGGTAATGAGCAAAAAGGTTCCGGTACCGTTAGATGGTGTGTTTCGATGGCGTTAATGGTTGTGTTGCGGTGGCGTTTAGAACTGTTGTATGAAGAATTAGACATGATATAAGAAAGAGAGAAATAATTGGTTTTGTGCATCCATCTTGATGAATATGAAAGATGAAGCACGTTTGAATCCGACATACGACATCTAAGCCACGCCAAATATTACAGACATGTGAGGTGAATTATAAATAAAAAAAGGAATATGCAAGACTTCTAACATTCTTTTTAGTCATTTTTTTTTGTAGGAGCACGTATTTATGTTTCTTTTAAATAATATTAGAGTAGCGATTAACATATAAGACTGTTTGGTTTTGCAGACTCGGGGAAACGACGTGGCAGTCGGGGTGATCGGGAACACCGCACCCCCCGAGATAAACTCGGTGAATTTGGTGAAAAAGCCCCGTTTGTACCGAGTGATTTGATTGGTTGAGAAATATGAACGTTGGGATTTTATATATTTATATTTTTTTTCCAATTCAAACCTATATAAAGCTATATATATATATATATATATACATCTCTCTCACCGGTACTGTTGATGAAGATGGTGGCTGACGATGGTGTGGTGGTGGCTGTGTGATGGTGCTGTTGATGAAGATGGAGGCCGACGATGGTGTGGTGGGTGTGTGTGTGTGATGAAGATGGAGGCGGTTGCAGATCTGAAACAAGGGATGGTGGCTGTGATCGATGGTGGAGGTGGTAGAGGTGGTTGTGATGGATGGTGGAGGTGTGGAAAATGAAAGATGAAGAAGATGAATGTGGATTTTTTTTTGATAAATGGTGCTTCATCTGTGTGGGTTTTTGTCTCATATGTGGATTTTTAATTTTAATGTATTTTTTAAAAGTATAAAATATTAATAATATTAAATAAAATAATAAAAAAAGAAAGGGGGAATGGGGAATGGGGGGATTGGGGGAAACCATTTCCAAACTTTGAGGGAGAAAATGAGGGAAATGAGGTGGCGCTGATGTGGCACTTGGGGGAGTTAGGGGAAAAATGAGGCACATCATATAGTCTAATAGTTTTGTTGGTAAGTTTTTTGCAAAATGATATTTTTGTATATAATATAGTAAATCTAAACATTAATAATCAGCATCCGTAGCATGATTTGCATAAAATAATTTAACCATATATTTTAAACTAAAACATTAATAATCAACGTCTCGCAGCAATGCGCGGGTACGTCAACTCGTTAGAATGAAATCACAAATCTTAAGCATACTTGATACAACAAACATTTTAGTCTCATAACCTCACTTGTCATAGATTTATGAACCAACGTTATTCGATACATTTACTCATTTATTTTGCCTGTTCTTCTATGCCAAATTGTTTTCTGTGTAATACAAGGCATGCATTAGAATCAAATGTAAGTGTACTAGTGGCACGCTCCTTATTGCCTCACCAAGTTCCCTTATTCCTTCAACTAATCATACACATCCCCCACATTTGTTTTTTACCCAAAGTACCTTAAACCATCAAAAGAAACACTACTCTTATTTCCCCACGTACCTTAAGCCTCTTACAACATAAAACACACTCATAAATACATGCGGATGACGACTAGTCAGGTTTGGATTTGGTATTCGTAATCCCGTACCCATACCCGGTTGTAAAACCGTGTCCATACCCGACCTAATACGTGTTGGGTACAGGGCATACTCACGTATGTCAGGTATACCCGTTAGTTAGTTAAAAAGATACCCATTGAGATTTGCAAATACATTTCTTTACTATTATAATAATTATACAATATTTATTAATATAACAACTATTATAAATTGAAATATACATTTCATTTATATAAGTTTAATCATAAACAAATATGAACTTTATAATTTTATATAGTTTCATGTATATACTTCACAACATACAAAATACATATAATATTATCAAATACATATTTCAAAAGAGAATTTATTTTTTCACATAATGAACCTACTACATAAAAATATAAATTAAAAAAAAATCTGGGTATACGATCGAGTATATAGTTCAGGTATATCATGTAATCCCATACCCATCCTAAACCCGCGAAAGTTTGTAAAACTGATCCCATACCTGTCAGGTTTCAGGTATAGCCATTAGGTTCACCGTCCCTACAAACACATATACGTTAGCAACTTTCAATACCCGTGAAAGCTACCTGAGTTCATGCCGCTCGAGACAGTGTAGCCGTGGCTACCCGCCTACTTGCATGATGCCCTACTACCCTAAATGCACCATTACATAATTTATCCTTAATCCTTAACAAGCCAAATAAAAAACTAACTCCATGACAAGTGAGTCCTCTGCCACAAAAGCAACAAAGTTAAAAGTGTAAACCCCTACATATACACCCAATAACAAACAATGTGGAGTCCATTTATTCCAAAACAACACACATGACACATGACATCCTAAACAAAAACTCAAAATTCTCCTACATATGCAACGAAGCACAAAGAATCTATAAACATATCATCCAAAACATAGATTACTCTATTCATCAAGCCTAATGATCAGATTGGAAAACCACCAGACTACAAATGACAAACATGAAAAAAAAGAAAGGAATATGACAAAGCAGCCGAGCAACAACAATTGAACCATCATATTTACCATTATTTGAAAGTAAATCACAACCATCAATTTATTTTGAAAAAAAAAATTTAATAATAAATAAATCCAACCACCCTTGACCTAAGGCAACACCAATAGTTATGTACAAAACAATACAAAGCAATAACAAACAATATACATGAAGAAACAAGTAATCTAACCTCCTTGTAGGGATGCTAGATTAGATGTGACTACAGGATTGATCCTTCACTAGCACTTCCTGGATTGGAGTAAATCTGCAAATAAGAGTGAATGGGTAGGGAGACGACTACACAAGGTAGTAGTTTATAACAAAAACGGGGGTGAATGGGGATACTATCAAGTTTGATAGCTCTTAGGGTTAGCCAAAAGTGTCCTCTCTATTAGGGAGATGATCCCTTATATAGAGGTGGGCGTATGCCACCATTACCCAAAACCCTAATCGTAATGGGCCAGGCCCGATTAGGGTTGTCTCCACTACCCAAGGATTATATTAGTAAAGTGGTTAATGAATAGCTATAAATAAGGAAACATGGAACAATTACCGCCTTTACAGTTGGCATTTGCGGATATCACTCCGTAATTGTAGGAAAGTAGTTAATGCTTTAAATGACGGAGGAACCTCTTTTGTGCGCGAGAAGCTATTCCGCGGGGCTGAATTCCGGGTTTGGGTATGCTCTGCGCAGTTATGAGCACCCAATCCCATCAAGTCCCCCCAGTCCAGCGTGTACCCTTTTTTCGAGTGTATGAGGGAAGAGGGTGGATGGTGGACTTAAAGTGGTGGCCCCTGGATGATAGCTCAGCCTTCCTTGGTGGTGAAAACATGGTAATCGGTGGAGTGTTGTTTGCGGAGAGCGGAGTGCCTGCCATGCGGAGAGCGGAGTGTCTGCCATACGGAGAGCGGAGAACGGTACTTGAATTTGACGTTAAATCTCCGTGGTCGTGTCACATGCCACTTTAGTGAAGGACAGCTGTCGGGTAGTGAGCAAAGGATGGTGGGTAGCGTCTGTCACAAGCTATGCTTGTGTCAGTGAGCATCCCATCGGTTATGGCAGACAGCTGCCTCAGGCGCGTGGTTAGCGCGTGGTGCGCGCGTGTGCCGCCTAATTAGCTGTTCACAGCCACGTGTCGTGTGGAAAACCGTTTCCACTTACCCAGGCTGACGTCATTGGCAGTTATAGCCCACATTATAAAAAGATTTCAAAAATTTTCAAACTTCACCGTTCTCACACCTTTCATTGCAAACCTTCCAACTTCCCTTTTCTCTCTCGCTCTGATTAACCGTTGCTTTTACTCAATCATCAAAAAATGTCTCAAGAAACATCTGGTGCTGCTGATCTGACAAAGACGACTGAGAAAACAGAGAAGGGTATTACCACAACCGTTGTCAAGTGGGATGCCTCTTCTTTTTCCACATTCCTCGAACACTATGGGATTGAGGCTGATTGGGAGCCTGAACTACCTGCTGCTGGTAAGACGGCGTTGGACGCTTCTCCTGGTAAAATCACTCTATATGAAGCGTTCTTTACCCGATGTTGCTTTCGTCTTCCCATTACAAAGTTCCTGGTGAGCACCTTTATGAAATATGGGGTGCATCCTACCCAAATGACTCCGTTTGGGCTGTCTAGACTCGTGCATTTTGAAGCAACCTGTCGGTCTCTTGACCTAGAGCCGACCTTTGATATGTTGAATGTTTTTTACGTTCTTGAAGAGGCCCGCAGTGGGCCCGGGTGGTACAGTGTATCTCCCCGGAGGAATCGGACTCAGATTGTCTCAGAGAGTCCCAAATCGATGTATGATTGGAAGGAAAAATTTTTCTACATTCACCGAGGGGTGATTCCTGCTGCCTTGCAGTGGATGAGCGTTGGGGTGAAGGAAAGGATTGCGGAGTTCCCGCCCATGAAAGATTACAAAAACCAACCTTGGTATGATACCCTGTGTGCGCATTCCACTCCACTGTCTATGGAGAAGTGCCCAGAGGGCGTGCTTGTGATGCTAGGGCTCAGCCGTTTGGGGAATCCGGAGGGTCATGAGCCCACCGCGGCTGATGCCAGTAAGTACATGTGTATTTCTTCTTCATTGTATCTCTTCTTTTATTTTTGTGCTTTCTCTTTATGTCATTATCCTTGCAGGAATGACAAAGTTTGATCTTTTTGATGCCCGAGGGGCCGCTAAGCTGAAGTATACTGCTTTGCCCCAAGGAACTCCCACAATGATTGAGCGGATGGCTCGCAATTTTTTGATGCCACAACTCAAGAATGCCCCGCAGCATTACATGCGTACAGGTTACATCCTATACTACCTCTCTATATTCAATATATTGTTTCTTGTGTTACTGCGGAGAATTCCTGCGTCGAAAAAGGGTGCGTCGCGTTCCGCGTATTGCAGACTCTGATCCCGCGTGCCCATTGTTTCAGGCGCAGGGATTTGCCCAGCGAAGAAGACCGGGGTTGACTCGGGTGAAACTTCCCCGGGTCATAAGAAGATGTCATGTACAGGTAAATCATGTCATATGTTAGCGTAGTATTTATGACGCTTGAACCCTGTTTTATGCCTGTCCGTAGGTGCTGGTCCTAAACGTCAGCGGAAAGAATCTCAGAAAGGGAAGAAGGTGGCCTCCAGCTCTACTATTTCTAGAGATGATGACGAGGCAACGGAATCAGACGATGACGCCAAGCGTCAGCGTACACGCGGACCTACACCCGTTGATGATTCCGTTGAGATATCAAACGAGCTATATCAGAAGCGTCTCGAAGATCTTGCCCAGAAGCAGGTTCAAATCCCAAGGCCATCTACGGAGGCCGTGAAGGCAACTTCTTCCAATGTGGTTGAGGATTTGACCCTCAACAAAGAGACAAATGTCATGCCTGCTGGCCCAAAAATGATTGTGAAGCCTCCGCCTAAACGACAACCTGTGTTAGTCAAATCTGTCAAGCAGATCCCTGGTAAGTTTCTGTGCCAGATCTTGTGTTCAACTTCTGAATATGGAACACAAAGTGATTATTTTCTCCTTGGTATTTTCAGGTAAAAGTTCTGCTCCGCAAGGGGCACTTAAGAAACCCATTTCAAATGTGGAGAAAGTGAGTGAGCCTGTCCCGGAAGATGTTCAAGGCTCAAATCCATCTGAGTTGGAGACCCAGATACCTTCTCAAGTGGAAGGGGTCATGATGTCTCCGAAAGCAAGTAAAGACACTGGTAAAAGCCCTTTGGTTGAGTCGTCCACTGTGAATGTTGATCCAACAATCGTGGAGGCGGATGCCTCTCGCGGAGAGAAAGGTAGTCAGCCGGATCCACCCTCTGAAACGGATAAGTCTGCTTCCACGGGTGTTCATGCGGATAAGGTATCCGCGGAAGGTGTGCTGACCTCCTCGACTCCGAAGGGGAATATAACCAAGGCTGCTCGGGGGTCCGGAAAAGCGAGTGGAAGCGGAGGAAGGGTAGCTCCTCGTGATTTTGACCCGAACAAACCTTATCAGCCCCGGTGGGATATAAGGCAGACGACCCGCTTTACCAATCCGTTGAGTGTGGAGGAGTTTATCTCCTATGCTGTTCCGCCCAGTGAACGTGACTATCAAGATGGTATTGACCGTAGCTCATTGTTTTCTGACATGAGCTTGAATCTAGCTTTATGCTTTAGTAACTTCGGGTCGATGATGCGGCGAGAGGAGGAATTCCAGCGTTCTTGGCAAGCTCTCAGGAGTGCGGAAGAAGCACAAAGGAAAAGGGAGGAGGAATTCCAACGATTCCGTGCAGATTCTCGTTCTGAAGTTGAGCAATTGAGGGGTCAACTTCGGTCTGCTGAGGGTGAGATTCAAAAGATGAAGACTGAGAAAGTTGAAGCTGCCAAGGGGTGGAAGGAGTCTTGTGAGCGCACCAACTTAGACCTAGAGTGTGGTCGGAAAACTATTGAGAAGTTGAAGAATGAGATGGCCCGCGTGGTTCGCGAGGCAGAAGAGAAACAGAAAACTCTGGATGCCAAACAAGCTGAACTGTCTGACACGGTCATTAAGTTGAAAGAGCAACATGAGAACTTAGTGACTGCCACCACGCGGGTTTCAGAGTTAGAAGCACAAGTGAAGAGTCTTGATGAGGAAAAGGCACAACTGGGTGAAGCAAATGCCTTATTGGATTCCTCTCGTGTTCAGCTGGAAGTAAGCCTCCAACAAACGCAAAATGAGCTCCGTAATGCTGCGCAAACCTCGCAGGCTGCTCGGGAGCGTTTAACTTGGATGATGCAGCACGGTCTTCAAGGGGTTCGATTTCCCTTAACCTCTGTTTGAGTATTTATATGTTGTTATACATTTTATTGTCTTATCTTGTTCATGTTTGATCCATAGGTTTTTAAACGCATATGGAACGAGCCGAAGTTTGGCGATGCGGTGGCGAAGATCGGTGCGGCGTCCATGCGGAGTGGCTTACAGGAAGGGTTTGTGGAGGGCTATCATCACCATGCGGCTGGCTTAGCCCTTGAAGATGGAGAGCATTTTGGGAAACCGTATGAAGATGAAGCCGTTGCTGCGCAGCAGGAGTTCGAGACCCTCACCTTTGATGTCTTCGACGTGGTTGACCATTGCTTGAAGACGGAGGATCCAATAGGTCAGCTGCGCGAGTACTTTGAAGAATCTGATCGTCTTGGCGCAGAGCTCGAAGAGAACGAGCGGAGAGAAGAAGAAGCGCGGAAAGCCGCTGCACAAGGAGGAGGAGAATCGTCCGCTGCTGGTGCGAGGTCTGGCGCGCAGAACGAAGGGGCGGAAGATGACACTTATATAGATCTCATAGACTATGATTGATTTTCTTTGTAATTTGTCATCCTCCTTTTCCTTGTGACTCTTGTAACTGAACAATTGCATGCTTCCTTATGCTTTATTTTTTCAAGTCCAGTTAATTAATTTTGTGTTTAACATAACTGTTGAACTACCATGATGATTGGATGACGTCAGCCTTGGAAAAGGGGTGCCACTTGTCCTGCTGCTGTCATCTGACAGTTTTGGCGGCGCTGCAGCTGATTGATGTGACGGTTGGTGTCCATACTTGAGTATTAACCATTAATGGTAATTAATGGCCTTCCTTGTCTTTTCTATAAAAGGTTAACCATGGATTAACATTTTCCCATAACTCTTGATTTTTCTATCCATTGCTTCCATGGCCTCTCCCTTGAGAATCACCAAAGCTGAAGTTGAAGCATTGCAAGGGATGTTGTCATTATCTGATCATCCCCCTGTGATCAAGGTACCTCCAACTCCCATGCATCAATTAGCCACTTATTGTGGTTACCTTTTATTGACTGAAGATCAAGTGGACCAACCAGTAAAGCGTGGCTCGCTTGGTGCTCCTGTGAAGATGAAGCGGCAGGGTGAGCTCCAGGATCTTCCCAAGATTCCCAAGTTAAGGCTTCGTCGAACTTCCACCGGTTGGCAGCATGCCACTTGATGTCTTTTTTCATCTTGATGTTTTTTGCTAAATAGCCCTAGGTGCATGTATTGTGTTGGCTGAATCACCTCTTTTGTTTGTTTCTTTTGGATCTGGTGATGGTATGTAAGTACGCCAATGTTTTGTTTAATGAAATGTGTTTTTTGACCGTAGTTGTCATTGCATGTAAACCAAAGTTAAAGAAAATAAAATAAACTAAAAGTTCTTTTATTGAAATCGAAATGGTCATAGCCACTGTTTATTACAAACTCGATAAAATACTTCATAAGTAACACATGCGCAGCTGGGCTGCGTTCCATGTGCGTGGGACTGGGATGCCATCCAAACGCTCCAGGGCATAAGCACCCTTCCCCAATACTTCTTGAACTTTGTATGGCCCTTCCCAGTTTGGTGCCAACTTGCCTGGCTTTTCCGCGTTAGATGCCTCGTTGTTGCGGAAGACGTAATCTCCCGCGCGGAAAGCCTCTGCCTTCACCTTTGCATTGTAGTATCTTTCAAGCTGTCTTTTATAGTTGGCTTCTCTGACGGCGGCCATGTCTCTGCGCTCATCTAGTAGGTCTAGGTTGAGCTTTAACTCCGTATCGTTAACCTGATGGCTTGCCAGTAAGATTCTTGGAGACGCACAATACATTTCCGCAGGGATGACAGCCTCTGTTCCGTACGTAAGGCTAAACGGGGTTTCTCCATTACTTGTCTTGGATAACGTGCGGTGAGCCCATAAAACATGAGGGAGCTCGTCAACCCAACCAGTGCGCTTCGTTCCAAGTCTAGTCTTGATACCCTCTACCACGCTTCTGTTCGCGCGTTCGACCTGCCCATTACCTTGCGAATGTGCTACCGAGGTGAATATCTGCTTAACATTCATGGAGGTTAACCATTCTTGTAAGTGTTGGTCTGCGAATTGCGTGCCGTTATCACTTACAATTTCCATGGGTAAACCGAAACGACATATGATAAATTCCCAAATGAATTTCTTGATGCTCTTTCCATCAATGGAGGCCAAAGGCTTGGCTTCCACCCATTTGGTGAAGTAATCAATTGCGACCACCAGATGCTTTACGTTTCCTGGAGCTGTGGGAAATGGGCCTACGAGGTCGATGGCCCACTTTTGAAATGGCCATGCCGCGGTCACAGGTATCAGATTGTTCTTGGGGCGCAGCGTTCCTGGAGCATGACGTTGACAAGACTTGCATTTGCGCAGTTCCGCCACAGCGTCCATATGCATTCCGGGCCAATAATAACCCGCGTTCATTAGCTTTGCTACCACCATCCTAGGGCCAGCGTGCAGCCCGCACGACCCCTCATGTATGTCTTTGATAAGGTAAGTAGCCTCTGCGGAGTCAACACAACGTAGCAATGGCCCTAAGTAAGAGCGCCGGTACAATATACCATCAATGACTTGGTAATGCAGTGCCTTGTTTTGGAGCTTTCGAGCTTCTGCCTTGTTGTCTGGGAGTGTCCCGTTTATGAGATAAGCCCGAATAGGAGTTATCCAAGATGTTTTTCCAATTTGGATAACGTTAACCTGTTTTTGAGGCACGGATGGATTATCCAGGACTTCCACTCGCACATCTTTTGCTAGATGATCAAAAACCGTGGATGCCATCTTGCTTAACGCGTCTGCTGGCTTGTTTTGACTCCGCTTGATGTGGTGAACCTTGCAGTATGCGAAGTCGCGCATGAGGGCTTTGGCTTGCTCCAAATATAGAATCATGGATGCTTCACGTGCTTCGTAAGAACCGTCGATATGATTAGCTACGAGCTGGGAGTCGACGTGGGCGTCTAAGTGTTGCACACCCATCTTTTTCGTAATGCGCAATCCCGCGAGCAATGCCTCATATTCCGCTTCGTTGTTTGTTGTTGGGAAATTGAGGCGGATTGCGTACGTGAAATCCTTCCCTTCTGGTGTAACTAAGCGCAAGCCTGCTCCAGCGCCATCATCATTGCATGCCCCATCGGTGTATAGTTCCCATTTCTCCGCTGGTTCCGAATTGGGAGTTGTGATATGTGCCTGTTGGCACTCAGTGATGCTTTCGGAAGGGACTTCCGCAGCAAAGTCTGCGAGGATCTGCCCTTTGAAGGATGTTCTTGACTTATACTCGATCGTGTGTTCTCCCAGCTCGATGGCCCACTTAGCTAATCGTCCCGACAACTCTGGCTTGCGTAGGATGTCATTTATGCGAAAGTCTGCCAGGACAATAATGGGGTGTCCTTGGAAGTATCTCCGCAACCTCCTTGACGCGTGCACCAATGCTAACACCAGCTTTTCCATCATTGAGTATCGAGTCTCTGGGTAGAGCAGAGTTCTGCTGACGTAATATACTGGGGTTTGGACGCCCTTTCGATCAACCAAGAGAACAGCACCGATTGCCTTTTCCGTTACGGATAAATATAGTGTCAATGGCTCTTTCGGGAGTGGAGCTGTGAGAGTAGGCAAGTGACTCAAACATTCTTTCATTTCTTTAAATGCGGCCTCGGCCTCGTTTGTCCACTTAAAGTTGGATTTCTTGAGGCAGCTTTTCAGTGTGCTTACGAAAGGGAATGACTTGGATGCATAGTTTGAGAGGAAGCGGTTTAGAGCCACTAAGCGTCCCATGAGTGTCTGGACTTCCCGGATAGAAGATGGAGACGGCATACGCTCGATTGCTTGTACTTTGTCTGGGTTCGCGCGGAAACCATCTTTGGTTACAATCACTCCCAAGAACTTGCCCTCCTCCATTCCGAAAGAACACTTGCTCGGATTGAGCTTCATTCGCACTGCGCGGAGCTGATCAAAGGTCTTCTGGATGTCCAACAACATTTGGTCCTCCTCCGTGCTTTTTATGACCAAATCATCCACATAAACTTCGAGATTGACCCCTATTTGTTTGTTGAACACATTGTCCATTAAACGTTGATACGTGGCTCCCGCGTTCTTCAATCCAAATGGCATTTTGGTATAGCAATAAGTTCCTGTATCTGTGCGGAAAGACGTTTTGTCCTCGTCCTCCTTAGCCATCTGGATTTGATGATACCCTTTATACGCGTCAAGAAAACACTTGAACCTGAATGGTGCCAGGAGTCCACCTTTAAGTCAATCTCAGGGAGCGGGTAGCAGTCTTTTGGACATGCCTTGTTTATGTCTTTGTAGTCCACACACATCCGCCAGCCTCCATTTGACTTTCCGACCATGACTGGGTTAGCGACCTAGGTTTGGTACCTTGTCTTCCGCAGGATGCCTGCAGCTAATAGCTCTGCCACTTGCTCATTCATGGCCTTTGTTTTCTCTGGCCCCATACTGCGCTTCTTCTGGACGACTGGTTCAACGGACTTGTAGACGTTAAGCCTGTGCTCCGCTATGTGTCGCGGAACGCCAACCATGTCCGCGGGTTGAAATGCAAAGACGTCCATATTTTTAATTAGCAGTTGCTTCAAGTGCGCACGTATGGTGTCAGAGATTACTGGGCCTATGACAACCGTCTGGTCTGGGAATTTAGGGTTAATGACCCATTTTTCCGGATCAGTACGGTCTGCTGGCTTCATTATCTTGGGAGGTTTGCATGTGTCTGTTGCGTGGCAATTTTTGTTTCCGCGTATGAAAGCCACCCCTCCCCGCGTCGGAAAACCGACCATCTGGTGTGGTGTGGACGCATTGCAATTGAACTTAGCCAATCCTTCTCTCCCTATGAGAACGTCATGCGATGAAGTCACTGGCAACACCATGAAATCACATGTCTCCGTGCGGGAGAGTTGTCCGTCTGTCCATGTGACAGGAAGTGTGAGTATACCCAACGGAATAATCACCTCATGGATGAATCCGGATATTGGCTCTGTGGTTGGAACGAGCTTCTCCTTGTCTTCGGCATCTAACTGATCGAAACACTGCCGGTACATGATGTCGGTACTGCTACCATTATCGAGGAACATATATCTTGTTCGATAATGTCCGATGACTCCCGTGATGATCAATGGCGTTGTGGAAGATGCTCCTCCTTTAACGCGTGGCATGACGACAGGTGCCTCTTTCCAGGAATCATCATGCGCGGTCGAGTAAGATCTTTTCTTCTGACTCCTGTTATGAGTCATGTAGCAGTTATGGCGACCCGAGCGCTGTACGTAATGCGCGTTGAGGTTCTTTATCTTCTTGTTACTAGCATCCGCATCTCCTTGCGGGTCTCTGGGCTTTTTCCTCACATTCTTTACTAAATGTGAGAGTTGGCCCGACTTGATCGCCTTCTCAATCTCCATCTTTAGACTATAACAATTGTCCGTCAGATGGCCATAGTCTTCGTGGTACTCGCAATACTTTGACGTGTCCACGTTTTTCCGATCTTGACTTAGTTCCCTGGGCTTAGGAAACTGGACTTGTTCGGTTTTCAGTACCTCGGAGGGTGTCTTTGACAGTGGGATCCAGTCGTAATTCTTCTTACTTTGTGACTTTGAATCTCGCGGGTGTTTGCTGTTGAGATAGTGCCGCGCATCTTGTCCTGAGGAGTATTTCCCCTCCTCTGTAGCTCCCGAGATTCTGGACCACACGGATTGCTTTCCCTTTCCTTTGTCATGCATGTGGGTACTATTGTGATGAAAGTTTTTCGATCGCGTGAACGAGCGTTCCGACGATGCGTAAACCTTTGCTGCTTCGATGAGTTCGTCCCATGCTTCGGGTACACCCTCTTTCCCAGTCAAGCATCTCATAAGATCGTCATTCCGCACTCCGTGAATGAATGCGGCCCTGGTAAGCTCTTCACCGCAGCCCAGTTGTAAGGCCTCTTTGTTATAGCGGACTATATAATCTTCCAGGCTTTCATTATCCCTTCGAGAACATAGCAAAATTTGCGCTTTGTCTTTCTTGTGTTTCCGAAGATGGGAGAAATGGTTCTTGAATTTTTTGATCAGATCATCGAAGTCTACAAGACTTCCTACCGATAGACTTTCATACCAGACCCGTGCTGCTCCCGTTAGGGTTTGAACAAACAGGTGGCACCAAGCTTGTACTGGCCAAGGCTTAGAGCTTCCTGCGCAATCGAATGCGTGCAGGTGGTCATCTGGATCACGCAAGCCATCGTACTTCCCAATCGTGTTTGGCAGTTTGCATTCGACTGGCATGGGTGCCAGTGCAATTCTTGCACAAAACCTGGATCTTTCTGCAAATGATTTCGGACGATATGGCTTATGGAGGTCCTCATCTGTGTTAATCGGGTTGCTGGCTACAGATTTATTACGCGGCTTCCAAGTTGGATCAGAGTTGATCTCATCCTCCGATTCATAGCCATCGGGTTCCCCAGTCAAGTTGACGTGGTCCTGAACGTGAGTATTCTTACCACGTCCTCCACCACGTACCGCCTGACGGGGTTTGGCTGTAGGACGAACAATGGGCTGTTCGTTATCATCATCAGTGTCGAAGGTTAAGGTCTTTTTCGCTTCCATCCTTGCCTTTGCTATCAATCTTTTCTGGTATTCTGCTATTGTCTTAGCGTTTTCTTGAGCCAACCATTCTTCAAGATCGTCTTCAGGTTCTTCAACTGTTTTCTTTTGTGTTGCTGATGCCGGCTTTCTTGATGTGAACAGTTGAAAATTTGTAGCAGCTTGTTTTTGGTTGACATTCTTGGTCACCGTTGTTGGTGCTCCTACTTCCAGATTTGTTTGAACTCCATCATCAACGTCGACAGGATCGACACGTTGCTCAGCTCCAGAATCCATTGCACTAGTTTGAAAGATTAACAGACCGTATGGGATGGCGCCAATGAAGAAACAAGTAATCTAACCTCCTTGTAGGGATGCTAGATTAGATGTGACTACAGGATTGATCCTTCACTAGCACTTCCTGGATTGGAGTAAATCTGCAAATAAGAGTGAATGGGTAGGGAGACGACTACACAAGGTAGTAGTTTATAACAAAAACGGGGGTGAATGGGGATACTATCAAGTTTGATAGCTCTTAGGGTTAGCCAAAAGTGTCCTCTCTATTAGGGAGATGATCCCTTATATAGAGGTGGACGTATGCCACCATTACCCAAAACCCTAATCGTAATGGGCCAGGCCCGATTAGGGTTGTCTCTACTACCCAAGGATTATATTAGTAAAGTGGTTAATGAATAGCTATAAATAAGGAAACATGGAACAATTACCGCCTTTACAGTTGGCATTTGCGGATATCACTCCGTAATTGTAGGAAAGTAGTTAATGCTTTAAATGACGGAGGAACCTCTTTTGTGCGCGAGAAGCTATTCCGCGGGGCTGAATTCCGGGTTTGGGTATGCTCTGCGCAGTTATGAGCACCCAATCCCATCAATACACTCGTGCAAAATTTAAAAACATTTTATCAAACACGTGATAGACATGCTTAAGCTTTGGGGTGTGGAAACGGGAAGACCTTCCCACACCCCTTAGCCTTAACTATCAACATACCGAGCAAACAAATCCACAAAATGAAGCAGCCTCAATTAACATAACCCACTATAAAAAGTAGGCAAACAATCAAAACAGACAACTGTAGAAATACCGGGTGGTGGACCGGTGGTGGTTACTTTCACTCTCTCACTTATCTTTCACTATGCTCTTTCTCTCTCCTCTCCCACTGCAACTGTGTGGTATGGCTTTCATATGAGCAAAAAGTGCTTTAAAAGGAGTACTGGACACGTGTAAGAGGCATGCAATACCTTGCACCACGTTAGTCATTATTCACCAAACGCCGTTAACAACTTCCCCGTTAAATTACTATTCATCTAATTTGAAATTAATACATAGTAAAATAAAACATAAAAGATTGATTTAACCCTAAAACATAACATAAAGAGGTTGATTTATAGGTAAAGAATGGGGCGGGAGGGGGGGGGGGGGGGAAGGTCCATAGGCGGGAACACCGTCCCTGTAGGGCGTGGAAGGGGGCGAGAAGGGGTTGGGCGGGGAGAAGACCATGGGCGTGGGGGGATTGTTTGGGCCACGTGGCAGCTTGTGGTTGGTTGCTTTCATTCTTTTTTTTTTTTTTTTTTTTAAATCTTACACACAATAATTTTATTCCCCCCTCTCTTCCCCCCTTTCACTCCCCATAATTTTCACTTTTTACACGTAAGCCCCACATATGCCACATGACGCTTCATCCCCCTCCACTCCGGATACTCTAACGCTGTGTTCCCGAGTTAACTTAAAGAGGGAAAAGAAAGGAAAAGAATTGAAGGGACATGAAAGGAAAAGAAAGGATAAATGTTCTTTGCTTCCGTTTCCTTCCAAATCGGAAGGAAAACTAAACTAAAGAATTTTAACTAGTTTTCCTTTCATTTCCTTTCTTTTCCCTCCTTTAATGAAACTCGGGAACACACCATATTTTATTTTCCTTTCTTTTCCCTCCTTTAATGAAACTCGGGAACACATCTTTCCTTTCCTTTCATTTCTTTTCTTTTCTTTTCTTTTCTCCCGTTTAGTTAACTCGTGAACACTAGAATTACATTACAACCTCCATGCCCGACCCGTTTCCCTTAACCCGAAACAGAAAACCAAAACCCACCCTTTGTTCCTTCCTATTTCTTCTTTGCCCAAATTCCTCTCTCTGTTCTGTCTCCATAACCATTCCATTAAACCCTCTCTGACGTCATCGGAGACGGTTTAGGATCCACCTTCTGCCGCAGTACCATCGGTACTACCCTTTTCTTGTTTCATCAATTATGTCCCAATAATAATGCAATTAACAACCTTTTACACAATATCTCATCTGGGTTTGAATGGTTATTAAATTAGGAATATGTTGTTTTAGGTGTTTGATGATTTTGAGTTTGTGATTGAAATGTGTGTTATACCTTTGAACCATTGTTAGTTTAGTAACATGCAAACCCTAGTTTCTCACCACAGTCTTGCAATGTAGGTCATAGGTATTGGATTTGTCTAGGTGTTTTTGTTTATTTATTTTTATTACTATTATTTATTTATTTATTTATTAATTATTATTATTATTATTATTATTATTATTATTATTATTATTATTATTATTATAATCATTGTTAGTCACGATATTGGTCATATATACACACACACATACTCATGTACAGCTTTTTGGGTGCGAAAGCGTTTCACCAACATTGTATGAGTCTGTGGCTGTTTAATAAATGGTTCAGGCGGTAAGAAAACGTGTCTCATACAGCGCCTCATGGGTTTATGTTTGTATGTATGTTTGAATGGTTATTAAATTAGGAATATGCTGTTTTAGGTGTTTGATGATTTTGAATTTGTGTTTGAAATGTGTGTTAGACCTTTGCACCATTGTTAATTTAGTAACATGCAAACCCTAGTTTCTCACCACAGTCTTGCAATGTAGGTCATAGGTTTGTATTTATTTTTATTATTATTATTATTATTATTATTATTATTATTATTATTAATAATCATTTCTGGTCACAATATTGGTTATACACACACACATACACACTCATGTACACCTTTTTGGGTGAGAAAGTGTTTCACCAACATTGTATGAGTCTGAGGCGGTTTAATAAATGGTTGAGGTGGTAAGAAAACGTGTCTGATACGGCGCCTCATGGGGTTTTGTTTGTATGTATGTGTCTTAGGGCCGAAGCGGTAAGAAAACATGCGTCTCATGGGGTTGTGTGTTTTTTGATGCTTTAGACGTACTGCGTCAATTATTTTATTTTTGACGTGTGTTTTTGATGTTTTAGACTTTCAATTTGGTGACATGCAAACCCTAGTTTATTACATGAGTGTCACAATGTGGGTGATAGGTATTTGATTTGTCAAGGTGTTTGTATTTTCTTAGATGATACCTCAGCGAGGGTTTGAGCTTCAAACTGTTTGAATGCTTTATACGTTCTCGTTGGTTTTTTTTTTTTTTTTTCTTTCTCTCGAATACTGAAGAATGTAGAAAGATAATGGTTTTTGGTTTTTGTTTATAGTCACAATATAGGTTATGTATAATGCACCTGTATTACAATGTATTTGTTTTGTATACATTTCTAAACCTTGTATGTGCTTTATGCATGATTTCGTGCATCTATAATTGTGAGGCTGTGTGGTTATTGATACTAAATGTTGTGTATAACTTTATAAAAGTAACAATAAGATTTGTCATATGGAAACATGAATTGTATCACACTTTTAAGTCTGATATGTTATCATTATTAGAAGATGTGAACATATTATGCTTCCTCTCTTCCAAAAACTGCAATGCTTGGCTTGCCTTTTACTAATTTAAATTACCGAAAGTGCTTCTTAATTTTAGTAATTTTCAAATACCAAAAGCGCTTCTTAATAAGATTGAAAAAAGGGAATCTGTGAACCACAGTCAATCGCATCAATACTTGTATCTTTTTTTTTTTTTTTTTTATCTTAAAGCTTGCAATTATATATATTTTTTATCATGCAGGTTGGTCAAGTGCAGCTTAGAGCGATAAGGGCAGTATTGCGGGGATTGAAGTGCTGTATGACAGCAAACTGACCAAAAATGAGTTATTCATCTGACGACGATGATCAACCCTTGGTTTTTATAAGGAATTTAAAACCTGAGAAAGCAAAGAGTTCTTCCCATCCTCCTAAACCATCCCTTAAACCAACCAATGATTCAGATTCTGAAGATGATAAACCATTGAGTTCTAAAATTTCAACTGTGCCCAAGGTTAACACTAATAACGCCAAAAATGGGTCCCATAAGAGTGTGTCTGCAGCTTCGAAAATAAAAGACGATTCAAAATTCATATCTAAACCAAATGTGGGATCAGCAAACAAAGCTCATCTACATGGTTCTGCATCAAGAGAGAACCAATCGGAGAATATTGGCGTGAAGAAGCGGCCATTATGCGAAGAAAGATCTCAAGGTCAAGCGCCCATCAAAAAGCCAAAGCTTTCTGATTCTTCAAAACCAGTCAACCGGAAACCGGTGAACTTGAAAGCAGAAACCAAGTCAGATGATGATGATGATAATCTTTCTATAACACAACGAATGAAGAACCAAGCCAGCAACAAGTCAAAGAAGGTGGCCAAAATGTGTCCAATCGTCATGTTTGAGCGGATCCAAAAGATGTTGGAGGATGTCATCATGTCCAATCGTCGGCTCACGCTAAACATTACCAAACTGACAGAGAAGGTGGCTAACGTCTGTAAATCCCAAGCGGAATTGCAAGCGGCCATTGACGCGATTACCGAGTGTTATGAAGAAGATCCCAACGATGTTAAAAACTAGATTAGACGTAATATATTATGCCTTCAACTAATTGATTGTAACTTTTGCATTATGTTAGTATACAATCAATCATGTTATTATGAAGCTTGTTAGGTTAGGTCTTAAAATGATTGTAAATTTTGCACTATGTTAATTTACAATCAATGGTATTTAGCTGATGGATCAACCGCGGCAACGCGCAGTGGCACAGTTGACTATACTAGTTAAGAGTGAAATCACATATCTTAGCTCTATGTTCGCTTTAACTTGTAAGGGTACTAGCGGCACTACTCGTTGCCTTAATTGCTTCAACCAATCACACGCATCTACCTCATTATTTTTTTTTACCTAAAGTATCCTAAATCACCAAAATCACTAGCGATACTATTGTCATCTATTCTATCTATACATAGACATGTACAAAACGGTTTTTTTTGTCAAACCGGTCCGGTTGATAAACCGGATCGGTTTTTTTTTTATGAAGATGAAACTGGTTTTTATTCAAACCGGTGCGGTTTTGGAACCGGTTTTTAGCACCAAACACTACCATCTATTGGAATCGATTAGGACCGGGTTTAAAACCGGTTTTTTTGCCAAACCGGTCCTCCAATATCCAAAATACCTTGCTTATACCGGTTTTTTTCTCAAAAACCGGTTTTTCCCCAAACCGGTTCTTCTCTCAAACCGGTTTTCAAACCAAACCGATCCACGAAACCACAAACCGCTCATAGGACCGATGTATAGGGTCGGGTTCGGACCGGTTTCTCTCCAAACCGGTTTTTTCCAAACCGGTTTACCGGTTTTTTGTCGTGCCAGTTTTAAAAACCGGTTTTTTTTGTACACCTCTATCTATACATCTAATAAACAGAAGCCATTAGGTACACTTGTCATCACCTTATTGAAATTTTAATCATCTCTCCTTCATATTGTGCCACTTGTCCCTTCCATGTAATTTATAAGATTTTTAGTCTTTTTTTTTTAAAATAAAAAATCATTAAATAATTAAAGTCAAAATCGGTCAAGAATAATTAAATGAGGTCAAAGTTTGATCTTCAAATTCAAATTTCAAAGTAAGTATTAATATTTTTTTAAAAAATCGAAAATTATTAATTACTTTGGTCAAAATAGGTCAAGAATATTAATTACTTTCCTAAAACAATTATCATCCTCAAATAATTGTTATTCGTCTGCATTTTGATAGGTTCATTGACAATCTCAAGGTATATATTTTTATTTATGTATTGATTGTATTCTTACTTTGTTATCAAATTTATTATTAAATATATACTCTTTTGATGAATGTTTTATCTCTGTTTAGCCTGGTGATTTGGAGAAAAGCACAACTTGGTCTGGGCCACAGTTACAGTAGGGCAAAGGTCAAGTTTAAGGTCAACCGTGTTTATAATATGGTCATTCAAACAATCTTTCTTCTTGATACTCTTGATAAGGATGTCAATTCTTTGCTCTGTTATAGATTTTTCATTCTCATATTCCATGAGAGTAAGGTTTGTTTGCTCTGTTATAGATTTTTCATTCTCATATTATTGTTACCAGGATTTGCCTAACTCTTTTATCCTATCATTCATAGATTTTCAACAACTGTTTTGTTTATCCATCGATCTGAACAGGTTAGTTTTCTATCATTCATTTATGAGTCGTTTTTTAAAAACCAGTAACAATTCATGTTGGTGCTAAACAATACCGAATCAATCTTTTATCCTAGACAATCTCCTATTTTTGAAGGTCGGGAGTCTATGCAAAGGTAAAAATTGTATTCATCAATCTCAATTCTGTTTATTGTTTTCTTGTGTTATTGATATAACTTATTAATGAAGGAATTAGCTTTCTAGCAATGGCAATCATAATGAGTTCGATTTGCAGGGTTTCCTAAATATGAATTGTAAGAACTAAAATCAATTGTTGTAGGCACGCCACTCAATCGGTTGTAAGTTTTCCTTCTCCTTATTATTTTGTTCATTAATTGTTCATCTTCCTATGTTACTTTTCTATATTGGATAGAACGTGTTTTGTGCATTTCTTATCAGATGTTGCTGCTAAATTTGAGACATATCTTATAACTGTGGATCTCAAAGTGCATTTAGGGAAGTACCGTATCTTATAATCTTTACTTTTGATCAATAATGGTAACGTGATATGTTCAAATTATGTTAAATTGATAATGGTTTTAAAGATTTGATTTCAAATTAGGTGGCTTTGTGTGCTTAAAGTGTCGTTTTTTTCTAACTGAATTGCAAAAAAGGTTAGGAATTCCTGTTTTGATGATTAAGTAACGACGATACCCTGATTTCAAATTAGGTGGCTTTGTGTTTTCAAATAATAGTTCATTAACATTTTGTTTCTAATTTAATTTTATAAAACATTAATTATGTTAAAGTTAATGAGTATTTAAATTTTTGTTATTTTTAATGAAACAAATTTTTCCGATTCATAATTCTTAAAAATAATAATCACCATATAAACAGTTGTTTGACTTTTAAAAAAGAATTAAATTTGAAAATCCCATATTTTTTGTAGGTAATAAATACACCTTAAATTTTGGTAAAATATTTCTATATTAACTATATTTACGACCATTCTAAATTCAAAAATTTACCTTAATTATTTGAAATTCAAAACCTAAAATTCGAAAATAAATAACTTCCATTAGATTAATGTCCATTACTAACAAATATAACATTATAAAATGAAAATATCATAACCAACAAACTTTTTCATATTATATATTAACACAACCATATAGACTTAGATTAATGTTATAGATTATACCCAAGCCACGAGCTTATAGCTCAGTGGTTTTGGGAAATGATATTTTCTTTGGCCGCTTGGTCAGGAGTTTGATTCCTGATCCACCGGGTTTTACCGGCTCTTTATCGTCATGTCCTTGGGTGGGTAAAGGGTCGGGTTTTCCCCAGAACTGGTGGGTGTTAGCTAAGTAGTGTCAACTCTCCAATTAATAAATTAATTGATCCTATTAATTGTGTTATACAAAATTTCAAATTTTGAGTTTTGGTTAATAATGGTAAGAAATTACACATACTAATTATCCTTTTAAGAAAAAATTACACCGTTAGTCCTTATGGTTTCCACCTAGTTTCAATGTAAGGTACTAAGGTTTTATTGTTTCTGTTTAAGGTATTAACCTTTTAATTTGTTTCAATGTCAGGTATTAAGGACTAACCTAGTTAAAACTTAACTAAGTTTGAGGGTATTATGGTCCATTCACCTGTTTATAAAGAAACAAAATAAAAACCAAAACCCAGTTGTCACACCACGCCAATGGCGGAAACACGTGGCGCGACGCTCGAAAGCATATCAAAGTCAAGATTAACACAAACTATATTTAATTAGAAAAGATCATTATATTAAGATGTCGGGAAGGAGTACCTGGTTTCAAACATTACTCAAAACCACAAACATTAAGTTTTAAAGTGGGGTGTTTCCGTTTATGTCCCAACCCGATGGTAACAATAGATGAAACCCCCAACCAGTGTCCGACATCCCAAATTCCACCGTACTAGCCGCATACCTGTTCAGCAGTTAGTTACCTGAAAGATATGTTTAAAAAGACGTTAATATATAAAATATTGGTGAGTTCACAGGTTTTAGTTTCAAAATAACAACATTTTTACATCCTGTGCAGATCCAGCACAAGTTGTGGCCTTTGTAAGGAGTAGCTAGCTCCTACAAACTATGATGATAAGCAATCCCCTGAGTCCCATAACCAAACCAAGACTAATAAATATGCCCCGCTCCAAGTCGTTTCTCGGAACCCAACGACTTATGTTCAGAATATGTGCACCTCTTGTCTTTACCGGGTTGACGCTATCAACCAGAGGTGGGCCTCGTCAGGCACCAATAGTACTATCCAAATATTCCTTCAGTTTCATTTACCTGAATTAATGGTTACAGTAGCGAGGACCCAACCCCGAGTGGCGAACAAAAACTCAAGTACTCATCATGCCACTTATCACATTTTAACCTTTGAAAACATTTCAACATGTGATAACTTTTGACAAACATATCTTTCCCCCAGTTAAAAACAGTAAAATGGGGCCGTGAAACTCACCTTAATTTCCATGCATAGCTAGCAAATAAAACCCAAAGCTTTGACCGACTTCCTCGTGCCCTATTTACCAATAAAGGACACCTTAAAGTCTATCATATATACGCCTAGCTTATTTTCCGGTTAAAAGATAGTTTATTCAACTATCTTGACTCGTGTGTACTAACCCGAGTCTTTAAGTGTTTTAACTCGACGAACCGATCGTGACTTGTCATAATTCATGTGTTTACATACACATAGTACCCAAGTTGTGCACCTGTTACTATTCGTGTGTAAACCATGTTGGACTACTACCATGAAACGTATAACTCATCCTGAGCCGTAGCTCGTCTTGTAATCTGGATAAATGTATTTGACTTATATAAGTACTTTTAGAAAAATTCACTTTGAGTAACCATAATATAGTTACTAAAATCAATTAATAACAATTGTTTAATTGTCAAAGACCTTTGAAAGTCGACTACATTTGACCCTCGGTAAGTACTACATATTTGTCTTGGAAATGTTGTGAAAGATTTACCAACAATGTTTCAAACAATCTTGTGAAACAATCATTTGTCGAAGACGTTTCGATTTTGTATAAAACTCACTTGTCAAAACACTTGGGAAATTTACTTACAAAAACATACACGACACATATCAATTTCATTGCGCTTTGAATTTTATAACAAAATTTCGGCAGAGTTTCCTCTGTTTTTGTACGAACCAGACAACACAAGTTGTCTACAATTTTCCCAAAAATCAATCTCCAAATCACAAGACAACAATTTCATTTATCCGCAATTCCATTAAAACGAGACACTATACGCTTCGATAACTTATATAAATACCAAACTTATTTATATAAATATATATATATAACAATATATACATATAGTATAGTCCAACATTTTAGTCCGACAACAACATAATGTCACGCTTTATAAATAATGACAACCACTTGATTTATACATTTCGTGTATTATTTCTTGGTTCGTTTAGCGAGTTAACACCATTTTCGTTCGTATTTATTATTTATAAATTATATACTTGTTTATAAACAATATCAGAAAATAAATACGAAAACTAATTATACCATATCGTACGCGCGCCCCGTTCTAACGACACCTTTGACCAGATCTGACCCGTTGACCGCGCATTTGACCGTGCGTTGGTCAGACCCGCAACGAATTCACAGCTGACCCGAGTTGACGGTTTGACTTGTGTGACCAGATCTGACCGAGTTGGCTCAGTTTGACCGGGGTTGACCGGGTTTAACTCGGGTTTGGACCCGATCCAACGATAACCCAAGACCTGAACCCCGATGCCCGTACCGGATCTAACTTGGACTGAACCACACCCAAACCTATACCCAAGGACCCGGGTCTCGGTCCGAACATCCGCCAAAACCCGACCAGAAACGCCACGAACCACCACTCGAAACCACCTTCTAGACCACCACCGGTCAGACCACTACGACCACCACAATCACCCCCGACATCACCCGAGCAACCGAAACAACTGGATCTGGAACAATCGTAGCCAACCACACCCTTTAACACCTACGAATCACCAAAACCACAACCACCTTCATAATCGGGTCCGGTCAGACCCGATCCGTGCGTCTCCGAGCTCCATTAACAACCACCATCGGCCCTCCTAACCCACGAGCACCACCACCATAACAACCACCACTTGCGAGCCAGCCAAACACCTCGGATCCATCACAATCGGACCACAAAACCCACCAAAACCACCCTTTTTGCTGCTGTTTTCTGCGTGTTTCGGGCTGCAGAACCACCGCACAGCCACCACCGTGGGTGGTGGTGGCCGATCGTTGCCATAGGGAGGGGGGAAGGGAGGTTGCGGGTGAGTGTAAGGGTAGAGAGAGAGAGATGCAGATTTTAGAGAGAGAGAGTAGAGAGAGAGAGTAGAGAGAGAGAGAGAGAGAGAGAGGTGCGGCTGATGGAATGAAAAAGAAGAAGAATATTGTGCCCTTTTATACTTAGGGTTAGGGTTGGTGGTTGTGCACCGCGTATCGAACCCGTTTTAAACGAAAACGCCTCGGTTTATTATTAGGCTCGAAAATAAGTTATAAAAATCATTCGGTTTTGTTCGTAATTAAAAACACAACTAAACCGAGAAATTTAGTTATTATTCTCGTAACTCGACGCGTGAAAACGGAACACGCGTTAAAATCGCGTTAATCGACTCGGTTGTGTTTTCCTTCATTTAAATGATCCGATAACTTTCGAAATTCAATAAGAAACATTATTTATAATAAATAATTATTCCGAAAGTTTAATAACGGTTAAAACCACACGTTTTGACGCTCGAATCCCACGTCAGTTCCTCTCCGCGTTCTCCAAGACGCTGCGTTTTTGGCCGTTTACCGCGCCGATTTCTCATTCGATCGCATCGATAGTAAATACATGTCGTATTTACATTTATTAGCCTTATGTTAGTCCACTTTGACAAATTTTCACTGATGTCAGTTCGTTACGTTAATTACGCGAAGTCTTTCTTTAAAGGCATCAAGACTTCAACGAACTTTCAAAAGGACATCGTAGGACTCATATCAGCTTAACTAACCATAATTAACCTTAAACCATGTTAATTATTTCTAAAACATGATTAGAATCACGTTAATCGTTGTACGAAATTTGCCGGTTGTCACACCAGTTGTCCAAGACTCGAACCTGGGACCTTGGCTTATTAAAAGAACAAGCAAACCAGCTGATCTAAGTGACCATGTGGTTATTTTTCCGATAAGAATCTTTATAAATGAAATGGCTGCAGGTCATCTTCCCCAATTATACCCAAACCAAACCCTAACCCTCGAACCTTGATCAATTAACCCCCAAAAAGGACATTATAACATAAAAACATTATATGTTTCAGTTTATAGGATCACAATATAACAAATCACCCATGTTATAGGACACTATAAAAGAAAAACATTATATGGGACCATTAATTATCTCAGCCACCCTTTATTATATTGGGATTTGGAATGTGAGATATTAGTGTATTACAGACAATGTTTTAAACTTCGCTTCATGGGTATAGTTTCTTCATCTTATATTTGTTTAATTATATATGTGATTTAACGAAATTTGCCGGTTGTCACATTCTCCCCCGGTTAAGAGAATTCCGTCCCGGAATTCAGTTCAAGTCATCCGATACGTTAGTATCCTTGAACAGGGCGGGATGTTTGCGACTCACACGATTACCTCTTTTCTACGTGAACCCAAGTTCACGCTTAGCGTTCTAACGAACACAATGTCATGAGCCGGCCACGACCGAGCTCTTGGATATCGCAATCCGGCACAAATATCGGTTTTCCCGAAATAGTAGAGCTTTGCGTCAACCTGAATTCTGTCGGTCGAGGAATTGACAATGCTTCCTCAAGCCAGACTTGCGGGATTCATCAAGAGTCCCACTAAGCTCTTGCGATAGTTCGAGCTTGTTCGTTGCAAGGCCAATTTTAACTGATATCTCCGAGTCACTGGAGTACTAAGCAAAGTCACTCCGTTACAGTTTTCGTGCTTAACAACACCCTTTCAGAGTATAACACTCAGCAAGGTCCTATACCGATTTGAAGTTCCTAAGGCTAACTCCTTGTTAGCACAACTTCCCGATCGGTTTGGCCACTTATTTAAGAAGATTTGAATCTACCAGATTCGTTGGTCGTCTCTTGAACTCACGCCAGATCATGTGTATATCTCTATCTGTCATTCATTGTACTAGAGACGTACACGTATGCACTCCAGAGGACTTCGAGCAGTACACCCCGAACACTAGGGTGATAATTCCTATTACATAGGAAATTCTGGCAATGAAGTACACGAATTTGATTTGCCACCGACACTAATCGTATCACACAGGACACTTCCGTCCAGGACAATAATTCATTCGTTCGAGAGTGGTAATCCATACTCATCTCAAATTGAGTATCCCAGACTTGCGTTCAAGGTTTGGCACACCCTGGGGCAGGATAACTACTAAAATCCGATATTATGAACGTTGGCATCTAGTGTCTAGCCACGACTCTTCAAGAGTATAGGTGGCTATCCGTATGCCTCATATTATAACTGCAAACGAGTAGGGGGATGAGAAGGTTCCAACAGCGATCGATCATTGCCTGTGTCTCATCACAGCCACTGGACACCTCAGGCGACAAGACCATTAGGTTCGCTCGTTGAATTTCACTAATCGGGTGATCTTACCAGATCACAAAGCAGTCGACATTCTCGAGGGCGCTCCAGGTTGTTTATAGTAGCGGATGGTATTCCTGTGTCCTCACATGGACCGGAATCCACTATGCACCAACTTACAACCTTTTCGTATGAGCGATTGTGGTTGGTGGTACCAGGGCGCCTAATATGGACTGACGGAGGTCGAAAGTTTTTGCGTCACTTTCACCCCTCAGTTCCCCAGACAGTAGACAGTGTATATTCAACATACGGCCGCACAATTCCACAATACACGAGAATTTAAGCCGACTTAAACACAAATGTCTAGAGGCTCACATCACCTCATCACATTGGTCAACATAAGGATGATGTATATGAATCATCATAATATGGTTGCCGTAACAAACAGAGGATAGGGTCTCAACAACATCTCGACACGCTGGTGTCCACCGAAACGGTAACCAGAGCACCTGTAGCAACCCAAACGAGGGTATCCAGTACGTGTCCTGTTATATGTGCCTTACGGGCAATGGTGTCCTATTAGTATTAGCAACCTAGTAAGTCAACTCTGAATAATACAGGCCACTCACCCTTGAAATGACTATTAGGTCCTATGCAGAGATCTGAGTGAAAGGAGTCCTGACCCGGAACCCTCACTCGCCGAATATTCCATCTTTCAGGATCTTTCGAGGTAAGAGGTGAAATTGAGTCATAGATGAATGCATTTGGCACACATTCCATGTGTGGGGCTTGGCGACTTCATACGCCAAAGCCGTCACTTGAAACAAACAAACGACCTAGATCGCCCTACAAGAAGTAGTCTTGAGCCTTCCAATAAGGCATCCCATTCAACGACTCAGGTAGTCACACACATGGGTGCAACATGTAAGCTTTCGGGCTCATCCTGATTAGTCAGGTACTAAATGTACTGACCTGGCAGCTCATATTACTATGGTGTCTCCAACAGTGTCTGTCAAGGATAGGGGATTTTGCTCTAGCGCGAGCAATGCTACTGAAAAATAACTGGGAACACCCGTATCGACCCAAGGTCGAAAGGGTTCCACTATCCCAAGAATCTACGCAACGACACCAAGACAAGATAAACCTACTATCAGAAGAATAACAACATTACTCGAACGGTTGAATCGATCACCCATCTCAACACGGTAGGGTAGTACCCTTGTATAATAGACAAGGTTATACGTCCTTCAGGATTCAGAGTTTCATAAACCCCAGAATCCTGTACCAGGAGCTCCACCAATGCATACGCCATGGGTGGGTCCACAATGGTATTTCCATAATCGTCAGCACGACACGTCGGCAGGTATGGCGTCAAACAAATCCACTGGGATGAGCAATAATGAGTTGAGTCTTTCAACTCTTACTAGTCCCGAAGGTATGGGTAATAATATCGCTCACATTTACTCGATCCCTTCAGGTTCGAGATGTATTTGAAATCCCTTTATCGCAAAGACGAGCCTCACCCCGTCATGTGTGGATCATGGGATTTCCTTCCGACATGATTCGAGAGTGGTTAGTCGACCAAAATGCACGTAAAAGGTTAAGGCTGGACCTGGCGTCACTGATGCCTTAGATTTTGAAGAGGCAATGCTCACGAGACGCGCGAGCATATAAAGAGGTCGACACATGATTCGGTCAATTACTCAAACTACGAGATTCGAACTTTAGAGAGATACATGTGCTAACACTAGGACTAGAGTGTCTTAGTATGACTACTGGAAAGTCCGTTAGACACCCGAATTCCCACATTATCGATGGCGACACTACACAACCACTCAGCAACATAACAATAGCTACGTGGGTTTGGGGTAATGTCTTTATCCCGAGGGAACCAAGAGTGAAACAAACGACAAGTTATCACATCATCAAGTCAATCCAACAACTGTAGCAATACGTTCACGGTGCAATACGGCAGTACGGACAACACGACAATGATCGCAACACGTCCGCGAAACACATCAACAACGGAATACCGCATCAGGAGCAGCACAACCACGGAGATGCATCCTCAACAGCGCAACGCAGCCACATGGATACGCAGTCGGCAAAACCGTGCGACTACAAGAATGCACAATCGCTAGGGGTAACACCACAACATGAATTCACGACAACAGGATGACACACAACCTAGCGAGTCCACGATACCTAACTACAAAAAGCTCCATTTCGGTGAGCGCGCACCCCGTTGCGTTTCAGCTCACTTATGGTGACGGAATCCTTATTCGTATCCTCAGCAGCAACCTATACTCCATAGGCTCATTGGTGGGAACAATTGGGTTAATAAAGGCATCTGTCATCATAAAAGAAATGGGAACGATGGGTTCCACATAATTTAGCAGACTTATCAAGCCGATATCGTTCTTAGGGAGAATGACTGTATGCTCGGTATAAGTCACTCGAATAATGGCAACTGCAGCATTAACAGACTCAACCATGCCTGAGAACCATCGCCAACATTAGTCTTGGCAGGAGCCAGGGAATGATAACGAGCGGTTCAACAAAAACCTCAAAGAAAATGGAGTTAAGAACAACGAACTCCATCGTGACAGAAACATGGTCATAGCGGCTTGGCAAGGGTCTTAGAGATATCTATGTCAATGACAATGATCTTGGCAGGAGCCTTCGAAACAACAGCAACATCAAACTTGACAAAAGCCTTAGAAACATCCTCAACACACTCAGTATGAGCTACACTCTCAGTAACGACGACATGATTCGCTTGGGCCATAGAACAATTACAGCAGGAGTAACATCAGGCTCGGTGGGAGCCTTAGACTCATCGCAGTTATTAGATTGGTGGTAAATGGTATCCATAGGACCTAGAAACCAACCTACATCTTTTTTTTAATATAAAAAATATTGGTCACAACGAGAATAGTTGAGGTAGAAGGATCATGATTTATCGAGACACCACGATAAAATAAAAACGATACAGACTCTGGCAATACAGTCGAGTCATCCTTCTCATTAGGTTCCTCTTGCATGTTATTTTGGCACTAGCACCGATAGTCACCAACTGAAATGTCTCTCCGCCACCTAAGCGAGGCCAGTGAACTCTCTTCCTGATAGGCCACGCAGTGAGAGTATCGGAATACGACAAGAGATTTGACAAGTCACATTGTCCATAACGAATGGATCTCGCAATCTTAGTTCATAAAACACCGTGACATAGGGACGCAACGTCTCAATATCTATGGGGATTGATGGAAAAAACTTCGCATCAATTGCCACCCCAAACAGACAACCAGTCTTGTCGTCCTGACGAGGGTAGCGGACGTTCAACATTGCAACATGAGCAATGGAATTGCCGTCCCATGGGTAAGTTTAGTTGACAGAATAACGTGACCACTTCCAGTAGTCCGTTATTTGATTTTTCGAGGGGGATTTCAATGTCAGCCAGAGCGTTCTGTGACACTTGACAATTACGAGTCACACGCTTTACGATTTCGGCTCCCGAAATGTGGTTTCACTCCCCAAGTATTATGACGAATTCAGACGCAAAACGCACGTCGTGACTTTATATTCAATATATATGTATGTCTCCATATATATTAACTGGCTTGGATAAAATCATCTCCGACTCGACTCATTTTACCATATAATTACTTTCCCATTAAGTAGTTATACTAGGATCTTGTCAGTCGAGATTTTATTTTTCCCATAATCGACTCGGCTCACCTTTCCATATATTTATTTTCCCATTAAATAAATATACTATGATCTTGTCGATTCGATATTACATTTTACGACCATCGACTCGACTCACTTTACCGTATAATTATTTTCCCATTAAATAATTATACTAGGATCTTGTCGATTCGACATTACATTTTACAACCATCGACTTGACTCACTTTACCGTATAATTATTTTCCCATTAAATAATTATACTAGGATCTTGTCGATTCGACATTACATTTTACAACCATCGACTCGACTCACTTTACCGTATAATTATTTTCCCATTAAATAATTATACTAGGATCTTGTCGATTCGACATTACATTTTACAACCATCGACTCGACTCACTTTACCGTATAATTATTTTCCCATTAGATAATTATACTAGGACCTTGTCGATCGATATTTTGTTTTACAACCATCGACTCGACTCACTTTACCGTATAACTATTTTCCCATTAAATAATTATACTAGGATCTTGTCGATCGATATTTCGTTTTAAACACCCGACTCGGCTCACTTTACCATATATTTATTTTCCCATTAAATAAATATACTAGGATCTTGCCGATCGATATTTCGTTTTCAACCATCGACTCGACTCACTTTACCGTACAATTATTTTTCCATTAAATAATTATACTAGGATCTTGTCGATCGATATTTCGTTTTCAACACCCGACTCGGCTCACTTTACCATATATTTATTTTCCCATTAAATAAATATACTAGGATCTTGCCGATCGATATTTCGTTTTCAACACCCGACTCGGCTCACTTTACCATATATTTATTTTCCCATTAAATAAATATACTAGGATCTTGCCGATCGATATTTCGTTTTCAACACCCGACTCGGCTCACTTTACCATATATTTATTTTCCCATTAAATAAATATACTAGGATCTTGCCGATTCGACATTGTTGATTTAGACGGGGGCTATCATGCCTTCTAGATAAACATGATCAAACCTATTAACTCAGCAAGGACGATTCTGCCCTCCAATAGGGGAAGGAACGCCTGACCCTCGAAGACAACTTGGGCATGTGTTAGATCAAGAATGACTTACTCACAGTAATAATACAGCAGCACACGGGCAACTAATCTCAATACTGATCCACACAGGGTCCCGTGCTCAAAACGCACTGGTACTGCAGGGACGCACCCTCGGTCTTCACTGGGTTCCAGGTTTAGCATTCCACGCATCGTACCAAGCATTCATCTCTTCGGCAGGCAGTGCATCCTCGTATGTCCGCTCCTTTGAAGAACTTTGTGTGGAGGCATTCAACTCCTATACAAGGAAGTTTTCGTCTCCTGTCCCTATCCGACGCAAGGGTTTACGTCAGATTACTCATATGAATAGACGTTCGAGCTCTTCCGTGTTCGTACCTTAAAGGTAACGTCGAATAAAGCTCATCAGGTTAGCTAGAATCGAAATCAAGGGACATCGACAAAACCTCCCTTTTAACCCGTTGGCCAACCAAAAGCTACGACTGAACCTAAAGAACAAGAATAGTCAAGTCAAGTAGTGACCACCAGTCCCAGCCCTAGCGCCCACCAAGGTTACCGTGCACCACAAGTTATTATTACGTGTGCACCCGTAATGATAATCGGTGTTGCCAGGTAATTTTAGCGCCCGCTAGTTCCAAGCTTCCTGATCCAAAAATAGAGATTTCGCACAATAAAAGACCTAGACTAGCTTCGCCTTCACAACATCAGCAACACGACAACGTCCACTAGCACGATAAAGGTTAGCCCTTCCGATCATCCCGTCCGCAGGTAAGCGGGTGAGTTCGTCGTAGACCACCGCTTCCGCCCCGCTTGTTGATATCGGTAATCGATGCAAAAGTGCGGGCTAAAGTGAAGTGTGACATGACATCCTTACAGGCAAGCTATCTGTACTACTTATATGCATTAACTAGCACTAGTTAGAAAATCGGATCTCTACACAATATAAACATTCACTTCCTTATTTTCTAACATTTTATATATTGACACACCTAGCTAGTCGGTCGGAATTTCCCCTTGTACAATCCATGTACAAATTTCTTTCTTTTCTAAAAATATTTCGTTGTGTTTTATTTTTGAAAACTTTGTTTTCGAGCCAAAACCGGTTATAGTCTAGATTTTTCAAAAATACTAGTTCGCTATAACCTTGGCCCTGATACCACTTCTGTCACACCACGCCAATGGCGGAAACACGTGGCGCGACGCTCGAAAGCATATCAAAGTCAAGATTAACACAAACTATATTTAATTAGAAAAGATCATTATATTAAGATGTCGGGAAGGAGTACCTGGTTTCAAACATTACTTAAAACCACAAACATTAAGTTTTAAAGTGGGGTGTTTCCGTTTATGTCCCAACCCGATGGTAACAATAGATGAAACCCCCAACCAGTGTCCGACATCCCAAATTCCACCGTACTAGCCGCATACCTGTTCAGCACTTAGTTACCTGAAAGATATGTTTAAAAAGACGTCAATATATAAAATATTGGTGAGTTCACAGGTTTTAGTTTCGTAATAACAACATTTTTACATCCTGTGCAGATCCAGCACAAGTTGTGGCCTTTGTAAGGAGTAGCTAGCTCCTACAAACTATGATGATAAGCAATCCCCTGAGTCCCATAACCAAACCAAGACTAATAAATATGCCCTGCTCCAAGTCGTTTCTCGGAACCCAACGACTTAAGTTCAGAATATGTGCACCTCTTGTCTTTACCGGGTTGACGCTATCAACCAGAGGTGGGCCTCGTCAGGCACCAATAGTACTATCCAAATATTCCTTCAGTTTCATTTACCTGAATTAATGGTTACAGTAGCGAGGACCCAACCCCGAGTGGCGAACAAAAACTCAAGTACTCATCATGCCACTTATCACATTTTAACCTTTGAAAACATTTCAACATGTGATAACTTTTGACAAACATATCTTTCCCCCAGTTAAAAACAGTAAAATGGGGCCGTGAAACTCACCTTAATTTCCATGCATAGCTAGCAAATAAAACCCAAAGCTTTGACCGACTTCCTCGTGCCCTATTTACCAATAAAGGACACCTTAAAGTCTATTATATATAAGCCTAGCTTATTTTCCGGTTAAAAGATAGTTTATTCAACTATCTTGACTCGTGTGTACTAACCCGAGTCTTTAAGTGTTTTAACTCGACGAACTGATCGTGACTTGTCATAATTCATGTGTTTACATACACATAGTACCCAAGTTGTGCACCTGTTACTATTCGTGTGTAAACCATGTTGGACTACTACCATGAAACGTATAACTCATCCTGAGCCGTAGCTCGTCTTGTAATCTGGATAAATGTATTTGACTTATATAAGTACTTTTAGAAAAATTCACTTTGAGTAACCATAATATAGTTACTAAAATCAATTAATAACAATTGTTTAATTGTCAAAGACCTTTGAAAGTCGACTACATTTGACCCTCGGTAAGTACTACATATTTGTCTTGGAAATGTTGTGAAAGATTTACCAACAATGTTTCAAACAATCTTGTGAAACAATCATTTGTCGAAGACGTTTCGATTTTGTATAAAACTCACTTGTCAAAACACTTGGGAAATTTACTTACAAAAACATACACGACACATATCAATTTCATTGCGCTTTGAATTTTATAACAAAATTTCGGCAGAGTTTCCTCTGTTTTTGTACGAACCAGACAACACAAGTTGTCTACAATTTTCCCAAAAATCAATCTCCAAATCACAAGACAACAATTTCATTTATCCGCAATTCCATTAAAACGAGACACTATACGCTTCGATAACTTATATAAATACCAAACTTATTTATATAAATATATATATAACAATATATACATATAGTATAGTCCAACATTTTAGTCCGACAACAACATAAGGTCACGCTTTATAAATAATGACAACCACTTGATTTATACATTTCGTGTATTATTTCTTGGTTCGTTTAGCGAGTTAACACCATTTTCGTTCGTATTTATTATTTATAAATTATATACTTGTTTATAAACAATATCAGAAAATAAATACGACAACTAATTATACCATATCGTACGCGCGCCCCGTTCTAACGACACCTTTGACCAGATCTGACCCGTTGACCGCGCATTTGACCGTGCGTTGGTCAGACCCGCAACGAATTCACAGCTGACCCGAGTTGACGGTTTGACTTGTGTGACCAGATCTGACCGAGTTGGCTCAGTTTGACCGGGGTTGACCGGGTTTAACTCGGGTTTGGACCCGATCCAACGATAACCCAAGACCCGAACCCCGATGCCCGTACCGGATCTAACTTGGACTGAACCACACCCAAACCTAGACCCAAGGACCCGGGTCTCGGTCCGAACATCCGCCAAAACCCGACCAGAAACGCCACGAACCACCACTCGAAACCACCTTCTAGACCACCACCGGTCAGACCACTACGACCACCACAATCACCCCCGACATCACCCGAGCAACCGGAACAACTGGATCTGGAACAATCGTAGCCAACCACACCCTTTAACACCTACGAATCACCAAAACCACAACCACCTTCATAATCGGGTCCGGTCAGACCCGATCCGTGCGTCTCCGAGCTCCATTAACAACCACCATCGGCCCTCCTAACCCACGAGCACCACCACCATAACAACCACCACTTGCGAGCCAGCCAAACACCTCTGATCCATCACAATCGGACCACAAAACCCACCAAAACCACCCTTTTTGCTGCTGTTTTCTGCGTGTTTCGGGCTGTAGAACCACCGCACAGCCACCACCGTGGGTGGTGGTGGCCGATCGTTGCCATAGGGAGGGGGGGGGGGGGGGAAGGGAGGTTGCGGGTGAGTGTAAGGGTAGAGAGAGAGAGAGATGCAGATTTTAGAGAGAGAGAGTAGAGAGAGAGAGAGAGGTGCGGCTGATGGAATGAAAAAGAAGAAGAATATTGTGCCCTTTTATACTTAGGGTTAGGGTTGGTGGTTGTGCACCGCGTATCGAACCCGTTTTAAACGAAAACGCCTCGGTTTATTATTAGGCTCGAAAATAAGTTATAAAAATCATTCGGTTTTGTTCGTAATTAAAAACACAACTAAACCGAGCAATTTAGTTATTATTCTCGTAACTCGACGCGTGAAAACGGAACACGCGTTAAAATCGCGTTAATCGACTCGGTTGTGTTATCCTTCATTTAAATGATCCGATAACTTTCGAAATTCAATAAGAAACATTATTTATAATAAATAATTATTCCGAAAGTTTAATAACGGTTAAAACCACACGTTTTGACGTTCGAATCCCACGTCAGTTCCTCTCCGCGTTCTCCAAGACGCTGCGTTTTTGGCCGTTTACCGCGCCGATTTCTCATTCGATCGCATCGATAGTAAATACATGTCGTATTTACATTTATTAGCCTTATGTTAGTCCACTTTGACAAATTTTCACTGATGTCAGTTCGTTACGTTAATTACGCGAAGTCTTTCTTTAAAGGCATCAAGACTTCAACGAACTTTCAAAAGGACATCGTAGGACTCATATCAGCTCAACTAACCATAATTAACCTTAAACCATGTTAATTATTTCTAAAACATGATTAGAATCACGTTAATCGTTGTACGAAATTTGCCGGTTGTCACACCAGTTGTCCAAGACTCGAACCTGGGACCTTGGCTTATTAAAAGAACAAGCAAACCAGCTGATCTAAGTGACCATGTGGTTATTTTTCCGATAAGAATCTTTATAAATGAAATGGCTGCAGGTCATCTTCCCCAATTATACCCAAACCAAACCCTAACCCTCGAACCTTGATCAATTAACCCCCAAAAAGGACATTATAACATAAAAACATTATATGTTTCAGTTTATAGGATCACAATATAACAAATCACCCATGTTATAGGACACTATAAAAGAAAAACATTATATGGGACCATTAATTATCTCAGCCACCCTTTATTATATTGGGATTTGGAATGTGAGATATTAGTGTATTACAGACAATGTTTTAAACTTCGCTTCATGGGTATAGTTTCTTCATCTTATATTTGTTTAATTATATATGTGATTTAACCTGGAATATTAGTATATCACTCTGTTGTCGATTCATTTTATATTTGTTTAATTATATATGTGGGATTTTAAGCAATTTGATTAATTCTTCTTTAACACATAGCAATCTCAGTTTATAGGACACTATAACAGAAAAACATTATAGGGCACCATTAATTATCTCAGCCATCCTTTGTTATATTGGGATTTAGAATGTGAGTTATTAGCGTATTACAAACAACGTTATTTCTGTTATAATGTCCTTTTTGGGGGTTAATTGACCAAGGTTCGAGGGTTAGGGTTTGGTTTGGGTTGAATTGGGGAAGATGACCTGCAGCGATTTCATTTATAAAGATTCTTATCGGAATAATAACCACATGGTCACTTAGATCAGCTGGTTTGCCTGTTCTTTTAATAAGCCAAGGTCCCAGGTTCGAGTCTTGGACAATTGGGTTTTGGTTTTTATTTTGTTTCTTTATAAACAGGTGAATGGACCATAATACCCTCAAACTCAGTTAAGTTTTAACTAGGTTAGTCCCTAATACCTGACATTGAAACAAATTAAAAGGTTAATACCTTAAGCAGAAACAATAAAACCTTAGTACCTTACATTGAAACTAGGTGGAAACCATAAGGACTAACGGTGTAATTTTTTCTCCTTTTAATTACACATGTAATAAGATTCAAAGTCTCTACATAAGTAGTGTCAACTCTCCAATTAATAAATTAATTAATCCTATTAATTGTGTTGTATTATTCTAATATTAGTTTAACTTATATTGGTAATTAATTTTTTTTGATCGGCGAACAACTGTGTGGCAACCACCCTTGCGAGGCACCGTACCCAAGAATCGACTACTCGACCTCCAGCAGCCCCCACCTTCTCCCGATGCGCGGAAACCCGATCCCCAACCGCCCAAAGGCACTACAGTGTTATAGAACTTGGTAAAACCTCGCCGCCCGTCAGATTCGAACCGGCGCCACCCGTATTCGATCTTCACCCGGATACCAAACCATAAATGATGGAAGTGGGGATCGAACCTTTGATCACATAGGTGAAACAAAAGCCACTCCACCATTTGAATTTCAAATTTCAAATTAAAGTTCGAAATGTTTAAATTCGAATTTGACAAAATTTATAATTTTGAATTTTGGTTAATAATTGTAAGAAATTACATATACTAATTATCCTTTTATTTACACAGTTAATATGATTCAAAGTCTCTACATAAGTTGTGTCAACTCTTATTAATACATTAATTGATCCTATTAATTTCCTTATATTATCCTAATATTAGTTTAAATTGGTAATCAATTAAATAACGAATTATCAATTTCAAATTAAAATTTGAAATATTTAAATTCGAATTAGAAAAAAATTCCAAATTTCAAATTTTGTTTAATAATGGTAAAAAATTGCACATACTAATTATCCTTTTAATTACACATTTTGAATGACTTAATCTTTTAAAAAATAACCGCTTGGGTTTGAAAGAAGAAACACGTGTGGTGCTGTGGGATTCGATCCTGGGAAGTGGTCACTTTGCAGCACGGGATTTACCGCTGAAACACTACTCTAAAAAAAAGTTAATAATGGTAACCATTACACCTATTTAAAATTAGTTACAAGTTAAAATTCAAATTTTGAATACAAGAATTTGAATTGATAGATTTCAGTTAAACTTTATAAATATTCAAATATTAAATGTTCAATTTAACTATATAATTTCATGTTTTAATATCTATAATGGTAACAATTAGACTTAATTATAACATTTAATTCGAATTTTGAATGATCTAACTCAAACGGTGTCTTACTTTTAACATTTTATCAGAAATATTTTTCAATACTACTTAATTTTACTAGATAATACTCATCAAATACCATCTGATAACAAGATTCCAGTGAAGTTCCAAAGGCGTCAATTCCCAATATCCGTATGTTTCGCAATGACTATCAATAAAAGCCAAGGACAGTCTCTATCGAAGGTTGGATTGTATTAAGAGACCCCGTATTCTCACATGGCCAACTTTATGTCGCATTATCAAAAGTTAAAAGCATGGCAGAGGTGAAATTACTTATACTAGATAGTGATGGGAATGTCAAAGCTAAAACAAAAAATGTGGTGTATAAGGAAATATTTAGTGATATTTGAATAACATGTGTATTCCTTACTTTTAAATTTTAATAAAATATTTCTACTATATTTTGTTTATAGGTTATACCGCTCCAAATAATTGTTAGTTGTTGAACCGCGTGTCCACGCGCGCAATAGTCTAGTTAGTCAATATCCTAAGCTAGCGTGCGCATGGGTCGGTTTGGTTCTTTTTTTTATCCTTAACCATAACCATAACCATAACCATAACCGCTAATTTTGGTTATAGGCTGTCCTTAACCATAATCATAACCGAACTTCGGTTATGGTTAATCAATTATGAATTTGGTTATGGTTATTCGGTTATTAACCAAAAAGTTCAACTAAAACTAACTTTCGGCAAAAGTTTAAAAATTTAAAGCCAATGGGTTTATAAAATAAAAAAACGAAACCTACAAGGTTGAACTTGGCCTAAGCATTTTTATTTTTATTTTTTACAAGCCAACCAAAACTACATTAGTTTGGTTACACTACAAATGTGTAATCCCCTTTAATAAGATATTTTTCAACAATAAAAAAAACAAATGTAAGTCGATGATTACAAGTTCAATTTATCATCAAATTAAAAGGGCATTTACAAAGACTTAACATATTTATCAATTATTATTATAATTCCTCTTTATACCAATCATAACCGTTCACTTTTTTACATCTTCCCACAATCAAAGTTATTTTCATCTTTCTTCTCGGTTACTTTCTTCTTCGATCAGGTAGTATTTCTTTCTTTTCTTTTTTTCCTTCGATTATCCTTCTAAGCCATGGGTGCTAAAAAGGATATGGGGATTAGTTATTCTCACATTACACAAGAAGAGGTTGAGGCTTTTTATGAAGAATGGGGTATCGATTTATCGTTCAATCCAGTGGCTCCGGGTTTAGATAAATCGGCCGATCAGTGTCCCTCTGGTTTCGTTCCTCTTTATTGTCGTCACTTTGAGTTTTCTAACCTTCGCCATCTGTTTTCTATCTTTGTCTTTAATGTTTTGGAGTATTATTGTGTATCCTTTGGTCAAATACATCCTCATGGTCTTTCTAGGGTTTTGCATTTTGAGGTTGTATGTTGGGTGTTGGGTTACGATCCATCTCTGTTGATGTTTCATCGTTTATTCCATTTGACCAAGAATGGTATGACACCGGTGAACGATCTAGGTCAACATCCGTACGCATTTTACTTATTTTGTCATTACATGTGCTTAATTAGACATTTTGTACACACTATACCCCCCAGTCTGGTAAAGCATGGGTTATTGGGAAAACTCGATAAATTATCCGTTTATGCATACAACACCCGGACTATACGAAACAATTGGAGTTGAATAGTCAAGCCAATCACAGGCTCAACAGAGAGCAACCGGATACCCGTTTAGCACACAATACAAAACCACAATACACGTGACAGTGCCTAAGTGGAAAGTTACACAATCCACCCAAACCCGAATAATCACAAAGTGTTTTATGAGATTACCACTCACTAACACATGATATTTCCTCACTAACACATGTAAATGGATTGCAAATATTATCATGTGTTGATACCTAATAACATGTGTTCACAATTAATGGAAATCAATACATGTTAATATCGTCATCAAAACTAAGTTAAATTTTGGCCTTAATGACCGATTACACCTCATGACATAAGTTGATATTATCCAACAACACATGTGTATTCAATATTAACATGTGCATGGACAACATATCTTATATTATTGTCTATTAACACGTATTATTAACTTGGAATCGACCAAATACACGTGTATTAACACTCCAAATCTATTCCTAAAGCCTAGATAACCAATGGTTTCAACAACACATGAGCACACTCACAACTAATGTATATACCCGTAGACACACACACACACACATATATACACATATACAAACACACACTAACGGATCACACCCAAGGGACACACAAGAAAAATCCATCTCTATCTATCACTATCATCTAGATTATGTACAAGGATCATGACAACCATGCTTCTTCCTTTGATCTTCCTTTCGACCGATGACACAACACCCACACAAGACAAATATCCAACCCAAGTGATAGACACCTTATACGAAAATAGTTAATGCCTTGACAAACCTCCTTCCTATGTGGGCTTGCATTCCAAATAAACCATGGATTTCCTTTTTGTCCCTACCCTTCGGCCGATCATCCACAACTCACCACCAAAGCTTTGTCTAGCACTTATACAACAAAGGAAACAACACAATAAACATGGAGCTTTCCAAGGCATGACACCATTCCCTCTTTAACTACCAAACAATCGGCCCATGAGATCATATAACAACCATCACTATCATTCCTATATATATCCACAATTTGGTGAAGGCTAGAGACAAAAATCTATGTTCCAAGTGTGGTCACTATCATACCTTGTCACCACCTACATTCGGCTAGCAAACATGTGACATCCGTCACCCTCTCCTTTCATCAAATTGTCAATAATAGTCCTTCAAATATTTTCTTTTTTATTTTAGTCTCTATAAGTTTTGTCGTTTTCAAATTTAATTTTAGAGCGCACTCAAAATTTATCATTTACATTTATTATGGACCGTGCCTATGTTTTAAATCAAATGCGTATGTTGAAATGTTATTCAGAAGGTAAATTATAAAAATTTCAAGTTTTAATAAAGTTTTAAAAACATTTTAGCTTAAGTTGGTTAACTTGGTTAGTTTATATAAAGGAAAAACTAACTAGATTATAATAAAACTAACCTAAATTAAATTAGAGGGGTCAATTCTGTAAATTACTCAAAGTTTCAAAAAAAACAAAAAGGCTCCTGCCTCCTTCTTCGTTTTTCCGGTGATGTGTCGCCGGCGGCGACTCTACTCCGGCGAATTGTTTAAACGTATTATTTAATGTTTTTCATTGATTCCGAACATTTCTCCACAATTAACCAACGTTTTCCAATCAATTAATCATGTTAATAACGAGTTTTTATGGGTTATTAATCGAGATTATATATGTAACCGGCCGGAACTTTTAAAACTCATTTAAACGTTACTTTGATCGATTTATATAAAAATTGGTCTTTCCATTCGATTCCTGCACCCATTGTTGTACTAAACCCACTTATAAACCACAAGAAATCGTTTGTTGAAGCCTTTTTCTTCTCAGTTTTGTGTTCGGTTCATGTAGCCTTAATTTCGGATTCAATCATACTTGTAAGTTCGTTTTTTTGTGCCATTATATTTGTCGAGTCCTTATGACTAAAAGCCCCTTAATTTTCGTAATCCAAATGTGCCTGAAATGGATTATTGAATTTTGAATAAGGATTAGGGTTCTTGGCTAGAATATTGGGGAAGAAGATGAGCTTTTGTTATTGTTTAAATATAATTCTGTTTTAATCAAAACAACAAAGGGATTTCTTGGTCTAGTGGTTGAGTCCCTTGTTTCTTAAACCAAAGGTCACCGGTTCGAAACCCAGGCACCCCACCCTTTTTCTGATTTTCCCCCCTTTTTATATTCCATTATTAATTATTTATTTTAATTATTTAAAATTCATTTAAACTTAGAATATTCCAAATAAATTCATTTTTGCTTCAAAAATCATAAAAATTTAGGTGTAGCTTCTTGACATCTCATAGAAAATTATCATATTTTTATTTTCTGAAAAATATATTATTCTCGTATTTTTATTAATTTAATTTGTTTAATTCATAATTAATTGATTAAAAATTCATTTTTAATGATTTTTATCTCAAATTTTTTGATAAATTATTTCTAATCATCATGAACTAAAATAAAAATTATTGGTTCAGAAAACATTTCTTTTTATTGATTTTCCTATTTTTAATCATTTAAACATGATTTAAATTCATTAAATCTGTTTTAAATGCAAATAAATTGAGAAAATTTATGAGAAAATTATTTTCATTGATTTACATCAGAAAGCATTCATTTTCTATAAAAAAAATAATATTTTTGGATCATATCTTGTATTTTTAGTCTTATTTATGCTATTTAACATCTATTTTATAAATACTTTTCTTATAAAATAGAAATCTTCTTATGTTTTAAAGTCTTGATTCTCATTTTTTGGGTCATTGTGTAACTCATAATTATTTGTTCAAATATTTATGATTATTGCATTTATTTACAATAATTTAGTTAAAGTAATTAACTAAATTATTTTTTCTTAATTTTTCAAAACATATTTTTATCTAAATATTCAATTGGTAATATTTATATTACTAAATCATAACCATAGATTTTTACCATATTATTTTTGTGATACATATTAAATTGTTTATTACAAAAACTCTAATTCCCCAAATCGACTTAGCAACCCTAATGCCTTATATCCTAGATACCTTAGACTTTTAAGACATTTCATTTATTAGTATTCCTATACATTATAGGTAGAATTCTTCGGAATTCCCATTTCTTAACTCACGTCAGCTTAAGTTGGATTTTGATCGCTTTCGCAAATTGTGAGTATATCTTTCCCCCTTTTCATGTTTTACACTTTTAGGGCTACTCATGTACCTTATGTCAAATTACTATTTATTTTCACTAAGTGCAATTCTCATGTGTGTTTGCTTTGTGTTACTTTGTGTATCTGTGACTTGTCAAAATCATTAACCGTTGCGGCCTAGCATTTCAATGAATAGTACTATGGTATATACCCCTTGTGGCTCTGTTGAGAGACCTTGGTCATTGCTATGTGTTTCATTACTACTGTTAATAGCGCATACTATATATAGATTTCATTTCATTTTCATAGGGTTGATTTTGACCCGGATACTACCTATTGCATAATTGCAAACAATATATAACACATGAATTGCTAAACACTTTTTCTACTATATGTATTCAAAACAGGGTATGCTCACCAATACATTTTTGTATTGACCTATACTATTTTTGTACATGTTTCAGGTTATTCATGAGACACTTTTTAAGCTTTTGGAATTTATACTTAGATTTTTTTGGATTTATTGTATTTCAGTTTAGATTGTTAGTTGAATCATTGTATTTTTATATCTCATTTCAATGTAATAAACTATTTAATCAATGTATCAATATTTACACTGTAGTACCATGAGCTATTGAACAATCGTCACTACGTGACACCTCGATGTTTTCGCCATCGGTTGGGGTGTTACAGATTGGTATCAGAGCCATGGTTATAGGGAATTAGGTTATTAGAATGCCTTTTAGCCTAGTCTATAACTAAGCTTACTTTCACGAGTCCTCTTGTTTATATTTCTCTTATTTCTTATATTTTCTTTGAAGATATTTTCGCAATGATTCTTTCTCGTTATTCTTTCGATATTTTGCTTGGAGAAGAAGACAATCGTATTTCAGAAACGAAACGATATCACCGAGTTAGGAGTGACATCCATACCTTGGTGATTAGTTTCACTCCTCTATATGTTATACATCTTTGGAATATATCTTTGGGATAGGAGTGACATCCAAAAAGAAACTTAACCACTAAGCTAGGGGTGATATCCTTAACTTAGTGACTGGTTTCACTCCACTATAGTTTTCAATTTTGAAATACATCTTTGAGTTAGGAGTAAAATCCATATCTCAAGGATCTATTTCCACACCTCATTTTTAATCTCACTAAAGTTTTGGAATTCACTAGTGACGGGGCACGTGCAATCTGGAAGGGTGAGCGCCTGTATCCTGAGTTTTCTGTCTAGGTCTGGTATTTCGTATAAATCCCGATCAAACGAGGGACCCGTATACCTACCTGGGAACTCTTAGGATGAGCATTCACTTATAGGCTAAAGTACACAGCATTCACTTATAGGCTAAAGTACACCCCCACAAGTCACTAGGAAATTTCAAATACTTGGGTCAGTCAAAGTTTCCTATGGAAACAATCCCAATGTTTTATGTTATTGATACTTATGTTTTGTTTATCATTTGAAGACTCAATTTCATTGCTTGTTGTTTCATATGCTATTATTCATTGATCATTTGATTTTGGATTTTTCATCATCATTATTAAAACTTTTATCTGTTATATTATCGCATTGAAACTTACCCTATTTCATGTATGCTTTGTGACTTTTACACCATAAGGCATCACTCCTCTTTTGCTAAAACATTTTTCCATGACTTAAATTTTTAAACTTTATGTTTAATCTCGTCAACATCCTGATTTTGGGGAATGTTGCCTCATTACACAGTTAAAAATGAAAATGGTTTCCCAAACATGTTAATCAACCTATTTTATACCATCATGTTTATAAACTCAGTTGATCGATGTCAAAGTATATCCCTAAACTATGACCTTATTGCATCCGCTTGTGTATCCACAATACTCTCAACACAATATATCCTCCTTTACTCAATACTAATTTACCAATATAGCTACACCCAGTCTCCTAAGCCATAGCCAACTATCATTAGTTAACTCCTCTTGGTCAGACTAAACTCGACTAAACTCATACATATATGCTTATATACTCGATATACATTGATACATTACCTTCTAAAACGAATAACCTAGAAATTTATCTTGTTTTCTTTTCACAAAAGCACAAAAACCAAATACCCAGTTGATGCCTTAACGATTTTTACAAACAAACGGTCTTTCAATGTATAAAATTTGTAAAATTTTGACAATTCAAGGTTTCAAGTTTACCCAAATCCTAATGGGTGACATTTAGATTTTCTCAAAACATTTCACAAAAATTGGAAATTTTCAACCTTGGTGAAATTTAACTTACAAGTTAAAGAAATACTTATATTTAATACCCAATTTTCCAAAAAAAAAAAAAAAAATTGTCTAGGCATCTGGGATCATTCACAACCTCATATGTATCCTACCCACACTTTTCAAATGTTACCAAGGAGAATCTACCCAAACCAAACCATATTTTCCATTACCTTCAAATTACTCATAAACTTATACTATATTATCAAATGACGAGCTGACTCACTCAATCAATGCGGTACGAGAAATTGTGCCCTGTGAACTTTCAACGTTGAATTGAGTTTTTAAAGCTAGGTCATCAACTGATACTTGAGACTTGAAACTTATCCAATATTCACAACTCTTATCATTTCCATTGCTATGACTCGATCTTCTTTTAAAATTTAAAGTCTATTTTCAGAAATGTTATAGGTTTCACATTCACATCATTTCAAAGCCTCAAATTTTTTCTAAAAATTTTGGAACTCTATGTATGACAAATACGTTGACTTTTTGTCATTTTAAATCTTGGTCTTTTGAAACACATTAAATTTATACACACTTCATGAAATGGTTTCATCTTGCATTTTATCATTTGTTTTGCATATTTACAAGGCAAATGTAAACCTTCTTGTTCCAACATATGTTTTTTGGAAAAGAAATTGGTGACTGATAATATGCCTTATAACACTTTTCAACTCGACTTCTCGTAAACACATGAAAATGTGTACTTACGAAGACTTCTCATGTGAAGTTGTTTTGAATCTAAAACATTCTTTGATTTCTAAAAAGTTATTCTTATGCATTACTACTATTCTTTCAACTATATCACAAAGTTCGAGTAAACGACGTTTTATAAACGAAAATTTATCTTTTTACAGTTGCACGCTCTCAGTCGCAAAACTTTTGGTCTAACAAAATATTGGACATGACCTCATCGGAATGTTGCTAATCGTCTTTTATCGTATAATGCATATATGCAAAACTACTAAATTTAAACCCTCATGCCAGTAAACTATACGTTTGTTCCACGCACTCTCATTTGTAGTAAATTTCATAATTTTATTCTTACACCATTTTATTTATAGTTATGTTCACGCATTATTTTATTTATGATTATTCTCGCATTATTCTTTTACCAGTGTTTATTCTTATGCGTTATCTGCGGTTATTCTCGCACTATTTATTAGCAGTTATTCTTACATCACTGATTTTGAACTTTGATCGTGATTTACTCGATTTATGTTACATCATTCTTTCAATCGAAATTTTATGCTATACTTATATACTTTTTCATGCAGCGCATATTTTCCTATTTTGAGCAAAACGCTGTTATACTTTCTCATTATTTTGTTCAACACCATGGTCCATAAACATACTAGTTGATAACTCGTATGAGATCTAAGCCGGTGCCCACGTACGACTCGGGTTGGAGTACTTCTCTAATCCAAGGGGAACGGTGTAATCCTTAGAGTCTATCGATATGAGTGTTTAGTGCCAAACGATTTGAACAGAATTTGACCGGTTAATTGCACGGGTGAACCCGAAAGGGGAAGGACCGCTAACCGTGCTTGATACTTACACATTATTCTTATTACAGTTAAAGGGTGAACCTCTAACCATGTTATGCTTGAATATTATTTCATTGCTGTATCTATTGTTTAATGCTATAAATGCATCATTATGGTGACTCTCCACATAAATAACTCCCATCTCCCATTAGTTTAGTATTAATGTATATGCCTTATAAATAGTGGCATTTGTATCTCATCTATGGACATCAATAAGAACATACTTCTCTCATTCTTCTTACGATTCTCTATATTGCTAATAGGTGTAGTTGTTTTACAACACGTTATTAGCACGAATTGCTTTCGGAATCAAATCGCTTTTGGAGTCGAATCGCATTATCATAAGGTAAGAAGATAACTCATGTATTTGATAAACTTGTGATTTTGCTAGTGTGAAATAGGTCTGTATCGCCATGCCTTCTGTTCGGTTCTGGAGAACAAAATCAACAATTAATTTGGGCTGACCAAGGCACACCTAAACATTATACACCACCATACGTTATTGCGTGAAATAAGACAAAACATTCTACACCGCCATACGCTGCAAGAACTGTCATGACTTCTTGTGATTCAAAAACTATGGTAACCATTCCTTATCAATGTTTTGTTTGAATCTTAATCAGTTTTTTTTGGAAAATAAGTACTCGATATAGGAGATTTGCATGGAACTCAAAATTTGCTAGCGACGTGAGTTAGTTTGGTGACCTATGGAATTTAGGGAAGTCGAATGAACCTTAAACAAAAACTCTTTAATTATTTTTGGGCTTGTCAACTATCTAGTCTCATAATTTTCTCAATAAATACATTAGTACATGACTTTAATTTTTTGTTACAAATTTGGAGGATATTGATTGTGGTATGAATTAGTGGGTTATTTAAACCATGGTTATCATATTGAGACAAGTCATATCTTATTTTGTTTTGGTAAATTTAAATTTAAACTTACTTTTATATTCTGTGATATAAACTTCAAGTTTGATTAAGATTCTAAAATTCCATAGATGTTTGATGTCACAATTAATGTAAATATGTTTATTTGGAATATGTAGTTGTTTAATAGCGCAATTGATTCTGTTAATAGGAATACTTGAAAAAATAAAGTGGACTTTTAGTACTATGCGCATATATGGATTTTAGTATAGATCGATTTGATAGAAACTTAATATTTGTGAGCATGCCAACCGTCAGTGGTTTATATATGTACCTTGTTTTATTTATGTTTATTGTAATTACATTATTATGATTTTATTGTTATTGATAATTAAAGTGTAAAATGGGTAGAACTAGTGGTTCTTAATATCAATTGATGTTCACAATTGCAATCTTATTAAATTTGTCATAATAATGAATATAACTTGTTTTATACGACCATATAATGTTGAAGATTGCATAATAGTTTCTATAGATATTTAAGAATGTTATCATATTCATGTTTATTAATAATATTTGAAATGTATTTAGTACATCATGGTACATTTATATATTGTTTAGAATAACAAAACTTATTATTATTATTGTTATAAAAAGGCATACCTAGGGGTGAGCATTGGTCTAGAACCGACCCGACCCGATAAGACCCGAACTGACTGGAAGCAATAATCAGAACCGAATTACAAACCTATAAATAGGTTCGGTCCTCGGTCCAAGGCATTTCGGTTCTGTCGGTCTTAGAAACAAGACCCGACCCGAGAAGACTTGAAACTAGAATAATTAGTTCTTCTGTTTATTCAAAAGTTCAAGGATAGTAATCATGAGAATACCAATAGAAAACCTTATAATCCTATTGTCATAAAAGAATGATATTTCTTATGAAGACTAAAAAGATAGAAACCCATTGCAAGGAACTTATCAACCTGATAAATTACCCAAACACCATTATCATAACACACTAAAAGGTCTTCTTATGAAGAAATCCAATGCAACTAACAAGTAAAGCAACTATTTTAACCCATGTTATTACCCTAAAGCTTTTTTTTTTTTTTTTTTTTATCTTGGAATAAATTGATCTAACTTAAATTTTCCTTTATGATCCAACACATACATTTCGAAAACCCAAAAACACATATTTCCAATTCTTTTGTATTCTTTATTCCTTGTGACTATAAATCATCACACTGTTAACTAACAAATGTATGACCACTATACTTCGGCACTTGATATCCGATTCATATTCATTAAGGATTGATATCATGAGTTCACTCCTGATTATATATCATTAAATCTATTAAAAACCACCAGCCTGCCCACTCCAACAACGATTAGGCATAATGGATTAAATGGAGCATCATTTTCCCTATTAATAACAAGAATAGTGCATCCTCTATCCAACTCCCTGGTGTCCAGTTCATCAAAAATATTAAGCATAAGCTATCCAACTAATCAAATAGAAGATATTTGCACAGCTCATCAAAACTTGAGTATTGTCAGCCGAATTCATCAGCAACTAACCAGACAAGACCTTCAAGCTACAATGTAACGATCCCACATCGGTTGGGAAGGAGAACTAACACTTCTTTATAAGAGGTGGGATACCTTCCCTATCGTGACGCGTTTTGGCGTGGGAATTGCCTATGACCAATGCAAAATCGGGACATGCCCGGACAATATCGCGGTACGGGAGTGGGCTGTTACAAATTAACGATCCCACATCGGTTGGGAAGGAGAACTAACACTTCTTTATAAGAGGTGGGATACCTTCCCTATCGTGACGCGTTTTGGCGTGGGAATTGCCTATGACCAATGCAAAATCGGGACATGCCCGGACAATATCGCGGTACGGGAGTGGGCTGTTACAAATGGTATCAGAGCCAGGGCCGGGCCGTTGTGCCAGCGAGGACGCTGGGCTCCTTAAGGGGGTGGATTGTAACGATCCCACATCGGTTGGGAAGGAGAACTAACACTTCTTTATAAGAGGTGGGATACCTTCCCTATCGTGACGCGTTTTGGCGTGGGAATTGCCTATGACCAATGCAAAATGGGGACATGCCCGGACAATATCGCGGTACGGGAGTGGGCTGTTACATACAAGATAATCTTAACACTCTAAAAATTACATATTTATATTAAAATTAATCAAACTTGACTAACACATGCTCAATCTGCAACTTGCAGGTCGTTAATTTTAGAATTTATTTTCGGTCCATCGGTTTTTTCGGTTTCAATGTGTTCCTGGACCAACCCGACCCGAGAACCGGATTGAAGGAAATTACTGGACCGGCTACAAAACCTACATAATAGGTTTGGGTCGGTTTCGATAGATTTTCGGGTCGGTCCTCAGTTTTTTCGGTCCGGTCCAATTATGCTCACCCCTAGGCATACCCGATCATATGTTATTAAAACATGTAGCAACTTGATGGAGATACATATTTGTTTATGTTTCAAACTAGAGTGACAAATATTTGCATATATCATATACTTGTGATTGGTTTCACCTTGATAGGTTAATTCATAAATTATATACTTGCTTGCAAGTGATGAAAAGAATCTTATTTCATAAAGTTCTATGATAACTTGTTTTATATGGTAACATGTACGTGTTGGCATAAGTTGATTTTATGGCATGGCTTGTATGTTGCATGCAATTAGTTATTTATATAAATGATATTGAATAGAACAACTTAAAGAAAGTTATGATGTATTATTGGTGCTCTCATGAAAGAGTATAAATAAACTTAGATATATGACACCCGAAGTGTTATACTCTTGAAATCTTATGATTGATCTATAGAAGGTCGTAAGATAAAAGACCGATAAATCGTACATGACTTGATCATGTAATTACTTCTCAATTTATATTATGTTGTGAGAAGATTGTTAATAAGAAAATGTGGTTAGATTTTTTTTTCTATTTACCACATGTGAGATATGATCATGAAGTAGCAACATTCTTGAGAGAATATGATAAATTTGAAATGATCTTATACTCGTGTGACAAAATAAAGAATGAAAAGCTATGAAGCTTGTTTTGATATACTACATTCCCTTAAGTGAATGTGACTATACATATTATCATTATGATCATGGACATCATTGAGAAGTTAAATTATGGGCATATTATAATAATGTGATGGAAAATGATCGATGTAAAGGTAAAGATCATGTACATAACTAAGGAAGTTGTAATGATTCCATCATGAAAGTTTTGTGGTTATCTGAAGTGAATGTGATGATATAAGTATCAGTGTAAAGTCCACAATCATGGTAATTGAGGAAATATAATTACTTCTCAATTTTATATGGGAAAATTGGATAGAACGAATTTTACTTGTCATACCTCAAATACGCTCCTGAAGTAGCAATACCATTAAAATGGTATGGAAAGTTTGAAATGACTCTATTCTTATGTCCAAGAAAATAATAAATCTTGGTTGGTTTTACTCCATTTCTTGAAGTGAATGTGATTATATAACAATAATTAAAATTGTCATGATCATGGAGATAATTGAGAAAGTTGCAATATGGTCATAGTGTGATTAACCATCAAAGATTATAATAATAGCCAAGTTAATAATTAGATGAATCATCAAAAATGCAATAATGATCATGTTACTAATGAGATTGACCACCACACGTGGCAAATAAAATGAGTGATTATGTAACATGATGGTTTGAACATTAAAGTTACAATACATTCTTTCATATCTTATGTTTTGTATTACATACGTGTAAGTAATACATATTCGATCATAAACTAGAAGTTTAGTTTATGGGTCATAATTATTTAATTAGTTGGCATGACCAGTAAGACCATACCGAGTCGATGATGATGTGAACATAATGAAGAGCTTAAAGATTCTTCAATTTGATACATAGCATGTAATGTTTGCTCTTAAGTGAAATGATATATTTGTCATATAAAGTAGGGTGAGTATCACTATATATTTTGGAATTGATTAAAGGATACACATATCCTAACATGATACCATTTAGTATTTAAAATCGATGCATCGTCTAAATGGTTATCAAGTGCACAACCTGAAGTTTGTGTGATATATGGCGTAGCTAATAAGATATCAAGCACATTATTCCAAAATGGCATATTTGGTGAATTCAATTCCTAAATATTGAAATACTAGTAGCTTATGTTCATACACATATTGCTTTCATTGAGATGGTCACTAAAACGTCTACTATTGATTGCAACGTCAATGATCATGAGAGCAGAAGTTTATATTCGATTTTACATGCAGTAACATTTATTCACATCAAGCCAATACGTGGTAAAAGTTTCTCCCCATTATAGTTGGTTTTTGGTCATGAACCAAATATTGCCCATCTAAGATTTTTGTTGTGCGACATATATTGAAATTGATCCACCACGATGCACTGAGATGGGACCTTAAAAGGTGATTGGGAATATAAGATGATTTATATAGCCTTCAACAAGAGATTTATTTACATCTCAATTAATTGATATCCATCTCAATGTATTAACATTCCCAACATCAGGGGGGATAAAAGGCAGTTGGAAATAGAAATGAGTTAGAATGAAATATCATTGATCCTCGTACTAAACGATGTGAACCAAAAATTCAAAGGATAATTCATTCACGGAGATTAGCAAATTGATTACCAGATGCATTAACTGGCCTAAATATGATGAATAGCTAATCAAGTCACATATACCAACTGCTAATGCTCCATTTACGATGAGTGTCCACGAAGGACAATCATATATTGGCAATAAGCCTACTGCATGCCTAAAGCGTGGTAGACTAGTCGATTCCAAAGAATAAAAAATCCTCGAGAAATTGGAGCAAGTAATCAAGATGGTCAAGTCGAGGTTATAGTAAAATGGTCTCTTGAAATGACATTAGACATGATGGTTCCAGAAGAACCTCAGGTACCTGAAAATAAAAAGATCTCGTTATATAGTATCATGTCTACGAAATGTATGGAATCGAAAGAAAATCGACGTCGTTATAAATTTTATGTAATGTAGCGCTTGAAATGAGGATCAAGATTTAAGATCTGCCTATGAATGAATACAAAGAAATGATTGGCCAAAATTGAAAGATGCAAATACGGCAGAGTTGAATTCTCTATAGAAAAGGAAAATTTTGGACCAGTAGTCCATACAACAAAATTTGTAAAACATAAAGATATAAAAAGGTCTTTTTACGAATCAACATTTGAAAAGAAAATGATATAAGGTAAAATTGGTGACACAAGAATTTCGCAAGGACCCATAATTGATTATGATGAGACGCATTCTCCAGTGGTGGATACAATGATTTTTCATTATGTTATTAGTCTGGTAATGCAAAAAGAGAATTGAAATGCGTCTAATAAATATCATGACTTACTTGACACTGAAAGTTTACATGAAAATACCCGATGAAGGATTTAATGTGTCAAAATCTTGTAACGTAAGTTCTCGAGAACGTTATGATCGGAATAAATAGATTCTATTCTGAATACGTTATGTTTGTTATATGATTGAATTGAATATTAGTGGAACTCCTCATGAGTATCCTAAAGCAACTGAGTGCTTAAAAGGTAATATGAAACATTGTAAGATGTAATTATTGTGCACCAATACACCATAGGTGATAAACTGAACCTGGTGATTATGATACTTTAATGTATAAGAATGGTACAATATATATTGGAGAAATAGATGTTATTGTTCTTCCAATTGAAGAGTTAATGCACTTGCGTAATTGGTGAAGATGGAAAAGTCTTTGATGGATTGATGATTCCTGCAGCATTGATATCAATACCTTAAGAAGTATTGTGTAAAGGTAATATAATATGTATGGACTAAAATAAGGGGGTTGAGTGTTTTAAAACTCATGAGATATCCCGATAAAGAGCAACATAAGTTTGATTGTATTATCCTGCTTCTATCAAAAGTTTTCTCTTAAAAGTTCACTCGCAGTTTACAGTGATAATGTCTGAGCATTATCGAGAGACTCTGTAGAACTTTTAAAAATGGGATTTTTGAAAGTCCTTGACATAGTGCACTTGTTGCTTGACCTATAATTCGAGTATATATGTAATGATACGTTTACCAATCCATCAAAGTATATCTTGTAAATATAGTGAACATTTTACCATAGACATAGCTCATATTTAAAGTGCATTAAAGTTGTCCAATTACTTGATATGACAAATTATTCATTTCATCTCCTATCAAAGTAGAGATTTTCACTCTAGAAGTACCATAGTTAAATATATATGTACATTAGTATATGTCTTGCTAGTTATGCATGATTATTATATCTTCCGCATTAACTTATTATCATAATATAGTCTATATCAAGGGAGGAGACACCAGAATTAGTTAAAACAAATACTTCAGGTATGAGCGATATTTGATTATATTTCACTAACCCATGCAAACAAGTTTGGTCATTCTTGTAGATGCAGGGAATATGAAACATCACATTTGTTGATCTTGTGACACTTATTTACGAGAGGAGGCAACATTAGTTCAATTTAAAGAATTGCACTTATGAGAGCAGGGACTAAAATTCTGGAATAAAGATCATACATCAATGATTCAACTCAAAGATTTTCACGTCAAGTGATCAAGAACGCAAATCATTGACTACAAAACTTTGAGCAACTTTCTTAGAAGATCGACACCATCATTCAAATGATACATATTAAAATGAAGGGGAATATTCGACACGTTGCACTCTTTTTCCCTTCACTAAGTTTTGTCCCATCGGGTTTTCTTAGTAAGGTTTTTAACGAGGCAATACACCTGATCCAGAACTATCAGGGGGAGAAAATACGCGTTGCACTCTTTTTCCCTTAGCTGAGGTTTTTTCCCACTGGGTTTTCCTGGCAAGGTTTTTAACGAGGCAACATCACCAAGCGTGTTAATTAAAAATAATACACTATAGTAATCCATCATGTGGATAGTCAAGGGGGAGTGTTATAAATGCATCATTATGGTGACTCTCCACATACATAACTCCCATCTCCCATTAGTTTAGTATTAATGTATATGCCTTATAAATAGTTGCATTTGTATCTCATCTATGGACATCAATAAGAACATACTTCTCTCATTCTTCTTACTATTCTCTATATTGCTAATAGGTGTAGTTGTTTTACAACATTTAACATATTTTGGTTGCACGCATTTGTTTCTTGTATTACTTATGTTAGTGTTATGGAAAAGCATAAAACCCTAGTGTAAGGTAAATCGATGATTACGGTCCGGAACGCAATAATGGGTTTACAGGTACATGGGGGTGGTGTGTGATTCTACTTAGGCTATTGGTGGATAATCAGTACGAGTACAAAGTATCAGTAGTGTTGTGGGTTAGTTGCGGTACACCCTATATATAAGCACGAGCGATACTGCGGAAGCGGACTAGGAGTCTAACCAAGAACCTACCCCATTATGTTATATTGCTTTTTGGGCTATTTAAATAGCGTTGGGCCCGACCTCTTTAATAGGTCGTTGACCAACGGCTATCATTTTGATAAGAACGTTCTTACACGAACTTTAATTCGTCTTCCTGGAGTCTTTCTTTTGACAACCCACACAGAAAACTCAAACCTTGTGTACTCTTACACCCTCGATTATTTGGATTCTTGTTGCTTACCCTGTTAAAGTTCAGCAAAAAAAAAAAAAAAAAAAAAAACTTTTCTAAAGTAGGGGAGACTACTTTCATCAGTGTCTCAGCCCTCACCAGTTACACATTCTGAAAACCTTTCACAACTTCCTAACCTCGGGTCAACTGTCAAAGATTTTGAAACTTTGACTTTAGATATTAAACCACTACTTTAACTTTTGTCAAATCATGAGTGATGAAAATTTTAAAACCTACTTTTACAACGCCTTTTGTTTCATATAAACCTCCACTTGAAAGAAATTTCGAGATGAAATTTTCTAAAGTAGGGGAGACTGTGACATCCGTCACCCTCTCCTTTCATCAAATTGTCAATAATAGTCCTTCAAATATTTTTATTTTTATTTTAGTCTCTATAAGTTTTGTCGTTTTCAAATTTAATTTTAGAGCGAACTCAAAATTTATCATTTACATTTATTATAGATCGTGCCTATGTTTTAAATCAAATGCGTATGTTGAAACGCTATTCAGAAGAGATATTATAAAAATTTCAAGTTTTAATAAAGTTTTAAAAATATTTTAGCTTAAGTTGGTTAACTTGGTTAATTTATATAAAGGAAAAACTAACTAGATTATAATAAAACTAACCTAAGTTAAATTAGAGGGGTCAATTCTGTAAATTACTCAAAGTTTCAAAACAACAAAAAGGCTCCTGCCTCCTTCTTCGTTTTTTCCGGTGATGTGTCGCCGGCGGTGACTCTACTCCGACGAATTGTTTAAACGTATTATTTAATGTTTTTCATTGATTCCGAACGTTTCTCCATATTTAACCAACGTTTTCCAATCAATTAATCATGTTAATAACGAGTTTTTATGGGTTATTAATTGAGATTATATATGTAACCGGCCGGGACTTTTAAAACTCATTTAAACGTTACTTTGATCGATTTATATATAAATTGGTCTTTCCATTCGATTCCTGCACCCATTGTTGTACTAAACCCACTTAAAAACCATAAGAAATCGTTTGTTGAAGCCCTTTTTTTCTCAGTTTTGTGTTCGGTTCATGTAGCCTTAATTTCGGATTCAATCATACTTGTAAGTTCGTTTTTTTGTGCCATTATATTTGTCGAGTCCTTATGACTAAAAGCCCCTTAATTTTCGTAATCCAAATGTGCCTGAAATGGATTATTGAATTTTGAATAAAGATTAGGGTTCTTGGCTAGAATATTGGGGAAGAAGACGAGCTTTTGTTATTGTTTAAATATAATTCTGTTTTAATCAAAACAACAAAGGGATTGCTTAGTCTAGTGGTTGAGTCCCTTTTTTCTTAAACCAAAGGTCACGGGTTCGAAACCCAGGCACCCCACCCTTTTCTGATTTTCCCCCTTTTTTATATTCCTTTATTAATTATTTATTTTAATTATTTAAAATTCATTTAAACTTAGAATATTCCAAATAAATTCATTTTTGCTTCAAAAATCATGAAAATTTAGGTGTAGCTTCTTGACATCTCATAGAAAATTATCATATTTTTATTTTCTGAAAAATATATAATTCTCGTATTTTTTTAATTTAATTTGTTTAAATCATAATTAATTGATTAAAAATTCATTTTTAGTGATTTTTATCTCAAAATTTTTGATAAATTATTTCTAATCATCATGAACTAAAATAAAAATGATTGGTTCAGAAAACATTTCTTTTTATTGATTTTCCTATTTTTAATCATTTAAACATGATTTAAATTCATTAAATCAGTTCTAAATGCAAATAAATTGAGAAAATTATTTTCATTGATTTACATCAGAAAGCATTCATTTTCTATAAAAAAAATAATATTTTTGGATCATATCTTGTATTTTTAGTCTTATTTATGTTTAATTAGACATAATTAATCATTTATTTATTTATGCTATTTAACATCTATTTTATAAATACTTTTCTTATAAAATAGAAATATTCTTATGTTTTAAAGTCTTGATTCTCATTTGTTTGGGTCATTGTGTAACTCATAATTATTTTTTCAAATATTTATGATTATTGCATTTATTTATAATAATTTAGTTAAAGTAATTAACTAAATTATTGTCTTAATTTTACAAAACATATTTTTATCTAAATATTCAATTGGTAATATTTAGATTACTAAATCATAACCATAGATTTTTACCATATTATTTTTGTGATACATATTAAATTGTTTATCGCAAAAACTCTAATTCCCCAAATCGACTTAGCAACCCTAATGCCTTATATCCTAGATACCTTAGACTTTTAAGACATTTCATTTATTAGTATTCCTATACATTATAGGTAGAATTCTTCGAAATTCCCATTTCTTAACTCACATCAGCTTAAGTTGGATTTTGATCGCTTTCGCAAATTGTGAGTATATCTTTCCCCCTTTTCATGTTTTACACTTTTAGGGCTACTCATGTACCTTATGTCAAATTACTATTTCTTTTCACTAAGTGCAATTCTCATGTGTGTTTGCTTTGTGTTACTTTGTGTATCTATGACTTGTCAAAATCATTAACCGTTGCGGCCTAGCATTTCAATGAATAGTACTATGGTATATACCCCTTGTGGCTTTGTTGAGAGACCTTGGTCATTGCTATGTGTTTCATTACTACTGTTAATAGCGCATACTATATATAAATTTCATTTCATTTTCATAGGGTTGATTTTGACCCGGATACTACCTATTGCATAATTGCAAACAGTATATAACACATGAATTGCTAAACACTTTTTCTACTATATGTATTCAAAACAGGGTATGCTCACCAATACATTTTTGTATTGACCTATACTATTTTTGTACATGTTTCAGGTTATTCATGAGACACTTTTTAAGCTTTTGGAATTTATACTTAGATTTTTAGGATTTATTTTATTTCAGTATAGATTGTTAATTGAATCATTGTATTTTTATATGTCATTTCAATGTAATAAATTATTTAATCAATGTATCAATATTTACACTTTAGTACCATGAGCTATTGAACAATCGTCACTACGTGACACCTCGATGTTTCCGCCATCGGTTGGGGTGTTACAAAACACTCCCCTACAAACCATCCTCTTTGATCAATTTCCATTATAGTATAACACCTGGTGATGCAATCGGCCACAAGGATGGAAGGACAAGAACATGTTGATTGATCATCGAATTACACAAGATTAGATACAATCCAAACCAAGAAGAAACTCCCAAAGCAAGTCAACACTACCATCATTGTCTTGTCCATTTCAATCGGCCATACCTCCCAAGCATGCATGACACCACCTCTTATCCATGCCTTACACTAAAGGATGATTAAAACCAATAAACACAACACTAACCTATGCAAGATCACTTGCCCCTTATGGGTTTTTGTCACCACTCAATCGGCCTATATAAAGATCTTGATAATCATCCTTATTCCTTGCGCCAACACTTCACAAACACACTTCTCCTTCCCTTGATTATACCCCTCAGCCAAACCCCATCGAGAGCAAGGATCACGAGAGCTTGGAAGATCTCAACAATCGGCTCTTGCACTAACACTAGTAGGTATGTCCATTAACCATCTTCTCACTTATAATCCTTTCGTAAATCATCAACTTACCTTTTTTGTGACACCCAGTAAATTTTTTTTTTCGTTTCCTTCTTTCCGTCTCTTTCATTTTTGGGCTTTGTGCAATTTTTCGGGACAAAAATTCTTTCAACGTGGGGATGATGTGACACCCGGCATGTTCGGCTTAAACATTTTAGTAACTGATGTGTTGCAAAACACATCTAATTTCCTATGTATTTTGTATTCTATTTGGTCAAGTTTGTATTCGTTTCGTGTTAGTTTTATTATTTATTTATTTATTTTATTATTTTATAGGTGTTCGTGGAAAATGAGCTCAAAACGAAAGAATTTTAATTGAGACATGAACACTAGAGAGCATGTGTTCATAGACGTCGGAGCGTAAACGAGAAACTTTGGTCGAGCCAAGAACAACCGAGCCAGGAACATAGAGTTATAATAATAATAATGATATAATATAATATTACAAAAAAAAAAGAATTGGATTGACTTGGGCTCGGCCCAAAGTCAAAGTCGGTCAACACTTAGGAATATGTTCAAAGTTTGACGGCAGAAGGAGGAGAGGATTCAACCATAAGAATCATTCATACAACACAAAAAAAATCATTCTTTCAATCGCACAGAACCAATTGAACCGACCAAGCAACGGTGACGAGCGAAAGGGTCCGGAAGGAGAAAAGGCCACGGGCACGTTAAAGATCAATAGCCAACGAGCCTTGGGTTAGGTTTAGTTTTCGTTTATTATTTTGATAGACATGGTAAAAACTATTTTTATTTATTTTGTGATGTTTATAAAGATTATGAGCTAAACCTTTTGTTGGTGGCTTGGGATGATGAACTAGAGTTTGTTTTTAAGTAAAGACTTATGTTTTCCGTTTTGGATGTGTTGGGTTACATGATTTAATTTTTATGTTTGATTTTGAATATTTGTGTACTGGCGCTTTTTGATTTGATTACTTGTTTGTTGGTTTTGATATTCTAGGCACATAGGAATATCCCCTAGATCTAGAAATCATTCTAGTTTGATTCACTTTTATTGTCGAGCTAGTTCTTGCAGTTAGGAATAGCGCAAGTTTAACAGGTTTTTAAAATCAATTAGTTAAGGTGTGCAATCCCTTCCCGAAGGTTAGGAATATAATTCGGGATTGCTAGGTTGACTAACTAGGCATTGTTTGGTGGTTTGGTTATCGCTAGGGCGAGGCCGGTTACTTTTTCGTGTTTAGAGTTTTCCTAGGATTTCATTCGTATTAGTTAAGTCTGCTTCACAGTTTGGGAGTTTTCGATCCAAGAGTGGTTGATTAAAGGATTACTGTGGGATTTGGTTTCGCTGGGGCGATCCACTTTCATTTTAGCATCTCAACACTTGTCCCGCCTTGAGTCCAGTTGACTATCCTTGACAGGAGGTTTATTAGATGAGAACAGGGTCTCCAACCGGATTACATAGGTCAGCTTTTATAACCAGAGTCTAGGGATTCTACCAAGGTTACCAGCCTCCTTCCTACCTAATTTCTCTAGTTCCTTAAGTTCCCATTAGTTGTCAAGTTAAGTTAAGTTTAATCTATTTTAATTAAGTTTGTAATTAATAGTTTAAATACCCCCCATTTAAGTATATATTTATTAGACTAGTATTTCGGTATAGGTTGTGATCTAGAGTTGCATTCGCGTCTTTGGGTTCGATACTCGGTCTTATCTGTTTACTGCTTTGCGACCGGTACACATGCCGTGCGTGTGTAGTTTTTAGGTGAGTCGTTTTAATTAAAGCTTGTGTTATTTTTATATATATACATTTACACACATCAAGTTAAACCTAAAAGTTTTTGAAACCAAAAATTCTAATTATGATTCCATTGCAGTCTTTTTCAAGGACGAAAAAGGTTTAAGTGTGGGGATGTTTGATGTGTTGCAAAACACATCTAATTTCCTATGTATTTTGTATTCTATTTGGTCAAGTTTGTATTCGTTTCGTGTTAGTTTTATTATTTATTTATTTATTTTTTTATTTTATAGGTGTTCGTGGAAAATGAGCTCAAAACGAAAGAATTTTAATTGAGACATGAACACTAGAGAGCATGTGTTCATAGACGTCGGAGCGTAAACGAGAAACTTTGGTCGAGCCAAGAACAACCGAGCCAGGAACATAGAGTTATAATAATAATAATGATATAATATAATATAACAAAAAAAAAAAGAATTGGATTGACTTGGGCTCGGCCCAAAGTCAAAGTCGGTCAACACTTAGGAATATGTTCAAAGTTTGACGGCAGAAGGAGGAGAGGATTCATCCATAAGAATCATTCATACAACACAAAAAAAAATCATTCTTTCAATCGCACAGAACCAATTGAACCGACCAAGCAACGGTGACAAGCGAAAGGGTCCGGAAGGAGAAAAGGACACGGGCACGTTAAAGATCAATAGCCAACAAGCCTTGGGTTAGGTTTAGTTTTCGTTTATTATTTTGATAGACATGGTAAAAACTATTTTTATTTATTTTGTGATGTTTATAAAGATTATGAGCTAAACCTTTTGTTGGTGGCTTGGGATGATGAACTAGAGTTTGTTTTTAAGTAAAGACTTATGTTTTCCGTTTTGGATGTGTTGGGTTACATGATTTAATTTTTATGTTTGATTTTGAATATTTGTGTACTGGCGCTTTTTGATTTGATTACTTGTTTGTTGGTTTTGATGTTCTAGGCACATAGGAATATCCCCTAGATCTAGAAATCATTCTAGTTTGATTAACTTTTGTTGTCGAGCTAGTTCTTGCAGTTAGGAATAGCGCAAGTTTAACAGGTTTTTAAAATCAATTAGTTAAGGTGTGCAATCCCTTCCCGAAGGTTAGGAATATAATTCGGGATTGCTAGGTTGACTAACTAGGCATTGTTTGGTGGTTTGGTTATCGCTAGGGCGAGGCCGGTTACTTATTCGTGTTTAGAGTTTTCCTAGGATTTCATTCGTATTAGTTAAGTCTGCTTCACAGTTTGGGAGTTTTCGATCCAAGAGTGGTTGATTAAAGGATTATTGTGGGATTTGGTTTCGCTGGGGCGATCCACTTTCATTTTAGCATCTCAACACTTGTCCCGCCTTGAGTCTAGTTGACTATCCTTGACAGGAGGTTTATTAGATGAGAACAGGGTCTCCAACCGGATTACATAGGTCAGCTTTTATAACCAGAGTCTAGGGATTCTACCCAGGTTACCAGCCTCCTTCCTACCTAATTTCTCTAGTTCCTTAAGTTCCCATTAGTTGTCAAGTTAAGTTTAATCTATTTTAATTAAGTTTGTAATTAATAGTTTAAATACCCCCCATTTAAGTATATATTTATTAGACTAGTATTTCGGTATAGGTTGTGATCTAGAGTTGCATTCGCGTCTTTGGGTTCGATACTCGGTCTTATCTGTTTACTGCCTTGCGACCGGTACACATGCCGTGCGTGTGTAGTTTTTAGGTGAGTCGTTTTAATTAAAGCTTGTGTTATTTTTATATATATACATTTACACACATCAAGTTAAACCTAAAAGTTTTTGAAACCAAAAATTCTAATTATGATTGCATTGCAGTCTTTTTCAGGGACGAAAAAGGTTTAAGTGTGGGGATGTTTGATGTGTTGCAAAACACATCTAATTTCCTATGTATTTTGTATTCTATTTGGTCAAGTTTGTATTCGTTTCGTGTTAGTTTTATTATTTATTTATTTATTTATTTATTTTATAGGTGTTCGTGGAAAATGAGCTCAAAACGAAAGAATTTTAATTGAGACATGAACACTAGAGAGCATGTGTTCATAGACGTCGGAGCGTAAACGAGAAACTTTGGTCGAGCCAAGAACAACCGAGCCAGGAACATAGAGTTATAATAATAATAATGATATAATATAATATAACAAAAAAAAAAAAAAGAATTGGATTGACTTGGGCTCGGCCCAAAGTCAAAGTCGGTCAACACTTAGGAATATGTTCAAAGTTTGACGGCAGAAGGAGGAGAGGATTCATCCATAAGAATCATTCATACAACACAAAAAAAAATCATTCTTTCAATCGCACAGAACCAATTGAACCGACCAAGCAACGGTGACAAGCGAAAGGGTCCGGAAGGAGAAAAGGACACGGGCACGTTAAAGATCAATAGCCAACAAGCCTTGGGTTAGGTTTAGTTTTCGTTTATTATTTTGATAGACATGGTAAAAACTATTTTTATTTATTTTGTGATGTTTATAAAGATTATGAGCTAAACCTTTTGTTGGTGGCTTGGGATGATGAACTAGAGTTTGTTTTTAAGTAAAGACTTATGTTTTCCGTTTTGGATGTGTTGGGTTACATGATTTAATTTTTATGTTTGATTTTGAATATTTGTGTACTGGCGCTTTTTGATTTGATTACTTGTTTGTTGGTTTTGATGTTCTAGGCACATAGGAATATCCCCTAGATCTAGAAATCATTCTAGTTTGATTAACTTTTGTTGTCGAGCTAGTTCTTGCAGTTAGGAATAGCGCAAGTTTAACAGGTTTTTAAAATCAATTAGTTAAGGTGTGCAATCCCTTCCCGAAGGTTAGGAATATAATTCGGGATTGCTAGGTTGACTAACTAGGCATTGTTTGGTGGTTTGGTTATCGCTAGGGCGAGGCCGGTTACTTATTCGTGTTTAGAGTTTTCCTAGGATTTCATTCGTATTAGTTAAGTCTGCTTCACAGTTTGGGAGTTTTCGATCCAAGAGTGGTTGATTAAAGGATTATTGTGGGATTTGGTTTCGCTGGGGCGATCCACTTTCATTTTAGCATCTCAACACTTGTCCCGCCTTGAGTCTAGTTGACTATCCTTGACAGGAGGTTTATTAGATGAGAAAAGGGTCTCCAACCGGATTACATAGGTCAGCTTTTATAACCAGAGTCTAGGGATTCTACCCAGGTTACCAGCCTCCTTCCTACCTAATTTCTCTAGTTCCTTAAGTTCCCATTAGTTGTCAAGTTAAGTTTAATCTATTTTAATTAAGTTTGTAATTAATAGTTTAAATACCCCCCATTTAAGTATATATTTATTAGACTAGTATTTCGGTATAGGTTGTGATCTAGAGTTGCATTCGCGTCTTTGGGTTCGATACTCGGTCTTATCTATTTACTGCCTTGCGACCGGTACACTTGCCGTGCGTGTGTAGTTTTTAGGTGAGTCGTTTTAATTAAAGCTTGTGTTATTTTTATATATATACATTTACACACATCAAGTTAAACCTAAAAGTTTTTGAAACCAAAAATTCTAATTATGATTCCATTGCAGTCTTTTTCAGGGACGAAAAAGGTTTAAGTGTGGGGATGTTTGATGTGTTGCAAAACACATCTAATTTCCTATGTATTTTGTATTCTATTTGGTCAAGTTTGTATTCGTTTCGTGTTAGTTTTATTATTTATTTATTTATTTTATTATTTTATAGGTGTTCGTGGAAAATGAGCTCAAAACGAAAGAATTTTAATTGAGACATGAACACTAGAGAGCATGTGTTCATAGACGTCGGAGCGTAAACGAGAAACTTTGGTCGAGCCAAGAACAACCGAGCCAGGAACATAGAGTTATAATAATAATAATGATATAATATAATATAACAAAAAAAAAAGAATTGGATTGACTTGGGCTCGGCCCAAAGTCAAAGTCGGTCAACACTTAGGAATATGTTCAAAGTTTGACAGCAGAAGGAGGAGAGGATTCATCCATAAGAATCATTCATACAACACAAAAAAAAAATCATTCTTTCAATCGCACAGAACCAATTGAACCGACCAAGCAACGGTGACGAGCGAAAGGGTCCGGAAGGAGAAAAGGCCACGGGCACGTTAAAGATCAATAGCCAACGAGCCTTGGGTTAGGTTTAGTTTTCGTTTATTATTTTGATAGACATGGTAAAAACTATTTTTATTTATTTTGTGATGTTTATAAAGATTATGAGCTAAACCTTTTGTTGGTGGCTTGGGATGATGAACTAGAGTTTGTTTTTAAGTAAGGACTTATGTTTTCCGTTTTGGATGTGTTGGGTTACATGATTTAATTTTTATGTTTGATTTTGAATATTTGTGTACTGACGCTTTTTGATTTGATTACTTGTTTGTTGGTTTTGATGTTCTAGGCACATAGGAATATCCCCTAGATCTAGAAATCATTCTAGTTTGATAACTTTTGTTGTCGAGCTAGTTCTTGCAGTTAGGAATAGCGCAAGTTTAACAGGTTTTTAAAATCAATTAGTTAAGGTGTGCAATCCCTTCCCGAAGGTTAGGAATATAATTCGGGATTGCTAGGTTGACTAACTAGGCATTGTTTGGTGGTTTGGTTATCGCTAGGGCGAGGCCGGTTACTTTTTCGTGTTTAGAGTTTTCCTAGGATTTCATTCGTATTAGTTAAGTCTGCTTCACAGTTTGGGAGTTTTCGATCCAAGAGTGGTTGATTAAAGGATTACTGTGGGATTTGGTTTCGCTGGGGCGATCCACTTTCATTTTAGCATCTCAACACTTGTCCCGCCTTGAGTCCAGTTGACTATCCTTGACAGGAGGTTTATTAGATGAGAACAGGGTCTCCAACCGGATTACATAGGTCAGCTTTTATAACCAGAGTCTAGGGATTCTACCCAGGTTACCAGCCTCCTTCCTACCTAATTTCACTAGTTCCTTAAGTTCCCATTAGTTGTCAAGTTAAGTGAAGTTTAATCTATTTTAATTAAGTTTGTAATTAATAGTTTAAATACCCCCCATTTAAGTATATATTTATTAGACTAGTATTTCGGTATAGGTTGTGATCTAGAGCTGCATTCGCGTCTTTGGGTTCGATACTCGGTCTTATCTGTTTACTGCCTTGTGACCGGTACACTTGCCGTGCGTGTGTAGTTTTTAGGTGAATCGTTTTAATTAAAGCTTGTGTTATTTTTATATATATACATTTACACACATCAAGTTTTTGGCGCCGTTGCCGGGGACGCAATTGGCACTCTTGAGAACTATTTTGTGAATAATTTTTTTTTTATTTTTTTTTCTTATTATTATTATTTTTTATTATTCGTAATATATAATTTTTTTTTATCATGTGCGAGATCTACGGAGGACCCCATTTTACTATAAGATGCCCTCATTCATATTCATCGGGGTATTCCACGGATTATTATTTTAACGAGTATTTGCAGCCGCAGCCATATCAGTCATACCGGTCTTCATACCCACAGGCTAACCGGTGGTTTAACCCTACAACATCTGAGTCACTAGATAGAACAAAACGTCGACTTGATCGTCTACAAGATGAGACGTATGAGGAAAGGCATGGTGGTAGCTCGTCAGAGTATCTACCTAGCCAACATTTGTATCCACATCCCGATTATCGGGATGTCTCGTCTCACACTAGACCCGATTTTGCCGCCTTACTTGCTAAACAGCAGCTCATGCTCGAGGATGTGGATTCTTTGCTATCCAAGCGCACCGGCTATTTGAGGGAACAAGATGCGGCACTTAAAAGGCTAGAGGCTCAGGTGGATGAACTGAAGACCATAATGGACGTTGAAGTCCCACCTCCAGTTCAGCAGGTTTATTTCACAAATGATGACCCAGACGAGATGGTAACATTTACATTACCTCATTGTATTAGGCCCGTTGCTGAAACTGTTTGTCCTTACTCATCTGATTCTGTGCATGATTTAACTGACCCATATGATTCTTTACACTTGTCTTGTGAGGATGATATTTTGCAGGATTCAGGGTTAGAGCCAGAGACCATAATGGACGCCTTAGTCCCACCTCCGGTTCAACAGGATGAGCAGCCTTGCCAGATCTCTAGTTCAGCAGCATATCCTTGGGAGGTAGATGTCTGGAGTGATGATGAGGAGATAGAAGGATAGAGTGGGACGCGCACAGGAAAGCCATGATGGAGAAGATAGGGGAGGCTGAGGAAGATATGGATTTTTCAGAATCCACAGCCTGGATGTTTGAGGAAGAAGTGGTGGAAGAGGAAGACACCGCTGACCTGCTTGAAGAAGCAGCTGATTGGGAAGCAGAGTTTGGTGACGAGTTGGTTGACTTGTCAGCTCCAGAAGTGGAGAAAGATTTTGACCCAGTAGGTGACCTCGATATCTTAGAGGCATTATTGAGAGGATACCTGACTGTGGAAATTCAGGAGCCACCAAACAAGAAAGATGAGAAAGAAGCAGTGGTGGAAGAAGAAGAACACCACAGCCCACCCGTGCAGGCATTGGATATTACATTGCCACCACCATGGCCACCACCACGGGAGAAGGCTCGCAGTTACATGGACCAGAATCACAAGCCACATCCACATATCCGGTTTGGTCCAGGTAAGTCTAGGAATAGGTGGCCCAACCCGTTTGAATTTTTCAGACGTCTTTATATTTTCACCATTTATTTTTTGACGAACAATGGTGAACGAAAAGAATTGAACGGGTTGGACATGGGTTGGATTAAATATAAGCCACCTGATTAATACTTTGGTTTTTCCAAGTTGTAGAGTTTGTAGATTCTATTTTATTTTATTTTTATTTTTCTTTTATGTTTTGGTTTGTGTCTAGTATGGGGATTGCCCGTATTATTAATTGCAGATTTGGAAGGTCCTGCTTGTACTCAATCTTCATTCAGGCGGGGCCAATCCAATAATATTTTATTTGTAAAAGGACATCCCTAGTTCGTCGGTCTATTTTTATTTAACTTTACGTTTTGTCTTTTGAGTTTTTGTTTGCAAGATGTATTGCTTACAACCGCGAATGAAATGCTATACGGTTACTTTGCACTTGGATGGGGGCAGCTCAGGACACGCTTTGTGAGGATTACACCACAGTATTACCAGGGGAGTCTGTTCCACTTTACTTGTTATATTTATTTTTATCTTCTTTATTTTTAGTTCCTTGTCGCTACACATTGAGGACAATGTGCAATTTTAAGTGTGGGGATGGGAACTGCGTTTTAGTATAGTTTGAGTCTTTATTTCAAAAAGAAAAAAAAATTGAATTGAAAAAAAAAATGTTGTCCCTGATTTTTTGTGCATTTTATATGGAAAATGATAGTAAAATTGGGATCTTTGGTTTTCAAAATATTATATATATGAGAATATAAATAGATTGAAAGCGTGTGTTAGGACAAAGAGGATTGGTGAAACCACTTTTGGAAACCTTAGTCTAATTCACTTCTGTCATTTTGGCTAAGTATAGAAGTACTGAAGAGAAGACAAGAAACTGCTGAAGAGAAGATATGAGAAGTGCTGAAGAAGAAACTTCATCAGAAGTTCTGAAGTCCAAACCAGACAAGTTCACTTCAGAAGTACTGAAGACAAACTACTCATCAGTAGTTTGTCATTCATCAGCACTTTGCATCAGATATTTTCCACCGCCTTTTGTATCAGTAGTTTATTGTTTATTATTACTTTTAGCTGTATTTGTTAGTTTCAATGTTGCAACTTGTGCAACTTGTTTCTGATGTTTCTGTACTTGCTTTTTGGGCAAGATACATGTATGTAAACGTCTATAAATAGGAGGCTTCAACCTTCTATTTTAGACATTGATTTTAATAGAAAAATCCTTCAAACACTTTCACTGTTCTATTCCATTTCAGTATTTATTGTGAATCTGTCTAAGTATCTAATTCTCATTTACTGCTTAGATTCATAATAAATACTTGTCATTATTAGTTTCAATCATCAAGGGGGAGTAATAACTCCTCTTGAGTATAAAAAAGTGTTGCTTTAACTTATACATTCCGCTGTGCTTATAATCTGATATACAAGAACTTGCTAAACACTTAAGTGTCAAAGATAGCAAGTTCTTACTTAAACAAAGAGCAAACTGATCCAACAATTGGTATCAGAGCATTGGTTTATCTGATCACATATCAATCTAACAAATTGAGAATCAGACACAAAGCTCTTATTGATACTCAATAAAAAGATCAAAAGTTCACTTTTTATCAACATCCATCACTTAAAAGAGTCATCTGACAAATCAATACTCTTTAAAAATGGATCCACATAATACTGGTTCTGCTACTAAACCTGTCATGCTTGTAAGAAACGAATATAACATATGGCAAAAGAGAATGGCACATACCTTGTCACAGACCAACACAGGTTGTTGGAGATCTGTGATATATGGTCCTCACAAACCAGTAAATGTCAATCTTGAAACTAATGTTGAGGTCCCTAAGGACCCAAAAGAATATACAGATGATGATTTCCTAAAACTTGAGCTAGATGCAAAAGCATTCTCTATGTTGGCAATGGCTCTCCCAAATGAGATATACTCTGGCCTTTTACATTGTGAAAGTGCCAAAGAACTCTGGGATTGTCTTAAAGAACAGTTTGGAGGAACTGAAGAGGTGATTGCCAACACCAGAGAGATTTTAGCTCAACAATATGAGACATTTGCTCATATTAATGGGGAAACTTTAACTCAACAATTTGAAAGATTCTCCTCATTAATATCTGAGCTAAAGTTAAATGGTCAGACCTATACAACAGTGTCTATGCTACATAGATTTTTAAGGTCTTTACCAGACAAATGGGAAACATACTCCATTGTTTTAAGATCCTCACCAGATTTTAGCTCCCTCACTCTTACAAAACTCCATGGGAGATTACTTACTTTTGAGAGAGAAATTGATCAAAAGAAGAAATTGCAATCATCTGGTAAAACTGCTGATGACTACCTTCCAGGTAGTACAACACTTTTGGGACAAGACTCACCAACTTGTTCCTAAGGATCTTATGACAACATTGACATAACAACTGGGATCTCATCAGAAAGATCTTTCCCAGGTTATGACAATGATGACCAAAGTCAAACTGCTGATAATCTATGTTTTATCATGGATGATTTGAAAAACTTTAGCAGTGATGACTTAGAAGAAATGGACATTTTACACCAACTGGCCATGCTAAGCATTAAAACTAACAAGTTTTATAAAAGGTCAGGAAGGAAATTTCCAGGATTGACCAGTAATACAAAAATTGGTTTTGACAAATCTAAACTGAGATGTCACAAGTGTCAGAAGTTGGGACACTTTTCTAGAGAGTGTAGAAACTCTAGCTTTAACCAATCACAATCTGGAAATAACTTTAACCCCAACTATAATAGGAATAATGGAACTCAAGGGAGTGCTCATTTTGTACAGGCACAAGCTCCTCAACAGCAATACATGCCACAAGTACAATATGTTCAAATGCCTGCTCAACAGATGCAGAGCCAACAATCAATCCCTCCCTTTCCAGCTGCTCAACATCCTCCACAGCCTCAACAACCCTCTCAACAAAGTCTTTTCACCTCAGGGTATGTTGACTGGAGCAGTCTCCCTTTTGACACCACAGAGTGCAATCCTGATGCAGACAACAAGGTGTTTGACATCAACTGGGGAGAACCAGACAATGGCAGAAAGAACTTTGCCTTAATGGCATTTGAAGGCTGTACTTCAAAATCTGCATTGTCACAGGTATCAAAAGAATCTTTGACAAAACTTTGCTCAAATTCTTGAAAAGAAACTTTTTCTCTCATAAGAGAGACAAATGTGCACTTACAAGGAAAAGCCAATGATTTAGAAAGAAAATACACACAGATGAAATGTGATTTAGAAAGAAAACTGTGTGCTAAAACAAAAGAAGTTTCTAAATTAACTGACTCGGCTATTGAAACCCAAGCACAAATTAAAATCATGCTAAATGACCTGGGAGATGTCAGACAAGAGCTTGCTGATACCAGGATCACATGTGAAAAATGGGTGGAATCTTGTAAGGGGTATCAATTATTGCTAAACAAACAAAGTGCTTCAAATGTTAAGTTTGGCATAGGGTACCATCATGTTGAAACACCAACAGATTTCTCTCCCAAAACTACTGAAGATGGGAGAAAAATTGTCTCAAATGAAACTTCTGAATGGAAAGACTGCACATCTTTCCATGAAAACTTTCTAAACAGAAATCCTGGTATTTTCAAAGAAAGTACTTCAGAAGTATTAACAAAATCTGACAACAAGCCATCAGTAGTTTCATCTACATCAGGAGTTGAGATCCTGAAAACTACTGATGAGCAAAATCTTTTCACTAATGTCAGAAATTTGCCTTTAGATAAAAAACAAAAGGCAAAAGAGTGTGAAATTTGTGGTCTGTTCAACCACAAAACTGAATTTTGTAGATACAGAAAAGGAATTCAGTTCAATCAAAAAATTAAACAACAGGTTGTGGAAAATCAAATCAGAAATGATTATGAAAGAATCTTTAAACCCAAGAAACAACAACCTGAAAACACCTTTTCTCAGAAAAAGATAAAATCTCAACTAAAATTTTTTCTCAAAATTCTTTATCAGTAGTTAGACCTGAATCATCAGCAGTTTCACAAACTGCTGAGATACAAAATCTAATGAACATGGTACAACTACTGATGACCAAGGTTGATGGTGGTCCTAGAAGGGATACCACCATGGCTCTTAATGAAAAATCCATTGCCAAAAAGACATGGATTTCTCAACCTGGTCTAGAACAAACTGTAACTGTTCTCAAGAGCAAACCCAAAGCCAAACAGGCTTGGGTTCCTAAATCTAACTAATTTGCTTTTATGTGCAGAGAGTTTCCAGGGGCTTAAACAGCATATGGTATGTTGATAGTGGAGGCTCTATGCACATGACTGGATGCAGATACCTGATAAACAACTTTATCAGCCAAAGAGAAGGATCTGTATCCTTTGGGAACAATGCTAATGGATATGTGCTAGGACATGGCAATGTCTCCTCTGGCAAAATACAGTTTGACAAGGTCAATCTGGTGGAAAACCTTGAATACAACTTGCTGAGTGTGTCACAAATGTGTGATAAAGGATATTCTTCCTTTTTCACAAAGACAGCATGCAAGATCATCTCACCAGAAGGCCAGAAGTTGATAGAGAAGATCATTGAAGATCATACTTTGCTGATTGCCAAAAGATGTGGCAATGTCTATGCAGTGGACATTGAGAAAGACAAAGTATTGAACAACACTGCCTGTTTCTTCTCAAGGGCATCAACTTCAGAAACTGATCTCTGGCACAGGAGACTTGGCCATGTGAACTTTAAAACCATAAATAAAGTCACAAAAATGGGCTTGGTCAGAGGTCTACCTTTGAAAGTATACCAGTGTCAAGAACACTGTGTATCCTGTTTAAAGGGAAAACAGCATAAGTCCTCCTATAAGTCTATTGAAGAATCAAAAACAACTGCATGTCTTCAACTACTCCATATGGACTTATTTGGACCTGTCAAAATTATGAGCCTTGGTAAGAAGAAGTACTGCTTAGTCATCATTGATGACTACTTAATATTCACATGGGTATTCTTCTTATTCTCCAAGGATGAGGCTGCTGAAATCATCAAGTTCTTCATTCTACAAGTGGAGAAACAATATTCTCTACCTGTCAAAACCATTAGAAGTGATAATGGGACAGAGTTCAGGAACAAAACTCTGGATGAATTCTGTTTGTCTAAAGGGATTATTAGACAATACAGTGTTCCCAGAACTCCTGAACAAAATGGTGTAGTAGAAAGGAAGAACAGAACATTAATAGAGGGAGCAAGAACAATGTTAGCTGATTCTGGACTGCCCTTGTACTTTTGGGCAGAAGCAGTTAACACATCATGTTATGTTCAGAATAGAGTTCTTGTGGTCAAGAGACATTCCAAGACTGCCTATGAAGTTCTTCATGGCATGAAGCCCCTTATCTCCTTTTTCAGGGCTTTTGGGTGTCAATGTTTCATCTTGAACATCAAGGAATCTATTTCAAAGTTTGCTGCCAAAGTTGACTCAGGTTACTTTCTTGGTTACTCTTCAACTAGAAAAGCCTACAAGGTTTTTAATTCTCACACCAGGATAGTAGAAGAAACATTGAATGTCAAGTTCAATGAGTCAAAACACACTCTTATTCCAGCACATCCTGCTGAACTTTTTGACCTTGACAACTTTCACTTTGGACCTGAAAAGACTGTCACTTCTTCCAAACCTACTTATTATGGTGATCAAAGGTTTGATGATGAGGATCCTACACCATGGACTCCTCAAACAGTCATTAAGTCAACTTCAAGACCATCAGAAGTTTCACAAACTTCTGATTCAACAAATACTGAAGGCCAAACTCAAACATCTGCTTCAGCACCTGCAACTACTGAAGACACTAAAACTGCTGAACCAGATATTATAGACCTCAGTAGTTTGTTTGAAGAACATGAGCCACCTACACCTGTCAGTGGTTTACAACAACTGATTGAACACAGAGATCATCCACTTGATCAAATCATGGGTGATATAGCTTCAGGTGTTCTTACCAGAAACCAGCTCTCCAACTTTTGCCTATTTTCAGCCTTTATCTCACTGTTGGAACCAAAGAAGTACCAGGAAGCCCTCAAAGACAATAATTGGGTGCAAGCTATGCAAGATGAACTGCTTCAGTTCAACAAGCAATAGGTCTGGGAAATCTGTCCCTTACCTCCAAACAAGCAACCAATTGGCACAAGATGGGTTTTCAGGAACAAACAAGATGAAGCTGGTATGATAATCAAGAACAAGGCAAGACTGGTAGTTCAAGGGTACTCTCAAGAAGAGGGAATTGACTATGATGAAACCTTTGCTCCAGTTGCAAGGCTTGAGGCCATCAGGTTATTTCTGGCCTATGCCATTTCCAACAAAATTAAAGTTTATCAAATGGATGTAAAGAGTGCATTTTTGTATGGAAAAATAAAAGAGGAGGTGTATGTCTGTCAGCCACCTGGGTTTGAGGATCCTTCTCATCCTGAGTGGGTGTACAGACTGGACAAAGCTCTTTATGGGCTCAAACAGGCTCCAAGGGCCTGGTATGATACACTCTCCACCTTTTTACTCAAAAATAACTTTACAAGAGGTGCCATTGATAAAACTCTTTTCATTAAACATGTTGGAAATCATGTCTTACTTGTTCAAATTTATGTTGATGATATCATTTTTGGTTCAACAAACACAAAACTGTGTGATGATTTTAAGAAACTCATGCAATCAAAATTTGAGATGAGTACCATGGGAGAACTGCAGTACTTTCTGGGACTGCAGATCAAGCAACAAACAAATGGAACTTTTATACATCAATCAAAATATGTTAAAGAATTATTAAACAAATTTTCTTTAAAAGACTGTAAATCATGTTCCACTCCCATGACACCAATCACACAAGTTGAACCTGATGATCAAGGAAAACAGGTTGATCAAACCATGTACAGATGCATGATAGGTTCCCTTTTATATCTAACTGCTTCTAGACCAGATATTATGTTTTCAACATGTGTCTGTGCTAGATACCAATCAGCACCAAGGGAATCACACCTTATAGCAGTCAAAAGAATTTTCAGATATCTGAAAGGAACTCCAACACTTGGAATTTGGTATCCTGCTTCAAGCAACACCAAGTTATCAGCTTTTTCAGATAGTGACTATGCAGGGTGTAAGATGACAAGAAAGTCAACATCTGGTGGTTGTCAATTCCTGGGTAACTGTCTAGTGTCATGGCAATCAAAGAAGCAAACATCTGTTGCAACTTCAACTGCTGAAGCTGAATACATTGCAGCTGCAAGTTGTACATCACAGATACAATGGCTCCAATATCAACTCCTTGATTATGGAATCAAAGAAACCAAGACACCTTTGTTTGTAGACAGCAAATCTGCCATTAGCATCATTCAAAATCCGGTACAGTTCTCAAAAACCAAACATATTGAGATCAGGTACCATTTCATAAGAGATTGCTATGAAAAAGGCAAGATTGAGGTGAAGCATGTAGCAACAGCTAATCAAATAGCTGACATCTTCACAAAACCCCTTGACACATCAACATTTCAGAAGTTAGTATCCATGCTTGGGATGCTAAATTTGTAAGTGTTTATTTTATTATTCTGCACATATTTTTCATTTTTCACTTACAAAAAGACAAAAGTCTGAAACAAAACTTCTGAAAAGAGAGAAACTACTGATGAACAAAACATCAGTATGGGAAAATTTCTGAAAAGTGTAAAACTTCTGATAAACTAACTTTCAGAAGTTATGAATAAAAGTATTTATAAAAACATTTCTCATCAGCTTTTAAAACTACTGAAGAGGAAATGGGAACTACTGATGAAATAATTCTTCATCAGCAGTTTAGTCAAAAAGGGCAAATCTGACTTTTCCCATCATCAGAGGTTTTGACCTAGTCAGTTTAAAACTTCTGATAAAAAGATTTTTAACCAAGGCGGCTTAAAAACTTCTAATAAAGAAGATTCAAGCGGTTAAAAACTTCTGATAAATATCTTTTTTCAACACTTATCCTTTCAAACTCAAAAATTTCCCTCTTTCTCTCTCAAATAACCTAAACCTGCAAATCAACTGTTCGATCAAAACAAAAACCACATGGCTCTCGTTCTAAAACAGGGACACAATCAAAGGGCCTTTCTTGAAAAACAAGAAGGCTGGTCCCAATACGATGAGATCATTGATCTTGTCGTAAAATCCCAATATTTTACTGCTCTCACAATAAACCCACCAATTCATACTGAAACTCTAAATGAGTTCTGGGCAAATGCTGAGACGGTGACGGCTGATGATGAAGTCATTTCCCTCAACTCAAGAATAAAAGGGAAACCATTGACCATCACACCGGCCACACTAGCAACAAGACTGGGCCTAGATGATGTAGCTGCCCCTGATCAAGTTGCTAATTCTGATATTCACTTAACCATGACAGAGTGTGGTTATCAAGGTACTCTCTCCCATGCTACTATCTTCAAAAAATATTTTGAACCAAAATACAAGCTTTTGTTTCATTATATTATTATGTGTTTGAGTCCAAAAACAGGGTCTTATGACCAGATGCCCTCCACTTTTCAACCAATATTCCATTCCATTGTGAATGAAACTAAATTTAGGGCATCAAAACTATTTTTCAATGAGTTGGTGTTACATCATAATAATACCAAGAAAAAGTTTTTGTTATACCCAAGGTTCATTATGCAATGCATAATAGGGGAACTGGGTAATGAGGTGCTTGTGGGAAAAGTTGCAACTTTAAATCCATTAACCTCACAAGCATACTCTAGGCATAACAAACCGGCTACCTGGCCAGAAGATGATCAGGGAGAACAACAACAAGTCCCCCTGAAGCCCACATCTTCCAAACTCACACCACCAAAAGCCAAAAAGCCCAAGCCAACAAAAACAAAAACCCACCAACCCAAAAGAAAAGCTGTTCAGGAAGTTGAGATACCTGAACATGCTCATGAGCAGTCTGCTCTTCAAATAGGTGAGACTGAAACACCCTCTCAGTCTCATCCATCTCAAACCCCACCAAGAGCACCCATAACTATTTTATTCAAAAGAAAAAGACTTAGAAAAACTATTGCAACTCACACTTCTTTTGAAACTGCTGACCAACCTATTTCACCTATTGCCCAAACTACTGAACCAACCCCTCAAATTTCTAAACCAGAGGCAATAGAGATTGCCAAACTTCTCTCTGGGCTAAAAGAGAAAGTCCCATCTGATTGTGTCAGTCCCCTACAACCACAACAAACAGGGGACATAACCACAACACTAGCCCTAACCCAAGAGATGAGGGTGGACCAGAGTCTTTAAGCCCAATTTTAGAGACTCTTGGGGCATCTGAGGCTGCTACTACTCAGTTACCACCCAGTGGTGGATCTGAGGATAGAAGTAAAACAGCTAAGACCTCAGATGTGGCAACTACTGATGAAGGCTTAATGCCTGAAGTAGGAAATCCTCAGAACCAAGAACAAGAGGTTCATGAGAGACCTGAGTTGGGCTCAGCTCATGATTTAACTGAGACAGTCCTCAATGAGGACAACATCAGGGATTCAGATGATTCCATTAATTTGGATGATGTTTCAAAAACAAAAACTACTGAATTGACGGCACTTTATGAAGGTCCTGTTTCAGGGGTATCCAAGCTCAAGAAGCCAGTCACCCCTGCACAGGTTAAAGTCCACTCAATCCCTAAAACCCCTAGAGTGGCATCCTCTGTACAACATGAGGATCCCCAAAAACACACCCTTCACAACAAATGCCTACCCAATTCCCTGGGCAAACAAGCATAGACTTGAACCAGCTATGCAGCCCAGAGGGTCCCCTGTACCACATGATGAACACTCTCATCAAGAATCACTTCCAAACATACACAGCTAACTTGGAGCTGTCTATTAAAAATCAATTTGGAGTGATCAAGACAAAGATGAACGATCTGTCCAACAAGATAGAATTCAACAGCAAACAGATTGCTCATCTTCAAGGTCAATTCTCCCAACCCTCAGCCTCTAAACTTAAACTTGATGAATCCAAAAAGGGGGAGAAAATTAGGGAACCTAAGGAGTCATTCCAAGCCAGGATAAGGGCAAGAGTGGCCATCCTTGAAAGAGATCAGAAGGATCAAGCCAGAAAAGAAAAACTGGCCAAACAATTTGGTGTCTCAGTAGAAGAAATTGAAGCCACAGAAAAAGAAGATGAGACCCAAACCTCTGAAGAATCCCTAAGGCATAATGAAGAAACTTCCGATGGCAAAAGTTCTGATGAAGAATCAGAAAGTACTGAAGACAATCCTTCAGTAGTTGACAAACCATCAGCAGTTGTCAACCCATCAGAGGTTAACACTTCCAAACCTCAAACTGCTGACCCTTCCAGAACAACTGCTCCCATTCAACCAACATCTGATCCTATCAGGCCTACTACAACAGTTACAACAATGACTGTACTAAACCCTTCTCCAATCTCTCAATCAGCTGAATTACTAGAGAAGAGTTTAGTTGCAGCCAACAAGAAGGCCAGAGAAGATCTGATCTGGAAAACTCTGGAAGAAAGGGATGATCTAGACTTAAGCCATGAAGAAAAACTTCAGGCCTATGAAGCTGAACTACAAAGGCAGGCTAGCCTTGATGAGATTGCTGAACAAGACAAAAGACAACAACTGATGTCTTACATCACAAAGAACAGCAAGACTAAAGCCTACACACTCAAGGGACTCTCTATGCAAGAGCTAACAAGAAGAGCACAAATCATTGCAGACAAACTGGCCACAAGTAAAGAAGGAAAGGCCAAGAGAGCCCAGATGATAGATGAATTAGTAGCAGAGGGCTATGGTTCAAAAGCCCCAGTATCCAGATGGAAAGAAGAAAGACTGATGGATACTTACCGAAAATACAAGGCTGTCAAGGCTGCAAATCCAGAGAAGTTTCAAACTGCTGATCCTTCAAGATCAGTAGTTAGAACTTCTGGTGTATCAACAAGAAGGCCTGCTACTCAAAGAAAGAAAGCAGAGGACAATGTCAAAACTGATTTCAAAATGGTACTACTTGAAGGAAGTTCAATAGTCCATTCAGATTTTGACATTGAGGAGAAACCTCTGTTAACACAATTCAGGGATCCTTCCACTTTTGCCTACCAAATCCAAAAGACCATCAAAGAAAAGATGCATACCAAGGTAGTGACTGAACACCATCTCCCAACTGTTCAGATGCCTTATATGCAACAACAACAACAAGGAAGAGACTCCCACCTGAGGTTAACTGAAACAGAAAGCATCCAACACTCAGGATCATCAACCCAAGGGACAAGTCTGGTTCCCTATTCCTCTGACTTTAACAAGTCAAAGGTACCTATCATCAGATGGTCACTTACTGATAACAACTCAGTATTGTTGACAAGAAGAGACCTTTCAAGCAGGGCTTACAAGAAGATCAGTGATCTAAAGAAACTGTCAACATAAGACCTGCTCACAATTCAACATCTGGAACCACAGAGAGGATCTCTATCTGATGGACAGTTAAACCAGCTCAAGAACACCATGTACAAAGAGATATGGAAGATTGTTCAAGACAGAAGAAAATCATAAGGAATTAGTAAGGTTTTGGCTTCATCAATCCAGGGGGAGATTGTTAGGACAAAGAGGATTGGTGAAACCACTTTTGGAAACCTTAGTCTAATTCACTTCTGTCATTTTGGATAAGTATAGAAGTACTGAAGAGAAGACAGGAAACTGCTGAAGAGAAGATATGAGAAGTGCTAAAGAAGAAACTTCATCAGAAGTTCTGAAGTCCAAACCAGACAAGTTCACTTCAGAAGTACTGAAGACAAACTACTCATCAGTAGTTTGTCATTCATCAGCACTTAGCATCAGATATTTTCCACCGCCTTTTGTATCAGTAGTTTATTTTTTATTATTACTTTTAGCTGTATTTGTTAGTTTCAATGTTGCAACTTGTGCAACTTGTTTCTGATTTTTCTGTACTTGCTTTTTGGGCAAGATACATGTATGTAAACGTCTATAAATAGGAGGCTTCAACCTTCTATTTTAGACATTGATTTTAATAGAAAAATCCTTCAAACACTTTCACTATTCTATTCCATTTCAGTATTTATTGTGAATCTGTCTAAGTATCTAATTCTCATTTACTGCTTAGATTCATAATAAATACTTGTCATTATTAGTTTCAATCATCAAGGGGGAGTAATAACTCCTCTTGAGTATAAAAAGTGTTGCTTTAACTTATACATTCCGCTGTGCTTATAATCTGATATACAAGAACTTGCTAAACACTTAAGTGTCAAAGATAGCAAGTTCTTACTTAAACAAAGAGCAAACTGATCCAACAGCGTGTTTGCTTAAAATGTGTCGGTAGGCCCAGCTAGCTTTGAAAGGTCCTAGGATTGTTCTTAATATACCTTAATAAATCATGAAATCTTGTGGGTTCTCATCTTAGGAGAAACGGTAGAACTGAAACCGCTGATAGTAATTAGAGGTACCACTGTAGGTTGAAAGCCCATATGTATTATTAATTAAATGGCACACTTGATCCTTTTTATGAGAATAAATCCGGTGAAAAGTGGCGCCCAAAAAAAAATCCACATGTCCATCAATTGAGCTAGATCAAAAAAAAAAAAAAGAAAAAAAAAACTGAAGCCTCTGATCGAAACTCCCTCGAGGTCAGGTGGAAAAAAATAAAAATACCAAAGCTCATGCTGTCGCTCTTGGGGATGGTGACTCTGATTGAGACAACCTCTGGGTTAGGTATGAAAAAAAAAAGTGTCTAAGCTCATAAACATCATCCATCATCCATCATAAATTTAATTTCTAATACATTAGGGAGTTTAGTTTGCAGTGGTTGGTAAATCTATATGGTTTAACCTTTGCTTCGAAAGCTTGAGGTGGGATTAGGTGAAGCTGGATATCTTGAGTGTGAGACCCATAGATTGATTGTAATAATATGAACTTAATTGCTTTACATGATTGGGACCTGATTAGCTAGTGGTTGGGTTTAGGTGGACAACAATACCGACAGTTTTGGTTGATGCGTAATTAGATCAGTAACACCTAAGTCTAACTTAGCGAGAAACATTTATAAACAGACTTAACCAGGTTAGTTGAGTCGGGTCAGGATAGGATTGTCCAGGGTTCAATGATCTGGAGGATCATTCGGAGTCGTTTTGGGAATACACTAGTACCGGGTCATGTTGTTGGTGAAATTATATAAAGTAAATTAAGTGTTATGTGTAGAATAATTCTTATATGGTGGATTATATGCAAAGACGTGTTTAAACGATGTGTAGGTAATCAACCATGCTTAAATATGTTAAACATAGATTAAGGTTGCATGTTCATGTGTTAGGATGCGTTAAAATGTGTTAAACACGACAAACTGGAAAACTAGAAAAAAAACATAGGTCCAGGTTCGACCACAGCGTGGGGGCGAACCTGGAAAATAATCTTGGTTCGACCCTTAATGAAGGGGAGAACCTGGAATGTGAAAATAGTAGAATTCCATTCGACCAAATAAGGTACATTCGACCCTTAGAAAGGGGCGAATGTGGACTAGTATAAATACCAAACCTTGTCATTTTTCACCATTTCACAAACCCTAACCGTCTCTAAACACTCTCAAACGATTTTAATCACTAAGGAAGGAGTTTTTGCTCTTATTTTTCATAATCTAACCTACCAACAACATCTAATCAAGAATCCAAGGTGTGTTGTTAATTCTAAACCTTTTTCAAGCATTTTAATTCGTTTTCATATAACCCTAAGTGTCCAGATCTGTTCTAAGGATGTTTTTATCAATAAAAACCTTTTAAACATCTTTCTAAACCAAAACCCTATCATTAAACATAGGTTTTCATATCAATAAACATATGTTAATTATGCGTTATGTGATATGATGTGTTGTTTGATGATTTGCTGCTGTACTAATGTTAGAAGCATGATTTAGGGCTGATATTGATGTTAATATAGGATTGTTTATGGTCATAATTAGATGATTAATAATATCATGTCTAAATTGGGGGTTTTAATAAAGCTAGGGCTTGATGCATGCTTGTATGATTAATAGAACTTTTTGAGATGTTTAAACACATGACAAACTGAACACTATTAAGATGATTATGGATTGATTTCAAAAAGTTTCCAAATTGGGTAAAGAATTCATGCATGATGTGATGTTTTCATAATTTTTGCCATTTTGGGAAAGGTCTAAAATGAACATGTTTTGGGGTAAAATTGGTGGGGTTTTGTGGGGATATGTTAATCATAATCAACTGTTGTGTTTGGTGAGGTTTCGCAATGTTTCAGATGTTTTGGAATCGTTTTTGGGAAAAGTATTCTGCCAGGGTCGAACCTGGGCACATTCGACCGATCAGGTGGTCGAACGTGGAATCCCAAGGTCGAACCTGGACAGTTTGGTCGAATTAGTTCTAAAAGGTCGAAGGTGGCTTCCAAACGGTCGAATGTAGCTTAAAAAGGGGCGAAGGTGGAATAAAATTCTTGGTTCGACCCTATTGATTCAAAAATGAGATTTTTGATACAAACTAAGTGTTTTATGCTTGAACCTTGTGTGTAATCTATGTGTACTTGATTAGTTAGGGTAATGAGTCACCAACGGGATGTCGGGTCGGTCTAGTGTGTCGGTTTAACACTTAAACACGTCTTAAAACTTACTTGGTCACGATCTGGACAATCGGGGACTAGATAACCTTATGGTTATTAGTCAGAACACTTATGTGAACATTTTGATAGATCTCTGGTAGTGGGATTATCAAGGGCTTGGCTTTCTATTATTACTGAAGAACGCAACCTAAGGTGAGTTCACGGCCCCACTTTTACTACTTTAACTTTTGGGGGAGAAAACATGCGTTAAACTATTTTGGTAACATATGTCATACTATGGTTTTAACTTTGCATTGCTATACGATCCTTGAAAGTCCCGGGGAAAACCATGAATGTGCAGGGATGCACAACGGGGGAAATGTGGATAGATTTATTGGGTTTGACAGACCCCACTCGACGGCTTGGAGGGCCAGGCGGGTGCATGTTCTCTCGAACTAGTAACATTGGTAACATTGCTGAACACACGCAGGCCGAACATTGGTAACAGTCTAGTAATGGTTTTCCAATCGTAGTAGTAATAAAACATACGCCTAGCTAGCGTACTTGGTAACATTGATATAGTATGGACATGGTAACATTTTGGCAACACTGGTAACATTTTGTACAAACCTGTGAACTCACCAACATTATATATGTTGACATCTTTTTGGCATGTTTTTCTCAGGTCACTAAGGTAGCATCAGTTGAACTAGGCGCACGGGTCTGCATTGGCGTCTAGGCTTAGTCGCATATTTTACATAAGTGTCTTGAATATTTTGGAACACGGTTTTGTAGTTGATTAAATTTTTAAATGCTTCCGCTATGGTTTAATGGTTTGATAACTAAGCTTTTGAGTTTACGTATTTCATATAGTGTTGTTTATTGTGACCGTTGACTTGGATCCTGGTTTGTCATACGCCTTGCGGTAAAACTCCGCAAGTGGAAATTTGAGGGTGTGACATTTTTAGCCCGACTCCCTTCGACCCTTGATCACATGTAATCGGCCATTCACATACACAAGTTTTATAAACATAGTTTACTTATAATTGTTTCAACTATTTAAGATCACATTATATCAAGTTACCACATCAATGTGTTATCAATCGGCCTTAATAAAACCCATAATTTGGACAATGTTTTAACTTCAAAATATGACTTGATTGATTAAACTAAGAATCGGTTTTTATAACAAAACTCATGCTATGTGCATACTTGAAGCTAAGGTATAATTTGAGGTATTTATAATCGGTTTAAATAAAAACAACACACTAACACACATTGTAAAGCTTCGATAGTGTAACGTTTCGTACTTTTTATTACGCTTGTATAATTATTTAATCAATAAAACTGCAAAATCCACTAGTCGAGTCCGTACAAATAACTGGTTTTGCTTCACTATGTGTTTAGAATAAGTGTGTTAGTGCGCCTCATTATTTGAACGATTATGTGAAAAATAAACTCTACCCGAACACCATGATCATCATAAGGATCAACAAAAGCGTATGGATTTCGTATAATATTTTATGAGACTAAAACTATATTTTTTATACTTATGTGCATGATCAAAACATGAAAACAATATTATTCATACACACATGCTTTACATGTACACACTTGAACTAGATGAGACAAAAACCATCCAACCTTATATATATATACACATATATGCGTAGAGATATATATACACACACAAATGCACATAAGAAAGCATTAAACATGTGCACAATTCTTGTTCCTTGACATGTCTTTTTCCATGATAACTAATACCTTCTAAAATATAGGAACATAACATAAGACAACTAGGTGACAACCATGTGCACATTCATCTTTGAAAGGGACTTGACATATTGGATGACACGTATGCTTACCTACACCTTCTAGAAACCAATTAATCCATACATATACATACATATGCATGTGTGAAAGGCAACAAGAGGAAGGGACAAGAATCATCACACTCATTGCTTACATGATAAGTCCCTTTCAACACATAGTTGTCTTGAAGTTACATGCTTTGGGTAAAGACAACTAATTGAAGCCTCTTCTTACACTTAGCACTTTCCTAAATTTCTTACTAACCAATCGGCTATGAGGAAGGCAATGAACAATCAACATCACACAACACAACAAACATCCTAATCAAGAGACAAGTCCCTTTCCTTTGAGATTATAATCGGCCGAAACTTTATCAAGCTAGAAACGTGATGTAAGCAACTAGCATGATGCAAATTACACCAAAATGGATACAAGACAAGAATTCTTAGCAACATGTTCATTAGGGCTGCAAACGAACCGAACGAACACGAACAAGGTCTTGTTCATGTTCGTTTGTTAAGAAAATTATGTGTTCACGAACAGTTCATGAACACTTACCGAACGAGAATTTCTGTTCGTGTTCCTTTGTTAAGAAAACACTCGTGTTCGTGTTCGTTTGTTAATTCTGTTCATGAACGCACATGAACACAAACGAACATTAATGAACACAAACACGTGTTCATGAACACAAAGTGTTCATGAACAGAAACAAATACAAACAGACATATATTAACTTTTGAATAACATTGAATTCACATACATTAAGACATTAGCCAAATCCTCCCAAAATATAATAACCTAACTGTCTGAAAATACTTATTACTGGAGAAGGGCGTTGGAAGTGGAGGGCATCAACGCTGAATTGTGGAAACATATAATGAGTTTGGATACAAAAACCAGGTTTATTGATCTCATATAGTCATACCTCATATATATATATATATATATTATTTATTGGGTAAAATAAATAAAAGAATATAAAAAAAGTATAAAAATTAAAAACCTTAATAAACTATCGAACACAAACGAACATAAACGAACATGTTACCGAACGTTCACGAACATAAACGAACGAACGCGACCTCTGTTCATGTTCATTCATTTAACTAAACGAACGGAATTTTTTGTTCGTTCGTTCATTTATTAAACGAACAAACACAAACGAACTTCCCGCCGAACGGTTCATAAACTGTTCGCTGAAAGTTCAGTTCATTTGCAACCCTAATGTTCATGCATGACAAACCTTCTATTTTGGAAGAGGGTCAATCGGCCAAACATATGGTGAAAAGGACAAGATATGGAGCTTGCATACAATCACTAAAACATGATAGAATTTCCTAAGCATAACACCATCCAAGGAAGATGAAGTTGCCTTGTTTGTTTTTGTCACCACTCCCTTCGGCCACTATAAAAGGGCACTAGATCACCCTCATTTCCACACACTAAACACTCCCTCTCTCTTGGCTTAATCTTGGCCTATCACTACCCCACAAACACCCTAACCATTCTTCAATTCTAGCCACTATAAACAAGAGTTGGAAGCTCACCAAGGAACCAAGCAACTAATCCTCTCTTTGTGTCAACTAGGTACATTGTCAACTCACCATTACTTCTAGTTTTATCTTAAAAACAACCGACCCTCTTGTTACCCGATTCTCGACCCTTAGTCGTCTAGTAATCGACCTTATCTTGCATTTAAGTTAATGATTTTCTAAAGGCATTGTCTTGTTTATTGTTGATTGATTTTGGAACACACACATGTACACTTATATGTAATCGCATACCACACACTTATGTGACACAAATCAATTTAATGAATGCACCCACATCATGATTAATGTTTTACAAACTGTACTCGGCTTTAATAGTTGTCAAGGAACCAATTTTTGGATCAAAAATACACGGTCACTTATAATGTTGCACATATTCGAAACTACCGGATTACACAAAACAATACACTTTACAAGGTGCAATCAAGATGCGTAGTAACTATCACATGCAATGGTCCCACATATAACAAACATAAGGGTCCACAAGTCGGGTGAACAACTTGTATAGTAAATAACAAAGTACACAAAACTTAAGATGTCCTTAACATTGTAGGGCACTTTTTGCCGGGATTATAGTAATTCCAGCTTCTGCTTTGCTAGATCACTTACTCGGATACCAGGTGAGTTTACATAGCCCTCTTTTTACTACCATTTCACTATTTTGGGGTGAAACATGTTACATTTTCAATTACAATTCAACATAAGTGTCTATGTGTTATTCCATGTTGCATTATCTCTTAAGCATTACTATGGTAAGCACAATTAGACTAGCATAATCATTAATCCCGTACAAGCCAACGATATACAATGATAGATCTATTGGACTGACAACCCCACCCGGATACGTGTACCTCCAGTTTGGGTAGCGTGGGTGATTGTTATCGATCATATAACAAAAACGAGTGAACCATATGCGTATGGGATGGACCACAATATTCTAGTCATAAGGTTTGATTATACACACGATTTACCTAGTAGTTTTATTTTCACATATGGACTAGACTTGCCATGACACTCAAATTGTACAAGTTTTATTCAATATACAAACCTATGTAATTCTCACCAACATTTTGTTGACCCAAAAAAACATTTTCAAAATTAACATGTTTCAGGGAACAATGAAGCTGAAGCTTAGGGTGTGCTTGAAGAAGTTATTTGAAGTTGTTTGATTTATTCTATGTTTGTGTAGTAGTATTTGAATTTCTTAGACAATGTTTCATTTTGAGATGTTTTAATGTTATCAATAAAGTACTTAAAATTTCATTATATACCATGTGCTACTGAACAATCATCCATACGTGACATCCCGATGTTTCCGCCATCGGTTGGGGTGTTACAGATGGTACCTTGATAAGCATAGATTGACCAATTTTGATCCACTAAACAATCGATTTCGAGGCCCATGTTATGTGTTATTTTTGGCTATACCATCATAACATATGTTAAATAGACCATAACATATGTTAATACTATTTTGGACATTAAATGGCATAAACATATGTTAAAATACGTATTTTTTTCAAAAAATGACCACAGATGATGGATTGGTGTCATTTTACAACCCATGATGACATGTGGGGTCCATTTTGTTTATAATGGATACCATCTTACAACAAAACGACCGGAGTTTTCGGAATTATACGCTTTACAATGAACTAACGACTATCACACACACAAGCATGGCCCACATACACGAGGGTCCACAATGTCGGGTGAACAAATTGTATGATACACAACAAGAGCATACAACTTACCATGCTCATGGACAATCATTGTCAGGACGGTAGTTACCTCACATCCCATCCTTACCAGACCACACGTACTATCAGCAGGTGAGTTTCACGGCCCGCTTTACTATTTTACATTTTTAGGGGATAAACATACTACAATTCTAGTACATTTCATTTTGGGTGTTATTCTATCGTGACTACCATGTGGAACATGAGACATTTGGTTCATGAGCTCAACAGTCCTCGTACTTACGGTATACTATAACCATTAGCTATCAAAAGCCATGGAACACTTTAATAGATCTATTGGGTTGACGCTTCCGTTCTTGGTTAGTCGCTATAACCGGTTACATACAAAAGAGTGTTAGTATTCTACTATACATACGTTGTCATTATTGTACAATGCGCGAGGCACAACAGTCAAGAGGTTTGGTTATGAGACTCATGGTTTGCACAGAAATCATTCGCTTAGCTAGCCTATGATTGGTCATACACGAATTACACAAGCACTTTACATAGTACATTAAAACCTGTGAACTCACCGACATTATTGCTGACAAATCTTTTATGCATGTTTTTCAGGTAATTGACCATGAGGGGCGGGGACTTGGGAGAGAGGTTTAAGCTTGCATGAGGTGGTACCGTCATGGATCGGGTTTTATCAGTCATACGTCATTTCAGTGTTTAAGTCATGGGTTTCCATACAATCTCTTAATTTCAGACAATGTTATGTTTATTTGAATAAGTTATGACATCATCCATCCTTTGATGGTATCTATTTTAATTAAGTCTTGTGTGTTGCTCGAACCTTGTGCTTGAAAACTTTTCGAATCACATCCCCGTGTTTCCGCCTTGGCGGGGTGTGACATATTGGTATCAGAGCCTAAGGTTATAGCGAACTAAGATTCTTTTGAGTCAACTATTACCCAAAACCTTTTTCAAAACATTTTCGCAAAGTACCACATTATCTCGCCTTGCACCTCTCAAGTCTCAAGCTGCTCCACGATGACGCACGGGTATAGTAGTTCATTTATTTGCATACATGTTCATTCATATATATATATATATATATATATATATATATATATATGCATGCGTTTGACAGGATCATGGCCATTTTGGTTGACCTCACTATCTCATCTGACTCTGAGACCGACTATCTTGTGGATGTTACCCCAGAGGAGGATATCTAGCCTGCCCCCGTACCCTATGAGGCCCCTGATTTCCCCCATCATGGAGGAGGTTGAATCTCCGACTCTGACATGGATGTAGACCCTACACCTGTGGCGTGACGTGTCTCCGACGATGACACTAAGGACGGCGTCCCTCCTACCCTCGCTGACCCCGACGTCCATCCTATAGTGACCCCTCCCATTACTCACTCAGCCTCGAGCCTAGCCCCTTCTTTTCGCATCGACTTTTCGGGCCGTACTCTCTAGAAGTACACCTCCCGGAAAAGGGTGCGACAGACGGTGGTCCTAGCCCTTCCCGCCCATGCTCCGGTCACTACGCTGCCCACCGACTCTATCTTTATCGGCATGCCTAATCTACCTACTGACCCTACACCAGAGCCACAAGCTATGGAGGCGCCCGTGCCTGTGCCCAAGCCATCCCAGAGATTGAGGAGGCATTCCCAAGCCCGTAAGCGACCTTTACTCCCCCAGCCTTACAGGTGACTTGGCCCATCGTGACGAGGAGGACGATCATGAGGCGATGATATTGGGATGATCTTCCGGGAGACCATTGTACACCGAGCATGGCATTCTTCTATCCCATGACGCACAGCTGGTGGCTATCGGTGTTCGCATTCGAGAGCTAGAGGATCGCGCGTCAGAGGCTGAGCAGGGGAGGCTAGCGGCTGCCATGGGGAGAGTGGATGCTGAGAGACGATTGGAAGCATTGGAGAGGAGGATGGCAGAGACGGGCCAGTGCATGAGGGATGCAGTTGCTGCTCTTGCTGCTGCTTTTCCATCTTCATCTTCGTAGGTTGTTTCATGTTTGTACTTTGTGTTATGTTGTTTTATGTTTAAACCATTGCGGCATGGCCGCTAATCTTTTGTACTTCGACATTGACGCACTTTAAACTTTGTATGGGTAATGCTAGTATGGTGTTGATCTGTATTATATCTTGTTTATTCTTTTGTCTTGTGGTTGTGATTGACTTACTATGCGTGGTTATATTTGGTTGTCACATTTGTATGAATGATAATATTGTGAAATATGTGTCTTACACTCTTGATATGTGATGTATTAGAAGGGAATCATACAAACCCGACAATCTGCACGAACCAACGATGGCGAGCCACTGCTAGCCACTCCCGCTGAGCTGGCTAGGGCGATTTCTGAGGCAATTGCTCGACATGACGCAGCTCGAGCCAATTCTGGCGAAGGCTCTGGAGGTACTAGTCGTCGGCGGGGTAGCGAAATGGATAACGGTAGAAATTTTGGGTCTAAATTCTCTACTTACTACTCCTACGTGAAACTTTGTTATTAATGATATTCACTATTGTATACACATAAGTTGAAAACCCTATTCGGGGATGTTCATACAAAACTTTCATGGCTTGCAAACCATGGAACTTTCGTGGTACTAAAGGTGCCGTTGGGATTGTTCGTTGAATCGAAAAGACCGAGTCAGTTCTTGACATCATCGGTTGTTACGAGGATTAGAAAGTAAAGTACTCTACTTGGACTTTCCAAGACAAAGCTCTCACTTGGTGGAATCTTCAAGTGTAGACCTTGGGTAGAGATGCAGCTTACAATCTTACTTGGGCCGATCTCAAGACTCTACTCATGGAGAAGTACTGTCCAAGGAGCAAGCTGCAGAAGCTAGAGGTAGAATTCTGGAATCTTTCTATGGTGGATGCCAATGTGACTGCTTACACTACCCGCTTTCTTGTGCTCTCTCAACTTGTTCCTCACATGGTCACACCGGAATACAAGAGAGTCAAACGGTACATTTGGGGTTTGTGTCCAAGATTCGAAGCATGGTCACTGCATTTGCACCCACTACCATCCAGGCTGATGTTACTCTAAGCCGCAGTCTTACTGATGATGTTGTCCGTATGGGTTCATTGAACCAAAAGGTTGTAGTTGCTGGAGACAGTTCTGGAGACAAGCGCAAGCAATCTAGCTCCAAGAAGGAAAAGAACTCCTCCCACAAGTGCCAAGACTCTGTGAAGGTTTTTGCTACCACCGCTACTTAGGAGCCCAAACGCAAGTATAACGGGCCCATCCTTACTGCAGCAAATGCAATTATCATCATGTTGGCACCTGTGAGAGTATTCTGTGCAAGAACTGCAATCGTCAAGGTCACCAAACCGCTAACTGCAAGGCCAAGGCCACCAACACTCCCCCTGCCAAAAACGAGTATTATGAATGTGGTGCAACTGGTCATTTCCACAAGGATTGCCCCAAGGCTAAGGATCAAGCTCGTGGACATGCCTTTATGCTAGGAGCCAATGAAGCACGTGATGATCCTAATGTGCTTACCGATACGTTTCTCCTTAACAACCATTTTGCATCAGTACTTTTTGATTCAGGCGATGATTTTAGCTTTGTGCCCACTGACAATAAGAAATCCCTTGGATTAGAATCGACTAAGTTGGATACACATTATACCATAGAGTTGGCCAATGGTAAGTTAATTTCGTCTAAAGAAGTTTTTAGGGATTGTGTCTTGGAACTTGGTGATCATGTTTTCCGTAATGATCTACTGCCTATTCGGTTGGATACTTTCTGATGTTGTCATTGGCATGGATTGATAATCCAAGCATGGTGCAGGGATTGTCTGTCACGAGAAATTGGTTTGTATCCCTTGTCCAATGGTGAAACCCTCTCGATTCGAGGAGACCGTGGTGGATCTACTCTTCAAATCATATCTTGCATCAAGGCGCAGAAATGCTTAAGGAAAAGTTGTGTCACGTTTTTGGCGCATATCATTGAACCAAAAGCTAAAGCTCGGAAACTCGAGGACATTCCGGTAGTGCGAGACTATCCCGAAGTTTTTCCAGAAGACTTGTCAGGGCTTCCACCGCCAAGACAAGTCGAGTTTCGCATTGACCTGGTCCCTGGAGCTGCTCCAATAGCTCGCACTTCGTATCGCTTGGCACCATCTGAGATGCAAGAATTGTCTAACCAGCTTCAGGAATTGTTAAACAAAGGTTTCATTCGTCCGAGCTTTTCTCCGTAGGGAGCGCCTGTTTTATTCGTGAAGAAGGACAAGATTTTTCACATGTGCATCGATTACCGGGAGCTGAACAAACAGACCATCAAGAACAAGTACTCGCTACCAAGGATCGACGATCTATTTGACCAGTTGTAGGGTTCCAGCTACTATTCAAATATCAACCTGTGTTCGGGATATCACCAGTTACGGATCCATGAAGACATACCGAAGACTGCGTTTCGGACTCGTTATGGGCATTATGAGATATTGGTTATGCCATTCGGTTTGACGAATGCTCCTACTATTTTTATGGATCTTATTAATCGAGTCTGCAAACCCTACTTGGACAAATTCGTGATTGTCTTTATTGATGACATCTTGATCTACTCGCAAACCAAGGACGAGCACGAACATCATCTTCGACTGATTTTGGAGTTGCTCAAAAACGAGAAGTTTTTTGCTAAGTTCTCTAAATGAGAGTTTTGGATTCGAGAAGTTCATTTTCTTGGTCACGTTGTGAATGAGAAGGGTATTCGAGTTGACCCCACAAAAATCAAAGCCATCAAGAATTGGGATGCGCCTAAAACACCAACTGAAGTGCGGCAATTTTTGGGTCTAGCCGGTCATTACCGACGGTTCATAAAAAATTTCTCTAAGATTGCCCAACCACTTACCGTCTTGACACAAAAACACAAGAAGTTCGATTGGGGAATCAAGCAAGAGGAAACGTTTCAGGATTTGAAGAACCGTTTCTGCAATGCTCCAATTCTCTCTCTTCCCGAAGGTACCGATGATTTCGTGGTTTACTGCGATGCTTCACATCAAGGTCTTGGATGCATACTCATGCAGAGGAATAAGGTCATCGCTTATGCATCTCGTCAACTCAAGGTCCATGAGAAGAACTACACGACTCATGACCTAGAGTTAGGTGCAGTGATCTTTGCACTCAAGATTTGGAGGCACTATCTTTATGGTACTAAGTGCACCATTTTCACCGACCACAAGAGCTTGCAACACATCTTCAATCAGAAGGATCTGAACACGTGACAATGTAGATGGGTTGAATTGCTGAATGACTACGATTGTGAGATTGAATACCATCCGGGAAAGGCCAACATTGTGGCTGACGGATTAAGCCGGAAGGAACGAGTCAAGACCATGCGCGTGCGTGCGCTATGCTTGACCATCCATACCAACCTCACTACCTGTGTTCGTGAAGCCCAACAGGAAGCTCTGAAAGGTGAGAATCTGAAGAATGACTCTTTGTTCAAGATGGTGAACCTTTTGGAACCAAGATCTGACAGCGCGGTTTATTTTGACAATCGGATCTGGGTGCCACGTTTTGATGGTTTACGCGATTTAATTCTTGAGGAGGCCCACAAGTATAGGTACTCGGTTCATCCCGGAGCCGACAAAATGTACAAAGACGTGAAGGAAATCTACTGGTGGCCCAACCTTAGACATGAGCACAGCCTATCACCCACAAACCGATGGCCAGAGCGAACGGACTATCCAAACCTTGGAGGACATGCTCCGTGCTTGCGTAATCGATTTCGGTGGAAACTGGGATTCTAATTTGCCCTTGGTCGAATTATCTTACAATAATAGTTACCACACCAGTATCAAGGTTGCCCCATTCAAAGCCTTATATGGACGTAAGTGTAGATCTCTTTTGTGTTGGGAGGAAGTTGGAGACAAATATTTGACTAGCCCCGAGCTAATTCAAGAAACAACTGATAAGATCTTTCAGATCTGTGATCGCTTGAAAGCCGCTCGAGATCATCAAAAGAGCTATGATGATCGCCGTCGCAAACCACTTGAATTTCAGGTTGGCGATAAGGTACTACTAAAAGTCCCGCCCTGGAAAGGTGTACCACGGTTTGGCAGACATGGGAAGCTTAACCCCCGATACATAGGTCCTTTCGAAATACTTACTAGGATTGGTCCCATGGCATACAAGCTCAAGCAACTTGAATAGCTCAGTGGTGTTCATGACACATTCCACGTATCCAATCTGAAGAAGTGTTTATCCAATGAATATCTGATCATTCCTCCCGAAGAAATTCACATCGATGATCAACTCCAATTCATTGAGGAGCCAATCATGGTGACGAATTGGAAAGTTTGGAAATTGAGAAGGAGCTGAACCAAACTTGTCAAAGTCAGATGGAATGCAAAGCGCGGACCCAAATTTACATTGGAACGCGAAGACCATATGAGACGCAAATATCCGGCTCTATTTCCCAAGACTACTGAGGACATTAGGAAAACTCGATTTCGTGGACGAAATTCCAAAAACAAGGGGAGAATATGACACCGGTCAACGATCCAGGTCAACATCCGTACGAATTTTACATATTTTGTCATTACATGTGCTTAATTAGACATTTTGCACATACTATACCCCCTGTCTGGTAAAGCATGAGTTATTGGGAAAACTCAATAAATTATCCATTTATGCATACAACACCCGGACTACACAAAACAATTGGCGTTGAATAGTCAAGCCAATCACAGGTTTAACAAAGAGCAACCAGATATCTGTTTACCACACAATACAAAACAACAATACACGTGACAGTGCCTAAGTGGAAAGTTACACAATCAACCCAAACCCAAATAATCACAAAGTGTTTTATGAGGTTACCACACACTAACACATGATAATGGATTGCAAATATTATCATGTGTTAACACCTAATAACATGTGTTCACAAATAATGGAAATCAATACATGTTAATATCGTCATCAAAACTAAGTGGTGTTCATGATTGATATCAGCCCTCAACCTGGTAGAGTGCACAAGTTACTTTGTAGCATTGAGTTGCTGACCTGTACACCTCTGTGCCTCATACCTTGTAAATTACAGATAACGAAATCATAATCACGCGTTACAATGAGTCTTTGTGCAATTATTCCTTGATACAGGAGTATGTCGTGTGTGTGGGAACCATAGACAATTGTGTTTATACTATAAATAGCCATATCAGTCTAAAGCACTGCACAACAGTCTGCATGTGAGCTTATGTGGACAACAATATCAGCAGTTGTCGGATCACACATTATCTTTAATGATAATATAAATCAAAAGATCAACGGTGTGATCAGATTTCTCAATAACTGATATGATCCTCTTACCGGAAATCACAAAACATTTACTGCTTTATCTTTACATTTCTGCATTTTACATTTTTCATCAAAAATACAAAAACTCAAAAAGATTTTAGGTGTGTTTTAACAAAAACTTTCAGAAAATCCAAAAGATTTTACATTTCTATATTTTTTTTATAACCAATGGTGGTTGATGGTGATTTTCTGAAACTTGATGGACCATTTGAGATTTGTGATCTTTAAATGAGAAATGATGAATGTCGGATTCTTAAAATTTAAGAAAAATATTGAACGGGATTTGATTTTGAGATTTGGTAAAAAGTTCAAAAATTCCAATCTCCATTCGCCCCTTCGATGGGTCGAATGTGGAATTTTGCCTTTACATTCGAACTTTTTAAACGGTCGAATGTGAGTGTTCTTATGTCTATTGTACATTCGAAACATATTTCTTCCTTCGAACCTTTAAATAGGGTCGAAAGTGGAAATATCTTCACATTCGCCCAAGCAAAAGGGTCGAATGTGGAGCCTATATAACTACTTCTGCACATTTGAACCTTCATTCAATTTTTTTTCAAAAATCTGATATTACACCCCCTTGTTGCTCGTTTGTTTTAGACTTTATCATTGTGATCCTTGTCTATTTCTGATCATTTCAAGCTAAGATTTGCAGGTATTCATCCATATTTAAAGCCAGAATCAACGATTTTCAGTTCGAACCCTATTACTGAATCATCTGGATTATTGAGACTGTTATTGTTTGAATTTTTTATTGGGATTCAATCCTTAAGCGTTTTAGGGGGAGAGGATACAAAAATCAAGGATTTAAACATAGCAGATTGTGTTATTGATTGTTGAAAACCTTCGAACCCTAGATTTTGGGGAAAAACACTTAATCATTGAATAATTAACACAATTGATGATTGATAAAGCTTAATCGGACCCATCAGCAACTAAACAAATCAAAATGGCATGTTAAAATTGTCTAAATCAAAATTTGAAACTTTTGAAGATGAACAGCCTATTCGACCATTTCAAAAGGGTCGAAAGTGACTTTTTGGTCGAAGGTGGCTTGTTCAAACGGTCGAAAGTGAACAAAAGGTCGAATATACAATTTTAAACCAACGTTTTCACATTCGAACCTTATATTTTCCACATTCGAACCCACGTTTGGTCGAATATGGAATTCCAAAATTCAAAATTTCAATTTTGTATATTTTGTCCGTTTCTAATGTGTTTTCGTGTTTTGTTTTTTGCAGATTATAGATGGCTGAACCTCAGAGTACTGATATTCCAGCAGGTTCATTAGAAAAGGCTGCCGGGAAAAAGCCGGAAGAAGAGCTACCTTTTGAAGAAGCTCATAATTGTTGCGCATTTCTTGGTGACTTGAAGAAACATACCGAATTCTCTGGTATTGTTGACTTTTTGAAGAGGAGCAGAGTTGTTGATGCTATTGCCACTCCTGCTATCATCTATAGAGATCATCACAAAGAATTCTGGAAGAATGCTCAAATTGATTTTTGGGAAAATGAAACAGCCATTATCAGTAAGATTCAGGGGGAGATGGTGATTGTATCTGAAGCTGATATTAGAAAAGCCTTGAAACTGAAAGACAAGAAGACTGATCCAAGATGCTTATCCTGGATTGAATAGAGGAAATGCTTTCTGAGGATGAAATATAACGGACGGATCACATATGGAACCCTACATAAAGGTAAATTGTGCCCACAGTTTAAATATCTGGCTCATGTGATGCTACATGTATTTGGGTCTGTGAGTGGAGGATATGATGTGATGAGAAAGAGTATTAGCTCTTTGATGGTTGCCCTGATTCTGAACAAATCATTCAACGTATCTGGAATGATACTTGATCATATGCTTGAACCGTTGAGAGGTCTGAAGAGTAAAAAGTTTTTACTTTATCCAAGATTCCTGCAGATGATATTCGATCAGAAATACAAGAAATTGAGGAAAGATCCAACTCAGATTGTGGTATAGGATCATATGATTCTGAGCACATTGGTGAGAATGAAAGGTTACAAAGGTGTATCTGTAAATGAAAAACCACCTTTGAAGAATCTGTTTGGTCACCTGATCAATCCAGATTACAAAGATCCAGGTGTTGATAAGGCAAGGAATTAGAATAGTGAATCTGATAATGATGATCCATTATGTCCTGTTGATCCTGAAGCCAAAAGAAAGAGACAAGTTGTTAATGTTGGTGCCAAGAGTGGTAAAGGTAAAGGTAAAGAGAAAGAAGTTGAAGTAGAACCGCCAAAGAAAACATCTCGTAGAAAGAAGAGTGTTGCAAAGAAAGGAACACATTTGGTGGATGAAGAGTCTATTAATTCTAAAGAGACTCAGGAGGAAGAGAGATGGGATTCTGCTAACGAGACTGTTAAGACCACCACGCCCAAGGCCACTGTGGCTGGTGAATCTAAGAGTCTTAATCAAACTTTGGAGGAACAAAGGATGAAGAGTCCAGTTGTGTAGGATGATATTGATATAAATCTGGGATTGGGTTCTGAAGATTTTGGTGGATCACCAAAGGCTGGAGAAAAACAGAAGAATCCCATTTACAAGAAGAAAGCTAAGGCTGTTGAGATTGAAAAGCCTAAGAAAAGGAGAGCTAAGGATATTGAAAGTTTGATTGCAGGAAAGAAAGTTCCTGAAATGTCTAGCTCGAAGTCTCCCGTGACATCCCCAGCAACTAAGAAACAGAAAACATATGCTACTGAGAAGAGTTCTGACATTCCAACTGATGATTTTAATGCTGCATTGGACAGAGTCTTAAACAAGTTCAAGAAAAAGACTCCAGTTACTGAGGCTTCAACTCCTAAGGTTACTGTATCTGGAGATGTGATGGATGCAGTTAATCAGAAGCTGACTGAAATGATGAAGATCATTAACCAGCAACAAGAAGAGATTGATCAGTTGAGAAAGAATGATAGAAAGATGTTGGATGTGGTTGAATCTTCACAGGAGAGTCGGGAAGAGTTAGCAGCAAAGATCAAACTACTCCAGAAAGAGAATCAAAAGTTGTTAAAGCATGAGCAGAGAAATACGAGAAGATTCATTGCTTTAAAACTTGAAAACAAGCAAGTGAAGAAAGATAACAAAGGGCTTAGGAATCTAATTGATGATCTATATGAAAGAGTTCCTCAGTTACAGGAAGGAGAGGAGGATAAAGAAAGAGAAGAAGAGCTTGTTGATTTTGAACCATCTGAGTCTGAGAAAGATGAAGAAGATGATGAAGAACTTGAACAGGATGCCAGTGATGCTCCTGAGGAGAAAAAGAAGAAGGATGGTGATGATGATGGTTCAGGTAATGATTCTGGAGATGATAATAGCTCTGCGAATGATGATGATGATGATGATGATACTGATAAGTATAAGTATGAAAAGAGAGAATCAGGAAAAGATGCAGGAGAATCGAGTTCGAAAGCTCCTGGTGGTAATACTGATGATGATGATATATTCTGGAATGAGAAGATCAGATTTTTATCTTAGGAGGATAAGAAGCTATATCGTCAGATGTTAACAAACAAAGTCTGGACGATTGAGATGAAAGGAAGATTTCCAGAAATATTTGAATCAGATGACATGAGATTTGAGCTTGAGTACAATGATCCTGATCTTGAAGAAGGTGAAGTTTCTACAGCAGTTTCAAAAGAAATACTTGAAGGATTGGCTAAACAGGTTGGGAAATCTCTTGAAGAGTTAATGAGTGAGAATTACATTCCGAATATTCCTGAGAAAGAAGCAGGAAATCACTCTGATTATAGAGATACTCTGGTGTTTGAAGATGTTGAGATAAAGGATATTACAAGTGAGGAATACCCAGAATACTTTAAAAATGATAAGGATTCTGGATTTCCTGAATTTTCTGAAGAACTGTTAAGCCTAGCTGAGAAACTAGCATGTGAGAAAAGCAAGAAGTTCGTTGATAAAGTTTTCAAGAACTCAGATTGTCAGAAACCGTCTGTTGAACAATCTGATGATCTGAAGAACTTGCAAAGGATGCTGAAAGAGAAAGAGGCCAACCGACCAAAGACTGAGATTCAGGGTGGTTTCTATAAATTCTATAACGAACTGTTTAAAGGTAAAGCTCTCGGGTGGAAATATTTGAGACAGTTGAGGTGTGTTGCAGTGAAGTGGGAGAAAGAAATTCTGTATTTCCACAGATTCCATGACATTAAAACACTACCTTACTGGGCTGTACGCGATGTCTGCAGACACACGTTGTCAGGTGCTACAGTAAACAACGATGTTGTTGGTTACTTTGCAGATCGCATGGCGAGAGAGAGTAGAACTAAATGGGAAGTATTCACCCCACAGTATCCAAGGAGGATTGTGCATAAGAAGAAAGATTTGATAACGGGGATGAACAAAGTTACGTTGAAATATGATCCACCAACAGTTTTGAAACGTATACCTTTGATGCCTATTCCACAACACTTTTCGAAAGATTTTATGTGGTGCTATTATGATTGGAAGACGGTAGAGGCTATTATCTTGTTGAAAGATGGGAAGAATGATTTCAAGAAGATTTATATCTTTGATCCAATGTGGTTGATAAACTGCTCTCATGAAGATATTATCATGCTATATTACAACCCGATATACTGTGAAGAAAAAGACAGTGAACATGCTGCAAAATACCAACGTGTGGTATTCTTGTGTTTTGCATGGGATGTTAACGCGGGTTGCGATGATGATAAGAAGCTGGGGAAGTTTGTTCAAGTTCAAAAGAAAGAAAAGAAGAAACCGAAGCAAACTCATGAACCAGTAATGACGAAAGAGCAGAAGACCTTATTGCACATCAAGCTAATGAACAAGAGAATGGACGAAGATCGAAGGCTTAAGCAATTCAAGCAATAGTCGAGGGGGAGTTTGTTGATGCATATTATGCGACTAGTGCTATTGAATTGCTAATCAAATCTTGTTTTGTCAATATCGAATGGTCGAAGGTGAAGGTTTAAGGTCGAAGGGAGAAGCTCAAGGTCGAAGGAAGTTTTTGTAGTGTATAGTGCTGATTCGCCCATTTGAATGGTCGTACGTGCACATTCGCCCTTACGTATGGTCGAATGTGCAGTTCTATATATAGGCTGAATCAGAATTTAAAGTTAATAGTTGTCATTTTGTTTCCCTCCTTTGAGTGTGTTTTCTCCCTAGGGTTTCTTTGTGTCTAATTTTACTTTATATCGTTGTAAACATCATTTTGTAAGCTTAATCAACATGTTTATCAATGAAATGAAATCTTTGAAAGTGATTTGTGTGTTTTGCTAGTATTATTATCATTTCGTAATCGATTCAGGGATTCCGCACCTGAATTGATATACTTGTTTGATCAAAGTCTTTGTTATTGACAATTCGATCCTCACATACAAATAACACGTATTATTAACTTGGAATCAACCAAATACATGTGTAATAACACTCCAAATCAATTCCTAAAGCCTAGATAACAAATGGTTTCAACAACACATGAGCACACTCACAACTAATGTATATACCTGTGGACATATATATATATATATATATATATATATATATATATATATATATATATATATATATATATATATACAAATACAAACACACACTAACGAATCACACCCAAGGGACACACAAGAAAAATCCATCTCTATCTATCACTATCATCTAGATTATGTACAAGGATCATGAAAACCATGCTTCTTCCTTTGATCTTCCTTTCGGCCGATGACACAACACCCACACAAGACAAATATCCAACCCAAGTGATAGACACCTTATACAAAAGTAGTTAATGCCTTGACAAACCTCCTTCCTATGTGGGATTGCATTCCAAATAAACCATGGATTTCCTTTTTGTCCCTACCCTTCGGCCGATTATCCACAACTCACCACCAAAGCTTTGTCTAGCACTTATACAAAAAGGGAAACAACACAAGAAACATGGAGCTTTCCAAGGCATGACACTCTTCCCTCTTTAACTACCAAATAATCGGCCCATGAGATCATACAACAACCATCACTATCATTCCTATATATATCCAAGATTTAGTGAAGGCTAGAGACAAAAATCTATGATCCAAGTGTAGTCACTATCATACCTTGCACCACCTACATTCAGCTAGCAAACTCTCCCCTACAAACCATTCTCTTTGATAGATTTCCATTATAGTATAACACCTAGTGATGCAATCGGCCACAAGGATGGAAGGACAAGAACATGTTGATTGATCATCGAATTACACAAGATTAGATACAATCCAAACTAAGAACAAACTCCCAAATCAAGTCAACACTACCATCATTGTCTTGTCCATTTCAATCGACCATACCTCCCAAGCATGCATGACAACACCTCTCATTCTTGCCTTACACTAAAGGATGATTAAAACCAATAAACACAACACTAACCTATGTAAGATCACTTACCCCTTATGTGTTTTTGTCACCACTCAATCGGCCTATATAAAGAGCTTGATAATCATCCTCATTCCTTGCACCAACACTTCACAAACACACTTCTCCTTCCCTTAATTATACCCCTTGACCTAACCCCATCAAGAACAAGGGTCGTGAGAGCTTGGAAGATCTCAAAAATTGTCTCTTGCAGTAACACTAGTAGGTATGTCCATTAACCATCTTCTCACTTCTAATCCTTTCATAAATCATCAACTTACCTTGTTAACCCGACTCCCTTCGACCTTGATCACATGTAACTGACCATTCACATACATAAGTTTTATAAACATAGTTCACTTATAATTGTTTCAACTATCTAAGATCACATTATATCAAGTTACCACATCAATGTGTTATCAATCGACCTTGATAAAACACCAATAACTTGAACAATGTTTTAACATCAAAATACGACTTGGTTGATCAAACTAAGAATCGGTTTTTGTAACAAAACTCATGCTATGTGCATACTTGAAGCTAAGGTATATTTGGAGGTATTTATAATCGGTTTCCATCAAAAACACATTAACACACATTGTAAAGCTTTGATGGTACCTTGATAAGCATAGATCTACCAAGTTTGATCCACTAAATAATCGATTTCGAGGCCTAGGTTATGTGTTATTTTCGACTATACCATCATAACATATGTTAAATATACCATAACATATGTTAATACTATTTTGGACATTAAATGGCACAAACATATGTTAAAATACTTATTTTTACAAAAACCGACCATACATGATGGTTTGGTGTCAATTTACAACCCATGATGACATGTGGGGTCCATTTTGTTTACAATGGATACCATCTTACAACAAAACAACCAGAGTTTCTGGAATTATATGCTTTACAATGAACTAATGACTGTCACACACACAAGCATGGCCCACATACACGAGGGTCTACAATGTCAGGTGAACAAATTGTATGATAAACAACAAGAGCATACAACTTACCATACTCGTGGACAATCATTGTCAGGACAGTAGTTACCTCACCTCCCATCCTTACCAGACCACACGTACTGTCATCAAGTGAGTTTCACAGCCCGCTTTACTATTTTACATTTTTAGGGGATAAACATGCTACAATTCTAGTACATTTCATTTTGGGTGTTATTCTATCGTGACTACCATGTGGAACATGAGACATTTGGTTCATGAGCTCAACAGTCCTCGTACTTACGGTATACTATAACCGTTAGCTATCAAAAGTCATGGAACACTTTAATAGATCTATTGGGTTGACACCCCCACTCTTGGTTAGTTGCTCTAACCGGTTACATACAAAAGAGTGTTAGTATTCTACTATATATACGTTGTCATTATTGTACAATGCGCGAGGCACAACAGTCAAGAGGTTTGGTTATAAGACTCGTGGTTTGCACATAAATCATTCGCTTAGTTAGCCTATGATTGGTCATACACGAATTACACAAGCACTTTACATAGTACATTAAAATCTGTGAACTCACTGACATTATTGTTGACAAATCTTTTATGCATGTTTTTTAGGTAATTGACCATGAGGGGCGGGGACTTGGGAGAGAGGTTTAAGCTTGCATGAGGTGGTACCGTTGTCACACCCCAACCGATGGCAGAATACATCGAGGCGCGACTTGTGATAGATTGTTCAAAGACTACATGATACTAAGATTGTGACAAATAATTTAAAGAGAATTTCATTTCATAACATTGCAAGGTCTAAAAGAAATACAAATTGGTTCAAAATAGGAAATACATCATCAAATAACAAAATTTAAAAATAATGTGTTTCTAGTCCATTCCTATCACGTGTTTTTTATTCATCTCATTAAACATTTCCTGCAACATGTATAAAATATCCGTCAACACATAAAGCATTGGTGAGCATACTAGTTTTGACCTACGTATATAGTATAATAAAGTTTTACTCAAATCATCATTTCATAGTCATGCGCATACATAACCATACAAAAGGCACCAACACTCGAATACACAAATGGAAACTTAACATGACCCATAAAAGGGGCGATGTGTCACTCCTATAGCGCTATACATGTAAGTTGGGTTGTATGCTAATAGACAGTTGTATGTAAGAATTAGATTCTAGCATGGCATAGCATATAAGCATGTTAATTAGATTGAGCATAAGAGTATGAAAAACAAAGTTTAAGGTTTTTGTATAGATACATGTTGAGCCCCAAAGAGTTAAAGAATAAAAAGGGGATGAGTATGGACTCACCTTATGGTGCGTTATTTAGTTCCCAAAAACGGGTCTTGAGAATTGAAGATTTTAGCTCTGAATAACTAGAATTAGAAAGGAAGGCATTTTAGGTTCATGAGTTGGATTATTAGATTCAAGACAGTCAAGCATGCCTTTAAGGCGAACCAAAGCACAAATTGCCTTTAGGGCAATACGGATGGTCATGAGTTGAAGTTAAGAACCAAGCACAAAATTGTTGGGTTGGTGAAGTCCTTGATTTATTGGGCTTTTAAGGTTGACATTAGAAGGCATGGGCCAGGCCCTAAGTTTTCTTGGTCCCTAAGTTGTTTAACCTAATTGTTCTCTGAATATACCCTAGTCATGTATTGTAATCTGTGTGCATTTAGCTTAATGAAATAACCTAGTTGCAGCCCGTGGACGTAGGTCCCCCACTGGGACCGAACCACGTAAAATTCTTGTGTCGTGTTTATTATTTTCTGTTCATCGCATGATAATCAGGTGTGCAGTTTGTGTGTTTGATTCCGCTGCGCCGACTGATACCTAACAAGTGGTATCAGAGCTTTGGCTCGTTAACACACTGAGATTTGCACGAACGATTGCGGTGGAGGTTTGATCGGATCGGAATGTCAGCGAGAACTTGGTTTAATGGCTGGATGTTCGTGATCCAAGGAAGGTGAGTACGGGTTTTGACATTTATCAACCGTGATTATTATTATTTTTAGACCGTGGTTTGTGAATTCAGCATTCGGGTGTTTTGGTTTGTCTACAAAAGTTGTTGTAAGAGCAAATCGGTTTGATTGACAGTATTCAGTAGAATAGTCATCAAGTTCGGGCTCAAACCATTGCTGTGTTTGTTCACTGTTTCCGATTTGTTCTCGTTTGTTATTGTTATAACTAAGACGAGATGGTAGTAATCGGAATGTTAGACGGTTTTGGGTTTCGATTGGTTAGTTTGTCAAGAGAACTTGGATGAGGTACTTTCGATGGGTAAACCTAGAGAAAATGGAACCAGCTGGTTTGGAATGCTTTGGGTTTAAGGTATTCCTGCTCGGGCGTGCTGGTGACGACATAAGTGGAAAAAAAAGGTTAGTGTCAAGTCATGTGAACTATTGCTAGTTGGATGATCTTTCGGTCAGGGTTTGTGTTAACTGGTCATGTGTACGGTCATAGAACCCTTGGTACCGCTTGTTTTCCATGAAAGCTCGACTGTTGTTATAACCATTTGCCTTTTAGCTGGTCTGGAACTGTGACGTTAATTCTTGTTCGGTGATGATCAGTGGTTTGACATTTGAGGGGATCTTTGTACTGGTACTGGGTGAAGGTTTTCGCTGGGGAAGTACGAGTGGAGGTTCGACTCATGAGTGTCGGTTTGGCATGGGTTGGGATAACAGGGACAGTGGGAGCTGGGCGTAGTTGACTTGTTGGGGCTGCATGGGGGTGTGGACATTTTTTAGAGTCGATGTCATAGATAGGAAATTTTACTTCTGAGAATGTGTCGGGGTTTGATACATTGGGACTCAGTGGAAAGTAGTGAGACTCTTGGGTTCGAGATTCTATTTGGCTTCATTTCTTGTTACCTACTTCAATGAAGCATTAGTGAATCTATTGTTGAAGACTTTTGAAGTGTGCAGATTACTGCGCAACCGGAAGAAGACAACCAACTTCCGTGTAGTAAAGTCTTGGCTCACTGATTCGAGAGTTAAACGAGTCTAGTTTACAGCAAAGGACTCTGGGACTCCAGGTAATCCGCTTGAGCGTATTCGGAGGTCTGAGCATGGACGGGATTTTTGTAACAGTGGGAGCACATGGGGTGTTCTGACACAGTTTGTAAATCGACGTTAGGTTTGGAAGACCAAGGATCCGAATGAAATCTCTCCTGGGAGGTTGCTGTTAGTGGAGAGTGTTCTTTCCTCTGGAGTCTCTGAAGCTGGTGATATGAGTAAGTAGGGGCCGGTTGAGAATGAGGATGTGTGCATGGCGGGTTTTGCCATGTCTGGGTCTTTGATGACCATATTGGAGTTGTTGGGAGCTTCAATGGGCCTTTCAGGTTACTGATGAGAAGGGTCGTTGCAGCTAGGTGGATATATGGACAGGTTTGAAGTTTGGTTTGTTCTTTGAGAGCTGGACTTGGAAGACTTCTGTTCCTGTGTGTTTAGAGATTACTGAGTACTAGATGATTGGGTTGTTGGCAGGCTGGAGTTCCTCGCAAGGCCTTCAAGTGGGAGATTGTTGGGTTGGTGAAGTCCTTGATTTATTGGGCTTTTAAGGTTGACATTAGAAGGCATGGGCCAGGCCCAGTTTAGTTTTCTTGGTCCCTAAGTTTTCTTGGTCCCTAAGTTGTTTAACCTAATTGTTCTCTATATATACCCTAGTCATGTACTGTAATCTATGTGCCTTTAGCTTAATGAAATAACCTAGTTGCAGCCCGTGGACGTAGGTCCCCCACTGGGACCGAACCACGTAAAATTCTTGTGTCGTGTTTATTATTTTCTGTTCATCGTGTAACATTACGCATTAATACTTGTACGTTACGCATCGACATTAATAAAAACGTCAAGTTTTCATTTTATATTCGCATTTATTATTTTTGTCGCATTTGTGGAACCCTAATACTATATATAATATTATATATATGTGTGTGATTGAATAATTATATCAAAAAAAATAAAAGCCTTGGCCGGGAATCGAACCCGCGCCAAAGGCCGGGCCAAACACACACATGTGCACAACCAACTGGGCTAGCCATTTCTTTGTGATAAACCCGGACACATTATAATTTTAAACACACATTAAAACCTTCACAGTTGACAAGGAAAGTCAACTGTGGGTTACCTTATTGATCAATCCATCGAATTAACGTATAATTGATCCATTTTTGGTAAATTCGTGTAATAACCGGCCTTGTACAACACGAATACACGTCATATACACATCAATCGTTGACCTTTTATTCAATTGAACGCGTATGACATTAATCATAGGTCAACTTTCCAATTAACATTAACCGACGATCCTCAGTATAAATAGATGCATCCCGTAGCTTAACAACTCGCTCACAACTCTCTCTCAACCTCCCAATCTCTCTAATTCACTCTGATTATTGTTATTGTGCTCGTTGGTTGACTTTTTCTTTGACCCGACGTTTGCAATCAAATCATCACTGTGAGTACGATTAACTTTGTGGGTTTTATTCATCGGCTATCAAACAACAATAGCCCTAACATTAATCGGGCTATAGTTGTCTGAATCATTCAATTGAAATTCTAGGGTTCGTCGTGATTTTTAATTGGGGATAAATCTGATTCGCGTCGTGTATTTAATTATTTTGAAACCAGAAACATCACAACCACCGGCCTAGGCCAAGTGGTTGTGACCATGGTCCTCCACAGAGGTCACCCGGGTTCGAGTCCCGGCTCTGACCGTTTTTATTCTTTTCTTTTCTTTTCTTTTTAAACAACAATTATAATTATATATATATATATATATATATATATATATATATATATTAAATCCTTTTAATCTTTTAAATTCTTTTTTTAAAATATCAAAACTATTTTATAAATTCTAAAAAAATTATAATTGTTTAATCTGATATAAAAGATTTATTTGTAATTTTTATTTTTCAGAAATTCATTTATTTAATAATTATAATAATTAAATCATTTTTATACTATTATATTTATAAAAATCCATTTATATATCAAAACAGTTTTATTAAATTCCCCAAAAATTACCCTAACTTTTTATAAAGTTAAACTTTACTGAAATAATTTTTAATTCAGTAAAATCATTTATTTTATATTTTTAATCAATTTTTGTTAGATTTAATCATAATTAAATCATATTAAATCCAATTTTCATCATTTTTGCACCAAAATTTTATACAAATTATTTTTAATTAATTAGAACAGAAATATGATTTTTAAAATACAAATCCTTTAATTTTAGTATTTTTGGATATTAAAGTTAATTATTGGCTAATTATAAATAAATAGATTTAAAAATCTATTTTAAATGAAATAATTTTATAAAAATTATTTTTATGCTTCAAACACTTTATTATGCACATTCAAAATTCAAATTTTATAAAAAGACTATCTTTCATTAATTATCCAATTTTCCTTTATTAATTAAGCATTTTAATTTAAATTTCAACAATTGATTATCCCCAAATCAAAACCCTAGGATACACTTGTAAGTTAATTAGACTTAGACTTATTATATATTACCTTATTATAGGGTAATATTTGGAATCTTTTTGGGCAACACAATTATCACATCTTTTCAACAAGTTAACATTTGCTAAGGTGAGTTTTACATAGCCCCTTTTATTTACCACCATTTTTGGGGTGAAACATGTTATAACATTATCATTGCAATTCAATCATTAATGTGTCTATGTGTTTTCTATGTTGCATTATGTCCTGAGCATGATTAGAGTAAGCACCATTCTAGCATAATCATTAACATTGATCAGCCGACGGTATACATTGATAGATCTATTGGACTGACAATCCCACCCGGATACGTGCCTCCTACAAAGGTTACGTGGGTGTTTGTTATCGCATAACATATTCATTTGGACCATAAGTGTATGGTATGTATCATTTTATAACAGTCATCAGGGTTGGTTATGCACTCGATTTATTTCTAGTATGTTCTCACATATGGACTAGATTGACATGACACATGAATTGCACAACATTTTATTCATTTTATTATCAAAAACCTATGTAATTCTCACCAACTTATGTTGACCCAAAATACTTTCAAAATTAACATGTTTCAGGTAACAATGAAGCTGAGGCTTGAGTTAGCATGAGGATTTTTCTTGAAGTTTATTTGAAGTTTTTGAAGTTGCTATTTGATGTTATGTATTTGAATTCTTAGACATTATTTCACATTTTGGATATTTATGTTTGAATAAATTATTTAAAATTTATGTTATACCATGTGCTACTGAAAACAATCATCAATACGTGGCACCCCGATGTTTCCGCCATCGGTTGGGGTGTTACAGATTGGTATCAGAGCCTTGGTTATAGGGAATTAGGTTATTAGAAATAATCTAGACTATAACCTTAGGGACTAAAACAGTACTTGCTTCTCCTACTTGTAACCCTAATTGCTTCCCTAATCCTATCCTTATCCTATGCCTTATAACCCTAAACCTACATGTGACTACTCTTAATTGTCTGCTGCAATCCTGATCCACCATTAGATTTATAGGACAAAATCCTCAGGTTTAACCTGAACCCCCTTGAGATCTCGTCGAAGTTCTAGATTTTAATAACGAACACGTGCAATCTGGAAGGGTGAACGCCTGTATTCTGAGTCTTCTGTCTAGGTTGGCATTGCGCATATATCCCAATCAGACGAGGGACCCGGATGCCTACCTGGGAATTCTCGGGATGAGTGTTCACTTATAGGCTAAAGCATGTCTTCATATGTTATTAGAATTTAGAATCTTTGATAAGTCAACGTTTTCGTTTATTCGTTTTAATTAATGAATAAATGATTACATTCCTTATATAAACTCTCATTCATTTCTTTGTGTCTATTACAGATCATGCCTCCTCGTCGCAGCACTCGCAACAACAATGGTGAAAACCACGAAGAAGGTGGTGATAACCATAACCACAACCATGACCAAGCTCCTAACCACAACAACAATGGGGTCGATGCTCAACTGGCTGCGATCATTTCTCAACAAATGGCGCAGCAAATCGCAACTCTGGTTCCCAATTTACTTGCTCAGGTCATCCAATTGAACGGCAACGGGAATGGTCACAACAATGGGAATGGGAATGGCAATGGCAATGGTAATGGACCCCAAGCTTGCACCCTTAAACATTTCAACTCTTGTAACCCTCCAAAGTTCAGCGGGGAAGAAGGAGCTACTGGACTTCTCCAATGGTTTGAGGGTATTGAAAATACCTTCATCAACAGTGAGTGCCCCAACAATCTCAAGGTTCGTTACGCCATGAGTGTTCTCCATAAACGAGCACTCACATGGTGGAATGAAGAAAAGCGTACTCGTGGGGCCGAGGTTGCTCTTGCTATGACATGGGACCAAGTCAAAGAGATCATGAAAGAGGAGTTCTGTCCTCGCAATGAAGTTAAAAAGCTTGAGGATGAGTTCCACACCTTGGCTCAAGATAGTGGGGAAAACCTTGCCTACAACACCCGCTTTCATGAGCTTAGCTTACTGTTGCCACACAAGGTTACTCCTCTGTCGGTAGCCATCGAGAAGTACATCGGTGGTCTGCCCATGCAAATCCAGGACACTGTTTGGGGTAGAAATCCTGCAACTCTGGAAGAGGCCAAACGTCTAGCAGCCACTCTTACTGATAATCATGTGAAGAACGGTACTCTCGTTCGCAAGGGCACTAAGAAGACTGTTGCCAAAGATACTCCACAGCCTGCAATTGAAGTCAAGCCTGAGACCTCAAGCAACAAAAAGCGCAAGGCTAGAAACTATATGGTTGCTGCTACTCCACCTGCTGCCCAAAACCCAGCCAAGAAACCATACATCGGACCTCACCCTTTGTGCAACACCTGCAAGTACCACCATCCCACACAGGTGCCATGTCGATTTTGTACTAAGTGTCAAAGATATGGTCACCTGGTGAACGTCTGTCGATCTCCTGCTGCCCAAGACAACAACAACCCAGCTCCCAACCAACAAAACAACAGGCCTACTCGTGGTCAATGCTACGAGTGTGGTAACCCTAATCACTACATCAACAACTGCCCTAATCGTAACCGTAACCAAAACCAAAATCAGAACCAAAACCAAAACCAAAACCAAAACCAGAACCGCAACCAGAACCAAGGTGCTCGAGGTCGCGCCTACAATCTCAACGCTAACCAGGCTCGTGACAACAATGAAGTGGTGAATGGTACGTTTCTCATTAATAACCACTATGCATCCATATTATTTGATTCAGGAGCTGATAAGTCATTCGTGTCACTGAAGTTTGAACCCTTACTTAACTTACCCCACACTAATCTAGAAGACCCTTTCGTGGTAGAGGTAGCTAACGGAAAGTCTATTTCGATCAGTTCTATTATTCGTAACTGCTTGTTGAATCTCGATGATCATACCTTCCCTATCGATCTCATCCCCATGCATCTTGGTAGTTTTGATGTTATAGTAGGCATGGACTGGTTGTCAACTCATCGTGCCGAAATTCTGTGCTTCGAGAAAGTCATACGCATTCCTCTCGAATCTGGTGAGATTTTGAAGATTTATGGTGAGAAACCTTGTGGTGAGCTTAAGCTTATGTCTTGTACTACTGCCCAAAAGTACTTACGAAAGGGGTATACAGCCTTCTTAGCTAACGTGATAGAAAAGAAGGACAAAGGCAAAAGTATCCAAGACATTCCTATTATTCGAGACTATCCTGAAGTTTTTCCAGAGGATTTACCTGGTTTGCCCCCTGCTCGACAAGTGGAGTTTCGTATTGATCTTGTTCCTGGTGCTAATCCTATTGCTAAAGCTCCTTATCGTCTTGCACCCTCTGAGATGCAAGAACTTGCTAGTCAATTACAGGAACTTTCTGATAAAGGGTTCATTCGCCCTAGTTCTTCTCCATGGGGAGCCCCTGTCTTATTCGTTAAAAAGAAGGATGGTTCTCTTCGGATGTGTATTGACTACCGTGAACTCAACAAACTCACCATCAAGAATCGTTATCCGCTTCCTAGGATTGACGATCTCTTCGATCAACTTCAAGGAGCAACACATTTCTCGAAGATTGATCTCCGTTCTGGTTATCATCAGCTTAGAGTCCACGATGAAGATATTCCCAAGACGGCTTTTCGCACTCGCTACGGTCACTATGAATTCATGGTTATGCCTTTCGGTTTGACCAATGCTCCCGCAGTATTTATGGATTTGATGAATCGGGTTTGTAGACCCTATCTCGACAAATTCGTGATCGTTTTCATTGATGATATTTTGATTTACTCTAAATCAAAATCCGATCACGAGCAACATCTTCACTCTATCTTGAGTCTCCTAAAGAAAGAACAACTGTACGCCAAGTTCTCAAAATGTGAATTTTGGCTTAAGGAAGTTCAATTTTTGGGACATGTCATTGATATGAACGGGATTCATGTTGATCCTGCAAAGATCGAAGCTGTGAAGAATTGGAGTGTTCCTACCACTCCAACGGAAGTCCGTTCTTTTCTTGGGTTGGCTGGTTATTATCGTCGATTCATCGCCAATTTCTCCAAGATCGCTGTTCCTCTTACTACCTTAACTCACAAGGGTAAACCCTATGAGTGGGGACCTAAGCAAGAGGAAGCATTTGAAACTCTTAAGCTGAAACTCTGTGAAGCTCCTGTCTTATCTCTACCTGACGGTAATGATGATTTCGTGGTCTACTGTGATGCATCGAACCAAGGTCTTGGTTGTGTTCTCATGCAACGAGGAAAGGTTATTGCTTATGCGTCTCGACAACTCAAGACTCACGAGAAAAATTATACCACCCATGATCTTGAATTGGGCGCTGTTGTCTTTGCACTCAAGATTTGGAGACATTATCTTTACGGGACCAAATGTGTGGTGTTCACGGACCACAAAAGTCTCCAACATGTCTTCGATCAAAAGAATCTTAACATGAGGCAACGACGTTGGGTTGAATTACTTAACGACTATGATTGCGAAATTCGCTACCATCCTGGCAAGGCGAATGTTGTGGCTGACGCACTTAGTCGTAAAGAGCGTATCAAACTCCAATGTGCGAGAGTTCGTACTGATCTTCAAGATCGCATTCTCCAGGCTCAACACACCTCAGTCACCCAAGGTAACATGTACGATGAAATGTCTTGTGGTGCTGAGACTCAACTTGAAACCAAACCCGATGGCCTCCTTTATTTCCTTAACCGACTGTGGATTCCCGACCGTGATGATCTTCGTACTTTTCTCATGAACGAGGCTCATAAGTCTCGTTATTCTATTCATCCTGGAGCTGACAAGATGTACCAAGATCTTCGTTATTCTTATTGGTGGCCTGGTATGAAGAAAGACATTGCCCTATTCGTTGCAAAATGCCTCACTTGTTCCAAGGTTAAGGCTGAACATCAACGACCATCTGGTATGCTTGAACAACCAGAGATTCCTGTCTGGAAATGGGAGAGCATAGCTATGGATTTCATCACCAAACTTCCTCGTACACCCAAAGGTTTTGACAGTATTTGGGTAATCGTCGATCGTTTGACCAAGTCAGCTCACTTTCTACCTATTCGTGAGAAGTATTCTGTGGAAAGGTTGGCAAAGATGTACGTAAGTGAAATCGTATGTCGTCACGGTATACCTTTGGACATTATTTCTGATCGCGATGGTCGTTTCACCTCTCACTTTTGGGGATCTCTACAAGATGCTTTGGGTACCAAGTTGAACCTGAGCACTGCCTATCACCCTCAAACGGATGGTCAGACTGAACGAACCATCCAGACACTTGAGGACATGCTCAGGGCATGTGTCATCGATTTTGGTGGCGCATGGGATTCTCATCTTCCTTTGGTTGAGTTTTCATACAACAACAGTTATCACGCCAGCATTAACATGGCTCCTTTTGAGGCACTCTATGGTCGGAAATGTCGTTCACCTGTCTGTTGGACTGAGGTTGGTGAAGCTCGTATTACTGGACCCGAACTAATCCAGGAAACCACAGACAAAATCCAGCTTATTCAGGATAATCTTCTCAAGGCTAGAAGTCGCCAAAAGAGTTATGCTGATAAACGTCGTAAACCCCTGGAATTTCAAGTTGGGGACCTTGTGTTACTTAAGGTATCCCCTTGGAAAGGAGTTATTCGTTTCGGTAGAAAGGGAAAACTAGCTCCTCGATACGTAGGCCCCTTCAAAATTCTTGACAGAGTTGGAAAAGTGGCTTACAAGCTTGATCTTCCACCTGAGCTAAGCAATGTTCATCCGACCTTCCATGTTTCGAATCTCAAGAAATGCTTAGCAGATGAGAACCTTCATGTTCCTCTTGAGGATGTGCAAATCGATGAAAGCATGCACATTATCGAGAAACCTGTCGAGATTGTTGACACTAGAGTCAAGAAACTCAAGCGCAGTCGTATTCCGATCGTTAAGGTTCGTTGGGAATCTAAACGAGGCCCAGAGTTCACTTGGGAACGTAAAGACCAGATGAAGTCGAAGTATCCGCATCTTTTCCCACCAGACTCTCCAACTCCAACTTCGGGACGAAGTTCCTAAAAGTAGGGGAGACTGTAACATTACGCATTAATACTTGTACGTTACGCATCGACATTAATAAAAACGTCAAGTTTTCATTTTATATTCGCATTTATTATTTTTGTCGCATTTGTGGAACCCTAATACTATATATAATATTATATATATGTGTGTGATTGAATAATTATATCAAAAAAAATAAAAGCCTTGGCCGGGAATCGAACCCGCGCCAAAGGCCGGGCCAAACACACACATGTGCACAACCAACTGGGCTAGCCATTTCTTTGTGATAAACCCGGACACATTATAATTTTAAACACACATTAAAACCTTCACAGTTGACAAGGAAAGTCAACTGTGGGTTACCTTATTGATCAATCCATCGAATTAACGTATAATTGATCCATTTTTGGTAAATTCGTGTAATAACCGGCCTTGTACAACACGAATACACGTCATATACACATCAATCGTTGACCTTTTATTCAATTGAACGCGTATGACATTAATCATAGGTCAACTTTCCAATTAACATTAACCGACGATCCTCAGTATAAATAGATGCATCCCGTAGCTTAACAACTCGCTCACAACTCTCTCTCAACCTCCCAATCTCTCTAATTCACTCTGATTATTGTTATTGTGCTCGTTGGTTGACTTTTTCTTTGACCCGACGTTTGCAATCAAATCATCACTGTGAGTACGATTAACTTTGTGGGTTTTATTCATCGGCTATCAAACAACAATAGCCCTAACATTAATCGGGCTATAGTTGTCTGAATCATTCAATTGAAATTCTAGGGTTCGTCGTGATTTTTAATTGGGGATAAATCTGATTCGCGTCGTGTATTTAATTATTTTGAAACCAGAAACATCACAACCACCGGCCTAGGCCAAGTGGTTGTGACCATGGTCCTCCACAGAGGTCACCCGGGTTCGAGTCCCGGCTCTGACCGTTTTTATTCTTTTCTTTTCTTTTCTTTTTAAACAACAATTATAATTATATATATATATATATATATATTAAATCCTTTTAATCTTTTAAATTCTTTTTTTAAAATATCAAAACTATTTTATAAATTCTAAAAAAATTATAATTGTTTAATCTGATATAAAAGATTTATTTGTAATTTTTATTTTTCAGAAATTCATTTATTTAATAATTATAATAATTAAATCATTTTTATACTATTATATTTATAAAAATCCATTTATATATCAAAACAGTTTTATTAAATTCCCCAAAAATTACCCTAACTTTTTATAAAGTTAAACTTTACTGAAATAATTTTTAATTCAGTAAAATCATTTATTTTATATTTTTAATCAATTTTTGTTAGATTTAATCATAATTAAATCATATTAAATCCAATTTTCATCATTTTTGCACCAAAATTTTATACAAATTATTTTTAATTAATTAGAACAGAAATATGATTTTTAAAATACAAATCCTTTAATTTTAGTATTTTTGGATATTAAAGTTAATTATTGGCTAATTATAAATAAATAGATTTAAAAATCTATTTTAAATGAAATAATTTTATAAAAATTATTTTTATGCTTCAAACACTTTATTATGCACATTCAAAATTCAAATTTTATAAAAAGACTATCTTTCATTAATTATCCAATTTTCCTTTATTAATTAAGCATTTTAATTTAAATTTCAACAATTGATTATCCCCAAATCAAAACCCTAGGATACACTTGTAAGTTAATTAGACTTAGACTTATTATATATTACCTTATTATAGGGTAATATTTGGAATCTTTTTGGGCAACACAATTATCACATCTTTTCAACAAGTTAACATTTGCTAAGGTGAGTTTTACATAGCCCCTTTTATTTACCACCATTTTTGGGGTGAAACATGTTATAACATTATCATTGCAATTCAATCATTAATGTGTCTATGTGTTTTCTATGTTGCATTATGTCCTGAGCATGATTAGAGTAAGCACCATTCTAGCATAATCATTAACATTGATCAGCCGACGGTATACATTGATAGATCTATTGGACTGACAATCCCACCCGGATACGTGCCTCCTACAAAGGTTACGTGGGTGTTTGTTATTGCATAACATATTCATTTGGACCATAAGTGTATGGTATGTATCATTTTATAACAGTCATCAGGGTTGGTTATGCACTCGATTTATTTCTAGTATGTTCTCACATATGGACTAGATTGACATGACACATGAATTGCACAACATTTTATTCATTTTATTATCAAAAACCTATGTAATTCTCACCAACTTATGTTGACCCAAAATACTTTCAAAATTAACATGTTTCAGGTAACAATGAAGCTGAGGCTTGAGTTAGCATGAGGATTTTTCTTGAAGTTTATTTGAAGTTTTTGAAGTTGCTATTTGATGTTATGTATTTGAATTCTTAGACATTATTTCACATTTTGGATATTTATGTTTGAATAAATTATTTAAAATTTATGTTATACCATGTGCTACTGAAAACAATCATCAATACGTGGCACCCCGATGTTTCCGCCATCGGTTGGGGTGTTACACATCGCATGATAATCAGGTGTGTCGTTTGTGTGTTTGATTCCGCTGCGCCGACTGATACCTAACAAAAATCACCATGAAGATGATTCGGATGGTATGAACTAAAGTTAGGAATGTGAACCCGTTTAAGAATGTTCATGTCATGACCTCTTTGTTTATAGAAGAAACATGGGTCTTGGACACGGGATTTACCCTTTATTGTATGGAACTAATCTGGGTTACAAGATGGGTCAAGTGATTGGTAAGGTAGGGTGTAACCACAAACCTTCCAAGAATTTGTTAATAGAGTAGTGAGATTAAAGCTTGAAAGTAAACATAGGTTTAATACATAATATAACTAGGAGGTTTAAGTAGAGTATGGTTGGGTCGTTGCACTCGAAGCATATCCATCCATTGGCTTTTGTGAATGAGGTAGTGCTAGTAGGTTTTTCGGGTCGTGGTTTAGTGGTGTGGCGACATATTTTGGCTAAATGACCATATGCATCACAGTTGGTGCATATGCGGCATGGTGCGTGAGTGGCATGGTGGAATTTACAACTCTTGCATAACGGATGGGTTCCATGGTACTGCTTTTTGTTAGGGATCGGAGTCTCAGGGGTTGTCGAAGTGTGGTTTTGTTTGTGGTTTTTGCGTTTTCGGTTATCCTTTTTCATTTGTTTGGTAGGGGTATGGGTAGATGGTTTAGTATCTACATGGTTTGTGTTGTCCTGGATGGTATCGCTGGAGTTTGTAGTTGGGTTTGTTGGGGCCCCTAGGTTAGGGAGAATCTTGATTAATTCTTGGGCAATAAGACTCGCCAGTTGGTTGAGATCGATGCTGTTGAGACGGGAAGACATCTACAAGAATCATACATAGGAAAATTTGCATAAGTGTTTTTAAACATGGTGACTTTTGAATTTAGGAAATGGATGTGTTGGTGAAAACACCTTGTTAATATGTTAGTTTTGTATATATTTTAGTCTTTTATTGTGTGCTTGTAGGCGCTCTTAATTAGTTATTGGTGTACATGTGCTTTGTAGGTGTTCGTGAGATATGAGCTTAATACGAAGGAACTTTGGTCAAGTCGCAGGCACCCGGTACAAGAGCATGGTGTAATAATAATATATATAAATAATAATATAAAATATATTTTAATAATAATAAAAAGAAAAAATAATAAACGTGACATTTACCAAGGCCCAAAAGAATTAGAACTTTGGAGTCAATTGGCTGGCAATTTTATGAAGCAGTTCACGAGTTACTAAGGCCCACAAAAGATGCTGATTGCCTGAAACAAAAGAGGTGGAACGCAACATATAGGGCAGACAATTGACGGCAACAATTGTGGGGGATTCAAATAGAAGATTTATTCTTCATTCTGATTATGTGGCCTAGTGGTAAAAGAGTCGGTTCTCTCTTTGTGGGAGCCGGGTTCGATTCCTATGGAAGGCATGTGATGGATACCCCCTCCCTTGTGGTGGGGTAGGTGGTTGCGAAGTGATGGAGAGACCCTTGACCCTTGTGGTCATGGGTTCGACTCCTAATCCCTCCAGGTTTTACCGGTTCACTACCGTCGTGCCTTCGGGCGGGTTTGTGGGCCGGGTTTTCCCTAGAACATGAGACGGGTGGGACGAAGGGCTCTGTCCGTACGGACTAGAGGCCGTCTGGGGCCCCTTTCGGCCATTGGGGGCCGCGTACAGAGTACCCGGCAATACTTTAGTTGATCGTTCAAAAAAAGAAGATTTATTCTTCTCCAATACAACAGCGAACAAAGATTCCATCATTCATCACTTTGAATCATTCAAGATTTTCAAGATTCAAGATCCAATTTTTGAAGAATCAAGCTCCATGGTCATGAGTGGCTAATCTCTTTGTATCATGCTTAGAAAGTAAACAATAGAAGTTCTAGGGTTTAACATTTGGGTATTTCTTTAAAATTTTGATTGTGTGATTGCGTGTTTGAACTATTGTATTAGATTGTGATTAATTTTATGTTGAAGCCATTTTAGTTAATTGATCTTGTGCCAATTTCTAATGTCATGAACATGGTTTCTTGCTCTAATACAAACATAGGGTTGTATGTTCTAGGTAATGAAGTGTAGTTTAGTCCATTGTTGAATGTTGATGAAACTTGACACCTAAGCCTATTGAACAATCACCCCGTTAACACCAATTGCATCATAATTTTGACCCATTTGTGATAACCTTAGACTTCATTTGTTGAAAACTAGGTGTGGTCCTTTTAATTAAATTGCTTACAATCTAAATTGTTTACTACTTTTTTTCTTTTACATTTCTTTTCCAATTTTTATAAATCAAAACTCCTTCCAACTAAACTTTCTTAAAAGAACCAAGTGCAATCTTCATAAGTTTTATAGCATCTTCGCAAGCAATAGTTTCCAATCAACTAAACAATATTCACTAACCAGCCGCTCCTTGGATTGATACCCTAACTACATAGGTTATTTAGGTTTTGCATGACCCGTGACGACCGGCTCATCAAATGGCGCCGTTGCCGGGGAGCTAGTGCGCTTAGTGTTTAGTTTTTAGTTGATTATCGTGATTAACTGGTTAATTTGTCTTTGTTTCTTCTTTTTGTTCGTTTTTACGCGTGGTGTGTTAAGTGTGCAGGTGACAGATAATGCATGCATGCCACTTGTGTAAAATCTGAAGATTGGGAAATTAGCAAGACTTGATCGTCACCATCACAATGTATTAGAAAGATGATGATAATACTTGTCCTTGTTGTGGGAGCCCATATCATTTGTGGCGAGATTGTCCAGTGGCCCGTAAGACAGTAAGAGAATGGAAGCATTTAAAGAATGACATGATCGTATTATTTTTGGGCTCGAAAAACCTAAAGGTGCACATTTATCTTCTTCACATCATCAGCCACACCATTCAAACTCCCAACGCTATTATCAATTAAATAATAAGTATCCAGGGAGTTCATTTAGCCAAAGGACACAACAATATCAAAACCATGAGGAATATGATGACTACTATCCTAATAGCCCTCAACCGCATATGAAGAACCTCAAAACTCACGAGATTCCAAGTTTGATGCTATCATAAATATGATAAAAGAGACGCAACAGCAAAATGAAGTGAGAGACAAAGCTCATGAAGCTTTGGTCATGCAGGTTCATCAACTAGCCGAGGAATTTGCCCAACTTAAGTGTGAGCAAAACGAGTTGGCCTATGGTATTATGGTAGATGATGATATAGATGAAGATACTGCAAGTCTTTCTGAATGGTTAAACCCAACTGAAGACTTAGCATCTTATGAAGATATGGTGGCTGAGGTGAAAGTTCTTCACGAATCTCATCCCGTGTTGATTATGGCACCTAACAAAGTGGAAGATGAAGGTTCAACGATGAAGAAGAGGAAGGTGAGTTGGGAGGATATTGGACAATTTATTATAAAATGATCCCGCAACAAGAATGACTCAATTCTCATGCCAATAACTTGGAAGCAATTGTGGATTTGGCATGTGAACTACCGAGTATATGTTAGAAACTCGGTAGGAAAATGTGGGATAAAACCTTCATGCTTGACTTAAGAAGGAAAGAAGTGAAAAATTAGAAAGAAAGCTGAAGTTTTAAGCCTAAAAACATATTGATGCAAAAGCAGAAAGTTTGGCTTGAAAACTTGAAGATTTGGGAGGTTTAGAGAGTGATTTGGAGTGAATAAAGGATTAGAGAGTGTAGGGAAGGGGTGGTATTTATAGTTGGGGTAAAGAGTTGGGTATTAAATGGAGTTAATAAGGTGGTTAGAAGTGAATTAGGTGACGGTTGAGTTTGGTTGTTATGGGGTGAGCATGGTTGTAGAATTGCTACTGTTGACGTCGAACACAAAAACAAAAAAAATTTAACCTCACGAATTTTCCCATTTATTTTGCATTAAAGTATTTCCCGATCCATGATATAAAGTCTAATTTATTTCTAAGTATTATTATCTTTATCCGTGCACTCTATTTTTCTAAGTTCCTTTTATCATTGTACTTAAAAATAAAAAAAAAATCTTCAATCATGACATATGTCCTATCCTAATTCTATTTATAAAATCGTCATTTTATAAGACGGTGTTTTTTTTTTTTTTCAAACTAATGATTTTTTTTCATTTCTTATTTAAAGCTAATCATTTTTCCAATTACATTTATAATCTCAAACAAGGAAGATATAAATTCATTTCAAAATAAAGCCTTGAGTCAAGAGTCAAAGTCTTGACAACATAATTCTTGTAGTCAAAGTCTTAGTCAAACAGTCAAAGTCCTAGTCAAAGTCTTAGTCAAACAGTCAAAGTCTTAGTCAAATAGTCAATTCATCATAAAACCTTACTTTATGGTGTTGGCCAATTTTAATGGCTAATTGAATCCAAAACTAGTATAAAAACCCACCTATGACCCTTTATACTTTGCACCTCTAAATCGATTGTTTCAATCCGATTAAACTTTCCCTCATACCTTTCTTCTATAGTCTATTACTTCTACAATTGAAGCTTTGATTATAAGCTCTTGTAATTGGCGAATTGGAAGCTTGATATTCTTTCTTTTTCGTTTTCTTCAATTTGGACTAGCTACGTTGTTGAGTCTTTGGGATTCGACTCGCATACATTCACAACACATCATTCTCTTTTTTTTACGAGACATAGCATTTTGCTAAGGTGAGTTTTACATAGCCCCTTTTCTATTTATCACCATTTTTGGGGTGAAACATGTTACAACAATATTTATGCAATTCAATCATCAATGTGTCTATGTGTATTTCTATGTTGCATTATGTCTTGAACATGACTAGGGTAAGCACAATTCTAGCATAAACATTCATCAGCCAAACGGTATACATTGATAGATCTATTGGACTGACAATCCCACCCGGATACGTGCCTCCTACAAAGGTTGTGTGGGTGTTTGTTACTGCAATATAAACGAGTGAACCATGAGCGTATGGGATGTACCACAATACAACAGTCACAATGGTTGATTATGCACTCGATTTACTTCTAGTATGTTTTCACATATGGACTAGATTGCCATGACACATGAATTGCACAACAATTTTATTCGATTATCAAAACCTATGTAATTCTCACCAACTTTTGTTGACCCAAAATATTTTTAAACTTAACATGTTTCAGGTTATAGCTTGCTTGAAGATTAGAGTTATTGCTTGAAGATGCGTAGCTAGTATTTTTCATTTTGATGTACAAAATTCTTAGAACAATTGTATGTAATTTATTTAAATCATTTATTGAAATTTATTATTTACCATGAGCTACTGAACAATCATCAATACGCGACATCCCGATGTTTCCGCCATCGGTTGGGGTGTTACAGATTGGTATCAGAGCCATGGTTATAGGGAATTAGGTTATTAGAAAAAAAAAATAATCTAGTCTATAACCATAGGATTTTAACTAGTACTTGCTCCTTTTACTTGCAACCTTACTTGTTTCTATTCTCTATCCTACTTCTTATCCTTACTTTAGTCCCTACAAGAAAAGTGCACTCCATCACAAGATCTACTCTTAGACTAGTAGGCAAAACCCTCAGGTTTAGCCTGAACCACCTTAAGATCTCGTCGAAGTTCTAGAATTTTAATAACGAACACGTGCAATCTGGAAGGTTGAACGCCTGTATTCTGAGTCTTCTGTCTAGGCTGGCATTGCGCATATATCCCAATCAGACGAGGGACCCGGATGCCTACCTGGGAATTCTCGGGATGAGTGTTCACTTATAGGCTAAAGCATGTCTTCACTATATTATTAGAATCTAGAAGCTTTGATAAGTCAACGTTTTCATTTATTCGTTTTAATTAATGAATAGATGATTACACTCACTTCCCGGTTCCCCTGGGAAGAGCAGGGAAGATTCCACAAGTGTTGATGCCGGGGGCATGTATGTTCCAGATTGGGATGTTGTCGGGGATAGTTTCAAATCATCATCTGTTTGTGAAGATGTTTTGACCCACTTTGCTCCACCGGTGTTCGAGATTCTTTGGCCATGATGGATGATGACTTGCTCATTTCAAGGATGATGATGAATGCCTGTAGCTTTACTTCTATGCTTCCTGAGGGGGTGTCAAGGTTTTGTAAAAGGATGCAGGAGTATGAAGAGTTTTCGAAGAAGAGGAAACAAAATGAAGGCTTCATTGGCAGCTTGAAGAAAGAAGCTGAAGGTTTTGCTGAAAAGGAGAAGGCTATTATGGTTAACATTATTGATCTTAAGTTGCAGCATGAGGTTGAGAAGGAAAAGTTGGTTGCTAGTATGGAGGCGGATAATTCGAAGGTTAAGGTTAAGGCTGACAGTGCAGCATTGGAGGTTCAAAGGAAAGCTTTTTTGGAGGAGAAGGAAGGGTTGAAGGCTTCCCTTTCCGAGGCAACTAGCTAATTGAACATGGGTTCTGGCAGGTGGTTACTTATCTCTTGCATTCTGCTGAGTTCAACTCTGCCCTAGGTGAAGTGTACACCAAACTTCTTAACCATGGAAGGCAACTAGGGTTTGTGGCTGGTTATAAGGCTCACGAGTCCGGGTAACCTCAAGAACAATCCTCCTTTTTTCAACCTCAAGCTCTTGAAGTCTTCAAGGATTATGTCATTAAGATGGAACGGTTAACTTACCCTTATGTGGGTGAAGTCTCCAACTGTTTTGGCAAGCCTCTTTGTGTTTTGCAGGATTTGAAACCTTCTGGCCTCAATGAGGCTATTTGTGCTTAAGTCTCTCTCCAAGAAACGTTCTTATTTAGGTGATAGCGAGGAGACATTTTCAAAGGGTGAAAAGGTTTCTAAAGGGGAAAGCCTTGAAGCTTATGAAGTGGTAGGTGATGGTGAAAATAAGGTTAAGAAGGCGAAGAAAGCCAAGAAGTCCAAGGCAGGCGATGCAAACATGAAGGAAGCTGAAGTTTCGAAGCCTACTTATTCGGATGCTGCCATTTGAATGATTCTTGTCGTATATTCATAGCTTTCTTAGCATTGTGAAATAGTATTATCTTATGGTATGTAAACACTTTATCTTTTGGGAACCCTTAAGGTTCCTTAGGTTGTTACAGTCTTGAAGGCTTATGAACATTATTTAGGTTAATGGCCCTTATGGCTTCAAGAATGGTTTGACTACTATGCTTTATGTTTGTGGTATTTTGTTATGTTATCCCTTTGGTTTGATAATTTTTATGATTTCCTTTGTATTTGCTTATGTATTTTTGCCAATAGCACCTTGAAAGGTTCAGTGCTGCAGTCACTTAACCATAAGTTTTTTCTAGACAAAAAGATACATTGCCTATCATATTTATAATAGTATTTAGTGTATTCTTATTTTGTAAGTTGTTTGAAAAGCTTAAGGAACAGTTGGTGTAGGTTGTTCAAACCCGTCTATGAGACATGTTAAAATTTTTGCCGAGTCTCATGGAGTTGTATTGATTTCAGAACTCACCCCTTATATAGGTCCGTTCAACCCTTGAACCTATTGAGCGATGACATGGTAGCTCATTACCTTACATGGCCCGTGCCATGGAGTGTTTTGCTAGGTTATCAACCTTATAGGATAGAAAGACAAATCTTGATAGAGAACTCCATGATTCATTCATTGAAACGTACTTTGGTTACAAGGGAATATTAGAACAAGTTTAGGATTTTTGACATGCAATTAACAACCTTTTATTGTTTTATCAATTATATTTTCATCAAGAGTAGAATAGGTTAAAACCACTTTTTTAAAAAAAACATCTTCAAGACTACCATCTCAATCACGTCCTGCAATGGTTGTTTCTAGCTCTTCTCCTCATCCAAACATACATCTTCTTTTTAATATACATTTTTATTTTTATTCACATGATTAAAATTGTTATTTTTTCATATTATAGTAAATTAATGTATATGTTACATCATAACACATATTTTATCACATCATATTATATTTATATATCCCGAAAAGCTTCCGGGATATAATCTAGTATTTATCTATAAGTAAGAGAGACATTCTTATTTGAGGCATGTGTAATAGCCCAAAAAATCTCTTAATCACTCATACCCTATACAGTGCTTGACATGAAATTAGAATGAAATCACAAATCTTAATCCTATGATAACTCTTACATATTTATTTCTTCGGGAAAATGGATTTTAATACTCCCAACTATAGCCTATTGGCAGATAATACTCTCAACTATCACTTTGGCCATTAGCACTCTAAACTTTCAACTTGTTTACTTTTATCACTCCCAAACTAACTAAGGTCTAACCAGGTTAGTGTTCGTGACCAAAATGTAAAAACCTAAACTTTGGGATATTTATGAAACTTTTTATTATAATTATTATTATTATAATATATTAAATTTAAATTATTATTATTATTATTATTTTAAATTTTATAAATCAACCCACCCCCCCCCCCTCTTCCCATTATGTTGTTGACAGACCCCCCCCCCCCCCCAAACCACCACCACCCCCCTTCGACAAACACCCCCACCACCTTCCACCACCGCACCAAAGACCACCACTGCATCACCCACCACCCCAACCGTACCACAACCACCAACAAAACCCATCCATCCTTCTGCTACCATCACCAACTATCTCCACCACCAACATCGATTCACCGGAAAACCTACCTAAACAACCATCACCGGAAATAAAAAACCTTCACACCAACCAAACAATCAATCAATCACTCAAAACCTTATAAAAACAATGCAGAAGAAACCAAATCTGTCCAAATGCAGAAGAACCAACAAAAACCCATGACTGGTTTAACGTTCAAGAAACATTCACGTTTCTGGGAACGGATGACGACGACGTGATTGCAATTTTGTTCATTCTTCTTTGCTCTTTTCTTCTTCTTCTTCTTCTTCTTCTTCCTTTTGTTTTCACATTCGTCTTCGCCGGCCATCGTAGCGTCGCTTCTTTTCGTCGTTTGTCATCCTCTAACGAAGGCGGGCAGATCTCGACAAGTAAGGAAGTATTATTATTATTATTATTATTGTTATTATTATTAAGAATGGAATGGTTGGTAATTGTGTTAGGGTTTAGTTCACGATGGTGGTGGGGGATGACGGTGAGGCAGTGGTTGTTGTTGGTGACGGTTTGTTGTGGGGGTGGTCTGGGCCAGTAACCAGAAGAAGAAGAAGGTAGAAGGGGGTGGGGGGGATGAGGTGGGTTGGTTTGGGTTGGGATTTATAATAAAAAGTTTCAAAAATGCCCCTTAAGTTTTGGTTTTACATTTTTTGTCACGTAGAAGTTTTGGTTTTTGTCACACCCCGACAGCGCACAGCGGAAAGCAAGTCATGAGGTAACGGAAGTTGTTACCAATAAGTTTAGCAACACACGGTTGATAAGTATGAACATCTTGCAACCACCCTCTAGTTTGACATATTTTATTTTTTATGGTCAGTGAAAATTGTTAGTTAACAAGAAAATATGTTTCACCAAGGTGAAGCGTAGATTAAGCGAACATGGTTTTACAAATTAAAAGTAAAAGTAGTTCGAACAACAATGTTTTACATATTATTAGAAAACATAGTTATTTAGTAGTTATGGTCCCAACATCATGTCCATAGTAGTGGCCTGCCAAACCCGCTCATCGAAACCTTAAGCATCAGTACCTGAAAAACATGCTTAAAAACATCAACAAAATGTTGGCGAGTTCACAGGTTTTATGACGCTAAACAAACTAAATTTTTTTTGTAAGTATGATCAAGTACAACTCGAATAGAACCAAGTAGACTCGCGAAAATCTAACAAGTATGATGTAACCTAAGGCGCTTAATCAAGCCACGACAATTAGCCTCTCAAGCTACCACCTCAATTTAATGGGGAAACAACTTTTAAAGGTTATGTTTTACCTTAACAAAAATATTAACCGGATAGTAAGGGTCGCCAACCCGATAGATCTACCAACATAAACTACTGCTCTAAGAGTTAATGATTAAGACGTGCGGAAAGTGTCCGTCCGTAGACGACCTACGTGTACTAATACAAAGATTAATACTCCGTGCACTACCTAAGGCCATCCTACTAATCATACAGCATGTTAATCCCCCGATAAGTAAAAACGTTCAAAAACATTTAAAGAAAAGGGGTCGTGAAACTCACCTTAAGCTTAGCTTCCAATAAGCCTTCTAATTCAATCTCAAAATGCTACTAACAAATCCCTATAATTCATAAGGCTATTTTAGTAACCATCCTAAGTCTAATCAAGTCATTCACCATACTTTCTTGACTTAGTTATCCAAAAAGATTTAATACTTCATTAACCCTTACCCTGTCGACTCATTTGTGATCGGTTTAGTTTTTAGACTTCGTGTGCATGCGTTTCAATGTCAAACAAGTTTCTGAATATTACATGTTAACTTATGGACATCTAATAAACTAAATTTTAAACCTTAATACCAACATATACTTCATAAAACAAGTCAAATTTGTTGTTTTAAAATATTCTCAACATTTAGTCGTTTGGTGTTCAAAAAGTCGTTTTTTGGCGATTTTATCGCATAGTTTTACACTGTAACCTCTCGTTTTCATGGTAAACATCTTAGACATCCTAAATATTGATTTTTATGCACATTTAGACATCAAATAAGCTGTTTTACATCAGACCTGCATTTTAATATCTTAGACACGTTATTATTGTCAAAATATGTGTTTTATAAAATATATGTTTAATTTTATTATTCCAATTAACAAAATATTCCCAATCAAGATCTCGTTTAATCGCGTATAAACAAATAAATAATGAACAACCATAGGGGGTTTAGTAATCAACCTTTGATGACTACACCGGAATTGTAACACTCGGGTTACAACGAATCCTCGCTAGTAGGAAGTTCACACCCGAGCACTGGTCAACCGAAAGCAACACTTTGCAAGACGGAGGTGGCGATGATGGTGGTTTGCGGCGGACAAAGGGGTGGCGGCTCCTAAGGGTAGCCGCAAATCTTGAAGAGGAGACAAGGGTTATGTTGTTTTACCTTTCTCAAAAACATGTGATTAGAGTTTGATCTATCACACCTATTTATAAAGATAAAAAGCAATTGACCACTTAATTAGTCAAAGTCATACACTTGACCATTTGACTAGTCAAAGTGTAAACTTTACTATTAAGTCTCTCGAGTTCAAAACTATTATTATTATTTCATAAATAATAATCCACCTTATCTAATTCGTGTACCAACGTGTAAATCTTCGGATCGTACCGGGTCGGATTACGTTGACCTCGAATTTTAATTACATCGGACATACTATATATCCAACACCTCTTGCATGTATCAAAAATCAAAAGATCTAATCATCTAGAACTCAAAATAATCATACTTACGCACACATACATACATACATACATACATACATACATACATACATACATACATACATACATACATACATACATACATACATACATACATACGATTATATATATACACACACGACACTGACACACACACACGACACACATGCACTCATTTTTATTATTACCATTTCATCTTGTTTCTTTCCCCTTGTTTATTCTTACAAAAACCCTTTTTAAAACCTTTGATTTCTTGGTGAAAACTTGATTATATTCAGAAAATATAAAGATTTTATGAAAGTTTTGGTTAAGAAACTCACCTTGTAAGAACTTTTTGTAAAATGGGTTTCTCTCTCTAAAATCTCTAGCTTTCTTGAAGGTTTTTGCTTTCTAATCACCCATAGTGTTATTAACTTCAAGTTTCTTTAAGCATTTTTATGATTGTTTTAATTGCAATAAGAAAATAGTGGTGTTTGTTGTGGGTTTCGGTTATGATGGGGAAGAAGAAGAAGAATATGGATGGTTTAGTGTGTGTAAATTAAGGTGTAAAATGGAAGAAGTGGGTGTATTGGGATGTGGGTGGAGTCTTAAATAAGAAATCATATGTTGTGTGTAATAATAATAATAAACATAATATTAATATGGTGTGTGTGGGGGGGGGGGGGGGTTTCGGCCGCTACACATGGGGGGTTGTATAGTTTATTTTTTTATACAAACTAATACATAATACCCGTACTCTACAATTTATAAAAAACCCGCTTATGTTAAATAGTTAAGGTTTTTACTCAATTTACCCATGATAATATTCCCCACTAAAATTATCCGTTTTTAACTAAATAATTATTTTTAGGGGTCTCCGTCTCATACCGGGTCTTAGTTTTGCATTTAACTCTGAAGTACACAACTAATAGACCTTAACGATTTGAGAACTCCTGTTTGTAAATTTTATTAATTCCAACAATATTTTCTCATAGAGAATATTATTTCACATTAAATTCACGCAACACGAGTCAAAACTAGACTTTTTAAAGTTAACCGAATTGTCACCAACGTTCAATATAGGCAATTTATCGTTATATTTCTATGGGCTCTAATTATCACTAATTAAGTCTAACACATAGCTTCTAATATTATTTAATGATTATTATGTTATATAAGAATCATCTGAATTTTTACCGGTTGTCACAATCTCCCCTCCTTTAAGAAATTTCGTCCTCAAAATTTTCCTCTTGCGACTACCAATTTCAGTTTAGACGGAAATAAATGAGGATACTTCAGTTTCATCTGATCTTCCCTTTCCCAAGTGAATTCTGGTCCTCATTTGGAATTCCACCTAACTTTCACTATCTTAATGTTGCTCTGCCTCAACTTCTGAATCTTCCAGTCTGTAACTTCGACGGGTTCCTCGACAAATCGTAATTTGTCATCAACATTGATTTCCTCTGGCGGTATAACCAAATGTCTCGTCCGACATACATTTCTTCAAATTGCATACATGAAATACATCATGGACTCCAGATAATTCTAACGGTAACTTAAGTCGATATGCCACGGGGCCTATCCTTGCTAAAATCTCAAATGGTCAAATATAGCGCGGACTAAGCTTTCCTTGCTTACCAAACCTAATAACTCCTTTCCATAGTGAGACTTTCAACATAACTCTATCTCCAATCTGAAACTCTAAAGGTTTCCTTCTATTATCTGCATAACTCTTCTGTCTATCTCTCGCTGCTTTCAATCTATTTCTGACCTGAAAAATCTTACCCGTAGTCTCTTGAATTATTTCCGGTCCAGTCAAATGTTTATCACCTACCTCTGCCCAACAGAGTGGTGAATGACATTTTCTTCCATAAAGAGCTTCAAACGGTGCAGCATTGATACTAGAGTGATAACTGTTATTGTAGGAAAACTCAACCAACGGGAGGTAAGTATCCCAATTCCCTCCAAAATCAATCGCACAAGCTCGCAGCAAATCTTCCAACGTCTGAATGGTCCTCTCACTCTGACCATCTGTCTGGGGATGAAAAGCAGTACTCATATCCAATCGTGTTCCTAACACTTTGTGTAACGATTTCCAAAACCTTGATACGAATCGGCCATCACGGTCTGAAATAATCGACATCGGTACACCATGTCTAGACACGACTTTGTAACATCCCGTTTTTGTTATATAAATAAAATGTAGTGGTTCATATTTATTTATGAATGAAACGGGTCATTAACCGTTAAAATGAACCATAACAGGTGGGATAGATATTTGTGTATTTTAAACGAGTAAGTGATGGTTAGTATGATTAATTGAGATGTGAGATCTAGGCGATTAATTACTATTATAGGAGACCGTTTGGTAATAATATAATATATTATATTTGAACCCTACTCAGTTTTGAATGAAATTTAGGTTGGCGTGTAGAGAAAAATAAGCTTGTCTCAGCAATATATTCGAAATTTGGTAAAACGTTATATTCTAAAAGTTATATACGAGACCAACGAGTGAAGCAGCTGGATTAAATAAAATGATATATTAATAATAAAATACAATCAATGTTAACATCTATGCAGGAAACGTGTAGTGTGTATATACATATGTGTATGCATACGTGTAGAAAGAAAAATATGTGTACCTTCGTATTTTATAACTAAGCCGACCTATGAATTCTATCCAAAAGCCTTATAAATAGAAAACCATTTTAGGTTATGACCTTATAACTTCGCAACTTTCTTGTTCTTCAAGTCAGGCTCATGTTTAGGTATGTTAGCTTATTCTTTTAAGCTCTATTTATAAGTTTTAAGACTTAATATTTAGTTTTCTAATCTGTAAGTTTTATTTATTAATGATGAGGCTTAGTATATTATTAGTTGTGGGGTTTATGGTCATAGTCATGGTTGGTGCTAAATAACTTAATACTAATTTATGCATAGACTGATCACCTATGCTTAAATTAGGAATGGTTATCCAAAGCCGACCATGGTAATGACTAGTTAGTACCCACTACTTATTTAACTAGTACTTAAGATTGTATCGGTCTTGATCAGGGAATCAAGTATGGACTGATTAGAGTAGACATCTATAAAGCAAAGGTGAGTGTTACATACCTCTGGAAGTATATATATAATATGTGCTGAATATGTGTTAGAACTATATGGGTGTTATTATTGTTCTTATTTGATCACGTATAATTGAATGTTATGTTAGTATATTGGTATATGTTGAAACAGATGGGAGTTTTCTGATTTAACATGAGATCGCAAGGAGTTAGCGATCTTGGTGGATTATTGGATTCAGATGGGTGTTTTCTGATCCAATAAATTGTATTTGAATGTTATAGTAGGTTATGTTGAATCAGATGGGAGTTTTCTGATTTAACATGAGATCGCAGGGAGTTAGCGATCTTGGTGGATTATTGGACTCAGATGGGTGTTTTCTGATCCAATAAATAATCGCATGGGAGTTTTGCGATATAGACCATATGGAAGGGGTATGGTTCTAAATTGTTGTGTGTCATTATTGTGGTTATGTGACATGGTGATTTAATGTACACTCACATAGCGAAAGCTAATTGGTTGTTTATATATATATATATATATATATATATATACTTTCAGGTGGCTTCGATAAGCTTAAGGGTTGAACCGGATCAAGTCTTGCGGTTAAAGGATCGAACGTGCTTTTGTAAAATATCATGAACGATAGTCAAACTTGTTTTGGCAAACTAACGGTTATACAATAATACTTTTATGAGATAAAAGTTTGACGTTTTGTATAATTAAATTGGGACCTTCCGCTTAAACTCTGATATAAGGCGTGTTTAGAATAAATAAATAATTATGGGTGTTTCAGACTTCCTTCAAATAAATACGAGTCAACTTCTCAATATGATATTTTTTTCTCTAATGGGAAGGAAATGTGCGGATTTTGTCAATCGATCGACAATCACCCAAATAGCATCATAACCGCTTGATGTTCGGGGTAACTTCGTAACGAAATCCATTGAAATACATTCACACACTTCCATTGCGGAATCTCTGGCTGTTGAAGCAATCCTGATGGCTTCTGATACTCAGCCTTAACTTTCGCACAAGTCAAACATCTCCCAACATACGCCACTATCTCTCCTTTCATGTTCGGCCACCAATAACATTCCTTCAAATCCTTATACATCTTATCAGAACCAGGGTGTATTGAATATTTCGACTTATGGGCTTCGTCCATAACTAATTCACCCATACCCCCTTTAAATGGTACCCAAACACGATCCATAAAATACATCACTCCATCAACCTTTGGACTCAATTCCTTAATCATCTTATACAACCGTTCATCCTTCAAATTCTCCTCTTTCAACGCCTCTTGTTGTGCTTACTTAATTTGAGTCGTAAGGCTTGTCTGAATCGTCAAACCTAGTGCTCGAACACGTAAGGGCTTGATCATTTCCTTTCTACTCAAAGCATCCGCAACAACATTCGCTTTTCCAGGATGATACTGAATCTCACAATCATAATCGTTGAGTAACTCTACCCATCTTCTCTGTCTCATATTAAGCTCTTTTAGATCAAATATATGTCGAAAACTTTTATGATCCGTGAAGACTGTACACTTGGTTCCATACAAGTAATGTCTCCAAATCTTAAGAGCGAAAACTACATCTCCAAGTTCCAAATTATGTGTCGCATAGTTCTTCTCATGAACTTTCAATTGCCTTGATGCGTAAGCTTTCACCTTACTATTCTGCATCAAAACACATCCTAATCCTTGACGTGAAGCATCACAGTACACCACAAATCCATCGTTTCCATCGGGAAGTGACAAAATCGGTGCACTACACAACTTCTCCTTTAAAGTCTGAAAGGCCTCTTCTTTCTTTTCAGTCCACTCAAACTTACGATCCTTTTGGGTTAGTAGCGTTAATGGCTGCGCTATTTTGGAAAAATTACCAATAAATCAACGGTAATATCCTGTTAAACCCAAAAATTGACGTATCTCCGAAGGAGATTTAGGCACATCCCACTCCTTGATTGCCTTTACCTTTGCTGGGTCTACTTGAACTCCTTTCTCATTAATAACATATCCTAAGAAATGAACTTCTCGTATCTAAAATTCACACTTCGAGAATTTTGCATAAAGCTTCTCGCTCCTCAACAACTCCCAAATAAGCCTCAAATGTTTTTCATGATCTTCTTTAGTTCGCAAATAAATAAGTATATCGTCGATGAATACTATTACGAACTTGTCTAAATAAGGTTTACAAACCCGATTCATGAGATCCATAAACACTGCTGGTGCATTTGTTAAACCAAATGGCATCAGCAAAAACTCATAATAGCCATATCGTGTTCTAAACGTCGTCTTGGGAATATCCTCTTCCACAATCTTTAATTGATGATAACCCGATCTAAGGTCAATCTTCAAATAAAAGCTCGATCCTTGTAACTGATCAAATAAATCATCAATCCTAGGCAATGGGTATCGGTTCTTAATAGTAAGTTTATTCAACTCTCTATAATCGATACACATCCTAAAGCCTCCGTCTTTCTTCTTGACAAATAACACTGGTGCTCCCCAAGGTGAAAAACTTGGCCTAATGAAACCTTTATCCAACAATTCCTGTAACTGATTCGAAAGCTCTTGCATCTCTGAAGGTGCTAATCGATAAGGGTACTTAGCGACTGGTGCAGCTCCTGGTACAAGATCTATTCGAAACTCCAATTGCCTTGAAGGCGGTAATCCAGGCAAATCCTCTGGAAAAACTTCAGGGTACTCTCTAACCACGGGAATCTCCTCTAATTTCTTCTCCTCAGCCTTGGTGTTTAAAACACTTATAAAAAATGTCGGGTATCCTTTCCGCAAAAACTTTTGCGCCTTCATCATGCTAATCAACCTCGATGACCTTTTCTCAGTTTTACCATGCACAACCAAAATCTCGTTATCCAATATCGGAATGCGAACTAACTTCTCGCGACATACAACTTCCGCGCGATTTTTAGATAACCAATCCATCCCTACTACTACGTTAAAACTTCCCAATTCTACAGGCAAAAGATCTATCTTAAACACATGATTTTTGAGTTGTAAGGTACAATCTCTAACTACCTCACGGGCCTCTATAATCTTACCATTTGCCAATTCTATTGAATAACTTTTATCTAACTCATTCGACTTTGAGCATAGCAACGGTTCAAATTTCTTTGAAACAAAGCTCATATCAGCTCCGGTATCAAATAAAATAGATGCAAGTTGATTATTGACAAGAAACGTACCGGTCACCACTGTAGAATCTTGACTTGCTACGCCTGCATTCATTTCAAAAGCTCTACCCCTTGCATTCGCTCCTCGAAGCTTTGGGCAATCTTTCTTGAAATGTCCTATAACTCCACACTCATAGCAACCTTGATCACTTCTACCCTTATTTGGTTCATCCGGAAGTTTCACTTTGCATTTCGGGGCCGTATGTCCTTGTCGGCCACACTTATCACATATTGCTTTGCAATGACCTGTATGCGGAGCATCACATCTTGGACATTTCGGTGTCCCTCCTCTAGTTTTCCTACCTTCACTGGCATCCACCGCATACAACCTTCCTGTATCATGCTTCTGATTTCCTCTTCTCTTAGACTGTCTCCTTGAACTCTCAGTCCTTTTCCTTTTTCCACCAGACGATAATCTCTCCGGCTCAACTTTCTTTTCAATCGCCTCAACTTGTAAGACTGAATATTTTTTTATTTAAAACATAAGGATAATATAAAACATCCATTATATATATACATATACCCAAAACGTCTTGTCCAACGACATACCAACAACCTTGGTGACACTAGTCAAGTTTACAAAAGACAATGCCCAAGTTGGCTACCATGTGAATCTTTGACCCATATTCAAAACCATGTACAAAACATTAACAACTTGTTCAAATGACTCAAAGATCCTAATACTACCATGGTACCCAACCCAAAAGAACGTGAGCGTGCGTAATCCGACCTCCTTTGAGACTTGATCTTCACTCGTGAGCTTTACCTATTACAATTCAACAAGGCAAACATTTAGTATGCGAAAAACAATATCATCATCTTGTCCAAGGAAACCAAACAATCCAAGGAACCATGATAAATCCTTACTTCTACCCTTTTTGACCCGTTAAGGGCATTTCTACCATTTTGACCCGTTAAGGGTACTTCCACCATATTGACCCGTTAAGGGTACTTCTACCGTATTGACCCGTTAAGGGTGCTTCTACCGTATTGAACCATCCTACCAATTTGCACCCTTGTGTAGCCACAAAGGTACTTCATACTATTTTCATTCCATCAAATTCAACCACAACAATGCATACCCAAGAATTATGACTAATATATTCATCAAACTAAATAGTTGGTAGTAACCAAATTACCTTTGTCGTGTGCACCTTGCTCCTTGTGACCACTTGAACCTTCAACCTTCACACCTACATAGTGAAGGAATTCCATACTTTAGTTTTCATACTTTACCCATTACCATTCTTGGTTCAAGGATAATAAACTAACATGATTTCATAGTTACATACACTACCATCATGTTTGACATTTATTTCTCACAAATTCATCTATTCTAAGGTGCCAAGCATTTACAATCTACATAAATTTCCAGCAATAAGCATAATCAATTGAGCTCTCATGAGATTAAGGTCCTGTTTGACTTTTAAAAAGTCAACAGAAACCTTCACTCCAACACCCACTTAACAATTCTCAATTCAGCCCTAACACACCCAATTTAACATGAAATCTCATCAATTTTACACTATCATACATACAAATCATGCTTTCCTAAGCCACAAGAGTAATTATCATAATAAAATCATGAAATCCCACCAAACTACTTCCAAACTCTACTAAAATTAATCATACAACTTACCAGTGAGATTAGCACCACAAGAGGGTTACTAATTCAAGAACATGCAGGGGATTAGAGGTGATTTCTACTTCTAATTTTCAGCTATGGATGGATGAGGTGAAACCCCCCTTTTGTCGCCACCCTCCCTCTCTCTCTCTCTGCGATTCTTTTCTTTTCTTTGTAACCATCCCCATTTTCCCTTCTAGTCCCTTAAGTATTTACCACTTCTATTCTCCCCAAACTAACCCCTCAAGGTGTGTGTTATTTCATATTTAACCCCTCCCTCTTTATTAGTTAAGTTTCCACCAATTTACCCAAGTAACTAACTTGATAAATTTTATGTTTGTCAAATGTACAATTACCAATGCACTACTTACAACTAGGGGTACAAACATATACATACATACATATTCACGCATACATACATACTCGCACCAACATATATATATATATACACACACATTTACCATACTACCATTAACTTAATATTTTTGGGGTGTTACACAACTACTTTCTTAACAATCTCACCTTTCTTGACCAATGTTCCTGCCCTAACTGCGTCATCAGTCAACGAATTTGCTAAAGATATAGCACTTTGCATAGTAGCCGGTTTTGAAGAAGACACCATCCCTCTAATCTGAGGTATCAAACCCCAAATATACCGCTCAATACGAGCATACTCTGGTGTAACTAATATGGGAACCAACCTAGCTAACTCGTTAAACGTGGTAGTATAAGCCTTTATCTCAGCTCCACTCATTGAAAACGTCCAAAACTCTGCTTCAATCTTCTACATCTCACTACGCGGACAATAGTCCTTCAACAACATATCCTTCAACTCATTTCACGTAAAACCATAAGCAGCATCTTCACCTAATGCTTGCACTTGTGTATTCCACCAAGTAAGTGAATCATCTTGAAAAGAACAAACCGCATACTTAACTTTCTGAGTAGCAAAACAATTACTAATCATCATGACTGACTCCATCTTTTCAATCCATCTAATAATATCCAGGGGACCTTCCGATCCTGAAAATGCACGAGGATGACAAGATTGGAATGTCTTGTAAGTACATCCTTGCTCAAGGCTTCTTGTTTCATTCGAATACATTGCAGTTACTATTTGATATACGATCAAAATAACAACTTCATGAAACACTAGAACCTATCTCAAGTATTCCTTACCTGATGATCCTCCATTATGGACCCTTTCTCCAGATCCACGTCCTAATCCGCCACTACCAAGTGCGCCTCCTCCTGTTGCGCCACCACCTCGACCTCTAGTCGCATTGGCATCTCTCTGGTCAAACAAAAAATTCACTTGTTGCGCTATCATCCTAGCCAACTGTTCAGGTGAAACGGGAAGTGAAGATTCTCCAGCCTCAATACTTGCTCTCGTAACTGGTGCCATAATCCTTTTTCTATATATTTTAGGGGTAAAATATACATAAGAAACATGTTTACGGTTTTTAAGAATAAATCATGTCAAGTGTATAAATAAAATCATTCGAAAATGACATTCATACTAACAAAATAATTCAAAGAAAACCATGTACCATTAGCAATTCATACTAAAATAATAGACAACGATCAACACATCACAAAGATAATAAGCATGGGAACTTACTTCCATGTTAGTTCATTATCATAATATTTTAAGTACATAACTGGATAACTTGTTTAATTGTTTACAAAAGATCTAGCAACCACTACATAATGTTTTGGGAGATCATACTAAACAAAATGGTACCATATTACCATCTAACAAGTTTATCCATAAAACTGCCAAAATATAGGGCCTGACATGCCCTGATCAACACTAACTACCAACTCAAAGGGTTTTACCCCCTCAAAGAACAGTAGCCAAATAGACCATCACAAACATCGCTAAAGCCATGGAAGCACTATAACTCTCCTCAGCGGCTACCACTCGCTGCTCCATGCTAACCGCTCCTGCTTCCGCTTCCTCAATCTTCTTCTCTTTTTCCTCAACCTTCTTCTCTTTTTCCTCAACCTTGTAACGCCCCGCTTTTCCCGAATAATATAATAAAAATTTTATTTTTTTTATTTATTCATAAAACGATTTTTTTTAATTCGTTAACAATAATATCTCTTTAACAAATTCACCAACAAGTTAAATTAATTTATTTACGCCATATAGTGATGCAGTGAGAATACACCGGATATTAAACGACTAGTCGATCCTAAATCTAACGAATTTAAATATTTTATACATTCCAAATACTCGTTTGAATCAAGTTACATAAATAAATTATATAAAATAATTATCCTATTGATTAAACGAGTTTAATTCATAAACGAGACCCGAGTCGGTGATAAGTTCGTATACGCGGTGTCCTCCTAACCCACCTACCAAACCCTACCTATTTAATCTCTCCTTTTCCTTCATTCCTCACATACTCAACCCTAGCCCCCAAGCTTCTCCTCCACTTCTCTGCTCAATCTTTTCACATACACACTCACACTACAACCATCACCATATTCTTATCATTCTTCCCTTCCTCAATAGGCAGCGACAAACAAGAACCACCTCCAATCCAACGCCCGATCTTCCTGTTCGCTGTAACCCGCCGCCAACAGCTACCACCACCTGAGCCGCCGCCATACACCCTATTCCCCACCAACAACCAGTGCCGCCAACCACCACCCGAGTCCCGAGCCACCAATGGGCGTCACCTACCGCTTCTCCTTCTTGATGTTATACCAGGGCAGGGGGGTTGAGGAAACCCGACATGAAGCTTCCTCACCACACCAAATCACAACCCCTTCTATTGTTCGCTTTGCACAACCACTACACCTCCACTAAGTTTGGCTCGAGTCTTTACAGATTCAGGTAAGATACACTAGCTGTGAATGGGGTTTGGGATGGTTCCGATTATTTTCTTTTTCATTCCTTTTTTTTTTTGTTGTTCTGGGTCAGATTTGAGGTGAGTGGTAGTGGGGATTGCAGTGGTTAGTGAAGTTTGTTAGGTTCTGGTTCCCGTCGGATTGGTACCGTGACCGGCAATGGTCACGGTGTCGATGGAAATGAGGACAGGGTCTGACCATGGATGATAGGGGTTCGAGCTTTGCTTCTTGTTCGTTTTCTTCCGGGTCAAACATCAGTCAATGCCAGCCAACATCGGTCAAACAGGTCAAGGTCTGGTCAACTCCAGTCAACGGTCGAACCCGATCAGATTCGTAAACATTCAGATCGAGGCGCGTACGTGTCGGTTCGCGAGCACATATCGGGAAGGTATATCGCACGTCGTGTTTTCGATTTATTCACGTATCTTAGTGTTAATTATATGTAACAAAGGTCATATCGTCTTTTGTGAATAACGAGCCGAACCAACTTGCGACTAAAAGTTATCTTATTAATAACTTGAACGAGCGAAAAATAACCAACTTATAATATACTTATTGTTGCGAGGTTAATCAAATATCAAAACTATATATTAATGCATTGGCTCATATATTTAAACACAATATTTAGCGAAATGTAAATTATTTGAGGTTTGAAACTTATGTCGAGTATAATGGAGACGGGCGATTTAGTAGTTAACAATATATTGGCCATTCGAGTAGACGAGGTTCATTTATAAGTAAACTTATATTATTAACACTATTATTCACATTTAATACTAGTCGACTTATTATTTGCTTTCGAGCCATCAAATAAAGAGTTACTTATACTTATACAAATTATTGTGACATCTATCAAACGTCGAACTATAATATATAAATATTACTTGTCGAAAAGTATACTTTACTCGCTTATTATTGCTTTTGAAAGTTAAACCTTGTGTCGTGCATTTGTACATTTGATGATTTGGGAAAATATACACCACTTGAGTTGTCTGGTTTTATGCAAAAACAGAGGAAACTCTGCCCAAATTTTTATAAAATATAAGAAACGAATTGGTCTTCCAAGTTTATAATTATGTATAGACAAGATTGTGTTTTTACAAATAAATGCTAACTTTCAAATCTTACGTCGTCAAAAATAGAAATATTCATATTTATTAATAAGTACATATATATACTACCAAAGATACGAGACGAATTAACATTCGAGTCAAGCTACGTAAATATTATCTTGTTATACAAAATATGTCTTTAACAATAACTTCAAGACGCGACCTTGAATAATATATTAAAGTATTTATTTCAAATAACTATACGTACGCATATATTTTCGAAAAACCAAACCAAGTTACCATCGGTTCGTTAAGTTACACAATTTAAGACGCGCATTCGTTCAATGCGAGTCTAGGTGTTGAATAAGCTATCTTTACAACCAAGAAATGAAATAAACTCATTTGCATTAGAATTTAAGACATCCTTTACTTGTAATAGGACACAAGAGATTCTGTTAATCCAGCTTCAGACATTGTTTGCTATTTCTTTCATAATGCACTCCAGGTGAGTTCATACTTGTCCCCTTTTATTTTTTTATTCTTTGGGGCTCAACATGTATTACTATCAAAACTTAAACGATTTCATACTCTTAAACTATCATGCTCAATCTATTAAACATACTTATATGCTATTTGCCATGCTTACGATTCTTGATACTTAAACATAATTCATTAACTATTATTAGCCCACTTAACATGTATAGCGCTATAGGACTAGCACACCGCCCCCTTTATGGGTCATTGTTAAGATTTAAACGGCCTAACATGAATATGTTAGGTATACGTTGTGGTACTCGCGGGTTTGAGTTATGTTCTTTGTATGGTATGTATGTGCAATGCTATAGTATGAGATTCGAGTAAATAATTCTAAATATTATGTATGTAACTAAAACTAGTATGCTCACCAATACTTTATGTGTTGACGGATATTTGATACATGTTGCATGAAAAAGCTTGATGAGATGATACAAGAAATATCACTTAGGATTCGGCCTTAGAAACAAACGAAACAACCTTTATTTTACTTCATGTTTATGTTGTATTTTTCTTGTGAACGAATTGTAAACTTGTTGCATCTTAGATACAAATGAAATCTATTTTAATCTATTGTCACAATTTAGTGTTATGAAGTATTTGAACAATCTATCACAAGTCTCACCTCGATGTTTTCGCCATCGGTCGGGGTGTGACAAACCTTCTTTTTAAACTCCATCAAATCTTTCTGAGTAACCAGAACACTACTCTCCAACCTCTCTATCCTCTCCAACTGGCTATCCCTAGCCTGGCTATCCAAAATAGTATACTCCTCGACAGACGCCATCCTGCCGTCCATTCGCTCAACTCTACCATCCATAGAACCAACTCGACCATCCAAAGTCTCTAACTAGTCATGAAGTGAATCAAACTTGCCTCGCATACAATCAATCCTTTGGTTCGACTTACCCATCCTAAAACGCAAAGCATCTGCTCCTCTCCACTGACTCAAACCTACCATGTAATGTAGAAATCTGATGCTCAGTGCGGGCTCCACGTGCCGCTAATGTAGCCACAGTACGCGCCACTAGCTCACCTGTCAATACTGGTATCTCGGCAGCAGTCGATGACTCACCACGCTCATACGTACGAGGTATACCCTCAATCTCTGCCCACTCACATAACTTCTTGGGTAACCACTTCCAACCATCTAACTCCAACTTCCTAATCTTGCTACCTGCAGAAACATGCCCTTCCGTATCCAACGGTCTCTTACGAACATGTAACATACTAGAAGACTGTGTCTCAACCTCAGGAACTCTAGTCTGTGGTCCAGCTGATCTAAACATAGCGAATAATCCATCATTCCGGGGCTCAGAAGGTAACATGAACAAAGGTATGGGTTCTCCGGTATAAGGTGCAACTACAGGCTCCTCAGCTGTGGGTACAACAACCGTAGGCTCAACCATAGCTGGTGCAACTTCTACCTCATGAACATCATCCACGTTAACCACTGGGCCACTGGTGCTAAAACAGGGATATATGGATCCTGTAAAGACTCACTGGAATCGGTAGATGAATATGGCTCGGGTGGGACTCTGGCTCACTCTCGGAACTAGATAAACCGATGTAGGAAGAAACCATGATCTGTGACAATAAATATGTGTACTTAATAAGTATATAATTACTTAATATAATTAAACACATAGGCACAAATAATATCATGTAATAGAAATGTAACTAGTCTTAGTTATCCTTACCCAATGTACTCTATATGATGCATACTAAATCTTAAACTTATAAATCATTCGTGAGCGTTCATGGTTATAGTAAAGACCTAAAATTCTCTATTTATCTATAACCATTGCTCAGATACCAACTTTTGTCACACCCCGACAGCGCACAGCGGAAAGCAAGTCATGAGGTAACGGAAGTTGTTACCAATAAGTTTAGCAACACACGGTTGATACGTATGGACATCTTGCAACCACCCTCTAGTTTGACATATTTTATTTTTCATGGTCAGTGAAAATTGTTAGTTAACAAGAAAATATGTTTCACCAAGGTGAAGCGTAGATTAAGCGAACATAGTTTTACAAATTAAAAGTAAAAGTAGTTCGAACAACAATGTTTTACATATTATTAGAAAACTTAGTTATTTAGTAGTTATGGTCCCAACATCATGTCCATAGTAGTGCCCTGCCAAACCCGCTCATCGAAACCTTATGCATCAGTACCTGAAAACATACTTAAAAACATCAACAAAATGTTGGCAAGTTCACAAATTTTATGACGCTAAACAAACTAAAATTTGTTTTATAAGTATGATCAAGTACAACTCGAATAGAACCAAGTAGACTCGCGAAAATCTAACAAGTATGATGTAACCTAAGGCGCTTAATCAAGCCACGACAATTAGCCTCTCAAGCTACCACCTCAATTTAATGAGGAAACAACTTTTAAAGGTTATGTTTTACCTTAACAAAAATATTAACCGGATATTAAGGGTCGTCAACCCGATAGATCTACCAACATAAACTACGGCTCTAAGAGTTAATGATTAAGACGTTCGGAGAGTGTCTGTCCGTAGACGACCTACGTGTACTAATACAAAGATTAATACTACGTGCACTACCTAAGGCCATCAAATGTCCTTAATTCTAGTCCTACTAATCATACAGCATGTTAATCCCCCGATAAGTAAAAACGTTCAAAAACATTTAAAGAAAAGGGGCCGTGAAACTCACCTTAAGCTTAGCTTCCAATAAGCCTTCTAATTCAATCTCAAAATGCTACTAACAAATCCCTATAATTCATAAGGCTATTTTAGTAACCATCCTAAGTCTAATCAAGTCATTCACCATGCTTTCTTGACTTAGTTATCCAAAAAGATTTAATACTTCATTAACCCTTACCCTGTCGACTCATTTGTGATCGGTTTAGTTTTTAGACTTCGTGTGCATGTGTTTCAATGTCAAACAAGTTTCCGAATATTACATGTTAACTTATGGACATCTAATAAACTAAATTTTAGACCTTAATACCAACATATACTTCATAAAACAAGTCAAATTTGCTGTTTTAAAATATTCTCAACATTTAGTCGTTTGGTGTTCAAAAAGTCGTTTTTCGGCGATTTTATCGCATAGTTTTACACTGTAACCTCTCGTTTTCATGGTAAACATCTTAGACATCCTAAATATTTATTTTTATGCACATTTAGACATCAAATAAGCTGTTTTACATCAGACCTGCATTTTAATATCTTAGACACGTTATTATTGTCAAAATACGCGTTTTCGCGCACCTTTTGCCAATATACTTAGGTTTTCAACTTAGGACTCATATATACTCCTTAGCATACCTTCTTGTACATCATTTTAAGTCACAAAAGTTCTGTTCTAAATCAGTTTTAAAATATCCTTCTTAAAACTTGTATTTTTGGCGTTTTAAGCCGTAAAACACATTCGGATCGCCCATGCAAGGTCTTCCAAGCATGTAAATCCAATCCAAACTTGTTTTACCCTTTATTAAACTTATAAAAACCATATTATTATGGAAATAATTCAGACCTGTTTTTAAGTTAAAAATCACCCAAAAACTTAACAATAATAATGCAAAAACATGACATAAAGATCAAATAAACCACATTTCATTAATCCTACTCCTATATCCTTTTATTAACCCATCTAAACCATCAAAGTACTCTTTTAATTCAGACCTCAAATACTTTTTAAAACCTCTTGCATGTATCAAAAATCAAAAGATCTAATCATCTAGAACTCAAAATAATCATACTTACACACACATACATACATACGATTATATATATACACACACGACACACGACACACATGCACTCATTTTTATTATTACCATTTCATCTTGTTTCTTTCCCCTTGTTTATTCTTACAAAAACCCTTTTAAAAACCTTTGATTTTTTGGTGAAAACTTGATTATATTCAGAAAATATAAAGATTTTATGAAAGTTTTGGTTAAGAAACTCACCTTGTAAGAACTTCTTGTAAAATGAGTTTCTCTCTCTAAAATCTCTAGCTTTCTTGAAGGTTTTTGCTTTCTAATCACCCATAGTGTTATTAACTTCAAGTTTCTTTAAGCATTTTCATGATTGTTTTGATTGAAATAAGAAAATAGTGGTGTTTGTTGTGGGTTTTAGTTATGATGGGGAAGAAGAAGAAGAAGAAGAAGAATATGGATGGTTTAGTGTGTGTAAATTAAGGTGTAAAATGGAAGAAGTGGGTGTATTGGGATGTGGGTGGAGTCTTAAATAAGCAATCATATGTTGTGTGTAATAATAATAATAATAATAATAATAATAATAATAATAATAATAATAATAATAATAATAAACATAATATTAATATGGTTATGGTGGAGGGGGGGTTCGGGCGCTACACATGGGGGGGGGGTTGTATAGTTTATTTTTTATACAAACTAATACATAATACCCGTACTCTACAATTTATAAAAACCCACTTATGTTAAATAGTTAAGGTTTTTACTCAATTTACCCATGATAATATTCCCCACTAAAATTATCTGTTTTTAGCTAAATAATTATTTTTAGGGGTCTCCGTCTCATACCGGTGTTTGGGATTGAGTTTGGAAATGTAAAAGTGCTTTTGGTCAAAAGTGTTTATTGGCTTATGACTTTTTGAAAGGGAGTTTTGAAAAAGTGTTTGGATTAGCTTTTAAGACGAGAAACGTCAAAAAGTCAATAGATTGTCTTTTTTAAGTGTTTCGCTTAACTTATTGTGAATATTAGTTGTATGGGTGGTAAATTTGTATTTTTTTTTTCCAAAAGTCAAAATCCAAAAGCCAGGATTTCTAACTTTTCAAAAACAGTTTTTCCACCCTTAAAAGCCAAAAGCTAAAAGTCAAAACAGAAAGTGCTTTTGGGTTACACAAACAGCTTATTGACTTATTGGCTTTTTGAAAAAGCCAATAAGTCAATAAGTTGTTTTGAAACTCAATCCCAAACACCCTCTAAAAACTGAAACTCATAAGTATATCTTCTGAATATTTTAAATAGGTACATCACAATAGGCCATACTATTCCTTGCAACACCCTTATATTGGCCCACATCCTTTGGTGGGACCCTTTTTATGTATCTCAAAGGCAGATAAGTATGCCATCATAGAGCGGTGCTTAGCGTAGTGAAGTGGCGTTGTATCTCTTAATGACCATAAGATTGTAGTGGAAGTGATATAATTACTAAAATGCAGTTTGTAGTGTGCAACATATTTCTATTATTTTAGGGCACCCGCGAGATATAGCAGAGTCAATGTTTTTCATAGATACTCTCGTTTTATGTTAGTTTGACAAGCACCGTAACAAATATATTAGACCAAACAAATTAGTAATCAATATAGTTAAAACTACCGAATCAACTGATAAGAACTTGTCTTCGTTTGGATATGTAAGCAATTGGTGACTTCGTGAGATCAGAAACTTTAATTATATTCCTATAAGCTTATAGCAGCAGAGAAAACAAAAAAAAAAACCATCGAGGAAGATGATGACGTTGCTCATGAAGTATCTCTACCATATTTGCTTGTATAAACGTCAAGCCTACATATATCGCTCACTTTACTGGGTTAAAACGTGTCTTGGGTTGGGTGTGTTGGCAAACTTCAAGCCTACATATTTATTTGTGTGCAGAAGTGTCACATCATACCATCCTACAACCACATAAATTTAAAAAGAATATATAAATACATAATATATGATGTAATTTATTTACTATAAACATTAAAAGATATGTAAGTTATGTATGTGAAGAGTCATCACATTATTTATATATCAAATACATGACCATTATTTATAGGACTATAACATTGATACAAACATAATAAAGACACGGATGTTATGAATGTAAAGAGTCACCACATTATTGTTAATTTCCTCATCAATTCTATAATTATGTTTAAATTAATTTCTTCAACAATTTAATATTTAGGTAGAAAGACAATTTTACCCCCTAAATGACTTTAATAAGTATTTACTATAAGCAATAAAGGTTGTATTTACTTAAATTTTGCGGGTATCCTTTACTGATGCTTTATAATATAGTATAGATATAGAAGATAAAGATTCGGGTCGATTCAAACATAATACCAAATACATGCCCACTATTTATAGGACTATAACATTGATACAATTCATACAATTCCGTAGCATTGAGGTCAATAGGTTATAGAACATGCTGGCTTCTGAAAGATTCATGGAGAAAAACTAAAAATGCACAAAGAAGAGAAAAAACTGTACTAATTAATTTTGAAAAATATGTTCTCATCAATAATTCTGAATATTGTTTGTTTATTGGTTTAATTCTTAGTTGCATAATTAAATTACCTCAATTTGATTCTGCAACGATACAACATAGTTGATTATTACATCAAACATCAGTGGCATTCACATTGTCTATAGCAAATAACTACATTTAAATGGAGCAAAACAATGATATATTAGGAAGAACAATTTTTGTAATTGTCAAAGAACATATGAACAAGTAGAAAAAATGTATATATGTATATAAAGATTAACTCATATCTTTATACCTTGTAGCATCCGGGAACCATATCTTGCAAGCGTCTTAACTTCTCATTGATTTTTTTTCTTCTCATCTAATGAAGACATAATTTTTTTAGACAAAACAATGTTTCAAAGCATAAAATTAGCTCTAAGATTTTGTTTGGTGTGACAACCGTCACCCTCATCTTTTATCAAATTGTCAAATGTAGTCCTTCGTGTAAGTTTCGTCGTTTTCAAATTGCGCGTGTTGAAACGTTGATCGTAATAGATTTTATAAAAATATATATATATATATATATATATATATAAATTAAGTTAGAAAGTTTTAAAGTTAGTTAACTTAATTTGGTTAAGTTTTTTTGTAAAGAAAACTAACTAATTTTAAGGGTATTATAACCAAACCAACTAGAGGGACTGTTTCTGCCAAAACACGAAAGTTCAAAGCCTGCTTTTCTCCTTCTCGTTGTACCCGGTTTTCCGGCCACTGGATCCGGCCACCGGATTTAAATTCCGGCCAAACCCAAATGGATTTTTATAACCGTTTAACTCATTTAAATCATTGAGAAACGTTTCTCCATTCGTAATTAACATTTTTTCAATCATTTAAACGCAATTAAACAGGTTTTTAAGAGGGTTTTAATCGGGTTTAATGGATGAAACGATTGGAATTTCGTTAACATCCAAGAATGCGTTTTTTTTAATGAAAACCTTATTAATACTTGTTACCAATCGGTTGCTGCACCTTCACACACTTTAAACCCGTTTTTAATTCGCTCTAATCAGCAGCAGAGGGTAAACGAATCAGGAAGAAACCATCGGACCTCTTTCTTCTTCTTTGACCTTCATCGTGTTCGTGAGAGTAAATGTTATTATTGCCGTTTTGTTCTTCGTAGGTTGCTGGTTAATAGCCCCATAAAATTGATACTTAAACATCTCTAAATCGGGTGTATTAATTTTGGTCTAGGGTTAGGGTTTCATGAGATAGTTGGGGAAGAAGATGAACATGGTGTTAATGTATATATAAATTTATTTCAGTACTAAATCAACAAAATGTCTTGTAGGGTAGTGGTGTGGATGTTGTTTCTGCAACAAACTCACCTGGGTTCGAACCCAGGCATGTAGAACTTTATTTTTTTTTTCTTTCTTGGCTTCCATAAAATCCATATTGCTTTGCTTTTCTATTTTTTTTTCTCTTTCTTTATAATTATTGTAATGTATTTAACTTAGAATATTCATAATAAATCCATTTTTGCTCCAATAATTATAAAAATTTAGGAGTAGCTTCTTGACACCTCATAGAACATTATCCTACTTTTATTTTCTGGAAAATGTTTTATTTTTATATTTTTAATGAATTAAATTATTTTAACCGTATTTAATTGATTAAAAATTCATTTTTAATGATTTTAATCTCAAAATTTTAAGATAATTATTTCTAAGCATTTTAATCTGAAATAAAAATTATTGGTTCAGAAAACATTTATTTTTATTGATTTTCCTATTTTTAGTCATTTAAACATGATTTAATCTCATTAAATCAGTTTTAAATATAAATAAGTTTATAGAAATTATGAGAAAATTATTTTCATTTATTTACATCATAAAGAATCCATTTTCTATAAAAATAACATTTTTGGGTCATGTTTTGTATTATTAGCATTATTTATGTTTAATTAGACATAATTAAACAATTATTTATTTACACTATTTAAGCATCTAATTCATAAATACTTTTCTTATAGAAATGTTTATGTTTAAAAATCTTAATTACCATTTGTAGGATTATTGTGAAACTCATAAATATTTAGTTATATAATTATGATTATTGTATTTATTTACAATAATTATCTAAAGTAATTAACTAAATTATTTTGTTTTAACTATTCAAACATAAATTGTATCTAAATATTAAATTGGTAATATTTATATTACCTAAACCATATTAAAAATTTTGACATATTATTTCGACTTATCATAAAAACTCTAATTCCCCAAATCGACTTAGCAAACCCTAATGCCTTAGACCCTAGTTACCTTAGACTTTTTAGATATTTCCTTATTAGTATTCTTACACATTATAGGTTGAATTCCTCGGAATTCCCATTACTTAGCTCACGACCGCTTAAGTGGATTTTTATCGCTTTCGCAAACTGTGAGTATATCTTTCCCCTTTTTACTGTTTTACATTTCGGGGTGACTCATGTACTTACAATCAAGTTTTTATTTCTTTTACTAAATGCAATTCTTATGTGTGTTTGCTTGTGTCATTTTGTGTATCTATGACCTGTCAAATCATTAACCGCTGGGCGGCCTGGCATTTCAATGAATAGTACTATGGTTTATACCCTTGTGACTCTGTTGAGAGTCCTCGTCATTGCTATGTATTACTTTACTACTAGCGCATACTATATATATCTGCTTACTTCTCTTAGGGTTGATTTGACCCGGATACCACTTATTACATAATTGCAAACAGTATACGACACATGAATTGCAAAACACTTTTCTACTATATTTATTTAAACAGGGTATGCTCACCAATACAATTTTTTTGTATTGACCAAAATATTTTGTACATGTTTCAGGTTGTTTTGAGACGCTTCTTTTAGGCTTTTGGATTTTATATTTCAGTCTTGTCAACATTGTATTTTAGTTAGACTTGTCACTCTAGAATGATTGTATCCTGTAATTTCATTTCAATGTAATAAATTATTTAATCAATGTATTCAAATTTACACTTTAGTCCATGAGCTATTGAACAATCGTCACTACGTGACACCTCGATGTTTCCGCCATCGGTTGGGGTGTTACAGATTGGTATCAGAGCCATGGTTATAGGGAATTAGGTTATTAGAATGCCTTTTAGCCTAGACTATAACTAAGTTTACTTTCACGAGTCCTCTCGTGTATATTTCTCTCGTTTCTTATATTTTCTTTCAAGATATTTTCGTTATGATTATTTCTCGTTATTCCTTCGATATTTTGCTTGGCGAAGAAGACGCTCGTATTTCACAAACGAAACGATAGCGGCAAGTTAGGAGTGATATCCATACCTTGGTGATTAGTTTCACTCCTCTATAGGTTATTTGTCTTAGGAATCTATCTTTGAGATAGGAGTGGCATCCACATCTCAAAGAGTATTTCCTTCAAAAAAGAAACTTAACCACTAAGCTGGGAGTGATATCCTTAACTTAGTGATTGGTTTCACTCCACAATCGTTTTCAATTTTGAAATACATCTTTGAGTTGGGAGTGAAATCCACATCTCAAGGATCTATTTCTGCATCTCATTTTAAACCTCTATGGAAACAATCTCAATGTTTTATGATATTGATATTTATGTTTTGTTGAATTTTCTTAAATATTGGTATTACATACGTTGATTTTGTCATTCACGTCATTTTAAATCTTGGACTTTTGAAACACATTAGATTTACACATACTTCATGAAATGGTTTCATTTTGCATTTATTGCATATTTTAAAGGTCAAATGTAAACCTTTTGACGTATTCAATATATGTTTTCGGGAGAAATTTGCAACTAATAATAAGCCTCATAACGTTTTTCAAACTCGACTTCTCGTAAACACATGAAAACACTTCGATTTCTAAAAATTTATTCTCATGCATCACTACTATTATTTCAACAATATCACAAAGTCGAGTAAACTGCGAAAATTTACCTTTTACACTTACACTCTTTCAGTTGCAAAACTTTTGGTTTAACAAAACAATGGGCATATCTTTTTATCAGAATGTTGCTAAATGTCTTTTATAGTATAACGCATATATGTAAAATTACTAGATTTTAACTCACATGCCAGTAGGCTATACACCCGTTCCGTGCATATTCATTTGCCGTAAATTTCATTATTTTATTCTTGAACCATTTTTATTCATAGTATTTCTAAACACGTTATTTGTGACTATTTTCACATTGACTATTTGCATTAATACAACTCGTTTACTTTCATTTTGTGCAAATTTTGCGATTTACTCGATTTACGTTATACTATTCTTTCAATCGAAATTTTATGCTATACTTATATACTTACTTGAACGCATATTTGGTATGCATATTTTCTTTCCTGTTTTGAGCAAAACCCTGTTATACTTTACATTATTTTGTTCATCATCGTGGGCAATTAACATACTAGTTGATAATTCGTATGAGATCTAAGCCAGTGCCCACGTACGACTTGGATTAGAGTATTTCTTTAATACGAGGGGAACGGTGTAAACCTCAGAGTCTATTAATATGAGTGTTTAGAGCCAACGATATGAACAGAAGTTACCGGTTAAGGGTGAACCCGAAAGGGAAGAACCTCTAACCATGTCTTATACTTACATGTTATTCACATTACGGTTAAAAGGAAAACCCGGAAGGGAATGACCTCTAACCATGTCATGATTGAACATTATTTCATTACAGTGGCTATTACATACTGGTTGCACACATTTGTTTCTAGTATTACTTAGGATAGGGTTATGGAAAAGCATAACACCCAAGTGTAAGGTAAATCGATGATTACGGTCCGGAACGCAATCATGGGCTTACAGGTACATGAGGGTGGTGTGTGATTCTAATTAGGCTGTTGGTAGACAATCAGTACGAGTCCAAAGTATCGGGAGTGTGGTGGGTCAGCTGCGGTACACCCTATATATAAGCATAAACGATACTGCGGGAACGGACTAGGAGTCTAACCATGAACCGACCCGTTACCCATTACTACCTCTTCATTAGATGGTTGACTAATAGCTGGTATTTCCGATAAGAACATTTTACATAAGCTTCAATTAGTTTTGTTGGAGCCTTCTTGTTGACATCCCTATAGAAAACCTTAAACTTTGTGTACTCTTACACTCTCTATCCCTAATTAAGTTCTGTCAGTTACATATTCCCAAAGCCTTTCACATTTAAACTCTTAACATCCTAATCTCGGGTCAACTGTCAAAGATTTTGAAACTTTTACTTTGGATATTAGACAATTATTTTAAATTTTGTCAAATCATAAATGATGACTTTTTTTAACCTTCTTGTTTTTACAAATACTCTTTGTTTCATAGAAACCTCCACTTGAAGGAAATTTCGAGACGAAATTTTCTAAAGAAGGGGAGACTGTGACCACCGTCACCCTCATCTTTTATCAAATTGTCAAATGTAGTCCTTCGTGTAAGTTTCGTCGTTTTCAAATTGCGCGTGTTGAAACGTTGATCGTAATAGATTTTATAAAATATATATATATATATATATATATAAATTAAGTTAGAAAGTTTTAAAGTTAGTTAACTTAATTTGGTTAAGTTTTTTTGTAAAGAAAACTAACTAATTTTAAGGGTATTATAACCAAACCAACTAGAGGGACTGTTTCTGCCAAAACACAAAAGTTCAAAGCCTGCTTTTCTCCTTCTCGTTGTACCCGGTTTTCCGGCCACTGGATCCGGCCACCGGATTTAAATTCCGGCCAAACCCAAATGGATTTTTATAACCGTTTAACTCATTTAAATCATTGAGAAACGTTTCTCCATTCGTAATTAACATTTTTTCAATCATTTAAACGCAATTAAACAGGTTTTTAAGAGGGTTTTAATCGGGTTTAATGGATGAAACGATCGGAATTTCCTTAACATCCAAGAATGCGTTTTTTTTTTAATGAAAACCTTATTAATACTTGTTACCAATCGGTTGCTGCACCTTCACACACTTTAAACCCGTTTTTAATTCGCTCTAATCAGCAGCAGAGGGTAAACGAATCAGGAAGAAACCATCGGACCTCTTTCTTCTTCTTCGACCTTCATCGTGTTCGTGAGAGTAAATGTTATTATTGTCGTTTTGTTCTTCGTAGGTTGCTGGTTAATAGCCCCATAAAATTGATGCTTAAACATCTCTAAATCGGGTGTATTAATTTTGGTCTAGGGTTAGGGTTTCATGAGATAGTTGGGGAAGAAGATGAACATGGTGTTAATGTATATATAAATTTATTTCAGTACTAAATCAACAAAATGTCTTGTAGGGTAGTGGTGTGGATGTTGTTTCTGCAACAAACTCACCTGGGTTCGAACCCAGGCATGTAGAACTTTATTTTTTTTCTTTCTTGGCTTCCATAAAATCCATATTGCTTTGCTTTTCTATTTTTTTTCTCTTTCTTTATAATTATTGTAATGTATTTAACTTAGAATATTCATAATAAATCCATTTTTGCTCCAATAATTATAAAAATTTAGGAGTAGCTTCTTGACACCTCATAGAACATTATCCCACTTTTATTTTCTGGAAAATGTTTTATTTTTATATTTTTAATGAATTAAATTGTTTTAACCGTATTTAATTGATTAAAAATTCATTTTTAATGATTTTAATCTCAAAATTTTAAGATAATTATTTCTAAGCATTTTAATCTGAAATAAAAATTATTGGTTCAGAAAACATTTATTTTTATTGATTTTCCTATTTTTAGTCATTTAAACATGATTTAATCTTATTAAATCAGTTTTAAATATAAATAAGTTTATAGAAATTATGAGAAAATTATTTTCATTTATTTACATCATAAAGAATCCATTTTCTATAAAAATAACATTTTTGGGTCATGTTTTGTATTATTAGCATTATTTATGTTTAATTAGACATAATTAAACAATTATTTATTTACACTATTTAAGCATCTAATTCATAAATACTTTTCTTATAGAAATGTTTATGTTTAAAAATCTTAATTACCATTTGTAGGATTATTGTGAAACTCATAAATATTTAGTTATATAATTATGATTATTGTATTTATTTACAATAATTATCTAAAGTAATTAACTAAATTATTTTGTTTTAACTATTCAAACATAAATTGTATCTAAATATTAAATTGGTAATATTTATATTACCTAAACCATATTAAAAATTTTGACATATTATTTCGACTTATCATAAAAACTCTAATTCCCCAAATCGACTTAGCAAACCCTAATGCCTTAGACCCTAGTTACCTTAGACTTTTTAGATATTTCCTTATTAGTATTCTTACACATTATAGGTTGAATTCCTCGGAATTCCCATTACTTAGCTCACGACCGCTTAAGTGGATTTTTATCGCTTTCGCAAACTGTGAGTATATCTTTCCCCTTTTTACTGTTTTACATTTCGGGGTGACTCATGTACTTACAATCAAGTTTTTATTTCTTTTACTAAATGCAATTCTTATGTGTGTTTGCTTGTGTCATTTTGTGTATCTATGACCTGTCAAATCATTAACCGCTGGGCGGCCTGGCATTTCAATGAATAGTACTATGGTTTATACCCTTGTGACTCTGTTGAGAGTCCTCGTCATTGCTATGTATTACTTTACTACTAGCGCATACTATATATATCTGCTTACTTCTCTTAGGGTTGATTTGACCCGGATACCACTTATTACATAATTGCAAACAGTATACGACACATGAATTGCAAAACACTTTTCTACTATATTTATTTAAACAGGGTATGCTCACCAATACAATTTTTTTGTATTGACCAAAATATTTTGTACATGTTTCAGGTTGTTTTGAGACGCTTCTTTTAGGCTTTTGGATTTTATATTTCAGTCTTGTCAACATTGTATTTTAGTTAGACTTGTCACTCTAGAATGATTGTATCCTGTAATTTCATTTCAATGTAATAAATTATTTAATCAATGTATTCAAATTTACACTTTAGTCCATGAGCTATTGAACAATCGTCACTACGTGACACCTCGATGTTTCCGCCATCGGTTGGGGTGTTACATTTGGGTTATGAAAAGACCATTAGCATTGAAGAAATTGATTATAATGAAGTATATATCTATACTATATTATAAAGCATTTTATAAGGACTTCTTAAATTTTAAGAGGTATAAGTGTAAATGCTTAAGATACAACACATAATGCATAAAATAACTACTTTTTAAGGGTAAATATGTCTTTTAAACACCATATTTAATTTAAAGAAAGTCAAGAGTCATGAGATGTTTATGAAACCACATGACATTCAATTTTATAATTACTTTAAACATATTTAACTAGAAAACATATAAAAAAATGCATGATGTTATATGTTTTGTTATAACCTTTCATATAGAGTTGGGTATTTTAAAAAAGTTAAAGTTTATAAATTTGATCATACTATATAGAAATCGAGAAATCAATAGTGAAAGTTGTGTTTTTAATCATGAGGTAACGATATGAATTCTGAAATTATTACATTATATTCATACACACAAACATGTCTAATCTGATCTAAACTCTATGATCACCGGATTCCACAAACGAAGAAGAAAGCTTCTGTTTATAATGAATTTCAAACAAAGGTATTCAGAAATATTCATGTAATAGTAGTTAGGTTCATAGTAGGTATATTAGGTTAGCATGTGCTCTACAAAAGAGTTTCGGTTACACCCGCTGCATCGCGCGGGCCAACCCACTAGTAATAATATGGATGAGGGGTTGAAATGTCTCACATTTAAGATGCATCATAGGTTAAGTTGTATTTTGTGTTTTAAAAGTTGGACATAAGGGCATAATTGGGATAAGATTTTAGGATGTGAGGTATTGAATTGTGTTAAATGTACTAATCTACCCTCCTAAGTGTCTTAATTGTGACAACTATACCAATAATACCCTTAATTTTTTGCTTAAATATGTTGTACATGTTGCTTGTTAAGTTGTATAGAAATGCAAATTACCATGTTGTACATCACTCCTCCTTAATAAGATAATATAGATATATATATATATATATTGCAAAGTAATTAATCCTACATGTCATATCTTTTAGAGGGTGTTTGGGATTGCGTTTTGAATCTGATTTTTAGATTATTGCGTTTTGAAAACACAGATAATCAGTTTTTAGTGTTTGGGATTGCGTTTTGAAAATGCATATAATCAGTTTTTTAGGCTACCAAAACGCAATAATCTATAAGCAGCTCCACCCATGCTTTTCCAAAACGCATAATCTGTTTTGAATAATCAATCCCAAACACCCCCTTAATCTCCTTTGAGAGATGCCACATAGGATGTGATGTGGCAACTTTAGGCCAATTAAAAAAGTTGAATAAATATGGTTTAACCTAATATATTAAATACTTAATCTATTAAATGTAAATAATAAACCTTTATTATTTTCTCTTTCATGTTTTCTCTCATATCTTTTAAACGTTAATATCTTTTATATACGAGATTTTTTAAAGAAAAAAAATTACACCAAATTAACGAGCATTTTATTATCTTTCCAACGAGTACCATAGTGCTATATAAAAACGGAGAAAAAAACGACTATTTTTTGTAACCCGACAGGCATTGTGTCAGGTTTAGGATTAGCTTAAAAAAAATTGTGGGTTTGGGTCGGGCCTGGGATTAGATGATACCCATGAATTTTTTAAAATAATAATATGATAACTTATGCCAGAGATTTGTTTAAAATAAATAAATAAATAAATAAATAATAATAATAATAATATTCATTAATCATATATTGGCAAGTCATTAATTATGTTGTCATATTAGATATTTTATTATGTCATATTAGATATTTCAACCCGGGACACTCCCGAAATAAAAAGTAGTACTTGATATAAATAACGTAAGGTTTTAGCATGATAGCCTCACTCGTCATAGATTTATGAACCAAAATTATTTGATACATTACATTTACTCATTTATTTTGCCTATTCTTCTATGCCAAATTGTTTTCCGTGTAATACAAGGTATTAGAATCAAACGTAAGATCACTCTCATTGGTGATCCTAGCTTGAGATCGTAGATAAAAATAATATTAAAAAATTCAAAAGATTGCAATCTCCTCATAATCCGGTTATGATGGCAACCTTAGTTGCAACCCAAATAAACCTCCACTAACTTAATTACTTAAATAACATATAATATTCAAGTTAAAAAAAAAAAAAAAACTAAATACACTGTATTTGTTAACTTTTTTTAACATCCCGATATAAATTTTATTAAAAACTGAGTTCATTTAAAAAAACATTTTTAGGTTGAGTTGGGCTACGAATGTGTGTTAGGGTTGAGTTGTGTAGATAGAAGAGAGAAAAATTATTTTTTTATTGAAATGTTGGGTTGTAAATAAGAATAAGAATACTAATGGCACTCTCCCTCTTGCGCCCCCTCCCCCAAAAGTTCCCTTATTGCTTCAACTAATCATATACATCCACCACATTTTTTGTACCTAAATACCTTAAACCACCAAAAGCACCGGAAACACCACTCTTATTGCCCCGAGTACCTTAAGCCTATAACATAAAACACACTCACAAATACATATGGATGACAATTGGTTAGGTTCGGGTCGGATATTGGTAATCCGATATTCATACCCGATTGTAAAATTGAGTTCATACTTGGCGTAATAGGTACCGGGCATACTCACGTGTGTCAGGTATACCCGTTAGTTTGTTAAAAAGATACCCATTAGGATTTCCAAATACATTTCGTTACTATTATAATAATTATTATACAATGTTTATTAATATAACAACTATCATAAACTAAAATATACATTTCATAGATATAAGTTTAATCATAAACAAATATTAACTTTGTAATTTTATATAGTTTCATGTATATACTTTACAACACACAAAATATAAATAATATTATCAAATACATATTTCAAATTTTCTTTTTTCACATAATGAACCTACTAAATAAAAATATAAATAAAAAAAATTCCGAGTATATAATCGAGTATATAGTTCGGGTAACGGGTCATGTGGTTTTGGATAATCGAGTTAGATATCACGTAATCCCATAGCCATCCCAAACCCGCTAAAGTTTTTAAAAGTAATCCCATACCCAGCCTATACCCATCAGGCTTCAGGTATAGCATATTGGGTATGTTAGCAACTTTCAATACCCGTGAAAACTACCTGAGTTCATGCCGCTCGGGACAAGGAAGCCGTGGCTACTCGCCTACTCGCAGGATGCCCCATCACCCTAAATGCACCATTACATAACTTATCCTTAATAAAACATAAAACATAAAAGATTGGTTTAACCCTAAAACTTAACATAAAAGAGGTTGATTTATAGGTAAAGAATCCAATAAAGATGACATAAAATTACATTACAACCTCCATGCCCGACCCGTTTCCCTTAACCCGAAACAGAAAACCAAAACCCACCCTTTGTTCCTTCCTATTTCTTCTTTGCCCAAATTCCTCTCTCTGTTCTGTCTCCATAACCATTCCATTAAACCCTCTCTGACGTCATCGGAGACGGTTTAGGATCCACCTTCTGCCGCAGTACCATCGGTACTACCCTTTTCTTGTTTCATCAATTATGTCCCAATAATAATGCAATTAACAACCTTTTACACAATATCTCATCTGGGTTTGAATGGTTATTAAATTAGGAATATGTTGTTTTAGGTGTTTGATGATTTTGAGTTTGTGATTGAAATGTGTGTTATACCTTTGAACCATTGTTAGTTTAGTAACATGCAAACCCTAGTTTCTCACCACAGTCTTGCAATGTAGGTCATAGGTATTGGATTTGTCTAGGTGTTTTTGTTTATTTATTTTTATTACTATTATTTATTTATTTATTTATTAATTATTATTATTATTATTATTATTATTATTATTATTATTATTATTATAATCATTGTTAGTCACGATATTGGTCATATATACACACACACATACTCATGTACAGCTTTTTGGGTGCGAAAGCGTTTCACCAACATTGTATGAGTCTGTGGCTGTTTAATAAATGGTTCAGGCGGTAAGAAAACGTGTCTCATACAGCGCCTCATGGGTTTATGTTTGTATGTATGTTTGAATGGTTATTAAATTAGGAATATGCTGTTTTAGGTGTTTGATGATTTTGAATTTGTGTTTGAAATGTGTGTTAGACCTTTGCACCATTGTTAATTTAGTAACATGCAAACCCTAGTTTCTCACCACAGTCTTGCAATGTAGGTCATAGGTTTGTATTTATTTTTATTATTATTATTATTATTATTATTATTATTATTATTATTAATAATCATTTCTGGTCACAATATTGGTTATACACACACACATACACACTCATGTACACCTTTTTGGGTGAGAAAGTGTTTCACCAACATTGTATGAGTCTGAGGCGGTTTAATAAATGGTTGAGGTGGTAAGAAAACGTGTCTGATACGGCGCCTCATGGGGTTTTGTTTGTATGTATGTGTCTTAGGGCCGAAGCGGTAAGAAAACATGCGTCTCATGGGGTTGTGTGTTTTTTGATGCTTTAGACGTACTGCGTCAATTATTTTATTTTTGACGTGTGTTTTTGATGTTTTAGACTTTCAATTTGGTGACATGCAAACCCTAGTTTATTACATGAGTGTCACAATGTGGGTGATAGGTATTTGATTTGTCAAGGTGTTTGTATTTTCTTAGATGATACCTCAGCGAGGGTTTGAGCTTCAAACTGTTTGAATGCTTTATACGTTCTCGTTGGTTTTTTTTTTTTTTTTTTCTTTCTCTCGAATACTGAAGAATGTAGAAAGATAATGGTTTTTGGTTTTTGTTTATAGTCACAATATAGGTTATGTATAATGCACCTGTATTACAATGTATTTGTTTTGTATACATTTCTAAACCTTGTATGTGCTTTATGCATGATTTCGTGCATCTATAATTGTGAGGCTGTGTGGTTATTGATACTAAATGTTGTGTATAACTTTATAAAAGTAACAATAAGATTTGTCATATGGAAACATGAATTGTATCACACTTTTAAGTCTGATATGTTATCATTATTAGAAGATGTGAACATATTATGCTTCCTCTCTTCCAAAAACTGCAATGCTTGGCTTGCCTTTTACTAATTTAAATTACCGAAAGTGCTTCTTAATTTTAGTAATTTTCAAATACCAAAAGCGCTTCTTAATAAGATTGAAAAAAGGGAATCTGTGAACCACAGTCAATCGCATCAATACTTGTATCTTTTTTTTTTTTTTTTTTATCTTAAAGCTTGCAATTATATATATTTTTTATCATGCAGGTTGGTCAAGTGCAGCTTAGAGCGATAAGGGCAGTATTGCGGGGATTGAAGTGCTGTATGACAGCAAACTGACCAAAAATGAGTTATTCATCTGATGATGATGATCAACCCTTGGTTTTTAGAAGGAATTTAAAACCAGAGAAAGCAAAGAGTTCTTCCCATCCTCCTAAACCGTCCCTTAAACCGTCTCCCAAACCAAGCAATGATTCAGATTCTGAAGATGATAAACCATTGAGTTCTAAAATTTCAACTGTGTCCAAGGTTAACGCTAATAATGCCAAAAATGGGCCCCATAAGAGTGTGTCTACGGCTCCGAAACCACAAATAAAAGATGAAGATTCTGATGATGAAAAACCGTTATCTTCAAAATTCATATCTAAACCAAATGTGGGATCAGCAAACAAAGGTCATCATGAAGATGATAAACCACTGAGTTCTAAAATTTCAACCTTGTCCAAGGTAAACACTAATAACGCCAAAAATGGGTCCCATAAGAGTGTGTCTACAGCTCCGAAACCACATATAAAAGATGAAGATTCTGATGATGAAAAACCATTATCTTCAAAATTCATATCTAAACCAAATGCGGGATCAGCAAACAAAGCTCATCAAAATGGTTCTGTATCAAGAGATAATCAATCCAAGAATATTGCCGTTAATAAGCGACCATTAGGTGAAGAAAGATCTTCAGGTCAGTCGTCCGTCAAAAAGACAAAGCTTTCGGACTCTTCAACACCAGTCAACCGCAAACCAGTGAATTTGAAAGCAGAAACCAACTCTGATGATGATGACTATATTCCCATAGCACAAAGAATAAAAAACCAAGCTCCATCGAGTAGTAGTAAACCATCATCTTCAAAACAAAAGGTAGTGAAAAAGAACTCCCCATCTTTAAACAAAACCAACAAGAAGTCAAAGAAGGTGGTAAAAAATTCAAAGTATTCAAAGCCATCAAGAGTCCCGCCTGGCTCTGGTGAAGGGCAGAAATGGACTAGTTTGGTTCATAATGGTGTAATATTCCCACCTGCATACAAGCCTCATGGTGTTAAGATGCTCTACAAAGGGAAGCCTGTTGACTTGACCCCTGAACAAGAGGAGGTGAACTCTACACACATATATATGTAATCTTGATTAACATTTTCTTATGTTTGTTGATTGTACATGTTACAGGTTGCAACGATGTTTGCAGTGATGTTAGATACAGAGTATATGACTAAACCTAAGTTTAAAGAGAATTTCTGGGATGATTGGAGAAAGATTCTTGGAAAAAACCATGTGATCCAGAATTTGGACGACTGTGATTTCAAACCAATTTATGAGTGGCATCAGAGCGAAAAAGAGAAGAAAAAGCAAATGAGTACAGAAGTAAGGGTTTCAGAAATTTGACTGATTTTTAAAAGAGTATCACATCATCACCTCTGTGGTTTTTAGTAACTATGAGAATATTCATGTTGTTGGTTTTGGTTTGGTTGCCAAGATTTATTTGGTCAGAAGAATATTTAAGACATAAACTGACTAATAGCCAAACACTTGTAGATACTTCATTTAATGTAATAGATTATCAATGCAAAGTTGTTTTGTGTAGGAAAAGAAAGCCTTAAAAGAAGAGAAGATGAAGCTCGAGGAGAAGTATATGTGGGCAGTTGTTGATGGTGTCAAAGAAAAGGTGATATTTAGATTTTTATGCTGAAATTGAGTCATCGTATTTCCCGGAAAGAAATGACAGTTGATCTCTTTATTTTATATAACAATTGGTTACTAAAGACCTTAGATTTGGTTTACTTCATGCTTCTCTTTCATCTCAACATGTTTGCACCAAATTTCTCATATCAAATAAATGGGACTCCCTCCCTATCACATGATTCACATCTTCATTTTTCTTACATCATATTAGCGGGACCCATAAAACGAAGTCATTGAAAAGCCAAAGAAATTAGGACCTTAAACTGTTCGTAGAAATATCATAGACATAGTGGTTAATAGCGACCATAGCGTCCGCTATAGCGAATAGCGTAGCGTAGCGCTCATGTGTCGCTGTATGGTTGATAGCGACAAATAGCGAGATTTTTCTATTTTTAGTATCTTTTTATTTATTTTTGGGTAAAATATGCATATAAAACATCTCTAAAAAGTTCTTCTAGTGTATCGCTAAACATGAAATAGCGCCCGCTATTTCATCGCTATCGCTGTGTAGCATATCGGTAGCTTGTCGCTACCGTCCGCTATTCGCTATTAACAATGATGCAGATATTGTTCTAGAAAGCTATGGAATTCAATATCAATATAAATTTATGTAGGTATCTTTTTGCAGCTATGGAATTCAATATCAATATAAGTCATTTTTATAAGTTTATATACAATGATGCAGATATTGTTCTAGAAAGCTTATTTTGTTGATATTGAAGTTATTTTATAATATTTATATATCATAACTTATTTGAGTGCAAGAGGACAAATGCATGTTTATACTCTAGCCATTATTGGTAAACTGTTAATGAAGTTCTCTTTTCCAAAGCATTCATGATAAGTGCTGCACATCACTATTCCTTTTCTTTTGTTGGCTTATTAAAATTTTCTTTAATTGATGACGCAGGTTGGAAATTTCCGAGTTGAACCCCCTGGGTTATTTCGAGGCCGTGGGGAACATCCAAAGGTTCGAACAACATCTTTACCCTTCTAATGAAATATTTTAATTTAGTCCAGTCCACTAGATACTCGTGTCCCATGATAATTACATCATTTTCTTTTCACATGGGCTCTTTAAGTAAATTTTTTTTTTTGTATTTTCTGGCCAACTGTCTATTAAAGCCCAAGAGATGATTTTTGGCTAAAGATTAATGTTTCCAACAATAACAACTAATAGAATGACTCATGTAGTTGAATAATGTAAATGCAGCAAGACAATAAAAGTTTTTTTGTGTAAATATTTTATGTGATTTATTAATATCTAATATTGTAAAAAAGTACAAATTGCTGCATATATGTTTCGGTTAATCATTAATCTAGGGTCGGTTTTTACATATAACCAGAACCGAGCCGTTGACCTTGGTTAATCAAGTAAAATAAAGTGAACCATTGGGTTTAGTTATTGTTTTGTATTATTTGTTTTTTCGCATACTGCTACTTTTAGTTATTTGACATTTTGTCAAATGGTCAAACATTTTTACTGAATAAAAAGTTGAAAATTTCATCTGTATATTCACAGTTCTCATTGTTTTCTAGATGGGAAAGCTTAAAAAACGTATCCGCCCAAGCGATATTACCATAAACATTGGAAAAGACGCTCCAATTCCAGAATGTCCAATTCCTGGTGAAAGGTTTGTCTTATTTCTGTGTTTGTTTGTTATTTTTTTTAATCAAACTAATTTTTTTTTAACCAAACCAAAAAAATACCCTTTGCTCTAAATTGTATCTATTTCCGAGATTAAGTCAATGTGTTGCAGTTGGAAAGAAGTTAGGCATGATAATACCGTTACGTGGTTAGCTTATTGGCTTGATCCAATAAATATGAAGGAATTCAAATATGTGTTTCTAGCTGCTAGCAGTTCCTTGAAGGGTCAAAGTGACAAGGAAAAATATGAGAAGGCGAGGATGTTAAAGGTAGGTCAAATAAATGTTACTCATAAGTAGAGGTGGCATAGTTGTTAATAGCGACCATAGCGCCCGCTATAGCGAATAGCGTAGCGTAGCGCTCATGTGTCGCTGTATGGTTGATAGCGACAAATAGCGAGGAAATAGCGAGATTTTTCTATTTTTAGTATTTTTTTATTTATTTTTGGGTAAAATATGCATATAAAACATCTCTAAAAAGTTCTTCTAGTGTATCGCTAAACATGAAATAGCGCCCGCTATTTCATCGCTATCGCAATGTAGCATATCGGTAGTTTGTCGCTATCATCCGCTATTTGCTATTAACAACTATGAGAGGTGGAAAGAACGGGCAAGTTGGGCTAGTTGCGTAACGGGTTAAAAATAGGTTGATTGGGTTGACCCTAATGATTATTTGTCCAAACTTTCTAAGTTCTTATTATATATAACGTTATGCCAAATAAGATTACACAAGGTATATTATTTCTTTGATAAATTATTTTCTGATAAGATGTTGGTTTTAGAATACCGTATCAGGACCTCAGGAGTGTGTAATGCATGCATCACATGCTGCAGTGGCCAGTGGTGAGATTGCATCGCACTATGTAATTCCATGATGTGGTCTGATCAAATCTGACCATTGATTGAGAAATGTATTTGAATATTTGAACAAATCGGACAATTGATTGAACAAGTCTGACCAGAGATGATGTGTATCTTAGATATACTGTTTAAAAGTTAACAAGTTAAAATATTATCTGTAAATAATTTTTTAGTGTTTTTTATGCATTAAGAAAGTAAATTTTGGGCAACTTTTGGCACATTTGATTGATTTTCCTTTCAGTTAATTTTACGTGTTTTGACTTGTTACGAGATAAAAGATAACCTGAATTGACCCGTTCTGCCGTTCATAATTCAGTGGGTTGAAATCACCGTCTCTACATGTCTGACAATTGCCATTGTATTGATTTCTCATAATGTATTTGTTTTCCCATTTGATTATAGGGATACATTCAAGGTATTAGAAATGCCTACACTAAAGATTTTGTAAATAAGGATGTGACAAAGAGACAAATAGCAGTTGCTACGTATCTCATTGATAAACTAGCACTCAGGGCTGGAAATGAGAAGGTGCCATTTTTTATGCCCTTTTTCTCTACACTTACTTCTTTGTATCTTTTATAGTAGATGAGTTTTAATATATTATATCCTGTATACATGTATGCTTATCTATGTCTGTTGTCTAGATTGATCTAACGGGCCTTATGGTCCATCATTCATGCACCATCTTGTCCATTCCATAAATAATAAGGCTGTTAATTATATTATTACAACTCTACTATATGACAATCTTTTTTCCAGTAATGGATGTTAACGCTTGTAAAGTGTGAATACACTTCCGGTGATTTTTGACACGTTTTGACTCATTTTTTTTTAGTGAAGTTTTTATAATTTAACCAATTGGATATATTTAGAATAGAACCAAAGTGGCTCATTTCTAGGTTAGGTAATTTCAGACTTGTGATCTCTACATATTGGATTGTCGAAAGTATGGAGTAAAATGGTAAATAGCAATCCTTTAACAGTCTGTTGCTTATTTATAATCTCATAACCTTTTCTGGTTGTAGGATGATGATGAAGCCGATACAGTAGGTTGCTGTACTTTGAAGGTGGAAAATGTCGAGCCAAGTCCTCCAAATATCTTAAAGGTTTGCTATATATCCATATAGAATTTTGCTGTAAGTTATAACAAGGAAACATGATATAATGGATAATTACCTACATTCTTTATTCATTTGTGGGCCCTACCTCATTGCAACCGCACGTCCGCACCATACTAGAAACTGAAGATTTGAACCTTACATCGAACAGATTCTTTTGGTAGAACACTTTTATTTAACATACAAGATTTCTTGAAAGAAAAGTTATGAACTTATGTATTTTTTCTAGTTTTATGGTATCGTGGGTATATATATATATTTTAATAATTTTGGTAGAGCATTTTCCTATAATGTCTGGAAGTTGTATGTTTCTCCAGTTTGACTTTCTTGGTAAAGATTCTATAAGATACCAAAACGAGGTTGAAGTAGAGCTTCCCGTCTTCAAAGCCATTCAACAATTCCGAACAGGTTAGTTGACACGCTCTAGAGGTGGCAAAATGGGCATGGGTTACAAGGGTAATGTTTTGTTATGGGTTAGGCTGACCTGTAGACACATTTTCTTCAATTTTTATACTTCTTTTTATGCATATATAATAACAATAATAGTCCGAAAGTTTTAATAAAGCAACTTAAAAGGTTGTGTGCCAAAAATGAAAGTACACCTAGTTACTTTCACATGTGACCTGTATTTGATAAACCTAACCCAAATCAACCCAGAATTTGTTACCTCTTATCAGGTTTTTTTTTTCTTATAAAATCTAAATTTATGACTTCTGTACTGTATGTTTACTTTTTTCTATATAACCCAGGGAAACAGGGCGGTGATGATCTTTTTGATAAGCTGGATACAAGCAAATTGAATGCTCATCTGAAGGAACTTATGCCTGGCCTTACCGCAAAAGTTTTCCGTACTTATAATGCATCCATCACATTGGATGATATGGTAAAATTTTCTTTTTAGTATTTCCAGCCAAAGTTACAGCATTTCTATTCTTGGTAAATTTTCAATTTACAATTGCATGATTTCATATTGTCATCATTACAGAAGTTCATGATATATTTTGGATCCACAAGATTCCCTCGTTTTGCATTTGACCAATAGTCAAACCGTTGCCAACCTTTGTGTCAAACAAGCTACTACTCGAATGTCAATAATAAAAAGTAGAAAATCTTGATCTTAGGATTGTTCCCGACTATATGAAAAGCAATACAATGTATATCTACTTGAACGTTATACACGTTTTGGGAAAGATTCTCCCAAGTTCCATGAAAGTTGCAAAATTGAGAAAGACGTAGATTATTTTTATATCTAATGATGACAATGGGCAAATGTCTTAAATCTCCTTAAATAATTACAAATTATTTTTTCGCTTGTTTGCAGTTAAGCAGGGAAACAAAGGGTAGAGATGTTGCTGAAAATGTAGTCGTTTACCAACATGCAAACAAGGAGGTATTTAACCTTTGATTTTTTTCACAACTTTTTTTCTTGAATTAGGTAGAATTTTTTATTTGATGTTGCGCATTAATTTTGGTAGGTTGCTATCATATGTAACCATCAACGTAGTGTTTCAAAGTCTCATAGTGCACAAATGACAAGATTGAATGAGAAGATAGACGAATTAAAGGTATAAATTTGTTTGCCTCGTTGTATTCTTTGTTTTACTAGATTTCTATGATTTTTTATAACTTTCGGAAATTATTCTATCTTATAGGATGTTATAAAAGAACTGGAAACTGATTTGGCTCGTGCAAAGAAAGGGAAGCCGCCATCGAAAACCTCTGATGGAAAACCAAAGAGAAACTTGAACCCCGAAGCGTAATTTCACTAATATTTCGTCATTTTTACACACGAACCATAAACGGAATTCATGGGTTTGGGTTTATGGTCTGTTTTGGGTTGAAAATAAGCGTGTTCGGCTCACGTCAAACCTGTTCAACCGTTTATTTAAAAAGAAATACATTTTATGTTAGAACTTAAACTTATTGGGTATTCTATTCCATGTAAAAAATAAAAGAGAAATAAGATTGCTGTTTGGTTCGACCCGCAAACGTAACCCAGTTTGAACTCCAAATTTGTGGCTAAAATATACTTATGTACAGGTTAGAGAAAAAAATAACTCAGACTAAAGCAAAAATCGAGAAAATGGAACGCGATAAAGAGACCAAGGAAGATTTGAAAACGGTAGCATTGGGCACTTCGAAAATCAACTACCTCGACCCTAGGATAACCGTGGCGTGGTGCAAGAGACATGAAGTTCCCATTGAGAAGGTAAAAGAAATCAGTTTAACTGTTTAAGTTGATAGTTTTTTTTTTTTTTTTTTTTATATCGTGATCCAACCTGCCCGTTTTGCCACTCGCGCTTAAAAATAATGCTTTTTACCTGAACTTGATGCAGATTTTTAACAAGTCACTATTGGCAAAGTTTGCTTGGTCAATGGATGTGGATCCTAGCTTCAGATTCTGATTTGGGTGGTCGTTGAAGTGGGACCCGCAACTTATAAACTGACAGAGGCCGGGAAAAAGATATCCGACCTTTTTTTCTTTTTACATCTTTTTTTCGTTTCTAATTTAGCGACTATCGATGATATATGCTGTAGTAGGGAGCTTGTTAAGTGAACTGGTGATGAGTTGTGAGCTTCTGTGTTAGTGACTGTTTTCTGGTTGTCACAAAAACTTACTGGGCTTACTTTAACCTGAGTTTCTGATTACTACATTATGTTGATGCATTTCATGGATGGCTGACAAGGCTGGAATATATTTTTTTGGTCTTTTTTTTTTTTTATCAAAATTAATATGGTATTAAAAAAAATTGAGGCTACATTTAATTACATTAATCATATTTAAAAAATATTATGTAAGTATACTTTTAAAGTTCTGAGTTTTGTATTTAATGTGAAATTTCTATCAGTTGGAAAAAAAAGGAAAAGAAAATGTAATCTTAAAGTTGAAAATATTTTGCAACACTGTAGTTTAAATACAAATATTTTATATCTAGAGAGAGGCTATTGTACAAAGTGTCCTTAACATACAAAGTGTAGGAAGTCATCTCAGCCGTTGATCTACGTTTTAAAACAACATCCCCCATTTTAATTATCAACGTGTTTTTTTGTTTGTCGTTAACGAATCAAGGGCAAATTAGACAAATTACTGCTATAATAATTTGAATTTTTTATAATCATGGCGCCCAAATCATCTCATTAATTGACAGTTATTATGATTTGCTATAATCCTGAAAATCATAAACTCAAAACTTCATACACATCATACTCTGTAAACAAAAAAAAACAGAGCAACCATATCAAACAACATCAGATGACCACAATCACTCGATTAAGGACGAATTATGACTCCAAAACGCAAATCAAGTAAGCCGAAGTTCATATTGTTACTTAATTTTGATCGTATGTCCGTTTTCATCGTTTATGATGAATAAATGAAAATCCTAAGATTACGTTTGTATGAAACAGGTGAAGGAAGAGAACGAAGAAGCAAAAAAGAATAATGACAGGTCTTCGAATGTACAGAATACAAGGATGTTTAGATGTGTGATTATGTTGAAAGATGAATAAGATGATTGAATACAGGGATGTTGATTGTAATGATTTAAGATTGTGATGTTGTTAAAACGCATGTATAATATAATAAAACGCACTTTTATATCTGTGAGTATTGTAATCAAATGTTATGTTGATAAACACACTTATAATACACTAAAACGCACTTATAATACACTAAAACGCATGTTATAAAATTGATAATAATCAACTGTCATTGTAAAAACATAAAACACACTTATAAATCACTAAAACGCATGTTATAAAATTGATAGTATTCTACTGCCATTGTAAAAACATAAAACACTTATAATGTTTCTATAAACCGCATCTACTTGCTTTGCAACATGATTTCATGGGAATGTATTTGTTCATTGTTGTTTGTTTAATTTTGAAGATGAAAAACAAGGAATGTTATTAAAAAAATGTTATGATAATGATTTCCAAACATAAAACGTACGTACAATATACTAAAACTCATCTAATGTATTGATATTATTCAAATTACCTTGGAAAAACATAAAATGCATTTATATATTATACAGTATCAATGTTCAATAAAAGTAAAACGCATTTGTAAAACCATAAAACGCATTTGTATCAATGTTCATCAGTAGTTTGCTCATCAGAAGTTAAGCCATCAGTAGTTTGACTCAGCAATAGTTATCAACTTCTTCTTAAGTAGTTACAAACACTTCAACAGCCATTGTAAAAACATAAAACGCACTTATAAATCACTAAAACACATGTTATGAAATTGATAGTAATTACCAATAATACAAAGTATCAATGTTCAATAAATCACTAAACCACATTTACCAATAATACATTAGTAGTTTGCTTATCAGAAGTTAGGCCATCAGTGGTTTGACTCAGCAGTAGTTATTAACTTCTTCTTCAGTAGTTACAAACATTTCATCAGAAGTTATCAACCAACAGTAATCAGTAGTTTCATTAATCAGATATTTGGTTTGACTTTTATCAGTAGTTACCAATAATACACAGTATCAATGTTCAATAAACTAAAACGCATTTAGAAAACCTTAAAACACACTTTGTATGTTGAATATTATAAAACATATGTTTTGATCATGCGTTTAATATAAATTATTAAGGCGTTTTATGTATGTCTTTGATTGTAATGATTTAAGTTTGTGATGTTGTTAAAACGCATGTATAATATACCAAAACACACCTTTATATCTGTGAGTATTATAATCAAATGCTATGTTGATAAAAGCACTTATAATACACTAAAACACACTTATAATACGTTAAAACGCATGTTATAAAATTGATAGTAATCAACAGCCATTGTAAAAACATAAAATGCACTTATAAATCACTAAAATGCATCTTATAAAATTGATAGTAATTACCAATAATACACAGTATCAATGTTCAATAAATCACTAAAACGCATTTAGAAAACCTTAAAACGCACTTTGTATGTTAAACCCACTCTTCATCACCTTGATCTTCATTGTCTTCAGAATCATCTTGCTGTTGTTCATTTTTTTGTTCTTCTTCGTTTTTAACTGTAACATCTTAAAAACCACAATTACTTTGAATCCTTCTATATTCAGCCATGAAAGTTTAGTTTATCAATATCAACCACAAGATCTTCTTCTCTGATTATAGTTTCCAGTTCGTTGGTTACGTCTGATACACAATTAAAACACATAATAAGATTACGATTAAATGAAAAAAAAAAACAGAGCAACATACTGAACATGACGATAAACTCTTCAATTGAATACAAAAATCGAAAACAAAATTTGATTGAATTATACACAGTGATTAAAGTTTTGAATTAGGTAAACTTTTGATCGACAGATGCAAGGTGATGAGAATTTTTGAATAAGGTAAGAATTGATGATGAAGATTGTGAAATCAGTTACAAAAATTTGAATTCTGATTGAACGATAAAATAGGGATTATGAAAATCATAATTATGAACGTGATTAATTGATCGATTCAAATGTCTATAATACCCCTCTCATAATTGAAAATCAGTTTTTTGGTTTTAGCAGACATCTTACACGTGGCATATTATTGTGGCTTCCTACACTTTGTAGGTTAAGGGACTTTGTACCTAATACTTTCTCTTTATATCTAAACATCTAATAGATCCATACATTGGATTTTGATTGGTGGGAGGGTTTACCTTTTTAGAGGGTTCTCGCCCGGAGTTGGTCTCAGGTTTGATTCTCGTCTATTGAAAAATCATACCCGTTAAATATTGAAAGTGCTTGACGTGTAGGAGGATTTGAACTTGTGACCCAAAGCTTGTTAGGACCATAGTTATCAAAAGCCATCGCCTCTTGCGCCTAGGCTCATTTTTTAGGCGAGACGATGCATTTGCGCTTTGAGTCGAGGAAATTGCGCTTTAATTCTCAAGGTGATGGTTTAGGCACAAATTTAAGCTAGATTCCCAAATTTTGGAGTTTTCAGCCAAATTCGTTAAATTATAGCTAGATTCCAGCCAGATTTCTACTTTTATTTAGGGAAAACTATTTCTATACATTAATACATCAATATTTTAAAACTTTTGATACTAAGTAGATGAAAAATAACATTATTTTAATATATTTTTACTTTATTTTCTTTATTCGTTTTTTTTTATCTAAGGCTCTCGCTTTTTTTTTTTTTGCGCCTCGCGTCTAGGCCCCAGGCAAGGCCTATGCGCTTTGAGTACGCCTAGCGCTTTTGATAACTATGATTAAGACTAAAATTTCACCATTGAACCATGCCTTTCAAAAAATAAGATTTTGATTATTGGATACGTCTTATAAAGGTAACTATTTTTATTATGTCAAATATGATTAGAACAAAAATTAATAACTATTTTTTAGTAAGTCTGGTTACGTGTATTTGTTTTTATTTACGGTTAGTTGCATAAAAGCATATACATAATTTGATCAAATTTATTATTGTACGTACTGAAATTGATCATAGGTATATTTTAAAAAATCTACTATGTTGAAAGATAATTTCGAAAGCTTATTACGTATATTTCATATTCATATGTCAATTGCGAAAAATTACATCAAGATAGCGGGCAGATGGGCAACAAGCTGCGCAGCCACCCCTTTCTGGACGGCAAAGCCTAGTCTACTAAAAACGAACCCCTGCCCCCTGGAGTCGAGACACTGCTATGGATAACCCGTTGGACTCTGGTCAAGAAACGGATGACTTCCAACGCCAAGGAGCCAAATGTATCAAATGCCAGGGGTACGAAAATGTGTTGGTTCTCCTCACAAGCTTTAGCATGCTTCTCAACTTTCTTCGACTCTGCTTTCCGGACCGCTTGCCCTGCTACAAAACCAGTATCCCTCAAACCAACCAGGGGAGATACACCTGTTAGGTCGACACAAGCATGTTTCCCCCCGGCCCACCCAAAGACAAGCAGGTCTGCTGGACGTAGGGTGGATCTCCCTTCTGTGGGGTCCGAGAGGAAATTCACAGGAGCCTCTTTCTTGGCTGAGATCCCAGCCCTTCTTAAAATGTCCCAAAGAACGTCCCGGACCCAGTCATGCCGATATTTAAAGCCAGGCAACTCCTTACAGTGAACCGCGTGTTCCCCATATTTGTCCAAGCATGCCTTACGGCAAATTGGACAGACTTCATCTTCATGGTACATGGGGATCACCAAACGATATTTAAGAATTGCCTTGTATTCAACCCGAGATATTGTTTGGCCCAAACCTCCGATTGGAATAACAATAAGGAAATCTTGAGCATGGGGGCTTTGCAAGCATTCAACCCGAGACATTGTTGATATTACGTATTATATCAACAAGGTCGGCTCAACGTTTTCACAGGCCTAAAACGAACAAAAACGTCATGGTCTGATGTGCTATGTATGGTCTAAAAATATAAACTAACCTAGACACCTAGTAATATAAAACTGACTCAACTAAACTAGACCACACGACAGACAAGTGTACCTATCAATGCAGTACAGACTAAGTAAGTCCGAGTATCGAACCCACAGGACACTAATGGAAAACAAAACTAGACTCAACTAAGACTTAACAGAATTGGTTTTAAAAGTTGATTTTTGTTTTTTGTAAATAATTAATTAAAATAAAATAAATAAAGTAAATAAGATAAATAGACAGCACGGATAAATGAGGAAAATATCAGGATAGGAAGGCAACTACCTAGGCTAAGAATCCTACATGCAAACTCACAACTCTCGGTAATGGAAACCTGAATGGCTACCAGATTCTAAAGATAACTTAAGAAACCTTAAGACGTGCTAGATCTCCTCCCGGTCTCACCAACACACCCCAAAGAATCCTAAAGATAAAACACTGGCTATCTAGCTCGGATCACCTCCCGGTCTCTCTAATCACAATACATCCGAAGATGTAAAGGAGTAATTTAATTGGGTTAACTATGACTTGAAATTGCAAGAAACTAAAGACGACTAGGATAGGATCACCTCCCGGTCTCACCTAAAACCCAACACCTAAAGCTCTAGACAACCCAACATTCCATCACCTCCCGGTCTCAAGAATGGAAGAATACCTAAGTCCTCTAAATTCTCTAATCAAGTTCCTATGGCTTTCGGTACCAAAACCATAAACTAAGCTACAAGCACCAAGCAGGTAACCCTAATAAACATCCAAACATGAAAGACATTCACTAAGACGTTTATGGAACTATCAAAGATAATAAATTAGACCTAAGTACGCACACACATCATAATAAACACCAACTAAACTTTTACCAAAACATTAACCATTCAAAAATAATCCAAAACCGAGAGCTATAAAATTAACATGTATTCATCATTGCTGACCTAGGTAGTAACTAAAGTTTAGCCAATAATATTCATGACAAACGATAAAAACATAGTCTTGGTACCAAAGTAACACATAGTCATAAAGTTTAGAACACAAAGTAATAAACGAAAATAACCAATATTGTGAAAACCTCGATCCCTAGTCTCCTCTCCTTCAAAATAATCCTCTCCTAATCTGACTTTAAAGCTGCTGTCGTAACCTTCTTGCGGCTGTCGAATGATGTGCTCCTCGATAATCTCCTCCCGTGATAATAATATGTTGTGATATATAATGTAGGGTTTGACTTTTCAAAGCATATTGGGCCTCCTTAGCATTCTGTTTTGTTTTTTTTTTTTTTGTGTTACTAAACTCACGAGCCAAAGTCATTTGGACTTTAAGTCCATATTTATTTTATTATTATTATTATTATTATTATTATTATTATTATTATTATTATTATTATTATTATTATTATAATAATAGATAGTATTATATTCGGTGCTCTAGACTCGGATGTTATTGACTTGATCAAAGTTTCTCGTCTACGCTCCAACGTCTATGAACACCGGCTCTCAAGTGTTGGTGTCTTGATTAAAATTCATTCGTTTTGAGCTCATTCTCCCAGAACACCTATAAAATAATAAAATAAATAAATAAATAATAAAAACGACACAAAACGAATAAAAACTTGACTAAATAATATACACAATACATAGGAAAAGAGATGTGTTTTGCAACACATCAAGGTCCTTTTTAGAAAGACACAAACTTTATAGTTGACTAAGCTATTAAAAGTTTTAAAAGTTATATTTCGTGTGTATAAAATTTATTTTTCATACTTAAATTGATGCATAAACTATTTTTTTAAGAAAAAAATTATCCACTACATAACTTTTTTTTTTAAATGAGGCCCTATTTTTATGGAGACCCCAAGTCCTAGCTTAGGATAGTAACAATGTTGAGACGACCCTCTACATCATCAATAATGACGACAATTTAAATTCGTTATTATTTCCTACAAGAAATAATTGTGAGCTCAATAATTTAACTTTATAATAACATGCCTAACGAACGAATAGCAAAACTCCAAAGTATGAATTGATAAAGTAATATCAAGAGAAAACATCAAATCTTATTACTTTTTTAAAGAAGGAATATCACTGAGTGTTCCAATTAAGTTGTTTATAAAAAAGTGTCTTCTAGTCATTTAAATTTATTTTAATGTTAATTTTAAATATTTTACGTGTATAGATGATATGAGAGAGGCTATTGTACAAAGCCCCCTTAAAATACAAAGTGTAAGAAGGGATCCTGACCCTCCATTGCGTTTTAATCTGAGATCATCGTACATTAATTAACCACGTTTGTTTTTAATGACAGTTATCAATATGAGGGTAAAGTAGACAAATTGCAATTCTAATAATTTGAAATTTTTAATAATAGCGCCCAAGCATCTCATTTATGGACGGTTACCAAAATCAAGTGCTACAATCGTCCAATTCACAAAACTAAAACGCTGACGACGAAAACCCAAAAGAGCAACTGATTAACGTCGAAAAAACATTTGATCGTAGGCTCCAAAACGCAAGTCAAGTAAGGAATTGATTATGGTTTTACTTTAGTTTGCGTGTATTTCAATAATTTAAACAATTATGGTTGTTAATTGTAAAAACCCTAAAAAAACAATACAGGTGATGGGAGAGAACGAAGAAGCAAGAAGTGTCATGATAGACCTTCAAAACAAACGAATAAAGGTATGATTCATACGCGTTTTATGTTATTAGTAGATGCGTTTTTTGATTTGTTGAATGATAAACACGAATTTTTTGAAGAACTGTGGTAAAGTTATTGAAGGCATTTTAGAGGTTTTGATTGAATTAGTAAAGGCGTTTTAGCGGGTTTATGATATTTGTAGTCAATATTATGTCATAAATCAAAAGTATATGCGTTTTGAATTAATAATCAAATTATTGAGATTAGTAAAGGCGTTTTGCCTGAAATTTGTAAAAAAATAGAACTAGCATACTGATGACAAATTATTAAAGGCGTTTTAGATGATGTGATTGAATTAGTAAAGGCGTTTTGATGATGATGCGTATGGTTGATGCTATGTTTATAAGTGACTGCGTTTTGATGTTATAAGTAAAGGCGTTTTAAGGAATGAAGGATGAATAAGTAAAACGAATGTGATTATATATTTATGAAGGCGTTTTAAGGTTTTTTATAAGTTTATGAAGGTGTTTTACTGATGTTACTGATATATATGATGGTTATTAAAAAGGCGTTTTAATTAGTTATGAATGCGTTTTACCAATGTTACTCAGACAGTCATAGTATGAAGTAAAACGCCTTCAATGACATAATAAAACGAATTAACCCATTGTCGTTTGTAAACATGGTTTTATCCTAAATGTAAAATTGTGTATTGTTGTGTTTGTTTTGATGTCTTAAGCAGAACAACCAAGGGATACAGGGTCTGATGATGATTTCCAAACTCCTTTAAAAGATTTGAGAAACTTAAAGAAAGATATAGATAAACCAAAAAAGGTTGTTCAAAAGGAAAATGTCCATAAAGAAAAAAAGAGAAAGAAACAAAATAAGGAAGATTTAGAGAGTGATTCAGATGATGATTTTGTTAAACCAACAAAGAAAATAGAAATAAAAGTAGGGAAAGAAAAAGCAGCAAGGACTTTCGTTGAATACCGGGATACAAAGTTAAAACTTAGGTGTTCTCCCGCGGATTTTGTAAAGGATATGAAAGAGTTCACAAATGAACAAAAAGAGGCGGTAAGGAGTATGGGATTTGGATCAGTGTTAGAAATCGATATAAATTCAATTCAAACTGGTCTAGGTTTCTGGTTGCTTTCGAATTATGACGAAACAACGAGAACAATTAATGTTGGGAACTGGAAGATAAAGATAAAAAGTTATTTGGTGCAAGAGTGTTTCGGGATCCCGATAGGAACAATTCATGTGTTAGAGCACGGAAGGCCAAAAAAAGGGTCAGGTTCAACAATAGATGAATTCAAATCTCAATTCAGCACATCTACTCCAAGTGTTGGGCAAGTTTTGGATGTGGTTAAAACACTGGTAAATGGTGGGAGAATGTTTAAGCTAAATTTCTTGGTACTGTGGAACACAGTTTTTGGCGAGATAACAAAGTCAACAAAAGTTAACCAGAGATTTTTGCTTAGTGTGGATAATGAAGATGATATACCAAACATGAAGTGGTGTTCATACCTACTAGAGTGTCTAAACAGAACAAAAGCAGGCTGGAAACAAGATCAGTACAATGGGCCCATAGCAATGTTAATTGTAAGTTTCTATTATAGTAAAACACATTAGTTATTTAATAAAACGCATGCATTGTTTTTAAATTTTTTTTAATTATTTAAAACTTAAGTTGTTACTATGTGAAAGTTATTTACACCCTTGAATACAACAAAAGGCATAATCTAAAAATTGTGAAGACTCCTGCAATTAGTTACATTACATCTTCATCTTTGCAGGATATGGAAAGTTATATATACAATAATGGGCCTTTGACAGATATCGAAGAAGATGATAATGTTGAAGGAAATAAGGATGATAATGTTGAAGGAAATGAGGAGAGTGAAAAAAGAAGCTCGGAAAAAGGAGTGAGTGAAACGGTGAAGGACGCTGTGGATGTTTTGGTGGGCTTGCATGAAAAAGAGGTTGATGAGGAGGAAGCAGATTATGACAACCTAGATTGGCGAGATTTTGACATGGGGACATAAACCTAGCAAATGTTGGAGTATTGTGCAACGCCACCACAGCTGAGTGGGGTTGAGTGTGATAAAGAACAATTCGACGCAGCTATGAAATCTAAGAAGGTATCTATGTCTGAAAAATGGTTGTTTATGTAGCAAAAGTTTATATTTGTTTGTAAAACGCATTTGGTAAAAACTAAAACGCATTTGTTGGTTTCATAGTAGGTTTGGATGAAAAAAATGGACAAGAACATGAAGAAGTATCTAGACATCCAAGAGGAAATGGATGATATGGTTTCACAGGCAAGAGAGAAGTATTTCTGGTCTAGGGAATTGATCGATAGGTGCCAGAAATGGGACAACATTAGAGGTAAGTCTTCGAAAAGAGACGATGTTGTTGAACCAAAAGATGTTGATGAAAATGTGGTGGGCCTAGAAGACAATTAAAGTTTTGGAGATTTGGGTGTGCAATTGGGTGGTGAGGATGACAGGGTTATTGAAGAAGAACAGGTGGCGGAGATGGTCCCATCTGTGACCACAAAAACATTGGTAGGATACAAACGATATGGGCATGGTCAGAAGAAGAAGGGTGGAGATCAAAGTGGACAGAATGAAAGTATGGCTGAACAGGTAAAACACATTTGTTTAAATCCTAAAACGCAAGTATTGTTCTACTGACATTTTGCAAGTATATGTAAAACGCATTTGAATAAAGTCTAAAACGCATTTGTTGTTTTTTATGACAGATTGTAAATCTTGAAGACAACACAACAGTGGGTCTTGATGAAACTGTTTCAGGGCTTAAGAATGTTGATGAAAATGTTGTGGGGGGTCAGCAAAGGTGGTGGAAGATAATGCTGATAAGGCAAGTGTTAATGAAGAATTAATTGAAGACTATGGTATAAGTGATACAGCACTTGCTATGATACAAACAATAGAGCCAGGTGTGTATGGTGTAAGGGAAGCAAACATTGGGGATGAACAACAGGATGAAGTCGAAGAACAACTGAATTTGCCAGAAGTTCTAGCCAATGTGCCTTTGCTACAAGGAGAGCAGGAAAAGGATCCAGAAACACCAAAGGATCAAATCATTCGTAAAAAAAGGAAAGGACAAGGTTGATGATGTTAATGCTGGTAGGCCAGTCAGAAAAAAGAATCCGTCTTGGGCTTTAAAATCTCCTTACGTCGGGAAAAAAGTATCACTCTTTGAGCCTCTAACAAAAGATGAAAAGATTATGGCAGAGTACATGATGGCGCCAACAAGGGAAAAAATGTAAGTGATATGTATGAGCTTAGCTTATATTTTGTAAACAACTAATATTTCGTTTGTAACTTTCAGGAAAGTGGTCTACAAATCGGATGCCGGGACATCGATATATAAGGCTGTTCTTGAAAGTTTCTACCCCGGTATTTGGTTGCACACTAACGCAGTGGATGCATATATAGAGCTGCTCAATTATGAGGAGAAAAAAGTAAATGAAGATGGAGTGTACAAGCTTTATTGCAGCACTACAATGATGGTAAAAAAATAAGAATTATTACATAAAACGCATTTGAATTAATTATAAAACGCATTTAAATAAAATTATAAAACGCCCGTGTTAATGACAAAACGCATTTAGTTTTTTAATATGTTTTTTTATTTGACTGCTTGTTTTTTTAAATACAGCCAGCACACTACTACAAGCAAGGGTTTTGTGAACAAGAAAGGGTGAAGGTTTTTAAAAGCAATTTGCAACATATAATGCAGAAGTTCAATATCAAAGCTCTGGATGAATTTGACATCATTATAGTGACGATGCTAATAAATGGTCATTTCTATCTAATGTGCTTCGATATAAAGGATGGTTTCATTGAGTTAATTGACAACTCGAAGAATGAACCAGATTTTCAGGCAAGATATGAAGGGGTGCCCGAAGTCCTGGTATGTAAAATTAATGAATAAGAAAAAATATCTTATTGTGAATGACTTAACGTTGTCTTGTTTTATATTGCGTGCAGAGAAACACTTTCTACTTAACTTTGAGAACACTGTGTGAGAGGAGCATAGGAATCGAGAAGATTGAAGGGGGGACAATACATAGGAAAGAAATGCCATGGAGGACTGAGAATAACAAAGAAGACTGCGGTATATTCGCAATACGGCACATGGAAACGTATAAAGGGAATAAGGTATGGAACGCCGGTTTTGTTAATGAGTCGGAACTACAAAACAAGCAGCTAGTTGCGTTGAGGTTCAAGTATGTTGCAAAGTTGATACTAAGCGAGCACAACAGGGCAAGGGATGACGCTATCAAAGAAGCGCATAAGTTTAGCAAACGACCTTACAAGAATAAGATGCTTCAAAATGCTAAAAACAAAATGCTGAAGGGAGTAGATAGTGTGAGCTAAATGTTTTTAAAGTTTGTTATGTTTGATAGTTTGGAACTTTACAATGTTGACTTTTACATAATGTTGGACCTGACTATTTTGTATCAGATTAATGTTTTTAGTTGATGTGTTATGTAATGAACAAGTAGTAAAACACATTCAAATAAATCATAAAACGCAGCTACTGTAATACAAATGTACTTAGCATGTGAAACTAAAACAAAACACATAAAAAGCATTTTCAAACCATAAAACGCAGTTACATTATTCTTAATGACTATTTGTATTTGATGAATGTTTTCATTTGATGTGTTATGCATACACAATTAGTAAAACGCATTCAAGTTAATAATAAAACGTATCTAGTATACTAAAATGTAGTTTGCAAGTGATATTATAACAAATACATAAAACGCATTTAAAAAACCCTAAAACGCACTTACAATATTCTTAATGACAAATTAAACATCATTAACATCATTATTAAACAACAAACACAACCACACTAAATGAAAACAGGAAGATAGACACACAGGAAGATAGACACCCAAAAATACATTAAGAAAAGCTAGAGAAGGTTCAAAGTGATTTGAGAAACTTGATCTTCATCTCCATTGAGCACCTTAAAAGAGCAATGGATTTAGTAAGCTCCTCAACAAGATTCAAATCTCTTTGTTTTGAATCAATCATGAACATCAATGCCAATTCATGAAGACTAGAATCTGGCATTGTCTTGAGAATGTTACAAACTTCATCTTTCCTAGACATGCCTTCGTGAACATTCTTCAAATCATTCATCAATACACTCTCTGAAGAATGATCCTTGATGATTTGTTCTTCAATCCTCTTAATAAAAAGGGATCTTGTAGATGATGATGGAGAAGAAATTGTTGTTGATAAATATATGTTTGTGGTGTAGAATCAAAATGTACATATTGATCATAATATGGAAAAAATAATATACAAGATGACAAAATAAAATCACATGGGTTATTATTCAAACAGTTGTACTCTTTTGATTTAAAAAAAATAAAATGCATTCATAAGTATTGTAAAACGCATTTATAAAAAAACTTAAAATCATATACAAGATGACAAAATAGAGTCACATGGGTTACTACACAAAACGCATCATATAATAGGCTAAAAACGCATGTAGTAATTTCAAATAAACAATGGTTGGGACAAACACTAAATGACATTACATATTCACATGTTTTACTGTTTTTGGTATTCTTATTAATAAAATATTAAAGTTTGGGCAAGTTAATAAAAATAGGTGTGAAGATATTTTAAAAATTAGAAAAATGTTGATTATGTCAGAACTCTGTATAAACTTTTATAACAATAAATGAAAAAAATTATTTTATTTTGCAAATTATTGTGATTTGATTGACAATGAGTAAAAATTAAATACTTGTTATAATGTTCAACTACCATAAAAATCTCCATAAGTGATTATTTTTAATGTCTAGATAACAAAGCAAAATGTTTAGTACAAAAAACGCATTGAAGTCGAATATAAAATTGTCAGAAAAGATTGAAAATTAAAGATGCAATATGTCTTGATTTGGTTGTTATCTAACTAAAATTAAATGAATGGTTAGTATCTTCAACTACCATATGATCTCTCCATAAATTTATTAGCCTAATTCTATCTATATAAGTTAACATACAAAAACAGAGTAACATAAAAAAATGGAAAACCAACTTGAAAATACGATAAACAATATACAAGTGAAGACAGTCATCATGGTTGATTCTTCAACTGAGGTAAGGAATGATATCAAAGCATCTTCTTCAGTGATGTGTGTTCAGAAGGAGGTGCTCAGGCAGTCTAAAAAAAACTTAGATGCCCATGAAATGCTACTAGGTGAACCAAAATCCAACTTTCGAGATTAAGCTTTGGAAGTCATCAAACAACAAGAATCTTTTGATGATTTGATCTATCACAGTCTGAAGAACACAGAGAAACCATCTGGTCAAACATGGAAACTAAGAGGAAGGGGAGGGATGGAATCTTAAACAACAAAGAATGAATGGGGTTGGTGGTTTTGATTAGATGGTAGTTTTTGGTGGTTTGTGAATGTGGTGGGTGGTTTGTTGGTAGTTTTTTGGGTTTTAAATTAGTATGTTTTATATGTTTTAGATGTTTTCTTGGATGTGGTATTTGGGTTTTTTTTTGGTTTCTGGATGTTTAAGAATGGGGCATCAGTGGTGATGGATGCCATATGTAAGAAACTACCAAGTATTTGACTTTGTTTAATGAATGATTATATAGTTGTTAATTACTAAAACGCATTCAACAAATCATAAAACGCATTATATAAGAGCATAAAAAAATATGTATAAACTGTAGAAAAATTTACTAAAACGCATTCAATAATCACAAAACCCACTTATTAAAACACTAGAAATTCTGCAAACTGTTTAGAGTATACTAAAACGCATTCATTAAAACTAAAACGCAAGTATAAAATCATAAAAATCACTCCTCATCCACTTGGTCTTCAACTTCCTGATGCTCAATTCCTCGGTCTTCTGCATTTTCATCTTCCTCATTCTCATCTTGTAACAATGTGTTTTTTAACTTGTGTTTCCGACGATCATGTCCTACCTCCCCACAAATGTTACATGTTCTTTTCCTTTTACCCATACGACTTATAGCTTTTTCTTTGTTGGATTTAATTCGCTTGTGTGAACCCCGACCTTTATTTTTTATACCATTTGTCTACTAAACCGACGTTCGTCCATCTTGTTGATCATTTCTTTCATTTGAAAGGTATTCACCGGCAATAACAACTTCCCTAGCAATCTTTCTAGCTTCTTTGCTTTTGTCATCACCAAACTCATGTAACTCAAATGAATGGTTTATCTCATTCGGGACAACATCTTTTGTCCACCTCTTCAAAATGTATTTCTTAGGGAATCTTTGAATTCTAAATGACCGAAGAACTAGAAAAATATGCCTACATAGTAAACCATATTGTTCAAACCTTTTACACGTGCATAATGTAGTGACATCATCACCATCCTTCTTAAAAAGCACCTGTAAAAAAATGTATAATCATGTATTAAAACGCATTTGAAACATTGTAAAACGCATGAATGTACATATATTGGATCATTAAATAGGGTAAAAAATGGAAACTACTAAAACGCATTTATAAAATTCATAAAACACACTTACTTCTAAAAAACCTTGCCCATATGCTTTCGGGTCATCCACAAAGAGTTTCAAAAATTCACCACACCTTTGTGTGTGAACAGGTACCAAACTATCAAAGGCAGCATAAATCTCCTCTTGTATATCAAGGAATATAGACCTCGTGAAAATTTGAGATGCTTCCTTCTCAATGGGAAAACTAGTCCAGAAATCAGGAATAGTGTGCCTTGAATCATGGTCGTTTTTCCTATGATTAAACCTCTGAGCTTCCATTGAAGTCTCGAAATGGTTCAAAAAAAATGATTCTGGGAATTCGCTGCTTGACAAAAAAAATGATTCTCACTCTCTGATCTAGATGTTGTCCGCATTAGACCAGACATCGGTTCATCACGGTAATATGCGGGAATCCACATTGTTCTCAAGTTAAACATATCCGTCAACCAAGTATTATCCGTAAGCTTGAAATCAGTCATCACAAGATCCCATTCAAAATCAAATTTCTCAGGACCAATTGAGTCGGTCCAAACGATGTTACAAATTCGCCGCTTGAACTTATCATCGCTGCATAATGTGCCACCAACCTAAAAATAAAAACACATCATGAAGAATATAAGACTTTATACAGAAAAATTTTAAAAGAGAAAAAAAAACAGTAACACATGACAGTAAAACGCAAACATAAGTGACAAAACGCCTTTATATAAATGATATATTAACAAATCTTAAAACAGACAGTAAAACGCATGCATGCAAACAGTAAAACGCATTAAGAATTTTTAGAACACTTGCCTTATCAGACACCTTTTTCATAATGTGCCACATGCACAACCTATGCCTGCTGGTATCAAATACCTTCTGAATTGCATTTTTCATTGCTGGATCTTGATCAGTGACTACAACTTTTGGTTTCTTGCCAAAAGATTTTACAAAAACTCCCAATAATCAGGTGTAAGATTCTGTTGTCTCAGAAGACAACAATCCAGCCCCAAGAGTTACATTTCTACAATGATTGTCAATTCCTGTAAAAGGAACAAAAACCATTTTGTACCTGTAAAAGGAAACATATGATAGTTTAGCATGTTAAAAATGATGATGAAGTAATTAAAGTAAGTTAAAAAAAAAGGCACATACTTGTTTGTGTTAAAAGTTGCATCGAAAGATATAACATCGCCAAACTCCATGTAGTTCCTTTTACACAAAGCATCAGCCCAAAACAGACCAGTGAGGGCATTCTTGTAACACCCCAACCGATGGCGGAAACATCGAGGTATCACGTAAGAATGAGTATACAGTAGCACATGGTAATCAAGTTTTAATTGAAATTATTCTAAAGTGCAAATATCCAAAAGTGAAAATACATAATGAGTTTTAAATGGAAATCTAATACATCAAAATAACCAAATAAGCATAAACTTCAATTTGTCTTCTCATGCTAACACTCTAGTGTTCAAGCATCATTATTTCCTGTTGAGTTGTAAAAATGGGGGGGGGGGTCAACTAGAAGTTGGTGAGAATACATAAGCCATGTCAAGCAAATAGTTTAAGTATAAAAGTTTAGCAATTCATATGTCTATCGTAAGTTTAAGTCTACATGAATAAACATGATATGTTGAATCGACATAATCAAACCTCCGACTAGTTTAGGTCCATCCCATCATCCACGGTTCACCTTAATATGTTGGAACGATAACAATCACCCGCGCTCGCCATAAAAGATGGTCAACGAATCTAGGTGGGATTGTCAATCCAATAGATCTATTATTGAGTATCGCCGGCTTGGCCATAGCTAATGATTATGTATTGTTGAAACTTGTTGAAACTGTTGTTGTTGTCTAAATCATGAGGCATTAAAGTTTACAACTAGACATGTATGTAGAATTGCTTAAGTATAATGTTGCAAGTATAAAGAATTGCATAAACATGGTTACGTAAACTCACCTTAGCAAAGTATTAAGTCTCGAGAAATAGAATATGTGTAGCCCCAAAGTTGCCAATTACAAGAGCTTATAATCAAAGCTTCAATTGTAGAAGTAATAGACTATAGAAGAAAGGTATGAGGGAAAATTTAATCGGATTGAAACAATCGATTTAGAGGTGCAAAGTATAATGGGTCATAGGTGGGTATTTATACTAGTTATGATGAATTGACTATTTGACTAAGAGTTTGACTGTTTGACTAAGACTTTGACTGATCAATTTAGGGAATGTGTTAAGTTTATTTTCTTCTGAAATACTACACAAGATGATAGTTGGCTCAGTTGGTTGTCACTGTGTGTTGGTTGGCTGTGGACGCGGGTTCGAGTCCCGGTCCACACAAATATTTTTTTGGCAATAATTTCCCTAAAACTATATTATTCTAAATTCATAATATGATTATATAAGCCCGAAAGTGACTCGAAATATTTTTAAAACGTACAAAAGTGTCGAGATACAAATAATTATTAGTTTAAGGTATTTAAAACATATATTGTTTAAAACAATACATTCTTTTTATAAAAAAAAGGGGGAAATTCGCGATGTTACAGTCTCCCCTACTTTTAGGAACTTCGTCCCGAAGTTTATTTAAAAACACAGGTTTGAGGTTGATTAGGTAGAAATTAAGGCAGCTGTGGTTTGGGTTAAGGCACGACATGAATTTATAGGTAATAGAATAATTTGTTTCGAATAATTTGGATAAGAGGTTTGAGATGTGAGTTTTAAGGATTGGATTAGGTTCGTCTGAAGTAGCAAGAAGCATAAGAATCTAGCAAAATACTAAACTTATGTTTTAGGAATCTTATAAGAAATGCATGAATTGATTGGCTATATGAAAACCAAATGAACTACTAAAACCTTATTAGAATTTCACACTACCTTAACGTACCTGTAAATTCATGATTACGTTCCGGACCGCAATCACCAATTTACCTTACATTAGGGTTTTGTGTCCTTCTATGACTCTAAACACACATGTAAGTAATGCAAAATAACCTTGTGATTGAATCGTATACAATGTATCCAAAAATGAGTCCAACTGTTGAGCAGGAAAAAGACTTCTACCAGTCAGTGAGTAAGAACCTCTACCGATTGTTGAGCAGGTGCGATAGCCTCTACCAGTCGTTGAGCAGGTTGTAGGGCCTCTACCGACTGTTGAGCAGGCATGATGACCTCTACCAATCGTTGAGTAGGTTATTTGGTACTCAACTAACTGTTGAGCAAGTACTTCATCCTCTACCAGTTGTTTGATTAAGTGTACCAATTATTTCACACATAAATTGCAAATTGATAATATGTACATATAAACAATCAAGTATCAAGCATAGCATGCGAGTTGTAATAGTGTTGTCTTAGACAAGGTTAATGACTCTAGGTGTGTCTATAGCAAATAGTTTATATTCCATGATTTCTAGTATCAAATGTTTAAATATGGTAGAAAATCGAATCCTCGTGTATAACTAAGGATTAAGTTTGATGCAACACACAACCAAGTTTCAATAGTTTGGTTATCAGGGGTAACTAGTTCATGTTTGAGAAGGTGAAGGATATGAATTTAGTTCTTGAGAGGATGATGAAAAATCTTGAAGCAGAATCAAGGTTGTGAGAGATAGTGAATGTGAAGATAGTTGATAAAGAGTTTATTTTATAGTAAGGAGATTATGTAGCGGTGTAAATTTTGGGGTTTGGATCAAAGGTTATAATCAAGTGTATAAGAAAACATGATTGTGATATATGCCAAATATTGTAAAAATTTGAACAAGTTGAAAATGAGTGAGTGTTGATGGAGAATTTAGAGACTAGATATTATTCCTATGGATAAAAAAAATCTTATTTTCAAAATTGGTTTTATACATAAAGCAAAAGTTGTTAAATAGTACAAGCTAAGTAGGCTTTGATTAAAATATTCCCGTTAGTTGGAGATTTCAAACATGACATTAGGTTTTGAAGATCAAGGTTCTATTAGTGATTTTTAATAGTTTAAAGCATTATATAGAAAATCGTTTGTTACGTCAATAAATAAACAATTGAATTTAAGTTCGAGGACATCTTTTGACAAAAAAAAATGTACTTTGTAAAGTTACTAGGTAATGAAAATACAACAAGATTTAGAAATCTTTAGTTTGTGCTAAGGTATGAGGTTATAGTTTTTTTTTAAAAAAAAAAATAAGTAACATGTGGAGAAATGAAATAATATGATTTGGGTAGGGTGTTGAATATTTAAAAAGTGGCTAAGATGGTAAGGTGAAGTGTGTGTAACACCCCAACCTATGGCGGAATCATCGAGGTCTCACGTAGTGACGATTGTTCAAAAGCACATGGTACTAAAATGTAAATATATTATTGAATAATTTTAATTGTCTTACATAGATGAAATGAGAAAAATACAAAAGTCTGAACGAAACATGAAAATTGAAATAACTTATTAAAAGCAAGCACTAAAATCCAATGCTATGGAACTAAGATCAAACTGCACCTGAAACATGTACAAAATAGGTTTTGTTAACAAAAGAAATGTTGGTGAGCATTCCTAGTTTTAATACATATAATAAGTTGAAAAAAATATGGTATACAATTCAAGTGCAAAGCTACAGTGCAATTATGTAAACTACGTAACATACAAATGAGCGAAATCAATCATGTGACTGTATAATGTACTAAATGAACGACGGTGTACTTATCCAATAAATGGATAATAACTTAACAATGACCATGGATCCTCCGATGAAAAAGGGGGAGAATCAACCTAGGCGGGTTGTCAATCCAATAGCGCTATCCAATGTTAAGGTCGGCTTGTACAATGTTAATGATTTCACTAAGTACAAATGTATTCTACATGTAATGTCTAAGCATAAAGCACGTTTGTAAGCAAATGCACATAGTACTAGAATTGTATTGTAAAAATGTGGACTTGTATTTGTAATTTGTATAAGTGTACATGTAACACCCCAAAAATGAATAAAAGCAAAAAGGGGATAGGAAATACTCACTTTCACCAAATGACTAGATGACTAAGCGAGCGTGAAAATGCGAGCAGTCCAAAGATTCAACAACAAAACTAGTCCAATTTAGAAGAAAAGAAACCGAATAGGAAAAAATATCAAGCTTCCAATTCGCCAATTACAAGAGCTTATAATCAAAGCTTCAAATGTATAAGTAATATACTCTAGAAGAAAGGTATGAAGGAGTGTTTAATCGAATTGAAACAATTGATTTAGAGGTGCAAAGTGTAATGGGTCATAGGTGGGTTTTTATACTAGTTTTGGATTCAATTAGGCTTTAAAATTGGTCAACACAATAAAGTAAGGTTTTAAGATAAATTGACTATTTGACTAGGACTTTGACTAGGATTTTGACTGAGACTTTGACTAGGACTTTGACTGGGACTTTGACTGTTTGACTGTCTCAGCGGACCGCGAGGGCTAAACAAATAATTTTTCTAATTTAATCAATTTTAAGTTCTAGACTTGTTTCCTTCGGTTTCTAAGTTGTTTTAGGACCGAAAATTAAGGGCTTTGAGTATCAAGGTCTTAAACATACGTGATAGGGTGTAGATGTGAGTATAAAACGTGCATACTTTTACTTATAAAAATTATAAGTTTTATTAAATTGCGAATTTTGGTCCTATTAAAATATGAGGGTTAAAAATGAAAATTTTGAAATAGTTGAGGAACCAATTATGCACATTTATGAAAAGTGAAGGGTGCAGGTTGTCACAGTGTGATTGTGAAAACCATAGATAGTTATGAAATGAGATTGATTTAAGCTGTAAAATTTTGAGATTTTAGAGCTTAGTTTAAGGAAAGTGAGTTTAATCATTTATTCATTAATTAAAATGAATAAACGAAAACGTTGACTTATCAAAGATTCTAGATTCTAATAACATAGTAAAGACATGCTTTAGCCTATAAGTGAACACTCATCCCGAGAATTCCCAGGTAGGCATCCGGGTCCCTCGTCTGATTGGGATTTATGCGCAATGCCAGTCCTAGACAGAAAACTCAGAATACAGGCGTTCACCCTTCCAGATTGCATGTGTTCGTTATTAAAATTTAGAACTTCGACGAGATCTTCAAGGTGGTTCAGGCTAAACCTGAGGATTTGTCCTACTAGTCTAAGAGTAGATCTTGTGATGGAGAGCACTCTTCTTGTAGGGACTAAAGTAAGGATAAGAAGTAGGATAGAGAATAGAAACAAGTAAGGTTGCAAGCAAAAGGAGCAAGTACTGGTTAAAATCCTATGGTTATAGACTAGATTATTTTTTTTTTCTAATAACCTAATTCCCTATAACCATGGCTCTGATACCAATCTGTAAAACCCCAACCGATGGCGGAAACATCGAGGTGTCACGTAAGAATGAGTATACAGTAGCACATGGTAATCAAGTTTTAATTGAAATTATTTTAAAGTGCAAATATCCAAAAGTGAAAATACATAATGAGTTTTAAATGGAAATCTAATACATCAAAATAACCAAATAAGCATAAACTTCAATTTGTCTTCTCATGCTAACATTCTAGTCTTCACGCATCATTATTTCCTGTTGAGTTGTAAAAATGGGGGGGGGGGGTCAACTAGAAGTTGGTGAGAATACATAAGCCATGTCAAGCAAATAGTTTAAGTATAAAAGTTTAGCAATTCATTATGTCTATCGTAAGTTTAAGTCTACATGAATAAACATGATATGTTGAATCGACATAATCAAACCTCCGACTAGTTTAGGTCCATCCCGTCATCCACGGTTCACCTTAATATGTTGGAACGATAACAATCACCCGCGCTCCCCATAAAATATGGTCAACGAATCTAGGTGGGATTGTCAATCCAATAGATCTATTATTGAGTATCGCCGGCTTGGCCATAGCTAATGATTATGTATTGTTGAAACTTATTGAAACTGTTGTTGTTGTCTAAATCATGAGGCATTAAAGTTTACAACTAGACATGTATGTAGAATTGCTTAAGTATAATGTTGCAAGTATAAAGAATTGCATAAACATGGTTACGTAAACTCACCTTAGCAAAGTATTAAGTCTCGAGAAATAGAATATGTGTAGCCCCAAAGTTGCCAATTACAAGAGCTTATAATCAAAGCTTCAATTGTAGAAGTAATAGACTATAGAAGAAAGGTATGAGGGAAAATTTAATCGGATTGAAACAATCGATTTAGAGGTGCAAAGTATAATGGGTCATAGGTGGGTATTTATACTAGTTTTGGATTCAATTAGCCATTAAAATTGGTCAACACCATAAAGTAAGGTTTTATTATGAATTGACTATTTGACTAAGACTTTGACTGTTTGACTAAGACTTTGACTGATCAATTTAAGGAATGTGTTAAGTTTATTTTTTTCTGAAATACTACACAAGATGATAGTTGGCTCAGTTGGTTGTCACTGTGTGTTGGTTGGCTATGGACGCGGGTTCGAGTCCCGGTCCACACAAATATTTTTTTGGCAATAATTTCCCTAAAACTATATTATTCTAAATTCATAATATGATTATATAAGCCCGAAAGTGACTCGAAATATTTTTAAAACGTACAAAAGTGTCGAGATACAAATAATTATTAGTTTAAGGTATTTAAAACATATATTGTTTAAAACAATACATTCTTTTTATCAAAAAAAAAATTAGGGGAAATTCGCGATGTTACAATTCTTATCATCAACCGAGTACTCAAATGAATAATCAGGAAGATACTTTTTTCTTGTCCTTCAACCTCGAAACTATCATGTCGGCGTCGTGCTCACCAATAAAAGAGTTCAACCCACCTTTAAAGTTCTTACAATCAACTGCAGTTGCACCAACGTTCTCAAAACCGCCATATTTTGTCCTCATCACATTAAAAGCTTTAACAGGTCCCATGTTTAATGAAGACAATTCACATATCATTTCTTCCTGAATGTGGGTAAGCTTTCTATTGCCTGCTAACAAGTGAATATCCTCAAACGAAACCAACGGATGATTATGTCCTTCTACAAATTCACATACCTTAAACTCTTTTCCATTATCTGATCCAAATCTAATAAAAGCCTTACATCCTATACGGATTGAAGGTCTTTTCCTTTGTTTAACTTTTTTATTGTCATTCACCGAACTTAATTTTTGTGGCTTCCTACCCTCTTTGTAACAAACAACATATTTGATACGAAGAACATTCATATGAACATATGAGGTACTCTTCCTAGCTGTAAATCCAGAAGCCTTGCTGATAAAACTCAAAAGCATGATCTATACTTGGGAAAACCATACCAACTTCTGGTTTCAATGAAGATGCAACAGCAGGTATGTACATTGGAGTTTTATCATCAATTGGAACATCTTTGTTAGATAGATCTGGCATAAAACAACATGATAAAACACCATAAAAAACCTTTTTATTTAATGTATTCATAAAACAACAAAAGGATCTCAAAACGCATGTCAAAATATAATAAAACGCATTTGAATGTTATCAATAACATAATATCACCAGATACATCAAAACGCATGTTAAAAACATACTAATACGCATTCAGAAAGTTATCAATAACATAATACAACCAGTTACATCAAAACGCATGTTAATAATCCTAAAACGCAAATGATTATGTTCAAATCCACAAAACAGCAAAAATACCTTGCATCCTTCTGTGTTCAACCATGAAATCAAATCTCTCACCAATATGTTCATCAGTGTTGTTAACATCTTCATATATAATATCTACATACAAAATTAAAAACTGATCGCTCAACCTCTGTTTCATCCCTGATTAACTTCAAAACAGTAAAAACTAACCTTCAAAATTGAGATTATGAGGATCAACAACTTCATCTTCTTCACCGATTAAGAATTCAGGTTCATTGTTTAGATCTGGAAAACACAATTAAGAGTAAGATCACGATTAAGTGAAAACAATATAAACAGAGTACGTACCGAACATGATTATGAACTCAGCAAATTGATTGTGATTTCGTAAAAATTTTGAACCAGTGATGCAATGCGATTATACTTTTTTGAATATGGTAAGAATTGATAATCGTATATTGTGGAATCAGTTATGAAATTTGAATTATTGTATTTCGATAAAACAGGGATTGACAATTATGATAATAATAACATGATTAATTGATAGATGCAATTGACTATAATACCCCTCTCATCAGTTATAATGTTATAACAGACAACTTCCACGTGGCATAATTTGGTGGCTTCCTACACTTTGTAGGTTAAGGGACTTTGTACCCTACACTTTCTCTAGATGATATTTACTTATTTATTTATTTATTTATTTATTTATTTATTTATTTATTGACATGGCTTGAAATGGCAATATGAATTAATAGACCACGAATTTTAAAAAATGCCAGAGAACTACAAGACAGAAAATTTAGGAAACATTTCACAATTTTTTAAAAATTTGCAAAAAAACACTAAAAACTTGTGAAAATCTTTAAAAAAAATAACAAAAAAATTTTCTTAAATAAATTGCAAAACATTTTAACCTTTTTAAGTAGAATATCATTTTTTATTTAAAAACTGTGAAAAAAAATTGGTATTTTTTTTAGAGTTTTTCACATTTTTTAAATAAAAAGTTTCACAATTTTTATTTTATTTTTTTTGCAACTTTTTAAATAAATTTATCGCATTCTTAAGCCATGATATCATATAAGAAAAATAAAAGAAATGTCATGTATGATTAGTTACATGCTACTTAGATAAAATATATAAAACTGAAACATGAAACTAAACTTGAGTAACTTGATTTTAAAATAAAAATTATAAATGAGACATGAAAATTTGATTATGTTTTACAAAGTTAGTCTTGTTATGAAATTAACATGGCTGCGTGTATATATTAAATAAGAGGCAATTTTGTGCATTAATTTGTTTTTCCACACAAACTAAGACTATATGGTGTGCATTTGGTAGAACCATTCGGGGAGATGAGTTAGACTCGGGCCGATAAAAAACACCGCCCCTCGAGTTAAATTCGGGGTAAACGGGGAAATCCTCCCGACTACACCGAGCTATGTGATTGGTGGAGGAGTTGTTTGACTGGTGGAGGAGAAAGGAAGGGGAAGGGGGAATTAGGGGAAACAAATTTCTTGGTGTGAGGAAAAGAAGAGGGAAAATGAGGTGGCGCTGACGTGATACTTGGGAAAGTTGGGGGAAAAGCTCCCCACACCATTAGTCTAATTAAGTGCATGGGCGGACCTATTGCAAGCCTAAGGGGTGCGGGCGCCCACCTTGAATTTTTTTTAGTGTTATATACGCGCGTTCATCCCGTCCGCACCCCATGAATATTTTCAATCGCACCCCTTGGACTTTTGAAACCGACCTCAAGAAAAAAATATGATTATATGTTAAGAGTTAGCCCATTTTATTAGTTAGTAGCCCAATTTCAAGAATGAGCCCAAGCCCAAAGTTTATAATAAGCCGACATGTGTTTTAATATTGATTAAAATGAAAAAAAAAAAAATAAACCTAAAGCCAGAAGAGCGCTAAACAAATAAAAACAAAAAGAAAAAGTTGTTCGTCTCCCTCTCTGCTTCTGATCGGCGATCGCTAAACAAAGAAGAGGAACATGTGACGTTGACCCGTCACAATTCACAAACAATTAAACAAATACAACAAAACTCCAAAAGGTAATTAGGTAAATGTGATTATGTGAATATTTTTCTTGAACAACCAACAAATCAATCCCGAGCACTTTCAAAGTACCCACTGGACAAAGGAGTACCCCGAGAGTAACCCGGATCCACCAGTAATTTCACACCAGTTCCCCGGGGAAACCCGCCGCCCGAAGGCCCACTACGGAAAAACTCGACCCACCAACATCATTTTGGTGCCGGTAGGACTCGAACTCCCCACCTCCCATAAGGAAAGCAAGGATGGTGCCACTCCACCATAAGGTCATTGGCATGATTCTTTCTGTGAATATTATTAGATGACTAGATTAGCAATATTATTATAGGTTTTTATATTGTAATTTTGGTTCTGTTTTAGATGAGCAATATAATTATGGAACGGTTTCTTAGAAGGAAAAGTGGAGAATTATCTTCAAAACCCTCCTGAATTCGTTGACTTGGATACTCTTCCTACGGATCCTGCCGATAAGAAACTGATTTCATCATATAACGTTAATTAACGAGACGAAATCAGAAGGGCATACATACTTAGAGGACCATATCAACCATGAGGTATAGAATTTCCACAATTAATGTTTGGTGTTGAGTTAAGACGATTTAAAGAAACTTGGTATGATACATATAAGGGCTGGTTAAAGTATAGTATTAAATCGGACCGTGTGTTTTGATTATGTAATGACGTTTAAATTACTTTTGGGCTTTTGGTTTCCTTTAGTTGATTATATAATTTTAGTATTATTATTTTTGGTATACGAGTCGACCCGACCCGGGTCACCTGATGGATAAACAACCTATATAATGTCTATGAATCCGCACCCCATGAAAAAATTCCTGGGTCCGTCACTGATTAAGTGTTATATACCGTACTATATATATTCGAAACTAGTCATAGTGAAATAATATTTTGTTAAGATAAAATGGAAAAATCAAGTGTATTTCAACCGTCCATATAATATAGTGTAAATTACAAAAGTACCCCTCAACTATTAACTACTATGTTGAAAGTGCTTCATAGTTATTTTTCTCAAACACTTTTAACAAAGTTTACAAGTCTCACCAAATATGTCCTGTGTTTAAAGCATTGAATTTTCAGTTACGTGTCTATATTATCATTTCGCATCTTCATTATTAACTTTTCTACTATATTTATTTGTATTATATTATAACATCAGATAAAGTGTGACTATATACAATTATGAGATAAAAAACCTCTTATGTGTTTTATAAATGCAGATATCCAAAAATGAAACTTCTTTCAATATATAAGACTAACAAAAAAAACATGGGTATTTTTATCATTATACTAAAAACTCGTATTAAATATATCCTACAAATTAAGCCATAAGGTAAAAAATACATATGTTTTCTTAGAGGTTCAGGAACAATGTCGTTCGTCTTTTGAACTGGGTTAAGAAGGATCGTTTTATTTGATGATATTGTTTATTTGTCTTTTTTCTTGGTAAACTTCTAGATATCAGAGATGTTGGGTGTATTGAACAGAGTGAATGATGAACCCTCTGATGTACTTGTAATTGTTTTCTTCTTTTTAAACAAGCTAGTTTCTTGCTAGTCGAGGTTTTATTTTTATATATTTTATTTGTCATTGTTCAAAAATAAAGAACTAATCATTAGACCTTCATTTGTCTTGATGATACTCAACAGGCCAACATCATAACAAGATTATGTAATAACCTGATGGATGATCTTTATTTTACTACCAAAGTTTGCTTAATTCTTCTCTAAACAAAATGACTTCAACAGCTGGCGCAAAAATGTTCACCATCCCCCTTTTATGGATAAGAACTGAATAAATAAATAAAAAATATTTCTTTATGATATAAAATGCCATTTTATTTTTTTTATTTTTTATTCTATTACCATGGTAGATGGAGTATTTCGAAAGATGAATAGGGGCGAGCTCCAAAATGACTTAGAAAGTTGGTAATTATGTTGATTGTAATGGTTAGGTTTGGGACGTTCTATAAAACAATGTCGAAACCGACCGTACTGTCCAAACGGAAGCAAAACCGGCTTGAGATTCTAACAATTTACAATTTCAACCCCTTTTAAAACTTGAAATTGGCTTGTAAACCAAATCAACCGTTTGATCCTTTTTATCCATATATTTTTCATTTTCGAAACATGTAGTTATAAAAGCATATAGTAACCATTAACCATCTTTATTGTTTAAAATATTCAACACAAACAAATAATCTTGAAACAAAACACTTCAAACTATAATCTCGAATGGTAGCGAGTGGATTATCTCCCCAAAACCGTAGCGAGCGGACAATCTTTTTCTAATCAAAACTAGCCGAACCGATTCACACACACCCTAATTGTATCCGGGCCTTATTATATTTTCTAAAATTGCCAAATTGAAATTGCAAATGTAAAACAAACCAAAAAGTAGGACTAAAACTGTTAGTTAATAACAACTACAAGCATAATAATGTAACTAACGCTAAAATAAAGGCAGAAACTTTCAAATAATCACATGCATTGCAGCAGCCTTGAGGCCCAGATTTTGCTGCTATCACACAGTAACCAAAACATAATCTTGTACCTCTTCTTCTCCTTCACTTTCTCCAATAATATTAATCATAAAACCAACCCCATCAATCCCAATTACCAAACTAATCATACCCTTAAACAGAGCACCACAAAAAGGTGCAAACTTTAGGTTCAATTGTGATCAAGATTCAACAACAGTGACCATGGAAGCATCTTTACATGTTCATACACCTATATGTTGTGGAAAAACTGCTCTTAGAGACAAACCCATTGTAAAGGTTAAACCTTTTTGTGGGTTTCATCCTTCTAGAAGATCAAACTTGTTCTCACAGGTAATTTTGATTGATTTCTTTTAATGGGGTTTGGTTATTTGTTGTTAAGATTTGTGGGTTTTGTTTGTTTGATGAAATGGTTGTGAATTTTAGGGTTTTGTGTTTTGTGATTGGTTGTAGTTTACTCAAAGTTGTTCATGGTACAAGTATTCGGTGATTGCGGGGTTTTCGCAGCAGATTATTGCAAGTTCAGGTTAGTAGTTGAGATTCGGTTAATTTGTTAATTGTTTGTTGAGGTTTTAGTGGTAAATGTGGTGTGAGAATTGTGCGTTTGGATGTGCATTTTGAAAGTTGTTTTGTGATCATATATAGTTAGTGACAAATGTGGTGTGAGAGATAGTGTTTGGATGTTGAATGGTATTGGGTTTGTGGAAATATGTTTTGTTATGCGAGGAAGTAATCGAAAAAATACGGCCACGGGTATAAAGACCATCTCCAATGGGATGTCCGTGAGGCGCCCATTTGCTTATAGGTGGCAATGCCCATGGCATTGGCGGATCTTGAACTTAGTTTTCGGTAAAATCTGCTGAAGATGCGTGCTTGGATATAATGTGGGGGGGGGGGGGGGGGGGGGGTGTCCAAGATCTGTTAGGTAGAGGAGAAAGTTGGTCGGGTAGGGCAGGCAGTTGCTGAGGTGGAGGGGTGGAGCCACCCGTGATAGTGAGCCCTCCCTGTTGGACATGGTTTAAGTAGTTTTAGTTTCACCTTTAATTATTTGACACCTAAAAGATCGAATGACCATAGGTAGAAGTAGGTTGTCCAAACACTAGACATTGATTATTATGGCTTGATGTGGGAAAAATCTAATAATCACTTTCAAAATGCACATCCAAACATCTCCTAGTTCGTCTTAAACGATTTGTTAACTGTGTATTTTTAATAGACTTTTCCAGAAAAAGGCGCTATAAAGTGTCAACCCCAAGGGCCAATGACTCTGCACCGAAAGGATTTAAGCCTAAACCAACCGGCCCGAGAAAAGAACAGAAACCAATTGAAGGGAAAGAAAGTTTGAGTCCTTCTATCTCTACCGAGGTTGTAAATCCCACCATAAAAGAAAGTAAAATCGAAGTCAAAGTAGAGAAAGTTCCGGAGTTCACTCAAAGGGCAGAAAATGTAAATATTGATGTTATGGATGCAATAAGCGTACCTGGATCACAAAAAAGTATTGAAACTGTAAGCAGTGGAAATGATGATGATGACGACAATGAGGATGATGATAACGATGATGAGGAAGCTTCTCGGATGTTGAAGTTAGAAATGGAAGCGGAATTACTTAAACAGAAAGTGGAAGAACAAGAAAAATTAATAAAACAGAAAATGGAAGAAGAAGAGAAATTACTTAAACAAAAAATGGAAGAAGAAGAGAAATTACTTAAACTGAAAATGGAAGAAGAACTGCGACGGAAAGAGATGGAAGCAAAATTAAGATTTCAAGAACTCAAAGCTCTTGCTACCGAGACTCTTGTTAAAGGTGAAAAAATATTTTATTATCCCACGATTGTGACACCCGATCAAGATATTGAAATATTTCTTAATAGAACTGTTTCGAGTTTATATGAAGAATCAGAAATCTTGATAATGGGAGCCTTTAATGACTGGCGCTATAAATCTTTCACTGTCAAATTGGAGAAAACGAATTTTGGCATGGATTGGTGGTCTTGTCAAATGCATGTTCCGAAAGAAGCATACAAGATTAATTTTGTGTTTTTTAATGGGAAAGACGTTTATGAAAACAATGACATGAAAGATTTTTGTATTAACGTGGAGGGCGGAATGGATGTTTATGAGTTTGAAGAACTTTTGCTTGAGGAAAAACGAAGAGAACTTGAACGACTTGCGAAAGAAGAATATGAGAGGGAAAAACAAGCAGAAGAGCAAAGAAGAATCGAGGCAGAAAGGGCGGCTAGTGAAGCGGATAGATTGCAAGCTAAAAATGAAGCTGAAAGAAGAAGGGGGATACTTGAAGAACAGTTACAAAAGGCGGTGAAATCTGATGATAATGTATGGTTCATAGAACCTAGTGTGTTTAAAGGGGAAGATCTGGTTAGATTGTATTATAATAAGGGTGTAGGTCCGCTTGCAAATGCTAAAGATGTGTGGATCCTCGGAGGGTACAATAACTGGAAAGATGGATTATCGATTGTTGAGAAGCTCGAGAGATTTGAGGGAAAAGTTGGCGATTGGTGGTACGCTGATGGTATGCAATTGTATCTTTATTCCTTTTTTTTTTTGTTGTAAAAAAAGTATGCATGTTCTTTTATTAGAGGTGGCCATTACAACTCATTTACCTATAACATGTCAAACGGGTAAAAGTAAAGCTTGAAGGGAAACAGATCAAGGGGGTTGAACGGGTCGAAAGTTGCCCAAAATGTATATTTATTGTATAAAAACCTCTTTAATCGTTTTATTAAAAATAACCTAGATTATTGTTGAATTATTATAATTTTTGTAGTCATATTTGTACACTAGATACATATAAAAAGCATTTGGGGTCACCTCGACCCAACCATTTTGCCACCTTTAGTTTTTGTGCCCTAGTAAATTGCAAATAAGTTTGTTTGAAAATTTTATCATCTCAAACTGTGTAACACGTCAAATGTTGCAATTTCTATTAGTGGGTAAGAGTAAAATTGATGACACGTTGGCACGTTTTCAAGTTAAACTTGTGTGCTTTGTCATCACTAGAAATACATTGATGTCATTGATTTGGATCAACAAAATTTCTTTGCTTGTCTTTTATGGATTGGCATTTGAAAAATAGTCCAAAACAATTCTTACACTACCTGCCAAGTCAAACATTGTGATTTTCACATGAATTAAGCATGTTTTTTAAAATTTAGACTGCATTTATGGTCTAAATAGCGTCTTGTACTTTTGATAAATTGACATTTGCAGACTTTTATATTAATCTGATTGGCTAACTGTCTTAAGTCTTTACTTCTATACAGTTGTTGTCCCCAATCGTTCACTTGTCTTGGATTGGGTTTTTGCTGATGGTCCACCTCAGCATGCCACCCTCTACGATAACAACAACCGCAAAGATTTCCATGCAATTGTCCCCATATCCATTCCGCCAGATCTCTTTTGGGCTGAGGAAGAACATGAGATTTACAAGAAACTTCAGACTGAGAGACGGATAAGAGAGGAAGAAATCCGTGCTAAGGTTTTATATAATATCTGTGTTTTCATATATTTGTTTATCATCAAATTAATTATGTGTTCTTTTGTTTTTGTCTTTTCATATAATAGGCCAAAAAAACTGCACACATGAAAGCGGAAACAAAAGAAAGAACCATGAAAACATTTTTGTTGTCACAAAAGAACATAGTTTACACTGACCCACTTGATGTTCAAGCTGGTGGCGCTGTGACAGTTTTATACAATCCTGCAAATACGGTTCTAAATGGGAAGCCTGAAGTATGGTTTAGATGTTCTTTTAACCGTTGGACACATCGAATGGGCCTATTGCCACCTCAGAAAATGTTGCCTGCAGATAATGGGACACATGTCAAAACCTCTGGTAAGTTGTTGTTTGATGGCAAAAGTAGATAATTAATCCATCTGTAATTACTTTACTTTGATGATTGGTTTTAGAAATCGCACCTGAGGCGCGCCTCATGCACATCTGAGTCAAAAAATTGGTCAAATTAGGGTGTGGGGGAGGTCTATTTGTAAAAAACAACCAAAGGGTTGAAGAAATTATAAATGGTTTTCTTGATAGAAAGACTGATACGTAAAAAGGACGACAGATGAAACATCTGGTTGTACAAAAAGCATATTTTGTTGTGCATAGAGTAACGCCTCATGTACGTGAATCTCTTGCCTTGCGCCTCGGATTTTGGGACCTAAAAGCCTCGTAGCACCTTGCAATTTTTTAAACCAAGCTTTGATGTGAAATGTGACGTTTTTTTCTACTTATTTTGCTGCAGTTAAGGTGCCACTAGATGCATATGTGATGGATTTTGTATTCTCTGAGAAGGAAACTGATGACGGCGTTTTTGATAATAAAAATGGTATGGATTACCATGTACCCGTGTCCGGCGGAATTGTAAAAGAACCCCCGATGCATATTGTGCATATTTCTGTTGAAATGGCTCCCATCGCAAAGGTAATCTCTCGAAGTATATTTTCCTAATTAAACCTGTGCATACGACTCATCTTGTGTTTGCTTTTTTGCAGGTGGGAGGCCTTGGTGATGTGGTCACTAGTCTTTCTCGTGCTGTTCAGGATTTAAACCACAACGTGGATATTATTCTTCCAAAGTATGATTGCTTGAATCTTTGCAATGTAAGCTCCTTGGCTGTTTGCTTGGTTCTTCTAAATTTGCATCATAATTTTGATTATTGAAAACATGTATTGTGTTTAAGCATTATTTTGAGCTCATAAATAAAAACCTCAAAAACCCAAGAAAACCCTACTTCCCGAGCTGTTTTTATTTGAAAATTTTAGGGCATGTAATATACATGTTTTTAAGAGTTTTGAGCCAAAAAAAATCAAAAAAGCGTCAAGCGTGTTTTTTTTTTTAAATAAATAACCCGCTCGGCGCTTTTTTATTTTTTAACACTGCAAAACTTATTTATTTAAAAAAACACTTGGCGCTTTTTTGTTTTTTTGGCTCAAAACTCTTAAAAACATGTATATTAAAATTTTCAAATAAAAAAAGGTTTGCGAAGTAGGGTTTTCTTGGTTTCCTAAAAAAAGTGGTGGGTTTTCTCCCAATACTTGGCTTATATATATATGAGCAGATATATTTTCTTCGTAAGTATACTCATACAACTATTATATTTGACGTATCGTCTTGATTTGGCCATGAATCTTGCAAACATGTGAAGAAAATAACACAATAGTGTGCAAGAACGAGCAACTTTGGAGGACTTTTAAAAATTTGAGGTTGAGTCGAGTCGGGTTGACCCTCCAGCATTTTCTTGTGAATTTCTTTAAAATTTATGAATAATAAGTATATGGAATATGATTACCAAAATTATACTATTGAAGTAATTATTTTCTTTACTACTTTACCCTTATAGGTGAAGGACTTGGGTTTCCATAAGAGCTACTCATGGGGTGGGACCGAAATAAAAGTTTGGTTTGGAAAAGTCGAAGGACTTTCAGTCTATTTTTTGGAGCCCCAAAACGGGTAAAAAAATACTCTTTATTTTCATATTTAAAATCATTATTTTTCTTACTTTTCTGATAGGAAATATAAAAATTTATTTGTATGTAACAGACTCTTCTGGAAAGGATGCATTTATGGTTGCAATAATGACGGGGAAAGATTCGGCTTTTTCTGTCATGCGGCTCTTGAATTCCTTCTTCAAAGTGGATTTCATCCTGTAAGCTTTAGGTGTAAATGTTATGGAATGATTTTATTCACTCATGAATTGAAACCTATCATTTTGGATAACGTTTATAAATATAAATGAAAGATAAGTTTAGTATTTGGCAATTTGTTTTTTTTTTTTTTTTCTAAAATCAACATCTTGCAAAATGTCATGTATTTTAGTAAGAACTAAAATTTGCATGTAATATTGTTTTTTAATAATAATTAAAACATTAATTATTCCAAGAAACAGACAAAAAAATGTTTTCCTATCAACTTAAACTCATCCGGCCCTCTTCATACTTGTAGTAAAAAATGAGACATTTACCCAACCCGCCCATCTTGCCACCTCTAGTTAAAATCATCAAAACCTTCCTTGTAACGTGTGCCGGTATTTTGTGCAACTATAAGTATTTGTAAGGAGTGTTTTAATTTGTTATGTTTTGCAGGATGTGATTCATTGTCATGACTGGTCTAGCGCACCCGTTGCATGGTTATTTAAAGACCACTATACACATTATGGTTTGAGTAAAGCACGAATCGTCTTCACTATACATAACCTTGAATTTGGGGCCCAACTAATTGGGAAAGCAATGGAGTATGCTGACAAGGCTACTACGGTAAATCTACAAGACCTATATTTATGTGAAGACATATGGCTAGTAATTATTGCATGATTGACACCCCTAATAATAGTAACGATAAATTTCATGGGGTACTTTGCGCAGGTATCTCCAACTTATTCGCGGGAGGTTTCTGGAAATCCCGTGATTGCCCCTCATTTGTACAAGTTTCATGGGATACTTAATGGCATTGACCCGGATATTTGGGACCCGTTTAACGACAAGTTCCTTCCTGTGAGTAGCATACAATTTGTAATTTTATATTTTTGTATCTTGTTTAAAATTTCAGTTATATGTTGGGCCGTATTCACTACGGCCCTATACGCGTTTTCATCTAAGAATCTGCATTTTACTTGTAATTTTAGGTTTCTTACACGTCAGAAAACGTGGTGGAAGGCAAAAAAGCTGCCAAGGAAGCCTTGCAACAAAGAGTGGGTTTAAAACGTGCTGATCTACCCTTAGTTGGAATTATCACCCGTTTGACTCATCAAAAAGGAATCCACCTAATCAAGCACGCCATCTGGCGGGCCCTCGACCGTGGCAGTCAGGTTGTGCTGCTCGGCTCGGCTCCAGATCCTCGCATCCAAAATGACTTTGTTAATTTGGCAAGTCAACTACATTCTACACATCATGAGCGCGCCCGCCTTTGCTTGACCTATGATGAACCTCTATCCCACTTGGTACATACCATTTCTGATTGGCTGTTTTGTTTATGTATGCTGACTTTTTGACCCATTCTTATATCGTTATAGATATATGCTGGTGCTGATTTCATTCTAGTCCCTTCAATATTCGAGCCTTGTGGGCTAACTCAACTCACGGCGATGAGATATGGTTCCATACCTATTGTGCGCAAAACCGGAGGTATCATTGTTGGTTATATACTTATATATCTACATTTTGAGTTATTAAGTCAAACAAGTTAAATATTAACTAATTCTGTTTTTTTTTTATATATTTATTTTACCTTTTTTATTTGCAGGACTTTATGATACTGTATTTGATGTTGAACACGATAAAGAGAGAGCACAATCACAAGGGCTTGTACCAAACGGATTTAATTTCGAAGGTGCCGATGCTGCCGGTGTCGATTATGCAGTCAACAGGTAATTACGTAATTCTATAGAACAATTTTATGCTAGGTTTTTGTAACCGCACCAGTCGGCTGGACCGGGACAAGTGCATAACCGGCCGGTTAAGTCGCCAGCTGAAATTGACTTTCAATTTGCCTTCGTTCTAAAATCTAATTTACTGATTCGTTTACTATCAATACATCACGCTGCATATTTTGTTTAGCATAATATTATTAACATTGTAAATCCCTACATAAAGATAAAAGTAGTTCCATATTTTGTTTTAAATCTCACACACACACACACACACACGTGTACGGTGCCCAAGTGATGCGGAAAGGAACACAGACATTGGTAATCATGTGACATGTTAATTTTTTTAAGATAAAAATTTATACCAATACCATATTCAAATTAAAGAGAATAAAATGCTTGTTTTTATGGTTTATTTAAAAAAAAATATTAACGTATGAAAAAGTTATGACGTTTAAAAATCTAGAGGGCGAGGTTAGTTTAAAAGTCAACCATATGTTTTTAAAGACTGTACCATATGTTTTAAATATTGTAATAACTTAAACTATTAAAATTATGTGAAATTACCTCTTGTCCTCCTTATATGTTCTTTTTATTTTTATTTATTTTTTTTAATTACAGGAATTTTATGTTTAACAGTCTTATGTTCATTGGTCGTTTTTTTTTTGTGGTTCTGCACAGAGCAATTTCGGCATGGTATGAGAGTCGAGATTGGTTCAATTCATTATGCAAAGTGGTGATGGAGCAAGATTGGTCATGGAACCGACCGGCTCTTGATTATCTGGAACTCTATCATGCAGCTAGAAAGTGAAGTAAATGAAGAAAAGCGCGGTTGATTAGATTAAATAAGACAGACAGACAGACAGCTAACCATAGAAGAATTTGTACAGGTCTTTTTCTTCTACAGTTATGATCCTCATGATATGATAGGGTTGTATTTGTTGGTCAGCTTTAGAATTATGTGATCATGAAATTGATAGTCTTCTCTTTAGAAACCTCTCTTTTTTATTTATAAAAAATAATAGTTTAAATTATAATTTATAAAACAAATTATTCTGATTGTTTTTTTTAATAAAAGAATATGTTAACAAAACCAAATTTTAAATAAGGATTTTATCATGTAAGACATGTATAATTTAGGTAATATTAAAAGAGACATAGGAAATGGCTACCTTAACCAAGTATATAGTGTTCACAGTGTCCCAAACAGGTTTATATAATGCTTGGGGGCGGCTGTATAGGGTTACAACACTAGCACTGTAGGCGTATTGTGAATCATCGTAGTCTTGCAGAGTTGCAGTGCATGTGTTGTTATCTCCATGATAAATTTAGGATAACCAAACGTATTGGACCGTTGTTGATTTGGATGCTTGAATAGTGTTTTTTTTTTTTTTTTTTTTCAAAATTGTTAGTTTGTAACTTCGTATTAAATATTTTAAAAAAATGTTAAAAAGATGGTTTATAAATATTGACATATGATTATTAATTGCATATTCTAAAATTGATCAACAAAGGTAAATAGCTTATTCCAAGTTTCTATTTTTATACACATTAGAGGCCATTCTGATATATATATATATAATACCTGCTAGTTCTCATATATAATTTTTAGGTTTTTTCTTTCTTTTGGCACATGTTCTTGATCCACTTGATCAGTTTCTTGGCTCTTTCCTTTGCTACTAGACTGAATATTGTTTTATTTTTGTCATTCTCTTTGCTGGATTTATTTTGATACTCTCCGATCGCACCGATCCCTCCGGCACCCCATTGATCTGCCCACGTTGGTGCCTCATCAATAGTCATACTCGATCTATAGCTCTTCAATACATGCAAAAAAAAAAAAAAAAAAACAAAAAAAAACCAAACAATGAAAAACATCATTATGATATGTATGGCATATATATAAGTCAAGTGTGTGTCTAGATATACATATACATATATACTCACATGTGTATATATATATATATATATATATATATATATATATATATATATATATATGTCTTTTGTGTTGTGCGTGAGGGTGAGAGGGAATGAGGGAAGGAGAGCTGGGATATATACACCAGCCGTTAAAAATTAAATCATCAACACTTAAAAAGCACACTTGATATATATATATATATATATATATATATATATATATATATATATATATATATATATATGGAATGGTTCATTTCAGAAGAGGTTTTAATGCGAGAAATGCAAGAAGAAAATTAATAATTCATTTTTATCATTTAAAAAAAATAAGAAGATAAGAAAAATGTTGAAATGTGTTGTTTATTTATCTATCTTGAAAATAAAAATAAAAAAAATGCATGAAGCAATTTCATTAATTTATATAACCTACACATGCATAATATAACACATGTGTAGGAAAGAGTTAAAACCTTAAAAAAAAATATTTGATTGCATTAATTTAATGAGTTTCAGTATATATAACATAAACAATGATATATAAAAAGTAAAAACTTCAAAAATATATGAACCATTACTAATAAAAAATAAAAATTAGGTTTTTTCTTGCACTTCTGGCACTAAAACACTCTTCTGAAAATAACATAACCCTATATGTGTGTGTGTGTCTAGATGTACATACACATATATACTCACACGTATATATATGTCTTTTTTGTTGGTGCATGGGGTGAGAGAGAATGAGGGAGAGAGAGTTGGGATATATATACCAGTCGTTAAAAATATATCCACACATATATATGTACACGAGAGAGATGGAGCCTTGAGATGATATGTTTGGAAGAAACTTAAGGTGCAAGATAAAAGAGAAAAAGAAAGAAAAGTTTGCATTATGTAGGCTTTTGTAAAGGCAAATCCATTTTACATCTTTAATGCATAAAAAATAGATGAAATTTTGTATACTTGATAATTTCGTAAACCAACCCATCATCACATGTGATAGTTTTTTAAACGACCCTCCCGCCCTTACTATGTTCCTCCCCTAATCATGCGGCATTTAATTACGCCACAATCTGGCTAATATTAATTTTTGTCACAGCCAATCACCTTCTGGTGAAGTGGTAACCCCATGGGCTATGACCTTCCAATGTAGATGTTATGGGTTAGAATCTCACCTAGAGTAAAAAATTTCTAGGTTGAGCCAGATGTTTTACCACAATGGGCATTTGGGCGATGGATTTCCTCTGAAATGGTGGCGGGTCGGGTCACCAACGTCGTTTGTGTTCGTGGGCGTGAGTGACCTTTTGCCATTGGGTTTACCTGAGTGACCGGGCTGTCGTTGGTCGTTTAAATGTTATTGCAGGTATATTCATTCGATGATGAAGACTTATAATTGTTTCCCAACGACAACATTGTCTTAGTCAAAAAAGCTGAAAATATACGTGCAACTCAAGTCCAAGCCTAAGGAATATGTCAAAGTGTAACCGACGCGTGTTGAATGCAAGGCGAAAAACCAGGAAACAACTAATACCAACGACTAACTCAGATGAAACAACTCTAACGGTCACCTGAATCATTGAAGGAGCATAACTAAGTAGCGGATATCATGGGATTCATTATTTACTTTCGTGTAATTATATAAAGGGGCATGATGAACGAAAATAGGACACTTACACTTGGTCAGGCACATGTTGATACTGGCTAAACAACACCTGATACTGGCTAAACAACACCTGATACTCTCTCTACTCACACACACAACACTACACAATCATTGTAACCTTAGCCCGTTCATCATACTTCCAAAGTTGTAACACTTATTATCATTTTAATATTAAAAAACAAGGCAGGGGCTAAGACTCCTCCCGAGGTTTTGTGCCGGCGATCAACAACTGATCAAGGGCTTTCCTCGTACATCGAGTGTCGTTTCCTTATTGCATTACATATACAATCATCTATCTTTGCTTTTTTCACCATTCTGTTAGATAGTTACATCCTCAGGATATAACTGTCCATCATGAACCATATCTTTGCCATCCTGAAAATAGTTGTCATAATATTGTTTCTTTATAACTATAAAGTACCATCTTGAAAATAACACTAAGTATATAACATTTTCGACACATTTAGCACCCTACCTCACATTTACTAATTTGGAAAACAAGATTATTTCTAGCAAGTAATTTTTGACCAAAACAACAGTTTCAACACCTTTAGTCCAGTCGTCAAACCTACAACGATTCGGACAATACTGAGCATAGTCGTTTCATGTTCCTGGCCTATCCATCAACTTGATGTTAAGAATGCCTTTCTGCACGGAGACCTCCATGAAATGGTTTATATGTTTCAACCACCCGGGTTTGTTGACAAACATTACCCGTCATTTGTTTGTCGCCTAAGAAAATCTCTATATGACCTCAAGCAAGCCCCGCGAGCTTGGTATCACCAATTTGCCACCTTTATCACAAAATGTGGTTTTCGTAGTACATCACATGACACATCTCTTTTCGTCTATCAGAAAGACTCACGTATGGCATACTTACTACTGTATGTTGATGATATTATTCTAACTGCTTCTGATGACAGCTTTCTCCATGAGATTATTTCTTCTTTGTCAAGGGAATTTGCAATGACAGACTTGGGAAATCTACACCATTTTTTGGGCATTCAGGTTACATGTTCTCAGGATGGCATTCGGCTTTCTCAAGAAAAATATGTACACGACATCTTAGCTAGAGCAAACATGTCCTCTTACAAGCCTTGCCACACGCCATGTGACACGGATTCAAAATTAAGTGCTCAATCGGGCACTCCCCTGTCTGATCCTACTCTATACTGAAGCCTCACAGGTGCCTTACAATATGTGACATCCGGCAAAATTCGATGTGTTTCCATACGTAATTAGTATATGTAATTAATAGTAATTAAGTGCAATTCTAAATTAATTGTATTAATTTAGCCGTTAGAGAATAGCAAATTCCCATAGGATGCATAGGAATGCATTTGCTTAATTAAAAGCACGGCGAAATCGCGTGTGAATAAACTTGTCCAGAACGGACGCTGGTGATTACCCGATAACAATTAATTAACCGAATACGATCCCGAACGCCCAGGATATAAAATAAAGGGTATTTTCATGAAATATTATGTGTTTTGGAACTCCAAAACCATAAATGGAAACTTTAAATACAAATCTCCCGGTAATGAATAAAGTTCGCGTATCGCATTTGATGCTCGTTAAAATATATAATTTCACCCGGTAGGAACCTAAATAACTTACCAATACTTAAACTAGTCAATGTTTAAGGGTAATTGGAATTTAATAATATACCCGGATAACTCGCAATTAAAGCTCAATAAAAACCCGACAAAACCGTAAACGAATTAGTTGAGATTTAACTAGTAATTGAAAGATATTTTTGCACATGAAGTGCGTCCCACATGGCCTTTTAGGCCGGCCCAAGGCAAGGGGGCTAAGCCACCCTAGTTTGCTTCCTTTGTTAAACATAATGATTATGTTCAAGCATGCCTTAGCATATGATTATGTTCATGCATGCTTTAGCCACCCTAGTATTTCCTAGATTAAGCATGTTATGATTATGTTCAAGCATGCTTTAGCATATGATTATGTCCATGCATGCTTGAGCCACCCTAGGAGACAAGGAGCCACCCTAGTGTTGCTTCTTAACTTTGCCATAATCATGATGTTTCAAGCATGCTTATGACATGTCCAATCCATGTACACAAATGATCTTCTTATAAACTCACCATGCTTGTATCCCCATGTCTTTAGACATGCCTCTTGAAGACCAAAATGTTCCTCTTGGGCATGGTGAGCATGCTTGGTGTTATTACACCTATGTTCTCACAAGCTACTACCTTCCTCATTTATGGCAGATTCGTATGCCCATTTTCAACACACCATATCTCTCTCATTTATTCCTTAAATTGAGTGATTAACCCATTTAAAGAAACCTCTATCCAACCTCCAAAGATCCCCACCGATTTCATTCAAGTTCTAAGAAGCTTTAGGCCTCTAAATCATCAATGGGAGACGACTGCGCAGATTCAGAGCTGCTATAACACCTAGTCACATTTTTTAACTTTCGAGAGGCTACACACCTCCGAATCCGATGATTGTTTTCCTATCTCCTTGGACTTCCATTGGCTTCAACCGGATCAGAATCCCCTGAGTATTGGGTCCAAGAAACATTCCTTCCATCACTTGTTTTCTTCCCTAGTCTTGAACTAGCGGTAAAACTCTATGCTTTTCTTGTTTAATACTTGTTATGTTCGGGTAGCTGTGCAAGTTGTACATGAAAGGAGTTAAACAAAGGTTTTAAACATAAGTTATTGTGGTTTTAATGAAAACAAATTGAGTCTTTAAAAGTGGTGTGTTAGGCCGTGGGTATGGTGATGGTTATGTTGATATTTCTAAAGTTTTTAAGTTTACATAAACTTGTTTTTGGAAGTTGTTTTGGGTAATGTTAGTGGAAACAAGTTGAACACACCTAAAGATGGTTTAGATCATTATAAAATGACTATCTAATACTTAATAACTTAATGAACTTGTACATTGTGGAAGATTATAAGTTTACATATTTAAAGTTTATTAACTTTTAAACACAAAGTTGGAAATTATGAACTTGAATACTTAACGTACACTTACTATTATTCCTAATATGATTATAAAGGGCTATGGATAATGTTGAAAATCTATAATAATCTCTACGGGAATTTGACAAAATGAAGTTTACCAGTTAGAATGAAAATTGTCATTTTTAGGAATATTATTTGACAACTTTTTAAGTTAAAGGGTGTAAGGTGTGATTTTGGGAAACTTGAGTCCAAAATGTGACTTTTAAAGTTATGAAACTTAAAATGGACAAATCTGTTTTCAAGGATTGATTTTGGAAATATCTACAAGACTTACAAAATTTGTATTTTTCACAAAAAGTGTTATTTTTATAAAATATGATTTTATAAAAATATAAATTACCAAACATGTGGGAAAGTTATAAAACAATGGTTTTTATAAGAGTAAATTACCAAAACAGTCCCTGAGGTTTGGGCCAATATGCCTGTCCATTCCAATCTTTTAAAAATTGCTTGAACAGTCCCTGATATTTAAGAAAATAAGGCAAATCAGTCCTACCACTTAACCCAGTTAGATTTTCTCAGTTAAATCAGGGGCATTTTCGTCAAGTCAGTTAAAATTTTTAAACCCAGTAAACCCTTGTCCCCCCCTTTATAAACCCTAGTTTTTCCCCAAATCATAATAAACCCTAATTCTTCATAACCCACGATCCAAATCCTTCTTCCCTAACAATTCGATCTGTAATCAACATGGTTGTATGCTCATGTGGTGCTGGAACTGTTATCAAGACTTCGTCGACATTAATAAACCCGGACGATAGTTCTATTGTTGTAATCTAAAGGTAAGTTTTTGAATTGAAAAGTTTAAGTTGTTAATTTTCAATTTCTAACGAATGTGTACTGATAGGGAGGTGGTTGTGGCTTCGTTGCTTGGAAGGATCATCATTGTGTGCATGAGGTGGCCCTTTCAAACTTGACTGTTGAAAATGGAAGGTTGACACAGTGCAACAGAAGATTGAAGATGTATTTGGGTGTAACTTGGGTTTTAATCATTTTGTATTGTGTGTCATTTGGGCCAGACAAGTCAAGTGGGTCAAATAGTATGTAGTGATGGTTGTATTTGTTATGAAATTCTCATGTATTAGTTTGACTCAAGAATTAATGAATGAATGTTCTTTTAATGCAATTGTTTTGATGTATTTGTTATGTATCAGTTCATGTATCAGTTATAATGCATCCCATGAAGTTGAACAAATGGGTCATGCAGATTTGTAGTCAACCAAATGGGTCATGAAATGTGCACTTTAGCAAACACCACTAGCTTCTGTATTCTTCAAATGGGTCATGCACTTTTTAAAAGACTATAGTTCAAATGGGTCATGGTGCAGTCAACCAAATAGGTCATTCATACCATTCAACATAACACAAAAAACAACATAAAACAACATAACACAGAAAACAACATAACCAAATGGGTCATTCATGCCATTCAAAATTTGACCATAATGGTCATTAATAAGTCAACCAAGACCCATAAGTTCTTAAACATAGACATAATATTGGTCACAACCCACGACACAACCAAAATACATAAACATAAACATAAACATAATATTGTTCAAATTTCATGACAACCAACATAGCCTACTAATCCACCACTTGTGATCCACCATCCTGAGTGCCATTGCCACCACCATCCTGAGTGCCACTGCTACCAACCTGGGAAGTCTTCTTCAGCTTGCATGACCTCCTGTTATGCCCCTTCTGCTTGTAGAGAATACAAGTCACTGTCTGACATTTTCTTGGCATTTTACCCTTGTTTGGAATAGTTGGCATGGCAGACTGAGAAGCATTATCAACCTGGCTAGCTTGACTAGACTCAGCCATTTCTGGATCCACGTGGTCATGTGTAGCATAGCAAGTAACTTGGTACCTGGATCCACCTGTATAAAACATGAGTAGTCAAAATGGTTTCTAGCAGCATTAAATATCATATCAAATGAGTATTGGAAACATACCTGTCCAGATCACATTGTATTGTGATAACTCAGTTTTTATCTTCTCAGATAACTTGGTTGCAACAAGTGTTAAAGGCCCATCAGTCTTTGCAATCATCTTCTTAACAACCACAATCTTCTTCATAAGGTACTCCTTTATGTACTCAAGGCAAGTTATGATTGGTTTGTCCCTACCACCAATGATATGCCTGTTGAATACTTCACATATATTATTCAACACCATATCACACTTTGGCCTTCCTACATGCATTATCAATCAAGGACATAGTATATTTCAGTTTTCCTAACATACATTCTAATCACATGAAACATAAATAAGATGAATCATACCATTAAAGTGAGATCTTGACCAGTGTTTTGGTGGGATCTGTTGTAACACCCCAAAACCATTTGTTCGCCTAACTACGCCATTAGGCGTGATTAGCAAAATATTAACACGAGACTTAGAGGATAAGAATATGGGTTATATTCTAATATGGACATAACCTAGTTAATAATATTATGTTTATAACTGAATAAAAGGTGTTTGAAACTAGCTTATGAGTTAGTTTTTATACGAAAATGACAGTGGGAAAACTTGAGGGACTATAGTTGTCATTAGCCAAAACAAATGTGTTAATTAATAATATTAGTGTGAAGACACACACACACAAGTGTGTGTGTGTGTTGAATACAGAGAACACAAAGGGGGATTCTTCCCCAAAACCCTAACTCCATATGTTCAAATCAAGGGCATTTGTGGAGAATTTAAATGCATGAAGTCAAATATGGGTCATCTAAGGTCCTACATATACCAAGGTACCTTTAATCTGGTGTAATTTGATGTTATAATTCGTTTATGATCATGGTGAAATTCTAGGGTTTTGGTAAAAACGTGAATTTCTTGGTTCCTATGAGTTTCTATGTGTTAGCAGGCACCAAGGAAGCTATAAAACGTGGTGAATCATAATATGTTGTTGATTCATGTGAAATCATGATCTTGTGTTATGTGTATCTAGTGGGTCTTTACCTTAAACATGAATTACACTAGTATGTGGAATAATCTTGCAATTTCTATGTGATTAGTATCATGTATGTGTGCTAATTGTTGAAATGATCATGTGCCAATGGTTAGCTAAGCCATGGCGGAATCTAGAAAGTCTTGAACACCTAGAATTAACATGATGAAAATTGTGCATATGAGGTGTTTGATAAAATGCTTGAATGAGGAAATAAATGTGTAAACATGTATGAACATGAATACTTGAAATGTGAGGTTGAGCTAGAGGTAAAATGAATACATGAATGCCATGGATAATGAAAGAAATCCATATAATGTATTCTAACAAAACAAGGTTTGATATGTCCCTAAGTTAGGTACAAGAACTAGGGATGCAAACGGGTCAAACGGATGCAAGCTCAATGCGCATGGAAGCAAGAATGGATATGAGGTAAGTTCTACTTACACTACTAGACTATGACATGGACTAAGTATTATATATATTGGTATTGAGTGTGTACTAAAGACCAACCCCAAGGGGTGAGATTCATTAAGTGGTTCAATTTATGTGGATTCACAATAAATCAAGATTTATAAGATTAATTGAAACCATGAGTGGCGACCGAATGGTGAAATTCATCAAACGGGTCAATTGATAATGATATGCAAGAAATGGTGTTTTAATCCTAAATGGGTCACTAAAATCATTTGAATGAAGTTGTTAAGTATGGTGTTTAATGGGTCAAGTTTGTGACACTTGAACCATAGATAAAAGCTTAGATGACTTAGTATTATGAACTACAAGTCTAAACGGGTCAAATGGTGATATCCTCACCATGTGAGTCCAATACTTGATGCTTGTATTTCAAGCATTAAGATTCATGAGGTTAAACGGATCAAATGGCAAGGTATTACCATTTGACTTCCGAGGAATTAATGTGTATATTTAGAAAGCTCGCAGGTAAATGCACTTGCGCATGCACGCTTGATGCTAAGAATTATGGAGGATACGCACAAGGTATGAGAATGGGTCAACACCACCCGGTAAGTCAGTAGCTAATTAAACACCTTCGGGAGAAGCAACATGGGTGCTAAAACTACCCACATGAAGTGTGGGTGCAAATCAAGTAAGTTATTTCAATAACTATGTCTAATGCGCGCTAATGCGCTTAGAATCTACTAAACAAGTGAAAACTTGAGAAAAGGGTGAAAATTTAAGTCCGAAAGGACTTAGATGTTTTTAAACAAGTCAATGAGTCAAAAATATTGGAATTGGAACAAGAAGTTTCGCCACGAATGGCTAAATCGAAATATTTGACCATGAAGGGCATTTTGGGAATTTAAAAGATTTCTAAAGGTTGAATCTAAGAAACTAAAGCATAATGAAACAAATCGGATAAACGCTTTTGTTGATCAAGTGTTTATTGACTTGACAACTTAATCGGTAAGCATTTGGTGTGGTCAAAAAGTGTCTTGTTTGATTCAAGGCCTTAACGAGTCGATATAGGTAAAAATCAACATAAACACTTAAAACTTTGAACCGGGTCATAGCATCATGAACTGGACTATAATTTCAGTCAAACAAAGGTTCATTTAATCGGGCGTGGTTTAAGTAAGGTCCAAACCCGTATGATTTGGGTGTTGATCGCGTGATTATGGGTTAGGGTCTTACATCTGTTTCAGCCAATCATGCAATTGCTTATCAGTTTTGGCTACTGCATTTATAGCCTTCTCTCACCCTATTGATGTGGTCACACTTGAACAACTCCGTAGCAACTCCTTAAACACTGCTCCCCTCCATTTTGCTTTCATGTTCTCATGGATATGCCTAAGACAGTACCTATGTTCTGCCTTTGGGAATAGCCTAGAGATAGCTGGTATGATACCCTGCATAAATACATATGGCAAACCATCATTGAACTGTTAGCATAAACAAGATAGTAAGGAAACAAGAATGAAAGTTACCTTCTGCCTGTCACTTATAAAAGTGAAATCTGAATTGGGACCAATATCCAAATCATCTCCCAGGTTCAACAAGAACCAACTCCAAGTCTCCATTGTTTCTGCTTCCACCAATGCATAAGCCACTAGATAAATTCCATTGTTACCGTCCACACCTACAACAGTTAAAATCTGTCCAGGGAAGGGTCCCTTCATGAAACAACCATCCAAACCCAGGATTTCCTTACTACATAACCTCCACCCTTGTTTCAAACCACCTAGACAAATGTAAATTCTTCTAAACTGCCTTGTAGGGCTATCTGGACTGTATGCTCTCTCCACATCAATTTTGATTGATGTTCTAGGGTTATATCTCATCAAATCCTCACAATAATCCCTAAGAATGGCATACTGAGTTATATAACAACCTACCATTTTATTGTATGCTTTCACTTTTGCCCTAAACATCTGGTTTTCGGTCACCTGAACCTGCTATTCTTCTGAACAATATCAACTAAAGCATCAACTATTATGTTTGGACTTGCCTGGACAATATGCTCTATCTCTTGAGCCAACCAAGAAACTGTGCATAATTTAACACCCCGACATTGAAGACAAGTATGATCTATGATTAAGGTCTTCACAACCCAAGCCCCAAGTACATGACTATAGGAGATGTGAAGGGCAAAGGGACAGGTGGGTTTGGGGTATTTCTTTCTAGGTTTCTTGGGTTTTGAGGCGGAGGCTCCTGCCTCTCCTTTTTTTTAACTATTTTGGGTGGGTTTACAGAAATGCCCCCCAACTTTGACTTATCTTCATTAATGGCACAACCACCACCAAGTTGTGGATTAATACCCTGGTAAACAACCGTGAACCTACCCTTATCATTCTTCACTATTTTTAGTTGCTTGCTGCTTTCCACAGCAAAGTCCTTCACCATCTTCTTTATAACATCCCTAGAAATAAATGTTTGAGTAAGATAAAAGGGACAATCATCATTCTTTGATCTGCTTCTCCTCTTTTGTATCTTCTTCTTCCTAATTGACTTATGCAACTTAGGCTCATTCTCATCACTCAAACTGTCAAAGTCATCTAAATCTATTTCAACCTCATCTTCCATTTCATCCTCTGATTCCTCACCTTCACTACCACCTGGGTCTACTACAGCCTTGTAGTTTTCCATATCAACCTTATAATCCTCTACTAAATTATCCTCATCTACAATAAAGTCAGAGTCCTCATCATCATCCTTCTCTGCAGTCTCCATGTCATTCTCTATAGTCTCATTGTTTTTCTTTTCATTCCTAGTGTTTGCATCACCACTATCCTCCCTATCAGATGATTCATTGTCCACATCCCTATCCACATCCCCATCAGGCTTATAAGCACTATCTTCACTATCAGTACATTCCCACTTATCCAAATCTGTCTGATATGAGAATTCTTCCTCATCAGACTGATTAACAACTTCACTAACCTTTCTGTTTTGTAAAGTTTCATAGTCTGGGATTATATGTTCAACATATACCTCAATTAGCTTTTCAGTCTCAACTAGTTTGAGTAGTTCCTAAGACTTGTTTATCAAATAGGATTGGTCTTAAACCAGTATCTAGACTTTGTCCTGTCTGCCTATAAAAAAACCTAACTTCGTCACTTTCTAGGTACCCTAGTTCAGACAAAAAGTCATACAACGTTACCACAGGAAACCAATCAGTGTGCACATGATCAATGTAGTTAACCTTGGCATTTAGATACATCATAGCTACATCAGGATCACTAAACTCACCTGCATGATAAAGCTTAATCGAAAACTTCTTTTTGCTTGAACCTGTATAATCATAGAAACAGAGGTTATGAAGCACATTATCATAGAAACAAAGGTTACTAAGACAACATAGACGAAAACTGTTGTACTTACCATATTTAGAGTCGTGATCAAATTCTTGACCGTCTTTCCTGATACGCCATCCTTCGTCGTCGTCCATGATCAATAGGGGTAGCAAGAATTGCAGAGGATTGTTGATTGTTGTTGATTTTGGAGGGAGATGAAAGTAGGAGGGGGGTTATGACATAAAAGACGAACAATTGGGGTTAAAACGTTTATAAAGGGGACTGGGTTGACTGGGTTTAAAAATTTTAACAGACTTGACGAAAATGCCCCTGACTTAACTGAGAAAATCTAACTGGGTTAAGTGGTAGGACTGATTTGCCCTATTTTCTTAAAGATCAAGGACTGTTCAAACAATTTTTAAAATATTGGACTGGACAGACATATTGGCCCAAACCTCAGGGACTGTTTTGGTAATTTACTCTTTTTATAATTAATTGGTAATTTAAAAGACTTGGAGAAATTGTATAAAAACAAACACTTTTATATCTATGGGAATGTAAAAGTGTTGGAGCGTTTTTGTGTTGAAAATAACCAAGTCTTGTTGTAAGAAAATATAAAAGTTATTTTATAAATTCCACGTAAAACACGTTGATGGGAATTTAAGAAAAATAACCAAATATATATTTGGATGTAGGAAAATAATATTACGACGACAAGTAAATATTCCTACAAAATATATATATATGAATAACTTGTATTATTCGGGACGTGAGAATATTTATATATAAATACAAATAGTCGAATGTTGAAAATGAAATATCGATCGACAAGATCCTAGTATAATTATTTAATGGGAAAATAATTATATGGTAAAGTGAGTCGAGTCGTGTAACATTTCGTAATTATACTTGTACATTACACGACTATTATTAATAAAACGTCAAGTTCTACCTATATTATTCGCATTAAATATTTTTGTCGCATAATTGGAACCCTAATACCTTATATATATATATATATATATATATATATATATATATATATATTATATATGTGGAAGTGTGTTAAATATCAAAAAAATAAACTGCTTGGGCCGGGAATCGAACCCGCGCCCAAGCCGGCCCAAACCAAACACAACCATTAACCAGCTGGGCTAGCCACCAACCTTGGATAAACCCGGACGCGTTTTAAATTTATACTTGATTTTTAAACCTGCACAATTGACTAAGGAAAGTCAACTGTGACGCGTATGCTTAATCAATCACAATTAACTTGTGATTGATCCAAATATGGCAACAATACCTGTTTATCGGCCTTGTCTGACCTGTATACACGACAATTATCGATCAATCGTTGCCCAATTTCAAACCTATACGCGTATGGACTTTAATGTCTAGTCAAACTTGCCAATTAATCCAACCATCGATCCCCTATATAAATTGGCCTTCTGCGAAGCTTTACAACTCGCTCATACACTCTTCTCAACCCTCAATTTTCTTTGAATCACTCTGTGCATCATTTTTCGATCACCGTTTGACTTTTATCATTGACCGGGCAATCAAACACGAATCAACACTGTAAGTGTAATGTTTTATGTGGGTTTTGATCACCGGCGTTCACACATCAAAAGCCCTAACATCAATTGAGCCAATGATGTGTGAATCGTATTATTGCAGAAACTAGGGTTCGTGCATATTGATTTGGGGATAAACTGAGTTTGACATCGCATACTTAATTATTTTTAAACGGAGTTAATCACAATTATTGGCCTAGGCCAAGTGGTTGTGACTAAGGTTTATAACCCCAGCCACCCGGGTTCGAGTCCCGGCTGTGGCCTTCTTTTCCTTTCTTTTTCATTTTTAAACAACAAACTAAATAATATATATATATTATACATTTAAATCTTATAAATTCGTTTTTAATATTAAAACTTTTTTTATAAATTCTAAAAAAAATTATATTTATCAAATCTGAGGTAAAAGGATTATTTACAATTTTTAGTTTTCTGAAATTAATTGATTTAATATTTATAATAATTAAATCAATTTTATACTATTATATTTATAAAAATCCATTAAAATATCAAAACAATTTTATTAATTTCTACAAAAATTATCCTATGTTTGTACAATGTTAAACTTTACTGAAATGATTTTTAATTCAGAAAAATCATTTATTTTATATTTTTAATCAATTTTTGTTAGATTTAATCATAATTAAATCATAATAAATTCAATTTTTATTATTTTTGCACCAAAATTTTATACAATTTATTTTTAAATATTTAGAACAGAAATATGATTTTTAAAATAATAATTCTTTAACTTTAGTATTTTTGAATATTAAAGTTAAATTTTGGCAAATTTGTAATAAATAGATTTAAAAATCTATTTTAAAAGAAATAATTTTATAAAAATTATTTTTATACTTCAAACACATTATTGTGAGCATTCTAAATTCAAATTTTATAAAAAGACTTTCTTTTATTTAATTATCAAATTTCCCTTTATTTAATTAACATTTTACTTTAAATTCAACAATTGGATATCCCCAAATCGAAACCCTAGGATACACTTATAAACTAATTAGACTTAGACTTATTTATTACCTTATTATAGGGTGATATTTGGCATTATTTGGGCAACACTATTATTTCATCTTTTCAAGAAGTATAACATTTGCTAAGGTGAGTTTTACATAGCCCCTTTTTATTTATCCCCATTTTTGGGGTGAAACATGTTATAACATCATTTATGCAATTCAATCATCAATGTGTCTATGTGTTTTCTATGTTGCATTATGTCTTGAGCATGATTAGAGTAAGCACCATTCTAGCATAATCATTAACTCCGTACAAGCCGACGGTATACATTGATAGATCTATTGGACTGACAATCCCACCCGGATACGTGCCTCCTACAAAGGTAGCGTGGGTGTTTGTTATCGCATAACATATTCAAGTGAACCATAAGCGTATGGGATGTATCATATTATAACAGTCACCAGGGTTGGTTATGCACTCGATTTATTTCTAGTATGTTCTCACATATGGACTAGATTGACATGACACATGAATTGCACAACATTTTTATTCAATTATCAAAAACCTATGTAATTCTCACCAACTTTTGTTGACCCAAAAATATTTTCAAAATTAACATGTTTCAGGTAACAATGAAGCTGAGACTTGAGTATGCTTGAGGATTTAACATGAAGCTTTTGATTGAAGCTATTAGAAGTTGTTGCTTTATTTTGATATCATGTATTTGAATTTCTAGACAATCACTTTATGTTGGATATTTATGTTATGAATAAATTATTTAAAATTTAAATTATACCATGTGCTTGATGTGTGAAATTGTGTAATAAATAAATTCGGGTCAAGTTTTAAAAATGGATAAACCCGCTAAACCACACACTAACGGCAAGTGCACCGGTCGCAGTGTAGCAGAGCAAGTAAGTCCGGAATATCGATCCGTGGACACAATGTGGCGACTCTCGGTACTAGACCTCTATCGACTCCTAGCCTAGCAAATTGGATTTTTGTGATTTTTTATATTAATTAATTACTAAAGTAAATAAATTAAATATAAACTCAAACTAACAGATAGTGGAGGATTAATAAGGAGGGAAATCAGAGATGGGAAAGGCAACCACCTAGGTATCGAATCCTACTAATGAAATTGGAACTGCCCCGGCTTTGGAAACTATGTTGGCAATCAGGATCTTATAATATTTACCCCTAGTATCCTAGTGGCTCCCGGATCATTTACCAAGACTGGCCGAAAAGGAATCCTAAAGGCTACTAATCTCACTGATTGGTTAGATCACCTCTCGGTCTCACTAACTATGCTAAAGTACTCGCTAGACTGGTTTAGATTTCTCACTCTCCAATCACAATACACCCTAAAGTGCAAGGAGTAACCTGTAAAGTCAATCTATGACACAGATAAGCAATAATACTAGATAACCTAGGAAAACCTGATCTCTCAGTGTTTCTAGCCTAAACCTCTAGCACCAAAGACAAATCTGACTACCTATCACCTCTCGGTCTCAAGAGTAGGAAGAATACTAATTACCTCTAAACTCACAATCAATGTTCCTATGGAATTTAGGCCTAAAACCATAAAGTAAACTACAAGCACAAAGCAAGTAATTCTAACGAGTGTCCAAACATGAAAGACATTCACTAAGACACTCGTGGAACATTAAAAGATAATAAATTAGTAAAAAGTACGCACACACATCATAGAATCATAAACAAGTTTCTTACTAAAACATAAATCCAACTATAAAATCCAAAACCGAAACATAAACCAAAATCAAAAAGTCATCATGTCAAACCTAGGTGGCCACTAATGTTTTAGCCAAACATAATAGTAATGGAACAAGATAAAAACATAGGTTCAAAATATAGCAAAGTCATGGTACCAATATTCATAAACACAAAGTAAATAAATATAAAACCTAAAACTTTTAGTGACCGAACCCGAGCCTTCCTGGCCTTCACTCCCTCTCTATTTTCCCCTCTAAAGCTGTTGTGCGATCATAGTTCTTCTTAGGCCTTTGGCGGCTGATCTTGATATGATTCGCTGTGATGATAATGTTGTACCCAAAAAAAACTCCTTCCATAAAAAAAATGCCGCTCCCCATCTAATATTCCGTAGGTTTTTAGAATTTTTTTGTTATTTGACTTTTGGGCCCATGAGCTCATGTCAGTGACATTATTATTATTATTAGATGGTAGTATGCTTCAAGATCGCTTCTCGGGTGTTTCTTGGCTCGACCAAAATTCCTCGTTTATGCTCCAACGCCCATGAACACTGGCTCTCAAGTGTCGGTGTCTCTATTAAAATTCTTTCATTTTGAGCTCATTTTCCACGAACACCTATAAAATAATAAAATACATAAATAACAATAAAAACGACACGAAACGAATAAAAATCTAACCAAATACTATACAAAATACATAGGAAAAGAGATGTGTTTTGCCACACATCAAACATCCCCACACTTAAAACTTTTGCGTCCCGAAAAAGAATTATACAAAATCCCAGACAACAATTTCAACAAAGCACTTAACAAAAACGATAGCATCAAACAAGGTCAAAAGCAGGCTACGAAATCAACAAGCATAGCGGTTTCACAAGACTTACATCGTTCAAAAGGCTGACTAGTCAAGATGATACAATTTTAAAAACAAGGCCTACCTAGTCAAGCTTCACTTACCTTCAAGCAACCGACTATGCACCTAAGCACCCCTCACAATATCACTCATCTCTCGGTTATATATTTATTTGGAGTGAATCTCTCAAAACCGAACTATGAAGCAAAATTATCATAAGCTTGTACGTCAATCAAATCTCCACCTAATTGCTAAAACTAACACAAATCAAGAGGACTTCAAAATGGTAGGCAAGGGTTAAAGGTAGGGTATTTTGTTGGGAAAAATTGGCTAAAAAGATAAATAAGAGATAAACCGGATAAACCATAAACAAATAAACTCTAACACTTTGGTCTTTTCGACCCACAACCTTTATTCTATATATTTTTTTTCTTTCACTTTTTTCATTTTTTTTCTTTTTTTTCAGTTTTTTTTTTTTTTTTTTTTTTTTTTTTTTTTTTTTTTTTTTTTTTTTTTTTTGGTATCAGCTACTCTTTATGCTGATATATTTTTCTCTTTTTTTTTTCACATCACATAAATATATACAATCCGGTAATCAATATAAGATAAAATAGGTGACAAACGAAAGGTTTAGGCTCAAAGTGGTTTCTAAAGGTAAAAATGGCGAAACAGGGCAAATAACAAAAATAAACGAAAAGGCTAAACAAAAATGGGTAATCCTAATGCCTCTATCATATTTGTGTTAAGTCCAAGACTAAGGTCTCAAAATGCATCAAAACGCACAAGTTCTAAAATAATGCAACAAAGTCGGTATATCACACATAAAACGAAATAGTGAATATTTATACATAATATTTAAAGGCTCAAAACTCACTGTCATGTGGAAATATGGGTTACCGATACTAACAAGTGCAAAACCAGTTAACCATCCAGCTTGATCCACTATCCCAGGCACCCCAAACATTTTATTTCAGAAAAACAACCCAGTCAAGCCTACTATCCCGCAACTTAAAGAAACATATGCTAAGACCCGTAAACCCGACAATCGACCCCGCTTTTAACCGACGTATTGAAAAGGCTCGTTTTCTAAGAGCAAAAAGGATCGGGACTAACACAAAACCAACTTTTTTTTTTCTTTTTTTTTTGTTTTTTTTTTGTTTTTTTTTTGACTCAACCTACAACTAAGCAAAATAAAACGAAATTTCTCATCCCCACACTTAGAAAGGCACAGTGTCCTCAATGTGCTCCAGGATACAACGCAAACTAAAAACAAAAATGCAAAAATAAAGAAGAAACGAAAAAAAATATATATATAACACAAAATAAATGGAACGAACTCCCCTGGAATATGTGGCGATAGCTCGCAGAAAGTGTCCCGCCCGTCCATCATCTACAGCCGTATAGCATTTCCTTCGCGGCCATAGTCGGAATCCTGCAAAAATAAACTAAAAAGAAAACGAAAGTAAAATGACTCAATGACAAGTGAGATGCCTGTTTACAAAAAATAATTTTAAGATCGACCCCACCCGAATGGAGATTGAGTACGGGCATGGGAGATCTAACAGTGAAAAAGGCTAAGGCAATCCCACACGACTCAATAAACTAAAAAAATATATATAAATAAAAAAATAAAATAAAGAAGAATGAAAATAAAATAAAAACATACCTGGCAGATGAGGATACAAAACTCTACACTTGGGTTTTAACCCAAGTTCAATCAGGTGGTTTCTCTTTTATCCACCCTTTATCCAACCCGTTTAATTCAGATCGTTCACCATTGTTCGTCAAAAGACGAATGGTGAATCTAGAGAAACGTTTGAAAAATTCAAACAGGTCAGAGCATCTATTCCTAGACTTACCTGGACCAAACCTTATACGTGGAATATGATAAGTGGTCCGGTCCATGTAACTGTGAACCCTCTCCCGTGATGGTGGCGGCACGGGCCGGCAATCCTGAATGTGATGATGTGGTTTGATCTTCTTCTTAGTTACCACCTCTTCCTCTTTTTCCTCGTTTGGTGTATTGATCTCCGTTGTTGGCATCCCTGCAAGTAAAGTTTCTAAAAATAATAGATCACCAACATGGTCAAATTCTTCTTCTTCAAGAGTTGGTAAATCTACCAACTCATCACCAAACTCGTCCTCCCAAGATGGTACATGCATATCTTCATCTTCAACTCCCATCTTGTTCTCCTTCTCACTAACCACTTCAATCAACCCGACATCTTCTTCAACCTCACTATCACTCAAAAAATCATCTTCAATGGGATCTTGTTGGACCGGAGGTGGGACTTCTTCATCCATTATTGTCTCCGGTGCTGGAGTGATATCAAATGGTTGTAAGTATGGATTTTCCCCTTCATACCAATCTACATAGATCCTTGGTACTGAAGAGGCAAGAAAACTATCGGGCTCTCTCCAAACAGGCATATAGTGATTTTGCATTTGTGTGTAGATGCCTTTTTCATTGTAACCAACCTGGTCGCGCTCTCTTATGTAGTCTGCTACAGTCTTTCTTCCACTAGCATCTGGCATCCTAAAAATTTCACTGCAAACAGACACTAAACAAACAGATCACGGCCACCAGATAGAGAAAATATATAAAAATAAATAAATAAATAAAAATAAAGAGAAGAAAAATAAATAAAAATATCTACAAAATGACTAGATCCCCGACTCGGGCCGTTCTCGAAAGCGCACTGTGTCCCCGGCAACGACGCCAAAAACTTGATGTGTGAAATTGGGTAATAAATAAATTCGGGTCAAGTTTTAAAAATCGATAAACCCGCTAAACCACACACTAACGGCAAGTGCACCGGTCGCAGTGTAGCAGAGCAAGTAAGTCCGGAATATCGATCCGTGGACACAATGTGGCGACTCTCGGTACTAGACCTCTATCGACTCCTAGCCTAGCAAATTGGATTTTTGTGATTTTTTATATTAATTAATTACTAAAGTAAATAAATTAAATATAAACTCAAACTAACAGATAGTGGAGGATTAATAAGGAGGGAAATCAGAGATGGGAAAGGCAACCACCTAGGTATCGAATCCTACTAATGAAATTGGAACTGCCCCGGCTTTGGAAACTATGTTGGCAATCAGGATCTTATAATATTTACCCCTAGTATCCTAGTGGCTCCCGGATCATTTACCAAGACTGGCCGAAAAGGAATCCTAAAGGCTACTAATCTCACTGATTGGTTAGATCACCTCTCGGTCTCACTAACTATGCTAAAGTACTCGCTAGACTGGTTTAGATTTCTCACTCTCCAATCACAATACACCCTAAAGTGCAAGGAGTAACCTGTAAAGTCAATCTATGACACAGATAAGCAAATAATACTAGATAACCTAGGAAAACCTGATCTCTCAGTGTTTCTAGCCTAAACCTCTAGCACCAAAGACAAATCTGACTACCTATCACCTCTCGGTCTCAAGAGTAGGAAGAATACTAATTACCTCTAAACTCACAATCAATGTTCCTATGGAATTTAGGCCTAAAACCATAAAGTAAACTACAAGCACAAAGCAAGTAATTCTAACGAGTGTCCAAACATGAAAGACATTCACTAAGACACTCGTGGAACATTAAAAGATAATAAATTAGTAAAAAGTACGCACACACATCATAGAATCATAAACAAGTTTCTTACTAAAACATAAATCCAACTATAAAATCCAAAACCGAAACATAAACCAAAATCAAAAAGTCATCATGTCAAACCTAGGTGGCCACTAATGTTTTAGCCAAACATAATAGTAATGGAACAAGATAAAAACATAGGTTCAAAATATAGCAAAGTCATGGTACCAATATTCATAAACACAAAGTAAATAAATATAAAACCTAAAACTTTTAGTGACCGAACCCGAGCCTTCCTGGCCTTCACTCCCTCTCTATTTTCCCCTCTAAAGCTGTTGTGCGATCATAGTTCTTCTTAGGCCTTTGGCGGCTGATCTTGATATGATTCGCTGTGATGATAATGTTGTACCCAAAAAAACTCCTTCCATAAAAAAAATGCCGCTCCCCATCTAATATTCCGTAGGTTTTTAGAATTTTTTTGTTATTTGACTTTTGGGCCCATGAGCTCATGTCACATTTGTGACATTATTATTATTATTAGATGGTAGTATGCTTCAAGATCGCTTCTCGGGTGTTTCTTGGCTCGACCAAAATTCCTCGTTTATGCTCCAACGCCCATGAACACTGGCTCTCAAGTGTCGGTGTCTCTATTAAAATTCTTTCATTTTGAGCTCATTTTCCACGAACACCTATAAAATAATAAAATACATAAATAACAATAAAAACGACACGAAACGAATAAAAATCTAACCAAATACTATACAAAATACATAGGAAAAGAGATGTGTTTTGCCACACATCAGTGCTACTGAAACAATCATCAATACGTGGCACCCCGATGTTTCCGCCATCGGTTGAGGTGTTACAGATTGGTATCAGAGCCTTGGTTATAGGGAATTAGGTTATTAGAAAATAATCTAGACTATAACCTTAGGGACTTAAACAGTACTTGCTTCTCTTACTTGTAACCCTAATTGCTTCCCTAATCCTATCCTTATCCTATACCTTATATAACCCTAAACCTACATGTGACTACTCTTATTCGTCTGCTGCAATCCTGATCCACCATTAGATTAATAAGACAAAATCCTCAGGTTTAACCTGAACCCCCTTGAGATCTCGTCGAAGTTCTAGATTTTAATAACGAACACGTGCAATCTGGAAGGGTGAACGCCTGTATTCTGAGTCTTCTGTCTAGGCTGGCATTGCGCATATATCCCAATCAGACGAGGGACCCGGATGCCTACCTGGGAATTCTCGGGATGAGTGTTCACTTATAGGCTAAAGCATGTCTTCATATGTTATTAGAATTTAGAATCTTTGATAAGTCAACGTTTTCGTTTATTCGTTTTAACTAATGAATAAATGATTACATTCCTTATATAATCTCATTCATTTCATTGTGTCTATTACAGATCATGCCTCCACGTCGCAGCACTCGAAACAGCAATGGTGAGAACCACGAAGAAGGTGGTGACAACCATAACCATGACCAAGTTCCTAACCACAACAACAATGGTATCGATGCTCAACTGGCTGCGATCATTTCTCAACAAATGGCGCAGCAAATCGCAACTCTGGTTCCCAATTTACTCGCTCAGGTCATCCAAATGAACGGCAACGGGAACGGTCACGGCAACGGGAATGGGAACGGGAACGGCAATGGCAATGGAAATGGACCCCCAGCCTGCACCCTTAAGCATTTCAACTCTTGTAACCCTCCAAAATTTAGTGGTGAAGAAGGAGCTACAGGACTCCTCCAATGGTTCGAGGGTATTTAGAATACCTTCAGCAACAGTGAATGCCCCGACAACTTCAAGGTTCGTTACGCCATGAGTGTTCTCCATAAACGAGCACTCACTTGGTGGAATGAAGAAAAGCGTACTCGTGGGGCCGAAGTTGCTCTTGCTATGACATGGGACCAAGTCAAGGAGGTCATGAAGGAAGAGTTTTGTCCTCGCAATGAAGTTAAGAAGCTTGAGGATGAGTTCCACACCTTAGCTCAAGATAGTGGGGAAAACCTTGCCTACAACACCCGCTTTCATGAGCTTAGCTTATTGTTGCCTCACAAAGTTACTCCTCTGCCGGTAGCCATCGAGAAGTACATCGGTGGTCTGCCCATGCAAATCCAGGACACCGTTTGGGGTAGGAATCCTGCAACTTTGGAAGAGGCCAAACGTCTAGCGGCCACTCTTACTGATAATCACGTGAAGAACGGTACTCTCTTCCGCAAGGGCACTAAGAAGACGGTTGCCAAAGACACTCCACAGCCTGCAATTGAAGTCAAGCCTGAGACCTCAAGCAACAAAAAGCGCAAGGCTAGAAACTATATGGTTGCTGCTACTCCACCTGCTGCCCAGAACCCAGCCAAGAAACCATACACCGGACCTCACCCTTTGTGCAACACTTGCAAGTACCATCATCCGGCACAGGTGCCATGTCGTTTTTGTACTAAGTGTCAAAGATATGGTCACCTGGTGAACGCCTGTCGAGCCCCTCCTACTGCCCAAGACAACAATACCCCAGCTCCCAACCAACAAAACAACAGGCCTGCTCGTGGTCAATGCTACGAGTGTGGCAGCCCTAATCACTACATCAACAATTGCTCTAATCGTAACCAAAACCAGAACCAGAACCAAAACCGCAACCAAAACCAAAACCAGAACCGCAACCAGAACCAAGGTGCTCGAGGTCGCGCCTACAATCTCAACGCTAACCAGGCTCGTGACAACAACGAGGTGGTGAATGGTACGTTCCTCATTAATAACCACTATGCATCCATATTATTTGATTCGGGAGCTGATAAGTCATTTGTGTCACTAAAGTTTGAACCTTTACTTAACTTACCCCACACAAATCTAGAGGAACCTTTAGTGGTAGAGGTAGCTAACGGGAAGTCTATTTCGATCGACTCTATTATTCGTAACTGCTTGTTGAACCTCAACGATCATACCTTCTCTATCGATCTCATCCCCATGCATCTTGGAAGTTTTGATGTTATAGTAGGCATGGACTGGTTGTCAACTCATCGTGCCGAAATTCTGTGCTTCGAGAAAGTCATACGCATTCCTCTCGAATCTGGTGAGATTTTGAAGATCTATGGTGAGAAACCCTGTGGCGAGCTTAAGCTTATGTCTTGTACTACTGCCCAAAAGTACTTACGAAAGGGGTATACAGCCTTCTTAGCTAACGTGATAGAGAAGAAGGACAAAGGCAAAAGTATCCAAGACATTCCTATTATTCGAGACTTTCCTGAAGTCTTTCCAGAGGATTTACCTGGTTTGCCTCCTGCTCGACAAGTGGAATTTCGAATTGATCTTGTTCCTGGCGCTAATCCTGTCGCTAAAGCTCCTTATCGTCTTGCACCCTCTGAGATGCAAGAACTTGCCAGTCAATTACAGGAACTTTCTGATAAAGGGTTCATTCGCCCTAGTTCTTCTCCATGGGGAGCCCCTGTCTTGTTCGTTAAAAAGAAAGATGGTTCTCTTAGAATGTGTATTGACTACCGTGAACTCAACAAACTCACCATCAAGAATCGTTATCCACTTCCTAGGATTGACGATCTCTTCGATCAACTTCAAGGAGCAACCCACTTCTCGAAGATTGATCTCCGTTCTGGTTATCATCAGCTTAGAGTCCACGATGAAGATATTCCCAAGACAGCTTTTCGCACACGCTATGGTCACTATGAATTCATGGTTATGCCTTTTGGATTGACCAATGCTCCCGCAGTGTTTATGGATTTAATGAATCGGGTTTGTAGACCCTATCTCGACAAATTCGTGATCGTCTTCATCGATGATATTTTGATTTACTCTAAATCAAAATCCGATCACGAGCAACATCTTCACTCTATCTTGAATCTCCTAAAGAAAGAACAACTATATGCCAAGTTCTCAAAATGTGAATTTTGGCTTAAGGAAGTTCAATTTTTGGGGCATGTCATTGATATGAACGGGATTCATGTTGATCCCGCAAAGATCGAAGCTGTGAAAAATTGGAATGTTCCTCAAACTCCAACTGAAGTCCGTTCTTTCCTTGGTTTGGCTGGTTATTATCGTCGATTCATCGCCAATTTCTCCAAGATCGCTGTTCCTCTCACTACCTTAACTCACAAGGGTAAACCCAATGAGTGGGGACCTAAGCAAGAGGAAGCATTCGAAACTCTTAAGCTGAAACTTTGTGAAGCTCCGATCTTGTCTCTACCTGATGGTAATGATGATTTTGTGGTCTACTGTGATGCATCGAACCAGGGTCTTGGTTGTGTTCTCATGCAACGAGGAAAGGTTATTGCTTATGCGTCTCGACAACTCAAGACTCACGAAAAGAATTATACCTCCCATGATCTTGAATTGGGCGCTGTTGTCTTTGCACTCAAGATTTGGAGACATTATCTTTATGGGACCAAATGTGTGGTGTTCACGGACCACAAAAGTCTCCAACATGTCTTCGATCAAAAGAATCTTAACATGAGGCAACGACGTTGGGTTGAGTTACTTAACGACTATGATTGCGAAATTCGCTACCATCCTGGCAAGGCGAATGTTGTTGCTGACGCACTTAGTCGTAAAGAGCGTATCAAACTACAATGTGCGAGAGTTCGTACTGATCTTCAAGATCGCATTCTCCAGGCTCAACACACATCAGTCACCCAAGGTAACATGTACGATGAAATGTCTTGTGGTGCTGAAACTCAACTTGAAATCAAACCCGATGGTCTCCTTTATTTCCTTAATCGACTGTGGATTCCCGACCGTGATGATCTTCGTACTTTTCTCATGAACGAGGCTCATAAGTCTCGTTATTCTATTCATCCTGGAGCTGACAAGATGTACCAAGATCTTCGTTATTCTTATTGGTGGCCTGGTATGAAGAAAGACATTGCTCTTTTCGTTGCAAAATGTCTCACTTGTTCCAAGGTCAAGGCTGAACATCAACGACCATCTGGTATGCTTGAACAACCAGAGATTCCTGTCTGGAAATGGGAGAGCATAGCTATGGATTTCATCACCAAACTCCCTCGTACACCCAAAGGTTTTGACAGTATTTGGGTAATCGTCGATCGTTTGACCAAGTCAGCTCACTTCCTACCTATTCGTGAGAAGTATTCTGTGGAAAGGTTGGCAAAGATGTACGTAAGTGAAATCGTATGTCGTCACGGTATACCTTTGGACATTATTTCTGATCGCGATGGTCGTTTCACCTCTCACTTTTGGGAGTCTCTACAAGATGCTTTGGGTACCAAGTTGAACCTGAGCACTGCTTATCACCCTCAAACTGATGGTCAGACTGAACGAACCATTCAGACACTTGAGGATATGCTCAGGGCATGTATCATCGATTTTGGTGGCGCATGGGATTCTCATCTTCCTTTGGTTGAGTTTTCATACAACAACAGTTATCACGCCAGCATTAACATGGCTCCTTTCGAGGCACTCTATGGTCGGAAATGTCGTTCACCTGTCTGTTGGACTGAGGTTGGTGAAGCTCGTATTACTGGACCCGAACTAATCCAGGAAACCACAGACAAAATTCAACTCATCCAGGATAATCTTCTCAAGGCTAGAAGTCGCCAGAAGAGTTATGCTGATAGACGTCGTAAACCCTTGGAATTTCAAGTTGGGGACCTTGTACTACTTAAGGTATCCCCTTGGAAAGGAGTAATTCGTTTCGGTAGAAAGGGAAAGCTAGCTCCTCGATACGTAGGCCCCTTCAAAATTCTTGACAGAGTTGGAAAAGTGGCTTACAAACTTGAACTTCCACCTGAGCTATGCAATGTTCACCCGACCTTCCATGTTTCGAATCTCAAGAAATGCTTAGCGGATGAGAACCTTCATGTTCCTCTTGAGGATGTGCAAATTGATGAAAGCCTGCACATTATTGAGAAACCCGTCGAGATTGTTGATACTGGAGTCAAGAAACTCAAGCGCAGTCGTATTCCGATCGTTAAGGTTCGTTGGGAATCTAAACGAGGCCCAGAGTTCACTTGGGAACGTAAAGACCAGATGAAGTCGAAGTATCCACATCTTTTTCCACCAGACTCTCCAACTCCAACTTCGGGACGAAGTTCCTAAAAGTAGGGGAGACTGTAACATTTCGTAATTATACTTGTACGTTACACGACTATTATTAATAAAACGTCAAGTTCTACCTATATTATTCGCATTAATTATTTTTGTCGCATAATTGGAACCCTAATACCTTATATATATATATTATATATGTGGAAGTGTGTTAAATATAAAAAAAAATAAACTGCTTGGGCCGGGAATCGAACCCGCGCCCAAGCCGGCCCAAACCAAACACAACCATTAACCAGCTGGGCTAGCCATCAACCTTGGATAAACCCGGACGCGTTTTAAATTTATACTTGATTTTTAAACCTGCACAATTGACTAAGGAAAGTCAACTGTGACGCGTATGCTTAATCAATCACAATTAACTTGTGATTGATCCAAATATGGCAACAATACCTGTTTATCGGCCTTGTCTGACCTGTATACACGACAATTATCGATCAATCGTTGCCCAATTTCAAACCTATACGCGTATGGACTTTAATGTCTAGTCAAACTTGCCAATTAATCCAACCATCGATCCCCTATATAAATTGGCCTTCTGCGAAGCTTTACAACTCGCTCATACACTCTTCTCAACCCTCAATTTTCTTTGAATCACTCTGTGCATCATTTTTCGATCACCGTTTGACTTTTATCATTGACCGGGCAATCAAACACGAATCAACACTGTAAGTGTAATGTTTTATGTGGGTTTTGATCACCGGCGTTCACACATCAAAAGCCCTAACATCAATTGAGCCAATGATGTGTGAATCGTATTATTGCAGAAACTAGGGTTCGTGCATATTGATTTGGGGATAAACTGAGTTTGACATCGCGTACTTAATTATTTTTAAACGGAGTTAATCACAATTATTGGCCTAGGCCAAGTGGTTGTGACTAAGGTTTATAACCCCAGCCACCCGGGTTCGAGTCCCGGCTGTGGCCTTCTTTTCCTTTCTTTTTCATTTTTAAACAACAAACTAAATAATATATATATTATACATTTAAATCTTATAAATTCGTTTTTAATATTAAAACTTTTTTTATAAATTCTAAAAAAAATTATATTTATCAAATCTGAGGTAAAAGGATTATTTACAATTTTTAGTTTTCTGAAATTAATTGATTTAATATTTATAATAATTAAATCAATTTTATACTATTATATTTATAAAAATCCATTAAAATATCAAAACAATTTTATTAATTTCTACAAAAATTATCCTATGTTTGTACAATGTTAAACTTTACTGAAATGATTTTTAATTCAGAAAAATCATTTATTTTATATTTTTAATCAATTTTTGTTAGATTTAATCATAATTAAATCATAATAAATTCAATTTTTATTATTTTTGCACCAAAATTTTATACAATTTATTTTTAAATATTTAGAACAGAAATATGATTTTTAAAATAATAATTCTTTAACTTTAGTATTTTTGAATATTAAAGTTAAATTTTGGCAAATTTGTAATAAATAGATTTAAAAATCTATTTTAAAAGAAATAATTTTATAAAAATTATTTTTATACTTCAAACACATTATTGTGAGCATTCTAAATTCAAATTTTATAAAAAGACTTTCTTTTATTTAATTATCAAATTTCCCTTTATTTAATTAACATTTTACTTTAAATTCAACAATTGGATATCCCCAAATCGAAACCCTAGGATACACTTATAAACTAATTAGACTTAGACTTATTTATTACCTTATTATAGGGTGATATTTGGCATTATTTGGGCAACACTATTATTTCATCTTTTCAAGAAGTATAACATTTGCTAAGGTGAGTTTTACATAGCCCCTTTTTATTTATCACCATTTTTGGGGTGAAACATGTTATAACATCATTTATGCAATTCAATCATCAATGTGTCTATGTGTTTTCTATGTTGCATTATGTCTTGAGCATGATTAGAGTAAGCACCATTCTAGCATAATCATTAACTCCGTACAAGCCGACGGTATACATTGATAGATCTATTGGACTGACAATCCCACCCGGATACGTGCCTCCTACAAAGGTAGCGTGGGTGTTTGTTATCGCATAACATATTCAAGTGAACCATGAGCGTATGGGATGTATCATATTATAACAGTCACCAGGGTTGGTTATGCACTCGATTTATTTCTAGTATGTTCTCACATATGGACTAGATTGACATGACACATGAATTGCACAACATTTTTATTCAATTATCAAAAACCTATGTAATTCTCACCAACTTTTGTTGACCCAAAAATATTTTCAAAATTAACATGTTTCAGGTAACAATGAAGCTGAGGCTTGAGTATGCTTGAGGATTTAACATGAAGCTTTTGATTGAAGCTATTAGAAGTTGTTGCTTTATTTTGATATCATGTATTTGAATTTCTAGACAATCACTTTATGTTGGATATTTATGTTATGAATAAATTAGTTAAAATTTAAATTATACCATGTGCTACTGAAACAATCATCAATACGTGGCACCCCGATGTTTCCGCCATCGGTTGGGGTGTTACAGATTGGTATCAGAGCCTTGGTTATAGGGAATTAGGTTATTAGAAAATAATCTAGACTATAACCTTAGGGACTTAAACAGTACTTGCTTCTCTTACTTGTAACCCTAATTGCTTCCCTAATCCTATCCTTATCCTATACCTTATATAACCCTAAACCTACATGTGACTACTCTTATTCGTCTGCTGCAATCCTGATCCACCATTAGATTAATAGGACAAAATCCTCAGGTTTAACCTGAACCCCCTTGAGATCTCGTCGAAGTTCTAGATTTTAATAACGAACACGTGCAATCTGGAAGGGTGAACGCCTGTATTCTGAGTCTTCTGTCTAGGCTGGCATTGCGCATATATCCCAATCAGACGAGGGACCCGGATGCCTACCTGGGAATTCTCGGGATGAGTGTTCACTTATAGGCTAAAGCATGTCTTCATATGTTATTAGAATTTAGAATCTTTGATAAGTCAACGTTTTCGTTTATTCGTTTTAACTAATGAATAAATGATTACATTCCTTATATAATCTCATTCATTTCATTGTGTCTATTACAGATCATGCCTCCACGTCGCAGCACTCGAAACAGCAATGGTGAGAACCACGAAGAAGGTGGTGACAACCATAACCATGACCAAGTTCCTAACCACAACAACAATGGTATCGATGCTCAACTGGCTGCGATCATTTCTCAACAAATGGCGCAGCAAATCGCAGAGGCTGAATATAGAGGTGTTGCAAATACTGCTGCCGAGACAAGCTGGTTTCGTAATCTTCTTTTATAACTCCACATTCCGACTCGAGAAGCCTCCATCATTTTCTGTGACAACACATCTGCTGTTTTCTTTTATAACAACCCGGTTCAACACCAACGAACTAAACTTGTCGAGATTGGCATCCATTTTGTCAGGGATATAGTTCGTATTGGTGATATTCGGGTCCTACACATTACGTCGGATTATCAATATGCCTACATCTTCACAAAAGGTCTCCCCCATCAACTGTTCAATCACTTCAAGTTCAGTCTGCGCGTTCGATAGTCTACCGCTGCGATTAAGGGAGGCTATTAGCCGAAATATACTCTGCCATTATTATTTGATTTATGTTTGTATTTAATATTATTTAATTCAGTTTGTCTGTAATATCCTCTTTAGTATCTTAGGAAATCCCTTTGATTATGCTTAGGGCGGTTGTACTCTTTCTTGTATAAAATCCCTGTACAGTTATGAATAAAGAATCAAGAAAGTCATTTGATTTCGGTCCCAACTTTCACTTTGGCCATTAGCACTATCAACTAGCAACTTAGTTTGTTTCATCACCCCCAAACTAACGGAGGTCTAACCTAGTTAGTTTACGTGACAAAAATGTAAAAACCTAAGGTTTAACGACATGTTATTGTGTGTTTTATTGCTTCAAGAATTTCCTTGGACACGTTGCATGCCGTGATGACTTTTTCAAGTATAAGGGGGGAGATTTACTACCCGTAAGGTTTTTTCATTTCACTGATTTTCACCAATCCTACACTGCCATATCATTTCACTGATTCACTTGACTGAAACACTATTTTAGAGGCTTCACTCCACTGATTTGTTTATTTATTTTTTATTTAAATTTAAATAAATAATATATATTTAAACTTTTTTTTATATAAATAGGAATATACTGGTCACCTTCCTCACAACCAAAAGTCCAAAACTCAAATAAAAAACATAAAATGGGAACAAAAGCACACCCTCATTGACCTCGACATCGCCAGAGACAACTCCGACCACCCCAACCAATCCACCTCAACTACTCCACCTCCGCCTTCAAGCTAGTCAGCTTCAAAAACTTCATCAGTAACAACCCCATGTCCGACAAATTCTCCGTTAAATCGTTCCACCACATCGAGTTCTGGTGCTCCGACAAATTCTCCGTCAAAAATCGTTCCACCACATTAGTTACAAAAACAAGAACAAGGTCCAGAAAAAGGTCGATCATGCTGTCGGTGGTATAGAAAGAAGTAATATTTTATTCAAATTCACAGGTTCACATCCGTTAGATAGAACCAGGATTTGGTCCACGGGACCCCTACCAGCATCGGTGGAGGTGGTGTTACCGTGCAGATAGTGGGGTACCCGTGACCAAATCTGGTGGCGCCCCGTCCCCCTAATATCCTTTTAGAAGAGCTGTAATCTTGCAAATGACTTTGTTACAAACCTAGTGGGATTCCCCGTTTTACGTGGCGGGAATTGATCGGTATCAGCTCAGCTTGTTATCATACTGGTATGATACCAACATTTGGTGTAACAATCTAAATTCGGTGTAGCAATCTAAAGAAAAAAACATTAAAATAAAAGCATAATATGCATAAAAAGATATTGACACGTATATTACATCAATGAAGAACCATAAATGTCAATACATTTAACGATGTTGTTGATTGGTATCGGTTCGTTTTGGAGGCGGGCCGATTTATAATTAAATCTAAACGAAAACATACGCACAACAGTAAAAGTAAGTTTAACAAAAAACAAACAAAAATTATAAAAATTATGAAAACGTATACACAACAATACTACTAGTAAGAAAAGTATTAAAAATCTAAAATTAACATAGGTGTTTGTGAAAATGTGGTTTAGCTTGTTGCCTGTTTGTTTGTCATTATACCATAATAGGTGTTTAAGAGCTGTTAAAATTATAAAAAAAAAGCATCGTATCTTATTGCCCATTTACTTGTCATTCTACTAATAGGTTTTTAAAAAGATGTTAAAATTATGAATAAAAAGGGCCTCGTAACCCATATTTATATATCTATCTATATATATAAAAGAAAACGTATATGCTGACGTGACGTGGAATGGAGGCCTCAACCTTCCCTTGAGAGTGCCACGTGGCATCATAATGGAGAGTTTTTAGTGTTTTTGAATTGTTTCTTTTTTTAATTAAATTGAGTTATTTTAGGAAAAAAGAATTTAAAAATAAATTTAAAATTTTCTCTCTCATATTTCCTCACATAATTTTTAAACGTTTATATCTTTTATATACGAGATTTTTTAAAGAAAAAAATTACACCAAATTAACGAGCGTTTTATTATCATTTCAACGAGTACCATAGTGTTATATAAAAAACGGAGAAAAAATCGACTATTTTTTGTGGGGTTTCGTTTATACAGGAAAAAAACACACAAAGTGTTCATGTTATCACGTAAAATTAGATTTTGTGGGGAATATGAGTTATTACTGATTAGAATACTATGAACATGCAATGATTGAGAGATTTTATGGTTAGTTAACTTGAGCCATTTGCAATAGGTTATCACGTAAAATTAGATTTTTAAACCCCGGGGCCCTCCCGGGGTAATCAGCTAGTATTAAATGAAGTAAAATCCATAATAAGATACACAAATAAAAACACACAATTAATCGAAGAAATGGATTTTGAGCAGGACAAGTGTAGTAACTCTGAATTACTACTCATTACCCAATTTAAAATGTTTAGAGCAGTCGGAGTGGTAGTGTGAAAAGGGGCGGGAAGGGCATGAGGGGGGGGGGGGGGGGGGGGACACCGCCGCCAAGGGGGCTTGAAGAGGGGCATGAAGGCATTGGCGTGGAGATTCTGCGGGGCGTGGGGCATTTTGGTGGGGTGATGTGTCACCTTTTGATTGGTCAGGGTTTTTTTTTTTTTTTTTTTTTTTTTTAACTTTAACACAATATAATATTATTTCCTTCTCCCCCTCTTTCCCCCCTTCCACTCCCCACAATTCCCCCCCCTTCCCACAGGGGTCCCACAAGTGCCACATGGCGCTTCATCTCCCTCTTTCCCCTCACCACTCCGAGTAGACTTAGTATAAGAATAGAGTAAATATTTTACATAATTAAAGGGACACTATGATAGTTATAGTCTTGGTAGTAGTCTGTTTTGGTATTTTCTTAAGCCTTAAGAAAAAACTTTGTATGCCTATTGTGCTTTTTTTAATAGATAGCTTTGTTAAGTTTCTTAAAAAATAATGTTTTCAAAAAGATTAAGGCTTAAAAAACAGTCATCTTTTACTTTACAAATAATAGGTGTATAATTAAAGAGTAATGGATTTAAATAATCCCAACTATTAACTATTGACTATTGGCCAATAACAGTTCCAACTATGAAAATAACCACTAGCGGTCCCAACTTTCAGACACTTTGCTTTCAATGGACCCCCGTTAACTCACACTAACGTCGTTACCTGAAACTCACAATTGTAGACGGACTACCGTATTTCCTTTTGTTCCGGTAGCTGAAACACTTGATGTTCCGATTCCTTAACGAGCGAGTCAAGTAGAATCAAGCTAACTTCAACTTGAGCTTAGGCTTAAAGTTAAAAGAGTAAATTTAGTTTGACTTTTTTATTTGCAAAATATTCTAGTCGCACTTCCCATCTTCAATTGCCAATAATGGATTATTTTAGAGAGAATGGCACTTTTCTAACGCACATAATCTTTTCTCCATTCTTAAATGTTTTCCTCCGGTTTAAAAATAAACTTCTCCAAAGGTAGATTACTTGATGGTGAAAATCGGTTGAAAAGACAAAAACGGTTATTAAAGCCCTAGGATCACTACTAGAAAACAAACTTTTACCGACAATAATTTAAGTCACGGTAGATTTGTTCTTTAATCTACTGGATATAAGATTTTTACTGATAAATAATTTATCGATCGTGAAAATAAGTCAAAAGCTGTTATTAAAGACTGAGATACACTACTAGAAAACAAGCTTTTACCGCTAATAGTTCACTTACATGATTCACTATTAGAAAACAGATTTTTACTGAAGAATAATTTATCAGTCAAAGAATACATTTATAATCAATAGCATAAACTACCAGAAAATAGTCTTGTACCAACACATATTTCATCGATGGAAGAATCCTTCAGCATATCAAGCTTCCTAACTTCCTTATATTAATCTTGGGCTTTATTATATGGACCTAAGTACGGACCAAAATATTCAAAGCTTGCCTTGTGTTTGGGCCTACATTCGACAAGTTCTTGAATTGAACGATCTTCGTGGGTCATGGTTGAATTAAGTCGTCTAACCGACATGTTGCATTTATTGTCATGAAATTATATGAAGTTTAAATTATTTCTATCTATATCTATCGCCAATGATCTACGATTCAGCTGGTTTGAAGTAGGGTGGGTTTTCCCTTAAGTGTTCTCATCCTGGGGGTATGTCACAGATTCGATCCATGCACACCACAAAAAAATTCCTCATGATGGTTTGATCTTAGGCAAGGAGGATACCGATGTGTGGGTAGGGATCAAACTTGAGACCGCTAGGTTAGGGTTGTACAAGGATTTCCGGTGAACTAAGCCTTTCAAAAAAAATATATATATCTATCTATTATAATAATTGAAAGTAATAAATCCCACATGACATTTAAAGAGGGTATTCTCCTACTTAAGTGTGCCATGTGGCAATGACATGTCATTAATGATATAAAATTAAAGCTAAAAATGATATGCCATGTGACATTAAGGGTCTGTTTAGTAGCCTCTTAATGAGCCTCTGAACCATTCAGTTCTGAATGGTTCATCATTCAGACTGTTTGTTTCAACTTAGAAAAAAACTCTAAATGGAATGGTTAAGAGCTGAACCATTCAGACTTGGTGCATAGCTGAATCATTCATCACTTAATTATTCAGAGCCTCTTAATCATTCAGATCTCTTAATGATTCAACATTTAATCAATCAAACAACCCTAAGTGATTTTAGAAAAACAAAAATTAAAAACGAAATTGATTTTTTTTTCTCATGTTTCCTCCCACAATTTTTAAACGTTAATATCTTCTACATACGAGATTTTTTAAAGAAAAAAATTACACCAAATTAACGACCGTTTTGTTATCTTTCCAACGAGTACCATGGTGCTATATAAAAAACGGAGAAAAAAAAAGACTATTTTTTGTGCGGTTTTGTTCATACAGGAAAAAAAACACAAAGTGTTCAGGTAATTCATTAATCATGTATAGGCAAATCACTAATTATGTCCAAACCAGTAAATATGAATTCTATTTTCAAGAGGTGTTAGCATTGGAGTTGTACATTGTTTTAGGTTAGGTATTAATATTAGAGTTGTGACACCCGGCAAACTCAAGTTAGTAACATTGATCAAACTAGTAAGTCTACCTTAGCGAGTCATGCATGTTATATACTTAACTGGGTCAGTTGAGTCATTATGATGGTTCGGAGAATCATCGGGAGTCGTTACAATGATCCACGGGATCATTGGGAGTCGGTCCATAACCATGTCTACAAAGGTTGGTGATTCGTGGAATCGCCGAGTTTAATGCACACACGCAAGTCTCGAGTCCCGGGAATTGGTGAACGAATGTGAACGTGTTATTTATCATGCTTTATATGCTTATAATCATTATATGACTTGTCGGTATGTGAATACGTGCTTATATATGTTAAAATAGTGTTTAACGCGCCAAAAACCCGAAAATATATGCTGCATGTGAGTAGGAGGCTGGGGCGATTACAAACTGGCGATTAGGCTCTAATCGCATGTTTGTATAGGCGATTAGAGGCTCTAATCGCCTGTTGCAGACCCTACTCGCATGATATGGCTTGGACGATTAGGAACACCTATAAATACAACCCTTGACTTGTAAAAGACCATTTGTGCAACCCTAACTGGTCCCAAGCCTCCCTCACACCATAATACACTTCTGGAACTCGTTTTTGCTCCAAAACCCATCACCCCTAAGCTTACACTCCTTCTTTAGCAAGATTCGCGGTGTGTTATCTACCCTAAGCCTTTGTAATATTGATATTTTGGTTCCCAAAGGTCCAGACCTAGTTTTATCAAGTTTGTGTCTTTGAAAACCTTTGAAATGAGTTTCTAAAACAAGTCTAAACCTTTATACTTGCTCTATGTGAAGTATTCATGCAAGAAACGGTTTTTAATGGTCAAAACGTGAATGTTTCCATGTAATTGATGTACTTCTGATGTGTAGGAGTTGTTAGGATGTTTTCCTTAGGATTTGAGCAATTACTATAGTGTTTTGGTGATAATATGTATTTTGACCCGTTTGAGTGATTCTTGAAGATTTAGGGTGTTATGATATGATTTGATGATTGTTTGATGTTAGGATTCACACTAGAAGGGTATTATAACAGAGGAATGATGATTTGCAAGGTTGTAGGTGATGAAATCTGATTCTTTGCCATTTAAGGAAAGATATGCATGTTTAATGAAACCTAGTACTATGCCATTTTTGGAAATAAATGCAAATTAGGTGTTAGACCAGTGATAAATTGGGGGTATTTATTTGGAATGGGTTGTTAATGATTTGGGTTTGATGTTGGGTGTTTTTACATGTTTCGCATCTAATTTGGAAGGTTAAACGCGCGAAAAACCAACACATAACTGCAGGGGACGAGTAGGAGCTCTACTCGCCTGTCAAACTAGCGAGTAGCCCTACTCGCATGTACAAACAGGTGAGTAGGCACCTAATCGCCTGCTTGACCACCCTACTCACCAGTTGACATTTCCTAATTGCATGTTTGATTCCTAATCGTGTGTTCTGCTGTGGTAAGTGTATTTTGACATCCCGAAACATGATTTGACACCTAGGAACATGATAAAAACCCCGTGGCATGTCTAATAACTTGGTAACACGTGTTCGGACTTGTTTGTGCTATATATGACTCGTATGATAGATGAAGTGAACATGGATACGTGTTAAGTGTATAGTTGCGTGTGATTGCTTAATTTCTCGTTCTTGATAACACATGGGATGTCGGGTCACCAATGGGATGTCGGGTCTTGTATTGTGTGGTCGGTTTAACGGTCAAAGGTGTTTTCAAACGTACATGGTTATGGTCTGGACATTCGGGGACTAGTTAACCTACGGGTTATTAGTTTGGGTACTTATATACGTCTCATGATAGGTTTCCGCTATTTGGGGCTATCATAGCCTTTTGATTTAATTGTTTTCAAGTTACGCAACCTAAGGTGAGTGTCACAGCCCCGCTTTTGCTGTTTTGCTTTCGGGGGAGAAACATGCTACATACTTACATTCTAAAGGTCATGTTATACTATGGTTATGGATATTTACTATACGGGCGTTTCATCAGGGAGTCCCAGGGGAAAGCCATGAGTATGTGGGTACACATATCGGGGAAATATGGATAGATCTATTGGGATGGGCAAACCCCACACGTCGGTTGGAGGCCGGCGGGTGCATATTGTCTCTACTTCTAGAGTCACCGTTGATGACGGTGGCTCTTGTATCTGGGAAAAACAAGAGTTACATGTCAGTAATGGTTTCCCACTCGTAGTAGTAAAAATACTTTTATAAAACCTGTGAACTCACCAGCATTATATGTTGACATTTTTGGAATGGTTTCTCAGGTCGCTAAGGTAGCAGTTAATGAACTAGGCGCACGGAGTCTTGCATGGCGTCTAGAGTTCTAGTGCACGTTAAATAATGTTTTCAAACTATGTTATGTCTTTTGGTTGAAAATAAGAAATGCTTCCGCTGTTGGTTTATGGTTCAAAACTTAATGTTTTGGTTTTCATCTTTTACATTAAGTGTTTGTTTATTGTGATCGTTGACTTGGATCCTGGTATGTCACGCGCCTCGCGGTAAAACTCCGCAAATGGAATTTGAAGGTGTGACAGATTGGTATCCGAGCCAACGGTTATAGTAAACTAGGACTGTATGTAGAGTCTAGTCTATAGCCGAGACATACACACTAGACGGTCACATATGGTCGAGTCTTAACATATGGGTAACATATTGAATTCATCGGGGTGTCGGTGTCATCATCTTTTATGCTGCATCAACTGTTTACTCTTCTATCGTTCTATTCCTTAACTTATCCTTTTCGTGATTCGACGACGAGCAACATATTATTGAACTTTCTTGGCGATGGTGTACATTGGGGTAGCTTCGGCATATCCTTGAGATCTGTCCAGGATTCAGACATCTCCCTTCTATGCCCCAATAAACACGCTCGTCCTTACACACACTATCTTACACTTATACTTGTAGTAATACACTTTTGGGTACTAGTATTCGGTTACTTGAATTTCAAGCTGAAAGTACATTTGGAGGGTCATATAGAACAGTTTATCATGCCGGGTGCACACGAGATCATAAACTGGAATGCATGAAAGTCCTAGTGGACTTTGTGTTTGGACGGATGGATCCGAATTAGACCTGGATCAATTTTTTGTGATTCCTAGTGGGTTACACCACGGGGTGAACCTAAATCTTTTGTTCAAAATTTTGGCAGAAGATGTCAGGAGCTCGTGGCGGTCGCAGGGGTGGTCGTGCTGGCAGCCGTGGTGGTGGTGGCGGTCGCGGTAATATTAACATGACCCAGGAGGAATTGAACAACCTGTTGTAGCAGCAGGTGAATGTGGCCTTGGCTGCATTCCAAGCTGCACATAATGCTATGGGTGGTAAGTTGATTGCGCAACTCTACCTCATTCTTGGGTACTGTATCTTTCTCTTTGTTGTTTATCTGTGTGTTTTGTCCCAGGTGGTGCTGTTAATCCACCCCCACCTCAGTGCTCCTACAAAAAGTTTATGGACTGTAAGCCCCACAATTTCGGTGGGACTGAAGGGGCGGTGGGACTGCTCCGGTGGTTGGAAAAGGTTGAATATGTATTCTCTATGTGCAATTGCCCGGCGGGTGACCGCGTAAAGTATGCTTCAACGACCCTTGAAGGTCCTGCACTGACTTGGTGGAACTCCACCACCCAGACCTTGGGTATTGGGGAAGCCCACCTTATGCCTTGGGCAGAATTTGTGCAGCGTTTGAAAAGCGGATACTGTCTGAGGGACGAAATTCAGAAGCTCGAGCACGAGGTCTGGAATCACAAAATGGTGGGGGTCTGAAATTGAGGAGTACACAGCTAGGAATAATAAGCTGGCGGTGTTGTGCCCGGATTTGCACACGCCGGAGTACAGAAGAATCGAGCATTATATTTCTGGGTTGGTAGCGGAGGTTCCAGGGTTGGTGGCTGCGGGTAATCTTACTGTGTATTCTTAGGTTGTTCGGTCGGCTCACAGGCTGACAAATATGAAGGTGGCAGAAGGAGTCTTGCCTCCCCGATGCACTACTGTGAAGGCTCCGGAAAACAACAAGAGAAAGTGGGAAGGCGTGGGGAAGGGCGCGAGTTCAGCTCAGTCTCAGCCGGTGAAGAAGTCTGATGTTGGAGGATCGTCGTCTGAACAGATACCGGGGGTTTATTTTGGGAAACTGCCGAAGTGTAATCGGTGTGGGTTTCATCATACCGGTCCTTGTGATAAGAACCGTTGTCTCCGGTGCCATAAGGTCATTCTCTAGGGTAGTCACAATCAGCCTACTACACATGTTCCCACTCCTCAAGCTCCCACTCCTCGGGAGAACCAGGGAAAGCAGGGGTGCTATAATTGTGGTGAACTTGGACACTTTAAACGTGATTGCCCCAAGTTGAATCAGGGCGAAGCTGGGAAGAACGGGTCGGGTAACGGGAATAACGGGGACGGAGGCAGGAATGCTCGTGCCTTCGTGATTGGTTCGGGCGAGGCCCAGCGGGATCCTGACACTGTTACCGGTACGTTTCTCCTTGATAATCTCTATGATTCGGTTTTATTTGATTCTGGTGCCGATAAGAGTTTTATATCTCTTGGGTTTAGTCAATTGCTGGATAGGGTACCTACACCTTTAGAGGCTAAGTACTTGATAGAATTGGCTGATGGTAAGAAAGTCGAAGCGACGCATACCCTTAGGGAGTGTCGCCTTGAATTCTTGGGTTTGTCTTTCCCTATTGACCTTATGCCGGTGTCCTTGGGTAGTTTTGATGTCGTTTTGGGTATGGATTGGTTATCCTTGTATCGTGCTGAGATCGTCTGTTTTGATAAAGTCATTCGACTCCCTCTCCCGGATAGAGAAATTCTTTTGGTGCATGGTGAGAAGAGCGGTGTCCCTTTGATTATCATTTCGTGTATGAAAGCCTATAGGTATTTTTGAAAAGGGTATTCTGCCATTTTGGCTCTTGTTTCGGTTTTGTCGGGGGAAGAAAAGAAGATTGAAGATATCCCTGTTGTCTGTGATTTTCTCGATGTATTTCCTGAAGATCTACATCGCCTTCCGCCTTATCGTCAAGTCGAGTTCGGTATTGAACTTGCACCGGGTGCAACCCCTATTTCCCGAGCCACATATTTTCTTGCACCTCCCGAGATGCAAGAGTTGTCCAACCAGTTACAAGAGTTATTAGAGAAGGGTTTCATTCGACCTAGTTCATCCCTGTGGGGAGACCCTATCCTCTTTGTCAAGAAGAAAGACAGAAACCTACGTATGTGCATCGACTACCGTGAATTGAACAAGGTTACCATCAAGAATCGCTATCCTCTTCGTCGTATCGATGACTTATTTGATCAGCTTCAGGGTTCTAGTTTCTATTCGAAGATTGACTTGAGATCGGGGTACCATCAGTTGAGGGTCCAAGAAGCCGATATTCCGAAGACCACTTTTCGAACTCGTTATGGCCATTTTGAATTCTTGGTCATGCCTTTTGGTCTCATCAATGCGCCCACAGTATTCATGGATTTGATGAACCGTGTTTGTAAGCGCTATCTTGATAAATTCGTGATTGTCTTCATTGATGATATTCTGGTCTATTCCAAGAACAAAGTGGACAATCGGGAGCACTTGCGTCTTGTCTTGGAATTCTTGAGACAGGAACAGTTGTATGCTAAGTTCTCGAAGTGTAACTTCTGGTTACGCAAAGTCCAATTCCTTGGTCATGTGGTTAATGAAAAAGGAATTCATGTTGATCCAGCCAAGATAGAAGCTATAAAAGACTGGGGAGCACCAAAGACGCCATCTGAGGTGCGACAATTCCTGCGTCTTGCAGGTTACTATCGTCGTTTTATCGAGGGATTTTCGAAGATCGCTCAACCCCTCACCTCGCTTACCCAGAAGGACAAGAAGTTCGCTTGGGGTGATTCGCAAGAGTCAGCCTTACAGATGCTAAAGGCTAAGCTATGTTCTGCTCCTATTCTATTCTTTCCTGAGGGCACGAACGATTTCGTGGTTTATTGTGATGCTTCTATTCGGGGTCTCGGTTGTGTGTTACTGCAACGCGAGAAGGTCATTGCTTATGCTTCTCGTCAGCTTAAGGTTCATGAGAAAAACTACACCACCCACGATCTAGAATTGGGTGCTGTTGTCTTTGCTTTGAAGATCTGGAGGCATTACTTGTACGGTACCAAGTGCACCATTTATACCGATAACAAGATCCTCCAGCACATCTTTGATCAAAAGGAGTTGAACATGCGACAGCATCGCTGGGTCGAGCTTCTTAATGATTACGAGTGTGCTATAAAATTCCATCCTGTCAAGGCGAATGTTGTGGCAGACGCTTTGAGTAGGAAGGAATCCGCTAAGCTTCGTCGTGTTCGGGATCTGTAGCTCACCATCCATTCTAGTTTTCCTGACCAAATCCGTTCTGCACAGCAAGAAGCCTTGAAGGAGGAAAATCTTAAAGCTAAAACCATGCACGGTGCCGATAGGCACCTTGAACTCATGTCTGATGGCCTGCATTATTTTGCTGAACGTGTTTGGGTTCCTTTATTCGGAGGTTTGCGGGAGCTCGTTCTTGATGAAGCTCACAAATCTCGGTATTCTATTCACCCTGGCTCCGATAAGACGTATCAAGACTTAAAGATACTTTATTGGTGGCCGAATATGAAGGCGGATGTAGCTTCGTATGTAAGCAAGTGTTTAACCCGTTCTAAGGTCAAGGTTGAATACCAAAAGCCATCCGGCCTTTTACAACAGCCTGAAATTCCTGAATGGAAGTGGGAACGAATCACGATGGACTTTGTGACCAAACTCCTGAGGTCGCCCAGTGGTTGTGACATGATTAGGGTGATCGTCGATAGGTTGAAAAAGTCTATGCACTTCCTCGCTATCAAGGAGACTGATGGCCTTGAGCGGTTGGCTCGTTTATACCTTAAGGAAGTGGTTTCTCGGCACGGGGTGGCTGTTTCTATTATCTCTGATCGTGATCCTCGGTTCGCCTCAAATTTCTGGAAAATCCTTGCATAAGGCTTTGGGTACTCAGTTAGATATGAGCACAACCTATCATCCGCAAACTGACGGTCAAAGTGAGCGGACGATTCAAACGCTAGAAGACATGCTTCGGGCATGTGTGATCGATTTTGGCAAGGGTTGGGAGAGTCATCTACCGTTGGTGGAATTTTCTTACAACAATAGCTACCACTCTAGCATCAAGGCGGCTCCGTTCGAGGCTCTTTACGGACGGAAATGCCGGTCCCCACTTTGTTGGGCTGAGGTGGGTGAGAGTCAACTCACCAGCCCGGAACTTGTGTTTGAGACTTCCGAAAAGATCGTACAAATTCGTAACCGCATGGCAGCAGCTCGGGATCGTCAAAAGAGCTATGCCGATTGTCATTGCAAACCTTTGGAATTCCAGGTTGGCGACAGGGTTCTATTGAAAGTATCTCCATGGAAGGGCGTTATACGTTTCGGGAAGCGTGGCAAATTGAATCCTCGGTATGTGGGACCGTTCGCAATTCTGGAACGGATTGGACCGGTGGCATACAAGCTTGATCTGCCAGTTGAGCTCAGTAATGTTCATAATGTCTTCCACGTTTCTAACCTCAAGAAGTGTCTAGCGGATGAATCTTTGGTTGTTCCTCTCAAAGAGATCAAGGTGGATGATCGTCTGCGTATCGTGGAGGAGCCAGTTGAAATTCTTGATTATAAGATTCGTAGCCTTCGTCGGAGTAAAATCCGCATTGTTAAAGTTCGTTGGAATTCAAATTGTGGACCGGAGTTCACATGGGAACGGGAGGATCAGATGAAAGCTAAGTATCCTCATTTATTTCCTAAGCGTGCATTCGAATCAAGACATGTCTCTGCTGAAGCTGAATGAATCTCGGGTCGAGATTCCTTTCAACAGGGAGATGATGTAGCAACTGGAAAATTTTTCTTTTCTTTCGTCTCTTCCTTTTTGGCCTTGGGCAATTTTCGGGACGAAAGTTCTTTCAACAGGGGGATGATGTGACACCCGTCAAACTCAGGTTAGTAACGTTGATCAAACTAGTAAGTCTACCTTAGCGAGTCATGCATGTTGACGTGTGCGAATATACACATAATTTTACAATGAAATAACACACGTTTTGCTTTAATATTTATAAAAATGGTTTAGACTTTAATATTAAAACACACACAATAGGGCAAGTGTATCCTGTCATATATGTAGTAATGTGTAGATAAGAACCAGATATCGATCCATGGACGCGCACGGAGCAATGGTACTAAAACTCTATCCCCGATTTACCAGTAAGAAAAGATAGTGAAAGTTTGTTGTTTTTAACTAAATTAATTCTAAAATATCTAAATAACATATGTAAGACTCCAAATACAAAATATAACTATATGACCTATAATATATCAACCCAAGCATGTCATCTACAAATCATATAAAACAAAGGCGTGTGATCAACATTCCCATTCTCCGACAGTTAGTGTCCCTTTCGGGCATCCTAACATGACAGCTATACAAAAAGCTAACACGAGTACACACGTTAATCACTTCAAGTCGTTTATTAGCGAGCAGCTGATATGATCTCACGCGGATCTTCTAAAGATAAGTTAGTCATCTGTTAAGAGTTTTCTAACCTCACTAATTCAGGAAAGCAATACCGAATACACAACACAGCCACCTAAACTAGCATAAAGTAGAGCATTTCACAACCTATTCCATTTTACCAACTTTGAACCCAGATCTACTAAGATCGCTAACCAAAGATCATTACCCGTGTCAAAGACCAGTAACGGCACCATTAAGCTTTTAAAACCCTTTTACGTGCCGATAAGCATTTTTAACCGTTATTCGACTGACTTTAACCAAACCAATACCCGGTTACAGTTTCATGGCATAAACTATTTAACAAGTTAACTAGTCTACTACCGGACGATTAAACGGACGGTTTTTCAACATTTATCCGCCTAACACATTCGACATTCGCCAAAGTCATTCAAATACAACTACAAATCCAACAACAATGAAACAAGGTTGCGCTCTGATCATCAAGATCTAAACGTGAAAAACGCCAAATTTATACAAGATATGATTAACTACACGAATGATTGTTTAACGTACTAAATACTATTGTTCTTGCCCATAGGCGTACGCATAACTATAACAACATCAAAATAGCAATCCAAAATCAGATTTGAAACATAAATGTTTAAAGGATCAAACCATATAAAATGCTAAGAGATGGATTGGATGATTGAAGGATGGATCGGATGGATTCCCGAGCTCGTTCCACGCCTGTACAGCACTTCAAAAGCCCCAAAAATCGCCAGAAAAGTTTCCCTCAAGATCCAACAACAGATCAGTGGCTGAAATGGAGTTTTTATAGGAAAACAGGGCCTGTGAGCGGCCGCTCGGTGGGCGAGTTGCAGCAAAGTGACGTAGGCCTTCCAGAAGGTTCCCAGAAATATCTAGGGGAGCGCGCGGCCGCTCACAGGGAGTGAGTGACCGCTCACAGGTCCTGAGGTCCTGTTCGCGCGCCGAAACCTTCGTTTTTCCTTCTGTTGTGCTTCCGAGACATCGTTTAAGACCTGAAATCGTAAAGATACCCATATAAGTACCAATTCCTGTATATAAGGTCAAAAACGTATGAAAATGGGAGTTAAACGGGGACTTGTATATGTGTAATTTAACGTATATCAAACCTCCCCACACTTGAACTTTGCTTGTCCTCAAGCAAACGCTTAATCATAAAATAAACGAAAAACTCGCCAAGTGGCAACAAAGACAAAATATAGCCTGTACAGACGATAATAGTCAAGCCAGCAATGATATATAAACAGGTGATAAGATAACTAAATAGCAACGACTCACTTCTGATCTACAAGCACGCAAACCCGTACATGACTCACAATGTTCACACACACTCGGTTTTATTTATGATACATACGTGCAATGTGTATGTGCAAATCGCTCCATTGCCAGGACAATGATGCAACCCTATGAATTTTTCCCCAATTTATTTTTTTATATAAGTTCTGTTTAATCTATTTTTTCCCACTCTAATTTATTAGACAAATGTCTAAATCTTAGTGTATAAATTTTTGTTAAAAAAAAAATCAACATATAAGAATTTAGTTATATTCTTTTTTACACTTCCAAAAACAATATTTTATTTGCAAAATATAAAGCAACTAATTTAAGTGATTTCTTAATAGCTAGCATTGACTAATCGGTCAAACATAAATAATAAGAAAGATAATATATTTATACAGGATGTCGTCTTCTCCGAGATTAACGCCGCAGTTGCAGGTGGTTATAATGTGACCGGCTAAAATTGATTGAAAATCAATTATACGCATTTATGATTCGTTGACGTAACGAATAATTTTGTTTATATAAGCGAAACAAGGCAAACTAAACCTACTCCGATCTTCGTCTCTTCCTCTCGACCCATACATGTTCTGACCACCATTTTTTTTCCGGCGAAACAACCCCGTCGAACAAGTCACCGAAAACTGCACAACGTCGTTGGGTTATCATGTAAACCACCTCTCCGATTGGAACAAAACTCGCCGTCGCTGCCGGGTTTAAAAACCACACTCGTCAACTCAATCACTTCAATCGAACCACCACCACCATACCAGGTCGCCGCCACTGGTAGTTTGCCGGTTCCACCATCAACAGCCGTAAAACTCATCACCACAACCTTCCCCATTTTCTGTTCCGTGATCCGAGGATGATCATTTGCTAGGACTAGGTGGCGCCATTGTGATTTCGTCATGCGTTGGGATACACCGTGACCATCCCTCCTTCTCTCAAGTTTCTCTTGTTCCCCTCTCTATGTTTCTTTGTAGTTTACTCATATGAGGTATTAATTTACAACTTCATGCATCACAATTCTCAATACTACACTTATATATAATATATAATTAACTTATAAACGTAACTTTTAACAATTGTATTTACATAGATTTAAATTTTGTAATACTAAACTTATTTAAGCAAATTGTATTTTAACAAGAATATCATATACCTATTTTTAAATAGATTATTTACTGTTATATAATTAATTGTGTAATAGAATTGAAATAATATGTACATATATATTTAGCATAACCACAAACTATTTAAACATGACTACAAATTTTACGAGGCATCTAAAAAAAATGTATTATTTGAAATTAATAAAGTAATTAAATCAAAAGTAATATACTATGCTCGAACACTCTGGCTATAGATTCTAAAACATCACTCTTAATTAGGTGCAAGCATAACTTCGTTGATTTCCCTTAAATTCTAGCACCTTCATCACAATCAAGGTGAGTTTTACATAGCCCCTTTTCTATTTCACTATTTTGGGGTGAAACATGTTACAACATTCTATCTACAATTCAATCATAAGTGTCTATGTGTTATTCTATGTTGCATTATGTCTTAAACATGACTAGGGTAAGCACAATATTCTAGCATAATCATTAACATTGATCAGCCGACGGTATACAATGATAGATCTATTGGACTGACAATCCCACCCGGATACGTGTACCTCCTACATAGGTAGCGTGGGTGATTGTTATCGAATTCATAACATAATCGAGTGAACCATGAGCGTATGGGATGGACCACAATATTCTAGTCACAAGGTTTGATTATGCACTCGATTTACCTGATAGTATGTTTTCACATATGGACTAGATTTGCCATGACACTTGAATTGTACAAGTTTTATTCGATTATCAAAACCTATGTAATTCTCACCAACTTTTGTTGACCCAAAAATATTTTCAAAATTAACATGTTTCAGGTAACAATGAAGCTGAGGCTTAGAGTATGCATGATGGATTCTATGAAGTTATTTGTTTTATTTGATGTTATGTATTTTGGGATTTTTAGACATCGTTTCATTTGGATATTTATGTTATCAATAAATTATTTAAAATTTCATTATATACCATGTGCTACTGAAACAATCATCAATATGTGACATTCCGATGTTTCCGCCATCGGTTGGGGTGTTACAGATTGGTATCAGAGCCTTGGTTATAGGGAATTAGGTTATTAGAAAAATAATCTAGTCTATAACTTTAGGACTTTAACCAGTACTTGCTTCAATTACTTGCAGCTCTACCTTATCCTTATCTCTAACCATACCCTCATTCTTATTCTTAGCCTAACTTGGTCTTGCCTACTCTCTTTCACTTACTTGCTACAATCCTAACGTACTTCTAGATTATTAGGGCAAATTCCTTGGGCTTAGATCTGATCTGTTTTGATAAGCCAACATTTTTGTTCATTCGTGGTTAGATATTTACAATCTTTGTGTTTCATTTTCATTTATACCCCCTCACTCCCATATAAATTCTAAGTTTTGAATCTCAAAATTTTTGCAATTCAAATCTATTTTCTTTCTTATATAATACCCCTAGTAGCCTAAATTTCATGAATCATCTGTGGATTTCACCACCACACTTCATTTTACAAGCTTATAATATTACTCGCACGTTTAATTATTTTCAACACCTTACCCAAATCATATTATTGCCCTTTTTCAACATGTTACATATTTTTAAACTGTAACCTCATAACCTGAGTATACCCTAGCACAAAACTAAAGACTTGTAAATTTTATTGGATTTTCATTACCTAGAAATTTTACAAAATACATATTTTTGTCAAAAGATGTACTCGAACTTAAATTCAATTGTTTATTTATTGGCGTAACAAACGATTTTCTATATAACGCTTTAACCTATAAAAAAATCACTTAATAGAACCTTGATCTTCAAAACCTAATGTCGTGTTTAAAATCTCCAACTAACTGGAATATTTTAATCAAAGCTCACTTAGTTTGTACTATTTAACGACTTTTGCTTTATGTACAAAACAAAATTTTAAAATAAAATCTTCCCATCCATAGGAACAATACTTAGTCTCTAAATTTTCCATCGACACTTACTCATTTTCAGCTTGTTCAAATTTTTACAATATTTGGCATATACCACAATCATGTTTTCTCATACACTTGATTCTAACATTTGATTCAAACCTCACGATTTACACTGCTACATGATCTCCTCACTTGTGCCACTTTGAGAATCTATAAAATAAACCCAACTATCTTCACATTCACCATCTTCCACACCTTGATTTTTCCTTGAGTTTCCTCATATCCTACACTTTCTCAAAACATGGACTTGATCCCTACAATAACCAAACTATCGAAAACTTGATTGTTTTTTGCATACAACTTGATTCTTAGTGATACATGAGGATTTGATTATCTACTATATATATTTTTACTTGAAAACATAAGTAGCTAAGTATGAAGTATTTGCTATAATCACACATAGATTCATCGGCCTTGTCTAGGGCAACTCTATTACAACTCGCATGCTATACTTGATACTTGATTGCTTACATGTACATAATATCAATTTGCAAATTATGTGTGTAATAATTACACTTAATCAAACAACTGATAGAGGATGAAGTACTTGCTCAACAGTTAGTAGGGTACCAAATAACCTACTCAACGATTGGTAGAGGTCATCATGCCTGCTCAACAGTCGGTAGAGGCCCTACAACCTGCTCAACGACTGGTAGAGGCTATCGCACCTGCTCAACAATCAGGAGAGGTTCTTACTCACTGACTGGTAGAAGTCTTTTTCCTACTCAACAGTTGGACTCATTTTTGGATACATTATATACGATTCAATCCCAAGGTTAATTGTATTATTTTACATGTGTGTTTAGAGTCATAGAAGGACACAAAACCCTAATGTAAGGTAAATTGATTATTGCGGTCCGGAACGTAATCATGAATTTACAGGTACATTAAGGTGGTGTGAAATTCTATTAGGATTTTGGTAAGGTACCCAAACAGTTTTTGAAGTATCAGAGGTGTGGTGGGTTAGCTACGGTACACTATATATATAAACACTGAAAGTGTGTAGAAAATGGACTGTGAATCAAACCAAACATTAGTTCTAGTTAAGTTTAGTAATTCAACGAGATGCATTGTAACCTAGATTCAATTATCATAAGTGCCTCAACATTCACAATGAAAATTTAGTGATCTATGTTTACTTCGAACCTAGGTCCCATCAGTGGCCAAAGGACTCATGACTCAATGCTAACTTAGTTTGTTTGTTAACTCATTATGAATTATCCTAGCTATCTATTCCTTACATCTCGACTCTCACTCATGAGACTTAGAATCTGGTGTCCTCTTTGAAACCCTTTCCCTTCTTTTGTTTATCTCTTGCAAACATAACCTAACCACTATCACCACAATCACCCTAACTATCCTCAACCCTATTTAAATGCCCATTTTCAAATTAACTTCGGGACGAAGTTCTTAAAAGTAGGGGAGACTGTAACCCTATGAATTTTTCCCCAATTTATTTTTTTTATAAGTTCTGTTTAATCTATTTTTTTCCCACTCTAATTTATTAGACACATGTCTAAATCTTAGTATATAAATTTTTGTTAAAAAAAAAAATCAACATATAAGAATTTAGTTATATTTTTTTTTACACTTCCAAAAACAATATTTTATTTGCAAAATATAAAGCAACTAATTTAAGTGATTTCTTAATAGCTAGCATTGACTAATCAGTCAAACATAAACAATAAGAAAGATAATATATTTATACATGTGACATCCGTCACCCTCGTCTTTCGTCTAATTGACAATAATAGCCCTTCAAATATTTCCACTATAGTCCCTGTAAGTTTTTTCGTTTTCAAATTTAATTTTAAGAGCTAACTAAAATTTTATCATGGATCGGGTATACATTTTCATCAAATGTGTATGTTGAAACGTCATCCGAAATGGATTTTATAAAAATTTCTAGTTTTAAAAAGTTTTAGAAGCTTTTAAGTTAAGTTGTATTAACTAGGTTAACTTTTTATAAGAAAATAAATTACCAATTTCTTTTAAACTTTATGACTAATTATATTACCTCAAAAATAAGTTTCATGAGTTTTCTAGTCAACTAATTACTAGTATTACTCACAAAATTGATTATTACATTAAACACCATTCATTATATTTCTAATTACTCATTCTTTTCCTCAATATCCAAACATGAGTTTCACACACAAACACTCTCACTTATCTCATCTTGTATCATCTTTTGAGTTCATATCATCATCATCCTCAAGAATTTTGGAGATTTTTTGCTTTGGTTTTCATATATTCTTATTTTTTTCTTAATCGAACAAGCAAAACCGTAAGTATTTTCAATCAACTTTCACTATTTTTCCTTTTCATATAAATTTCTTCAATAGCATTATATTTATTTTATGATTCATACACTTTAGGGTTTCAATTTCTAGTTAGGGCTTTAGGGTGTTTATGAACAATTTGGGATTTTTGAGTTAAAAGTATAATTAACTTGTAAGATTCATAACTAATTCATATGTTATCAAAAAATCATGAAATTCTAACCTTAGCTTCTAGATGATATTTATGACCTGAAAATAGTTTCTATTCTGATTTTGTGGCCGTTGCAATAGTTTTAATAATTTTATTTTGATTAAATCATGCTTATTTCGTTAAAAATCATATATAATGTTTTTTTTAATGTAAATATTTGTGGAAAACCTATTTATTATGTTAGAATACTGATTATGATTTATGCTACCAAATTTGTATTAGTTTTGTACTTTTATGGAATTTAATTCTTTATTTAAGTTTTAGACAATAAATATAATATAAAATCATTTTGGTTAAAAAAATTATCTAAAAATTATTTTTGACCATTTTGGTTCATAATACATTATTCTCATTAAAATTCTTGATATTTTGATTAACTTAAAATTTTTATGTGAATTTATGATAATTATGCGTTTATATATTCATTAAGTCATTTAAAAATATTTATGAAATATTTAGATCATTTTATGACTTCATAAATCTATTATTGTATAAACTTAAATTATTTATCTTATTTAAAATTTCTTTGACTAACTTAATTAATTGGTTGTATTTAAATTAATAAATACAAATAATTAATGTTTCAAAGTTGCTACATTTTTTTTGAACAAGTCAAAGTTGTTACATTTTTTTTGAACAAGTCAAAGTTGTTACATAATTTAACATTTATGTGACTTCCACCATTTACTTTAGTTCATAACTTTCAATTATGAACTTATAATATTATTATTCATATTTATTCCTTAGTTCATATGTCATATTATTTCAAGCAAGTATATATATTTACTTACGTCGCATTTTCAACATATATCGTTATTTACAAGTTAAACCCCAAATTAGACTAGACATCCTAAGTGCCTTAGACTAGAAACCCTAGACTTACTTTAAGTCCAAACACTTATACATATACCATACTTTTAGGTTGAGACTTCGGGATTCGCCATTTCACGCTCACGATGATTTAGTGACATAACTATTTAGTGAATGTGAGTATTACTTATCCCCTTTTTCGCTTTTACAACTTTTGGGGTGATTCATGCACAAGTATACAAAACTTTCATATTCATTTACACATACATTTTTATTCATTTACAATTCATACACGTGTCTTGTTTATCTTTGTGCTTATGTTTGAACATGAACGTAGCTTACATACAAAATCGTACATCTAGACATAACTTATGTTATGGTGCTCTTTACATATAGACGTAACTTATGTTACGGTGCTCATTTAGACATAACTTATGTTATGGTGCTCTTTTAGACTTGACACGTGTTAGGGTGCTCATTATCAATTTCATCTTATCAATTTTACATTTGTCTTGTTTGGTTACTTGCGTGTTTACATAATGCCTTGGTGATGCTAGACACATGAATTGTACCACTTTTCAAAACTTATACTATATGTACAAAGCTAGGTAGTACTCACCAACATCATATGTTGACAAAATTTATTTTCGTGCATGTTTCAGGATAAGCTGCTTGACGCTTCACATAGGACTTTGGACTTAGACTAAATAAATCAACTATCTCAATTTTGGTTGTGTATTTATTTTCACATGTTGTAAAACAATATTCAATAATCAAATATTTACATTTTAGTACCATGAGCTTTTGAACAATCGTCACTACGTGACACCTCGATGATTCCGCCATCGGTTGGGGTGTTACAGATTGGTATCAGAGCCATGGTTATAGGGAATTAGGTTATTAGAATGCCTTTTAGCCTAGTCTATAACTAAGCTTACTTTCATGAGTCCTCTCGTGTATATTCCTATTTATTCTTATACTTTCTTTCTAGGTATTTTTGCTATGATACTTTCTCGTTAATTTTTTGGTATTTTGCTTAGAAAAGAATACGCTCGTATTTCACAAACGAAACGATAGCACCAAGTTAGGAGTGACATCCATACCTTGGTGATTAGTTTCACTCCTCTATACGTTATTTATCTTAGGAATATGTCTTTGAGATAGGAGTGACATCCACACCTCAAAGAGTATTTCCTTCAAAAAGGAACTTAAACACTAAGCTGGGAGTGATATCCATAACTTAGTGATTGGTTTCATTCCATAATAATTTTCAATTTTGAAATAACATCTTTGAGTTAGGAGTGAATTCCACATCTCAGGGATCTATTTCTACATCTCGTTTTTAATCTCGCTAAAGTTTTGGAATTCACTAGAATAGTACACACTTTTTATACACCTTGTGCCTTGAAACAAGTAGCCTGCTATGAGCCCAAAAAGATGCCTTAACGATCCTTACAAACAAAAGATCTTTCGATGTATAAATTTCGTAAAAGGTTGACAATTAAAAGGTTTCAAAATTACCCAGTCCAAACGGGTAACACTTAGATTTTCTGAACATTTAATAACAATTAAAAAAAAATTGACTTTTCAACCCACAAGTTAAAGAAATGTTTAAATACAGAAAATTCTATTTTTAAAAAAATTCGTCAAGGCATCTGGGATCATTCACAACCTTCACGTCATTTTAAATCTTGGTCTTTTAAAACACATTAGATTTACACATACTTCATAAAAATGTTTTCATTTTGCATTTTATAAACTTGTATTGCATATTTTACAAGTCAAATGAAAACCCTTTGTTTTTATATGACGTATCCAATATATGTTTTCGAAAGAAACTTGCAACTAATAATAAGCCTTATAACATTTTTCAAACTCGACTCCTCGTAAACACATATCTACGAAGATTTTTCAAATGAACCAGTTTTGAATCTAAAACAAACGTCGGTTACTAAAAAGTTATCCTCATGCATTACTACTATTCTTTCAACTATATCACAAAGATTGCGCAAACTACATTTTTGATAAACGAAAATTTATCCTATTACACTCGCACACTTTCAGTCGCAAAACTTTTAGTTTAAACAATGGACATACCCTCTTATTCGAATGTTGCTAAATGTCTTTTATAGTATAACGCATATATGTAAAATTACTAGATTTTAACTCGCATGCTAGTAGGCTATACACCTGTTCCATGCACACTCGTCTGCCATAAATTTCATTATTTTATTTTTGCACCACTTTATTCATAGTTATTTCTAGCACGTTATTTGTGATTATTTTCACACTGCTTATTTGCAAGAGTTCAACTCGTTTACTTCCATTTTTGGCAATGAGCGATTTACTCGATTTGAATTATACTATCCTTTCAATCGAAATTTTATGCTATACTTATATACTTACTTGAACGCATATTTGGTATGCATATTTTCATTCCTGTTTTGAGCAAAACCCTGTTATACTTTACATTATTTTGTTCATCGTCATGGCCAACGAACATACTAGTTGATAACTAGTATGGGATCTAAGCCAGTGCCCACGTACGACTCGGATTTAGAGTATTTCTTTAATCCGAGGGGAACGGTGTAAATCTCGGAGTTTATCAATATAGGTGTTTAGAGCCCAACGATGTGTACAGAAATTTACCGGTTGAAGGTGAACCCGAAAGGGAAGAACCTCTAACCATGTCTATTACTTACATGATACTCTCATTACGGTTAAAGGGTAAACCCAAAAGGGAAGGACCTCTAACCATGTCATTGTTTCATTGCAGTATCAATTACTTAGCATATCCTGATTGCACGCATTTGTTTCTAGTATTACTTAGGATTGGGTTATGGAAAAGCATAACACCCTAGTGTAAGGTAAATCGATGATTACGGTCCGGAACGCAATCATGGGTTTACAGGTACATGAGGGTGGTGTGTAATTCTATTTAGGCTGTTGGTAGACAATCAGTACGAGTCCAAAGTATCGAGAGTGTGGTGGGTTAGCTGCGGTACACCCTATATATAAGCATAAACGATACTGCGGGAGCGGACTAGGAGTCTGACCAAGAACCTACCCATTACTACGTTGACTAATAGCTAGCATTTTCGATAAGAACATTTTACATAAGCTTCAATTAGTTTCTTTGGAGCCTTCCTTGTTGACCACCTCTACTGAAAACCTTAAACCTTGTATACTCCTACACCCTCGATTATTTGGATTCTTGTTGCATACTCTAGTAAAGTTCAGTTAGAAACTTTTCTAAGTAGCGGAGACTACTTCATCAGTACCTCTGCCCTCACCAGTTACACATTCCCAGCACTTTTCCCATTCAAACTCCCAACTTCCTACCCTCTGGTCAACTGTCAAGATTTTGAAACTTTTATTTTAGATATTAAACAACTACTTTAAATTTTGTCAAAACTTGACTAATGCAATGTGTGTGTATATATATATATGTATGTTAAACCTACTTGACTTTTACAACGCCTTTTGTTTCATAGTAGCTTCTACTTGAAAGAAATTTCGAGACGAAATTTTCTAAAGTAGGGGAGACTGTGACATCCGTCACCCTCGTCTTTCGTCTAATTGACAATAATAGCCCTTCAAATATTTCCACTATAGTCCCTGTAAGTTTTTTCGTTTTCAAATTTAATTTTAAGAGCTAACTAAAATTTTATCATGGATCGGGTATACATTTTCATCAAATGTGTATGTTGAAACGTCATCCGAAATGGATTTTATAAAAAATTCTAGTTTTAAAAAGTTTTAGAAGCTTTTAAGTTAAGTTGTATTAACTAGGTTAACTTTTTATAAGAAAATAAATTACCAATTTCTTTTAAACTTTATGACTAATTATATTACCTCAAAAATAAGTTTCATGAGTTTTCTAGTCAACTAATTACTAGTATTACTCACAAAATTGATTATTACATTAAACACCATTCATTATATTTCTAATTACTCATTCTTTTCCTCAATATCCAAACATGAGTTTCACACACAAACACTCTCACTTATCTCATCTTGTATCATCTTTTGAGTTCATATCATCATCATCCTCAAGAATTTTGGAGATTTTTTGCTTTGGTTTTCATATATTCTTATTTTTTTCTTAATCGAACAAGCAAAACCGTAAGTATTTTCAATCAACTTTCACTATTTTTCCTTTTCATATAAATTTCTTCAATAGCATTATATTTATTTTATGATTCATACACTTTAGGGTTTCAATTTCTAGTTAGGGCTTTAGGGTGTTTATGAACAATTTGGGATTTTTGAGTTAAAAGTATAATTAACTTGTAAGATTCATAACTAATTCATATGTTATCAAAAAATCATGAAATTCTAACCTTAGCTTCTAGATGATATTTATGACCTGAAAATAGTTTCTATTCTGATTTTGTGGCCGTTGCAATAGTTTTAATAATTTTATTTTGATTAAATCATGCTTATTTCGTTAAAAATCATATATAATGTTTTTTTTAATGTAAATATTTGTGGAAAACCTATTTATTATGTTAGAATACTGATTATGATTTATGCTACCAAATTTGTATTAGTTTTGTACTTTTATGGAATTTAATTCTTTATTTAAGTTTTAGACAATAAATATAATATAGAATCATTTTGGTTAAAAAAATTATCTAAAAATTATTTTTGACCATTTTGGTTCATAATACATTATTCTCATTAAAATTCTTGATATTTTGATTAACTTAAAATTTTTATGTGAATTTATGATAATTATGCGTTTATATATTCATTAAGTCATTTAAAAATATTTATGAAATATTTAGATCATTTTATGACTTCATAAATCTATTATTGTATAAACTTAAATTATTTATCTTATTTAAAATTTCTTTGACTAACTTAATTAATTGGTTGTATTTAAATTAATAAATACAAATAATTAATGTTTCAAAGTTGCTACATTTTTTTTGAACAAGTCAAAGTTGTTACATTTTTTTTGAACAAGTCAAAGTTGTTACATAATTTAACATTTATGTGACTTCCACCATTTACTTTAGTTCATAACTTTCAATTATGAACTTATAATATTATTATTCATATTTATTCCTTAGTTCATATGTCATATTATTTCAAGCAAGTATATATATTTACTTACGTCGCATTTTCAACATATATCGTTATTTACAAGTTAAACCCCAAATTAGACTAGACATCCTAAGTGCCTTAGACTAGAAACCCTAGACTTACTTTAAGTCCAAACACTTATACATATACCATACTTTTAGGTTGAGACTTCGGGATTCGCCATTTCACGCTCACGATGATTTAGTGACATAACTATTTAGTGAATGTGAGTATTACTTATCCCCTTTTTCGCTTTTACAACTTTTGGGGTGATTCATGCACAAGTATACAAAACTTTCATATTCATTTACACATACATTTTTATTCATTTACAATTCATACACGTGTCTTGTTTATCTTTGTGCTTATGTTTGAACATGAACGTAGCTTACATACAAAATCGTACATCTAGACATAACTTATGTTATGGTGCTCTTTACATATAGACGTAACTTATGTTACGGTGCTCATTTAGACATAACTTATGTTATGGTGCTCTTTTAGACTTGACACGTGTTAGGGTGCTCATTATCAATTTCATCTTATCAATTTTACATTTGTCTTGTTTGGTTACTTGCGTGTTTACATAATGCCTTGGTGATGCTAGACACATGAATTGTACCACTTTTCAAAACTTATACTATATGTACAAAGCTAGGTAGTACTCACCAACATCATATGTTGACAAAATTTATTTTCGTGCATGTTTCAGGATAAGCTGCTTGACGCTTCACATAGGACTTTGGACTTAGACTAAATAAATCAACTATCTCAATTTTGGTTGTGTATTTATTTTCACATGTTGTAAAACAATATTCAATAATCAAATATTTACATTTTAGTACCATGAGCTTTTGAACAATCGTCACTACGTGACACCTCGATGATTCCGCCATCGGTTGGGGTGTTACAGATTGGTATCAGAGCCATGGTTATAGGGAATTAGGTTATTAGAATGCCTTTTAGCCTAGTCTATAACTAAGCTTACTTTCATGAGTCCTCTCGTGTATATTCCTATTTATTCTTATACTTTCTTTCTAGGTATTTTTGCTATGATACTTTCTCGTTAATTTTTTGGTATTTTGCTTAGAAAAGAATACGCTCGTATTTCACAAACGAAACGATAGCACCAAGTTAGGAGTGACATCCATACCTTGGTGATTAGTTTCACTCCTCTATACGTTATTTATCTTAGGAATATGTCTTTGAGATAGGAGTGACATCCACACCTCAAAGAGTATTTCCTTCAAAAAGGAACTTAAACACTAAGCTGGGAGTGATATCCATAACTTAGTGATTGGTTTCATTCCATAATAATTTTCAATTTTGAAATAACATCTTTGAGTTAGGAGTGAATTCCACATCTCAGGGATCTATTTCTACATCTCGTTTTTAATCTCGCTAAAGTTTTGGAATTCACTAGAATAGTACACACTTTTTATACACCTTGTGCCTTGAAACAAGTAGCCTGCTATGAGCCCAAAAAGATGCCTTAACGATCCTTACAAACAAAAGATCTTTCGATGTATAAATTTCGTAAAAGGTTGACAATTAAAAGGTTTCAAAATTACCCAGTCCAAACGGGTAACACTTAGATTTTCTGAACATTTAATAACAATTAAAAAAAAATTGACTTTTCAACCCACAAGTTAAAGAAATGTTTAAATACAGAAAATTCTATTTTTAAAAAAATTCGTCAAGGCATCTGGGATCATTCACAACCTTCACGTCATTTTAAATCTTGGTCTTTTAAAACACATTAGATTTACACATACTTCATAAAAATGTTTTCATTTTGCATTTTATAAACTTGTATTGCATATTTTACAAGTCAAATGAAAACCCTTTGTTTTTATATGACGTATCCAATATATGTTTTCGAAAGAAACTTGCAACTAATAATAAGCCTTATAACATTTTTCAAACTCGACTCCTCGTAAACACATATCTACGAAGATTTTTCAAATGAACCAGTTTTGAATCTAAAACAAACGTCGGTTACTAAAAAGTTATCCTCATGCATTACTACTATTCTTTCAACTATATCACAAAGATTGCGCAAACTACATTTTTGATAAACGAAAATTTATCCTATTACACTCGCACACTTTCAGTCGCAAAACTTTTAGTTTAAACAATGGACATACCCTCTTATTCGAATGTTGCTAAATGTCTTTTATAGTATAACGCATATATGTAAAATTACTAGATTTTAACTCGCATGCTAGTAGGCTATACACCTGTTCCATGCACACTCGTCTGCCATAAATTTCATTATTTTATTTTTGCACCACTTTATTCATAGTTATTTCTAGCACGTTATTTGTGATTATTTTCACACTGCTTATTTGCAAGAGTTCAACTCGTTTACTTCCATTTTTGGCAATGAGCGATTTACTCGATTTGAATTATACTATCCTTTCAATCGAAATTTTATGCTATACTTATATACTTACTTGAACGCATATTTGGTATGCATATTTTCATTCCTGTTTTGAGCAAAACCCTGTTATACTTTACATTATTTTGTTCATCGTCATGGCCAACGAACATACTAGTTGATAACTAGTATGGGATCTAAGCCAGTGCCCACGTACGACTCGGATTTAGAGTATTTCTTTAATCCGAGGGGAACGGTGTAAATCTCGGAGTTTATCAATATAGGTGTTTAGAGCCCAACGATGTGTACAGAAATTTACCGGTTGAAGGTGAACCCGAAAGGGAAGAACCTCTAACCATGTCTATTACTTACATGATACTCTCATTACGGTTAAAGGGTAAACCCAAAAGGGAAGGACCTCTAACCATGTCATTGTTTCATTGCAGTATCAATTACTTAGCATATCCTGATTGCACGCATTTGTTTCTAGTATTACTTAGGATTGGGTTATGGAAAAGCATAACACCCTAGTGTAAGGTAAATCGATGATTACGGTCCGGAACGCAATCATGGGTTTACAGGTACATGAGGGTGGTGTGTAATTCTATTTAGGCTGTTGGTAGACAATCAGTACGAGTCCAAAGTATCGAGAGTGTGGTGGGTTAGCTGCGGTACACCCTATATATAAGCATAAACGATACTGCGGGAGCGGACTAGGAGTCTGACCAAGAACCTACCCATTACTACGTTGACTAATAGCTAGCATTTTCGATAAGAACATTTTACATAAGCTTCAATTAGTTTCTTTGGAGCCTTCCTTGTTGACCACCTCTACTGAAAACCTTAAACCTTGTATACTCCTACACCCTCGATTATTTGGATTCTTGTTGCATACTCTAGTAAAGTTCAGTTAGAAACTTTTCTAAGTAGCGGAGACTACTTCATCAGTACCTCTGCCCTCACCAGTTACACATTCCCAGCACTTTTCCCATTCAAACTCCCAACTTCCTACCCTCTGGTCAACTGTCAAGATTTTGAAACTTTTATTTTAGATATTAAACAACTACTTTAAATTTTGTCAAAACTTGACTAATGCAATGTGTGTGTATATATATATATGTATGTTAAACCTACTTGACTTTTACAACGCCTTTTGTTTCATAGTAGCTTCTACTTGAAAGAAATTTCGAGACGAAATTTTCTAAAGTAGGGGAGACTGTGACATCCGTCACCCTCGTCTTTCGTCTAATTGACAATAATAGCCCTTCAAATATTTCCACTATAGTCCCTGTAAGTTTTTTCGTTTTCAAATTTAATTTTAAGAGCTAACTAAAATTTTATCATGGATCGGGTATACATTTTCATCAAATGTGTATGTTGAAACGTCATCCGAAATGGATTTTATAAAAATTTCTAGTTTTAAAAAGTTTTAGAAGCTTTTAAGTTAAGTTGTATTAACTAGGTTAACTTTTTATAAGAAAATAAATTACCAATTTCTTTTAAACTTTATGACTAATTATATTACCTCAAAAATAAGTTTCATGAGTTTTCTAGTCAACTAATTACTAGTATTACTCACAAAATTGATTATTACATTAAACACCATTCATTATATTTCTAATTACTCATTCTTTTCCTCAATATCCAAACATGAGTTTCACACACAAACACTCTCACTTATCTCATCTTGTATCATCTTTTGAGTTCATATCATCATCATCCTCAAGAATTTTGGAGATTTTTTGCTTTGGTTTTCATATATTCTTATTTTTTTCTTAATCGAACAAGCAAAACCGTAAGTATTTTCAATCAACTTTCACTATTTTTCCTTTTCATATAAATTTCTTCAATAGCATTATATTTATTTTATGATTCATACACTTTAGGGTTTCAATTTCTAGTTAGGGCTTTAGGGTGTTTATGAACAATTTGGGATTTTTGAGTTAAAAGTATAATTAACTTGTAAGATTCATAACTAATTCATATGTTATCAAAAAATCATGAAATTCTAACCTTAGCTTCTAGATGATATTTATGACCTGAAAATAGTTTCTATTCTGATTTTGTGGCCGTTGCAATAGTTTTAATAATTTTATTTTGATTAAATCATGCTTATTTCGTTAAAAATCATATATAATGTTTTTTTTAATGTAAATATTTGTGGAAAACCTATTTATTATGTTAGAATACTGATTATGATTTATGCTACCAAATTTGTATTAGTTTTGTACTTTTATGGAATTTAATTCTTTATTTAAGTTTTAGACAATAAATATAATATAAAATCATTTTGGTTAAAAAAATTATCTAAAAATTATTTTTGACCATTTTGGTTCATAATACATTATTCTCATTAAAATTCTTGATATTTTGATTAACTTAAAATTTTTATGTGAATTTATGATAATTATGCGTTTATATATTCATTAAGTCATTTAAAAATATTTATGAAATATTTAGATCATTTTATGACTTCATAAATCTATTATTGTATAAACTTAAATTATTTATCTTATTTAAAATTTCTTTGACTAACTTAATTAATTGGTTGTATTTAAATTAATAAATACAAATAATTAATGTTTCAAAGTTGCTACATTTTTTTTGAACAAGTCAAAGTTGTTACATTTTTTTTGAACAAGTCAAAGTTGTTACATAATTTAACATTTATGTGACTTCCACCATTTACTTTAGTTCATAACTTTCAATTATGAACTTATAATATTATTATTCATATTTATTCCTTAGTTCATATGTCATATTATTTCAAGCAAGTATATATATTTACTTACGTCGCATTTTCAACATATATCGTTATTTACAAGTTAAACCCCAAATTAGACTAGACATCCTAAGTGCCTTAGACTAGAAACCCTAGACTTACTTTAAGTCCAAACACTTATACATATACCATACTTTTAGGTTGAGACTTCGGGATTCGCCATTTCACGCTCACGATGATTTAGTGACATAACTATTTAGTTAATGTGAGTATTACTTATCCCCTTTTTCGCTTTTACAACTTTTGGGGTGATTCATGCACAAGTATACAAAACTTTCATATTCATTTACACATACATTTTTATTCATTTACAATTCATACACGTGTCTTGTTTATCTTTGTGCTTATGTTTGAACATGAACGTAGCTTACATACAAAATCGTACATCTAGACATAACTTATGTTATGGTGCTCTTTACATATAGACGTAACTTATGTTACGGTGCTCATTTAGACATAACTTATGTTATGGTGCTCTTTTAGACTTGACACGTGTTAGGGTGCTCATTATCAATTTCATCTTATCAATTTTACATTTGTCTTGTTCGGTTACTTGCGTGTTTACATAATGCCTTGGTGATGCTAGACACATGAATTGTACCACTTTTCAAAACTTATACTATATGTACAAAGCTAGGTAGTACTCACCAACATCATATGTTGACAAAATTTATTTTCGTGCATGTTTCAGGATAAGCTGCTTGACGCTTCACATAGGACTTTGGACTTAGACTAAATAAATCAACTATCTCAATTTTTGTTGTGTATTTATTTTCACATGTTGTATAACAATATTCAATAATCAAATATTTACATTTTAGTACCATGAGCTTTTGAACAATCGTCACTACGTGACACCTCGATGATTCCGCCATCGGTTGGGGTGTTACAATACAGGATGTCGTCTTCTCTGAGATTAACGCGGCAGTTGCAGGTGGTTATAATGTGACCGGCTAAAATTGATTGAAAATCAATTATACGCATTTATGATTCATTGACGTAACGAATAATTTTGTTTATATAAGCGAAACAAGGCAAACTAAACCTACTCCGATCTTCATCTCTTCCTCTCGACCCATACATGTTCTGACCACCATTTTTTTTTCCGGCGAAACAACCCCGTCGAACAAGTCACCGACAACTGCACAACGTCGTTGGGTTATCATGTAAACCACCTCTCCGATTGGAACAAAACTCGCCGCCGCTGCCGGGTTTAAAAACCACACTCGTCAACTCAATCACTTCAATCGAACCACCACCACCATACCAGGTCGCCGCCACTGGTAGTTTGCCGGTTCCACCATCAACAGCCGTAAAACTCATCATCACAACCTTCCCCATTTTCTGTTCCGTGATCCGAGGATGATCATTTGCTAGGACTAGGTGGCGCCATTGTGATTTCGTCATGCGTTGGGATACACCGTGACCATCCCTCCTTCTCTCAAGTTTCTCTTGTTCCACTCTCTATGTTTCTTTGTAGTTTACTCATATGAGGTATTAATTTACAACTTCATGCATCACAATTCTCAATACTACACTTATATATAATATATAATTAACTTATAAACGTAACTTTTAACAATTGTATTTACATAGATTTAAATTTTGTAATACTAAACTTATTTAAGCAAATTGTATTTTAACAAGAATATCATATACCTATTTTTAAATAGATTATTTACTGTTATATAATTAATTGTGTAATAGAATTGAAATAATATGTACATATATATTTAGCATAACCACAAACTATTTAAACATGACTACAAATTTTACGAGGCATCTAAAAAAAATGTATTATTTGAAATTAATAAAGTAATTAAATCAAAAGTAATATACTATGCTCGAACACTCTGGCTATAGATTCTAAAACATCACTCTTAATTAGGTGCAAGCATAACTTCGTTGATTTCCCTTAAATTCTAGCACCTTCATCACAATCAAGGTGAGTTTTACATAGCCCCTTTTCTATTTCACTATTTTGGGGTGAAACATGTTACAACATTCTATCTACAATTCAATCATAAGTGTCTATGTGTTATTCTATGTTGCATTATGTCTTAAACATGACTAGGGTAAGCACAATATTCTAGCATAATCATTAACATTGATCAGCCGACGGTATACAATGATAGATCTATTGGACTGACAATCCCACCCGGATACGTGTACCTCCTACATAGGTAGCGTGGGTGATTGTTATCGAATTCATAACATAATCGAGTGAACCATGAGCGTATGGGATGGACCACAATATTCTAGTCATAAGGTTTGATTATGCACTCGATTTACCTGATAGTATGTTTTCACATATGGACTAGATTTGCCATGACACTTGAATTGTACAAGTTTTATTCGATTATCAAAACCTATGTAATTCTCACCAACTTTTGTTGACCCAAAAATATTTTCAAAATTAACATGTTTCAGGTAACAATGAAGCTGAGGCTTAGAGTATGCATGATGGATTCTATGAAGTTATTTGTTTTATTTGATGTTATGTATTTTGGGATTTTTAGACATCGTTTCATTTGGATATTTATGTTATCAATAAATTATTTAAAATTTCATTATATACCATGTGCTACTGAAACAATCATCAATATGTGACATCCCGATGTTTTCGCCATCGGTTGGGGTGTTACAAATGAATCGTGCAATATCATAAGCTTGTCAAAAGATCTAGTCTTCACCAACTAACGTGTGAAAAAGCACAAATCAAGAGGTCTTATACGGGCTGTAATGTTAGGCAAAGGTAAGGGTGCGGAATGGATATTAAAAGTGACAAATCGGCTAAAACCCGGCGGTTATGTCTAACTAATAGCAACTACTACAACTGTACAACACAAATGCTAATATAGGCGATTTTTCTTTTGAAACAAGCTAAACATATAACTTTTAACTTTAAAGTTCTAAAAATTGCTCGAACACTGCTAATTCACCCTATTTTAGGGTGTTCTATTTTTCTGGATTTTTTTTAACATATATATCTATGATCTATCTAATGAACTGAAACTGATATATAATCAACATACGGGTTCTAAATAGATATACCCGAAAACGAACTATTTACAACACATAAACTAGTTAAACAATAACCTAAACCGAGTTTTAACACAAAAAGGTTTAAAAGAAAAAAAAGGCTATTTGGTTTAGTGGTGAAATGGTGTGGTAAATAAGAAAAACACGGGATTAGGTTCAACATGGTTAACTAGTGGATAATATTTGGGTGCGGGAAACAGATAGAATGAAAAGAAAAGGCTAAATCAAAAGGCTATCCTAAATGCCTCAATCATATTCGTACAATCTCACACGTATCTGATCTAAATAAGTATGCTAATGACAAGTTCTAAATTACACAAAACATCCGGCTCACTCGAAAGCATGTCAAAGAAATGAAAATCTATTTTAAGGCTCAAATGCTCACGTAACCGGAAGGAAATGGGTGCAAGTGTACGAATCTAACACGCTCACATCTCATCTGTTTGTCGCGCCTCGAGTTATCTTTATCAAAAATTAGTTAGGCTTGATGTTTATAAGTAAATATATACATATATGTACTTTTAAAGGGTTTTTTTAAGAGTAAATATATACATATATATATATATATACAAGAGGACAAACAAGACATAATCCCTCCCCACACTTGAAACTCACATTGTCTCCAATGTGACAATAGAAAACGTTTATGAAATAGATAACTATTTGTGCGAAAAAGGAGAATAAAACTCCCCTGTTGTTGATAACCCGAAAAGCATGTGGATAGCCTGGAGCATCCATATCGGTGCTCGCCTGTTCCTGCATTACCACCATTCTTGACAAAAGCAAAAACACATCAAATACATCCATTCATCATCACACTTATTCAAACCAAGCAAATACTACTGAAATTGAAAATACTGAAAAGTAAATAGTACGAATACAGAAAAATAATAAGATGTCTTGGGTGCTCGCACCCGGATACAGTATCAACAAAAATAAGATAAACAAAATAGCACCAGCCTACCAGCTACTCCTCGGTCCCCATCATCATGGTGAGTCCCAGACGATCCCGCCGCATCACCACCTCGTCTCCGCTTGTCCCCCGGATGTCCCCTTTGTGGGGGATTCCCAAAATGGTTCGGGAAACAAGCGTGAAATTCAGTCACGAGGTAGTCAAGGGTCGCTCCCTGATGCCGTAGGAACTCGCCATGCTGATATAAATTATCGCGCGTTTCTGTTCTGAACGCGACAAAGTCATCATAGAAGGCTTGAGGGTGCTGGTAGTGGTACTGCTGGTGCTGGGGCTGCGGCTGGAACTGCTGCTGGTCGGGCTGCTGCTGGTGTGGCTGCTGCTGTGGCTGCTGCTGGTCGGGTGGTGGCATGGGTACTGCTGGCAATGGGTTCCAGATCGATCGGTCTTTACCCTTTAGCTTGATTGCCCCGCTGTCGTACTCATGGACTATCCTCATGTGTCGGAGGACATCCATGTTCACCTTAGATTCACCGGGAATCCGGGTCAGTCCCCTTCGTGCATTCTTTAAGATCCCCATTCCCTTTGCCAGTGCAGTCACGTACTCCCCACCGTATATCATGCTCCTAGGTTTTGTACCTGATGCTGTACCGAGAAAAGATGCAATAAGTGCAGCAAGGTTAACTGTTACATCACTTACTAGAGCGTAAAGAAATAATAGATCAGGTGTGGGGCAGCCGGTGGAATCTTCTTTTTTAGCAGCCGCGGTCCCGCATAGGACCTTCTGAAACACCCGTAGCAATGGGTCAATGAGTTGGGTCGCCTTGGCACTTTGGGGGTTATATTTTTGTTCCCCCGTTAATTCAGCCCAAAAAGCGTCTCTAGCTACGTGGCCGTTCGGGAACTTGAACATAGTTTCATTGAAGCTATCATCCTCGACCTCCTCTTCAGTATAGATCCCAAGGTGGACACCTAGCTCTGCGACTGAAATGTCGCGCCATTCCCCACACAAACAGAACTGTAATCCAAAGCGCAAACCATTCTTTTGAAAATCCGGTTGGTCATTCTTACGCGGCCGTTGGTAGCGCAAGGTGGAGAAGAACTCGAGGGTGAGCTCCTAAAAAACCGGTTCCTCGATCATCAACAAATTTTCCATGTGTTCGGCCAGCATCTCCCGGAATCTCGCCTCTTGGTTTAGCTCAGCCAAGGTGTCAAAACAAATCCTTCGTGGAGTGGCAATAGAACGCCTTCGCTCCCACAATTCATTGAATGTTTCGATGCACCCGTGTTCTCGCGGGTCCGCTGGATTGAATTGTAGAAAGCGGTGCACCATCTGCATCAAAATGCTAAAATATGTCAGTTATAATCGAAGGAATAAGACCCGGACCCAAAATGCGCGAAATAAAAAAAAATAAAATTCATCTCAGACAGTTGGAGCGGCCGCTCGGGCTCTGTGAGCGGCCGCTCACAGAGTCTGCGCGCGCCAAAACCTGTTTTGCAGCCCCGTTTTCGCTCCCGTGCATTGGCTTTTGCCCGGTTTCAGTGTTTTCGCCAAATGCACTCAAAAGGCGGCCATTCAAGCACTTGATTTTTGAAAAATTATCAACTTTGGCGCTTGAATGGCCGAACTTGCGCAATTATGAAGTTTTTAAAGCGAATTTGGGATTTTAACACCTATGCGCCATCATTTTGCAAATCATCTTAACTTTAAGTTATTTAGCGCAAGGTGTTTAAAGCCCAAATATTTATGAAGTAATCATCGAATTTGGGGCGCGTTCGTTTAGTTATGAAGAACGCCCCAAAGTTCATGAATACCCCAACTCTAAACTACAATCTTAATAACTAACAACCTTAAAATTTGGGGATTTGTTAAACATTATGAAGAATCCCCAAAAATTAAGAAAACTAAATAATAACATATAACCTAAAACATGATGAATTTGGGGATTTTTAAACAATTATGAAGGATCCCCAAAATTCAATCAACAAACCTAAGTTACATTAACATCTACACTAGCATACAACCCTATAATGAAATTAATCTACAAACATACTAGATTACACTAAACATATGACTAAGAAAATTGACCCAAATCTTCAAAAAATTTCGGAATTTATTTAAACATTATGAAGAAAACCCAAAAACCTAAAGATTTGGACAATAATCACCCACTAATCTATACTAACAAAGCAAACAATCCATCCAAGCAATTCTAGGGTTTGTTAAACATGATGAAATAACCCTAAAAATCATGAAAAGATTACATAAATCTAGTCTACATTATACTAGAACAAGAGAAATAACAAGAAATAAGAAGATTCATACCTTGGATTTGAAGATTTGGGTGTGGAATTGAGAGGTTGTTTTGTGTGTTCTTGAGAGCAAGTGCAAGGAATTTTTGGGTGTGTTATAATAAGGAGCGGCCGCTTATGTGTGTTAGGGTTATTAATATTCAGTTTTCAAAGTGAAATACCCCTTTTGCCCCTTTAGAATTTTCGGTCAGGGCCCGCGCGCGGCCGCTCGGCCCCTTCGCGTGGCCGTTCGAAAGTCTTTTTTTTTTCAACTCCTGGGCGTTTGAGCGGTCGCTCACTGCTGCTGATGTGGTTTTTGAGCTGCAGTTTTAACCCAAAACTGCCTGCACTCGCTCTGTTTCGACATAAACAACTACATACCTGTTTTTAGACGCTTTCTAGCATAATACCATGGTTTCGAAGCGACTATCCACACAATCACAAGGCGCGAATCAAAACAGAAATAACTAAAAACAACTAAACAAACAAGTTAGAACTAAGCAATTTATTTACAACTACTCTAAGCTATTAACATTTGTACAGTTTGGCGTGCCCATACACGCCGTGCTATATTTATTAATGAGTCGCTAGCTAGACTCACTTCCCCACACTTATTAAGTGTGTTGGGCGTAGAGGTCGATTACCTCCACGGATTGGTCAACCGGTCCGTCAATGTAGACTTTAAGGCGATGACCGTTGACTTTGAAAGTCAAACCCTCTGAATTTTCAATCGAGACAGTTCCGTAAGGATATACTTCCTTAACGGTGTACGGTCCTGTCCATCGGAATTTCAACTTTCCTGGAAAGAGACGCAGGCGCGAGTTGTAAAGCAGGACCAAATCTCCTACCTGAAAATCTTCTCGGTGCTTCAGGGGACTGTCGTACAATCTCTTCGTGCGCTCTTTGTACAACATCGAGCTCTCATGGGCTTGATGCCTAAGCTCTTCTAGCTCATGGATCTGCAAGAAACGGGTCTCACCGCCGGTCTTAAGATCCAAATTCGTTGTTTTAAGAGCCCAGAATGCTCTATGTTCTAACTCGACAGGGAGATGACACGCTTTGCCATAGACAAGCCGAAAGGGAGTCGTCCCAATAGGCGTCTTGTAGGCAGTCCTAAAGGCCCATAACGCGTCATCTAGCTTGTCCGCCCAATCCTTGCGGTTTTGATTAACTGACCGCTCAAGGATTCGCTTCAATCCACGGTTAGTGACCTCCACCTGTCCACTTGTCTGTGGATGATACGGGGTGGATAACCTGTGGTGGACACCATAACGTGCTTGTAACACCCCAACCGATGGCGGAATCATCGAGGTGCCACGTAGTGACGATTGTTCAAAAGCTCATGGTACTAAAATGTAAATATTATTGAATAATCAAAATTGTCTTACATGGAAATGGAAAATACATTGTCTAAATGAAATGTAAATATTGAAATAACTGGATTAAAATAAGGCACTAAATGTTCCTTGCTAAAGCACTAGATCAAACTGCACCTGAAACATGTACAAAAATAGGTTTGGTCAACATATGAAATGTTGGTGAGCATTCCTAGATTTGATATATATAGTAGGTTAAAAAGTTATACAATTCAAGTGCAAGCTACAGTGCAAATATGTAAACTATGTATCATACAAATGAGCGAAATCAACCCTGTGACTGTATAATGTACTGTATGAACTGTAGTGTACTCAACCAATAAATGGATGATAACTTAACACTGGCCACGGATTCTCCGATGAAAAAGGGGTAGAATCAATCTAGGCGGGTTGTCAATCCAAATAGCGCTATCCAATGTTAAGGTCGGCTTGTACCATGTTAATGATTTCACTAAGTACAAATGTAATCCACATGTATTGTCTAAGCATAAAGCACGTTGTAAGCAATGCACATAGTACTAGAATTGTATTGTAAAAATATAAACTTGTATTTGAAATTGTAATAGTGTACATGTAACACCCCAAAAATGTATAAAACCAAAAAGGGGGTAGGAATACTCACAGTTCACGTAATAACTTGAAATTGGACTTGGACAACGAAATATGAATTGAGATTACTCCCAAATGATCAACCTAAAGTATTCGATAATGTGTAAGGGAAATGACTCTAAGATATATGTATTTCTAGGGCTTCGAATTGGGGATAAATGTTTGTTTGATTATTATTAAAAATATTCGACAATTGAGAGAAATTTAGTAAATAAATAACCAAAAATCTTTTTATGAAATTTAAACTTAAAATGGTCACAATATTGTGTTTAAAGTATAAAAATATTTTTTGCAAAATTATTTCCTTTAAAATAGATTTTTAAATCTATTTATTACAAATTGCCAAAACTTAACTTTAATATTCAAAAATACTAAAATTAAAGTATTTCTATTTTAAAAATCATGTTTCTGTTCTAAATATATAAAAATAAATTTTGTAAAATTTTGGTGCAAAAACAATGAAAATTGAATTTATTATGATTTAATTATGATTAAATCTAACAAAAATTGATTAAAAATATAAAATAAATGATTTTACTGAATTAAAAATTATTTCAGTAAAGTTTATCCTTATAAAAAGTCAGGATAATTTTTGGAGAATTTAATAAAATTGTTTTGATATATAAATGGATTTTTATAAATATAATAGTATAAAAATGATTTAATTATTATAAATACTAAATAAATGAATTTCTGAAAAATAAAAATTATAAATAAAACTTTTATCTCAGGTTAAACAAATATAATTTTTTTTAGAATTTATAAAATAGTTTTGATATTTTAAAATGAATTTAAAAGATTAAAAGGTTTAATATATATATATATATATAAAATAGTTTTGTTTTTAAAAAAAATAAAAGAAGCAAAAAGGTGCAGTAGCCGGGACTCGAACCCGGGTACTCTCTGTATCAAGCCCAGATCACAACCACTTGATCTGTATGATCAGTTGTGTTTATTTCTTGTTTTTGAAATATAAATAACATAACCCAACCTAGTGTTCTTCCCCAAATTAACAACTTCAAGCCCTAGATTTATAATAGTTTGATTTACACAACAATAACCCAATTAATCATAGGGTTATTGTTGTGTGTATGCCGAATGACAAAACCCACAGAAAAGATTAGACTTACAAGTATGTTTCGTGTTCGATTGAACAGTCAACCAAAAAGTCAACACTCGTTCGCAAATCAAGATCAGGAGTTTATAGGTAGAAATTGGGGATGTAGGAAGGATTAGTGGCGAGTTGTGATGGTTCCTGAATGCTCAATTTATAGTGAAATGGCCGGGTGTTCGATTTGGAAATCGTTGACCTTGCTTTAAACATAAACGCGTAAATGGTTAATTTGTATACTAATTGATTTGTAATTGGATGGGTAATCACATATGAATGCCGATAATCACGATTCCTAAGTCAAACCTTGGTTATTGCATGTTAATGAATGGTCAAAAAAAAGAAAAAAAGAAAAGAAGGAAAAAAAATAATATAACACCTCTGCTGCTGCTGCTCGCGACAGCCAAGGAAGAAGAAGAAAGGGGCGCGAAAACGGGCTTAAGTATTATTAGGGTTGGGTTTGTTTCAGAAACGAAGTGTAGATCAGGTGGTTTGGACGTGGTGTGTGTGACAGCTTCTGCCCGGGTTCGAGTCCCGGCAGAATCATTTTTTTTTTCTTTTTTTAAACAGATAAGGGAAGGGGAGGGAGTTGGTTTGGGCTGCTGTGTTGGGCCAGACTAATGGACAAGGGGATGGGAGTATTGGGCCAAAATGGATAAAAGGGATATAGATTTGGGTTGTGTTGGGTTTGGACTAGGCTATTATTATTATTATTATTATTATTATTATTATTATTATTATTATTATTATTATTATTATAAAAGTAAAAAAAAAAGTGACGGATGTCACAGCATCCCCTACTTTTAGAAACTTCGTCCCGAAGTTATTCGAAGCATAAGGTTATGGATGCTTGGGTAAAAATTAAGATAACTGTGGTTTGGAAAATTTGAGTTAAGGCACGACGTAGATTTATAGGGAACAGAGTGAATTGTTTCGAGAGATGTGAGTTAAGGATTGGATTAGGTTCGTCTCGAATAATAAGGAGAATAAGAATCTACTAAAATACTAAACTTCAAGTTTCAGGAATTCTAAAATAAATGTACGAGTTGTTTGACTATAACAAGACCAAATGAACTAACAAGCAAACAGAGTTTGTTCCTGGTTCGACTTCCAGTCCCACTTTCAATGCATCATTAGTGTTTGTATACAGGGTGTACCGCAGCTAACCCACCACACCTTTGATACCTTGAAAACGTACTGAACGTCTACCCAAAAATTCTAATAGAATTTCACACTACCCTAATGTACCTGTAAATTCATGATTACGTTCCGGACCGGAATCATCAATCTACCTTACATTAAAGTTTTGCGTCCTTCTATGACCCCACCGATTGTTGAGCAGGTTCGATAGCCTCCACCAGCCGTGGAGTAGGTTGTAGGGCCTCTCCCGACTGTTTGAAAAGGCATAGTGACCTCTACCAATCGTTGAGTATGTTCGATAGCCTCCACCAGTCGTGGAGCAGGTTGTAGGGCCTCTCCCGACTGTTGAAAAAGGCATGGTGACCTCTATTAAGTGCAGCAATTACTATTCACACAGATTGCAAATTGATAGCATGTTTATGCAAGCAAGTTTGTAAGTACTACAACTATTAAGTGTAAGTGTTATCATGAATAATTAAATGTTTAAGAGTATCATGAATAATTAGATGTTCAATGTGTAGTCAAATTAAGGGAAAAATCTAATTTCATGTAATAACCAATGATGTTTTCTTAGAAAAGCATCTGTAAGATCAAGTATCAAGTCCAAACGTTTCAAATAAATGCAAGGTAGAGTCTTGTATGATAAATATAATAAATTTCCAATCTGTGTTAATACACAATAATACGCAAGGAAATTTCTAGATGTTGTATGCTAATGAGTGCGACAAAATTGGATACAAAATGAAAATAGAATTATGAAAATGAAAACACAAGTATTGGATTCTCGAGTCTTGGGAAGATTCCATCCATGGCTTAACCAGTGGGATTAACGTCATCCTGATCAGTTGTTTCGTTGGTATTGATATTGAAAGCTCGTCCATGTGCCACCAGGTTTACATTGTTCAATTTGGGACATTGGGGTAGCATGTGATTAGGGTCTCTACAATGATAACATGCCCGACCGTTAGTAATCTGTAGTGGTCCCTGGGCAGCTGTTTGATGATTACTCTGTGTTCCAACCATTACTCGACAAGTGGTAACAAGGTGTCCAAACCTCCCACATCTAGTGCATTGACGGCATGGAAGATTTGCAGGGTGATGATATTTGCAGGTGTTGCATTGAGGATGGATTCCCGTGTAGGCTTTCTTGATAGGAGGCTGAGCCACCGGATCAACAACAGCATGGTTCTGAGTATCGCCCATTCGTTTCTTAGAGTTCGAAGCAGTAGTGGCGGCCTTTGCTAAAACAGTCTTAGATTGTTCAACAGTATCGGTGGTTTTCTCAGTAGGTGTCTTGGTGCCCTTCCTAACCAAGTTTCCTTTCCTTACGTGTTTGTCTGTTAATGTGGCTGCAAGTTGGATGGCTTCTTCTACCGTAGTGGCTTTGCCTCCAGTGACAACGTCTTGAATCAGGTCAGGTAATCCCTCGATATATTTTTCGATTGCTCGAGAGACTGGGGTGACCATGTGTGGAACCAGTATGCTAAGTTCGTGATATCGAGTATTATACGCAAGATTCTCACCACTGTCTTGTTTTAGTCCATAGAACTCTTCCTCCAGTTTCCTGATTTCGTTCCTAGGGCAGAATTTGGCGATCATGAGTTCCTTAACATCTGCCCAAGATAATGATAAAGCAACATCAGCTCCTCGATTGCGCTTTTCACCATTCCACCAGGTTAGCGCCCCCTTTTGAAGGACACTAGTACCATAGCGAACGCGGAGTTCATCAGGACATTCACTGTTCACAAAAGTACTCTCCATGCTTTCAAACCATTGGAGGAGGCCAGTAGCACCCTCCTCACCAGTGAATTTTGTGGGGTTGCAGGAGTTAAAGTGTTTGAAAGTGCACCGAAATTGAGTCGTACTCCCTGTGTTGGCACTGTTACTATTCTGGGTTATCTCACCGACAAGGTTTGGGATCACCGCAGCAATTTGCTCGGCGACTAAAGATGCGAGGCGACGATCAGAACGTCGTCCAGAAGCACGAACAGGGCGTTGGCTGGCATCACGGAGCATGCGGCGAGCAGACATCTATGAGGTAATCAATTAATAATCATGAGATTAGAAAATGTAAGTGTATAATCGTACAGATGATTATGAAGATATGATCTTGTAAGCAATCATGATATGCAAAGTATTGTATATGAAACAAGAGGGTATTATTGAAAAAACTTGTACAAAATTCTTGGAGTGCCCTTGTCTAGCTGTAAAGCTCAACAAGAACGTTGACTTTTCAAAGGAATTGGACCCAATGGTGATCAAAGAAGACATGCTTTAGCCTATAAGTGGACACTCACTCCAGGAATCCCCAGGTAAGCATAACAGGTCCGTAAATGGATTTATGCGCTATGCTTGCCTATGCCAGAAAACCCAGTGTACAGGTGTCCACCCTTCCAGATTGCACGTGTCCTTATCACACTCATTAAAGTTCAACAACTTTGAAGGAGTAAAATAAGAGTAGGTATTATGTCTAAGAGTGTCTTCATGAAAGGTACTGTCCCTGTTCCATAATGATGTAGACTTTCCACTTCTTGTAGGACACCATCTCTATGCACCATGACGAAAGATAAGAAGAATGGAGAGAGAGAAGAAGGGAAAGATAGAAGAAGGAAAGTAGAGGGAAATGAGGGTAAGGTAATTTAAGGAATATAATGCATGAAAGTTGAAATTTGGTTATAGTCTAGGCCTATTTCATCTAGTAACCTAGTTCCCTATAACCATGGCTCTGATACCAATCTGTAACACCCCAACCGATGGCGGAATCATCGAGGTGCCACGTAGTGACGATTGTTCAAAAGCTCATGGTACTAAAATGTAAATATTATTGAATAATCAAAATTGTCTTACATGGAAATGGAAAATACATTGTCTAAATGAAATGTAAATATTGAAATAACTGGATTAAAATAAGGCACTAAATGTTCCTTGCTAAAGCACTAGATCAAACTGCACCTGAAACATGTACAAAAATAGGTTTGGTCAACATATGAAATGTTGGTGAGCATTCCTAGATTTGATATATATAGTAGGTTAAAAAGTTATACAATTCAAGTGCAAGCTACAGTGCAAATATGTAAACTATGTATCATACAAATGAGCGAAATCAACCCTGTGACTGTATAATGTACTGTATGAACTGTAGTGTACTCAACCAATAAATGGATGATAACTTAACACTGGCCACGGATTCTCCGATGAAAAAGGGGGAGAATCAATCTAGGCGGGTTGTCAATCCAAATAGCGCTATCCAATGTTAAGGTCGGCTTGTACCATGTTAATGATTTCACTAAGTACAAATGTAATCCACATGTATTGTCTAAGCATAAAGCACGTTGTAAGCAATGCACATAGTACTAGAATTGTATTGTAAAAATATAAACTTGTATTTGAAATTGTAATAGTGTACATGTAACACCCCAAAAATGTATAAAACCAAAAAGGGGGTAGGAATACTCACAGTTCACGTAATAACTTGAAATTGGACTTGGACAACGAAATATGAATTGAGATTACTCCCAAATGATCAACCTAAAGTATTCGATAATGTGTAAGGGAAATGACTCTAAGATATATGTATTTCTAGGGCTTCGAATTGGGGATAAATGTTTGTTTGATTATTATTAAAAATATTCGACAATTGAGAGAAATTTAGTAAATAAATAACCAAAAATCTTTTTATGAAATTTAAACTTAAAATGGTCACAATATTGTGTTTAAAGTATAAAAATATTTTTTGCAAAATTATTTCCTTTAAAATAGATTTTTAAATCTATTTATTACAAATTGCCAAAACTTAACTTTAATATTCAAAAATACTAAAATTAAAGTATTTCTATTTTAAAAATCATGTTTCTGTTCTAAATATATAAAAATAAATTTTGTAAAATTTTGGTGCAAAAACAATGAAAATTGAATTTATTATGATTTAATTATGATTAAATCTAACAAAAATTGATTAAAAATATAAAATAAATGATTTTACTGAATTAAAAATTATTTCAGTAAAGTTTATCCTTATAAAAAGTCAGGATAATTTTTGGAGAATTTAATAAAATTGTTTTGATATATAAATGGATTTTTATAAATATAATAGTATAAAAATGATTTAATTATTATAAATACTAAATAAATGAATTTCTGAAAAATAAAAATTATAAATAAAACTTTTATCTCAGGTTAAACAAATATAATTTTTTTAGAATTTATAAAATAGTTTTGATATTTTAAAATGAATTTAAAAGATTAAAAGGTTTAATATATATATATATAAAATAGTTTTGTTTTTAAAAAAAATAAAAGAAGCAAAAAGGTGCAGTAGCCGGGACTCGAACCCGGGTACTCTCTGTATCAAGCCCAGATCACAACCACTTGATCTGTATGATCAGTTGTGTTTATTTCTTGTTTTTGAAATATAAATAACATAACCCAACCTAGTGTTCTTCCCCAAATTAACAACTTCAAGCCCTAGATTTATAATAGTTTGATTTACACAACAATAACCCAATTAATCATAGGGTTATTGTTGTGTGTATGCCGAATGACAAAACCCACAGAAAAGTTTAGACTTACAAGTATGTTTCGTGTTCGATTGAACAGTCAACCAAAAAGTCAACACTCGTTCGCAAATCAAGATCAGGAGTTTATAGGTAGAAATTGGGGATGTAGGAAGGATTAGTGGCGAGTTGTGATGGTTCCTGAATGCTCAATTTATAGTGAAATGGCCGGGTGTTCGATTTGGAAATCGTTGACCTTGCTTTAAACATAAACGCGTAAATGGTTAATTTGTATACTAATTGATTTGTAATTGGATGGGTAATCACATATGAATGCCGATAATCACGATTCCTAAGTCAAACCTTGGTTATTGCATGTTAATGAATGGTCAAAAAAAAGAAAAAAAGAAAAGAAGGAAAAAAAATAATATAACACCTCTGCTGCTGCTGCTCGCGACAGCCAAGGAAGAAGAAGAAAGGGGCGCGAAAACGGGCTTAAGTATTATTAGGGTTGGGTTTGTTTCAGAAACGAAGTGTAGATCAGGTGGTTTGGACGTGGTGTGTGTGACAGCTTCTGCCCGGGTTCGAGTCCCGGCAGAATCATTTTTTTTTTTTTTTTTAAACAGATAAGGGAAGGGGAGGGAGTTGGTTTGGGCTGCTGTGTTGGGCCAGACTAATGGACAAGGGGATGGGAGTATTGGGCCAAAATGGATAAAAGGGATATAGATTTGGGTTGTGTTGGGTTTGGACTAGGCTATTATTATTATTATTATTATTATTATTATTATTATTATTATTATTATTATTATTATTATTATTATTATTATAAAAGTAAAAAAAAAAGTGACGGATGTCACAGTGCTAACGCGCGATCAAGCTGCGCATTGCAGAAATGCGTACCACGGTCACTAATTAGTGCCTTCAGGGCACCAAATCGCGAGAACAAGCTTCTAACAAACCTCACTACAACTCGGGCATCATTTGTGGGTAAGGCTTGCGCCTCGGCCCACTTTGACACGTAATCAACTGCCACGAGTATATATCTATTGCCCCGTGAGGAGGGGAATGATCCCATGAAGTCAATGCCCTAAATGTCAAAGACTTCACAGACTGGGATGGGGTTCTGCGGCATTTGGTCGCGTGCCGATATGTTCGTCGCCCTCTGGCATGAATCACATGCACCGACCAATATCTGAGAGTCACGAAAGAGTGTGGGCTAGTAAAACCCGGAGTCTAACACTTTTTTAGCAGTGTAATTCACTCCATGGTGACCTCCGGTAGGCCCCTCGTGACAATCGCGCAATATCTGCGCCGCCTCTACCCCAAACACGCAACGGCGAATCAGCTGATCCGCCCCGACCCGGAACAAAAATGGGTCATCCTAGAAGTAATGCTTCAGGTCTGCGAAGAACTTTCTCTTTTGCTGGTGCGACAATCCTTTGATAAGGATCCCGCACGCGAGGTAGTTCGCAAAATCCGCAAACCATGGCGATACATCTTCCACCGACTCGACGCTCATCAAGAACTCGTGGGGAAAATTGTCATTAATGGTATCCCACGCGGAGTTCTCGGCATCATCATGCTCGAGTCTGGATAGATGATCAGCAGCAACATTCAGGGCACCCTTCTTGTCCTGAATCTCTATATCGAACTCCTATAGCAACAGGATCCACCTAATCAGGCGCGGTTTCGCGTCCTGTTTGCTAAAAAGGTATCGGATCGCTGCATGGTCCGTATAGACAGTGGTCTTCGACAGCACTAAATACGATCTAAACTTGTCGAATGCAAACACTACAGCTAGAAGCTCCTTCTCAGGCGTGGTATAATGCTCCTGAGCATCATGAAGAGTCTTGCTAGCGTAGTAGATCGGATGGAAGTACTTGTCCTTCCGTTGTCCCAAGACCGCCCCTATCGCGAAGTCACTCGCGTCGCACATGATCTCGAATGGCAGTTCCCAGTCGGGTGCTACCAATATAGGGGCCTCCACAAGCAAACACTTTAAAAGCCCGAAGGCTTTCACACATTCTGCACCAAACACAAATGGTGCATCCTTTTCCAACAGACGGGTCATCGAACGGGCGATTTTTGAGAAGTCTTTGATGAATCGCCTGTAAAAACCTGCATGACCCAAAAAGCTGCGGATCGCTCTGACAGAGACGGGTGGAGGGAGCCTAGAAATGATATCTACTTTGGCCGGGTCAACCTCCAACCCACTTTGGGAGACCTTATGCCCCAGGACTATTCCTTCCTTCACCATGAAGTGGCATTTTTCCCAGTTGAGCACAAGACTGGTCTCCTCGCACCTCTGAAGCATCCGCTCCAGATTCCCTAGACAATGATCGAATGAACTCCCGAAGACTGAAAAATCATCCATGAATACCTCCATGGAGTCCTCGATCATGTCATGAAATATGGCAACCATGCAACGCTGGAAGGTCGTCGGCGCATTGCACAACCCGAATGGCATACGCATGTAGGCGAATGTGCCAAAAGGGCATGTGAAAGTCGTCTTATCCTGGTCCACAGGATCGATAGGGATCTGAAAGTATCCAGAGAAACCATCAAGGAAACAATAATACAACTTCCCCGACAGTCGTTCCAACATCTGATTGATGAATGGAAGCGGGAAGTGATCCTTGCGGGTGGCGTCATTGAGCTTGCGGTAGTCAATGCAAACTCTCCACCCCGTGACAGTCCTCGTAGGAATCAATTCATTCCTATCATTTGTAACCACCGTCATGCCACCCTTCTTGGGCACAACGTGTACAGGACTCACCCAAACAGAATCCGAGATCGGATATATCAATCCAGCATCAAGAAGTTTAATGACCTCGGACTTTACAACCTCCTGCATGTTCGGGTTCAGACGCCTCTGGTGCTGCGCACAAGGCTTATGGACATCCCCCATCAAGATTTTATGAGTACAGAACGAGGGAATAATCCCCTTGATGTCCATGATCTTCCAGGCGATTGCCTTTTTATGAAGTTTTAGTATACGAAGCAACTCGCTCTTTTCAACTGCAGATAAAGAAGATGAAATGATAACAGGCAGACGACCATCCTCGTCAAGAAATGCATACTCCAGATGCGGTGGGAGCTCCTGTGACATCCGTCACTTTTTATTTTATTTTTTATAATAATAATAATAATAATAATAATAATAATAATAATAATAATAATAATAATAATAATAATAATAAAGAAGTTAGTCATTATAATTTACCACTCCTAATCCATTAACCCAAACCAAACCCAAATCCCTTGAAACCCAACATAATACCCAATCCTTATTTAGGAGCCCAACCTTGAGCCCATCAGCAGAAGCCCAACACCTCCCTCTCCCTTATCAGTTTTTTTAAAAAAAAAAAAAGAAGAAAAGCTCCTGCCGGGACTCGAACCCGGGCAGGTAGCGGTCCGATCCAAACACACACATACCACAACCAGCAGGGCTAGACCTCAATCTTGTTATTTATCCCAACACAAAAAGTATAAAACACCTTCTTATACATTGCTTTCTTCTTCCCCTGCTTCTTTTCTCTGCTGTGCGACGCGAGAACAACCAAAAAAGGAAACAAACTGAATTCATGGCACATAATCACGCTCCTTATTGACCAAATAATTAATGCACGTCAAGACTATAACAAAATCACGCATGATTACAGTCTATAACAAGCTTAATCACGCGTCATCACATTAACCATGGTCAAAACTTGCTAAATCTTTAACCCGACTTTTCACTATAAATTGGACCTCTAATCTCAACCTAAACTCGCCAATTACTCTTCCTACATCTCCAATTTCTGATTAAACACTCTTGAAAGTTTCTACTCCTCGCGAGTTGACTTTTCGTTTGACTGAGCATTATACACAAATACGTGATTGTAAGTTATATTTTTTCTTGTGGGTTTTGTTCATAGGCATTCACACAACAATAACCCTCTGATTAATTGGGTTATTGTTGTGTGAATCAAACAATTGCGAATCTAGGGCTTGTTCTTATTAATTTGGGGAAGAACATGAATCGCAGACATGACTTAAATCTAAACTGTTTTGGAATCCTATCACAAACTAACCTACAGATCAGTTGGTAGACACGAGTTGTGGTAAGACTTGAACCGGCCTATGGCCCAGGTTCGAGTCCCACCATGAACAAACATTTACTTTTTGTTATCCTTTATACCTATATTATTTTCATTCTTTTAAAAATCGTTTTAAAATACTAAAACTAGTTTATAAATTCTACAAAATTTATTTTATGTTTTTCCACTGATAAAGTTCATCATCCAATTTTTAGTTTTTCAAAAATAATTTATTTAATATATATTATAAATATTACAAGTTTATTCACTTAAAATCATAAAATTCTATAAAAATATCTAAACGATTTTATTAAATCTCACAAAAATTATCCTAAACTTGTATATTTTTAAACATTCCAGAAAATATTTTTATTTCAGTAAAACCGCTTATTTTATATTTTTAATTAATTTTTGTTAGTTTGAATCATAAATAATTCATAATAAATTCATTTTACAATATTTTTGTACCAAAATTTTACATAAATTATTTCTATTCATTTGGAACAGAAATACAATTTTTAATTCAAGAATTCTTTAATTTTAATAATTTTAGATATTAAAATCATATTTTGACAATTTGAAATAAATAGATTAAATATTCTATTTTTTTAAGAAAATAATTTTATAAAAATTATTTTCACACTTAAAACTTTATATTGTGACCATATTTGATTTAAAGTTTACTCAAAGACTTTTGTTTATTCATTTACCAAATTTCTCTTATTTATTAAACGTTTAATTTATTAACCAAATAAATACTTATCCCCAATTCGAAGCCCTAGAAAATACTTATAGACCAAATAGACTTAGACTTATTTGTTACATTATACATAGGGTGATACTTGGCAACGTTGGATTATACTTATTCAATTACACAAGACTTACCACCTTGCTAAGGTGAGTATTACTTATCCCCTTTTTCCGTTTTACAACTTTCGGGGTGATTCATGCACAAGTATACAAAACTTTCGTATTCATTTACACATACATTTTTATTCATTTACAATTCATATACGTGTCTTGATTATCTTTGTGCTTATGATTGAACATGAACGTAGCTTACATACAAAATCATACATCTAGACATAACTTATGTTATGGTGCTCTTTACACATAGACGTAACTTATGTTACGGTGCTCATTTAGACATAACTTTGTGTTATGGTGCTCTTTTAGACTCACACATGTTGAGGTGCTCATTATCAATTACATTGTACAAACTTTACATTTGATCTTTGTCTTGTTTGGTTACTTGCGTGTTTACATAATGCATTGGTGATGCTAGACACATGAATTGTACTACTTTTCAAACTTATACTATATGTACAAAACTAAGTAGTATTCACCAACATCATATGTTGACAAAATTATTTTCGTGCATGTTTCAGGATAAGCTGCTTGACGCTTCACATAGGACTTTGGACTTAGATTAAATCAATCAATTATCTTTATTTTGTTGTCTTGTATTTAATTTCACATGTTGTAAAACAATATTCAATAATCATATATTTACATTTTAGTACCATGAGCTTTTGAACAATCGTCACTACGTGGCACCCCGATGATTCCGCCATCGGTTGGGGTGTTACAGATTGGTATCAGAGCCATGGTTATAGGGAACTAGGTTATTAGATAAAATGGCCTAGACTATAACCGAACTTTCCTGCATAATATTTCCTAAATTACCTTACCCTCATTTCCCTCTACTTTCCTTCTTCTATCTTTCCCTTCTTCTCTCTCTTCATTCTTCTCATCTTTCATCATGGTGCATAGAGATGGTGTCCTATAGGGAGTGGAAAGTTTACATCATGGAACGGGAGTAGTACCTTTCATGAAGACACTCTTAGACATAATGCCTACCCTTATTTTGCTCCTTCAAAGTTGTTGAGCTCTAATGAGTGTGATAGAACACGTGCAATCTGGAAGGGTGGACGCCTGTACACTGGGTTTTCTGGCATAGGCAAGCATCGCGCATAAATCCAATAACGGACCTGTTATGCTTACCTGGGGATTCCTGGAGTGAGTGTCCACTTGTAGGCTAAAGCATGTCTTCTTTGATCACCATTGGGTTCAATTCCTTTGAAAAGTCAACGTTCTTGTTGGGCTTTACAGCTAGACAAGGGCACTCCAAGCATTTTATGCAAAGTTTTTCAATAATACTCACTCGTCTCATATACAATATTTTGTATTCCATGATTTTCATATATTGCTTACAAGTTCATACTTTCATAATCATCTGTACGAATATACACTTACATTTTCTAATCTCATGATTATTCATTGACTGCCACATAGATGTCTGCTCGCCGCATGCTCCGTGATGCCAGCCAACGTCCTGTTCGTGCTTCTGGACAACGTTCTGACCGTCGCCTTGCATCTTTAGTCGCTGAACAAATTGCTGCAGTGATCCCAAACCTTGTCAGTGAAATAACCCAGAATAGTAACAGTGCCAACACAGGAAGTACGACTCAATTTCGGTGCACTTTCAAACACTTTAACTCCTGCAACCCCACAAAATTCACAGGTGAGGAGGGTGCTACCGGCCTCCTCCAATGGTTTGAAAGCATGGAGAACACCTTTGTGAACAGCGAGTGTCCTGATGAACTCCGCGTTCGCTATGCTACTAGTGTCCTTCAAAAGGGGGCGCTAACATGGTGGAATGGCGAAAAGCGCAATCGAGGAGCTGATGTTGCTTTATCTCTATCTTGGGCTGAGGTTAAGGAACTCATGATCGCCAAATTCTGCCCTAGGAATGAAATCAGGAAACTAGAGGAAGAGTTCCATGGGTTGAAACAAGACAGTGGTGAGAATCTTGCGTATAATACTCGATATCACGAACTTAGCATACTGGTTCCACACATGGTCACCCCGGTCTCTCGAGCAATCGAAAAATATATCGAGGGATTACCTGACCTGATTCAAGACGTTGTCACTGGAGGCAAAGCCACTACGGTAGAAGAAGCCATCCAACTTGCAGCCACGTTAACAGACAAACACGTAAGGAAAGGAAACTTGGTTAGGAAGGGCACCAAGACGTCTACTGAGAAAACCACCAATGCTGTTGAACAACCTAAGACTGTTTTAGCAAAGGCCGCCACTACTGCTTCGAACTCTAAGAAACGAATGGGCGATAATCAGAACCATGCTGTTGTGGATCCTGTGACTCAACCCCCTATCAAGAAAGCCTACACGGGAATCCATCCTCAATGCAACACTTGCAAGTATCATCACCCTGCAAACCTTCCATGCCGTCAATGCACTAGATGTGGAAGGTTTGGACACTTTGTCACCACTTGTCGAGTAATGGTTGGGACACAGGGTAATCATCAAACAGCTGCCCAGGAACCACTACAGATTACTAACGGTCGGGCATGTTATCATTGTAGAGACCCTAACCACATGCGACCTCAATGCCCTAAATTGAATAATGTAAACCTGGTGGCACATGGACAAGCTTTCAATATCGATATCAACGAAGCAAACGGTCAGGATGACGTTAATCCCACTGGTTAAGCCATGGATGAAATCTTCCTAAGACTCGAGAATCCAATACTCGTGTTTTCATTTTCTTGATCCTATTATCATTTTGTACCCAATTATGTCATACTCATTAGCATATAACATCTAGAAATTTCCTTGCATACTATAGTGTACGAACACAGATTGGAAATTTATCATATTGGTTACGTTTATTTTAATCGTACAAGACTCTACATTACACTTATTTAAAACATTTGGACTTGATACTTGATCTTACAGAGCTTTTCTAAGAAAACATCATTGCTTGTTATATGAAACTTGATTTTTCCCTTAATTTGACTATTCATTGAACATCTAATTATTCATGATACCCGTAAACATTTGATAACACTTACACTTAATGGTTGTAGTATTTACAAGCTTGCTTGCATGTGTGTATTAACCACGCAACTCAGATAAACATTTCATTTAAAGGGCTCCTCGAACGAGTGGTATCCCATACTTAAATACTGTTATGCTTACAAGTCGTTGCAAACCAATGCAATTGACCCCATTATTACATAGCCTCATTTCATTGATAAACGTGTTTGTTGTGTCATCTTCTTGTGGAACTTATTTGCTTTAATGTGGGTTAGATTAGGATCATAGAAGGACATAAAACCCTAATGTAAGGTAAATTGATGATTCCGGTCCGGAACGTAATCATGAATTTACAGGTGCGTTAGGGTAGTGTGAAATTCTATTAGAGTTGTTGGTAGGCGTCCAGTACGTTTTCAAGGTATCAAAGGTGTGGTGGGTTAGCTGCGGTACACCCTGTATACAAACACTAATGATGCATTGAAAGTGAGACTGGAAGTCGGACCAAGAACAAACTCTAGTTATTTGGTAGTTCATTTAGTCTTTCTATAGTCAATCAACTCATGCAATTATTTTAGGAGTCCTAAAACTTGAAGTTTAGTGTCTTACTAGATTCTTATTTTCCTTATTATTCGAGACGAACCTAATACAAATCCTTAACTCACCCCTATCAAACCTCATATCCAAATCATTCGAATTTTTCCAAAACACTGTTATCTTAATTTTTACCCTAACATCCATAACCCTATGTTTCTAATAACTTCGGGACGAAGTTTCTAAAAGTAGGGGATGTTGTGACATCCGTCACTTTTTATTTTATTTTTTATAATAATAATAATAATAATAATAATAATAATAATAATAATGAAGTTAGTCATTATAATTTACCACTCCTAATCCATTAACCCAAACCAAACCCAAATCCCTTGAAACCCAAAATAATACCCAATCCTTATTTAGGAGCCCAACCTTGAGCCCATCAGCAGAAGCCCAACACCTCCCTCTCCCTTATCAGTTTTAAAAAAAAAGAAGAAAAGCTCCTGCCGGGACTCGAACCCGGGCAGGTAGCGGTCTGATCCAAACACACACATACCACAACCAGCTGGGCTAGACCTCAATCTTGTTATTTATCCCAACACAAAAAGTATAAAACACCTTCTTATACATTGCTTTATTCTTCCCCTACTTCTTTTCTCTGCTGTGTGACGCGAGAACAACCAAAAAAGGAAACAAGCTGAATTCATGGCACATAATCACGCTCCTTATTGACCAAATAATTAATGCACGTCAAGACTATAACAAAATCACGCATGATTACAGTCTATAACAAGCTTAATCACGCGTCATCACATTAACCATGGTCAAAACTTGCTAAATCTTTAACCCGACTTTTCACTATAAATTGGACCTCTAATCTCAACCTAAACTCGCCAATTACTCTTCCTACATCTCCAATTTCTGATTAAACACTCTTGAAAGTTTCTACTCCTCGCGAGTTGACTTTTCGTTTGACTGAGCATTATACACAAATACGTGATTGTAAGTTATATTTTTTCTTGTGGGTTTTGTTCATAGGCATTCACACAACAATAACCCTCTGATTAATTGGGTTATTGTTGTGTGAATCAAACAATTGCGAATCTAGGGCTTGTTCTTATTAATTTGGGGAAGAACATGAATCGCAGACATGACTTAAATCTAAACTGTTTTGGAATCCTATCACAAACTAACCTACAGATCAGTTGGTAGACACGAGTTGTGGTAAGACTTGAACCGGCCTATGGCCCAGGTTCGAGTCCCACCATGAACAAACATTTACTTTTTGTTATCCTTTATACCTATATTATCTTCATTCTTTTAAAAATCGTTTTAAAATACTAAAACTAGTTTATAAATTCTACAAAATTTATTTTATGTTTTTCCACTGATAAAGTTCATCATCCAATTTTTAGTTTTTCAAAAATAATTTATTTAATATATATTATAAATATTACAAGTTTATTCACTTAAAATTATAAAATTCTATAAAAATATCTAAACGATTTTATTAAATCTCACAAAAATTATCCTAAACTTGTATATTTTTAAACATTCCAGAAAATATTTTTATTTCAGAAAAACCGCTTATTTTATTTTTTTAATTAATTTTTGTTAGTTTTAATCATAAATAATTCATAATAAATTCATTTTACAATATTTTTGTACCAAAATTTTACATAAATTATTTCTATTCATTTGGAACAGAAATACAATTTTTAATTCAAGAATTCTTTAATTTTAATAATTTTAGATATTAAAATCATATTTTGAGAATTTGAAATAAATAGATTAAATATTCTATTTTTTTAAGAAAATAATTTTATAAAAATTATTTTCACACTTAAAACTTTATATTGTGACCATATTTGATTTAAAGTTTACTCAAAGACTTTTGTTTATTCATTTACCAAATTTCTCTTATTTATTAAACGTTTAATTTATTAACCAAATAAATACTTATCCCCAATTCGAAGCCCTAGAAAATACTTATAGACCAAATAGACTTAGACTTATTTGTTACATTATACATAGGGTGATACTTGGCAACGTTGGATTATACTTATTCAATTACACAAGACTTACCACCTTGCTAAGGTGAGTATTACTTATCCCCTTTTTCCGTTTTACAACTTTCGGGGTGATTCATGCACAAGTATACAAAACTTTCGTATTCATTTACACATACATTTTTATTCATTTACAATTCATATACGTGTCTTGATTATCTTTGTGCTTATGATTGAACATGAACGTAGCTTACATACAAAATCATACATCTAGACATAACTTATGTTATGGTGCTCTTTACACATAGACGTAACTTATGTTACGGTGCTCATTTAGACATAACTTTGTGTTATGGTGCTCTTTTAGACTCACACGTGTTGAGGTGCTCATTATCAATTACATTGTACAAACTTTACATTTGATCTTTGTCTTGTTTGGTTACTTGCGTGTTTACATAATGCATTGGTGATGCTAGACACATGAATTGTACTACTTTTCAAACTTATAATATATGTACAAAACTAAGTAGTATTCACCAACATCATATGTTGACAAAATTATTTTCGTGCATGTTTCAGGATAAGCTGCTTGACGCTTCACATAGGACTTTGGACTTAGATTAAATCAATCAATTATCTTTATTTTGTTGTCTTGTATTTAATTTCACATGTTGTAAAACAATATTCAATAATCATATATTTACATTTTAGTACCATGAGCTTTTGAACAATCGTCACTACGTGGCACCCCAATGATTCCGCCATCGGTTGGGGTGTTACAGCTCCTTCAGCTCCAAAGACGGTGGATCCTCAACAGACGGTTTCGCCTTATCACTCTCCTCTCGCTCAATCTCTACGAAACGCCCCGGGCTCTGGGAACCATCATCACCGATCTGATAGACCGGCTGCTCATCTCTATGGCCCTCCTTCATAATGCCATTTAAGTCCCCACACAACAGATGTGTGCCCGAAACATCCCCCTCTATCGCACCTAGAAAGTGAGAACTGACACACTGGTCTACTATATCAAGATAGTATAGTGTGTCATCCTGACTCTCGGGATGACGCATCGACCTTTGAACATCAAAAGTCACATGCTCAACATTTACCCGGAGCGTGATCTGGCCCGCAGCCACATCAACAATCGTCCTCGCCGTGTTAAGGAAAGGACGTCCCAGGATAAGAGGCACTTTAGAGTCCTCATCCATATCAAGGATGAAAAAATCCACCGGGAATACAAATTTGTCAATTTTGACAAGCATATTTTCAACAAATCCCCGAGGATATTTGATTGAACGATCAGCAAGACGAATACTCATCCTGGTGGGTAAAGGCTCACCCAGATCGAGTTTCTCAAAAACCTTATAAGGCATAAGGTTAATGCTCGCACCCAAGTCTGCTAGTGCATTACTGACAGACATGTTCCCTATCAGACAAGGGATGGTGAAACTACCTGGATCTCCCATCTTCATGGGCAGTCTATTCTGCAAAATTGCAGAGCAGTTCTCGTTCATGAGTACACAGGAAAGGTCCTCAAGTTTTTGCTTGTTTGTGAGGATGTCCTTCAGAAACTTGGCATACTTAGGCATTTGGGCCAAGGCTTCCACAAACGGGATGTTTATGTGGAGCTGTTTGAACAGCTCAAGAAACTTCCTGTACTGGGCCTCGTCCTTTTGTTTCCTAAGCCTACCAGGATATGGAACAGAAGGAGTGTAGTCAGTGACTGGCTTCGGTAACTGTGCTGTACTTGCTGGGACTCGCCTAGCGTGCACCTCGTCCGAAGACTCAGTCTGTACCGTCTCAGTGATCGGTGGTGAGCCCGATGTGTCAGGGCCCGTGGTTTTACCACTCCTCGTCATAATGGCATTTACATGCCCCCTCGGATTACCCTGTTGTCTCTCAGACATCATCTTCACCATCTGGCCTACCTGGTTTTCGATGGCCTGCATGGACGCCTTTTGGCCCCTTATCTCACCCTCATAATTGGAGAAACGCTCCTCGTGCTGCTGGTAGCGCTGCTCTGCAATCTGATTGGAATTTGTGGTGTTGGTGAGGAGTTGAGACATCATTTCCTCCAGCCTAGACGTACCACCCTGGGCGTGCTGCTGGGAACTGCCCCCAGCGCCCTGGTTCTGGTACTAGTTCGGTCTAGATTGGTAGGATTGGCCATGAGATTGGTAAGGCTGTTGTTGGGACTGTTGGGATTGGTGGGATTGGTGTGGTGCGGCGTCTCTCTGCTGAAATCCGAGAGGGTTCTAGTTAGAAGTACCAGATCTCCACCCAAAGTTTGGGTGGTTTCTCCATCCCAGATTGTAGGTATTACTGTAGGGGTTATTTTGGGGTCTCGACTGATTACCCATGTAAGCCACATCCTCGTGGCCAGTATACATAACCCCATGAGCACACGAGCCAGGCTCGTGGGATACCCCGCACTGCTCACACAGGCATTGGGTCTGGGCTACACTTTGTTGAGATCTGTCAAATCTCGTAGCCAGCGCCTCAATCTGTGCAGAAATGGCCGTGTAGTTATCCACGGCATGTACACCCGATCGGGCAGACGAAGACCTTGATCGGTCACTCTTTCGAGATTTAGACTTCTGGGACGCCTTCTCAATAATGGCCCATGCTTCATTAGGGGACTTTCTTCCGATGTCTCCCCCAGCATATACATCAAGGCGTTCCTGAGAGTCATACCTGAGCCCCTGATAGAACGTGTGCACCAAATGTCTTTTGGAAAGCTCATGGTGCGGGACACTTAAGAGTAGGTCTTTGAATCTCTCCCACGCGGTGTACAATGATTCCTCGTCATCCTGACGAAATGTCATGATGTGATTCCTCAATTTTTGTGTCTTTTCAGGAGCAAAGTACTGCTGCATGAATTGTTGGGATAACTCTGCCCAGGTCATGATCGACCCTGCGGGTTGTGACAGAAGCCAAGTCCGGGCTTTGTCTCGCAGTGAGAATGGGAAGAGTCTCAGACGGATAGCATCATCGGAGATGCCCGTCATCTTAAAGGGGGCTAAAACCTCTAAGAATGCAGCAATATGTCGGCCTGGGTCCTCATGCTCCAGTCCACCGAATTGCACCGAGTTTTGTATCATATTCACGATACTAGATTTGATCTCGAAATGTGTAACACCCCAACCGATGGCGGAAACATCGGGGTGCCACGTATTGATGATTGTAAATAAATGAATTTCTGAAAAATAAAAATTGTAAATAAAACTTTTATCTCAGATTAAACAAATATAATTTTTTTAGAATTTATAAAATAGTTTTGGTATTAAAAAATGAATTTATAAGTTTTAAATATAATATATATATATATATATATAATTGTTGTTTTAAAAAGAAAAGAAAAGAACAAAAAAAAAGAAGTCAGAGCCGGGACTCGAACCCGGGTGACTGTTGATGCAACCCTTGGTCACAACCACTTGGCCTAGGCCAGTGGTTGTGATGAAAGCCGTTTATAATTAAATAAATACACATGTCAATTTCAGTTTTATCCCCAATTAAGCACGAACGAACCCTAGAAATTTCAATCAAACAATTCAGACAATCTAAGCCCGATTAATGTTGGGGCTTTTGTTGTTTGATTGCCGATTAACAAAACCCACAAAAGAAATATAACTCACAGTGTAGTTTCGAGTATAATTGTCGGGTCAAAGCCAAAGTCAAACTACGAACAAGATGATTAAAACCAGAGTGTTTCAGAGATAATTGGAGGTTGAGAGAGAGTTGTGAGCGAGTTGTTAAGCTTCGAAGGTCATCTATTTATACTGAGGATCAAAGGGTTTGGTTAATTGGAAAGTTGACCTCGATTAATTATCAAACGCGTGGGTTTTCAAAATTAGTCAACGATTTGATTGTAATTGACGTGTAATCGTGCAATACAAGGCCGGTAATCAATTTAGGTTGCCAATTATAGATCAATCAAGCATTGATCTTGATTGATTGTTAGACGCGTCCAAGGCAGTTGACTTTCACGAGTCAATCTGCAGTTTTAAAAGCGTGCATATATATAATATGTGCCGGGTTTATTCCAAGAGGATGGTCCAGCCCAGTTGGTTGTGTGTTTGTGTTGCTTGGGCTTTGGCGCGGGTTCGAACCCCGGCCAAAGCATATTTATTTTTTTTGATATAATTTCAATACAACACACATATATAATATTATATATATAGTATTAGGGTTTTAATAACGCGACAAAAATAATAAATGCAACGTATAAGACAAAACTTGACGTTTTTATTAAAGATGAACGTGTAACGTACAAGTTTTAATTGCGTAATGTTACAGTCTCCCCTACTTTTAGGAACTTCGTCCCGAAGTTGGAGTTGGAGAGTCTGGTGGGAAAAGATGTGGATACTTCGACTTCATCTGGTCTTTACGTTCCCAAGTGAACTCTGGGCCTCGTTTAGATTCCCAACGAACCTTAACGATCGGAATACGACTGCGCTTGAGTTTCTTGACTCCAGTGTCAACAATCTCGACGGGTTTCTCGATAATGTGCATGCTTTCATCGATTTGCACATCCTCAAGAGGAACATGAAGGTTCTCATCTGCTAAGCATTTCTTGAGATTCGAAATATGGAAGGTCGGATGAACATTGCTTAGCTCAGGTGGAAGTTCAAGTTTGTAAGCCACTTTTCCAACTCTGTCAAGAATTTTGAAGGGGCCTACGTATCGAGGAGCTAGCTTTCCCTTTCTACCGAAACGAATCACTCCTTTCCAAGGGGATACCTTAAGTAGTACAAGGTCCCCAACTTGAAATTCCAAGGGTTTACGACGTTTATCAGCATAACTCTTTTGGCGACTTCTAGCCTTGAGAAGATTATCCTGAATGAGCTGAATTTTGTCTGTGGTTTCCTGGATTAGTTCGGGTCCAGTAATACGAGCTTCACCAACCTCAGTCCAACAGACAGGAGAACGACATTTCCGACCATAGAGTGCCTCAAAAGGAGCCATGTTAATGCTGGCGTGATAACTGTTGTTGTATGAAAACTCAACCAAAGGAAGATGAGAATCCCATGCGCCACCAAAATCGATGACACATGCCCTGAGCATGTCCTCAAGTGTCTGGATGGTTCGTTCAGTCTGACCATCCGTTTGAGGGTGATAAGCAGTGCTCAGGTTCAACTTGGTACCCAAAGCATCTTGTAGAGATCCCCAAAAGTGAGAGGTGAAACGACCATCGCGATCAGAAATAATGTCCAAAGGTATACCGTGACGACATACGATTTCACTTACGTACATCTTTGCCAACCTTTCCACAGAATACTTCTCACGAATAGGTAGAAAGTGAGCTGATTTGGTCAAACGATCGACGATAACCCAAATACTATCAAAACCCTTGGGTGTACGAGGGAGTTTGGTGATGAAATCCATAGCTATGCTCTCCCATTTCCAGACAGGGATCTCTGGTTGTTCAAGCATACCAGATGGTCGTTGATGTTCAGCCTTAACCTTGGAACAAGTGAGGCATTTTGCAACGAATAGAGCAATGTCATTCTTCATACCAGGCCACCAATAGGAATAGCGAAGATCTAGGTACATCTTGTCAGCTCCAGGATGAATAGAATAACGAGACTTATGAGCCTCGTTCATGAGAAAAGTACGAAGATCATCACGGTCGGGAATCCACAGTCGGTTAAGGAAATAAAGGAGACCATCGGGTTTGGTTTCAAGTTGAGTTTCAGCACCACAAGACATTTCATCGTACATGTTACCTTGGGTGACTGATGTGTGTTGAGCCTGGAGAATGCGATCCTGAAGATCAGTACGAACTCTCGCACATTGGAGTTTGACACGCTCTTTACGACTAAGTGCGTCAGCCACAACATTCGCCTTACCAGGATGGTAGCGAATTTCGCAATCATAGTCGTTAAGTAATTCAACCCAACGTCGTTGCCTCATGTTAAGATTCTTTTGATCGAAGACATGTTGGAGACTTTTGTGGTCCGTGAACACCACACATTTGGTCCCATAAAGGTAATGTCTCCAAATCTTGAGTGCAAAGACAACAGCGCCCAATTCAAGATCATGGGTGGTATAATTCTTTTCGTGAGTCTTGAGTTGTCGAGACGCATAAGCAATAACCTTTCCTCGTTGCATGAGAACACAACCAAGACCTTGGTTCGATGCATCACAGTAGACCACGAAATCATCATTACCATCAGGTAGAGACAAGATAGGAGCTTCACAGAGTTTCAGCTTAAGAGTTTCAAATGCTTCCTCTTGCTTAGGTCCCCACTCATAGGGTTTACCCTTGTGAGTTAAGGTAGTGAGAGGAACAGCGATCTTGGAGAAATTGGCGATGAATCGACGATAATAACCAGCCAACCCAAGAAAAGAACGGACTTCCGTTGGAGTGGTAGGAACACTCCAATTCTTCACAGCTTCGATCTTTGCAGGATCAACATGAATTCCGTTCATATCAATGACATGTCCCAAAAATTGAACTTCCTTAAGCCAAAATTCACATTTTGAGAACTTGGCGTACAGTTGTTCTTTCTTTAGGAGATTCAAGATAGAGTGAAGATGTTGCTCGTGATCGGATTTTGATTTAGAGTAAATCAAAATATCATCGATGAAAACGATCACGAATTTGTCGAGATAGGGTCTACAAACCCGATTCATCAAATCCATAAATACTGCGGGAGCATTGGTCAACCCAAAAGGCATAACCATGAATTCATAGTGACCATAGCGTGTGCGAAAGGTTGCCTTGGGAATATCTTCATCGTGGACTCTAAGCTGATGATAACCAGAACGGAGATCAATCTTCGAGAAGTGGGTTGCTCCTTGAAGTTGATCGAAGAGATCGTCAATCCTAGGAAGCGGATAACGATTCTTGATGGTGAGTTTGTTGAGTTCACGGTAGTCAATACACATCCGAAGAGAACCATCCTTCTTTTTAACGAATAAGACAGGGGCTCCCCATGGAGAAGAACTAGGGCGAATGAACCCTTTATCAGAAAGTTCCTGTAATTGACTAGCAAGTTCTTGCATCTCAGAGGGTGCAAGACGATAAGGAGCTTTAGCGACAGGATTAGCACCAGGAACAAGATCAATACGAAACTCCACTTGTCGAGCAGGAGGCAAACCAGGTAAATCCTCGGGAAAGACTTCAGGATAGTCTCGAATAATAGGAATGTCTTGGATACTTTTGCCTTTGTCCTTCTTCTCTATCACGTTAGCTAAGAAGGCTGTATACCCCTTTCGTAAGTACTTTTGGGCAGTAGTACAAGACATAAGCTTAAGCTCACCACAGGGTTTCTCACCATAGATCTTCAAAATCTCACCAGATTCGAGAGGAATGCGTATGACTTTCTCGAAGCACAGAATTTCGGCACGATGAGTTGACAACCAGTCCATGCCTACTATAACATCAAAACTACCAAGATGCATGGGGATGAGATCGATAGGGAAGGTATGATCGTCGAGATTCAACAAGCAGTTACGTATAATAGAGTCGATCGAAATAGACTTCCCGTTAGCTACCTCTACCACGAAAGGTTCTTCTAGATTAGTGTGGGGTAAGTTAAGTAAAGGTTCAAACTTCAGTGACACGAATGACTTATCAGCTCCTGAATCAAATAATATGGATGCATAGTGGTTATTAATGAGAAACGTACCATTCACCACTTCGTTGTTGTCACGAGCCTGGTTAGCGTTGAGATTGTAGGCGCGACCTCGAGCACCTTGGTTCTGGTTGCGGTTCTGGTTTTGGTTTTGGTTCTGATTTTGGTTTTGGTTACGGTTACGATTAGGGCAGTTGTTGATGTAGTGATTAGGGTTGCCACACTCGTAGCATTGACCACGAGTAGGCCTGTTGTTTTGTTGGTTGGGAGCTGGGTTATTGTTGTCTTGGGTAGCAGGAGATCGACAGACGTTCACCAGGTGACCATATCTTTGACACTTAGTACAAAAACGACATGGCACCTGCGTTGGATGATGGTACTTGCAAGTGTTGCACAAAGGGTGAGGTCCGGTGTATGGTTTCTTGGCTGGGTTTTGGGCAGCAGGTGGAGTAGCAGCAACCATATAGTTTCTAGCCTTGCGCTTTTTGTTGCTTGAGGTCTCAGGCTTGACTTCAATTGCAGGCTGTGGAGTCTCTTTGGCAGTAGTCTTCTTAGTGCCCTTGCGAACGAGAGTACCGTTCTTCACGTGATTATCAGTAAGAGTGGCCGCTAGACGTTTGGCCTCTTCCAAAGTTGCAGGATTTCTACCCCAAACGGTGTCCTGGATTTGCATGGGCAGACCACCGATGTACTTCTCGATGGCTACCGGCAGAGGAGTAACTTTGTGGGGCAACAATAAGCTAAGCTCATGAAAGCGGGTGTTGTAGGCAAGGTTTTCCCCACTATCTTGAGCTAAGGTGTGGAACTCATCCTCAAGCTTTTTAACTTCATTGCGAGGACAAAACTCTTCCTTCATGACCTCCTTGACTTGATCCCATGTCATAGCAAGAGCAACCTCGGCCCCACGAGTACGCTTTTCTTCATTCCACCAAGTGAGTGCTCGTTTATGGAGAACACTCATGGCGTAACGAACCTTGAAGTTGTTGGGGCACTCACTGTTGATGAAGGTATTCTCAATACCCTCAAACCATTGGAGGAGTCCAGTAGCTCCTTCTTCACCACTAAACTTTGGAGGGTTACAAGAGTTGAAATGCTTAAGGGTGCAGGCTTGGGGTCCATTTCCATTGCCATTGCCGTTCCCGTTCCCGTTGTTGTGACCATTCCCGTTGCCGTTCAATTGGATGACTTGAGCAAGTAAATTGGGAACCAGAGTTGCGATTTGCTGCGCCATTTGTTGAGAAATGATCGCAGCCAGTTGAGCATCGACCCCATTGTTGTTGTGGTTAGGAACTTGGTCATGGTTGTGGTTGTGGTTATCACCACCTTCTTCGTGGTTCTCACCATTATTGTTGCGAGTGCTGCGACGAGGAGGCATGATCTGTAATAGACACAATGAAATGAATGAGAGTTTATATAAGGAATGTAATCATTTATTCATTAATTAAAACGAATAAACGAAAACGTTGACTTATCAAAGATTCTAAATTCTAATAACATATGAAGACATGCTTTAGCCTATAAGTGAACACTCATCCCGAGAATTCCCAGGTAGGCATCCGGGTCCCTCGTCTGATTGGGATATATGCGCAATGCCAGCCTAGACAGAAGACTCAGAATACAGGCGTTCACCCTTCCAGATTGCACGTGTTCCTTATTAAAATCTAGAACTTCGACGAGATCTCAAGGGGGTTCAGGTTAAACCTGAGGATTTTGTCCTATAATTCTAATGGTGGATCAGGATTGCAGCAGACAAATAAGAGTAGTCATATGTAGGTTTAGGGTTATAAGGATAAGGATAGGATTAGGGAAGCAAATAGGGTTACAAGTAGGAGAAGCAAGTACTGTTTAAGTCCCTAAGGTTATAGTCTAGATTATTTCTAATAACCTAATTCCCTATAACCAAGGCTCTGATACCAATCTGTAACACCCCAACCGATGGCGGAAACATCGGGGTGCCACGTATTGATGATTGTTTTCAGTAGCACATGGTATAATATAAATTTTAAATAATTTATTCAAACATAATATCCAAAATATGAAATGATGTCTAAGAATTCAAATACATGATATCAAATAACAACTTCAAAACTTCAATAAAACTTCAAGTAAAATCCTCATGCTAACTCAAGCCTCAGCTTCATTGTTCCCTGAAACATGTTAATTTTGAAAGTATTTTGGGTCAACATAAGTTGGTGAGAATTACATAGGTTTTTGATAATAAACTGAATAAAATGTTGTGCAATTCATGTGTCATGTCAATCTAGCCCATATGTGAGAACATACTAGAAATAAATCGAGTGCATAATCAACCCTGATGACTGTTATAAAATGATACATACCATACACTCATGGTCCAATTGAATATGTTATGCGATAACAAACACCCACGTAACCTTTGTAGGAGGCACGTATCCGGGTGGGATTGTCAGTCCAATAGATCTATCAATGTATACCGTCGGCTTGTACGGAGTTAATGATTATGCTAGAATGGTGCTTACTCTAATCATGCTCAAGACATAATGCAACATAGAAAACACATAGACACATTGATGATTGAATTGCAATGATAATGTTATAACATGTTTCACCCCAAAAATGGTGATAAATAAAAGGGGCTATGTAAAACTCACCTTAGCAAATGTTAAACTTGTTGAAAAGATGAAATAATAGTGTTGCCCAAAATGATTCCAAATATCACCCTATAATAAGGTAATATATAATAAGTCTAAGTCTAATTAACTTATAAGTGTATCCTAGGGTTTTGATTTAGGGATAATCAATTGTTGAATTTAAATTAAAATGTTAATTAATAAAGGAAAAATTGATAATTAATAAAAGAAAGTCTTTTTATAAAATTTGAATTTTGAATGTACACATTAAAGTGTTTGAAGTATAAAAATAATTTTTATAAAATTATTTAATTTAAAATAGATTTTTAAATCTATTTATAACAAATAGCCAACAATTAACTTTAATATTCAAAAATACTAAAATTAAAGAATTTCTATTTTAAAAATCATATTTCTGTTCTAAATAATTAAAAATAATTTGTATAAAATTTTGGTGCAAAAATGATGAAAATTGGATTTATTATGATTTAATTATGATTAAATCTAACAAAAATTGATTAAAAATATGAAATAAATGATTTTACTGAATTAAAAATTATTTCAGTAAAGTTTATCTTTATAAAAAGTCAGGATAATTTTTGGAGAATTTAATAAAATTGTTTTGATATATAAATGGATTTTTATAAATATAATAGTATAAAAATGATTTAATTATTATAAATATTAAATAAATGAATTTCTGAAAAATAAAAATTGTAAATAAAACTTTTAACTCAGATTAAACAAATATAATTTTTTTAGAATTTATAAAATAGTTTTGGTATTAAAAAATGAATTTATAAGTTTTAAATATAATATATATATATATATATATATATATAATTGTTGTTTTAAAAAGAAAAGAAAAGAACAAAAAAAAAAGAAGTCAGAGCCGGGACTCGAACCCGGGTGACTGTTGATGCAACCCTTGGTCACAACCACTTGGCCTAGGCCAGTGGTTGTGATGAAAGCCGTTTATAATTAAATAAATACACATGTCAATTTCAGTTTTATCCCCAATTAAGCACGAACGAACCCTAGAAATTTCAATCAAACAATTCAGACAATCTAAGCCCGATTAATGTTGGGGCTTTTGTTGTTTGATTGCCGATTAACAAAACCCACAAAAGAAATATAACTCACAGTGTAGTTTCGAGTATAATTGTCGGGTCAAAGCCAAAGTCAAACTACGAACAAGATGATTAAAACCAGAGTGTTTCAGAGATAATTGGAGGTTGAGAGAGAGTTGTGAGCGAGTTGTTAAGCTTCGAAGGTCATCTATTTATACTGAGGATCAAAGGGTTTGGTTAATTGGAAAGTTGACCTCGATTAATTATCAAACGCGTGGGTTTTCAAAATTAGTCAACGATTTGATTGTAATTGACGTGTAATCGTGCAATACAAGGCCGGTAATCAATTTAGGTTGCCAATTATAGATCAATCAAGCATTGATCTTGATTGATTGTTAGACGCGTCCAAGGCAGTTGACTTTCACGAGTCAATCTGCAGTTTTAAAAGCGTGCATATATATAATATGTGCCGGGTTTATTCCAAGAGGATGGTCCAGCCCAGTTGGTTGTGTGTTTGTGTTGCTTGGGCTTTGGCGCGGGTTCGAACCCCGGCCAAAGCATATTTATTTTTTTTGATATAATTTCAATACAACACACATATATAATATTATATATATAGTATTAGGGTTTTAATAACGCGACAAAAATAATAAATGCAACGTATAAGACAAAACTTGACGTTTTTATTAAAGATGAACGTGTAACGTACAAGTTTTAATTGCGTAATGTTACAAAATGGTCAGCCAAAATAGTCGGCCGGACAATACTCGGCGCCAGTCCATCTCCTCCTGGACGACCACTATCATTAAGCGGAATGTCGTCGTCCGCCATGATAATGTCACTGTGGGCTTCCGACCCCTCGTCATCAGCCAGATCGTGCCTCGCCTCATCGATTGTGACCTCAACTATAGGAGCAGAAATAAGAATATCAGAAACAAGACGCAACTTATGAAGTCTAATCCTCTCGCTTCTCCTTAGGCGCCTTCGCTCCTCGTCAGAAAGATCACCAGAAGGTCCGGGGTTTGCGGACATCAACCTGCATGTAAGAATGATACAATTGCAACAGGCGAATATATGACAAACCCAAAAAGGCGATAAAAGACAGAAAAATAAATAAATAAAATATAGAATCAATAAATTCAAGCGAAAATAACGGAAAGTTATACATTCAAGATAATCAAATAAAAACTAATAGAATCATTAAAATGAACAGATTTAAGCATACCAAGCCTAAAACTATACAAAGAATGAAATTAATAATTAGTCCAAATACGAACAAATAAATCTAACTAATCAAATAACGAACAAATCAAATTCATAGACAAACCAATTAATCCAATATTCAATAAATTAAATCTATCAACATCCTAATCAACGAAAAATCAAATCAAACAATCCTATAAGCAGATAAATGAACGAATCTATATGCAAACCTATAAACCAATCTAAAATCAATCCAAAATATCTATAGACAGATAAATTTAATAAAAATTCAAATAATCATATATGCAAATAAATGAATGAAATAACGAATCAACGAAGTATAAACAAGTATTCACAAGCATGTACACTGGTAAAAAGTTGACTCAGTTCGTTCCTAATGCTCGTCGCGTCCCCGGCAACGGCGCCAAAAACTTGACGTGTGCGAATATACACATAATTTTAAATGAAATAACACACGTTTTGCTTTAATATTTATAAAACTGGTTTAGACCGTAATATTAAAACACACACAATAGGGCAAGTGTACCCTGTCATATATGTAGTAATGTGTAGATAAGAACCAGATATCGATCCATGGACGCGCACGGAGCAATGGTACTCAAACTCTATCCCCGATTTACCAGTAAGAAAAGATAGTGAAAGTTTGTTGTTTTTAACTAAATTAATTCTAAAATATCTAAATAACATATGTAAGACTCCAAATACAAAATATAATTATATAACCTATAATATATCAATCCAAGCATGTCATCTACAAATTATATAAAACAAAGGCGTGTGATCAACATTCCCATTCTCCGACGGTTAGTGTCCCTTTCGGGCATCCTAACATGACAACTATACAGAAAGCTAACACGAGTACACACGTTAACCACTTCAAGTCGTTTATTAGCAAGCAGCTGATATGATCTCACGCAGATCTTCTAAAGATAAGTTAGTCATCTGTTAAGAGTTTTCTAACCTCACTAATTCAGGAAAGCAATACCGAATACACAACACAGCCACCTAAACTAGCATAAAGTAGAGCATTTCACCCGTGTCAAAGACCAGTAACGGCACCATTAAGCTTTCAAAACCCTTTTACGTGCCGATAAGCATTTTTAATCGTTATTCGACTGACTTTAACCAAACCAATACCCGGTTACAGTTTCATGGCATAAACTATTTAACAAGTTAACTAGTCTACTACCGGACGATTAAACGGACGGTTTTTCAACATTTATCCGCCTAACACATTCGACATTCGCCAAAGTCATTCAAATACAACTACAAATCCAACAACAATGAAACAAGGTTGCGCTATGATCATCAAGATCTAAACGTGAAAAACGCCAAATTTATACAAGACATGATTAACTACACGAATGATTGTTTAACGTACTAAATACTATTGTTCTTGCCTGTAGGCGTACGAATAACTATAACAACATCAAAATAGCAATCCAAAATCAGATTTGAAACATAAATGTTTAAAGGATCAAACCATATAAAATGCTAAGAGATGGATTGGATGATTGAAGGATGGATCGGATGGATTCCCGAGCTCGTTCCACGCCTGTGCAGCACTTCAAAAGCCCCAAAAATCGCCAAAAAAGTTTCCCTCAAGATCCAACAACAGATCAGTGGCTGAAATGGAGTTTTTATACGAAAACAGGGCCTGTGAGCGGCCGCTCGGCCTCTGTGAGCGGCCGCTCACTTTTCAAACAAGTGGGCGAGTTGCAGCAAAGTGACGTAGGCCTTCCAGAAGGTTCCCAGAAATATCTGAGGGAGCACGCGGCCGCTAACTGGAGTAAGCGGCCGCTCACAGGTCCTGAGGTCCTGTTCGCGCGCCGAAACCTTCGTTTTTCCGTCTGTTGTGCTTACGGGACATCGTTTAAGACCTGAAATCGTAAAGATACCCAAATAAGTACCAATTCCTGTATATAAGGTCAAAAATGTATGAAAATGGGAGTTAAACGAGGACTTTTATATGTGTAATTTAACGTATATCACATGTTATATACTTAACTGGGTCAGTTGAGTCGTTATGATGGTTTGGAGAATCATCGGGAGTCGTTACGATGATCCACGGGATCATTGGGAGTCGGTCGATAACCATGTGTACAAAGATTGGTGATTCGTGGAATCGTCGGGTTTAATGCACACACGCAAGTCTCAAGTCCCGGGAACTGGTGAATGAATGTGAACGTGTTATTTATCATGCTTTATATGCTTATAATCATTATTTGACTTGTCGGTATGTGAATACGTGCTTATATATGTTAAAATAGTTTTTAATGCGCCAAAAACCCGAAAATACATGCTGCATGCGAGTAGGAGGCTAGGGCGATTACAAACTGGCGATTAGGCTCTAATCGCATGTTTGTATTGGCGATTAGAGGCTCTAATCGCCTGTTGCAGACCCTACTCGCATGATATGGCTTGGACGATTAGGAACACCTATAAATACAACCCTTGACTTGTAAAAGACCATTTGTGCAACCCTAACTGGTCCCAAGCCTCCCTCACACCATAATACACTTCTGGAACTCGTTTTTGCTCCAAAACCCATCACCCCTAAGCTTACACTCCTTCTTTAGCAAGATTCACGGTGTGTTATCTACCCTAAGCCTTTGTAATATTGATATTTTGGTTCCCAAAGGTCCAGACCTAGTTTTATCAAGTTTGTGTCTTTGAAAACCTTTGAAATGAGTTTCTAAAACAAGTCTAAACCTTTATACTTGCTCTATGTGAAGTATTCATGCAAGAAACGGTTTTTAATGGTCAAAACATGAATGTTTCCATGTAATTGATGTACTTCTGATGTGTAGGAGTTGTTAGGATGTTTTCCTCAGGATTTGGCAATTATTATAGTGTTTTGGTGATAATATGTATTTTGACCTGTTTGAGTGATTCTTGAAGATTTAGGGTGTTATGATATGATTTGATGATTATTTGATGTTAGGATTCACACTAGAAGGGTATTATAACAGATGAATGATGATTTGCAAGGTTGTAGGTGATGAAATCTGATTATTTGCCATTTAAGGAAAGATATGCATGTTTAATGAAACCTAGTACTTTGCCATTTTTGGAAATAATTGCAAATAGGGTATTAGACAAGTGATAAATTGGGGATATTTGTTTGGAATGGGTTGGTTAATGATTTGGTTTGATGTTGGGTGTTTTTACATGTTTCGGATCTGATTTAGAGGGTTAAACGCGCGAAAAACCAACACATAACTGCAGGGGACGAGTAGGAGCTCTACTCGCCTGTCAAACTAGCGAGTAGCCCTACTCGCATGTACAAACAGGCGAGTACGCTCCTAATCGCCTGCTTGACCACCCTACTCACCAGTTGACTTTTCCTAATTGCATGTTTGATTCCTAATCGTGTGTTCTGCTGTTGTAAGTGTATTTTGACATCCCGAAACATGATTTGACACCTAGGAACATGATAGGAACCCCGTGGCATGTCTAATAACTTGGTAACACGTGTTCGGACTCGTTTGTGCTATATATGACTCGTATGATAGATGAAGTGAACATGGATACGTGTTAAGTGTATAGTTGCATGTGATTGCTTAATTTTTCGTTCTAGATAACACATGGGATGTCGGGTCTTGTCTTGTGCGGTCGGTTTAACGGTCAAAGGTGTTTTCAAACGTACATGGTTATGGTCTGGACATTCGGGAACTAGTTAACCTACAGGTTATTAGTCTGGGTACTTATATACGTCTCATGATAGGTTGCCGCTATTTGGGGCTATCATAACTTGTTGATTTAATTGTTTTCAAGTTACGCAACCTAAGGTGAGTGTCACGGCCCCGCTTTTACTGTTTTGCTTTCGGGGGAGAAACATGCTACATACTTACATTCTAAAGGTCATGTTATACTATGGTTATGGATATTTACTATACGGGCGTTTCATCAGGGAGTCCCAGGGGAAACCATGAGTATGTGGGTACACATATCGGGGAAATATGGATAGATCTATTGGGACGGACGAACCCCACTCATCGGTTGGAGGCCGGCGGGTGCATATTGTCTCTACTTCTAGAGTCACCGTTGATGACGGTGGCTCTTGTATCTGGGCAAAAACAGGAGTTACATGTCAGTATTGGTTTCCCCCTCGTAGTAGTAAAAATACTTAACGTCTACCTAACGTTGTGATAACATAGTATTAACGAGAATGATCTTTTCAAACTTATGGAAACCCTTTTATAAAACCTGTGAACTCACCAGCATTATATGTTGACATTTTTTGGCATGTTTTCTCAGGTCGCTAATGTAGCAGTTAATGGACTAGGCGCACGGAGTCTTGCACGGCGTCTAGAGTTCTAGTGCACGTTAAATAATGTTTTCAAACTATGTTATGTCTTTTGGTTGTAAACAAGAAATGCTTCCGCTGTTGGTTTATGACTCAAAACTTAATGTTTTGGTTTTCATCTTTTACATTTAGTGTTTGTTTATTGTGATCGTTGACTTGGATCCTGGTATGTCACGCGCCTCGCGGTAAAACTCTGCAAGTGGAATTTAAGGGTGTGACAAGAGTTATACATTGTTTTAGGTTAGATGTTAACATTATAGTTAGACATTGTTTAAGGTTAGGTGTTAACATTGGAGATACATTGTTAATTGTTTTAGAGTAGGTGCTACCCGAAACTTTTCTGCATGTAACTGTAAAGCGTATCAGTCTATTTCATATGTAAAATTGATATGTCATATTAGATTTCTCAACCCCGAGACGCTCCCGGGGTATAATCTAGTATATTATATAATAAACCAAAGCAATAAATCCCACATGACACTCAAAGAGCCAACCTCCTTATTGAGTGTGCCATATGGCAATAAGTGATTTTAGGGAAAAAAATATTTAAAAACAAAATTAGATTTTTCTCCCATAATTTTTAAACATTAATATCTTTTATATACGAGATTTTTTAAAGAAAAAAATTACACCAAATTAACGAGCGTTTTATTATCTTTCTAACGAGTACCATAGTGCTATATAAAAGACGGAGAAAAAATGACTATTTTTTTTTTGAAGTATTAGGTGTTAACATTGGATTTATAGATTGTTTCAGGTTAAGTATTGAATATTGATATTATAGTTATGCATTTTTTAGCTTTTATGATAGGTGTTAATATTAGAGTTATACAATATTTTAAGTTAGGTATTTGAATATTGATATTAGAGTTATGCATTTTTTAAACCTTTATGATAGGTGTTAATACTAGAATTATACATTGTTTTAGGTTAGATACCAATATTAGTATGTTAGAATTGTAAAATTTTTTAGCCTTTAGAATAGGTGTTAATATTATAGTTACATTGGAGTTATACATTGTTCTAGGTTAGGTGTTAGCATTGGAGTTGTACATTGTTTTAGGTTAGGTATTAATATTAGAGTTATACATTGTTTTAGATTATATGCTAACATTAGAATTATACATTGTTTAAGGTTAGGCGTTAACATTGGAGATACAATGTTAATTGTTTTAGGTTAGGTGCTACCCGAAACTTTCCTGCATGTAACTGTAAAGCGCATCAGTCTATTTCATATGTAAAATTGATATGTCATATTAGATTTCTCAACCCCGAGACACTCCCAGTGTATAATCTAGTCTACATCTATATCTATACTTCTATACTACTATATAGTGTATTCTGGACGGGTAAAATTGTCATTTCATATTCATATTCATCTACATGGACAAAAAATGTAATTTCATTAGATTGGCAAGACAAACTTAATACAAAATTTAATACAAGTCAAATTTTATTTATAATAATAATAGAAGGTTGTTATTAAATATCACTATATATGATAATTAAATATCTAATAACACTAGAAGAACTATCTAAAGTTATAATAAAGATCAAGAGTTTTGCATTATGCTTCTCCATTTCTTAACCACATAAATTTAGTTAAAAACAATGAAAGAAGATATAAATTTAGAGTTCATAATATTAATATGAAATTGAATTAATTAAATTTTTTTTTTGATCGGCGAACAACTGTGTGGCAACCACCCTTGCGGGGCGTCGTGTCCAAGAATCGACTACTCGACCTCCAGCAGCCCCCGCCTTCTCCCGATGCGCGGAAACCCGAGCCCCACCCGCCCGAAGGCACGACAGTGTTATAGAACTCGGTAAAACCTCGCCGCCCGTCAGATTCGAACCGGCGCCACCCGTATTCGATCTTCACTCGGATACCAAACCATAAATGCTGAAAGTGGGAATTGAACCCATGATCACCTAAGTGAACATAAGGCCTCTCCACCACTCCACCACTATGGAAGGATATTGAATTAATTAAATGGCATCTCATTTTCTTCTACTCTCATTCTGTGATCAACCAGATAATTTGTTTAGTTATTAGTGGGAATTCAATGGCACAATAGTTTTCATTATTCATTTCAAATTCCTATATTCCGATACTTGATTGCTACTAGGATAAAAGGAGAACAATGTTAATTACATGTTTCAAATTCAAAGAACCAATAACCAAATAATCACTAGGGTTGTCCACAGTTTGGCCCAAACAAAAATAATTTGTTTGGCCAGTTTGGGCAATTGCTATTAGGATAACTTGTTTGTCAAAACCTTTGAAGCTCTCAAATCCATTGCCGCTTTCCCTCATGTTTGTTGTATTTTTTTGAAGCCGATGACAATCAAGCCCACCAACTGTCCTCGGTTTGTCACCCTCGTACATCACCATCACCACCCCTAGCAACCACTGAAACCATAACCACCACTGTCATGGTCGTTATCACCCACCACCACAATTTGTTCACCATGTTGTTTCATATTTACTGTTGTCATTAGAGTATTCGTAGGAGTCGTGACCATCGCAGTCGCCCATCTTTAGTAGATATTGATGTTAATCTCAGTTTGAGGTAAGAATGAATGTGTACTTTTGATTTACAAAGTGTGTGTATTAGGTGTAATGTGTGTGTCGATGTGAAGGTTTGTATGTATGTATAAATGTGTGTGTATTGTGTGTCTATGTGTGTGTGGGTGAGTGTTTTATAGTATGAATGTGTTTGTGTTTTAGGTGTGTATGTGTGTGTGTTGAATTGAATTGGGGGTATATGCATGTATGCGTGTGTTAATTAAATTGGGGGTGGAACTTGAAGGTAACGTGTTGCTATTGTTTTAAGTGATTGTGATTAATAAAATTGATTTGCTTTTAGTTTGTTTGAAATTTGTCAAGTAAAAAATTTAAGAACTAAAACATGATTATGATAAATACAAATGCGTCTTCCTACAAAAATGTTGAACAATACCCAATGGAGGTACTTGGACTAAACACCAAATAAAAATGGTATTTTAATTAGCCTTCTCAATCTGAAATCTTTAAGTCAACTATTTTATATTCATCTTTGTATCATGTATTATTTAAGTTTCCTTTTCCCCCTCATTTTAGTTTGGTTTTTTTCTATGTAACATGTTAATTGGTTATTCTTTGATTGACTTTGTTCGTTTAGATTCTTTGATTTTAAGAAGTGAAATTGATGTTTGATAATGGTAGAATTTTGACTCATTTCATTGTTATTGTAAACCGTAACTCAAAAATTGGCAAAGAGGGTAATAAAACAGAGGTATAATTGCCATTGGAAATTGATCCATGAAAGATTAGGGTCAGCAGAGGTGCAATGGCCATTGGACAATCTTTTTTTGCTATATATTATGCTAGAATTCATATATAACATAGCATGCTATCCTTTAACATTCGACTGTAATCGTTAAAAAGTTGCCACAATGCGAAGCGTGTGTGCTCTTACATATATACACAACTTATATATGATCTTTTTTTTATTGTTTTAAGGTTTGAATTATGTTCCAATCACGTATTGTTGACTCTGTTGTAACGCACGAGTTCCCCACTAGTATATAAACAAGGAATAAAGTTAATTACAAAGGAACAAGAGTGTGACACTGATATGTGCCCATTACCATTAGGGATGGCAATTAAACCCGAACCCGATGGGTAAACCCGAAACCCGATACATTTGGGACGGGTTTGGGGTCAGGTAATCGGGTATGGGATTAATTTTTATTTTTTTGCGGGTTTGGGACGGGTTTGGGATTTGATGATATACCCGTTTACCCGACCCGATTACCCAATAAAGTATACCCGTTTACCCGATTAGATACCCAATATAATTTTTAGTATATGTGTTTAAATATGTATGCATAATATATCAAATTGTCTATCTAGACTGTTATCTTGTAATAAAAATTACCAAAAATTAGTGTATACTATTTGTTATCTATGTCTTTGTAAGATTTAAGTATTTTATATTTATACATTGTAATCATTTACATATATATTTAAGCATGGTAAATGTATTTTCTTAATAGTTACCTAATAGATACCCGTCGGGTCTTTGGTCGGATATACTCAATAGGTAAGTTTTAAAAAGTAATGGGTTTACCTGAAACCCGTGGGTATACCCGATACCCGATGGGTAATTACCCGACACAAACCCAACGGGTTTTGGGTCGGGTTTGGGACAAGCATACCTAATCGGGTATGGGGTTGGGATTACCTAAACCCGTCCCAAACCCGACCCATTGCCATCCCTAATTACCATCATGTTCACCATTATCTCCCCACCTTATTATTTGCTTCTCATTTTTATGTAGTTTCCCTTTTGTTAGGAGTAGTGGGTTAAGTGGTATTGTGTCCCTTTTGGTTAATTTCCATAAGCATATAAATGGCATTTGTTTGTTTTAGTTAATAAGATTATGAATGAAATATGAATTAAGTCTCTTTTAAAAATCTTCAAGTTCTCTCAAGTTTCTCTCTATTTTTTTAGGACCATTTGTTTAACGATTCGGTTCGTAACAATATGCTCCGCGGCGGGTTACCATCCTCGCTTCGTAACAAGTTTGATAACATAAGCAAATTGCAAATTTAACAATAAAAAAACATGTAGCTAAGTTATTTGAACAATATTTACAAAAAAATTATAACCACAGGAGCGTTGCATTTAACATCATGTCTGAAACTACGGCTCGTGGTATGATGTTGGCTTTGTCGAACATGTATGAAAAACCGTCTGCAACTAACAAAGTGTTCTTGACGAGAAAGTTGTTCACGATGAGAATGAAAGAGGGAAGCTCAGTGACCGAGCACATAAATAATTTGAATTCTCTTCTGTCCAGATTGTCATCTGTGGGAATGAAATTCGATGATGAGACCAAAGTTGTGATTTTGCTATCTTCACTGCCTGATAGTTGGTCTGGGACGGTTACTGCTGTCACTAACTCAGTTGGGCTTGAAGGGTTAACATTTGAAAAGATCCGGGATTTGGTATTGTGTGACAACAGTCAACGTAACAGGTCAACGACCGTACATGTTTCATTTATTACGTCATTATATGTGCATTTTTAGACAATTTGCATACACTATACCCCTCCTAGGCTAGTAGAGCATGAGTTAATCAGAAAACTCAACACAGTACACTTGTTTAGTCATACAACACCCGGACATGCCATCAAACAAGCATTACAAGAGGTTGTTGCCCTCTAACACATGATAATGCACCTCTAACACACGTTTGTGAACACAAAGATTATCATGGGATATCATTAAACAAACCCATGACACATAAGAAACAAAATACATGTTAATGTCGTCATCAAGAGGCATGGAACTTAACAAAGTCTTACCCTTGTGGAACCGGATGATATTCCTATATCAAAGGTGTACTAGAGGCTATACAATGAACAATCACAAAACTATTAACATGAATAGGCCGACTTATTGACATAACATGTTAAGCATGGGATCATGGCCAAGATATTTGTCTTAGAGACTATGCAAGCTATGCCCACGTGTGTATAAACACACATACATACGACATTACATGCACATGACACATATATGTATATGCATACCCACATGAAACAACAAGGCACCTTCACTTGGAAAGAACATAACAATGACTCACATACACATATACACGCATGGCATCTCAATTTTTATCACCCTATGTGCACATCTACGATACAATCAAACATATAACTAGCTATCCTACAATTTTTGATGCCTTGTCTTACCCTGTGAACTTGGCCGAAGTGTCACAGGCAAACATAGGACAAGACATTCCTACAAACCTTGACAACTTTTCCTTTCCTTTTGAATCTCGGCCGAAGCATTGCACACAAGCAACCTCACACATGTCTTGTTATCATCAAAGAGGCAAGGCATGATCTTACAACAATTTCACTTAGAAACAAGACAAGCCTTAACTAGGAAACCCCATTCTTTGTCTTACACTACGCCAAAACACATGGCTCAAGGCTACATTTGTCTTGTAAGAATGGTTGTCACAAACTTACACCAAAATGCTAATCACACAAAAGCTTTCCAACCTCCCTAAGTCAACTCCCTACCCTTCTTAACTTAGCCAATCATAGAGTGAAGAATGTAAGAGCTATCACCACCACCATGTGCCTATAACATCAAGCTTCCACCACCCTATTCTTTCCCACATACTCGGCCTACTACACCCTATATATACACATGATAGTGATTGAACATGAACCTAAGAACTCACTAGAAAACAATCGGCCAAAGGAAGCTAGAAAGGAGCAACTTACACCCTTATAGATAACACTAGAACACAACATAGGAATGTCAACCTTTCCCCTTATGGACTACTACCCTATATCGAACACATGGTCTTGTTTTCCTCACCCTCTTGTTCGATGTACACCTAGAAAAGACAAAGAAATCTTTGTCTCATGAAGAGTCACTATCAAACTCATGCCACTAAGTTACACCTAAGTGGAAGGAGTAGACTTTCACCATAGGACTTACACAAGGAGGCTTGCCATATATATCACCTCTAGACCCATACATAGCAGCCAAAAACCAAGCATGAATGGATGAAAAGACAACTAAGAGCCTTACATGGATTAGGAAGCTAACTTATGACTAGATATGGCAAAGAGTTGTCAACTTACCTTAGAATTTGCCTATAAAAGGAGCCTTAGAACATCCAAACACCTTGCACCACCCATCTCACAAACACTCATCCACTACACTCTCATACCAATTGGTTGAAGCCACACCCGAAGAGAAACAAGATCGAAGGAAGGATCAAGGATCAAGCACTCGACTAGCCTCACACCCTTTCGAATAGGTAAGGTCTTTAGCCCTTCTAATCTTTTAGACACCATTCCATTTGATCTTAAGGCTCTACATCCGACCCTAGTCCTTAATCACTATCGGCTCACACACACACACTCACTAGGCACGAGCATGATCACTATGTAATGGCTCAATGCTATACTAAGCCTAGTAGCCGAAATCATCTAGAACAAATCGGCTCTATATAAGCATTGTTATCCAAATAATGTCTTGAGGCAAAGTCATGGTGTAATAAAACATGTTAGCAATCAGATTTATGAACAAACTAGTGTTAAGACACTTGTGAAACTAAAAGCTTTCTTTTAGGTATAAAGACAATCGAGTCTCACTTAAAACGAACCCAAGTTGATTTCAAAACATCCATTATTCTTTTACAAACATAGATCGGCCAAATAAAAGCCATTAAAGGATCGATTAGTAAGCACATATTATGAAATTGTTTCGGCTATAGCCAATAAACATGTGTTAACAAGAGCCGAAACACGTGTTACCTCACAAATGGTTTCAAAAGAGGAAATAAACATGTGTTAAGCAATGTTTTCTCAAAAATCAACCACACATGGTGATTTGGTGCTAACATACGGCCCAAATGCCCCATGTGGGGCTCATTATAGTTCACCATGGACATTACATTCCGAAACAACAAAGTTTTGGAACTATATATTTGTTAGATCATTAACAAGTGTCATGTACAATGAAACACACTAAACACAACGGTCCACAAGTGTCGGGTGAACAATTTGTATGATAAACAGCATCCGGATGACTTACCATGTCCATAATGAACATAGGGTATCATTTGTCAGGACGGTGATCATCTACTAGCTCACTGGACCCCACACGACTCAAACAGGTGAGTTTTCTATGGCCCCATTTTACTATTTTACATTTTGGGGGAAATACATGCATCAATACTTGTGTCATTTTCAAGTGTGTGTACATTCTAGCATGACTACCATGTGGAACATGAGACATTTTGGTTCATGAGCTCACTAGTCCTCGTACATCGTTCACTGTAACCATTAGCTAGACATTTAGCCATGGAACACTTTAATAGATCTATTGGGTTGACACCCCCACTCTTGGTTAGTCGCTCTAACCGGCCACATGCAAAAGAGTGTTAGTATTCTACTATACTTACATTGTCTTTAGTGTACAATGCGCGAGGCACCACATTCAAGAGGTTTAGTTACGGGACTCGTGGTTCTCACAATGATCATTTGCTTAGCTAGCTTATGATTGGTTAAACACGAATGACACGTTCATTTTACAGTACATTCAAAACCCATAGACTCACCAACATTATTGTTGACAAAACTCCTTATGCATGTGTTTCAGGTAACTAATGGAGGGCCACAGAGGATTAAGGGAAGGGTTCGAGCATGCACCCCGTGGTACCACATTGGTGGTGGTTGTCGGTTACAAGTTATTATGTTTCCCGTTCCCACAAAACAATGTCTCTTATGATAACATTTTGGTTTAGTTTTCAATAAATTCATGACAATTACCATCACTTATGGTGGTACTATTTTAATAAACGTGTATTGCTTGAACCTTGTGCTTGAAAACCTTTCGGTCGTTGCACTCCCGTGTTTCCGCCTTGGTGGGGTATGACATATTGATGTGACTTGCATGGGAGATTTGGATTTGGTTACTACTTTGGGCACTACTTGGACTTTGTGTAACGTCAAGGTTATTCCAAGGCTTGAAACGAAGTTGATCTCCGTTGGGCAGTTGGATGAACAAGGTTTGGACGTTAAGTTTGGTGGTGGAAAGTGGAAGATCGTTAAAGGTAATCTCATGGTTGCTAGCGGTTTCAAGAAGGGGTCGTTGTATATAGTGCATGTTCCGTCTGGGGAAGTAACCGCTCCTGTTAAGATGAACGCCAAAGTCGGGCTCGCTGATTCGATAGTTAAACGAGTCCAGTTTGCTAGAAAAGGACTTTGGGACTTTAGGTAATCTGCTTGAGCGTATTCGGAGGTCTGAACATGTACGGGATTTTTGTAGCAGTGGGAGCACGGAGAGTGTTCCAACACCGTCTGGAAATCGATGTTGGGTTCAGAAGACCGGGTTTCCGAATGGAATCTCCCCTGAGAAGTTTCTTCTAGTGAGGAGTGTTCCTCTGAGAATCCCTGTATCTGATGGATTGTATCTATGGGAATTAGTTGGGATTGAGGATGTGAAGACGGGTCTTTTGAGACCGGGTTGAAGCCATCTGGGGCTTCAACGGGCCTTTCTGTTTACTGATGATGATTGGCCGGCTGTAACTAGGTTGATTGGGGATACATGGTTTGAAGTTTGGTTTGTTCTTGAGAGCTGGACCTAGAAGACTTATGTTCCTGTGTGTTTGAACTTTACAGATTACTGAAGACATGGATTGCTTTGTGCTTGTTGGCGGACTTGGTGTTTATCGCAAGGCCTTCAAGTGGGAGATTGTTGGGTGTGAAGTCTTTGGGCTAGTTATTGCTATTGGGCTTGTTTTATTGGATGTTTAGGAAGCTCATTTAGGTTTTCTTGTTCACCAAGCCTGAACCCTAGATTAGTCTCTAGATATATCCTGTCTATGTAATTGTAATAGTGGCCAGAGCTAAATAATATATCCCTAGTTGCAGCCCGTGGACGTAGGTTCCCCACTGGAACCGAACCACGTAAAATTATCGTGTTCGTGTGTCGTGCTTTATATTTTCTCGGTTGTTATTGCGTGTTCGTTGTGAATCGGTTATTCCGCTGCGCCACTTAGTCCTAACAGATATAAGTTAGTGACAAAACATACGCAATATACTACCATAAATAATTCATATTCGACTCCGTCAAACCCGAGACCAACCCGTTAGCAAATATAATTTTAGAATATGTTATTTTTATTGATTGTGAATATCTCCTAATTATATTATATTATACTATAATAATAAACCTTAGACTTTGAACAGTAATCTGAATTGTGGGCATAGTTGTAATTATTCTGTTAGTTATGTCCCTTTTATCAACTAACCTATCTAATAACCCTTTCTCATTTCATCGTGTCTTCTTTTCCTGTGACCGCCATACCCACCGCCAAACTGTGACCGCCATACCCACCGCCAAACTCACCGCCATGCCTGATCCTCTGTTTGTTTGCAAAAGATTTGGGGAGGCATCGGGGCCGTTCACCGTCACCGGCATGTTTACGCCGCCGTTCACACCACCATCAGACAAAGATTCCGATCAAGATGCATGTCCCTTTTTCGGGTAGATCGACAAACCCCAAGGTCAGATTTCGTGATTTTGAATCTGGTTTGACGAATGTCGCGTCGGTTTTACCTGAGATGAAATTAGATCTGGGTTCACATTGAATCTGAATATTCAGATCCTTTAGATGTTGTTAGTTGTTGAATTGTAGTTGTGAGAAAGGGTTTTAATATTATTATTATTATTGTTTTTATTGGTATAATTGTGAGGTTTGATTTTATTTGATTTGATTTTTGTGTGGTTTTGTAATGGTATAGATGGTTGTAGCAGCAGATGTTGGTGGTGGTGGTGGTGGTGCAGATGGGTGTGGCAGAGGGTGGCGTGGTCCGTTCGGATTCCGACCAAACTCCGGTAAAATTGTAAGAAACAAATATGTTGTTGGCTACATGTCTACATTCTATCCCCTCCAGACCACCTCTTTATTTTCCAAATAAAGACAACCCCATCCCATTCTCACTCTCTCATTTGTTCTTTGCCATCACATTTGACAACCTCAATCTGGAAGCCCTGCGGTCTGATTATGTCTATTGTCGTAAACACTGAATAGCCGTTGTTGCTTGCTGTTACAGCCGATTGCTAAGGAAAGGGGAACAGAGAATGGGTATAAAACCAGTCCCCTCTAATAACTCGCTCACTAAAACCCCTTTCTTCTTAGAGTTTTCTCTACAAACAATCAAATTCAAGATTGTTAAAAGGTACGATCTTTAAAATTTTATGCAAAATTTCAATATCAATTGTTCATATGTAGCTTACCCAGTAGTTATTTCAGTAACCCCTTTTACTATACAGATTAGGGTTTTAGTTCTATTAATTTATTATTTCTCTCTTCTTGATGAATATTTATTGAAATTGTTGTTATACTATACAGAATTAACTTAATAAAAAATTTTTACGATGTTAATATATAAAGAAAGAAAACATTTAGAAACCATTCTTTGAAATAGTTTTTTTTATGTTAATTATTTGAAAAAGGATAGACAACTCACACTATATCCTACAAAATCTTAAACACGAGGGTGCAGATTTATAAACCACATAGTGGTCCTTGAATTACTTGGGAAGGTATGTAAAAGCTACTTTATGATAACCTCTATTTTCAACTAGGGTTAATATAACCAAGCAGAATTTTTTTTTTTTAAATACACCTTAAATAATAGGGGTCTTTATGATAATGCAGATGCTTTTTTTGTTGATTGATTGTTGAGAGGAGATGGTGTGTGTTGCGGAGCAATGTTAGTTTACAGTTACATAATGATTGATACACATCTGAAAACCATCATAATATATAACATATTTCTTAATAAGTGGTTTTCAAAATCTGAAATAATGATGCTTTTATACACATCTGAAATGATCTGATGCTTTTATACACATCTGATTTGTATATTAGTCTGGTAGAAACAATGATCTGTGTTAACGGTTTACTTGGTGGCAGTGATGAGTCTCGAATTTATACTGACATATGATGAGAATAGCATGGCATGAGTGTTGGATGGTAGGCGTGTGCCTGCAACCCACCTTCCCGCCATGTTTGTCTACGAGATCTGAGCCACAACACTGATTGATAAGAAACACGCCCCCTGGTTACAACGATCAGATGTTGCAGAAAAGTAGCAACTGTATAAAGTGGTTTCTTGAGGCATTTTGGTATTTTGTGGATGATCTCTTCATTCCTTTTGAATCATCGATGCACGTATTTACGCCTTATACGTTGTTAGGCGATAATGAACTGGCGTTTCTGATACGCCTTATACACTGTTAGGCGATGGTGACAACAAAAAATGGTATGCTCATTGTTTTGGCGTGGCAATTATATTATTTGCAGCCACAATGAACTTGCGTTTCTGAGCCTTTGAGCTGCAGTTTCCATCCATAGGATTTTTAATTATCTTATAATAATAAACCTTAGACTTTGAACAGTAATCTGAATTGTGGGCATAGTTGTAATTATTCTGGTATTTATGTCCCTTTTATCAACTAACCTATCTAATAACCCTTTCTCATTTCTCATTTCATCGTGTCTTCTTTTTCTGTGACTGCCATACCCATCGCCAAACCCACTGCCAAACCCACCGCCATGCCCGATCCTCTGTTTGCAGAGATAAATGGATTTGGGGAGGCATCGTAAATGGATTTGGGAAGTCATCACCCGATCCTCTGTTTGTTTGCAGAGTACAGATGGTGTGTTGTTGTTGTGTTCAGGGAACTTGCCCTGGTTCGAGCCTTGAATAGTTGTTTGGTTTAAATATATTGTTACAGTACAGATGGTATGTTGTTGTGTTCAGCTAACCTGCCCTATAAGCGTTGATGAATAGTTCTTTCTTTTGAGTTTGGAAAGCTTTGACACGAATTGCGAATTAATATGCTGATAGGCGATGATGAGATGAACATCATTGCTATATTCATTGTTTTTTACGTTGGTTGTTATGCCGAAATTACCAACAGATTACTTGGTGGCTATGATGAGTTGTACAATTATTTTGAAGATTCATGAAGATGGTATGGCAAGGATGGTGGATTGTGAGTTTAAACTTGCAACCCGCCTTGCAACCACGTTTTTTTTTTTTGAAACTCTGAGCCTCTTTAATTATAGGTAACATCCATGTATAGGTAGCTTCCAAAACTGCTTGGCATTTCCACGAAGCTAAGTCATTTCATTGTTTGCATTCAAATCAGTTATAATCAATTAATTAGTTTGTTAGTTTGTTTGGGTGTGTTTGAAAGATAATTTGAAGTTGGAAGATGATTTAGGATTATTTTGCCCCTTCGAATAGTAATTGAAGGCGGGTTAAGCGGTCGGATAGTATGCGTTTGTATAGCTCAGGTGAGGATAGGGATGACAGAGGTTGGACGAATTTACACGTTGCCGAAATTACCAACAGATTATAGGTTGCGATGATGATTAAGGTAAAAAGGAGGTGTTAGGGTGTGGTGAACTATTCTTATTTATTAAAGAGTGCGCTTTGCAACCACATTATCTTTACTAATCTGAGCCAATTTATCCAGTTACAAAATGCTTGGTTAAAGAGTGCGCTTTGCAATAACATTAAACTTTTCTGAATTTGAGATTAATTTTGTCGATTAAATGCTTGGTTATGATCAGTGTTCTGCTTTATAGGGTTGCTGACTTCTCAGGCGACGTTTTCTATCCAACAAGTCTCAACAGGTTGTTACTAACTCATTTGTAAGTTGTACCTGATGTGTTGCATATTTTTCATACTTTTTGAACCCAATCAAACTTACAATTTCTTTTAGGCTGTTTTGTTTGGTTGAATCTGATTTGGGTTTTACATTGGATCATTTAAGGTAGTGGTAGCTACAACCGCTCTGGTTCCTCCGCAGACACGTGACTGTTCAGCGGCGACTAGCGGTATTCTAAAGGTCTTTTCCATTTTTTCCTTCCTTTTCTTTATATTTAACATATCAAGAAATTTTGTTCGTTTTATTCTCCTAAATGCTTGACAAACTATAAGCAAAGCAATCTTTTAAATACTAACCAATCTAACTGTTGATTGTGCCGAAGAAACCTGGAGTGCTAATGGCATGAGGTGCAAGTAAGAGTTTATGTTAACTGTCACAGGTTAGTGCCATTTCTCCACAAGGCTTGGAGCCACTGCTTCAAAGTATTTACTATTGTTTGACAAATTCTAATTGGGTGGCTCGAAAGGCAGCTGCTGATGCATTAATTTCCTTGGCATTGCGTTTAACCAACTTGATCACAGGGAAAATGGGTCCCATAATAACCGCAATTGAGGATTGTTGCTTTGATAAGGTAGTTTTGAATGCCTATAGTTAAACTAAATAAGTTGATTCAAACCCCCTTTTTGCCTCAACAAAACATAAATAACGTTGTTTTGTTTGAATTTCTATAGATAAAACCTGCAAGGGAGAGTATAGTAGAGGCTTTGCAACAGTGGCAACGTCTAGCGGGAGGTTCTGAAGATCAAAAGGCACAAGTTCAAGGTAAGAACAAAAAAAATATTACCCTGTCTGGTTGCTCACTCATCTACTTATAAGTGGGTTGATTGAGGTTATATTTTATCTTTAAATGGATTAAGTGGTGAAACACATAAGCTAAAGGAAACAGGTCCGACGGGCTGAAATTTGAAAGTTGTCAAACTGCATATATAATGCGAACATCTTCCTAAATGACTGTATACAATAAGTTAAATTAAACAACCTCCTAAGCCCAAGCATTAAATTGGTTTCATTAATGTTGATTTTGTTGAACAAACTTGTAGGAAAGTTATGAAATGACAAAATGCGTCTAATTCCACTCACATATGTTTTGACAATCCATGTAACAGCTTATTCACTTGAGTTGATTTAGGTTTTGATCATTTCTACACCTTTAATGTGACAAAAGCTTTAAAACTTTTGTTATTTTACAATCATCAAGCAAGTTTTTTTTTTTTTTTTTTTTTTTTTTTTTTTTTAACAGAATCGACATATACCCATTTTAAGTTTTGATGCACATATTTTGAGTTTTGACCCATACCCAGATTGACCTGCTACCCATTTGCTCATTTGGCCACCTTTGTGTATAATGTGCTCATGTGTGTCAATTCTTTAGATGGTGAAGATTCTGAACAAGCTATTTGGAAATCAAGGGAAAATGCAGAAATCTAATGCCGGTCCACGTCAGCAACTCAGCGTGATTTTGTTAGACCTGTAAGGCGCTAACTTTATTTTTTCCTGTAAGGCGTTAATCTTCGAGTGACTGTCTATTTGACTGTTTGTAAATGGGGCAATTGGGTCTTTTGTATAGGCATAGAGGAATGAAGAAGACTAACCCGGCCCCAAACGACAACTTTCTTCAACTATTGTAAAGGTTTGGGAGATAAATGATGTGGTTAAAATTACTCTATTTTGAGTGTTAGTTTTGGGTTTTGGGTTTTAAATGTGTGATTTTTTTTATTTTTGTTTGAATATGTTTATTTAGAAATGTCATAGTGACCACATGGTACTGTCGATGAATATTATATGGCGATAAGTGTTTCTTGCCTATATGTGGTTTTTGTGTATTAGATTTTATAATGCTTTTGTGTGTACAACCCTTTTAATGTAGGAATTCACGTTCAAATGTTAATCTTATAATGGTAGTTGTGCCAAATTCGTTTTTGTTTTGCGCCAGTTTTGGCACAATACAAAGAAGTATTCAAAACGCGCAACGCGCGTTACTGAAAAATACCTAGTTATTATGATAGTTTTCTTCCATCTTTTGATGTAGTCCTATAATTATTTATAACCCTTAGTGTTAATGAGAAAGATCACGTTTGATAAACTTTCATGGCATCAGAGCGCAGAAGCTCTATACCCTAACAACCGTCACTCCTCCCGCCGACTACGGTCGACCCGCATCAGTCTCTCCGACCATGTTCAGACTATTTGATTGTTGCTTCTTCGTTTTTTTCTTTTGCGTCGGTTTTCTCCTCGCCTGTGTATGTGCAATGGTCGACAACACCCCGTAATCACAAACTAACACAAACAAACAAACCCACCCAACCTCTACTTCATCTAGTATACTATGTGAACAATATACAACAAAAGATTCGTATGATCACTGGTGTGAAGATCATGTATACCTCGTGGGTTCGTTAGTTTTAGTTACATGCCCGCGGTTATAGGGTTTTTGCACACATCGACGGTATGCCCCAACTCAAAAAGACCAAAACCAACCCACCCGATATCCGTCCGGTCTTCATTTTTTATTTTCCGTAACTAAAAAGTTCCGACTTGGTTCTAATCGATTCGATTCGATTCGGTTTTAACCACACACCTTACCTAATCAATACAATAATAACAAATGTGCACATAATAATCTCTATTTTCACACACACCTAACACCACCCCTCTCTCTAGGTGCGGGTCCATGTTTTATCTACCACCTGCCACCCCTCTCTTTCTCTCTCCTCTTTCTCTCTCTATATATAATTATCCACATATATATACACTTGTTGAAGCCAAGCCAGTTGTAGGCTCCAGCTGAAGAGGGAGGGCACATTGCCTGATAATGTCTTTGAAACAACAACCACCTCTGTGAAAATGAGACTTCAGTTGGTACCAATATTACAAAATGGATTTAAAGGCTGTACCAATCTGGGTTTGTTTTAACCACTCTTATTCTCAACTGGGTCTCCCTTATTTCCTTCAAAACAAGAAAAAGATCCCACCTTTAACTAGTTGTAATATTAATATTAATATTAATATTGTCAATTTCAAGAAATGGGAATGTAAAGGTTTCAAATTGGCTCAATTGGAGACCTCCCAAATCCCTGTTGAAGATGATGAGAAGCAGCCTGATTTGGACTCAAGTGATGTAGATGATTCAGTTGAACAGACCCAGATCACTGAATCTAAAGGCTTTCATAGAGACTTGAATCTTTTGCCTAGTAAGTTTATTTGCATTCTTCAAGATTTGTGTCTTTTTGTTTGGAGAGTTTGTTGGGTAATTTATTATATATGATTTAGGTAGGAACTTGCATTGTTAAAGATTAGGTAGAAACTTGCATTGGTAAAGATTGTGTGTTTTTTGATTTGATTAGGTTGGATTTATTTATAATTTGTTTTGTTTTAATAGTTAATCCATCCATTTTTTGATTAAAAAAAATAGAGCTACCAAATTAAATTTTATAAGTTTTGATGTTATGTTTAGTCCTTCCATCTGTTCCTTAGATGTTACTTTTAATCAATGGATCTGTTCCTCAAAACGCTACCAGTTTTTGACTTTTTATTGCATAGTTTAAAGAATATTAAATTAAATTTTGCAAAATTAAATGTTGAATTTATGCAGGGGTAGCATTCTTTTTATAGTCAATAATGGTCTTACTAAGTTTAACCCCCCTCCCCCCGCTTTTAAAAAAAGGTGAGACATAGCAAGTGTAGCAAATTTCCAACTTTAAATACTGACAACATATTTCATAGCCATTTCAAGAAATGTAGGTAGTTCCCATTGATTTCTTGTGACTTTAGTTTTATGTCGCAATTCTATGGATAAAGATTAATTGTGGCAAAAATGGGAGGGTTTAGTAAGGGGTCAAAACGTGTATTTTTGTACTTGTGTTGACATAAAACACTTTTAACTATTTTATTACGTGAGATATCGGAATAATATATATTACAATAATAATCTAGTTTTTGAGTAATGTGACTGAGTTAGGAGGTTTTATGCATTAAAATACAATTTAGGCCAACTTCGACCCTTCCTAGCTATTATCTTTTTTGCTTAATTTTGTTAGAACTTGAGATTAATCTTTTGACCCACTAGAGATGGAAATCCTAAAATGGGAGGTTCCTTTTTTTTACGCCGGATGGAGTATAATCACAAGCTGGTACAAATCTAGAAGGGGTTGAGGGTATGCTTATTTTTTGTATTATCATAGAGCAAAAATATGGAACATATTTGTAACCCTAATGCATGTTTGAGTCATGTCTCTTTTGTAATAATATTGCATGCCTTGCTTAAAAAAAAAAAATAAAAAAAAAAAACTTATACCCTTTTGATTTAGTTATTATCAATTTATCATTAAGATTGAAAAAGAAATTAGTGGTCTAGCTTTTGAACCATCCCCTATGCGTGTGTGCATTATATATATGTGTATGTGTATTTCCTATCAACTTTTACATTGAAAATAGTAGGTTGACTTCCAAAGTCAACGATATGTTTTACTGATACCTGTGTATATTGCAGAACCCTTATCGGCTATGGATCTTGTCTCTTCTGCTAATGATGGGTCAAAGGTCCGAGTTGCTTACCAGGTAAATACATGATTATTTTTTATAAACAAATCACTTTTCAGTTAACGACAATTATTTTTGTTACTTTAGGGTATACCAGGTGCATATAGCGAGGCTGCTGCTCTTAAAGCATACCCAAAATGTGAAACCGTGCCATGTGACGAATTTGAATCTGTATTCAAGGTATCGCCTTTTTCTTTCTTGTTTCTATTTCTTTGGTGTGTGTGGCGCATGACATTTGATATAGCCCGACTAGGTTTTATCGGTAAATCAGCAAAGAATTGTTGTGGCAAGATGGGTTGGTCAATGTCAGATAATACGTTGAACGTTGAAACAAATCACTTTTAGTGCAGCTCAAACTGAACATGTCGGGTTGGGCTGATCCACAAATACTTTCAAGAAAACTATAAATAACTAACGTGTTAAATGTTAATTACTATTAGTTATTAATATAAATCTTTGAATTAAAGAAATTAGGAGGTTGTGTGCATTAAAAATACATTTTTGGCTACTTTTAACCTACTTGACCCGTTCCCTTTTTAGCTAAAAAAAATTCTGCCCCGTTTAAGATAATACACAAGTCAAATCACCGCCGGTAAAAATACAAAACTATTTTAAAAGATTTTTATTAATTATGAGTATACTGATCAACCTTTTTTGCAGGCTACTAACTAATTAATCTTGCAAGATATGAAATAACCTAACATAACATGCATTTATTTAAACTCAGGCAGTTGAATTATGGTTGGTGGATAAAGCAGTGCTCCCAATAGAGAACTCTGTAGGCGGAAGTATTCATAGAAATTACGATTTACTCCTTCGTCATCGGCTGCACATTGTTGGTGAGGTGCAATTAATTGTTAATCACTGCCTCTTGGGTGTCCCGGGAGTAAGAAAAGAGGAGCTAAAGCGTGTTTTAAGCCACCCTCAGGTTTACGTTAAAACTTGAAGTTGCTTATTTACCCATCATCAATAATTAAAATTAAAAAAATAATAATATGGTATTGATATGATCTACATGATTATATAGGCACTTGATCAATGTGAGATTGCATTGAACAAACTAGGTGTTGTTAGAGTCAGTGCTAAAAATACTGCGCTTGCAGCTCAGGTAACTTTAAAATTTCAAACAAAACAAACATACTCTGTAAAAAGGTATCTTTGAAATTTACGTTATATATTTTTGTTTCATTTCTTTATGCATTTATTTTCTGTTTTATAGGTCGTAGCCTCTGAAGGCATACGAGAGACTGGAGCAGTTGCAAGTTCTCGAGCTGCAGAAATATATGGACTTGATATACTCGCACAAACGATCCAGGTATCTTTCACATATGGAATTATTCTATCATTATTTATTATAACGACACATTCACATCAGTTATGGCCAGAAATAGTTTTCATAGTGATACCTTTTATAAATAATTTTGTTATTGCTTTGTCCAGGATGATTTAGATAACGTTACGCGTTTTCTAATACTAGCAAGAGAACCTATCATCCCAGGACCGGACAAACCCCATAAGGTAAAAAGAAATAAACGAACCTTTTTTTAAATCTTTCCAAACATGTTAATTCCAAAAATTGTTTCTTTTTTGTTTTCAAGACGAGCATCGTCTTTACATTAGAAGAAGGCCCGGGGGTGTTGTTTAAAGCATTAGCCGTGTTCGCTCTAAGGGAGATCAACTTATCAAAAGTGAGTTCGTTATTCATCCCTCCATTTAAAACCATCATTTTAGAAAACTAAATAAATTTGAATATAAACTAAATGTCTAAATTACATCTCTAAATCTTTTCCAAGATCGAGAGCCGGCCCCAAAGGAAACGTCCGCTCCGGATTGTTGATGATAGCAACAAGGGTAGTGCCAAGTGAGTGCAATCATGTTTAGATAACGATTTAGTAGAACTGTAAATGGAAATTTGAAAATATGCAAATTTGTATGAATTCACATTCTGCACGTCAAGTGGCATCAAAACTTTACTATTGACTTTCACAGATACTTTGACTACCTGTTTTACATTGACTTTGAAGCTTCGATGGCGGAGCCTCGTGCCCAATATGCTCTAGGACATCTACAGGTACATCCTTTGAACTTCATCATATACCAGGGGAGGCAGTTTCAACCTGTGTATTTGAAATGGGTCGACTTGGGTTGTATGTTATCTCTAACGCTCAAACCGGTAAAATATTAACAGAAATAAAGATAGGAAAAAGGGAAAACCCTGGTCAAGTTGATAAGCAGAAAGTCACCCAAATTGTTTTTAAATGTTTTAAATACCCTAAATCTTTGTATTCCTTAAAAATGCAGTTTTTTATAATATTATATGATCTGTTGCTTTTTTTTTATATAAATTTAAAGGATGACAACAATGTTTACAGGTTGGTCCATTTAGACCTGTGTGTTATTTAATCTGTGACCCAACCTATTAATTATTTTTGCCACCTGTCATATATATACTTGATATAGTGCTTATCATGATTCTTTAGCTTCATAACAGAGTTGTAGGAAAAATAAATATTTAGTTTTCTTTCTTTAACAGAAAGAAAAAAAAAAGCATATTTTTAGTTCTTGATGAAATAGAGATGATGGTGTGTTCATATATTGATTTGGATAAAGGGTCTTATTTGTGTAACTTGAACATGACTAGTGTAGCATCTTAACAAGTCAATCGGGTTGACGGGTTGTAAATGGCTTGGTTGGTTAACCTTATTAAAAAAAAAAAAAAAAAAAGTCTTGTTTTCTTTCAAATTTTAAATTGATTCGCGGGGGGGTCGCCATGTTTAATTAAATTGCTTAAAACATAACTTGTTTAACTAAGGCGGACATGACCTAGTTATTAAACCTAGCAGAATGACAACCCAAGGCCAAAACCTAATGATATTCTTGTCGTGTCATGACTTGCGATACCTATGTTTAATTGTGATTAACTTTGTAATATAGACCTCAAAAACCATACCCCAAGAGGTGACAAGACATTACAATTTCTTTTGTATGATTATCGCAGGAATTTGCCAGGTTTCTTCGTGTTCTTGGCTGCTACCCAATGGATACTACTACTACTCTATAGATCATAATTTAGTGCCAACTTTTTGTACGCCGTGTGCCAGATTTGTCTATTGGAAGAGTAAGAAACAATCAACGAGGCTTTTGGCAAATCGGATGAATCAAATCCTTAATTATATTTCTTCTTCTCGTGTCATTTTCATTTCCAACCAAAGTAAATTTCAAAACCCAAACCGCCTTTTTAATATTATTATTATTTATTTTGTTGTGTATTTTGAGTGGTTAAAAGTCTCATGCATACTTCTGACAAATGGTTTCTTTAAATTACAATGCCTTTGGTTCATAACGTTTAAATATCATTTGGTTCACGGAATTGTTTGAAATTGGAATTGGAATTAATTGGATTTGTAATTCAAACATTCCAAAACTAATTGGAAATTGTTGGAATTGGATTCTCAAATCCTATATTATTGTGTTTGGTTGGTTAATAAATTGGAATTTATCACCTTTGCCCCGCATCGTTGTGACCCGTACCGGCCCGAACCGTTTCGCCTCGTACCGTCCCGTACCGTTTCGACCGGTACCGGCCCGTACCGTTTTGACTCGAACTATTGATACCTCTATCGTTTCGACCTGTACCGTTTCGACCCGTGCCAGTTCGGGTCGAAAACGGTACCAATCGAAACTGGTACGGGGCGAAACGGTACCGGTCGAAACTGGTACGGTCCGAAATGGTTCGTGTCACACCCTCAAAATCCACTTGCGGAGTTTTACCGCGAGGCGCATGACAAACCAGGATCCAAACCAACGATCACAATAAACAAGTCTAAATGAATATAAATGCAATTTCAAAATATAGTTTAAAATCCCGTTTACAGCGGAAGCTTATTCAAAAACAGTATCTTAACAATGAAATAATAGTTCAACGTTCAAAAGACCATGCAACCCTAGTTAGACGCCGTGCAGACGCGTGCGCCCTAGTCCAGTCGTGCTACCTTAGCGACCTGAGAAAACATGTAAAAGTTTACGTCAGCACAAAAATGCTGGTGAGTTTACAGGTTTTGTATCCAAGAACCAAGTCCACTTGTCCATACTATAAATAATCGAAAACCAGTATACGCTAGCTAGGCGTACGTTTTGTTACTACCACGATTGGAAAACCATTACTAACTCGAATACCAGATGTTATGCCCGAAAAGTTCCAAATGTTCCTGTTGTTCCTGTTTGAGACAATATGCACTCGCCTGGCCCTCCAAGCCGACGAGCGGGGTTGGTCACTCCCAATAGCGCTATTCACATTTCCCCGTTGTGCAAACCCGCACATTCATGGTTCCCCCCGGGACTTCCAAAGATCGTGTAGTACACAATAGAAACCCATAGTATGACAGTAGTTACCAAATAATCGTTTTAACACATGTTTTCTCCCCCGAAAGTATAAAACCAGTTTAAAAGAGGGGCCGTAAACTCACCTTAAGTTGCGTTACTCCTTAACCCGAGTAGACTCAGCTGCTATGCTAGTCCCGTAAAGCGGCGACCTAACATACGACAGTTACAAGTACTTAGACTAATAACCCGCAGGTTAATTAGTCCCTAGATGTCCAGACCATAACCAAGTTCGTTTGAAAACACCGTGACTGTTTAACTGACCCAAAGTACAAGACTCGACATCCCATTGGTGACCCGAGACTCCCCGTGTTATGTTTACGCTCCAAAACATACAATAACGCAATTACACTTAACATACGCTAACGCACAACAAGTTATAGCACATAGTTCACGTATCACCGAATTACATCCAAATATATGTTACCAAGTTATTAGACATGTTACGGGGTTCCTAGCATGTTACTACATGTTAAATCGGGTCTCGGAATGCTAATTTACACTTACAGCAGCAGTACACGCGATTAGGAAAAGTCAACTAGCATTTAGGTTGGTCAACTAGCAATTAGAAACCCTACTCGCCTCTATTATAGGCAATTAGGGCTATTCACCTGAACTTACTAGCAATTAGGGCTATTCACATGAACTTACTAGCAATTAGGGCTATTCACATGAACTTACTAGCAATTAGGGCTAATCACCTGATCTTTCACACGAGTAGGCCTCTACTCGCCTGTGTTATAGGCGATTAGCACCCTACTCGCCTATAACTTAGGCGATTAGGAATGCTACTCGCCTGTAACCTTGCTGTTCCGGTTTTTCGCGCGTTTAACGCTCCAAATCAGATCCAGAACGTGTGTAACCACCCAATATCATCCCAAACACTATCCTAAACATGTTTAACCCAAAATCCTTCGTTTAACCTCGTATAATCAGTCCTGCATGCAACCAAGTAATCCAAACACCATTCACATAGCATGCAACATCATACTAACACGCGTAATCATAACCCTAATATCCAATTACTGAGATTTCTATCATCATACTATCAATATTAATACTGATCTAACATAATAACATATCAAATCATCATCATGAATCATAAAAATCCTAGCTTTCTAATCATACACACCCATAATGCATGCATATTAGTTATAATCCGATTAACAACCCTTATTGACGATTTTCAGAAAGCTTTTTCGTTTAAGAACAGGTCTGGACCATTAGGGATTGATTAAAAACGTTTATAAAGAGTTATGGATGAAAATCAAACCTTAGGATTATGAAAATATGATGATTCAAGCTTGAAACCTTGAGTTTTGATCAAAAATCGCCTTCCAGAGGTTGTTTATGTGTTGGGGCGGGTTATGGGACGACTAGGGTTGGTATAATGAAGTTTAGGAGGTTAAGTATGGTATTTATAGTCGTTTTTAGTCGTCCAGCCCGTTACTAGCGAGTACGCAGCCCTTATACGCGATTAGGGCTGCTACTCGCATGAAGGTTCACACAATTAGGCCTAATCGCCTATAGCTTCACACGAGTAGGCCCCTAATCGCCCTTAGGGTCTCCTACTCGCCTCCCCTATAGGTGATTAGGCTTCCTAATCGCCTATAGGGGTTGGTTTTGTGCGTTTTGCGCGTTAAACCCCGTTTTAACATATGTTAACACATATTCACGTACCGACAAGTCACATAATGATTGTAAACACATAATACAAGTAAATACACATTTTCACACTCGTTCACCAATTCCCGGGACTCGAGACTCGTACGTTCCGTATGCCCTGACGATCCTACAAATCGTCACCGTTTGTACACTTGGTTAAGGACTGACATCTAACGAACCTCTTGACCAACATCCAATGATCTTCTAGACTAACCAATAGTTCCCGAACCATAACCCGACTTAACTAACCCAGTTAAGTACAACATACGCGTGACTCGCTAAGGTAGACTTTCATCTAGACAACGTTGTTAACCAGAATTTGCCGGGTGTCACATCATCCCCACGTTAAAAGAATTTTCGTCCCGAAAATTGCACAAGTACCAAAAGGACAAAAGAAATAACGAAGGAAACAAACAAAAAGATAGAAACCAAAAGAGAGATTTACCCGAGTTGTCACATCATCCCCACGTTAAAAGGAATCTCGACCCGAGATTCATTCAGCTGCCGAAGAGACATGTCTCGACTCGAACGCTTCCTTAGGAAAAAGATGAGGATACTTAGACTTCATCTGATCCTCCCGTTCCCACGTATACTCCGGTCCCCGGTTCGAGTTCCACCGAACCTTAACGATACGAATCTTGCTGTGACGTAGGCTACGAATCTTGTAATCAAGGATCTCCACAGGTTCTTCCACAATCCGAAGACGATCATCAACCTTGATCTCTTCTAGTGGAACGATGAGAGACTCGTCAGCCAGACACTTCTTCAAGTTTGACACGTGAAAGACGTTATGTACGTTACCGAGCTCCATCGGTAGATCAAGTCGATATGCCACCGGCCCAATCCGTTCCAGGATCGTAAATGGGCCGACATACCGCGGATTGAGTTTGCCACGCTTCCCAAAGCGTATGACGCCCTTCCACGGCGAGACTTTTAGAAGTACCTTGTCATTGACTTGGAATTCCAGTGGTTTGCGACGCTGATCAGCATAACTCTTTTGCCGGTCCCGTGCCGCCGCCAACCGATTTCGAATCTGTACGATCTTTTCCGAAGTTTCGTACACTAGTTCAGGCCCAGTGAGTTGACTCTCACCCACTTCAGCCCAACAAAGAGGAGAACGGCATTTCCGTCCGTACAGTGCTTCGAACGGAGCAGCCTTGATGCTCGTGTGATAACTGTTATTATACGAGAATTCTACTAACGGCAGATGAGCTTCCCACCCCTTTCCAAAATCGATCACACATGCCCGCAGCATGTCTTCTAAAGTTTGAATCGTACGCTCACTCTGACCGTCAGTCTGTGGATGATAAGCCGTACTCATGTCTAGTTGGGTACCCAAAGCCTTGTGCAAGGACTTCCAGAAGTGAGAAGTAAAATGGGAGTCACGATCCGAGATAATAGAAACTGGCACCCCGTGCTTAGAAACAACTTCCTTCAAGTAAAGACGAGCCAAACGATCCATGGTGTCGGTCTCCTTAATAGCAAGAAAATGAGCTGATTTCGTCAACCGATCGACAATCACCCATATCTTGTCATTCCCGCTTGGTGATTTAGGAAGTTGTGTGACAAAATCCATAGTAATCCGTTCCCATTTCCATTCCGGAATTTCAGGTTGTTGCAAGAGACCCGACGGTTTCTGGTATTCTACCTTGACCTTAGCACAGGTCAAGCATTTGCTCACGTATGAGGCTATGTCCGACCTCATGTTTGGCCACCAGTAAAGCACTTTCAGATCTTGGTACATCTTATCCGAACCAGGATGAATAGAATACCGGGACTTATGAGCCTCATCAAGGACAAGCTCCCGTAGTCCCCCGAATAAAGGAACCCATATACGTTCTGCGAAATAGTGCAGGCCATCAGGCCTTCGCTCTAGGTGTTTGTCGGCACCGTGCATAGTTTCAGCTTTAAGGTTTTCCTCCTTCAAAGCTTCTAACTGGGTAGAACGGAGTTGATCAGGTAGTGATGAATGAATAGTGAGCTGCAACGCCCGAACGCGACGAGGTTTAGTAGATTCCTTCCTGCTCAAGGCGTCTGCTACAACATTCGCCTTGCCAGGATGGTACTTAATAGCACAATCATAGTCGTTCAAAAGTTCAATCCAGCGACGCTGCCGTATGTTCAAGTGTTGTTGGTCGAAAATGTGTTGGAGACTCTTGTGATCGGTGTAGATGGTGCATTTGGTACCGTACAAGTAATGTCTCCAAATTTTCATCGCGAATACCACGGCACCCAACTCCAAGTCATGAGTTGTGTAGTTCTTCTCGTGCACTTTGAGTTGACGAGAAGCATACGCAATCACTTTCTCGCGTTGCATCAACACGCAACCGAGTCCATGAATGGAAGCATCACAGTAAACAACAAAATCATCAGGGCCCTCAGGTAAAGACAAAATAGGAGCAGAACATAGTTTAGACTTCAGTTCTTCAAACGCGGACTCTTGTGGTTCACCCCAGTCGAATTTCCTGTCCTTCTGCGTGAGAGTGGTGAGGGGTTGAGCAATCTTCGAGAACCCCTGAATGAAACGACGATAGTAGCCCGCAAGGCCTAGGAATTGCCGCACCTCAGTTGGCGTCTTTGGTGCTCCCCAGTCCTTGATCGCTTCGATTTTAGCTGGATCGACATGAATCCCTAGTTCATTAACCACATGTCCTAGGAATTGAACTTCGCGTAACCAAAAGTCACACTTTGAGAACTTGGCGTAAAGTTGTTCCCGTCGCAAGAGTTCCAAAACTAACCGCAGATGTTCCTCGTGTTCGGTCTCGTTCTTGGAGTAGATCAGAATGTCATCAATAAATACAATGACGAATTTGTCCAGATATGGTTTACAGACGCGGTTCATCAAGTCCATGAAAACCGCCGGTGCGTTCGTGAGACCGAAAGGCATGACCAAGAATTCGAAATGGCCATAACGTGTTCGAAAAGCAGTCTTTGCAACGTCAGCCTCCCTGACGCGCAGCTGGTGATAACCGGACCTCAAATCGATCTTGGAATAATAACTAGAACCCTGAAGCTGGTCGAATAGATCATCAATACGTGGAAGAGGATAACGGTTCTTGACGGTCAATTTGTTCAGTTCTCTGTAGTCTACACACAATCGGAAACTTCCATCCTTCTTCTTAACAAATAAAATCGGGGCTCCCCAAGGGGAAGAACTTGGTCGGATGAAACCCTTGTCCAAGAGTTCCTGTAACTGACTAGACAATTCCTGCATCTCGGGAGGTGCAAGACGGTAGGGGGCCCGAGCAATAGGAGCAGCCCCTGGTACAAGATCAATACCGAACTCGACTTGACGATGAGGAGGAAGACCAGATAAATCATCGGGAAAAACATCAGGAAACTCGCGTACCACCGGAATGTCGTCGATCTTCTTCTCATCAACAGAGGAAACAGATAAAAGCGCCAAAACAGCTGGATAACCCTTTCGAAGACACTTAAGGGCCTTCATGCTAGAGATGATGTTTAGCGGAACACCACCATTGATACCGTACACAGAAAGGAATTCTCCATCAGGGAGAGGAATCCGAATAACCTTATCGTAACAGACAATCTCCGCGCGATACAAAGATAACCAATCCATTCCTACCACAACGTCAAAACTACCCAATGGTACCGGCATAAGGTTGATGGGGAACGATAAACCCGACAACTCTAATTGACACTCCAGTAGGACACTAGTAGCTTCAATCGTTTTACCGTCAGCCAACTCAATAATATACTTGGTCTCTAATGGTACGGGTACTACATCTAGCAGTCGACTAACATCCATGGATACAAAACTCTTGTCGGCACCAGAATTAAATAACACGCTAACAGAACGATTATTGAGAAGAAACGTACCGGTGACTGTGTCAGGGTCCTGTCTAGCCTCAGCAGCTCCAATGACGAAGGCACGTGCATTTCTGCCGCCGCCCCCGTTGTTCCCATTCCCGTTGTTCCCACCCTGCTTCAGTTTTGGGCAATCCTTCTTGTAATGCCCAGTGTCACCACAGTTGTAGCATCCTTGTTTCCCTGTAGTCCCCTGAGTAGTCGGAGCTGAGCTGTTAGTCGGAGCCTGAGTCGATGGAAGTGTAACCCGACAATCTTTAGCATAATGCCCAATTCGCTGGCAGCGGTGACAACGGTTACTGTCGCAGTTCCCTTGATGATGGCGTCCACACTTGTTGCATTTGGGCAGTTTTCCCGCATAACCACCCTGCTTGTTACCCGAAGAAGAAGAACCCCCATTGTCGAACCTTTTACCCTGCTGTGCTGACCCAGATCCTTTCCCGTCATTTTCCCACTTGCGCTTGTTGCTCTCTGGGGCCTTAACAGTCGAACCCTTCGCAGGCAAAATCCCCTCATTCACCTTTAAGTTGGTCATCCTATGGGCCGATCGGACTACCTCTGCATACGTAGGATGATTTCCCGCAGCCACTAACCCTGCAATTTCCGGTACTAACCCTGAGACATAGTGTTCAATCCTACGGTATTCTGGCACATGCAGATCGGGACACAGCACTGCCAACTCATTCCGCCTCACAGTATACTTCTCAATTTCCGACCCAGTCATCTTGAGGTTCCACACCTCATGCTCCAGCTTCTGTACCTCTTCCCTCGGACAATACTCACGCTTCAGCAACTGCACAAAATTCTCCCATGGCATAGCATATGCCTCCCCAATACCCATGTTCTGGGTGATGCCATTCCACCAAGTCAATGCCACGTCCTGAAATAACGCAGCAGAATACTTTACCCGATCTTCTGGGAGACAGTTACACATCAGAAATACTGACTCCACTTTCTCCAACCACCTAAGCAAGCTCACCGCACCCTCAGTGCCAGAGAATTCTTGGGGCTTACAGTCCCGGAACATCTTGTAGGTGCACATGGGTGGGGGTGGGTCAACAGGACCACCTGAAATGAAACGTATGAGAAACCACAAGTAACGTAAACAAGGTTCACCAATGAGGCAAAGAAAACGGATAAATCAACTTACCACCACCGTTGTGCCCTAACTGAAAGGCAGCTTGAAGCAAGTTGTTCAGATCAGCCTGCGATAGGTTAATACCTCCACCACGACCACCAGCACCACCGCGACCACCACCACGTCCACCATTGCGACCACCTCCACGTCCTCCACGCACTTCAGACATGATTCTGGCAGAGAGAACGAGAAAATTTAGTTTCGCAGTTAAAGATAACCACTAATGTTCACAAGATCACAGCTAGATCCAATCCAGGACTATCCCTCCAAACCCAGAGTTCACCAGGACTTCCATGCATTTCGGTTTATGATTTTGTGTGCACCCAAAATGATAAACCGCTCTACATGGTCCTCCAAGTGTTCTCCTAGTTCAAAGTTCAAATCACCGAACATAGACTCTTAGCTACACACCGTAATGCTACGGTAGTTTATGACAAGTGTTTCTATTGGAGTGCGAAAGGGAGATGTCCGAGCCTAGGACAAATCTCAAGAGCACACGAGTTACCCCAATAGACTACATTGCCTAGAAAACAAGTAACCCAGCCTAAGATAGAACGGATGATGTAACGTAGAAAGACCAACGATTTAGAGGCACCCCGACAAGACCATACGTAAACCACTATAACGTTTAGTACCATGTGATCGTCTAGTGTGTGCGACTCGGCTATAGACTAGACTCTACATGCAGTCCTAGTTCACTATAACCATTGGCTCTGATACCAATCTGTCACACCCTCAAAATCCACTTGCGGAGTTTTACCGCGAGGCGCATGACAAACCAGGATCCAAACCAACGATCACAATAAACAAGTCTAAATGAATATAAATGCAATTTCAAAACATAGTTTAAAATCCCGTTTACAGCGGAAGCTTATTCAAAAACAGTATCTTAACAATGAAATAATAGTTCAACGTTCAAAAGACCATGCAACCCTAGTTAGACGCCGTGCAGACGCGTGCGCCCTAGTCCAGTCGTGCTACCTTAGCGACCTGAGAAAACATGTAAAAGTTTACGTCAGCACAAAAATGCTGGTGAGTTTACAGGTTTTGTATCCAAGAACCAAGTCCACCTGTCCATAATATAAATAATCGAAAACCAGTATACGCTAGCTAGGCGTACGTTTTGTTACTACCACGATTGGAAAACCATTACTAACTCGAATACCAGATGTTATGCCCGAAAAGTTCCAAATGTTCCTGTTGTTCCTGTTTGAGACAATATGCACTCGCCCGGCCCTCCAAGCCGACGAGCGGGGTTGGTCACTCCCAATAGCGCTATTCACATTTCCCCGTTGTGCAAACCCGCACATTCATGGTTCCCCCCGGGACTTCCAAAGATCGTGTAGTACACAATAGAAACCCATAGTATGACAGTAGTTACCAAATAATCGTTTTAACACATGTTTTCTCCCCCGAAAGTATAAAACCAGTTTAAAAGAGGGGCCGTAAACTCACCTTAAGTTGCGTTACTCCTTAACCCGAGTAGACTCAGCTGCTATGCTAGTCCCGTAAAGCGGCGACCTAACATACGACAGTTACAAGTACTTAGACTAATAACCCGCAGGTTAATTAGTCCCTAGATGTCCAGACCATAACCAAGTTCGTTTGAAAACACCGTGACTGTTTAACTGACCCAAAGTACAAGACTCGACATCCCATTGGTGACCCGAGACTCCCCGTGTTATGTTTACGCTCCAAAACATACAATAACGCAATTACACTTAACATACGCTAACGCACAACAAGTTATATCACATAGTTCACGTATCACCGAATTACATCCAAATATATGTTACCAAGTTATTAGACATGTTACGGGGTTCCTAGCATGTTACTACATGTTAAATCGGGTCTCGGAATGCTAATTTACACTTACAGCAGCAGTACACGCGATTAGGAAAAGTCAACTAGCATTTAGGTTGGTCAACTAGCAATTAGAAACCCTACTCGCCTCTATTATAGGCAATTAGGGCTATTCACCTGAACTTACTAGCAATTAGGGCTATTCACATGAACTTACTAGCAATTAGGGCTATTCACATGAACTTACTAGCAATTAGGGCTAATCACCTGATCTTTCACACGAGTAGGCCTCTACTCGCCTGTGTTATAGGCGATTAGCACCCTACTCGCCTATAACTTAGGCGATTAGGAATGCTACTCGCCTGTAACCTTGCTGTTCCGGTTTTTCGCGCGTTTAACGCTCCAAATCAGATCCAGAACGTGTGTAACCACCCAATATCATCCCAAACACTATCCTAAACATGTTTAACCCAAAATCCTTCGTTTAACCTCGTATAATCAGTCCTGCATGCAACCAAGTAATCCAAACACCATTCACATAGCATGCAACATCATACTAACACGCGTAATCATAACCCTAATATCCAATTACTGAGATTTCTATCATCATACTATCAATATTAATACTGATCTAACATAATAACATATCAAATCATCATCATGAATCATAAAAATCCTAGCTTTCTAATCATACACACCCATAATGCATGCATATTAGTTATAATCCGATTAACAACCCTTATTGACGATTTTCAGAAAGCTTTTTCGTTTAAGAACAGGTCTGGACCATTAGGGATTGATTAAAAACGTTTATAAAGAGTTATGGATGAAAATCAAACCTTAGGATTATGAAAATATGATGATTCAAGCTTGAAACCTTGAGTTTTGATCAAAAATCGCCTTCCAGAGGTTGTTTATGTGTTGGGGCGGGTTATGGGACGACTAGGGTTGGTATAATGAAGTTTAGGAGGTTAAGTATGGTATTTATAGTCGTTTTTAGTCGTCCAGCCCGTTACTAGCGAGTACGCAGCCCTTATACGCGATTAGGGCTGCTACTCGCATGAAGGTTCACACAATTAGGCCTAATCGCCTATAGCTTCACACGAGTAGGCCCCTAATCGCCCTTAGGGTCTCCTACTCGCCTCCCCTATAGGTGATTAGGCTTCCTAATCGCCTATAGGGGTTGGTTTTGTGCGTTTTGCGCGTTAAACCCCGTTTTAACATATGTTAACACATATTCACGTACCGACAAGTCACATAATGATTGTAAACACATAATACAAGTAAATACACATTTTCACACTCGTTCACCAATTCCCGGGACTCGAGACTCGTACGTTCCGTATGCCCTGACGATCCTACAAATCGTCACCGTTTGTACACTTGGTTAAGGACTGACATCTAACGAACCTCTAGACCAACATCCAATGATCTTCTAGACTAACCAATAGTTCCCGAACCATAACCCGACTTAACTAACCCAGTTAAGTACAACATACGCGTGACTCGCTAAGGTAGACTTTCATCTAGACAACGTTGTTAACCAGAATTTGCCGGGTGTCACAGTTCGGTCCGAAACGTTACGGGCGAAACGGTACAGGTCGAAACGATACCGGTCAAAACTGGTACGGTCCGAAACGTTACGGGCGAAACGGCACAGGTCGAAACGATACCGGTCGAAACTGGTCCGAAACCGTACCGGCTGAAACTGGTACGGTCCGAAACGGTACGGGTGAAAACGGTACAGGTCGGAACGATATCGGTCGTAACGGTATCGGTCGAAACTGGTCCGAAACGGTACCGGTCAAAACTGGTACGGTCCGAAACGTTACGGGCGAAACGGTACAGGTCGAAACGATACCGGTCGAAACTGGTCCGAAACGGTTCGGTCGAAACCAGTACGGTCCGAAACGTTACGAGCGAAACGGTATCGGTCGAAACGGGTCCGAAACGGTTCGGTCCAAAACGGTACTGGTCGAAATTGGTACGGTCTGAAACGGTACCGGTCAAAACTGGTACAGTACGAAACGGTACCGGTCGAAACTGGTACGGTCCGAATTGGTTCGGATCTAAGCGGTTCACGTTGAAATGACATGGTTCGAATCGGTTCAGGTCAAAATGATCCCAACCGTTCGAAGATTACAATAAATTGAATTGAATTCCTTCTAATATTGGAAGAATTTTGAATTCCCTTAGGTAAATGAATTTGAAGGAATTCATACCAAATTCCAATTTCAATTCCTTTGTCAACCAAACACACAAGATTGGAATTGAAATTCCAATTCCAACAAATTCAATGAACCAAACACCTAAAGAGTTGGAATTCAAATTCCAATTACATTGAATTCATGCGAACCAAACGCACCATTAATGTGTCTGGAATGGATGTAATGGTTTTGATTTTTGAACCAATTCATTGACTTTCAAAGTCAAACAATAATATCCTAGTTTCCCCTTCATTATCATATGTCAAATTCAAGTTGTGGAAATTTCCACAAACTATCATCAACTTGACAACAATCAGATTGTCTAAACAAAATTTGATTTTAAATTCCAAATAAATCCGTAGCGAATATAAAAAACAAGAGCTAAGAGGCGGTCAAAGTCAACTCAGCTGGAGCTATTTGGTTTGTATAAACTTTGTTAGGATAAATTCATTGTTGACTAAATTTAATGTAGGTGGTGGTGATTTCTATCATGACCCAAAACGCAAATCATGCTTTAGATTGTTATAAACAACTCGTTTTAGAAATAGGAACCCATTTAATTAAAAGGTTGTGGGTGAACCTGTTAAATTAAACAAGTCGATTTCTATCCATTTAATTCACTTGTTAAAACCCACCAATCAATTGTTAAACATATTTACAACTCGTCAAAGTTATGCACATGTTATACGATTTCAAGTGTGTCCGGGTTACACTTAATTGCTTTAACAAATAAACATATGGTTCCTGGAGTTCATTATATAATTTAATTCAAAACTGCACTTTCGTTGGCTTGCAAAAATAAAAATTGTAAAATACGAAATCTAGTTGACCAAGTTACAGCATGATATTCAAGTGCATTGAACACACCCATTATGACTGAAAACCCAAAATCAAAATGTAGCCCAAGAGTCCTATAACATTCTAGGACTAATCTTTATTCATCTCTTTTTCAAGAACAAAGTGTGACCACTTCAACATCTTCAATATCCATAAAAGATGACAGTGGTCTCTAACACTGATCGAATCTTTGGATTCTGAAAAGGATCGACTCAATTTGTAGCCACAAACACGTCTTTTGCAGCAACTACAAGGAAGAGTCTCATCATGACCAAGATTAAGCTGCGGGTCATTTCATGGTGAACATAATCTGCCAGAATCTCTTCAATCCCGTTATTTATATGCCAGAATAAAGCAAGATTTGGTATGAAAGTTGGAGAGACCGTTGAGCTCAGGCCCAGTTTAGTAGCCTGCAAATGAAAAAAAAAAAAAATGATGTGGAAGGTTTTATGCATTAAAAGTACAGTTTGAAAACATTGACCTGACCCCTTCAACCCACCATATCACCCGTTTCTTATAAAATGTTAGTTAACGCCTTCTGACCTGTTAGAGATGAAACATAACCCAAATTGACCCATTCTTAAGAAAATGGGTTGATATCGCAATTGTAATCAATAAAGGGTTATCTTAGACATTCAACAATGGCTGGTTCATGAGATGTAAATCAATAACAAACCGGAATGTTTTATGCATTAAAAATACACTTTGGGAACTATTGACCCATTATATGATCCAATTCTTGTAAATTTCATCTCTAACAGGTCAAATGAGTTACAAGAAATGGGTCATATGGTGTGTCGAAATCCGATTTTACCTCATTTGACCTGTTAGAGATGAAAAATATTAACCCAAATCAGAAAATGGGTCAAAATTACCACCTCAAACCTCTAACCAAAGTTGATGATAAAGATATGGTTCCATGTGATTCAACTAAATTGTATCTATTAAGGGGTATTTTAGACATTTGACAAATTGCTATATCATGGACGGAATTGCAGTAGCAAATTGGATTTTGTGAGAAATAATATACAACCAGAAAAATGGCAGAGAATTAAGTTTGGTAATCTAATAATAAAAATTTAAATACCCTACCTGTGGAGCATTTACAACGGGAGCACTTAAAACACTTCCAACCACAGCACCAGATGCAGTGAAATAAGCAGGGCCCGTGTGTCCCTTTCTGACCGAGGTGTTGATGATCTTCTCTATTTTAGCAGGTTCTGAATGTAAAAAGTTTTTACAGTAAAAAAAATATACCAATTCAACAAAGAATTGAAAAATAATCGAAAAGTTGCATAGATCACAACAAGCATTCAAAGTTACATACCACTGTGCGTAGAAAAAGATCTAATCCATTTCTGGGTTGAAAAACCTGTTTTAAACAATGATGCGTCCCTGTGCCAAAGAAATTGTTGTACTGAAATGTTATCTTTGAATGTTAGTTAAATAAAGGGATGTTTGAATGTGTGTTTTAGAGTCTTTATATTATTATTATAACAATGAAAACATTTTTCAAAAATGAAATGTTAATTAATTTTATTAAACTTGTCAGCTAAAATGTCAACAACTGAACGCCTATCTTTTTCCATAAAATTAACAACTTGAAATGTAGATGAAAGCGTATCTATCAGGTTTGTTTCTTTCAGTTGGTATGAAACTGAAACTAATTTCCAAAAATGACTATTTGACACCTAAATGATCCAATAATCAGAATCACTTTATCCAAAATTCACAAATAAATAATTGAGAATATAATAATTAATTTTATGTTGCACATCCAAACATCCCCTGTGATAAAAGGAAGCATGAAAGATATACATCCTATTCCTTCCTTTTCATGTTGGAATTTTTTTTTTTAACCTCAAGAGTTCTGAAGAAACAGGGGAACCTGCAATCATTCAAAAAAATGCATTATTAAATACTATACTAGGTAGTAACAAATTCATGATTTTCAGTGTGGTGCATGGATGTATTATTTACGGTAAGCATACCTTGACGACCCGGTACTAGTTTTGATCTTTTTCCAAATTCCTAGCACAATTGCGCATGATAGCAACAAGGAATATTATAAGTAAGAATGGCACAGCAACTTTAAAAATAAAAATAAAATTCAAGTGCTAGCAAGTACAAATGCTCAAATTTACTTTACTAGATAGATAGTAGATACACATACACCCGGATGAAATGAATAATATATATCAAATAATAAGCAAAAGATAGTAATTAACCACCTCAAACATCGGGATGCCAGCAACATATCCTTGTGATGTGGATCCTGCTAATGCAGGCGAGACCCTCTCCAAGGATCGTGTAATGCCCTATTAACAACTCAAACTTATTATTAGATCACAGATCGATCAACCATGCACACGTCTACACAAATATACAAACGGTGTTTGGATTTGTATTTCCAAAGTGACTATTGCTAATTGAAGAACCAGAATGAGGATAATCAATTTTCTTCTAGCCAGTCCTTGCTCGACCGTCCCAATCTAATTATTTTAGCCTTACATAAACAGAAATCATAATCGGTTTTCTTACAGCTACTCCTTGCTCTATTTTCGAAACCTAAATTTTTACCCTAACACTCAAAACTAATTATTGTTCTTTCAAATTGCAATAGCCACTGTAAATGCCCTTATGCACATCAAACACCCTCGTGCATGTGAGTGTGTACGCCCGCACACGCAAATAAAAACCAACATGTACCACACACATTAATCATATAGTCTAACGGTAACAAACTTTTAAGGATGAAGACTAGGTGACCTGTATAAGACACGATTAAACCTGTTTACTAAAATGTAAATTGTGATTTTTTTTTACTTTTTAAACATGGTTAAATTAAAATTAGGAGGCTAGGATCCCTCATTTCTCCTTCTTGGTGCACAAAATGTTATAGACATGAGTTATAAAGTAGTCAAACGAGTCGTACTCATGCTTGATACTTGTGTTATTCGCATCGTCAAAAACCTGTTAAACGCGATAAGGCTTGTTTTTCCAGCCCTGATGAAGTATGTTTATCGACTAGATAACACGACCATGAAGTGTTCTTAAGCATAAGCTTAATCAAATCTTGGAGTAATGCATACACTTCGTATACTTGCATCCACCATCATCTTTAACAATTAAAGATATAAAAAAAAAAAAAAGAGCATAAACATACATTATTTGGCAGAGCAGATGAACAGAGAGCCAAAGCTTTCCGCCTGATGGTTGCACTCATCATCTTTATAATCTTCACTACATATAATATAATATCATATACAAACTTCATCAATCATATATAACTAACTAACAAAACAAAATAAATCTAAACATAAATTTGATTTGGGTCAATCATATTACTTTTCCATTTCAAATCTTTAGGATTTCTAAGCTTCCAAAAAAGAAAAAAGAAAAAAAAACAGACTAATTTCAGCAGTGTAAATGAAGCCCTAGATTTATGCTTCGGCTTGTGGGTAATGAAGCCCTAGATTCAATTCAATAAAATTATAAGGTTAAAAACTATGAACCAATCGAATATAAAGAGATCTTACCTGATTATTTGCGATGAAGAACTTGAGTGGGTCTACGATTTATTCTGCTTTTTCGATCGATCGATTGATGAAAGAACAACTACATAGACGTGAACACAAAATTAGTAAAAGATAAAAAGTGTTAGGGTTAAAAATTAAAAATGTTTTGTAACAAATAATAAATTTGTAAAGAGTTAATTGCTTGATTGGCCCATGCGGTTTGCAGATCTTGCAACGTTGGTCCTGATGGTTTAATAATTACATAGTTGGTCCCGATTATTGTAAAATTAGTACTTACATGTTCCTTGTGGTTAGGGCTGTTCAAATCGCTCGCCGCTCGTGGATCGCTCGTCGCTCGTTCGGAAAATGCTCGAAAAATGCTCGCTCGATCTTCCGCTCGGTTGTATATGAGCCGATCGGCTCGGTTCGGTTTGTAAATGAGCCAAGCACGAGCAAAGGTACGCTCGGCTCGGTTCGGCTCGGCTCGAATAAATTTTTATTTATTTAATAATAAATAAACACACAATTTACAGATAAATTTATGGCTTTATATATACGATTATATTGGATTTGACTAAGTATATGCATACAAAATATAATCAGCCCACTTAACTCAATAAAAAAATTAACACAAGATTTTATAGTAAAACAATAAGTCATGAGGTGACAGTCTTGACTTCTTTATGTTATTAGTCGTCCATCGCTAATTGTCGCTTGATATCACACCTACTTCACAATGCAATAACTGTTCTCTGACGTATGTTTATCACCTCACCAGCCTCAATCTAAGCCTCATCCTTGGACATTGGGATCTCAATATTAGTGTTATCATCAGACATTGACCTTAGTTGTCACCCGACAATGAAAACATCGAAAGAAACATCCCAATTTTATGATCGTCCATATTATTCTCCGCTCGATTCTCGCTCGGCGCTCGCTCGGAAAATTTACGCTCGAAAAATGCTCGTTCGGTTTTCGGCTCGATTGTAAACGAGAAGCTCCGCTCAGTTCGGTTTGTAAACGAGCCAAGCACGAGCAAACCTCTGCTCGGATCGGCTCGGCTCGTGAACAGCCCTACTTGTGGTATTAGCTATAGACTGGTCCTTAACGGTTAACGTTATTAAAATTGGGAGGTGATATTAACCCCCCCCCCCCCACTTCTATTCCCACCCTCACAAAGTGCCTCGCTTTGGCCAAAGCGAGGCGCTTTGGTTACTTTTTTAACTACCTCGGTCCGAGGTAAGTTATTCTGATTTGACCCCAGGCGCCTCGCTTAGGCCTAAGCGAGGCGCTTGGAATCCAGATTTTATTTTTGAGGTAAATTTTGTGTTTTGGTGGTTTGAATTGGTTTTTTATTTTTTATTTTTTTTAATATAATTATTGTAAAAAAATTAAAAAAATTAAAAAACAAAATAATAACTTACCTCGACATTTAAGCCGAAGACACTTTCCATCCAACACATGGTTCACTAACAGTGGTGTGGTCTACCTTTTTGCTTATGATCTAACACCAAATCTCATTATCTGTCAACGATGAAGGCAACCTGAAAACAACCAGATGGTTGGTAGCTATAGGTAAGAACATTGTGGATGAGGATTGTTTATCTTCCAATTGATTTCAAGTATGTTGCCTTCATCGTTGACAGATATCTCTCTGACAACAACTGAAGGCAACCTGCAACTAGGTGATGGCCATACCGACGTGAGGGTAGTCCATTGGTATTAATGGCAAAGTGATTTGTAAGGGAAGAAGAAGAGAATGTTATATATGTTTACCTTCCCATAGAAACTCTAAAGACCTTAACGGAGGTTTGCCAAAGGGTCATTGGTCTTCAGAGTTTCCAACCCCTAATACACATTCATCAAAGGATATTCATGTGAGAATGCATAGTACTAAATTCTTTTGACAAACGTCTGCTTGATATCCAGCTGCTAGAATTGTTTACCTTCCCATTGATTTCAAGTATGTTTACCTTCCCATGGAAACTCTGAAGACCTTTACAGAGGTTTGCCAGAGGGTCATTGGTCTTCAGAGTTTCCAACCCCTAATACATTCATCAAAGGATATTCATGTGAGAATGATTTCGTACAAGATTCCTATGCAAGCAAGTCAAATTCAGTTGTTGGACCAACTTGAGATATGAGTTTGATTAGCTTGAATCTCTCTGATCCATGGTATCCACTAACCGTAGCGATTATCGCGTGTCATGGATCCTTTGAAAGTGGATACCATGGATCAGAGAGATTTAAGCTAATCAAACTCATATCTCAAGCCGGTGCAAGTTATGAAATGACACATGCAAAATGTAATGTCATGCACAATGTGTACCCACAGTGACATCGAACACTTTATATGAGTAAAACGATCGCTTTACAGTGCCGAAAATGACTATCGTCACTTTGTATGGGTGGCTTCTTAGCGCCGATCCTACTGTCGATTTCTTTCCACAACCATTGCTCCAACATAACTTATTAGTTTCAGGTTTATAACAATCTCACTCTTCCCGAACTTCAACACCATGAACCCTAATCTTCTAACCTTCATAACTTACTCAAATATTAACTATGGTGATTCATAAGCTGGGATTATGAGAAACAAGTGTGGTGATAACACACTTGGATTGGATGAGATATTGAGTTTCTAAAGCATTGTTTATGATACTGCAGGAAAATGGTACAATCTAATGATTAACCATGTGGACTTACCTGAAGAAGGACTTGTGCTATTTCTTTTCAAACTCTTCCATCTTATGAAAGTTGCTAAAATAGTTAAAAAAATGTATTTGTGAATAATACATTCATCAAAAAGACAATCTCTTTGTCAGAGGGTCACTATTCATATACCATTGTTGTTGGATGTTCATGTGAGAATGTATAGTACAACATTAAAGAAGGACTTGTGCTATTTCTTTTCAAACCCATCCATCGTATACCTAACACACTACAATTATTCACTATTTTATACATACAACACACCTTCATCGTTGACCGTACTGTTCTTCTTGATCTTGATCTTCACACTTGCTTTTGACAAACGTCTGGCTGACCTGAAGTTCCTTTGCAACCAGGTAGAAAGGAACTAGGTTGCAAATTTAATAACCATCACATCACGATTTGCATCCCAGCAGAGTTCGTTGTACTGGCTGTCAAGAGAAATCACATGATGATAGTCGTTTTCGGCGTCGTAAAGCGATCGTTACTGTAATGATCAGAAACATTCCAAATACTGTAATGATGCTACGGTTGCCTTCATCGTTGACCGATATCTCTCCGATAACAACCCTTGTTTGATTATACTCTTTATGTATAAATAGTGACCCTCTAGCAAACCTACCTCTGTTTTGAATTTGTTGCTTCCATAAAGAAGTTATCAATCTCACTGTAATGATCAGGAACATTCCAAATAACTGTATAATTTCAGCTTTTGTTTAACTATTTTAGCAACTTCCATAGAGAAGTTATCAATCTCACTGTCCAACTGAATTCATCTCCCTTGTCTTAAAACCCTTGACATCGCTGTTTGATTATACTCGTGTTCAGCCTTTATCAGGTTGCCTTCATCGTTGACCGATATCTCTCCGATAACAACTGAATTCATCTTCCTTGTCTTAAAACCCTTGACATCGCTGTTTGATTATACTCGTGTTCAGCCTTTATCAGGTTGCCTTCATCGTTGACCGATATCTCTCTGATAACAACCCTTGTTTGATTATACTCTTTATGTATGAATAGTGACCCTCTGACAAATCGCGTAATGATAGTCGTTTTCGGCGTCGTAAAGCGATCGTTACTGTAATGATCAGAAAAATTCCAAATAACTATAATGATCGCTATGGTTAGTGGATACCATGGATCAGAGAGATTCAAGCTAATCAAACTCAGGGCAACCCTTGTTTGATTATACTCGTGTACAGCCTTTATCAGGTTCTTTTGGCCACAGGTACAGAAAGGTTATAAATGTTCATGTCGTTTCAGGTTGCTTTCATCGTTGACCGATATCTCTCCAATAACAACTGAATTTTACTTGCTTGCCTGAAAAGTTGTACCGGTTATAGAGAGAAATCAACAGTCGGATCGACTGTTGATTGGTATATATAGAGCAAACCGACGATCATTCAAAATTTAAAGTTACCGCTAACCTCTGCGCCATCATCGACTACAGCAAACCGGCGATCATCCTCCACGGCACTCCTAATGGGCCTCTCTTTATTTCACGGTACGATTTGTGTTTTTGTTGCTTTTTAAATAATAAGTTTTGTGTTTATCAAACCCTAACGTCTGAGCAATGATTTATTATTATTAATTTATTTATTGTTATTTTATTTCTGTTTTGAGGGTGTAATGATGATGATGGTTATGATTTGACAAACGATTTTTGAAAAGTATCAACATTCGGAAATTACTAACCAATTACGAAACGTGTCAAACAGAGACCAGAAGTCCAGCATGTCGATTAGACATGCAAAAATCGTGTTTCAAAAAAATATGGGTATCGAATGTATAGTCGAAGCACCAAGTAGAATGATTCACGAAAGTTGAACAAACTTGGATGTTTCAACCAAAACAAAAAAACGAGCAATAAACGACCCGTAACGCCTCGAACGAATTTTGTTGTATTGGGAACAACTAAAAACAATTTAAAATGAATTAAAATTATTTTTTAATCAATAACAACTATTTAAAATGAATTAAAACAAGTTAATTTTTTTTTTTTAAAAAAAAAGGCCAAAGCGCCTAGCTTTGGCCAAAGCTAGGCGCCTGCTGGTCTTGAAGACGAAATGAATTTTACAAGATACTTGAAACAAGGTATGGATATGGAGAATATGCAATGAGATGATTTCGTACAAGATTCCAATGCAAGCAAGTCAAATTCAGTTGTTGGACCAACTTGAGATATGAGTTTGATTAGCTTGAATCTCTCTGATCCATGGTATCCACTAACCGTAGCGATTATCGCGTGTCATGGATCCTTTGAAAGTGGATATCATGGATCAGAGAGATTTACGCTAATCAAACTCATATCTCAAGCCGGTGCAAGTTATGTTAGTGATATCTGTCATCTTCTTCTTCAACCGGATGGTTGGTAGCTCTAGGCAAGAACATTGTGGATGATGATGATGATAATAACTTCTCTTCAGCTGTTAGCTCACTTAAATCAGGAGTTATGGCTCAGTTCAAAAGCAGCTTTGTTGCTGCCTCATCAAATTCTCAAAATCAGGCTTTAATCAACAGTAACAAGAAAATGGTTTTGCCTGGTTTTGTTTCTGGCGGTTCCGTAGGTGGAGATGTACGAACTCCCTCTGTCACCAGCTCTCAAAGCTTGGCTCCCATGCCAGCTGGTTGGTAGCTCTAGGTAAGAACATTGTGGATGGTGATGATAATAACTTCTCTTCAGATTCCAATTGCACCGGTGGAATTGGAATTAATGTTAGGAATTGGAGTGGACAAACCGAGGCCTAAGGTGAATCCGTTTGGTGATGGTAAACCTAGAGAGGTTTTGCTTCAGGAGAAAGGTGTGGATTATCGGAATTGAATACTTTGAGATGACATGCGAAGCTTTAGACTCCAAGTGGATCCCTTGATCATTCACTTATTTAATTAAATTTAACGCGCATACCGCATTCGACTATACGTGGTTTTTTATTTTTTCTAAAAGTAGAAAAAACTATAAAAACATTTAACAACTAACAAAAAATATTGTACAACAAAAGAAGAAAGTGTTCCTCTCTGTTACCAAGCATGTCAAGAAATGATAATTTTCAAATATTGCAGATCAAAGTCTGCGTTAGTACTTTACTGAATATATTTGTTAAAATCTTTGACTATACGTGGTTGATGATGTCAAGTTTAAGTCGTTGATTCATTTGGAAATCGAAAACGCCTATATAGACGTTTGATTAGAGTTAAGACCTTTGTGTAACACCCCAACCGATGGCGGAAACATCGGGATGTCACGTATTGATGATTGTTCAGTAGCTCATGGTAAATAATAATTCTCATTATATGATTTAGATAAATTACATACAATTGTTCTACAATAATTCATACATCAAACTGGATAAAACTATGCACACATCTTCAAGCATTAATTCAAATCCTCAAGCAAGTAGAACCTGAAACATGTTAAGTTGAAAATATTTTGGGTCAACAAAAGTTGGTGAGAATTACATAGGTTTTGATAATCGAATAAAATTGTTGTGCAATTCATGTGTCATGGCAATCTAGTCCATATGTGAAAACATACTAGAAGTAAATCGAGTGCATAATCAACCATTGTGACTGTTGTATTGTGGTACATCCCATACGCTCATGGTTCACTCGTTTATATTGCAGTAACAAACACCCACGCAACCTTTGTAGGAGGCACGTATCCGGGTGGGATTGTCAGTCCAATAGATCTATCAATGTATACCGTTTGGCTGATGAATGTTTATGCTAGAATTGTGCTTACCCTAGTCATGTTCAAGACATAATGCAACATAGAAAAACACATAGACACATTGATGATTGAATTGCATAAATGATGTTGTAACATGTTTCACCCCAAAAATGGTGATAAATAGAAAAGGGGCTATGTAAAACTCACCTTAGCAAAATGTTATGTCTCGTAAAAAAAATAGAATAATGTGTTGTGAATGTATGCGAGGCGAATCCCAAAGACTCAACAACGTAGCTAGTCCAAATTGAAGAAAACGAAAAAGAAAGAATATCAAGCTTCCAATTCGCCAATTACAAGAGCTTATAATCAAAGCTTCAATTGTAGAAGTAATAGACTATAGAAGAAAGGTATGAGGGAAAGTTTAATCGGATTGAAACAATCGATTTAGAGGTGCAAAGTATAATGGGTCATAGGTGGGTTTTTATACTAGTTTTGGAGTCAATTAGCCATTAAAATTGGTCAACACCATAAAGTAAGGTTTTATGATGAATTGACTATTTGACTAAGACTTTGACTAGGACTTTGACTATTTGACTCAAGGCTTTATTTAAAAAAAAAAATCTTGTATGTGAAAAAAAAAGAATTTAGAATCATATTATTATTATTATTATTATTTATATACATTTATGTATGTATATAAGTTGTGAGTTAGGATAAATAAAGACTTAGACACATTTGTATAATATTAATGATAAAGGTGTAATAAAAATATATATATATATATATATATATATATATATAAGGGCTTTTTATGTATTAAAATTTTGGGGAAAATTTTGCGATGTTACAGTCTCCCCTACTTTTAGGAACTTCGTCCCGAAGTTAAAAGAAAAACACCAGGTATACAATTGGTCGACTACCGAAAACCTTGATAAAATTTCTCACTACCTTAACGTACCTGTAAATTCATGATTACGTTCCGGACCGTAATTATCAATTTACCTTACATTAGGGTTTTGCGTCCTTTTATGACTCTACCGATTGTTGAGCAGGTTCGATAGTCTCCACCAGTCGTTGAGCAGGTTGTAGGGCCTCTCCCGACTGTTGGAAAGACATGATGACCTCTACCAATCGTTGAGTAGGTTGTTTGGTAGTCAACTAATTGTTGTACAAGTAAGCAAGTATGATTATAGATATAGCAATTAGTTCACATTCAAACAAGCATGCACTCAGATGTTATGATAATACTTGAATTTATTACTTGAATCAAAAAGTGTCAATACATAGAATTAAAAAGTAGACATCATTCAAATGGTGGGGTTTGCTGTTAAGTAGCTGGAGGGTCTTGATCTCGATTTAGTTTAGGGCATCGGTTACGGAAATGATTTGGGTTTCCACATTCATAGCATTGACCATAGTTGTATTTACCAGGACGATTAAGATTAGCAACCTGAGCAGGGTTGGTTGGTTGGTTGGTGCTAGGGTTTGGGCACTCACGACATGTGTTGACCAGATGGCCATACCTACCACAATTGGTGCACAGGCGACACACTGAAACAGTGGGGTGATGTCGTTTGCATGTGTTACACAATGGAAAGTTTCTTGTATAGGGTTTCTTGTTAGAAGCTTGTGTAGTGAGGTTTACATTAGGATCCCTGGTCTTGCGCTTCTGGTTCTCGGTAGTTACCGCGACCACAATACTTGTTTTCTCGCCTTTCCGAACTAAGGTCCCGTTCTTTATGTGATTTCCATCTCCATTTCCATTTCCATTGCCGTTCCCATTCATTGGGATGACTTGAGCCAACAAGTTAGAAACCAGAGTTGTGATTTGTTGCGCCATTTGTTGGGAAATAATCGCAGCCAGTTGGGCATCAACACCTTTGTTGTTTTTTGTTGTTGTTGTGGTTGGTGTTGTGGTTGTTGTTACTTTCCTCTTGGTTTTCACCACTGTTATTGCGAGTGCTGCGACGTGGAGACATGATCTATAAGGGACACAATGAAGGTTCAATGTGGCATGAAATGAATGAGGTGATATAAGGAATGTAATCATTTATTCATTAATTAAAACGAATAAACGAAAACGTTGACGTATCAAAGATTTCAGATTCCAATAACATAGTGAAGACATGCTTTAGCCTATAAGTGAACACTCATCCCGAGAATTCCCAGGTAGGCATCCGAGTCCCTCGTCTGATTGGGATATATGCGCAATGCCAGCCTAGACAGAAGACTCAGAATACAGGCGTTCACCCTTCCAGATTGCACGTTTTCGTTATTAAAATCCAGAACTTCGACGAGATCTCAAGGTGGTTCTGGTTAAACCTGAGGATTTTGTCCTATTAGTCTGAGAGTAGATCCAGTGAAGGAGAGCAACCTTCTTGTAAGGATGAAAGTAGGGATAAGAAGTAGGAGGGAGATAGAGAATAGCAAGTAAAAGAAGCAAGTACTGGTTAAATCCTATGGTTATAGACTAGATTATTTTTCTAATAACCTAATTCCCTATAACCATGGCTCTGATACCAATCTGTAACACCCCAACCGATGGCGGAAACATCGGGATGTCACGTATTGATGATTGTTCAGTAGCTCATGGTAAATAATAATTCTCATTATATGATTTAGATAAATTACATACAATTGTTCTACAATAATTCATACATCAAATTGGATAAAACTATGCACACATCTTCAAGCATTAATTCAAATCCTCAAGCAAGTAGAACCTGAAACATGTTAAGTTGAAAATATTTTGGGTCAACAAAAGTTGGTGAGAATTACATAGGTTTTGATAATCGAATAAAATTGTTGTGCAATTCATGTGTCATGGCAATCTAGTCCATATGTGAAAACATACTAGAAGTAAATCGAGTGCATAATCAACCATTGTGACTGTTGTATTGTGGTACATCCCATACGCTCATGGTTCACTCGTTTATATTGCAGTAACAAACACCCACGCAACCTTTGTAGGAGGCACGTATCCGGGTGGGATTGTCAGTCCAATAGATCTATCAATGTATACCGTTTGGCTGATGAATGTTTATGCTAGAATTGTGCTTACCCTAGTCATGTTCAAGACATAATGCAACATAGAAAAACACATAGACACATTGATGATTGAATTGCATAAATGATGTTGTAACATGTTTCACCCCAAAAATGGTGATAAATAGAAAAGGGGCTATGTAAAACTCACCTTAGCAAAATGTTATGTCTCGTAAAAAAATAGAATAATGTGTTGTGAATGTATGCGAGGCGAATCCCAAAGACTCAACAACGTAGCTAGTCCAAATTGAAGAAAACGAAAAAGAAAGAATATCAAGCTTCCAATTCGCCAATTACAAGAGCTTATAATCAAAGCTTCAATTGTAGAAGTAATAGACTATAGAAGAAAGGTATGAGGGAAAGTTTAATCGGATTGAAACAATCGATTTAGAGGTGCAAAGTATAATGGGTCATAGGTGGGTTTTTATACTAGTTTTGGAGTCAATTAGCCATTAAAATTGGTCAACACCATAAAGTAAGGTTTTATGATGAATTGACTATTTGACTAAGACTTTGACTGTTTGACTAAGACTTTGACTAGGACTTTGACTATTTGACTCAAGGCTTTATTTAAAAAAAAAAAATCTTGTATGTGAAAAAAAAAAGAATTTAGAATCATATTATTATTATTATTATTATTATTATTATTTATATACATTTATATATGTATATAAGTTGTGAGTTAGGATAAATAAAGACAGAGACACATTTGTATAATATTAATGATAAAGGTGTAATAAAAAATATATATATATATATATATATATATATATATAAGGGCTTTTTATGTATTAAAATTTTGGGGAAAATTTTGCGATGTTACACTTTGTTTGTGGTTGATAATGTAAAGTTTAAGTCGTTGATTCATTTGGAAATCGAAAACGCCTATATAGACGTTTGATTAGAGTTAAGACATTTGTTTTTTATTTTATTTTAACTTTTTAAAATAATTATATTAAAAAAAATAAAAAAATAAAAAACCAATTCAAAACACAAAAAAATACCCAAAATTAAAACTCTGATCTAAAGCGCCTCGCTTTGGCCTAAGCTAGGCGCTTTGGATCAGTTTTTTCTGCCCCCCTGCCACCTCGTACGATTTGACCCCCGGCGCCTCGCTTTGGCCTAAGCGAGGCGCTTTGGGGGGGGGGGGGGGTTAAATAGAAGTGGGGGGTGTGGATAGCTGGGCCTTAAAATTCCCAGTTAAGTCTCTTCTAAATGACCAAACTACCCTCAATATTAAATAAAAAACAAAAATAAATAAATAAGTTAAATTTATATATAGATAATATTGTAGGTCTCAAATATTTTATTAATTAAACTCAATTAAATATCAAAGCCTTACACTCACCACACCTTTCGTCTTCCCCAACCTCATGTGACTTGTCACGATCCACCTCTCATCACCGCACAACCAGCTCTATCATCACGACCGCACCCATGACTCCATTACATCCCATGCCCACGCTTTCTCCAACGTCTGCAACCCATCAAACAAAACCAACACCATCTCCTAAAAACCCCCCAACTCTAGCCATTTGTTTTTAATCGCCGGCAAAAAAACGAATATAAATTTGTCGACCCTCATTCTTATTCACCTTCGTTTTAGGGAGATGGGATGGAATCAATGGCGAGGCTTTTAACACCTCAACTGATGGCGGAAACACCGGGGTGCCACGTAGTGACGACTGTCCATAAGCACATGGTACTAAAAATTGAAATATTATTATTCAAGCCATATTACATTGACATATAAGGAAAAAGAAATACATTGTCTCAAGACATAACACGTGAAATTTATTTATTTTTATGTGACGCATCAAGCATTTCCTGAAACATGTAAAAAATAACTTTGTCTATACGAAAATGTTGGTGAGCATTACTTAAGGTTTTGTACATATATCATAATTTGAAGAAAAATTACAACTCAAGTGTTAAGGCATTGCTATGACATCTATGTAAACATGTAACGTGACATCTTGAAATTTCCCATATTATTTTTTTCAATTTATTTAACATTTAATGTAATTCAAATTTATATACTTCTAATTATCAAAGATTATGAGCTATATGGTATTGTACATATGTGCTTTATAGTTGTACCAAACATTCTATGCAAGATGGGTTGCGCATAATATAGTGAGAGACAGTTGGGTCACTAAGCTTGCTGCCACATGTCTGCCCACTTTCTTACAAAGTCTTTCATTATCTTTCTTCCTCAATTATCAGATTGTGAGGAGTGGAGGGGGGAAGAGGGGCATGAAGCGCCACGTGGTACATGTAGGGTCCATTTGTCAAGGGTGAAAATTATAGGGAGTGAAAAGGGGGTGAAGGGAATATTATTATTATTATTATTATTATTATTATTATTATTATTATTATTATTATTATTATTATTATTATTATTATAGTTTGTGAGTTATATATTTTTTTTAAAGGGCCAATCACATTGAAGCTTCCACGCCCTACGCCGCTGACAATATTACCGCCCAAGGGGCTAATGCCAGTTTCACATGATAATGGGGGTGGCGTAGGTGGGGGTGAAAAGGTTTTCACAGCCCCCCCATTCCCCACCCTCTCATGCTCTCCTCCTCTCTCTCCTCCACGCCTCCGACCTAAGTCTCTGTCTCTGCTTATCCTTGGCTTTCGTTTTTTGTGAGATCTAAGGTGAGAAGAATAGAAAGACGAGGGTTGGTTATGATGGGTTTTGATTGTGGGGGCCGAAGATAGCAAGGGTTGTTACGATTAACGATGACAGCGGGAGGTGGTTTTCATCTCATTGATGCTATAGTCGTTACCATCGCTACATGCCGTCGATTTCCGTTACCTGGCTATGATGACGGATTCTAAGATTGCTTCTTGGCGTGGCAGTATCAGAGGACGGTACGTGCGAGGTTCTCCTCCACTTGCAACCTCGATTGCAGCCATGGCGATCCAATACCAGATCTAAGCCGTGGCAGTATCTGAGAAACATTATATTCCAACGATCGGTTTGTTTATTTGCTTTCGTTTTTTTTTCTTTTCTTTTTTTACTTTCATGATGTTGGTGGTAGTGGTTTGCTTACATTTTTTCCTTTTCTTTTTTACTTTCATGATGGTGGTGGCGGTGGTTGTGTTGGCAGTTGTGGTTATGGTGGTTGTGTTTTGGGGGTGGTGGGGGAGGCAGGTTTGTGGTGGTGGTGGGTGTTCATCTCACTGATGTTGTAACCGTTACCATCGCTACATGCCGTCGATTTTTGTTATCTGGCTATGATGACTGATTCTAAGATTGCTTCTTGGCGTGGCAGTATCAGAGGACGGTACGTGCGAGGTTCTCCTCCACTTGCAACCTCGATTGCAGCCATGGCGATCCAATACCAGATCTAAGCCGTGGCAGTATCTGAGAAACGTTATATTCCAACGATCGGTTTGTTTATTTGCTTTCGTTTTTTTTTTCTTTTCTTTTTTTACTTTCATGATGTTGGTGGCAGTGGTTTGCTTACATTTTTTCCTTTTCTTTTTTACTTTCATGATGGTTGTGGCGGTGGTTGTGTTGGCAGTTATGGTTATGGTGGTTGTGTTTTGGGGGTGGTGGGGGAGGCAGGTTTGTGGTGGTGGTGGGTGTTCGGTGGTGGAGTTAAGTCGGTGGTGGTGGGCGTTTTGGTGTTGATAGGTCTTCGGTGGTAGTGGGGTCAGATGGTGGTGATGGGTTTTCCTGTGATGGTTGGTGATGGTGAGTGTTTAGTGGTGGTTGTTGGTTGTTGGTTGAGAAGAGAACTGCATGTGTAAAAGGTTTTCCACAAAGTCCAATCCAAAAATAGTATTACAATTCAGTTTATGTGAACATAAAACCAAACTTCAAGCATTTTTATCTACTCGAGCTATCCTCATTTGATTAAAGTTGTGCAGTTATTGGAGAGTAAAGTTATCCAATTTCAATGTTGTTGGAGCTTTAGACACGAATTCACTTTAGTGGTTAAACTCAACTGATTAGAATAATTCATTAATTATGTAGATATAAGATGTGTTTCGACTTCTAAGTTGGAATTCCTTAAAGAGAATATTGTCTATCATGAGGGTAAATCATAAATCATATGTTAAGGAATAAGGATCTCAAAGTACGTGTCATGATAAAAAATCTATAAAGCCCTTAATATTTCGTTAATAATCAATAAATCATATCATCTATAAAGCCCTTAATATTTCACTAATAATCAATAAACCTGATCAGCGCATCTCCATCCAAATCCAAGTTTGACATTGTTTTATGCCCCTGCCGCAACGCGGGGGGGGGGGGGGGGGGCTTAATACTAGTTACAAATTATTCATTACAATTATTTTTCTTTTATTATTCAAAATCTCATTTTCAATAAATATATATATTTTTATAAAAAAAATTATAAATGAAATTATTTATTTATAATTAAATAAAAAGTTATCTAATTAAAACATTTTTGTTATTTATTTATTTAAATATATTTTTATTTCATTATTTATAAAAAAGTATTATACAAACTTCAGTTAAAGTTTAAAAAACAATTTAGTTTATTATCTCTTTTCTTAAAACCAAAACCAAAACCAAAACCCATACCCAAACTCATAACCCACACCCCACTTGGCCCAGAAGTCCAACACCACTTATCAAGTCCATAACTTGTCCAAGTGAGGTGTCTGAGAGTACGCATAATTTAGCGCTGAAGTTACACACGTTTTTGCTTTAATACTTATAAAAATGGTTTAGACCTTAACATTAAAACACACAAAAAGGCAAGTGTACCCTGTCATATATGTAGTAAGTACAGATAAGAACCAGATATCTATCCATGGACGCGCGCGAAGCAATTATACTAAAACTCTATCCCCAATTTACCAGTAAAAGATAAGTGGAATTTTGTTTAAACTAAATTAATTCTAAAATATCAAACTAACATATGTAAGACTCCAAATACAAAATATAACTATATAGACTATAATATATCAATCCTAGCATGTCATCTACATATCATATGATATAAAGGCATGTGATCAACATTCCTATTTTCCTACAATTAGTATCCCTTTCGGGCATCCTAACATGACAACTATATAGAAAGCTAACATGAATACACACGTTAACCACTTCAAGTCGTTTAATAACGAGCATCTGATATGATCTCATGCAAATCTTCTAAATATAAGTTAGTCATCTGTTAATAGTTTTCTAACCTCACTAATCCAGGAAAGCGATACCGAATACACAGTACAGCCACCAAGACTAGCATAAAGTAGAGCATTTCACAACCTATTCCATTTTACAAACTTTGAACACAGATCTACTAAGATCGCTAGTTTTACCAAAATAACTAGCAAAGATCATTAACTGTGTCAAAGATCAGTAATGGCACCATTAAGCTTTTAAAACCCTTTTATGTGCCGGTAAACATTTCTAATCATTATTCGACTGACTTCAACCAAACCAATACCCGGTTATAGTTTCATGGTGTAAACTTATTAACAAGTTAACTAGTTTACTACCGGATGATTAAACGGATGGTTTTTCAACATGTATCCGCCTAACACATTCAGCAATCATCAATGTCAATAAAACATAACTACAAATCCATTAACAATGAAACAAGGTTGCATTATGATCATCAAGATTAAGTCATGAAAAACGCCGAATTCATACAAGAAATGATTAAACTATACAAACGATTGTTTCGACGTACTACATACTAGTGTTTTTGCCTGTAGGCTTACAATCTACTAAATAAACATCACAATAAGCATACAAAATCAGATTTGGATCATAAATAGTTTAAAAGGTCAAACCATAAAAATGCTAAAGTGAAGGATCGGATGATGATGGATAGATCGGACGGCTTCCCGAGCTTGTTCCTCGCCTTGGCAGCACTTCGTTAGCCCAGAAAATCACCTCAGATTGTCCAGAAAATACCCAATATCAGCTCAGTAAGTTTTGCTCTGTTTTTATAGAAGTTTTGGTTTTGTGCACGGTCGTGCACTTTATCTTTTGATGTGGCAGGCAAGTTGGCTATTGGTTACTGAAAATATCTTGGTTTGCGCACAGTCGTGTACCTAGGGTGCATGGTCGTTCGGGTCTGGTGGTGTCCGGGTACAAGGGCTGCACTGCCTAGTGCACTGGCAGTGCAGCCGAGGAAAGTGGGCCGCACGGTCTGGTGCACGGGAGTGCTGATCTATGTGTCCAGGAACCTGGTGTGCACAAGCAGCTGCACTGGCAGTGCAGCCGAGTGTTGCCGAATCAAAAGGACCTGCACGATTGTGCACTTTGGTCGCACGACCATGCACATCTTCCAGATTCGCCTGATTGTGCAGCAACTGTCCGTTCAGTCCAGATTTCGTCCGATTTCTTCGACTTTGTCTTTGGGGCGTTGTTTAAGACCTGCAATAAACATATGAAGCGGTTAAGTACCGAATTCGTGCAATTATGGTCGAAAACGCGTAATTTGGGAGTTTAATCGGGGATTTTAATATGTATATTTTAACGTATATCAAACCTCCCCACACTTGAACTTTGCTTGTCCTCAAGCAAACAACTAAACAGAAATAAACAAAAAACTCGCCAAGTGGCAACAAAGACAAAATATAACATGTACAGATGATAATAAACAAGCCAAAAAGGATATAAAAACAGGCGACAAGATAACTAAAAAGCGATGATTCACTTCTGATCTACAAGCACGCAAAACCCGTACACGACTCACAATTTTCACACACACTCGGTTTTATTTATGATACATACGTGTAATGTGTATGTGTAAATCGCTCCATTGCCAAGACAATGAATCGCACAATATCATAAGCTTGTCAAAAGATCTAATCTTCACCAACTAACGTGTGAAAAAGCACAAATCAAGAGGTCTTATAAGGGTTGTAATGTTAGGCAAAGGTAAGGGAGTGGAATGGATATTTACAGTGACAAATCGGCTAAAACCCGGCGGTTATGTCTAACTAATAGTAACAAATACAACTGTACAACACAAACACGAATATAGGCGATTTTTATTTTAAATCGAGCTAAACATATAAATTCTAACTTTATAGCTCTAAAAACTGCTCGAATACTGCTAATTCACCCTATTTTAGGGTGTTCTATTTTTCTGAATTTTTTTAACATATATATATCTATGATATATATAACTGATAACTAAGACTGATATAATCAACATACGGGTTCTAAATATATAATCCCGAAAACGAACTATTTACAACACAAATACTAGTTAAACAATAACTTAAACCGAGTTTTAACGCAAAATGTTTAAAAGAAAAAGATTATTTGGTTTAGTGGTGAAATGGTGTGGTAAATAAGAAAAAACACGGGATTAGGTTCAACATGGTTAACTAGTGGATAACATTTGGGTGCGGGAAACAGATAGAACGAAAAGAAAGGCCAAATCAAAAGGGTATCCTAAATGCCTCAATCATATTCGTACAGTCTCACACGTATCTGATCAAAACAAGTATACTAATGACAAGTTCTAAATTGCACAAGACATCCGGCTCACTCGAAAGCATGTCAAAGAAATGAAACTATTCTAAGGCTCAAGCGCTCACGTGACCGGAAGGAAATGGGTGTAAGTGTACGAATTAAACACGCTCGTATCTCGTCTGTTTGTCGCGCCTCAAGTTATCTTTATCAAAAATTAGTTAGGCTTGATGTTTATATAAATATGTATATATATATATATATGTATATATATATACATATATGTACTTTAAAAGTTTTTTTAACATATATATATCTATATATATACACACGAGAGGACAAGAAGAACAAGATATAATCCCTCCCCACACTTAAACGTCACATTGTCCCCAATGTGAAAATAGATAGCATTTATGAATTAGCTAACTATTGTGGGAAAAAGTAGAATAATACTCCCCTAGTGTCGAAGAAATAGTCGAGTAAATGAACGACAAGAGCATCGACAACGGTGCTCGCCAGTTACCTGCAAAGTAAACATTCTTGACACAACAAACAAATCAAACCTACTCATCATCATTCACAAACATAAACAAACTAAATTAAAAATTTAAATACTGAAAGTAAATAATACAAATACAAATACAACCAAAATGTTCAAAATAAAGTACTGAACCAGATAAAATAAAATACTAACAAACGCTGGAATGCAGTGGAAACGGCTACTGGTCATCCCCGTCCCTGTGATGCTGACCGGAGCTGCCTGGCTGGTCGCTAGACGGTGCTCCATATGGGGAACGAGGTCGGGTTACTAAAGTAACCCGGATGAACCGACTCCAACCTGGAGAAAAGGTACTGAAAGCCGTACTGGACATCCTGCTGTACGCGCTCCATACTGTCCCACATAAACTATTGGTCCTGTCGAATATGGCCATGTTGCGCGCTGATGTTCTGCACAGCTCCATGGCCTGGAACCGAGTGCAGAACTCAGGGTAGGATGGAATGCCAGGAGGCCACTGCGTCACCACCGCCCCCCGGATGCTGGTCGTGCATCTCCTCATCCTCCACCAGTGGTACGGGGTCCCATATCACACCATGGCTCATAAGGCGTGGCCCCTGCGGTGTCTCAGCAATCAGGCCCTGGGACCTAAGCGATCTGAGATCGAGCGTGATCCCAGCTGTGACATGAGTTAAAGTGGCCTTGACCTCGGTCGTCAAAATGCCCATATTCTCGGCAATCTCGGTAATGTACTCCCCACCATGTATCTCACTCCCGTCATTAGTGCCCCCAGCAGTGAGAAAGAACTCGGCCATCCGTGCATCCAAGTTCAACAGGGCACCCTCATAAAGATGGTACATGTAAAGCAGATCAGGAGTGGGACAGTTCCCAGAACTGTCCTTTCAGCCACAGATGGTGTGGCTGAAAACACGGTGCATCATACGGAGTAGCGGATCCTTTATCTTCTTGGCCTACCTCGGGTTATAAGGTGGACCAATAGCTATCGAAGCCCAAAATGCACCCCGTTCATCATTATCAACGAATCTGTGGACCGAGGGAAATTCATCCGAATCAGTGTCCTTATGTGTGTAAATCCCAAGTCTCCGTCCCAGCTTAGCCACCGACCATTTATACCATTTCCTCCCAAGTCTAAACCAAACATCCTGGTCGTGGAAGTTCTTAACCTCCCACTCTTTTGGTTTTTTATAAGAGTAGGAAGCTAAGAACTCGGTAGTAAGCTCCATGTAGATAGGTCGCTCGATACTCAGCAAGTTCGCCAAGTATGGCCAAATCAACCAATCAAATCTCTCACGCTGGTTTAGCGTGGTCAGCAGGTCCCAATCTAGTCTAATGGGGGTACCGATCGCGTCTCTTCGGCCCCATAGCTTAAACAGTTTATCCAAACACGCGGCTTCCTTCTTTTTTCGGTTGTCGAAAGTGAGAAACGGATGGGCCATCTGCATACAAAAACAAAGTTCCAGCTGTTAGTATAACCAAAAATGAGGTCCAGGTTGCGCAAAACGGACATGCGAAGGTTCTGCCCTGATTCTGTTCAACCTGAACGGTTGTGCACCTAGGGTGGACGGTCGTGCGGGTCCTTTTGGTTTGCAGGCCAGAGGCTGCATTGCCTTGTGCACTAGCAGTGCAACCTTCTTTTCTCGTCACGCACAGTCGTGCATGGATCTCGCACGACCGTGCAGGTCAGTTCAGTTCGGTGTTTCCGGGCTGCACTGCCAGTGCCTGATCTGGTGCACCTGACCCTGCACGGTCGTGTGGGTTATGTGCACTACCGTGCACACCCTGTAGATTTCAAAATTTTCCAACAAAAATCACTTAAATCTTCTACATTTATCAAAAATAACTTATAATACAACCGATTTAGGTAGGGTAGTGCACAGATTTAACAAGATCAACAAAAATCAACATTCTTTAAATAAAAACCAACAAGATTAGTGGGTTTATTATAGGTTTATGAAGAAACCCCCAAATCTTTAACCTAGAAAACACAAAACATACGGATCTAAACTAAAAATATGTAAAATATGTGCAAAATCATAAAAGGAAACATACCTTGAAGGATTAGGAAGATATGGATGAAGAATCTTGAGCAAAAGATGGTGTTTTTGGTGTTTATATGGTTCGAACGAGTGTGCAGCAGGGTGTGCAAGGTGTAGGGTTTGTTACGAAGTTAAGGGTGCTTATATAGGCCCATTTTTGGGCTGGGCTTTTTGGCCCGCACGGTCGTGCGAGTGGCTCGCACGGCCGTGCACATCCTCTGCACCACCCCTTGCACACCAGTGCTGATCAGGGCTGCTGGTCACCTCGGCCCGCACGGTGGTGCACAAAGGTCGCACGACCATGCAGGAGCTGTAGACTTGCAGTTTTGCAGCCTGAAGCTGCATTTTTTTGCGCAGCTGCCCTGTTTTGTCCGAAAACATCATTTTAAGTAATTTTAACCTGTTTGTAGCCTGTTTTCGCTCCATTGCTCATTCCCGCTCCGCTGAAAACCGGTACGAACCTGCACATAACTTGACAAAGACGTTAAACTAAGAAATTTAAATAAACAAAGAAATATTTACACTATTTACATATTTACCCTTGTGGCGCGCCTAAGCATGCCATGCTAATTTTATTAACGAGTCGCTAGCTAGACTCACCTCCCCACGCTTGTTTAGGCGCGTGGAGCGTGGAGTTCAATTACCTCCACAGCCGGGTCAACCGACCCATCAATATATGCTTTTAAGCGATGACCGTTGACTTTAAAAGTCAATACCTCAGAATTTTCAATCGAGACAGTCCCATAAGGAAATACCTCCTTAACCGTGTACGGGCCTGTCCAGTGGGATTTCAACTTTCCTGGAAAGAGACGCAGGCGAGAGTTATACAGTAAGACCAAGTCACCTACCTGAAAGTCTTTTTGATGCTTTAGGCGACTATCATGCAACCTCTTGGTGCGCTCTTTATATAAAATCGAGCTCTCATAGGCTTGCTGCCTAAGCTCCTCCAGCTCGTGAATCTGCAAGAAACGGGTCTCACCGCCGGTCTGCAGATCCATGTTGGATGTCTTTAGAGCCCAGAATGCCCTATGCTCGAGCTCGACCGGAAGATGATACGCCTTCCCATAAACAAGCCTAAAGGGAGTCGTCCCGATAGGCGTCTTATATGCAGTCCGGAAGGCCCACAAAGCATAATCTAATTTGTCAGCCCAATCCTTGTTGTTTTGATTTACCGATCGCTCAAGGATTCGTTTTAACCCACGGTTAGTGACCTCCACATGTCCACTTGTCTGTGGGTGATACGGGGTGGATAACCTGTGGTGCATACCATAACGCACCAACGCTCTCGCAAGCTGCGCGTTGCAGAAATGTGTACCACAGTCACTAATTAGTGCCTTCGGGGCACCAAACCGGGAAAACAGGCTGCGTACAAACCTCACTACTACTTGGGCATCATTAGTGGGCAAGGTTTGCGCCTCCACCCACTTCGATACATAATCAACAGCCACGAGTATATAACAGTTACCCTGTGAGGAGAGAAAAGGTCCCATGAAGTCAATGCCCCAAATGTCAAAGACCTCACAGACCTGGATAGGGTTTTGCGGCATCTGGTCGCGTGCTGATATGTTCGTCGCCCTTTGGCATGAATCACAAGCACCGACCAAGATTTGAGCGTCACGAAAGAGTGTGGGCCAATAAAACCCGAAGTCTAGCACTTTTTTAGCAGTGTAATTCGCTCCATGGTGATCTCCGGTACGCCCCTCGTAACAATCTCTTAGTATCTGAGCTGCCTCCACCCCAAACACACACCGGCGAATCAACTGATCCGCCCCGACCCAGAACAAGAATGGGTCATCCCAGAAGTAATGCTTCAGGTCTGCGAAGAACTTCCTCTTTTGTTGGTGCGACGATCCTTTGATAAGGATCCAGCATGCGAGGTAGTTCGCAAAATCCGCAAACCAAGGCGATACATCTTCTACAGACTCAACACTCATCAAGAACTCGTGGGGAAAGTTGTCATTTATGGTCTCCCACGCGGAGTTCTCGGTATCATCATGCTCGAGTCTAGACAGATGATCAGCAACAACATTTAGGGCACCCTTCTTGTCCTGAATCTCAATATCGAATTCCTACAGCAACAAGATCCATCTAATCAGGCGCGGTTTCACGTCCTGTTTGCTGAAAAGGTATCTGATTGCTGCATGATCCGTATACACAATCGTCTTCGATAGCACCAAGTATGATCTAAACTTGTCGAATGCAAATACTACGGCCAGAAGCTCTTTCTCCGTGGTTGTATAATGCTCCTGAGCATCATGCAGAGTCTTGCTGGCGTAGTAGATCGGGTGGAAGTGCTTGTCCTTCCGCTGTCCCAAGACTGCCCCTATTGCAAAATCACTAGCATCGCACATGATCTCGAATGGCAGCGCCCAGACAGGCGCCACCAAAATAGGGGCTTCCACAAGCAAACACTTAAGAAAGCCAAAGGCCTTCAAACACTCAGCACCAAAGATGAATGGTGCGTCCTTCTCCAACAAACGGTTCATGGGACGGACGATTTTAGAAAAGTCTTTGAAGAATCGCCTGTAAAACCCCGCATAACCCAAGAAGCCGCGGATAGCTCTGCAGAGGAGGGCGGTGGAAGTCTAGAAATGATGTCCACCTTAGCTGGGTCAACCTCCAGCCCAGCTTGGGAGACCTTATTCCCCAGGACTACTCCTTACTTCACCATGAAGTGGCATTTTTCCCAGTTTAGAACAAGACTGGTCTCCTCACAACTCGTTAACATCCGCTCCAAGTTCCCAAGAAACTGATCAAACGAACTCCCGAAGACTGAAAAATTATCCATGAATACCTCCATGGAGTCCTCGATCATGTCATGGAAAATGGCAACCATACAACGCTGGAAGGTTACCGGCGCATTGCACAGCCCAAATGGCATACGCCTATAGGCGAATGTGCCAAAAGGGCATGTGAAAGTCGTCTTATCCTGGTCCACTGGATCAATAGGAATCTGGAAGTATCTAGAGAAACCATCAAGGAAACAATAATACAACTTCCCCGACAGACTTTCCAACATCTGATCGATGAATGGAAGCGGGAAGTGATCCTTATGGGTGGCGTCATTGAGTTTGCGATAGTCAATGCAAACTCGCCATCCGGTGACGGTCCTCGTAGGAATAAGCTCATTCCTATCATTTGTAACCACCGTCATGCCACCTTTCTTGGGCACGACGTGTACTGGACTAACCCACATAGAATCTGAGATAGGATAAATCAATCCTGCATCAAGCAACTTAATCACCTCAGATTTAATAACTTTCTGCATGTTAGGGTTCAGACGCCATTGGTGCTGGGCACAAGGCTTATGGACATCTTCCATCAAGATTTTATGTGTACAGAATGAGGGATTAATCCTCTTTATGTCCATTATCTTCCAGGCGATTGCCTTTTTATGAAGTTTCAACACTCTGAGCAACTCGTTCTTCTCCTCAGCAGACAATGAAGATGAGATAATCACCGGTAGACGACCCTCCTCGTCAAGAAATGCATACTCAAGATGTGGTGGGAGCTCTTTCAGCTCCAAAGACGGTGGATCTTCCACATATGGTTTGGATTTCTCCTTCTCCTCACGTTCGATCTCAACAAAACGCCCCGAGCTCTGGTAACCATCATCACCGATCTGATAGACCGTCTGCTTAAATCTATGGCCCTCCTTCATAATGCCATCTAGGTCCCCACACAACAGATGTGTGCCCGAAACATCCTTATCTATAGTGCCTCGAAAGTGAGAACTGACACACTAGTCTACAATATCAAGATAGTATAATGTGTCATCCTGACTCTCGGGATGACGCATCGACCTTTGACCATCAAAAGTCACATGCTCATCATTCACTCGGAGTGTGATCTGGCCCGCATCCAGATCAACAATCGTCCTAGCCGTGTTAAGGAAAGGACGTCCAAGGACCAGAGGCACTTTAGAATCCTCATCCATATCTAGGATGACAAAATCCACAGGGAATACAAATTTGTCAATCTTGACAAGCATATTCTCAACAAATCCCCGCGGATACTTGATTGACCGATCAGCCAAACGAATACTCATCCTGGTGGGTGAAGGCTCACCCAGATCCAACTTCTCAAAAACCTTATAAGGAATAAGGTTTATGCTGGCACCCAAGTCTGCAAGTGCATTGCTGACAGACATATTACCTATCAGACACGCGATTGTGTAGCTACCAGGGTCTCCCATCTTCATGGGCAGTCTATTATGCAGAATTGCCGAGTAGTTCTCATTCAGCAAGACACAGGACAAGTCCTCAAGTTTTTTCTTATTTGTGAGGATGTCCTTCAAGAATTTTGCATACTTTGGCATCTGAGCCAAGGCCTCAACAAACGGTATGTTTATATGCAGCTGTTTGAGCAGCTCAAGAAATTTACCGTACTGAGCCTCGTCTTTTTTGCTTTCTCAGCCTGCCTGGGTATGGAACCGGAGGAGTGTAGTCAGTGACTGGCTTCGGCAACTGTGCTGTACTTGTTGGGACTCGCCTAGCGTGCACCTCGTCCGAAGACTCAGTCTCGACCGTCTTAGTGATCGGTGGTGAGCCCGATGTGTCTGGTCCCGTGGTTTTACCACTCCTAGTCATGATGGCATTTACATGCCCCCTAGGATTCAGCTCTGTGTTGCCTGGAAGACCACCCTGTTGTCTTTCAGACATCATCTTTACTATTTTGGGCAACCTGATTCTTGATAGCCTGCATAGACGCCTTGTGGCTCCTCATCTCTCCCTCTTTCATGGTAAAGCGCTCCTCGTGCTGCTGGTAGCACTGCTCAGCCATTTGATTGGTGTTGGTAGAGTTGGTAAGGAGTTGAGACATCATCTCTTCCAGCCTCGTCGTATCTTGCTGGGCGTGCTGCTGGGAACTGCTCCCAGCGCCCTGATTTTGGTACTGGTTCGGGAGAGGCGGGTAAGAATGGCTATGAGACTGGTACAGCTGGTTTTGGGACTGGTGGGATTGATGTGGATGTTGTGGTGCGGGTGGTCGCTGCTGGTATCCGAGCGGGTTCTGGTTAGAGGAACCCGATCTCCACCCAAAGTTCGGGTGATTTCTCCAACCCGGATTGTAAGTGTTGCTGTAAGGGTTATTTTGGGGTCTCGTTTGACCCCCCATGTAATCCACTTCTTCGTGGCCGGTATACATAACCCCTTGAGCACACGAACCAGCTTCGTGTGACACTCCACACTGTTCACACAAACATTGGGCCTGCGCTACACTTTGCTGAGATTTGTCGAATCTCGTAGCCAAGGCCTCAATCTGTGCAGAGATAGTTGTGTAGTTGTCCATAGCATGAACACCGGAACGGGTAGCCGAAGACCGTGATCTGTCACTCTACCGGGATTTAGACTTCAGGGACGCCTTTTCAATGATCCGACATGCCTCATTAGGGGATTTTGTTCCCAGATCTCCCCCAGCATATGCATCAAGGCGTTCCTGTGATTTGAACCCGAGCCCCTGATCAAACGTTAGCACCAACTGTCTCTTTTGAAGACCGTGGTGCGGGACACTCAAGAGTAGATCTTTGAATCTTTCCCACGCCAAGTTCAAAGATTCCCCGTCATCTTGACGAAAAGTCATGATGCAGTTCCTCAATTTCCGGGTCTTTTCCGAAGGGAAGTATTGCTGCATGAACTGCTCAGACAGCTCCTCCCATGTCGTGATAGAACCAGTGGGAAGCGACTGAAGCCAACTTCTGGCTTTGTCCCGCAAAGAGAATGGGAAGAGTCTTAAATGAATGGCATCGTCTGACACATGCATCATCCTAAAGGTGGCTAACACCTCTAAGAAACCAGCAATGTGTCGGCCTGGATCCTCGTGCTCCAGTCCACCGAACTACATCGAATTCTGTATCATGTTAATGATACTAGATTTGATTTCAAAGCTCTCCGCCACCACCATAGGTCGGGCGATACTCGATGCAAGACCGTCCCCTCCAGGACGCCCGCTATCGTTCAGCAAGATATCATCATCCGCCATTATGATGTCGCTATGGGCCTCCGACCCTTCGTGGTCGGACTGATCCACCGGAGCCTCGTTCTCTGGGATCTCAATAACAGAAGTAGAATTAAGAATACTAGAAACAAGACGCGACTTATAAAGTCTAATTCTTTCGCTCCTCCTCAATCTACGCGTCACTTCCTCGAATAGATCACCAGAAGGCCCAGGATTCGTGGACATCAACCTGCAATTAAAGAATGATACAATTGCAGTAGGTGAAATAGATAACTAACCCGAAAAACAATAAACGACAAAAAAATAAATATTAAAACCATAAATACATACAAAAATACCAGAAAGCTATATACTTGTAAAAATCAGATAAATGCCAATAAAATCAATAAAATGAACAGAAATAAACAGACAAATAATAAAACAGCCCAAATAATAAAATCAACAATTAGTTCAAATGCAAACAAATAAATCAAATAATGAATCAATTAAATTCATAGACAAACCAACTAATCCAATATTCAATAAATTAAATCTATCAATATCCTAATGAACGAATAATCAATCTAATCAATCCTATAAGCATAAAAATGAAAAAATATATATGCAAACCTATGAACCAATCTAAAATCAATCCAAAATATCAACAGACAGATAAATCAAATAAATATTCAAATAATCATATATGCAAATGAATGAACAAATAAAGAATCAACGAAGTATAAACAAGTATTCACAAGCATGTACACTGGTAAAAAGTTGACTCGGTTCGTTCCAAAAGCTCGTCGCGTCCCCGGCAACGGTTCCAAAAACTTGGCATGCGTGACGGTACGCATAATTTAGCGTTGAATTTACATACGTTTTTGCTTTAATATTTATAAAAATGGTTTAGACCTTAACATTAAAACACACACAAAAAGGCAAGTGTACCCTGTCATATATGTAGTAAGTACAGATAAGAACCAGATATTGATCCATGGACGCGCGCGGAGAAATTGTACTAAAACTCTATCCTCAATTTACCAGTAAAAGATAAGTGGAATTTTGTTTAAACTAAATTAATTCTAAAATATCAAACTAATATCTATAAGACTCCAAATACAAAATATAACTATATAGACTATAATATATCAATCCTAGCATGTCATCTACATATCATATGATATAAAGGCGTGTGATCAACATTCCCATTTTCCGACAATTAGTATCCCTTTCGGGCATCCTAACATGACAATTATATAGAAAGCTAACATGAATACACACGTTCACCACTTCAAGTCGTTTATGAGCGAGCAACTGATATGATCTCATGCAAATCTTCTAAAGATAAGTTAGTCACCTGTTAAGAGTTTTCTAACCTCACTAATCTTGGAAAGCGATACCGAATACACAATACAACCACCTAGATTAGCATAAAGTAGAGAATTTCACAACCTATTCCATTTTACCAACTTTGAACACAAATCTACTAAGATCGCTATTTTTACCAAAATAACTAGCAAAGATCATTAACCGTGTCAAAGATCAGTAACGGCATCATTAAGCTTTTAAATCCCTTTTACGTGCTGGTAAGAATTTCTAATCATTATTCGACTGACTTTAACCAAACCAATACCCGGTTACAGTTTCATGGTGTAAACTTATTAACAAGTTAACTAGTTTACTACCGGATGATTAAATGGGCGGTTTTTCAACATGTATCCGCCTAACACATTCGGCAATCATCAAAGTGAATAAAAACATAACTACAAATCCATTAACAACGAAACTAGGTTGCATTATGATCATCAAGATTAAGTCATGAAAAACGCCAAATTCATACCAGACATGATTAAACTATACAAACGATTGTTTCTACGTACTACATACTAGTGTTTTTGCCCGTAGGCATACAATCTACTAAATAAACATCACAATAAGCATACAAAATCAGATTTGGATCATAAATAGTTTAAAGGATCAAACCATCAAAATGCTAAAGTGAAGGATCGGATGATGATGGATGGATCGGACGGCTTCGCGAGCTTGTTCCTCGCCTTGGCAGCACTTCGTTAGCCCAAAAAATCACCTCAAATCGTCCAGAAAATACCCAATATTAGCTCAGTAAGTTTTGCTCTGTTTTTATAGAAGTTTTGGTTTTGTGCACGGTTGTGCACTTTATCTTTTGACGTAGCAGGCAAGTTGGCTATTGGTTACTGAAAATATCTCGGGTTGCGCATGGTCGTGCACCTGGGGTGCACGGTCGTGCGGGTCTAGTGGTGTCCGGGTACAAGGGCTGCAATGCCTGGTGCACTGGCAGTGCAACCGAGGAAAGTGGGTCGCACGGTCTGGTGCACGGGAGTATTGATCTGTGTGTTTGGGAACCTGGTGTGCACAAGCAGCTGCACTAGCAGTGCAACCGAATGTTGCCGAGTCAAAAGGACCCACACGGTCGTGCACTTTGGTCTCACGACCGTGCACATCTTCCAGATTCGCCTGATTGTGCATAAATTGTCCGTTCAGTCCAGATTTCGTCCGATTTCTTTGACTTTGTCTTTGGGGCGTCGTTTAAGACCTGCAATAAACATATGAAGCGGTTAAGTACCGAATTCGTGCAATTATGGTCGAAAACGTGTAATTTGGGAGTTTAATCGGGGATTTAAATATATATTTTAACGTATATCACCAAGCTAGACCCGCCCAAAGTTCCTTGTTGACCTGAACCCAGGTCTTGACCCAAATACCAAAACCCACCACCGATAGGGACATTTGACCCACCAAACTGCGTACCTTTTCAAATTAATTTCGTGTATTAGATCGTTTTAGTATAATGCACTTTCCAAATAACATTCACGTGTTAAATTTTCCATTTGAGCGGTGAATTGATTGATATCTACAACCAAAAACAACACCCAATCATACCATCATTTAATCTCATCCAAAAATAACTTTAAATTGATATCGTCCAAAAATTGATCAGCGTGAGTAAATGTTTGACTCGTATGTTAAGCATGGGTCTTCGCATTGTGCAAAGAGGTATACAACGCCTCTTGCTTATCACGAAGACGACTTTTCACATAAAGTTTATATAGTTTATATACTAAGAAAATTTTCCAATTTCTTACCCAACTATCCCCCCAAACACCATAAAAACATGTTCCATTGTCTATATCATCAAAACATGCCTGAAAACCTTGAAATAGATGAAGTTTTCTCATCAAACCGAGCATGAATACCTGCAAAAACACAAAAGCCAAAACAAAGAAAATACATGCAAAAAAAATACAAAACACGTACAAAATCTACACTCGGGTTTTAACCAAAGAAAATACTTGAAATAATTAATTTTTCAAAAAGTGATTGATCTATTATTAATTGCTTCACAATATAATAATAGAAGTAAATAAAGACTGTTTACTTCTAACACGAGTTTACCAATCTTTGGTTCACGCCCAAGCTAACACATAGACCATGTAGCTAAGTCGCTCAACCAAATCTTGGCTTATCATCAAGGCCAAGTATATAAACCGTACCGACCCTAAATGAAGTTTTGATAGTTGAGGATCAACCACAAAGTGTGAATGTTTTCACTTGCAAATGGGTTAATATCTACACGTGGAGTTAATGGTTAGCTTACAAGTGCGCGGATTTTTACATGCCACGGGCACACTCATAAGTTCCTCCACTTCCTATCAAAACACCCATAAGACCAAATACTAAGTTGATTAATTAGTTAATTCATCAAACAATGAAAGAGTAGAAGAAATTGTTAAGAACACAAAACACCACTTTAAATAAAAATAAACTATTTATTCCATACCATGTTCAATCATCACCCTAGCAACACCAAGAGAAATCTAGCCTAGCATAGGTGATATAACAGGCTCACAAGGTTTGATTTGAGTGAAAATCATGGTAAGGGTTATATGGAGATTTCTTAGTGAATTGAGTGATTGTGGTGGTTTTCTCTAAACTCAAGTGTTTATGGAGTAATCCCAAGCTCCGAACGCCACTTTTAAGAGCCAAAAAGAGCAGAAACTTCGTGTAGAAGGGAAGGAATGAGATAGGATGGGATGTCAAAATGAGAAGTGGAGGCCTCTATTTATAGGCAAGTTGGCAGGTCAAGCACGGTCGTGCTTCCTTGTTGACATGCTCGTGCCAAACATCTGGGAGCAGTGCCGGTCCTTGCGTGCAAATTCTGTCGGTGTTGTTGAGGAGCATAGTCGTGCCTATCACTTGGCACACCCGTATTTGTCCACGTGGCTAACCGTCTTGTCAGTTTTGGTCGGATCTGGAACACTCTGAGACCTGCTGACTTGGATCACGGTCGTGCACGCCCGTGCTTGCTCGTGCACGTTGACTTTGCTGACTTAGGAATATTGACTTGTTGACCCGGGCAGGTATACAGTCATGCACGGTCGTTGCGCGACCTTGTTGCATCTGTTGCAGCTCTCTAAGTCTTCCATTCCTTGCCTCTTGTGCTGTTTTTCTCCTCTTTTCGCTCCTTGACCTCAAAACCTGCAATTATCAATAAAGATAGATAAATCATGATAAACTTATAATAAAAGCATGATTTTGGTGCAAAACGGGGTGTAAATGCACGTGTAAAACATGTGTAAATCCTGACACATCATGTAGCATGTTTCTCCCCTAATAGGAAAACATAAAATGGGGCCGTGAAACTCACCTTAGGTTGCGTCTTCTAGTACGATATAAAACTAGGCATGTTATGATAGTCCCGGCTACTAGAAACCTATCATAGATAGCCTATAAGTGTTTTGACCGAAAGTGTGTTTGTTTGGTAACCCATTGTTATCCGAACAATGACTTAGTGTGTTTTCATACAATGTTTGATCGAGTTTGTCTACACTAGACACAACATCCCTTGGGTGACCAGTTATATCAGGTTATTAGTTACGTATAAGTTTTCAGATAACCGATCCCGCAAAACACGTAGTTTCATACAACATATAATAAATAGACATGATTATAGTGAATGGGACCAAACAATGTCCTATTCGTTAGATGTTTCACGCGAATGAGTCAAAGAATCATGTCATTCGCTATAACAGAATGGAAATTATAGCAAATGAAACACATATAGTGAATGAGACCAGGAATCCTTCCATTCGCTAGAATCTTCTAGCGAACGAAACCATATCTTATATCATATTTTATCATTAGACATATGGGATCAGATTTGGTTGGTGTGTGCGCAACAACACATTGTCCCAAATCACCCATTTTCTTACATACCGAAAACCCCGATTTTACCATTGTTGACCAACGAACTTTCCAACCATGCTAAAACATAATTTACATTAAAAACAGGTCCTAAATGGGGTTTAAGGGCTGAATTGACCACCTAATTGATTAATTAACACAAGGAACACGAAATCCCCAAATCAAGAACCCTAGAACCCTATAAACACAATTCTTTCAATTGACCCACCAAACCTTAACCAATGGGTCCCATTTTTAAATATGATGTTAGATACATACCTGAAGGGATAGGGAGCCTAATCCAGGCGGACGCGGCCTCCCTATCCCCGCTCAACAAAAGATCCGTGAAAGCGGGCGCACAGCAAAGTTTCGACGGAAAGAACTTGGGTTGTAACACTACACATCTGTGTCAAGCACGCGCGCGTCTACCAACGCGCGGACTACTTTATACCACAGACATTCCAAGTACGATGTACGGAAGATCAAGAGTCAGTAATCTACCTGCAGAGGATCACAGACACAATCAATTGGATAAGGACACGTGTCCGCGGCTGCTCAACACCCACTGAGGTTCAACAGTGACGTGACTGGTTCCATGCTTCCACCATGTTGCCACTACTGTTCTGACCAGGCATGCTCACCTTCTGTCAAAGGCCACATCAGACGTCAGCAGGTGAGTCAACCATACTGATTCAGAACAACATACCGACAAGGACCAGTCACATGCCGCCACGTGTCCTCCGGTAAGCTCACCGCTGACCTCATCTACAGTGGACGTCCTTTTCCCGCCTTCCTCAGAGGTCAAAGAGAGTTGGGCCGGGCCAAGGCCCAAAGATCACAACACTTGTTGTGGGCTTCCTCTCAAGCCCACGACCTCCATTATAAATAGAAGACATCAACTCCCCTCAAAGGGACCGATAATTAATCACTTGTAACTTAGAGCTAGGATTACTCATATGCTTTGTACTCTCTCAAGCAATAATATCCTCGGCTCCTTACAGTGGACGCAGGTCAAGCTTGACCGAACCACTTACATCTTTGTGTTTTTGCTCTACTTACTCACCACACACTCACTCACATTACATTCTCGGGTTAATCCAAAGGTTTGGGTAAAGGAACGTACGTATAGTAACATAAGTATAACCACTCGGTGATTAGGGATAATCCCGAGATACTTATTGTTTCTTCATTGGCGCAATCCGTTCGGTTACAACATTTTCTTCTTTTAACCCACCCATGGCTGAACCCAACCCCAACACAACTGTCATCAACCAGGCTGAGGACGTCGACATCCAGCTCACTGCAAACGACGGCACCCCAGCCACGGTCATAAAACAGTCCACCTCACACATTCAGAAACCTATTCACGAGGTGCGTGACGAGGAAACAGACGAAAACGATGGCGACGACTCAGAGGAAGATCCAGATCAGTGGCTCCTCCGCCAAAGTACCAAAAGCGCTGCTATCTACCAGCGGATGCTTATGAGACAAGCGAAGAAGAAGGGAAAAACCCTGACCTATGGCTCTTCACCAAAAAAGAGCCATTAGAGCAAAGAAAACCCCGGTCGTCGTAGTGGTCGCGGCGGGGAGCTCGGCGGAAACGCTGGAGCTCGGGGCCGCACCAGCACACACGACGAGTCGGATGGGTACGAGTCGTCAAGCACGGACTCTGACCGCAAAGGAACGGACCACACCCGTCGCTCACATCGCAAGGATGTGGACGACGACCTGGTTAAACCCTTCCGCCCAAAATCTTTTGCGAAAAAGTCAAAATTCGTCGCCCGTATAGCGACGGCAGCAATCCCCAGAATACCCAAACTTCCCAGCAGCATCGGCAAGTACGATGGCCTGCGTGACCCAGATGACCACATTCACGACTTTGAGTGTGCCGGAAGTTCGGTTAACTGGCCGGTCCAGGTTTGGTGCCACCTCTTTGCCCAAACACTGACTAGCACAACTAGGGTTTGGTTCGACAATCTCCCTGCGGGGAGCATTGCCGACTTTGACGATCTCACCGACAAGTTCTGTAACCATTTCTCGCATCTTCGAAAGCACAAGAGAGACAAGGCGCACATTCTTTTGTGCCGCCGATACGACCACGAGTCCATCGAAGTTTTCATTGTCCGCTTCAACAAGGAGGCCCTACAGATAGGCTGCGGTGAAGAACTAACCCGCGCTGCGTTCATCCACAACGTGCGCAGCCCGAAACTCATGAAGTGCCTTACAGGAAAAGATGGCATCCCAGAGTCCTGGGACGAAGTCATTCACTCCGCCAAGATATACGCCTCATCAGAAAAGTCATTCAATCAAATGCATGGTTTCCAGCAGCATCACCATAATAATAATAATAATAATAATAATAATAATAATAATAATAATAATAATAATAATAATAATAATAATAATAAGAACAAGGGGAAGTCCGTTTGGAACCGCATCTCCAGCTCAACAGACGAGGGGAAGTATTCTCCCGCAAATGATGCTCGCCACATCATTAGCGGCAAACAATCAAAGGAACAGCGTGGTCATTCCAAGAAAAACCACGACTGGACCCCGCTGGTCAAGACTCCGTCTCAAGTCCTAAAGACGGAACAAGTCACCCTCAAGGAGCCCAAGCCCCTTGGGAGGATACGCAACGTAGACACATCCAAGTTCCGCGAGTACCACAACGACTTCGGCCACCTCACAGACAATTGTTACAGCCTAAAGATGGAAATTGAAACTGCCCTGAAGTCTGGGCAACTGGGTCATCTGGTTAAAAATGTCCACCGCGCGGCTAAGGGCCAAGCTGGCGATGATACGCAAGCGGAAGGATCGCGGAAAAAAATCTGTGACTTAAACGCGCACACTGCCACCATCATCCCGCGCCATCAATGCAATATGACAAGGCCGGGAAAAAAGAGCCAGCAAGGGAAGAGAGCCCGAGTACCAACACGCAATGACTCCTGGAAGGAGGCGGAAATCATCCTACCCAAAGTCCGTGGGGGGGGGCATCTTGCACCGCCCCTCTAGTCATCACTGCCGTCTTCGGTCACTATCGAACAAGGTATTTGTTCATGGATGGCGGCAGCAGCACAGATATCATGTATGACCAATGCTTCCAACAACTGGACGAGGAGGACAAGGCAAAGCTCATCCCGGTAAACGAACCGATCTCGGGGTTCATTCATGAAAACATCATGTCCCGCGGCATGATTTCAATGCTAGTAACAATGTCCGATGGCACACATGAGCGCACCGAAATTTGTGACTTCATGGTCCTGCCAGCAAACTCTAACCACGACATTTTACTAGGCCGCGAGGGTATTGCGCGTTTCAACGCCAATGCCTCTACTACTCACGCAATGGTAGGATTCCCGACCAAGACCGGCGTAGCAATTGTCCGGGGTAACAAAGACTGCCATTCGGCTGAGGCCGCCAAGCCTCCAAAAATGGTCAAAACAGACGCCCGCACAGAGCCTGAAAAATGGGTTCTTAACCCTAAATTTCCAGAGCAAACGGTGGTCATAGGCCATGTAATCTCTGACTCTATCCGGAACCACCTGAAACAGCTACTGATCCACAACATGGATGTGTTCGTATGGCAACCAGCGGACATGGTCGGCGTCCCGCGAGAAATAGCGGAACACAAGCTCAACGTATACCGATCAGTCGAGCCAGTGGTCCAATAGAAGAGAAGCATGGGGCCGGAGAAAACAAAGGCCATGAACGAGCAAGTCACCGAGCTGCTCAACGCGGGCATACTACGACCCTTCCGATACCAATCGTGGCTCGCAAATCTGGTCATGGACGCGAAATCTAATGGCAGCTGGCGCATGTGCGTCGATTACAAGGATCTCAACAAGGCGTGCCCCAAGGATTGCTACCCCCTGCCGAAAATCGATCTAAAGGTGGATTCCTTGGCCCCTTACTGCTTCAAATGTTTTCTTGACGCATACAAGGGGTACCACCAAATACAGATGGCAAGGGAAGACGAGGACAAAACCGCCTTCCGCACTGACATGGGCACGTCCTGTTACACAAAAATGCCATTCGGTTTAAAGAACGCGGGCGCCACATACCAGCGTCTCATGGACACAGCCTTCGTTGACGAGATAGGCGTGTGCCTAGAGGTATATGTGGATGACCTGGTCATTAAGAGTAAAGAGGAAAGCGACATGCTGCGAGATATCCAACAGACCTTTAACCAGCTACGCAAGGTGCGCATGAAGTTAAATCCCAGCAAGTGTTCTTTCGAAATGGAGGAGGGCAAGTTCTTGGGCGTCATCGTTACTCGGGACGGGTTCCGCGCTAACCCGGAAAAAGTACAAGCAATAGAGCGAATGCCCTCCCCCGCCTCAATCAAAGAAGTCCAAACGTTGATGGGTCGCCTGGTAGCGCTCAACCGGTTCTTGTACAATTACGCTTCAAAATCTTTCCCATTCGTGGACACCCTGAAAAACTTCTTAAAGAAGAGCAACTTTCGTTGGACAACGGACGCAGAAGCCGCATTCCAAGCCATGAAGCAGTGCCTCATGAACCTGCCAACCCTCACGGCACCAACACCAAAGGAACCGCTCACACTCTACCTCTCCGTAACTGAGCGGGCGGTAGGCGCAGTTCTTCTTGTAGATCGCAAGGGGGTACAAACGCCGATCTACTACATCAGCCGCACCTTGCTTGATACGGAAACAAGATACACCATCATGGAAAAACTGGTTCTAGCCCTTATGCACGCGTCCCGAAGGCTGCGAAGATATTTTCAAGGGCACCCAATCAACGTCCTCACAGACTACAAGATCAGCAATGTCTTGCGCAAGCCAGAACTCTCGGGTCGATTGGCAAAATGGGCCATCGAGCTTGGAGAGCACACCATATACTACAAGCCCCGACCCGCGGTCAAGGCACAAGTCTTGGCTGACTTCGCCACCGAAATACCAACCGACAAAGTTGAGGAATGCAAGGCAGAGAAATCCCCTGCGCCAACCCAAAACCCGTCGTAGATCTAGTCCCTCTTTACGGATGGGGCCTCCAACGATGACGGTTCAGGAGCGGGTTTACGTCTTATCAGCCCAGATAAGCATGAATTCACATACGCCATCCGCCTCGACTTTAAAAGCACGAACAATGAGGCGGAATACGAAGCGTTGCTGGCAGGCCTCCGTATCACGGAAAAAATGGGGGCCAGGCATGTGAAGGCACACGTGGACTCATTACTCATCGCTCGACAGATCAACGGGGTCTACGACGCAAAAGACGAAACCATGGCGCTATACTTAGAACAGGCCAAGCAACTCATGCGTAAATTCGATTCCTGCACCGTAGAACACATCAGGTGCAGTAAAAACAAACCAGCACGCATTGAGCAAAATGGCCTCCACAGTTTTCGAACACATGGCTAAGGAAGTCCCCGTCGAAATCCTCAACACCCCGTCGGTCCCGCTGAGATAGGTCAACGTCGTCCAAACAGGCAGCGCTTCCGGGATGACCCCAATCAAGGCTTACCTTTCCTCCGGAACCTTGCCTGACAATAAGTCAGAGGCCCAGGAGATACAGCACAAGGCCTTACACTATCAGCTAATGGATGGCGTATTATACCGCCGATCCTACTTAGGACCACTACTCCACTGCGTAGACTCCGCAGACGCATTGTTCCTCATGAGAGATATTCAGGAAGGCACATGCGGACTACACGCAGGGCCACGGATGGTGGTCGCCAAGATCATGAATGCAGGGTACTATTGGCCGGGCATGCACACCGACACAGTCAACGAACTATGCAAGTGCGACAGTTGCCAACGCCACACGCCAAATACCCTGCGACCAAAGAATGACTTAGTGCCGGTCACGGCGGCATGGCCCTTTCAAAAATGGGCGATCGATCTAGTTGGACCCTTTCCCGCGGCCCCGGGAAACGTTAAATTACTCATCGTGGCCATCGATTACTTCACTAAATGGGTTGAGGCGAAACCCTTGGCCAAAATCGATGGAGCCTATGTAAAGAAATTCATCTAGGAGTTCATAATTTGCAGATTTGGCCTACCAATGCAACTAGTCAGCGATAATGGCACGCAATTCATAGACAACATATTACAATCCTGGTTGGCGCAAATGGGCGTCCAACAAATATTCACATCCGTTGCGCACCCGCAGGGAAGCGGCCAGGTCGAAAGAGCTAACAGAAGCATAGTAGAAGGAATCAAGGCCCGGCTGGGCACCAGGCGCACAGGATGGGTGGATGAACTGCCCCACGTCCTATGGGTCTACCGCACCATCACAAAAACAAGTCACGGAGAAACTCCGTTCAGCCTAACCTATGGGTCCGAAGCGGTGATCCCAGCCGAAATCGGTTGTCCTTCCGCAAGGGTCCTACTGCCCGATCAAAGTAACAACGATGAGGAACTCCGCCTAAACCTGGACTTACTTGATGAAGGGCGAGACTTAGCCGCCATCAAAGAGGCCAAGTACAAAACCCAACTAGAGCGGTATTACAACAAGCGTGTCAAAAGATGCGCCTTCAGGATTGGTGACTATGTTTTCCGCAACAACGAAGCTTCAAACGCGGAAAAGCCAGGGAAACTGGAACCAACTTGGGAAGGGCCGTATAAAATCCAAGAAATCCTAGGCAAAGGGGCCTAAGCGCTTGAAAGACTGGACGACACACCCGTCCCACGATCTTGGAATGTGGCCCAATTGCGCTTTTGTTATCTGGAATCCCGTTATTACGCCCGGCTACACATGCCGTGGCAACTATTAATAAAAGAATGTTTGTCTCCTATACTTGTTACTCTACTTGTTTTTCCGCGCCCAGGTCTTCAAGACAACGCTACAAGCTATGTCGGACTAATGCGGCCTCGTGCTACGGCTAGGATGTATAAACACCTAACCCGCGCTGCAGTCTTCATGACATAGCCCACTTGTCGGACGGAAACATTCGCGCCGAAGCGTCACGCTAAACCTCAGTCTTCTAGACTCGCTCTTAAAGCGAGTCAGACTTTATGAGCAGCATGACGATCCACGGCGCGAATACACGTCTTCAAGACAAGGCCTATTCGGTACGCTTGTCGGACTCAAGGAACAAGTTGTGTCATGTACTAGTATTCAAGGCAAAAGTTTTCTACACTTAAATGGCGGACCACTTACCAGACACATGCGCTAACTCTTACTTACACACTAGGTGACGACTTGGTTAAATAAGTATAACAGGAGTTAACGCGAGACAACACAAGATATAACAAACGAAAACCTTTCATTAACATTGGGAATTAAAAACCCAAAAAGTATTTACAAGAAAACAGAGCAACAAACTACCTAACTATCAGAGCCGCTAAAATACACCAGTTGCTCTTCGTTCTCCGGCGGATCCTCGTCATCTGGCCACGCCCCGGAGAACCATTCACCAGAGGCCTTCCGCCTCTCTTCTTCCAACCGCAACCTCTCGGCCTCCGCGGCCCGCTCTTTGGCCTTCTCACCCAGCTCATCACATTTCTCGATGAAGTAGGGAAGGGAAGCGGCGGGGTCAACGTGGCGATTACAGTCCGCCACAACCTGAAGGACGGGGAACTCAAGTTTGTCAAACTTGGCGAGTTCCACCATATACTCGTCCTTCAGGGGCTTTCCGTAATGCTCCGCGTCGATAATTCGCCCATTATTTTGCGCGTGAAGAAATCCATCTTCAAACCCCTCGCCATACCCATAAGCGTGGGCGGTGGCGGCTATGCTGGCAACTTGGTCACCAAGCTTTGGCTCCTGCCAGAAGCGCTTGAAAATCTGCAAAAACAAAGATAGTTAATAACAGTACACAAGGGAAACAAGGATTAGGACAGCGGATAAGAGAGAACTTACCCCGACAATACCGCTGGTCATCAACCAGCGGAGGGATTCCCGCATTTGCTCCTGTTCCACCACTGAGGCTTCCAGCAGCGACTTGGCCGCCTCAGCCTCCGACACAGCGGCCTCGCGGTCTTTCAAAGCCGCATCTCTCTCCAGCTGGAGCGTCTCCTTGGCCTCCAACATAGTGAACCGCTCTTCTTCAAGAGCGACGAGGCGGGAGTTGGCCTTCTCAAGGTCGGCAGCCGTGGAATCCAGCTGTTTGCGCATGTCTACAAATTTGACAGTGCGCTCGGCAAGAGCCTTGAATTTTTTCTCAAGCTCTTCAAGATCCGCCTTATTGGTCTCTTTCAACTTCTGGATCCTCTCCTTCAGCTGCCGCCTCTCCTCGTTTGTACGGTTACAGGGCTCCGTCCATTGCTTCTCGTCCGCCGCCGACTCGGACAAAAGTTTTTCGGCCTCATCCTCAGCACGGTGAGCCCAGCGGCGGTACTCCTCAACATGAGACTTCATGGCTGCCTCCTTTTCAGGAAGGGTGGCCTTCTCGGACTTCAAGCGAGCTAAATCCCGCTGCATGGCGGCATCCCGCCGACGAAGGGAGTCCATCATGGCCAGCTGACTCGCCTGGCCGATGCCCATGTTTGTGATCAAGTCAGGGCGACTCAGGCTGTCCTGATAAGCCTGCTCATAGGGGGCACCGCCCCACTGACAAACTCCTCGGCGGCTAGGGAGTTGGAGAATAAAGTGTTCTCCCTAACCGCCCAACGAGGGCACCAAATGGTGTCACCCCAACCCAGCTAGAGCCATCATACTCACCAACTGGTTCCCTGCCACCCGAGCCGGGCGGCGAACTCCCCGCGTGGCGATCAACCAAAAAACCCCCAACGCCTCCCGCCGGGGGCGTCATCTTGGAGCTCGAAACGTCATCGGCCTTTTCCCTGGCCTCAGATTCCTTCTCAGAAAGGAGCTTCTGCTCCTCTAAGCGGAGCCGCTCAGACTCAGCTTTCTTGGCGGCATCCTCGGCCGCCGCTCTCCTTGCCGCCTCAGCTTTAACAGCCTCGTCGGCCTTCGCCTTCAAAAGGGCCTCAGCCTTAGCGGTTTCATCGGCCCTAGTCTTCTCAGCCAACTCCGCCTCCTTACGGAGTCCCTCCTCCTCTCTCTTCTTCTTGGCCTCCGCTATCTCTTCAGGAGTAAGGATGGGCGGAGGGGAAGGACTGGTTGTCACTTTTGGCGCCGCGCCTGCAAGGTGAAAAACACTTAGCACAAACAAGAGCAAATAATAATAAATTGAAGATTGAGCGTACGTACCGGGGATCTTCTTCACCATCTTTTGAAGAAGAGGCTGGCGCACAGGCGGGGCGCCTATATCAAATGAAAACACAGGGGCACCAGGCCCGTGTGGCTGAGTAACCTGGGCAGGGGACTTGCCCTTATCCCCCGCACCTCCAACACCCTTGGAGCCTCTAGCACTCCCACTCGCTCCGCCGACCCCACCAGCACCCGTCTCGCGGCGACCCCTCTTCTGAGTCTTCAACTTAGACTCGTCGTTATCATCATCATCATCCGAAGGCGGCCCATCCTTCCGCTTATGGCGGTTCTTGACATATTCCCCGCATATATCCGAAGACCCTGTGTCAGAATGGGAGGTCACTGGCTTGACCACATAGCAGTGTCTACGTGGGGCATGCTTCATGCACCCCTGAGAATGTCGCACCAAATGCGACACCTCACTTACAAATAAAGAACAATGATCAGAAGACTTACGGGTGACGTAGTGGTGGGCGGGCGGATTCTCCAAGTTTGGATAATAGAACCTGCCAACAAAGTCCTCCAAAAAAGAGACTTGTCTCTCAGGGATTCGCCTCCACTTCAGCTTAAGAGCCCCGCGGGACTCAAAGATGTCAAACTTTGTCACGCCTGCGCATTCAATAAAAATACTTAGCAAAAAATTATGATTACAACGAATACAAAACAACAACTCATACCTTCTTGGGCGATATGCGGCTCTTTCCCCTCACGGATACCGGTGCAGCTGGTGCCCAGAAGGTTGTAGGTACCCTCAAACAAGCCCTTCAACTCCAGCTTGGTTTTATGAGTTGTAAGGGCGATGAACCAGGCTTCGTCTTTATAGTTTCGCATCACCTCGCGGTCTGGTACCCGCTCCTTTGACACCACCACCTTCCAAGGCATGGCCACAGGAATCGCGCCCTTCTTCAAGTAGAAGAACTTGTCCTTCCACCCATGGAGGGACTTGGGAACTTCAGTAACTATAACCGGAACCTTGGGCCGCGGCTTAAAAGTAAACTATGACTCGTCCCGGGCCATGTAATAGAACACATTGAACCGATCAATGGTCGGTTCAATATCCAATGCCCGGCATTGGTTCTCAAAATGCCCCAACCAGAGCATCCCAAAACCGCTAACCTGAGACATCGCCACCCCATACTCTATCAGGGTGCCCAGTTGGAAGCGGGTGTAGGGTAGGCGAAACCCACACTTGGAGAAGTGGGCCTCATAGAAGGCAAGTTTGCCCTCTGGTGCAGTTAGGATGGTCTTCCCCGGACAGGGCAACTCCAGATCCCACTCCGGCAGAATGTCGTGATCAGCATAGAACACGGTGAAAGTGGCAGCCGTCCATTTGCAAGGAGTATTGACCGCCAACTTCCTCTCCTTCACCTTTATCTCGGGAACATTTGGTTCTATCTCCTGACTGCTGGCTTCAGATTCATCATGATGAATCTCACCAGTAGGAGAAACATTGGTTGAAAGATCAGACATTGTAACAACGTGGAAGAAGGATTCAACAGAAAGGAGGGGAAAGCAAGATAAAACGGCGAAGTTTCAAGGAAATCTTCAGTCGTCACCGGAAAACTCGCCGGGAAACTTGAAGATTGCTCGGAAACTTCAAGGAGGTGGACGGAAAAGATGAAGATTGATCAGAAAATATGGGAGGCTTTGGGAGAAATTTGAAAGTGTAACCGTTTCTCAAAGCCTTCCAACATATAAATACCCATCGCATTTTTGACAAAGGGCCCCATACCGAAAAAGCAACCGTCGCGTCTCTTCTCCTGGAGGATGGAGATGAAGACACGTGGCACATGCACCATCGGACGGCTCACAACAGCGCGTGTGCAACGGCCACAGCTAGCAACTGTTCAGTCTCCGGACACGTGTCAGCAAACCTCACCATCTCACAACACCAAACGCGTGCCCTCCCACACGTCTGACATAACTCACGTGGGACAAGACACGTGGCACTACCCTGATCACTCATTCAATCAACAGACGCGCGTGACCACCACGCGCCTGACAACAGACGAAAGGCTCCTGCAAAGGGACTGGGTGACATAACACGTCTGCTAAACTTCTCCACAAAGTTATCCACATTCGAATTCCAGGCGCCATAAATTCAAATGATTGACGACAAAATAAATGCATCACTCAGCATTTACTTCAAGTATACAACCGCATTTAAAACAAGATACGGCGTGACATGTCATGGCTCGCGGACCCTTGACGTAGACGCGGACAAAGACGTTCCCCGCCTCCCCCCTTCAGAGACAACGCACGGAACGTCAGAGTCCGCGGACTTTTGACGTAACGCGGAGAAGGACGTTCCCCGCTTAACCAACGGAAAGAAAACACGAACGGAAGAGCTATCATCTGTGACTCACTTTTAATTCAGTCTAGCGCTCCACCTCCTCTTGAATCAAGAACAAGAGAAGCCCTAGACTAGGGGGACTTGAAGGGATAGGGAGCCTAATCCAGGCGGACGCGGCCTCCCTATCCCCGCTCAACAGAAGATCTGCGAAAGCGGGCGCACAACAAAGTTTCGGCGGAAAGCACTTGGGTTGCAACACTACACATCTGTGTCAAGCACGTGCGCGTCTACCAACGCGCGGGCTGCTTTATACCACATACATTCCAAGTACGATGTACGGAAGATCAAGAGTTAGTAATCTACTTGCAGAGGATCACAGACACCATCAATTGGATAAGTACACGTGTCCGCGGTAGCTCAACAACCACTGAGGTTCAACAGTGACGTGACTGGTTCCATGCTGCCACTACTGTTCTGACCAGGCATGCTCACCTTCTGTCAGAGGCCACATCAGACGCCAGCAGGTGAGTCAACCATACTGATTCAGAACAACATACCGACAAGGACCAGTCACATGCCGCCACGTGTCCTCCGGTAAGCTCACCGCTGACGTCATCTACAATGGACGTCCTTTTCCCGCCTTCCTCAGAGGTCAAAGAGAGTTGGGCCGAGCCAAGGCCCAAAGATCACAACACTTGTTGTGGGCTTCCTCTCAAGCCCACGACCTCCATTATAAATAGAAGACATCAACTCCCCTCAAAGGGACCGATAATTAATCACTTGTAACTTAGAGCTTGGATTACTCATATGCTTTGTACTCTCTCAAGCAATAATATCCTCGGCTCCTTACAGTGGACGTAGGTCAAGCTTGACCGAACCACTTACATCTTTGTGTTTGTGCTCTACTTACTCACCACACACTCACTCACATTACATTCTCGGGTTAATCCAAAGGTTTGGGTAAAGGAACGTACGTATAGTAACATAAGTATAACCACTCGGTGATTAGGGATAATCCCGAGATACTTATTGTTTCTTCAATACCTTAGGATGGTTTGGAAGCAAATCCCCCAAAAGATTAAACTAAATCGGCCTTCAATTGAAGCAAGCTGTTTTCAAACCCTAATCGTACAATCATTCATTAATCGATTTTTAACATCAAAATTAATCATGAAATCACTTAAGGACTTGATAGACTAACCTTTTAGGATGACTTAGAGGCAAAATCCCCAAAAGTTATCCTTCAATTGAGGTCCAATTGATAGGAGCCGATTGTAACCCTAATTCGCCAAAAATCCATCACTAAACGATTTCTAAACATACAATTGATCAAGATTTTGACTAGAGAATGATCAACTAACCTTGTGGGATGATGTGGGATTAATAGAGCTACTTGGAAGGTCGAAAAAAAAAGAATTTGGGGCTCCTCTCTTTGCGCCGTGAGTTAGAGGTGAAAGGGAGGGGTTAGGGTTTGTTTTTTTCTAATCAAATATTTTCAATAACGGCCCCTCTAGTTTGATCCCCATGTGTCTTGCTCTCAAAGCTATCCTAAATGAGCTTTAGAATGTGCCAAAGAGCCCCCTCCACGAAACTAAAGTAGGATATCAAGGCAATTACACAACTCTACAAAACGAATCACAAGTCAGGGATTTTACGAGTGTTACACAAGACAACCGCCTCAATCACGCTTTGCAATGGTTGGTTCTACCTCTACTCCTTATCAAAATGTACATTCTCAATTTCTTTAATATACATTTTTAATCTTATTCACATGATTAAAATTATTACTTTCTTATATTATAGTAAATTATTGCTACATTTTAACACACATTTTATCACTTCATATTAGATTTGTCTATCCCTAAAAGATTACGAGATAAACAAATTAAAAAAAAAGACAGTTGTGTTAATTAAAAAAAAAAAATAGAAAGTCAAGATATCAAGGACAGCCGTTTGATTAGAAAATCAACGAAGGGATGGAATTTATTTTTTTGATAAGATTTAATAAAAAAATATTTTCTTTTAATAAATAGTAATTTAAAATTTAGATTTAATTTTTTATTTGATCCAATATTGACCGAGATTTGCCCCACTCACAACAAAAGGCACTTAAAAACAATGTTTTAAAAACCGGTAAATACCGGTATTACCGTTTTCGAATAAAAATTCGGTACAAAGCACTCCGGTAAATATGGGAAACGGTGTCGATTTTATACCGCCGATAAAATCCGATATACCGGTTTGAACCGCTATACCGGTACCGACATAGGTTAGTTTTTGGGTTATTTTTAGATTATTTTTTAATTATGGAACAACTTTTAAAAAAATTAAAAACTTTAGATTATCTTTTGGATTATTTTTTAATTATTGATTAACTTTTTTATAGTATTTTAGTATGTAATTATGTACTTTTAGATTATTTTTTTGTGTTAATGTTTAAATTGTGAAATTGTATAGCTAAGTAATCAACACGCTTGAACCACCCGGTATAACACAGTTCAACCAGTTGAACCATTTTTTAGCCAAATCCAGTATAATTAAAAAACCGGTTTTTAAAACATTGCTTAAAAACATGCCCCCTTGGCCCTCTCACATAATTCGTTTTTAACATTTTTACACAAGAACATTCAATCCTACCTTCTCATCACATGGCTAAAACTTAAATACAAAAAAAAAAAAGTTTGCTATTGCAGATGCTGATAAAAAAGAACGATTGGCTATTATAGAAGTATAAGTAATCAATAAAAAAACCATTGCCTATTGCAAAACGCAACTAAATAAAAATAAACATTTGACTATTTCAGGAGTTGTTAATAAAAATTAAAAATAAAAACCCTGCTAACGTAATGTTATTGAAAAAAAAACAAAGAAACCTTTGGTTGGTGTAGACATTCTAACTTCTGTTAATTAAAAAAAGACAGTTGGTTAGTGTAGACTATGTCAATTATGAAGAATAATAATGACGAGGTGGGGCCCAGATAAGTCAATCTAGCCCATACTGCATTAACATAAGCCCAATAGAGAAAGACTCAACTAATTTGAAGGAGTCAAATCGGTCAACATAATAGTCAAATAGAATTAATATAAAAGCGAAATCGATGGGCAAACAATCATGCAATAATTATCTCCTTTGGCAAAGAGAACGGGAGAACAGCAAAACAGCAAACTATAAAAGGAGGATGAAAGGTAAAAGCAAACGATCTCATCATCATCTCTATTCTCATTTACTACATTCTCATTCACCAGAAAACATTACTTATTCTCACGCCGGAGGGTGGTCACAGGATTATCCCCAATCCTGTGGCGAGTCCTAACGGTGTTCTCTTTTGCAGAAGTTATCTTCACACTCACTTTGAACAAATTGGGAAGATCTTTTTGTATCATCTAGAAGATTCAGAGCATTACCCAGGTTCTTACTTCTTCATTGGCGCCATTCGTGGGACGGAAATAAGGCAAAAAGATATTTTCCCACTCGATCAAAATGACGACAAGCAACACAGCTCAACCAGGACTAGTGTCCGAAATCCCGGAAAGACCAAGGGAGGACCGCTACTCAGCGGAATCCATAGACGAAGAAATATTAATGGAGCAGCCCCCGGGATTCGCGTCACTACCAGCAACACAAAGCGGGTTGCGATCTACGCCTCCCGTAGTATCGGCCGTCTCCACACTCTCGTTTGCCGGACTTACCTCGGCTAACACTTACCCAAGACCAATTGTGACACCTGCAACGGTCGTAGGAGGTCCACCTATTCCAACAGTCACATCATGGATGACTGTCGCTGCAAGTTTGCCCTTGTTCTCCGCAGCAATGAACGCATCCATGATGTCCGCACCCATGACAACACCAGCACATCCGGCTTTCACCACATATACTCCAATCACCCCTGGAAACCAATCATACTTTCCACAATTTCCAATGCCGTCTTATGGATACATGTATCCTCCCGTGGCGGGATGTCCATACCCATATACCTTCCCTTATATGTACCCACCAACCCAACCCATGATGACGGGACCGGGAGGCACAGCTAACCCGGCTCCACAGAATACGGGAACTCATCTCGAGGGAGTAAGGAAAAGATTATCGTATGAAGACACGCCAATATCAGGCCAGCCAATACCTCGCACGTCACAGCCCGGGACACAGGACGCGGCACGTAACCGGGTTCCCGATCACGGAGAAGAAGGGGATGATGAAGACCTGACTCGACCCTACTGACCTCAAGCGATGGTTACGTACTCGAAGTTCACTACCCGGATAGCCAACACCCCTCTACCTCCCAATTTGAAGTTGCCATCAACTGTGGGAAAATATGATGGTACCGGGGACCCGGATGACCACTTAAGTATTTTTGAGTTCGCGGGGCGGTCGAAGGATTGGCCCATGCCAGCTTAGTGTCACATGTTCGTCCAGACTCTTGTCGGAGCAGCACGGGTTTGGTGGGACAGCCTGCCTCCCGGATCCGTATCCAACTGGAACGGAATTGTGAAGGGCTTCTCACAGCAGTTCAGTCAACAAAGAAGACACGCCAAATACAGAGATGAAGTCATGCACATACGGCAAAGGGATAACGAATCAATGGAGCACTTTATCATTCGATTCAATAAAGAAAGACTGCAGATCCCTGGGCTCACCAAGGAATTAGCATGTACCGCTTTCACCATGGGGGTAAACGACGATGGTCTGTTACGGAAACTCCATGGCCCGACAGGCTACCCGCAGACCATGGATGAAATGATGACCATTGCGAAGGCCTATGTGAAACAAGAAAAATCCATAGCCATGAACCACGTCGTGAGAAAGAAACAAGACGCAGTCAAAAACTCTGAAAGTTTCCAGGAGCAGCAAAGCTCCAAGAACAGGGGAAGGTCGGATAGACATTCGTACTCCCGGAATCATAACAGGGAAGATCGAAGAGACGATCGACGACGATCCGAAAGATCCCAAGATACATTCGTGGGAAAAGGAGAAAGCTCGTCGAAACCAAGATTCGAATATCCGGAGCTAACAAAAACACCACTCCAAATATTGGAATCTGAAGACCTGAGGCTTAACACGCCTCGCCCCTTGAAAGATTCACCGTCTCAAGACAAGTCTAAATACTGTGCCTATCATAAGGGTGCTGGGCACGAAACAAACGATTGTTTCCAGCTAAAAAAGCAAATCGAGTACTTCTTCAAAACAGGAAAGTTGGCACATTTGGTAAGAGATGTAAAACCGAGTACCTCATCCGCCGGAGCGTCCGGAAGATCAAAGGATGCTCGAACCTGCCAGGGGTCCTGTGAGAGGTTTCACAGGGGAAAGCATTGAACCTCTGGGGCAGCTCACATTTCCAGTCACCATCGGAGACGGGCGCAAAGAAAGAACAGTATTGGTCACCTTCTTGGTCATCCCGGCCAATTCCCAATACAACGTGATCATGGGGCGGTATACTCTAGGAAGAATTGGCGCCTTGGTCTCAACGGCCAGGGGCTTTTTGATGTTCCCTACTCCCCAAGGGGTCGTCACGGTGCCAGGAGATAAAACTTGTGCAGCCACAGACCGCAAGTCACATCGTCTGGCACCAACGGGACTTGTTGGCCCGGAGAGATGGGTGTTAAACACGGAATACCCAGAACAGACAGTCATGATAGGCGACACCCTGTTCGCGGCTGCGCGAGACAGGCTCAAGCAGGTGCTAAGAAGTAACTTAGACGTGTTTGCTTTTAAACACGCTGACATGATGGGCATAGCAAGATCGAAAGCAGAGCATAAGCTGTCGACCTACCCATCCATCAAGCCCGTCACTCAGAAAAGACGAAGCATGGCCCCGGAACGGCGGGCCGCGGTGGTTCAAGAAGTGAAAGAGCTGGAAGAAGCAGGCATCTTATGAAAGACCAAGTACCATACTTGGGTTGCCAACCCGGTCATGGTCAAAAAAACATGACGGGACTTGGCGTATGTGTGTAGACTATAAAGATTTGAACAAAGCCTGCCCAAAAGACGCGTATCCTCTTCCAGAAATTGATCTCAAGGTAGATTCACTAGCACCGTTCAAGTTCAAATGTTTTCTCGATGCGTACAAAGGCTATCATCAGATCAAGATGGCCCGGGAGGATGAAGACAAGACTGCATTCCACATTGATGCCGGCATCTACTGTTACACAAAGATGCCCTTCGGACTGAAGAATTTGGGAGCGACATACCAAAGGTTGATGGACCAAGCATTTGAAAAACAAATTTGCCGTAATCTGGAGGTTTACGTCGATGATTTAGTAATCAAGAGTTGTATGGAAGAAAAAATCATCACAGACATTGAAGAAACATTCTAGACATTGCGAGATTACAACATCAAGCTCAATCCATGGAAATGTTCCTTTGGAATGGAAGAAGGGAAGTTCCTAGGAGTGGTGGTGTCAAAAGACGGTTTTAGGGTTAACCCTGAAAAGATAATAGCAATCACAAGCATGCCTTCCCCAAAAATACTAAAAGAAGCTCAAACTCTAAACGGGAGGCTAGCAGCCATAAACCGTTTTCTGGCACGACACGCGGAAAGGTCTCTCCCCTTCATATCCACCCTGAAAGAATGTCTGAACAAAAACAAGTTCAGATGGACGGAAGAGGCGGAAAGAGCGTTTCAAGAAATGAAGGTGTTTGTTGGCAATTTGCCTACACTCACTGCTCCTAAACCCGGGGAGGTCCTAAAGATGTACATAGCAGCAGGGCATCACGCGGTCAGCGCAGTCCTGTTAGTAGAACGGGAAAGTCTACAGACACCGGTATACTATATCAGCCGGGTCCTCTCCGACCCAGAAGGAAGGTATCCAACGCTGGAAAAAATGGTGTTGGCATTAGTACATGCATCCCGCCGATTACGCCGATACTTCCAAGGGCATAAGGTGGAAGTGCTAACCGGTTTTCCCTTAACACAAATTCTGAATTGGCCAGAAGTCTCAGGGCGGTTAGCAAAATGGGCCATCGAGCTAGGGGCCTTGGATATAACATTTATGAAAAGAACATCCATTAAAGGGCAAGTAATAGCGGATTTCATGGCTGATATCCCGGAAGATGAAACAACACAGTTACCAGGGAGCAGCAATGAAGCTACAACAGGAGACAAGAACTCAGCATGGCAACTGTACACGGACGGATCATCCAACAGCAAAGGAGCGGGAGCCGGCCTCATGCTAGCTAGCCCGGAAGGAATGAGATCTTTGCACGCGCTGCGTTTTGACTTTGAATGCTCAAATAATCAATCAGAATATGAGGCGTTGCTAGCGGGAATGCGTCTGGCCCTTTCAATGGGAGCAAAAAGAGTTCATGCTCACGTGGACTCGTTGCTAGTAAACAATCAAGTTAACGAGTCCTATGAAGCCAAGGATGACACAATGGCGAGGTACCTGGAAAAAACAAAAGAACTGATGTCAAAATTTGAGAAAATAACACTCATTCATGTGCGAATACACAAGAATGACATCGCGGATGCCCTTAGCAAGCTGGCATCTTCAAGTACTGAAGAAGACGTTCACATCGAAACCCTAAAGCAGCCATCAACCCATATGGCGGAGGTGCACAATATATTCATGGTAGAGGTATCATGGATGACACCCATCCAACAATACCTGGAAAAGGGAACACTCCCGAAAAGTAAAGGCGAAGCAATGAAGATACGGACCAAAGCCCTGCAGTACGAAATGCATGGAGGAAACCTGTACCGAAAGTCTTACTTAGGTCCGGCTCTGCAATGTGTAGCACCATCAGAGGCAAGATTCTTAATACAAGACATACATGCAGGCATATGTGGCATACACGCGGGGCCTCGAGCAGTAGTAGCCAAAATAACAAATGCAGGGTATTTCTGGCCGGGAATGCACATGTTGGATCAGTATTGCTCTTTGTATGAACTTGCTAGTGAACACTTAAGTGTTTAGAAAGTTCTTTATCAGTTATAGCACAGCGGAATGATTTAAGTTAAAGCTACACTTATCAACAGGAGTTATTACTCCCCCTGGATGTTTGATAAAACTAAAGACAAGTATTTAATGAGAATCTAAGTATTGAATGAGAATGAATACTTAAACAGATTCTCAATAAACGAAATGGAAATAACAATGATAAGCTTTGAAGGATTTCTGTATTAAAAATCAATGTCTAAAACAGAGGGATGAACCCATCTATTTATAGACTTTACAAATACATGAACCTTTCCAAAAAGCAAGTTCAGAAACAAGTTGCAACAAGTTGCAATCTTGGAACTTGTACAAAAAGTTAAAGTAATAATAAACTAATAAACTACTTAAACATAAGGTGGTGGAAAGATTCTTGAACAAGTGCTGATGAATGACAAACTACTGATTAGTAGTTTGTCTTCAGTAGTTCTTCAGTGAACTGTCTGGTTTGGACTTCAGAACTTCTGATGTATTTCTTCTTCAGTACTTGTAGAATCCTTCTTCAGTACTTTTGTCTTCTTTCTTCAGCAGTTCTATACTTAGAATCTTTTTTTACAGAAGTGAATTAGACTTAGGTTTCCAAAAGTGGTTTCACCAATCCTCTTTGTCCTAACAATCTCCCCCTGGATTGATGAAGCCAAAACCTTTCTAATTCTTTATTATTTTCTTCTGTCATTCACAATCTTCCATATCCCTTTGAACATGGAATTCTTCAATTGATTAAGCTGTTCATCAGTGAGAGATCCCCTTTGAGGTTCCAGATGTTGAATTGTAAGCAAGTCCTGAGTTGATAATTTCTTCAGTTCATTCAAGGACTTGTAGGTCTTGCTTGTAAGATCTCTCCTTGTCACTAATACTGAGTTGTCATCAGTAAAGGACCATCTGATGATCAGCACTTTAGACTTGTCAAAGTCTGAAGTATAGGGAACCATGCTGGTCCCTTGGGAAGTTCCTGAGTGTTGGATGTTTTCAATTTCAGTGACTCTCAGGTGGGATTCACTTCTTTCTTCTTGTTGTACCACATCAGGTAGTTTGAAAGTTGGTAAGTGATGTTCAGTAACTACCTTAGTGTGCAGTTTGTCTTTGATGGTCTTCTGGATTTGGTAGGCAAATGTAGAAGGATCCCTGAACTGTGTTAACAGAGGCTTTTCTTCAATATCAAAGTCTGAATGGACTACTGTGTTTCCTTCTAGTAGTACCATTTTGAAGTCAGTCTTTGTATTGTCCTCTGTCTTCTTCTTCTTGGTAGCAGGTGTTGTAACGCCAGAAGTTCTAACTACCGAAGTTGATACTTCAGAAGTTTTGAACTTCTCTGGATTAGCAGCCTTTGCAGCCTTGTACTTCTTGTATGTGTCTAGTAGTCTTTCTTCTTTCCATCTTGACACAGAGGCTTTTGAACCATAGTTGTTTGCTACCAGTTCTTCAATCATCTCAACTCTCTTGGCTTTTCCATCTTTATTTGTTGCAAGTTTGTCTGCAACAATTTGAGCTCTTCTTGTCAGCTCATCCATGGAGAGTCCTTTCAGTGAAAAGGCTTTAGTCTTGCTGTTCTTTGTAATGTAAGACATCAGTTGTTGTCTTTTGTCTTCTTCAGCAACTCTTTCAAGGTTAGCCTGCCTTTGTAACTCTGCTCCATAGGCTTGTAATTTTTCATTGAAGCTTAAGTCATCCCTTGCTTCCAAAGCATTCCAGATCTCATCTTCCTTAGCCTTTCTTTCGGCTGCAATCAAACTCTTCTCAAGTAGTTCTTTGGACATTGATAGAGGATAAGGGTTTAGCACAGTCATTGTTGTAGTTGTAGTAGGCCTTGGAATAGGAGTTGGTTGTTGTTGTTCAGTTGGTCTGGAAGGCTGTTTTGTTGGTTGTATATTGGAAGTGTTAACTTCTGATGTGTTGACAACTGCTGAAGGTTTGTCAACTACTGAAGGATTGTCTTCAGTACTTTCTGAGTCATCATCCGAACTTTCAGCATCAGAAGTTTCTTCATTATGGCCTTAGGATGTTTCAGCTTCTTCTATTTCTTGTTCAGAGACACCAAATTGTTGAGCCAGTTTTTGTCTTCTGGCTTTGTCTTTGAGTTCTCTTTCTTGGAGAGCCACAAATTGTTGAGTCGGTTTTTGTCTTCTGGCTTTGTCTTTGAGTTCTCTTTCTTGGAGAGCCACTCTTGCTTTTATATTGGCTTTGAATGACTCCTTTGGTTCCCTAATTTTCTCCTCCTTTTTGGATTCATCAAGTTTGGAAGGTTTGGAGAAAGTACCAGTGAGAATGGTGATCTGTTTTGAATTGTGGTCAATTTTGTTGGACAGATCATTCATTTTTGTCTTGATCACTTCAAATTGGTTCTTGACTGACAGCTCCAAAGCAACTGTGTAGGTTCTGAAGTGATTGGTGATGAGTGTGTTCATCATATGGTATAAGGGACCATCTGGGCTGCATAGTTGGTTCAAGTCTATGCTTGTTGACCCAGGGAATTGGGTAGGCATTTGTAGTGAGGGGTGTGGTTTGGGGTGATCTTCTTGTTGTACAGAAGATGCCACTTTAGGGGAATCAGGGATAAAGTGGACTTTAACCTGATCTGGTGTGACCAGCTCTTTGAGCTTAGATACACCAGGTGCAGGACCTTCACTAGCAGCCGTCAATTCAATGTTTTGTTGTGAATCATCATCCAAATCAATGGAATCATCTGAATCCCTGATTACATCCTCAATGAGGACAGTATCAGTTACATCATGAGCTGAGCCCAACTCAGTTGTCTCATGTACCTCTTTTTCTTGGTTCAGAGGATATCCTACCTCAGGCATTAAGCCTTCATCAGTAGTTGCCACAAATGAGGTCTTAGCAATGTTACTTCTTTCCTCAGATCCACCACTGGGTGGTATGTGAGTAGTAGCAGCCTCAAATGTACCTAGAGTTTCTAAGTTTGGGCTTAGAGACCCTGGTTCATCCTCATCTCTTTGGTTAGGGCTTTGAGTGTCCACATCCATGTCAAGTTCTGAAGCTATATTCCCTGTTTGATATGGTTGTTGGGGACTGACATGTTTGGATGGGATTCTCTCTTTTAGCCCAGAGAGAAGCTTGGCAATTTCAATTTCTGGTTCAGAAGTTTGGGGTGCTGGTTCAGTAGTTTGCTCAATGGGTTCAGCATTTTCAAAAGAAGGGTCTATTGGGATTGTTTTCTTGAATTTCTTTCTTTTGGAAAGGATTATTATTGATGCTCTTGGTGGGGTTTGAGATGGATGAGACTGAGAGGATGTTTCAGTCACATCTTTATCAAGTGCAGATTGCACATTTGCAAGTTCAGGCATCTCAACCTCCTGAACTGCCTTTCTTTTTGGGTTGGTGGGTTTTTGTTTTTGTTGCTTGGGTTTCTTGGCCTTTGGGGGTGTAGGTTTGGAAGATGAGGGTTCCATGGGGACTGTTTCTGGTTCCCCTTGGTCATCTTATGGCCAGGCAGCCGGTTTGTTGTGCCTTGAGTATGCTTGTGAGGACAAAGGGTTTAAAATTGTAGTTTTACCCACAAGCACCTCTTCTCCAAGTTCTTTTATTATGCATTGCATAATAAATCTTGGGTACAACAAAAACTTCTTTTTAGTATTGAGATGATGTAACACCAACTCATTAAAGAAAAGTGATGATGCCCTGAATTTTGTTTCATTCACTATAGAATGAAAAATAGGTTGAAAAGTTGAGGGCATCTGATCATAAGATCCAGTTTTTGTACTCAAACACATAATAATATAATGAAACAGCAGTTTATACTTTGGTTCAAAATATTTCTTAAAAAATGTAGCATGTGAGAGAGTACCTTGGTAACCACACTCTGTCATGGTTAAGTGAATCTGAGAATTTGGAAATTGGTCTGGGGCGTTTACATCATCCAAACCCAGCCTAATTGCCAAAGTAGCCGGTGTGATTGCCATTCTTCTCCCTTGGATGGTTGAGTTGAGGGATATCACTTTGTTGTTCACCGTCACCGTCTCTGCGTTTGCCCAAAACTCATTTAGAGTTTCAGTGTGGATTGGAGGATCGATGGTGAGGGCGGTGAAGTATTGGGATTTGACGACCAAATCAATGATTTCGTCGTATTGGGACCAGGCTTCATGTTTTTCGAAGTGGTCTCTTTGATTGTGTCTCTGTTTCAGTATTAGAGCCACGTGGTTTGTGTGTGTGTGGATCGAACAGTGTTTTTGCAGGTTTTAGGTCTTGAGAGTGTTTTTGTGAGAGAGAAGGAGGAAATTTTTGCTTTTTGAAAGGATAAGTGTTGGAAAAGGTATTTATCAGGAGTTTATAACCGCCTAGGTCAAACTTCTGATGTGGGAAAAGTCTGATTTACCCTTTTTGACCAAACTGCTGATGAAGAACAATTATCATCAGTAGTTCCCACTTTCTCTTCAGTAGTTGTTAACAACTGATGAGAATGTTTTATAAATACTTTATTCATAACTTCTGAAGGTTATTTTATCAGAAGTTAATCATTTTTCAGAAAATATTCCCATACTGATGTTTTGTTCATCAGTAGTTTCTCTCTTGTTTGTTTTTCAGAAGTTTTCAGACTTAAAAACAGATGTAAGTGAAAAATGAAAATATGGGCAGAAAAATAAAAAGAAACACTTACAAATTTAGCATCCCAAGCATGGATACTAACTTCTGAAATGTTGATGTGTCAAGGGGTTTAGTGAATATGTCAGCTATTTGATTAGCTGTTGCTACATGTTTCACTTCAATCTTGCCTTTTTCATAGCAATCTCTTATAAAATGATACCTGATTTCAATATGTTTGGTTTTTGAAAACTAAACAGGATTTTGAATGATGCTAATGGCAGATTTGCTGTCTACAAGCAATGGTGTCTTGGTCTCTTTGATTCCATAATCAAGAAGTTGATACTAGAGCCATTGTATCTGTGATGTACAACTTGCAGCTGCAATGTATTCAGCTTCAGTAGTTGAAGTTGCAACAGATGTTTGTTTCTTTGATTGCCAGGACACTAGACAGTTTCCCAAGAATTGACAACCACCAGATGTTGATTTTCTTGACATTTTACACCCTGCATAGTCACTATCTGAAAAAGCTGATAACTTGGTATTGCTTGAAGCAGGATACCAAATTCCAAGTGTTGGAGTTCCTTTCAGATATCTGAAGATTCTTTTGACTGCAATGAGGTGTGATTCCCTAGGAACTGATTGATATCTAGCACAGACACATGTTGAAAACATAATATCTGGTCTAGAAGCAGTTAGATATAAAAGGGAACCTATCATACATCTATACATGGTTTGATCAACCTGTTTTCCTTGATCATCTGGTTCAACTTGTGTGGTTGGTGTCATGGGAGTGGAACATGATTTACAGTCTTGTAAAGAAAATTTGTTCAATAATTCTTTAACATATTTTGATTGATGTATAAAAGTTCCATTTGTTTGTTGTTTAATCTGCAGTCCCAGAAAGTATTGCAGTTCTCCCATTATACTCATCTCAAATTTTGATTGCATGAGTTTCTTAAATTCATCACACAGTTTGGTGTTTGTTGAACCAAATATGATATCATCAACATATATTTGAACAAGTAAGACATGATTTCCAACATGTTTTATGAAAAGAGTTTTATCAATGGAGCCTTTTGTGAAATTATTTTTGAGCAAAAAGTTAGGAAGTGTTTCATACTAGGCTCTTGGAGCCTGTTTGAGCCCATAAAGAGCTTTGTCTAGCTTGTACACCCACTCAGGATGAGAAGGATCCTCAAACCCAGGTGGCTGACAGACATACACTTCCTCTTTTATTTTTCCATATAAAAATGCACTTTTAACATCCATTTGAAAAACTTTGATGTTGTTGGAAATGGCATAGGCCAGAAATAACATGATGGCTTCAAGCCTTGCAACTGGAGCAAAGGTTTCCTCATAATCAATTCCTTCTTCTTGAGAGTAACCTTGTACTACCAGTCTTGCCTTGTTCTTTATAATCATACCAGCCTCATCTTGTTTGTTCCTAAAAACCCATCTTGTGCCAATTGGTTGCTTGTTTGGTGATAAGGGACAGATTTCCCAAACCTGTTGCTTTTTGAATTGAAGCAACTCATCTTGCATGGCTTGCACCCAATTGTTGTCTTTGGGGGCTTCTTGGTACTTCTTAGGTTCCAACTGAGAAATGAATGCTGATAAGAAGCAAAAGTTGGAAAGTTGGTTTCTTGTAAGAACACCTGATGCAATATCACCCATGATTTGTTCAAGTGGATGATCTTTGTGTTCAATCAGTTGTTGTAAACCACTAACAGGTGTAGGTGGCTCTTGTACTTCATCAAACAAACCAATGAGGTTTATAATGTCTGGTTCAGCAGTTTCAGTGTCTTCAGTAGTTTTAGGTGCTGAAGCAGATGTTTGAGTTTGTACATCAACAGTTGTTGAGTCAGAAGTTTGTGAAACTTCTGATGGTTTGGAAGTTGACTTAATGACTGTTTGAGGAGTCCATTGTGTTGGATCCTCATCATCAAACCTTTGATCACCATAATTAGTTGGGTTAGATGAAGTAACAGTCTTTTCAGGTCCAAAATGAAAGCTGTCAAGGTCAAAAAGTTCAGCAGGATGTGCTGGAATAAGAGTGTGTTTTGACTCATTGAACTTGACATTTAGTGTTTCTTCTACTATCCTGGTTCTTGAGTTAAAAACCTTGTAGGCTATTCTAGTGGAAGAATAACCAAGAAAGTAACCTGAATCAACTTTAGCAGCAAACTTTGAAATAGAGTCTTTGATGTTTAGAATGAAACATTGACATCCAAAAGCCCTGAAAAAGGAGATAAGGGGCTTTATGCCATGAAGAACTTCATAGGCAGTCTTGGAGTGTCTCTTGTTGACAAGGACTCTATTTTGAACATAACATGCATTGTTAACTGCTTCAGCCCAGAAATACAATGGTAGGCCTGAATCAGCTAACATAGTTCTTGCTCCTTCAATTAAGGTTCTGTTCTTCCTTTCTACTACACCATTTTGTTCAGGAGTTATGGGAACACTGAATTGTCTAATAATCCCTTTAGACAAACATAATTCATCCAGAGTTTTGTTCCTGAACTCTATCCCATTGTCACTTCTAATGGTTTTGACAGACAGAGAATATTGTTTCTCTACTTGTAGAATGAAGAACTTGATGATTTCAGCAGCCTCATCCTTGGAAAATAAGAAGAATACCCATGTAAATCTTGAATAGTCATCAATGATGACCAAGCAGTACTTCTTCTTACCAAGGCTCATGATTTTTACGGGCACAAATAAGTCCATATGGAGTAGTTGAAGACATGCAGTTGTTTTTGATTCTTCAATAGACTTATAGGAGGACTTATGCTGTTTTCCCTTCAAACAGGATACACAGTGTTCTTGACACTAGTATACCTTCAAAGGTAGACCTCTGACCAAGCCCATTTTTGTGACTTTATTTATGGTTTTAAAGTTCACATGGCCAAGTCTCCTATGCCAGAGATCAGTCTCTGAAGTTGATGCCTTTGAGAAGAAACAGGCAGTGTTGTTCAGTACTTTGTCCTTTTCAATGTCCACTGTATAGACATTGCCACATCTTTTGGCTATCAACAAAGTATGATCTTCAATGATCTTCTCTATCAACTTCTGGCCTTCTGGTGATATGATCTTGCATGCTGTCTTTGTGAAAAAGGAAGAATATCCTTTATCACACATTTGTGACACTCAGCAAGTTGTACTCAAGGTTTTCAACCAGATTGACCTTGTCAAACTGTATTTTGCCAGATGATACATTGCCATGTCCTAGCACATATCCCTTAGCATTGTTCCCAAAGGATACAGATCGTTCTCTTTGACTGATAAAATTGTTTATCAGTTATCTGCATCCAGTCATGTGCATTGAGCCTTCACTGTCAACATACCAAATGCTATTTAAGCCTCTGGAAACTCTCTGTGACAAGGCAGATTTTGAGGTGCATCCCTCAAATGCCATCAAGGCAAAATTCTTTCTGCCATTGTCAGGCTCTCCCTAGTTGATGTCAAACATCTTGTTGTCTGCATCAAGGTTACACTCAGTAGTGTCAAAAGGAAGACTACTCCAGTCAACATACCCTGAAGTAAATAAACTTTGTTGTGAGGGTTGTTGTGACTGTGGAGGTGGTTGAGCAGCTGGAAAGGGAGGAATTGATTGTTGGCTCTGCATCTGTTGAGCAAGCATCTGTACATATTGTACTTGTGGCACATATTGGTGTTGTGGAGCTTGTGCCTGTACAAAATGTGCACTCCCTTGTGTTCCATTATTCCTGTTATAACTGGGGTTAAAATTTTTTCCAGACTGAGATTGGTTAAAGCTAGAGCTTCTACACTCTCTAGCAAAGTGTCCCAACTTTTGACACTTGTGACATCTAAGTTTAGATTTGTCAAAACCTATTTTTGTGGAACTGTTGAGTCCTGGAAATTTCCTTCCTGACCTTTTGTAAAATTTGTTTGTTTTTATACTCAACATGGCCAGTTGGTGTAGAATATCCATTTCTTCCAAGTCATCACTGCTGAAATTTTTTAAATCATCCATGATAAAACACATGTTATCAGCAGTTTGACTAAAATCATTATTGTCATAACCTGGGAATGATCTTTCAGATGAGATCCCAGCAGTTATGTCAATATGGTCAAAAGATCCAAAACTATTTGAACAAGTTGGTGAGTCTTGTCCCAATAGTGTTGTACTACCTGGTAGATAGTCATCAGCAGTTTTACTAGAACTTTGTAACTTTTTCTTTTGATCAATTTCTCTTTCAAAAGTAAGTAATCTCCCATGTAGTTTTGTAAGAGTGAGGGAGCTAAAGTCTGGTAAAGATCTTAAGACTATAGAGTATGTTTCCCATTTTTCAGGTAAAGACCTTAAAAATCTATGAAGCATAGATACAGTTGTGTAGGTCTGACCATTTAATTTTAGCTCAGATATTAATGAGGAGAATCTTTCAAATTGTTGAGTTAAAGTTTCCCCATTTATGTGAGCAAAAGTTTCATATTGTTGAGCTAGGATTTCTCTTGTTTTGGCAATCACCTCTTCAGTTCCTCCAAACTGTTCTTTGAGGCAGTCCCAAAGCTCTTTGGCACTATCACAATGTAATAGGCAAGAGTAGATTTCATTTGGGAGTGCCATTGCCAACATAGAGAAAGCTTTAGCATCAAGCTCAAGTTTTAGAAAATCATCATCTGTATAGTCTTTTGGGTCTTTTGGTATTTCTTCTTTAGTTTCAAGATTGATATTTACTGGTTTATGAGGACCATATATCACAGATTTCCAGCAACCTGTGTTGGTCTGTGATAAGGTATGTGCCATTCTTCTTTGCCAGATATTGTATTCATTTCTTACTAGCATAGCAGGTTTGTTGGCAGAACCAGTATTATGAAGATCCATTTTAAAGAGTATTGATTTGTAAAATATCTCTTAAAGTGATGGATGTTGATAAAAGTGAACTTTTAATCCTTTATTGAATATCAATAAGAGCCTGTGTCTGATTCTCAATGTGTTAGATTGATATGTGATCAGATAAACCAGTGCTCTGATACCAATTGTTGGATCAGTATTGCTCTTTGTATAAACTTGCTAGTGAACACTTAAGTGTTTAGCAAGTTCTTTATCAGTTATAGCACAGCGGAATGATTTAAGTTAAAGCTACACTTATCAACAGGAGTTATTACTCCCCCTGGATGTTTGATAAAACTAAAGACAAGTATTTAATGAGAATCTAAGTATTGAATGAGAATGAATACTTAAACAGATTCTCAGTAAATGAAATAGAAATAACAATGATAAGCTTTGAAGGATTTCTGTATTAAAAATCAATGTCTAAAACAGAGGGATGAACCCATCTATTTATAGACTTTACAAATACATGAACCTTGCCAAAAAGCAAGTTCAGAAACAAGTTGCAACAAGTTGCAATCTTGGAACTTGTACAAAAATTTAAAGTAATAATAAACTAATAAACTACTGAAACATAAGGCGGTGGAAAGATTCTTGAACAAGTGCTAATGAATGACAAACTACTGAAGAGTAGTTTGTCTTCAGTAGTTCTTTAGTGAACTGTCTAGTTTGGACCTCAGAACTTCTGATGTATTTCTTCTTCAGTACTTGTAGAATCCTTCTTCAGTACTTTTGTCTTCTTTCTTCAGCAGTTCTATACTTAGAATATTTTTTACAGAAGTGAATTAGACTTACGTTTCCAAAAGTGGTTTCACCAATCCTCTTTGTCCTAACAGCACAACATGGCCGTAGAGGAACTACAAAAATGCATCAGCTGCCAGAAATATGCACCACAAACAATACGACCAAAGAACAACCTGATACCGGTCACGGCCGCGTGGCCATTCCAAAAGTGGGGAGTGGATTTGGTGGGGCCGTTCCCTTTGGCCCTTGGAAAACTGAAATATCTAGTGGTTGCCGTTGACTATTTCACCAAATGGGTCGAGGCCAAACCATTGGCAAAAATTGATGCAGCAAACATCAAGAAGTTCCTATGGGAACACATAGTCTGCCGCTTCGGTGTCCCACTATATCTTGTCAGTGACAATGGAACACAGTTCACGGATAGGTCACTTAAAGAATGGTGCACAGGGCTACACATCCAGCAGGTTTTCACTTCCGTCGCCCACCCACAAGGCAACGGCCAGGTGGAAAGAACAAATCGGAGCATACTGGATGGACTGAAGAAATGACTGGATGCAGAAGGAAAATCTTGGGTTGAACAGTTGCCACATGTCCTCTGGGCACACAGAACTATGCCAAAAACAAGAAATGGTGAGACGCCGTTTAGTCTGACATTTGGCTCAGAAGCAATGATCCCGGCAGAAATCGGAATCCCTTCCCTAAGAAGAAACAGCGATGAAAGCAAGAATGAAGAATTGATTCGTGAAAATCTTGAGATACTGGAAGAACGCCGTGAGGCAGCATGTATCAACGAAGCACGGTACAAGAGACTCCTAGAAAAATACTACAATAAGCAGGTCCTTGAAAAGACGTTCAAAGTAGGAGAACTTGTAATGCGGGACAATGAAGCAAGCAGATCCGCGGCTCAAGGAAAATTGGGACCAAATTGAGAAGGGCCGTATGAGATAGCTGAGGTACTGGGGAAGGGAGCATACTCCCTGAAACAGTTGAATGGAGAACCAATACCAAGGACATGGAACGCGGCGCAGTTAAAGAAGTGTTACGTGTAACCGGACACGAATCAAGACACATGGCCTTAATCTCTCACGGTAGATATATTTTATGTAAACATTCTAATAATGATCACGGCACACCATGTTAATAAAACGCCTTTTACGGCAATATTTCTTACATATCTGTACATTGATGTGTTACATCCAAAAGATAGTCATATATATGACATTGCAAAACAAAGACAGGGGGCAGGACAAAAATCTAAACGCCATTTCCCTACAAAATACTAGCTAGTCAAAACAAAAACAAAAATAACCCTGCTAAGTCTATTCACAGACATGGGACCCCTCAGAACCTACCATCAAGAATTGCTAACACTTCTGCAGGGGTGTATAGCAATTCTTCTGCCGGAATAACCGGGGGAACTGGGTTGTCAGGAAGGTCTTTAGTGGCTCCAGCATGAGGATCCTCTTGATCGATGGCAAAGTCTCCACCATCATCCAACAAAACGATAGGTTGCTGAGGAACCTCTGGAACATGAACCACAGGCACGTCAACAATCACATTCGGGTCAGGCTCCGGAGGATGCTCATGACCAACGTCATGACCCACATCAAAAAATAAATTCCGTGGACCACGAGAATATGTCCTTCCATATCTTCGTGCAGGCACGTAATCGGCATACTTAATGTTAAATTGTTCGAGTGCATCTCGACGTCTGTCCATATCACGAGAACATTGGTAGAGCATTTGCAAACCATCAATAGCATCGAGTTCCCTCAATAATTCCATTATAGAGGTTGAACGACGAGCCATTGAAGAAAGATAAAGGAAGAGAGAAAAATTAAGAATAGAGGATAAATGGATTATTTGATAAGTCAAGTGACTTATAAAGATCCTCTTGGGAAGACCAAGAGATACGCTTTTAATGATTCTGACACAAATATCTGTGGAAACAGTGAAATTGGCGACTCATAACGTCATGTAATCATGACATGCAAAAGGCCATCAATGGCTGTCAAATCCACCGTCAGTACACATTAATGTAAATAATGACAAGTGGCACAAACACACACCACATATTACATTCCAAACTACACGTGCAAAGTAAAGACATAAATAGAAAGTCACAAGTACAAGGGACTTTAATCTCTACTAGAAGGGGAACCTTCACCGTCAGACGGCACCGTAACAAAAGGCTCAAGCAAAGATCGAAGAGACGAAATACCATCATCACCAACTTGACTACTTAACTGTGAGATAGCTTCCAAGGTATCACTGCTTAAGGCCTGCATTGAATCAGCAACCCAGGTAGGAATCTCTTTTTCCTGCTCCGTGGGTGGAGGTACTTTCTGGCCAACAAGGCCAATTTGATTACCATACGCTAACCCACCGTGATACCCGGCTTCCATGGCCACCTCATAGAAAGCATTAATACGATCTTGATATGCTTGACTGGTCCGGATGAAGCGCCATGAGGCAGGAATACCTTGTCCAATCAACCAATCCCGGTCAATGCGAACATGCTCCAGCTGAGACTGAAGTGAGATGGCCAGAGCCTTGGCAGCTTCGACAGAGTCAACAGCTTGGTCAGCACGTTGGTTTGAGAGAGTCAATTGCCTTTGGCACTCAGTAAGCTTTTCCACCACGGAATCCCTCTCCTCCTCTGCCCGTCTGATCCGGGATTCAAAGTTCTCAACTTCGGCAGACAGCAGCTTACATCTTTCCATCTCTGCCTGGTTTCGGGCAACAGTGCTTTTCTCTACAGCCAACTCCTTGGACAAAGTATTCACACGGCTCTCAAGACGAGAAATGATACCGCCCTGGGATTCATTAGCCCGGAGCAAATTTAGTTTCTCCTCCATATGATTCGTAACCATCCGGGCTTTGTCACCTTCCAATTTCTCTATAGCCACTTGCCGAGATACCAGCTCTACCTCAACCTCTGCCAGCTGTTTGGCCAACCTTTCATTCTGAGACATAAGGGAGACTTGCCTATCACGAATCTCCAATAGGCTAGCAAGATCAGCCTGCCATCGACGAAAAACCTCATAGGAAGCAGCGGTATAACACACACCGGAACCCAGCACATTTTCAGCGAGCTGGGCATTATCCAGTCCCTGCAAATATGACCTTTCTGCTAGGGGGAAGGCATGCTCTGACCAATGACGAATGGCGTCCTGATGTATCAAACGACTTGACTCAGCAATCTGCCACCCAGGCGTGTAACGGACATCTTTCAAACACGGTCGCCAATTAATACCAGGAGAATACACATTGGCCGGCATATCACTTACACTAGAGGAATAACCATGAGCCGGTGAACCTCCAGTACGGATCCCACCAGGAAATTGGATGGGATTTTTCTGCACGTCCCGTAAAAGCTGGGAGAAACTTTGCCCAGCCACAAAACTGGAAGTTACAGATGGTCCAGCAGGAGAAAACACTGGCTTCACAGAAACAGGGACCGATACGCCGGGCAATGACAAAGAAGGGGCCGCAACAGCCTCCGACGCAGGAGCTGGAGAGGATACAGAAATGATGGTCACAGGAACCGAGGACTGAGCAACAGCCTCCGACGCAGGAGCTGGAGAGGATACAGAAATGCTGGTCACAGGAACCGAGGACTGAGCAACGGTACTAAATGAAGGAGATGAAGTGACAGCGATAGTTTCCCCGGTACTACTCCCAACAAAGTCCGGAATGACCTTCACGATGTCAACTAAGGACATAGTCACCTCATCAGATCCAGATGAAGGCAGACTGACAGCTATCCTTTCACCTATAGACAATAATCAAATAGTGAATAAAAAAAGGGGGAAAATAGTAATGAAAACGAGAGAAGGAAACATCAAATACTCACAAAGAGATTTTTCCTTCATCTCCAGCATTTGTTTTCTCCTGGCTAACAATGCTTCAACACCAGGAACAGCAGCGGCTTTTCTTTTCTTTGATTTATCTTTCTTCTTCTCAGCACTCACATCACTCTGTGGAGGAGCAACATTGATAGGATTCGCGTCAATAGGATCCACAACATCTTTTTCAACATCCAAATGAACAGACTCCACCACGGATACAGATGAACCAACAACTTGCCCTAGGACAGGACCAACAGGGGCAGGAATAAGGAAATTAGAGACTGTTTGACTAAGAACGTCAAGCTCATCAGGGCCAAGTGGACGATCATGTTCTACCAATTGAGAAGAAATTTCCGAATCATGAACATCAAAATACTGCCACGACCCTTGATCTTCACGCCGATACCTCGGAAACATAGTTTCATCTACCCATATCCGGCTCATACCAACAGCAACCAAAGCCCTCTCCGGAATAAAGGTACATTCTGTAGGATTGTTGGTTAGGGCGAGATACAATGGATCCTTCTCATACACAGAAGGAAGGGGACACTCGTCGGACAATTTAGCTTTGGCCTCTGGATACCTAATTGGGGCCCGGACAGGAAGAACACGTTCATCAACAAAGAAGAATTTCTTTCTCCATTCTTTGTCACGAACACTTTGGGGGAAATTGTCTATACAGGACAATGTATCGGGACGACGATCAAAGGTAAAGTATTCTCCTTTAAACTTCAAAACATATAATACCCGAAAAATCTCCAAACGAGGTGCTCTACCTAACCCTAGGGCACAAAACTCAAAATGGCGAAGTTTTATTAAGCCTAGGGGATGCAATTGGGAAGGATTTACCTTATAATACGACAACAGATCAAAGATGAAATTAGAAGCCGGCAGTCGAAAATGCGAAAAAGTAAAGAAGTCCCCGTATAATGTGATTTTGCCTTCTTTGAGAGGGAAGGCCCGGTCATCTTTACCCGAGAGCACCGGCCCCCACTCCAGAGGAATGTGATAATCACTAATGAATGAAGGAAACGAAGGCCAATTACAGGGTATATCAGACACATTCATGACGACGCGTGATGAACTTGCTTTAGGAGCCATTTTCGAATGAGAGGAAAAATGGTTGAAATGATATTATTTGAACGAAAAAGGTCCTTTTATACAAAAAAAAAACGGGGACGTTTTAAATTCAAAATACAACAACGCCAGGTGTACACTCCCTAGGCACTCATGCCATTTATGAGGGAGATTGATGCGACGGTTATCATAATTATTACATCACGTGCCTTGGCCGTGCAACACGAATCCCAATTTGGATTCAAACTACACTCTTTTTCAATTTTTTCACGTTTTTTCTATTTACAAAAAGTCTAGTAATATTCACACGTTCTTATCACTAGACTGGGGGGACATGACAAGGTAGGGCCCAGATAAGTCAATCTGGCCCATACCGCATTAACATAAGCCCAATAGAGAAAGACCCAACTAATTCGAAGGAGTCAAATCGGTCAACATAATAGTCAAATAGAATTAATATAAAAGCGAAATCGATGGGCAAACAATCATGCAATAATTATCTCCTTTGGCAAAGAGAGCGGGAGAACAGCAAAACAGCAAGCTATAAAAGGAGGATGAAAGGTAAAAGCAAACGATCTCATCATCATCATCTCTATTCTCATTTACTACATTCTCATTCACCAGAAAACATTACTTATTCTCACGCCGGAGGGTGGTCACAGGATTGACCCCAATCCTGTGGCGAGTCCTAACGGTGTTCTCTTTTGAAGAAGTTATCTTCACACTCACTTTGAACGAATTGGGAAGATCTTTTTGTATCATCTAGAAGATTCAGAGCATTACCCAGGTTCTTACTTCTTCAAATAATAATAATAATAATAATAATAATAATAATAATAATAATAATAATAATAATAATAATAATAATAATAATAATAATTCTGATGCAACAAAAAAGAAACAGAATAGATACAAAATCAAAATTTCTAAAATAAAATGGGTATAAAAACTTATTAGATACCATTGACCGCGGTATCTAATAAGTTCTACTTACTATTGGATTTTATTAGGAAAGTCTTCATCTATGCCTTAGAGTATGTTTGGCAAGGAGCTTTTAGGAGCTTCAAGCTTCAAGCTTTTAAGAAAAAGCTCATACTTAATAAAAAGTTTTGTTTGGTTGAAGGGGCTGGAAGCTTTTAGGTTAAAGAAAAAGCTCTACAGTGAAAAGCTACTAGTAGTAGCTTTTAAGAAAAAGCTCTACTAGCTACAAGCTTTTAATTAGTAAATGACATAAATACCCATTCTATTTTAAAAATAAAATAAAAACCTTCTTTACAAGCTTTTAATTATGCCCATTTTGGTCATTTTATACATTTTATTAAAAGCTCCAGCTACTTTACCAAACAACAAAATATATTTAAAAAGCTTTCAGCTATCAGCTTTCAGCTACCAGCTTGCAGCTACCAGCTACTAGCCTCCAACTAGTTTTGCCAAACATACCCTTAATATCCTCCCTCCATTATTCTCCTTGAATGTATTTATGAGTCAAACATGTATATTTGTAAAGAGGAGAATTTATCTCTATCTATTTTGCTTTGTCTCTTGTATATATATTGTTGTCATTTTATCAATGGAAGACATAGAAGATTGATATCATCATATGGTATCAGAGTCACATAACTAAGATCCTTTTTTTTTCTTTCTTCTATCCTGCTCGTCCCTTCCTGCTTCTGTCTTTTTTTTTCTGCCTTGTTCCTTTCGGTTCTATCAATCCTTTAAAAGTCAAATCGGAATTTTTCACCATCCTCACAACCTTTTTAACTTTTGTTCAAAATCAATTCTCAACAAATGTTAAAACTTTTCAAAGCGATGGTGGAACCGAGTTTACGAATCACCAAGTACAAACTTGTTTTCAAAAGCATGGCATACATCATAGGCTCTCGTGTCCACACACACCCGAACAAAATGGGCGGGCCCAACGGAAACACCGTCACATCACCGAAACCGGTCTAGCTATGATGTTCAATGCTCATGCCCCACCAAACTTTTGGTTCGATGCTTTCACATCGGCCACATATATCATAAATCGTCTTCCTACAAAAATCCTTGATCAAAAATCACCTTTTGAGGTTCTTTTTAATCAACCTCCTACCTATTCCAATCTTCGCATTTTTGGTTGTCGAGTTTTTCCTTATCTTCGAGACTATACAAAAAATAAACTTCAACCTCGAAGTACACCTTGCATTTTTATTGGGTATAGTCCTCGATATAAAGGTTTTCGATGCCTAGATCCTACTACAAGTCGAATTTATACAACTAGACATGCGAGATTTGATGAGGATGTCCTACCCTTTCAAACCAACACCCCATCATCATCTAATCCCACCACCCTACCCTTCACCAATTTTGACGAACATTTACCCACCCCTGCTACCCCTAACACACCTTCCCCATCCACATCTCAAAATACCAGCCCAATCCACCACAACACTTGCACCCCTCTCTGTTACATCCCCTCGGCCTACCCCATTCCTGAAACCCAAAATCAGCCCAATACCTCTTCCGCCCCATCTACTTCTCACCCCTCCAGCCCATTACCCACTCACGGCCCAAATGCCTCATCCACTCTTCCGCCTACCACTCAAAGCCCACCACCCCCTAGCCCATCTCATGACACCTCCCCACCTCCCATTGTACCCAATAATCAACCCACCTTCACTGTTCTACCCACTCAAACCCAATCTCTTAACTCTCATCCGATGACTACTAGAGCCAAAAATGGCATCTTTAAACCCAAACATTTTGCAAACCATTCACAGGTTTCCACTCATCCTCTACATTACTCTCTTTTTTCCTCACATGTTCCCAAGGGAATAAAAACCGCTCTCAAAGATCCAAAATGGGTACAAGCCATGCATCATGAAATAAGTGCCTTACATGATAACCGAACATGGGATCTTGTTCCTCGTCCAAATCATACCAACATCATTGGATCCAAATGGATTTATCGCATCAAATATAAATCTGATGGCTCTCTTGATCGCTACAAAGCTAGACTTGTAGCACAAGGTTTTACTTAAATACCGGGACTTAATTTTTCGTATACTTTTAGTCCGGTTGTAAAATCTTCCACCATCCGGGTTGTTCTTAGCCTAGCTACCATAAATAATTGGAACCTCCGTCAATTAGACGTCAACAATGCCTTTTTGAACGGACATCTCACTGAAACAATTTTTATGGAACAACCGCCAGGATTCGAAGATCCCAAACATCCCACTCACGTGTGCAAACTCAAGCGTGCTCTCTATGGCCTAAAACAAGCACCACGTGCTTGGTTTCAACGCTTAAGCACATTCTTGCTCACACTCGGGTTTCAAAACAGTCGGTCCGATCCATCTTTGTTTGTCTACTCCCGCCAAGGTATCTTAATCTATCTTCTTGTTTACGTTGATGACATCATCATCACCGGCAATAACAACTCCTTCATCAAAAAATCACTTCTCACCTTCACAAAGAATTCAAAATTAAAGACCTTGGCTCTCTCAATTTCTTTCTCGGCCTTGAGGTTACTCACACCAAATCCGGTCTCTTTCTAAATCAATCCAAGTATGCTCATGATATTCTCACACGCGCGGGTTTACTTGATTCACAACCGGTATCCACACCTATCACCTCTAAAGATATCTTCAATTCTCAAGGCCAACCTTTCCATGACCCAACTCTCTATCGTTCTCTTGTGGGTGCTCTTCAATATCTAACCATCACTCGTCCTGATCTCTCCTATGCCGTCAACCAAGCTAGCCAATATCTTCACCAACCTACCACCTATCATTTTCAACTAGTCAAAAGGATTCTTCGTTATGTTAAAGGCACCTTATCACATGGTCTTACATTTGATCGACCACCTAACACTACTTTATTAGGTTTTTCTGATGCAGATTGGGCTCGATGCATTGACACACAAAGATCCACCTACGGCTATTGCATCTATCTAGGTGGCAACTTAGTTTCTTGGAGTGCTAAGAAGCAACCTACAGTTTCACGATCCAGTTGTGAGTCAGAATATAGAGCTATGGCAAATACCGCAGCAGAGATCATCTGGGTGACAAATCTGCTCCAGGAACTTCACGCATTACCACCAGGTTCTCCAACCTTATTATGCGATAACAAGAGTGCTTTGTTCTTGAATCAAAATCCAATCTCTCATAAAAGGGCAAAGCACATAGACATTGACTACCATTTTGTTCGAGAGTTGGTCGCCGCGGGTAAGCTCAATACAAGGTTCATTTCCACCGATAACCAAGTCGCGGACATCTTCACGAAAAGTCTACCAAAACCGTTGTTTGAAAAATTTTGTACAATGCTTCGTCTCGGACCACCTCCATCTTGCATTAACGGGGGGGTATTAGGAAAGTCTTCATCTATGCCTTAATATCCTCCCTCCATTATTCTCCTTGAATGTATTTATGAGTCAAACATGTATATTTGTAAAGAGGAGAATTTATCTCCATCTATTTTGCTTTGTCTCTTGTATATATATTGTTGTCATTTTATCAATGAAAGACATAGAAGATTGATATCATCATAGATTTGAACCAATGACTTCCGCCGTATGAAAGCAATACTCTAACCGCTGAGTTAAGTAGGTCATTTATCTTAACAAAGAAAACCAAAAGGGACTCCTCCCGTCGATGGATTATAAATACCATATTACTTAGAAGCAATACCGATCAATATGATCTTGGATCATGGAATAGTCATCTTGACAAGAAATTATCTACATAATAAAATATGTATTACAAGCACTAAGGGCTGTAGCTCAGTTGGTAGAGCACCTCGTTTACAATTGTAAAACGAAGTAGATTTTTATGATTTTTCCAGGAAATCCCCAACGAAAGATACACATTATTCCGTCTTTTATATCAAATCGATCATAACCACTACCTACATTCCACGAAATTGTGCACCACAAATAGGAGCTAATAAAAAGACCCGCGATCCCATAGAAAGACATCACAATTCCTTGTGAAAAGAAAAAACGATTTCCTGAGACGGAAATAAAGATATTAAATTTCTACCAAGATAACTCGAGGTTCGAACCAACAAGAACCCTAATGAACCTAAAAAAGGATAATAGCCCAGGAGAAATTACTAGTTTTTCGAGCCCCCTTTATAGGTTCTATTAATATATGTTCTAATCGACAACTCATACTTGATCCCGTTGCTTTTTTTGGAATTGAGAGAATACCCCAAATGAATTTGACTTTAGTCCGTTTGTTTCCGAAGTAACTCGCATCAACTAGCATTAGTTTGATGTGAACCTTTAGGAGTAATTCATTAAATTGGTTAGATCTAAACTAATAACATACCCTTCGTATGATCTCACTAAAGATAGCCATTTTTAATCTATTCGTCCGAGAGTCGCTCCACCGACCAGAACACTTAGCGGAGCTCCCGTATCAATTACGTCCATTCCTCTCGTTAGACCGTCTGTAGCACTCATAGTTACGGCTCTAACTCGATTGTTTCCTAATAATTGTTGTACCTCACAAGTCACATTAATTGGTTGACCAACAGTATCTCGACCCTTAACTACCAAAGCGTTATAAATATTAGGCATTTTGCCTAATGGAAAGGCTACATCTAGTACCGGACCAATGATTTGGGCGATACGCCCCAGGTTCTTTTTGTCAAACGTGGCAACCCCAGAACTAGAAGTAGTTAAGATTCATTCTCATAATATAATAATAAAGTAAAAAATATCTACATTTTTTTATTTCTTTTTTTTATCGGAAAATTTTTTATTTTTTCATATGATTTAGTCATTTTTATGTTCCAAATAGATTAAAAAATATATATTTTTTTATTTCGTAGATTAATGCTTTGATGTAATCATTTTGTTTTATTCTGATTGTATCTACATACACTTTTTCTATTTTGGTTGCTAACTCAACGGTAGAGTACTCGGCTTTTAAGTGCAGCTAGGATCTTTTACACATTTAGATGAAGCGAGCGATTCGTCCATACCATCGGTAAAGTTTGGAAGACCACGACTGATCCTGAAAGGGAATGAATGGAAAAAATAGCATGTCGTATCAATTAAGAGTTCTGAGAATATTTTATTATTTCCGGCTCGATACAAAGCCTTCATTTAAAATTGAAATTATTCAAAGGGAGCAAATCGAAGTCAATTTCAAGTTGGGTCGAATTAATAAATGGATAGGGCCCCATGGCTTCAATTCATTTCATTTTTATTATAGGGAAAGAAAAAGCAACGAGCTTCCGTTCTTAATTTGAATGATTACCCGATCTAATTAGACGTTAAAAAAATATTAGTGCCCAATACGGGAAGGCTTTCTCCTAGGAATGTATTCTTGATTTTTGAATGAATCCTAAATAGATCTAGTTTCGTTCAAGTAAGGGATTCTAGCTAATTGAAAGGATCTTCTGATCAATTCAGAGATCATTTTGATTCCATTAGTAATGACGATTCGGAATATCACACATTGCTCAATCAAAGAAAGATTCAACAACTAAAAGAAAGATCGATTCTTTGGGATCCTTCCTTTCGTCAAACGGAAGGAACATGGTGTACAATGGAGGTTCTAGTGACATCATTTCAATAACACCCAGTAAATTATTGCCCAAACATTTTTTTATGGGAATATGAAAAAAAAAATGTGAAAATTTAGAGGCACGTTGATGCCTCTGATATTTCCATGGCGGTGCTTGACGAAAAGATAGATGACGCCCGAGAAATAGAAAGAAGGGGCGCTACTAAGACCAACTTTAATGTGCCCAAAAAGTGACGCCCAAGATGACATGGAGTTTATCCACAGGGTTCTTGGTTTCATACATCATGCGACATTACATTCTGAGGCATGTGACATCCTTCTATTGGTGTATAATGTGGGCCTGAGTGTATGCATCCTAAATATTGGATGTATGATTTCTAAACATCTTATCCAAAATTAAAGACCCATTAATTTGCATTTGTAATATACACAAAGTCCTACTGCAACGGCCTAAGAACATTGGTTCTTGGTTCTTAAACCATTAAATGCATTATTTTATGTTTTGCTTCCACCAACAACATCCATTCATTGAGCTAACATTTTTTAAAGTAATTAAATTAAAAGAGCAGCTCCGGGTTTCTAGGAGGCGATTAGGCGGCGATCTTCTGGTGGATTGGTTTTCTTGCTTCTAGTTCGATGGATTCTAGGGAGAAGTATAAAGAAGATGTCTGGTACGATGCCCCGGGACGTAAAGGAAAACAAGGTGAACCTTCTTCAGGTATCGAGCATTCCTTCACGAAGTTTTTCATCTCAAACTTGCCGAATGGGTGTGCGTCATCAGATCTGGTAGAGGTTTTGAAGGGTTTCGGTAAGATTCACAATACTTACATTGCTAGGAAGTATGATAAGTTAGGCAAGCGATTTGGTTTCGTTACGTTTGTGGATGTGAGGGATCCGGTAGGGCTGGAATACGATATGCGGGACGTGTGGATTGGGTCGTACAAACTTTTCATTGCTTTGGCACGTTTTGTGGATGGCGAGAAACTTAACTGGAAAGGGGATAAAAAGTGGGTGTCGGCAAACAAGGAGAAGGAACAGCAACCTCGTGGTAATGAGGATGCTGGTGTAGAAGTGGCCGCTGATAACATTAACGTGGGACATGTGGTGGCTGATGGGAGATCGTTTAGGGATTCACTCCTGAACGTTGCTCCTCCGGTGACAAAGAAGAGAAGGCAGTTTGTTATGGGTGAGGATATCACGTGCTCTTTGGCTTGGGAAGGCTGTGGTGCGGTTGGCAGAATGTTGGATTTTGATAAACTTTCTAAGCTACGAGTATGGTTGGATTTGGTGGGACAAAATGGGGTTGGGATTAGATATGTTGGTGGCTTATGGGTGGTGTTGGTTTTTGAGTCCGAAGTATGCATGGAAGGATTTCTAAATACCCCGGAGGTTTGGAAGGTCTGTTTCAAAAGTTTAGTTAAATGGGAAGGTCAATCGTTGCCTAGGGAGAGGGTGGCGTGGATAAAACTGTTTGGTCTTGCCTTGGGTTTATATGGGAATGGGTTGGTTAATGATATCGGCAAGATGTTCGGGCAAGTGGTTCATTCAGCGGATGTTAGTGAATCGGAAGTTGATCTTTCTCATGTTATGCTGGGGGTTCTTGTTGAGCCTGGGGATAGGATTTGTGAGACCTTGGACGTCGTTTGGAAGGGAGAAGTTTACTCGGTTCTTGTTGAAGAGGAACTGGGGGAATGGCTTCCCGAGTGTTTGGAGAGTACGTTCGAGTACACGGAGGAAGATCATAACTCTTTCGTGGAGCTGTCTGAGAATGTGGTGGAAGTGGAAGATGTATGCATGGGGGGAGTAGAATTAGATGGGGGTAGAGATTCCGGTAACGCGGGTTATGTGGCTTCCAGGGAGGAGAGTGCAGAAGGTGAGGAGAGGATTGAGGGTATTGGGAATTTACACGTGGATACTAGTTTGGTTGGGGATAAAGTTGAAACGGCGATTAATAAGATCAAGAAACCAAGGGGTTTTCGTAAAAAGGATCGGTCACAGAAATCCCCGTCTCCTACGGGTCAGGAACGTCCAAAGAAAAGAGCTAGGGAAGGAGAAGATATGTTTGATATTGATAGGTTTATCTTTAATGTAAATGGGGAGGAGGATGGTGGAAAAGAAATCAATTTGGATGGCTCGGCTGAGAATGTTCAGTTTGTGCGGCGAGGTGTTTCTAAGGTGGTGGATGACAAGGCAAATGATACGGTGACGGATAATTTTGTTGCGTGTGAGGTTATTGAGACCGTGAAGCTTGGTACTGCTGTGGGAGTTGAATATTTTGATCGGTTCACCAATTCTGTTACTAAAGCGGTTCATGAAGAAGGTTTACAACATGTTGATAAATGAATGTTTTATCTTGGAATGTGAGAGGACTTGGGTCAGATGGTAAGAGTAGCTGGTGCCGGAGGTTAAAATCGGAAAATGAGATAGGGTGTATATTACTCCAGGAGACTCAGTTCGAATCCTTGGAGAATGTTGATCTTAGCAGATTTTGGGGTTTATCCGAGTTTGAGTTTGCTCACGTGGATGCCACTGGTCGTTCAGGAGGTTTGTTGACGTTGTGGAATCCAAAGGTCTTCTCTATGGCTTCAGTTACAAGACACAGGAATTTGCTGATTGTTTCCGGTTGTCTCAAAGGTGATGGTCGCTTTATTTCTGTTATTAATGTCTATTGCCCGCAGCGTACAGAGGATAAACGGGAGGTGTGGGATCGATTAAGATCTATTATTACGGCTGGTGGGGGCTTTTGGATAGTTGGTGGGGATTTTAATAGTGTCCGGGATAGGGCTGAGAGGCGTAATTCTAATTTTAACCGGGTAGAAACAAGTGATTTTAATGAGTTTCTAGAGGATGTTGAGCTCCATGAGTACAGTTTGAAGGGTCGGAAATTCACGTTTTTATCGGGTAAGAAATTAAGTCGTATTGATAGGATTTTTGTTGATTGGGCATTTTTCAACGAATGGTCGGGTGCGGAGTATCGGGCTATGGATAGGGGTGGGTCGGATCATTGCCCGCTTGTTCTTAAAATTGATTCGCGTAATTTTGGGCCTAAACCGTTTAAGTTTTTTAACTCATGGATGCAACGGGAGGGTTTTGATGATCTTGTGAAAGATTCGCTCAATAAAGGAGAGTTTAGCGGTCCTCCGGACTTGAAATTGTTGCAAAAATTTAAACTTCTTCGTGCGTGTATTTCCAAGTGGAAGGAGAATGTTATGAATGCGGAAATTGAGGAGTACAAATGTATTACGAATGAGATTAGAGAGTTAGAAGTTATTATGAAGGATAGGGATTTGTTAGAGGATGAGGTTTGGATTTTAGAGGAAGGGAGAAGGCGATTGAAACAGTTGGAATTTTTTAAAAATAAATATTTGAAGCAGAAATCTAGAGTGCGATGGGCGAGAGAAGGAGATGAAAACTCTAGGTTTTTTCATGGTGCAATTAATTCCAGGAGAGTGTCTAATGGGGTTACGGGGGTGATGGTAGACGGGGCTTGGGTGTCAAAGCCGAAGGACATTAAGAAAGAGATATTGCGCTTCTACAGTAGGAAGTTTGTTGAAGAGGAAAATGTGCGACCAAGGTTGACATGTTACGGGCTGAAAACCATTAGCAGGCACGAGGCAGAGATTCTTACAGCTCCGTTCCTAGAAAAGGAGATTAAAGAGGCGGTTTTTCAGTGTGGTAGTGACAAAGCCCCGGGTCCAGACGGTTTCAACTTCTGGTTCGTTAAGAGGTATTGGGATTTATTTGCTAATGATTTTTATGATATTATGAGGAAATTTGCAGAAACGAGCGAGATCAGTCGGGGGGCGGCTTCGAGCTTCATCACTTTGATACCCAAGGTGAAAGATCCGGTTAGTCTTGGAGAGTACCGGCCTATCAATTTGATTGGGGTGGTTAGTAAAGTTATCTCCAAAGTCTTGGCTAATAGATTGAAGTTGGTTATGGGTAGTAGTATCAACGAGACACAATCGGCGTTTGTGGCGGGTAGATACATTCTGGATAGCCCGTTAATTATTAGTGAAGTTATGTCCTGGGCAACAAGGAGAGCGAAGGATCTATTTCTGTTTAAAATAGATTTTGAGAAGGCATATGATAATGTCAATTGGGTGTTTTTGATTTCGGTCATGAGGCAAATGAATTTTCCGGATGTTTGGTGTAAATGGATAGAAGGCATATTGAGATCTGCTCGATCTTCAGTTTTGGTAAATGGTTCCCCGACGTTCGAGTTTGCGTGTGAAAAAGGTATTCGGCAAGGTGATCCGATTTCTCCATTTTTATTTATAATCATTATGGAAGCATTCTCGGGTTTGATTAAAAAGCGACAGACATGGGTCTCTTCCGGGGGGTTAATCTCCCGAACGGTGGTCCAATTATTACACACTTACTCTGTGCGGATGATGCGTTGGTGATGGGGGAATGGGAGGATTCAAATTTTCTTTGTCTTAGAAGATTGCTTCGTATCTTTCACATGTGTTCGGGTCTCAAGATAAACATACAAAAGTCTACCTTGTATGGTATTGGTAAAAGTGTAGAGGAGGTGGGTATCAAAGCCCGCGCTATGGGGTGCAATGTGGGGGAGTGTCCGTTTACGTACTTGGGTATCAAGGTTGGTGCAAATATGAATAGAATAAATAATTGGGAACCGGTCGTGAAGGTATTTAAAACGAGGTTGTCTTCTTGGAAGTCTAAGACTCTTTCGATAGGGGGTAGACTAACGCTAATCAAGTCGGTCTTGGAGAGTCTCCCGTTGTATTATTTTGCCTTGTTTAAGGCTCCGGTTGGTATTATTAATAAACTAGAAGCTTTGATGAAACGTTTTTTTATGGGGAGGTAATGAAGATGCGAAAAAATTTCATTGGGTGGCTTGGGAGACGGTTACGAGACCCATTAAACAAGGTAGTTTGGGTATTCGTAAGCTTGAAGAATGTAATAATGCGTTCTTGGTAAAGTGGCTTTGGAGATATCGACACGAAAGAGACGCTTTATGGAAAAGAGTGGTGGATGCGATTCATGGCTCGTCTAGAAAGTGGGATGTGTATCCGGCGTCTTCTAATATGTCGGGTACTTGGACGAAATTGGTTAATAGTGGATTTCGGCGTAAAGTGGATGGTTATAATACTATTAGTATGATCCGGGGGGGTGCTTGGTAATGGGATGGAGATTAGATTTTGGATTGATCCTTGGGTTTCTCGAATTCCGCTTAAGAGTTTGTTTCCGGATTTATTTCGTTTAAAGAGGCATAAAGGGTGTAAAGTGGGGGATCGACTTGGTGTTTTGGATTCTGCTCGAACGTTTCAATGGGAATGGAGGAGGAATCCTACCTCCGATTTTGAAGTTGTGCAACTCGAAGATTGTATTCAGCTATTAGAAGATATAATGCCGAGAGATAATGAAGACCGATGGGTTTGGGATATGGCGAATGGCAATGGTTTCTCGGTTCAGGAAGTTCGCAAATGGCTGGAAAGTGGGCGTCAAGTTCAGATGGCCTCGCACTATGTGTGGTGTAAATGGTTGCCTATCAAAGTGAATGTGTTTATGTGGCGTTTGTTGTTGGATAGGTTGCCTACCAAGGTGGCGTTACATAGGAGAAACGTGGAGTGTGGAGATCTCAGGTGTAGGTTCTGTGATGAGCAAGAAGAATGTGTTGATCATATTTTCACCGCGTGTGGGTTGACTTGTGGCGTTTGGCATGGTATAGCGTCTTGGGTAAAGCTTCCACAATTCTTTTTCTTTTCGACTAGTGATATCTTGAAGGTGCATCCGAATCCTGGGTGGTCTGCGGTGAAGAATCTGGCTTTATACGGTATCATTGTTTTGACTTGTTGGAGGATTTGGAAGGCAAGGAACGACGACATTTTTAGAGACGATCGCCGTGGGGTGGTTGATATTGTTTCGGACGTTAAAACGTTAGGGTACATTTGGTTTTCTAGTAGATTCGATAAGGGGAGAATAGGTTGGAAGGATTGGCATAGATTCTCTTTTGATGTAATGTAATTGCTTGGTTCTTGGTTTTTGGGGTCTCCGTCTTGGAGATGTTCCCTTGTTTGTGTGTTTAATAAAAGTTGCCTTCCAAAAAAAAAAAAATTAAATTTAAAGAAAAATTGGTGATGATATGGAAAATATAAGAATATATAAAGATGTTTGTATAGTTAGAGGTAAAGTGAGATTTTTAAGGATTTGTAAATTGTTGGACCACGTTGCCAAAACAAGACCTGTGATTATGACCAGTTCAAGAAAGCAATATACGGGCTGCAGCAGCCTCCCTGACCCATGTAGTCCGGTTATGGTGTTAGGTAGAGAGAGAGAGGGACAAAACCGGAAGAAATTAAGGATATCCAATATCTCATCTAACTCCAAATTATTTAATCCAAAATTGTCAAAAACTATACAATCCCCTTATTTATAGGTACACTTTAGACACCATTTCCTTTGAACCCCGAACCCACATCAAATTCCTTACAACTAACAAACCCATCAAAAATGTCTATTGCAAAGAAGGGGTTTCAAGAATATTTATCGCAGCTTCAACAACATCCTTTAAGAACAAAGGTGCTCACTTTTTTAAATTTTTTATATTGATCTTGAAGTGGGTTTGTTTATTTTGATAATTTATGATCTGGGTATTGTTTTTGGTTGATTCAAGAATTGGGTTTTGTGTTTCTTGATTTATAAATGTTTATAAGTTACTAAGTGCTGAAATGTTTCATATGTTTTAGGCGTTGACCTTTAAGAACAAAGGTGCTGACTTTTTATGTTTTTATATGGATTTTGAAGTGGGGTTTGTTTATTTTGATGAATTGTGATCTGAGTTTTGTTCTTTTTTGATTCAAGATATGGGTTTTGTGTTTCTTGATTTATAAATGTTTTAAGTATTGAAATTTTGTATTTTTTAGGCGTTGACCGCTGGAGTACTGGCGGCCATCAGTGATGTGGTGTCTCAAAAGCTCTCTGGTATCCAGAAGTTGCAAGTCCGGAGACTTCTACTCAAAGTGGTATGATATTATTGTTGTTCATGTTGGGTTTGATTGAATGTTTGGAGGGTTATGTGATTTATATCTGATCTAGTGTTTGTTTGACTTTTGGAAGTTAATCCGTTGACTTTTGTTCAAGTAGTGTTTATTTGTCTAGGGTTATGTTATTGGTACACTAGGTACCTATCACATTATACGGGTCGTATAGATGGGCCAAAAAGGTTATACGACTCGAATGGGTCGGTCATATACTTTTACACTAGTCATTTCTTTGTCGGGTTGAACACACCTATCATATGGGTCGTATTAGCCATCTTAGCCTTTCATACAACCCGTATGACCCATGTTCACCTTGTTATATGCGTGTATGAGGGTTGGTGTATGTATAGTGTGTCAGTTTAACACTACATGATGTTTATGTGTCAAAAAAAATATTGGGATTAATCATAAAACTTTAAAATAATCTCTGTTTTAATATTTTAGTGCACAAATCATAAATTGAAAAATTTCTCCCCCCAAATTAAAATTTATGCATTAAATTTGAAAATTCTTATGCTAAACTTTAAGTGTATATATCATAAATTGAAAATTTAACTGGTATGCAGCTTTTCGGGTGTGCGTATCTTGGACCATTCGGGCATTTCTACCACACATTGTTGGATAAACTGTTCAAGGGCAAAAAAGACAACACAACGGTTGTCAAGAAGGTATTTTTTGTACCTTAAAAAACGCGTATAAATGAAAATTTGCAGTCTTACAGCCAAGTTACGTGATGCCTAATTAACGGTTTTGTCTACAATTGCAGGTGGTGGTTGATCAACTGACAGCAAGTCCATGGAACAACTTGATGTTTATGCTCTACTACGGATTTGTTATCGAGGGTAAGATCTTCTTACTGGCTTACTGTTAGTGGCATTATTAGTTATGTATAACTTTATTTTGATTAAAAATGTTAAACTCTTACTATTTAGTTAAAAATGTCATGATGGTGTATATTCATATCAAGAATCTTGAATCCGCCACTGTTTTCAAGTCATATAATAACTTCCGTTGTCACGATATATGCAGGAAGACAATGGATCCACGTAAAATCTAAAATCAAGAAGGAATACCCTTCAGTTCAGTATGCATCATGGACGGTACAACAACTTCCTTCTCTAAGGTGCTTGTATTTTCTTACCTCAATGTAAGCAGTGATTAATAATTACCAACAAATGTGCAGTTTTGGCCCGTAATCGGGTGGATAAACCACCGCCACGTGCCACTTCAATTCCGTGTCATCGTCCAAAGCTTTGTCGCAATGTGCTGGTACGTGTTTTCAGTTAAATAAAAACAAAAGGATAAAAACATGATGTTTAATTTGACTTAAATTTTTTATTTTGAATGCCATTTGTAGGGGGATATTCTTGAGTCTAAAAGCAAGATCAATGACATTGACCAAAGATTAAGCAAGGAGCTGCTGCTGCAACTGTGAAGAATTGGCTCTTATTTAGCTCATAAATTATTTAAGGTTTTTTTTTTTTCCCCAAATATGTAAAAACAGCAAAAGACGGGTTCCCTTATTAATAATCTCTATGTATTATACTATTAGTTATTGATCAGATTCAATAATATGGTTAGATTTTATGTGCTCGATAAGCTTCATTAATCGCACGCACAACTATATTAGCTCGTGAGTCATTGCATGCCAGCCATGGAGCACTGATCACTCGCCTATTTGTGTTGTTTTTGGTGTGAAAATTATTATGAAATATAGTGATTTAATTTTTTGAATGTTACAAACAAGTTTAATTTAAATTGGAACCGGCCACTTCACCTTGAACGCAGGTTTAGACTTGATACGAGTGAGTTGTGACTGAACCATAACTAACTTGGTTTGTATTTTAACTGGGCCCCATAACTCCAAATGGATTAAAACTTTAAATATGTTAAGTCGTGCCCCCCTTTTTTCTTATCCGTTTGCTTAAAAAATGAGTTTGTCTTGGATTTGTGAAATCAAATTAAATAGTTTGTCTTGGAATAATGTGTTTACCACGAATTCCAAGCTGGATATTTTGAATTTTGGATACTTGAATCAGGGGTGTCGTGCATTTTTTTGATGAAATAAGGGATATGAAATTGAGATGGTTTGTGTATGTGTAACAGAAGACTGATGACGGCTTCCGTTACAATCAAGATAGTGTTGATCAGTTTTGATTATAAATAAAGGAAAACATAATAATAATGATAATACCTGAAAGATTAGTGAGACCTGCCATTGATCCTGAGAGAGTGGAGGTTGACATGATTGTCAAGATGATTAGGTTCCTTTTAGGGTATGAAGTTATGATGGATTTAGGATTCTTGATGAAGAATCGATTTAGAGAGAGGGAGGGGGTTTCTTTAGAGGTGTTACTATAATAAGTTGTGTAACCCTTATTCCCTAGTAAGCTCTCACTTTTATACATACCCAGGGGACACCCTACAAGGCCCATCTAATGACAAGTCCGCCCATCAAAGACTCATCTTATTATTGGGCTTAGGATAATTAATAATTGATCAACATTATTCAAATGATTTTAAAGGCTATCGATAAATATACAAACGTCACGTATATTTATTCCAACAGATAGGAGAACTCAAACTAAAAGGGTAGTTTGATGGGTGAGAGAGCCCATTTTGCATATAATCTCCACAAATGTTGCCCATACAATTAGGGCTGCAAACGAACACGAACAAGGTCTTGTTCGTGTTCGTTTGTTAAGAAATTATGTGTTCACGAACAGTTCATGAACACTTACCAAACGAGATTTTCTGTTCGTGTTCGTTTGTTAAGAAAACACTCATGTTTGTGTTCGTTTGTTAATTTTGTTCATGAACGCACACGAACATAAACAGACATTAATGAACTCAAAGAAGTGTTCATGAACAGAAACAAACACAAGCGGACATATATTAACTTTTGAATAACATCGAATTCACATACATTAAGATAAATAAAAATAAAAGAATATAAAAAAGTATAAAAATTAAAAACCTTACTAAACTATAGAACACAAACGAACATAAACGAACACGTTACCGAACGTTCACGAACAAAAATGAACGAACGCGACCTCTGTTCATGTTCGTTCGTTTAACAAAACGAACAGAATTTTTTGTTCGTGTTCGTTCATTTATTAAACGAACGAACACGAACGAACTTCCCGCCGAACGGTTCATCAACTGTTCGCTGAAAGTTCAGTTCGTTTGTAGCCATACATACAATTGATGCGGGATGAATATCATCCCTTTCAATGATTTCAGTCTGTAACATTCGACCCTTTTTAAGGCAAAGGTCTTCATTGGTTACAACTGGGCTCCCTCCAAGCCACCACTTATAGTTTGGCTATGATCCCCTCAATCCAAATAGGAGAACTCAGTCTAAAATATTGGTGTGGTGGGTGAGAAAGACCATTTGGTCTATAAACCCTGCATGAGTTGCTCATACAACAGATGTGGTACAAGTTTCACACATTGCAATTATTTCAATCTTTAACCGTAGAAACCCTCACTATGTATCGGAGAAGAATCAAAGGTGTCTAGTCACAAACCGACATGATCAGGAATTTGTCAATTTTTCACTTCTTCGTAGTCTGTACACTCGATGGGCCCGATCCCAATGGTTTGTTGGTACCAACTGTCCAACGGTCAAGTGAAACTTTCATAGATCAATTAGTGAAGCCAATTAAATAAGTTCGGTAACATACTCATCAAATGATTTGTTCATGATTATAACCACAATTCATCAATGTATTTACATGAACATTCTTATTCTCAAGAACCATAGGCTTGGTAACAACATACGAAATCGGCGAAAACAAATATCTTGACTCATCTAGGCCGCCTTAGCGAATCCAATTCTCACATTTCCATAGTCAAATATAGTGTGGTAACAACCCATGAAAACATCTCCCAAGATCCTATAGCATAAACCAAGAATAGTAAACGATGCTAGGATTAGGATGAAATGTTAATAAAATAATGTCAAGTCCAGTTGACCCACAAACATTTTGGCTCTATCTTCATTTATTAAGTTTATCAATGAGTAATGTGTTTGCACGTTACATTTTAAAATAATATCTAGTTTGTTTTGCTTAATAGATTAAAAACATTAGATTAATAGTTTGAAAGAAAATTTTGACCCGGTAAGTTTATATACTTGACCCATTTGAGATATTATCAATAACCCAAATTAATCCTTTTTTTTTTCAAGTAAATGAGTCAAAATTGTCACACTTGGTTTCTATGGAACCATGTGTTTAAACAACAAAATACGTAGATACATACCATAGAGGGCCATGAGGAGGAGGAACGTCAAGTGGCATGAAGCCGCTAACACAATCACCCTGGGGATCTTTAACAAGGTACTGCAAAAAAAATCAAAGAGCCCAAGCTTGATTCATTTATAAAAGATTAATTCTTCAAAAATGGATTGTTTTTAATAGACTTTTATGGGTTAGTCGCCATCTAAGATATCGGCTTATGTGTCTCGAAGTTGACAAAAACTTAAGATATCATATCACAGGGATCATATATTTTGCATTGACAACTTCAAGACATGTAATTCGTTATTTTTTTTTTTTGAACGGCAAATTTTTATATCACCTTATTTCCACCTAACCTTGCACTTGCAAGGATTTGAACCCACAACCTTACATTTATAAGGGGGGCACCATACCACTAGACCAGGAGGTCATGGGTAATTCGTTATTTTTTTTACAGTGACTAATCCTTAAATGAAAACAAAAAAGGCCCACGGGTTAAAAATAACCCCTTTTAAGCATTTCCAATTAAAGCTGACAAGTTTATGTTAGAATAATACCTCGCGTGGCGAAAGAACAAATTCTTCGCCACCAATTTTAAATGAAACATTGGGCATGGAGGCGGCATTCGCACAATCAACACTCGAGACTCCCATTGTCCTCACAGGATGATCAGAATGCTGTGTTTTAAGGACTTGTTAGTTTCTACGGAAACCGACAACAAAACATGAAGCAAACAGTTGGTCTCATGGTCTGTACCTCTTCAGAGTTGGATTGCAGGTGACTTGCAAAGCTCTTAGCTCCAATCGCGTTATTTATCTCAGTGATCACAGACTAAATGTAAAACAACATAACTAAAAGAATTCATCCTGATTACTATTGATTAAATTTAAAGTAAATACTAAATATAAGTTCGGCTCATGCATACTGTTGGGCCTGTTATCAAAGAAGTTCCTGAGTCTGCAATCGCGTAACAACCGTTTTGACATGATCCTGAGTAAACAAACCGATGTATCATACAAAATGCAACCATTAGACATGACAATGTGTTAATAGAACTCATTTCAAAATAAAATAATATAAGATTAAAGAAATAATACCGGTTGATTTGCCATTGATAAGAACATCACCCATATCGAACTATAATAGAGTAAAACATCAAAAGATTAATCATTAAATCATATTAGATAGTACCAAACTATAAATACTTTGTAACAAGAAGCATTATTATAACCAACCTGCCAATAACCCTTTTGCGTGATCGGAACATAGGTATGATTACCGGTGTAATGCTTTGGATCAACACCTCCAAAAACGATCTCACCACCTTTTTCTTCATTAGTATTACGGTTCAACCAAATTGAAAACAATGGATCTTTAACTAGACCTTGCTTAACCATGTTGTACCTATAATATGGTGTTGATATTTATTAATGGGACGATTCATGTATTACTACAAACTAGAGGACATTTTTTAGTCGCTAAAAGTCAGTTTTTTTAACGGCTAATTTTTTGTCACCCATGAGATTTGTGAAGACTAATCTTGTGTAGGTTTGGATAAAAAAGGAGCCAACCTACAAACTTGAAGGGAGTATTTTTGAGATAGTTTTTAACTTCCTAATAAAGATCAAATAGGTTTCTTGTTTAGATAATTATCAAAAGGAATAGATAATTATGATGTATCCCTGTCTAACTAGGATAGGTAGGCTTATAAATAGATGGATGTATTTGTAAACCTTAATTCAATTCAATACAAGAACAAGTTTTGGTCTATTGTTTTGATACCGATTGTCTAACAATTGGTATCAGAGCTTAAGGTCTGATCGGAAGAAGGAAGAACAACAATCGGTTTCATTGAGTCCGGCAAGAACTGATCAAAAGCGATCTTATCAAGAACTTGCTACGGGTTCTTTGGAAACTTCTTGAATCCTACAGTAGCCGAAAAAACAAGAGAAGAAGGACTTCTTGTTGAAACCTACAAGGGATTCACAGAAACAATGGGGGATTCTGAAACAAACCGTACGTCCACACCAAACTTGGTAGTAAAGGATCACATACCAAGTTTGGCCTGTCCGATCCTCACAAGCACGAACTACGCTGTATGGGCTATAAAGATGAAGGCGATCTTTAATGTTCATAAGGTATGGGAAGTAATCGAACCGGGATCAACTACCGATGCTCACAAGAATAATGTAGCAACTGCTCTACTCTTTCAAGCATTGCCAGAAGAACTTGTCCTACAAGTTGGGAACTGTGACACGGAGAAAGCCATGTGGGATACAGTAAAGGCTCGACATCGTGGTGTTGAGCGAGTTTTAGAGGCAAGATTGCAAACCTTGATGTCGGAATTTGAGAGCTTGAAGATGAAGGAATCAAGCTCTGTTACCAAATTCGCAGGAAAGATTTCGGGTCTAGCATCAAAATCGGCATCCCTTGGATCCATAATCGAAGAGCAGAAGCTTGTGAAGAAGTTCTAACATGGGCTGCCCAGTAAGTATATTCAAATGGTAGCCACAATTGAGCAAGTCGTTGATCTGAAGACAGTTGGTTTTGATGATGTAGTCGGACGTCTTACCGCCAATGAGGAACAGATAAATCTCGATCAACAAGTGCTGCAAAATAAGGAAGCTAAAGAAGAAAAACTTCTGCTATCTTATGAAGAATGGGAGGCTAAGAAGAAAAGAAAAAAGGCCTACGGACGCGGCAAAGGAACTGCTGATCAAAGCAGAAAGAACAAAGGACGTGGACGAGGAGGTACGGGTCGCAGCAAAGGAAAGGAATGGGCTGCAAAGTATCGCTCAAAACTCAAGTGCTTTCGTTATGACGAGTTGGGGCACTTCTCTTTGGACTGTCCCACACAAAAGAAGGAAGAAGAAGCTAATCTTGTTCAACAAGACGAAGGACCTGTGCTCTTTATGCAGACGTGTGAAGAGATTGGACAAGACGAAGCTAGCAATCAGAAAATTATTTTTCTGAATGAAAAAAACGTAGATCCTCGGGTCTATACCGAAAGCTCCAGCTCCAACAATAAAAAAACATGGTTTCTTGACAATGGAGCCAGTACTCACATGACGGGAAACAAGCGATGGTTCTCCAAGTTGGATCAACGGATCAAAGGAAAGGTAAGATTTGGAGACAACTCGTATGTGAAGATTGAAGGAAAAGGGACAATTGTAGTTGAAGGAAAGTCGGGTGAACAAAGGATACTTGACGAAGTCTATTACATTCCTTCCCTCAAGAGCAACATAATTAGTATCGGCCAGCTAGACGAGGCCGGTTGCAAGATCACCATAGAACGCGGGATATTGAGCATAAGCGAGCCAAACGGAATGCTCCTAATGAAGGTACCTCGGTCACCTAATAGAGTTTATAAAATTAACTTACAAGTTGTCTTTCTAGTGTGTTTACAGGCTAGATTACAAGACGAGTCATGGCTTTGGCATGCTCGCCTAGGCCACTTGAACTTTGATGCAATTAGAAATTTATCCAAACTGTCGATAGGATTACCTACAGTGGCTAATCCATCACAAGTTTGTGATTCTTTTATGTATGGGAAACATGCAAGAAGTGCGTTTCGAAAGGAAGCTACGTACAGAGCCGAAAGAGCATTGGAATTATTGTATGCCGATGTTTATGGACCGATTACACCAAAGACACCGAGTGGGAATCAATATATCCTGCTAGTTGTCGATGATTATAGTCGATTCATGTGGGCGTTTCTAATCAAGACTAAAGATTAAGTACCGAAAATAATCATAGAGTTTAAAAAGCTAGCCGAGAATCAAGTTGGTAAGAAGGTAAAAAAAAATTAAGGACAGACAACGGGGGTGAATTTATCTCGCATGTCTTGGGGGACTTTTGCAAAGAACGTGGCATAACTCGTCAACTAACGGCTCTTTAAACCCTCAGCAAAATGGTGTGGTAGAAAGGAGAAACCGCACAATTCTCGGAACAACTCGAAGTGTTCTGAAAGCTAAAGACATGCCACAGAACTTCTGGGGAGAATCAGCTCGGCACGCGGTTTATCTATTAAACCGCTCACCCACAAAAGCATTAAGAAACTCGACACCGCACGAGAAACTCAAGGGGAGAAAGCCAAATTTATCATTCTTGAAGGTTTTCGGGTGCATTGGCTATTCAAAGATACTTGTACCAGGTCAACAAAAGCTTGATGACAGAAGTGCGATGATGGTGTATGTCGGTGTTGAAGGAGCTGAAGGAGTGTTGTACCGAATGTATGATCTAGCCAAAAATCGGATTCATGCAATGCGAGAAGGTGATGTGAGGCTTGATGAATTAGAGAAGTATGATTGGAGCAGTTTTCTGTCAAGATATGAAGTCAACAAACCCGAATGGAAGGACTTCATTGTTGAGAATATTCCATTGATAACAGTAGATGATCAATCAGTTGATATGGAAGATAATCAATCGGCTCCGAATGAAGAAGGAAATCAGGAAGTTGAAGCCGATACAGGTCAGGAAGTCGAAGCTGAAACTGGCACTTCGAATGGCACTTCGAATCTGCGACGTTCCACTCGAAAATCCAGCTTTCCTCAAAGATTTGGTGATTATCAGGTTGAAATAGTACCTAGCTTAAATCATGATTCAGCCGAAACAACCGAGTTGAATCAAGATCTAATGTTATCCACTGATGATGAACCTACAAGTTATCAAGTTGCCATAAAAGAAAAGCAATGGCAGGAAGCAATGAATAGTGAAATAACTTCAATCGAAAGGAACAAAACATGGAAGTTGGTCGAGCCACCATCGAACATAAAACCTATTGGAGTTAAATGGGTTTTTAAGGTGAAGAAGGATGCAAGCGGAGCAATAACAAAACATAAAGCTCGACTCGTTGCAAACGGGTACGTACAACAGGTTGGGGTCGATGTAGACGATGTTTTCGCACCCGTTGCTCGAATTGAAACGGTTTGCCTTATCATATCTCTTGCAGCCAGCCACGGATGGGAAATACATCAACTTGTTGTAAAATCAACGTTTTTTCACGGCGAACTAAAGGAGGAAGTTTATGTGTCGCAACTCGAAGGCTATGTTAAAAAAGGTCGTGAGCATCACGTGTATCGGTTGGTTAAAGCCTTGTATGGTTTACGTCAAGCTCCAAGGGCATGGAATTCTAGGCTTGATATTGCATTGATAAAACTTGGTTTTACTAAATGCAAATGTGAACATGCCGTTTACAGGAAGGGAACGAGTCAAAGATTGTTGATCATTGGAGTATATGTCGATGATCTAATTGTGACCGGGGCATCTGTTGAAGACATTGAAAGTTTCAAGAATCAGATGAAATCACAATTTGAAATGAGCGATCTAGGCCTTCTCCATTATTATCTTGGGATCGAAGTGAAGCAAAGCTTTGAAGGAACATCGATCAAGCAGACGGGATATGCTACCAAGATATTAAAGCAAGTAGGAATGTGGGATTGTAATGCAACACAATATCCTATGGACCCCGGGTTAAAGCTCTCGAAGAATGATGATAGTCCGAAGTCTAATCCGACCGAATACCGGAAGATAATAGGGTGTCTTTGGTACTTAACACATACAAGGCCAGATTTGAGTTATGCGGTTGGATATCTAAGTCGCGTCATGCAAGACCCAATTCAAAATCATACGCAATCTGTAAAGCAAGTTCTACGATATTTGAAGGGAATCCTTGATCTTGGTATAATGTATCCAAGAGGCGGAAGCAAGGTGTTATACGGGTTTAGTGATAGTAGTTATGTGGTAGACATGGATGATGGACGTAGTACTACCGGGATAGTATTCTACTATGATGATGCACCAATTACGTGGAGTTCTCAAAAACAAAACACGGTTGCATTATAATCATGTGAAGCAGAGTTCATGGCAGCAACATCGGCCGCATGTCAAGCATTGTGGTTAAGGAGTTTTCTGGCAGAGATGATCGGTGGCGAGGAAAGGAAAATAACTCTCAAGGCGGATAACTCTTCGGCGATAGAGTTAATGAAAAATCCGGTTTTCTTCGGCAAAAGTAAAATATACACACGCGGTACCATTTTATAAGAGAGTGTGTTGGTCGTGAACAAATTGAAGTGGAGCATGTGAGTGGGAATTTGCAAAGGGCTGATATTCTTACCAAGGTGCTACCAAGACTAAAGTTCATCAAGATGAAGGAGCTTATTGGCATCACAAGATTAGGGGGGTGATTGAAGACTAATCTTGTGTAGGTGTGGATAAAAAAGGAGCCAACCTACAAACTTGAAGGGAGTATTTTTGAGATAGTTTTTAACTTCCTAATAAAGATAAATAGGTTTCTTGTTTAGATAATTATCAAAAGGAATAGATAATTATGATGTATCCTTGTCTAACTAGGATAGGTAGGCTTATAAATAGATGGATGTATTTGTAAACCTTAATTCAATTCAATACAAGAACAAGTTTTGGTCTATTGTTTTGATACCGATTGTCTAACAATTTGAACCCCACACCACTTGAAAAGGCAAAGTCTTATCTATTACCTTGCTACCACTAGGCCAAAGACCCTTTTGGTAGTTTTCTAGCTGTGTAAACTATAAGGTGATATATTATAGGATTAAGCTATATTAGCTTGTTCTCGATATAGATGGATTGTAACCGAGAACCTTATGGTCCTCGTTGGGCTTTCGGTGGGGCTTTTGGGTTTCTAGGCCATGTGGGCCAAACTGGTTACGACCTAGTATAAATACATGTTATGTACTTCATTATCATGTTAGTGGTTCTAAGTTTCTCTCTTGTACTAGACGGTTATTCAATAGATCATGTTCAATTGAGTTTATTCAGTTTGTTCTTGAATCACCACAATCATTGTTTCCGGTTTTGGTTGTGTATTTACTTAATATCATTATGTTATGGTAGGTTTCCGGATTTACAAAAATGAACATACCATATTGGGGTAGCATTTCCTACAGAAATCTCCTCGAACCCAAGTCCAAGTATGCCATCGAACTTTCCAGACATAAATACCAGTCCAGGCTCCGTTGTTGCCTCAATGAATTCCTAATCATAAATCAAATCCATTAACTGGTTAACAATGTTGAATCCAATAGTGTATAAAATGAAAATAATGATCACAAAAAGCTGATGTTAACCTGTTCTTTAATAACCAAATCACCAAGTTTGACATCATCTTTACTAAAGAATCCGGATATTGATCCACTGCCATATCCAACTTCAGCGTATTTCCCTATAGTTACAAAAACACCATGTCATATGCATGTATAATGAGTGTCAAAATAATAGTGAAAAGTTGGAATGGTTGGGTTGAAAAACAAAGCCTCACATTGTAACAAGTAATTTTAAAGCAGTAGTTTATTTATATCTATACTATATTATAATGCATGAGTGATGGGCAGTTTAAGATAACCAAAAGTTAAGAACTTATTTTTCATTAATAACCCTAAAATGAGGGTAAAATAGTCATTCATATATTATTTATATTTTAATACCCTATCTTAGTTACACTTTAATTTCTTAAACTTTACTTAGGAGCTGTTCGGTAGCCTCTTAATCAGCCTCTTAACCATTCAGGTCTGAATCATTCAGCATTCAATCTGTTTGTTTCAGCATCTGAATGAAATGATTAAGTGCTGAACCATTAAGCTAATAAGAGATGTTGAATGATTCAGCTCTTAACCATTCAGAGCCTCTTAACCATTCAGACCATCTTAATGATTCAGCACTTAATCAACCAAACAACCCCTTAACTTTTGTTTATTTAAATTATAGTTAAACTTCTTTTTCTTATTTTAAGCAAACCACCCCCATGATTTTTAAATAGTCATATTTTTTTTAATATGTTTATACTTTTATAAAAAAATTACATCATAATAATGAGCATTTAATTATCTTTAATTTGAGTATAGTATTGCTATTTTTTATTTTAAAAATCTTTATGTGCTACATGATTAGCGATATATATGAGTGTGCAATAACTAAACCGTTCACCGGAGCAAAACCAAAAAACTGACAAAACTGAACCAAAATCTATTGAAAACTGAAAACATCCGATTTAACTTAAAATTGGTTATCGTTTTCTTTTTGTACCCTTAGTTAACCCAAATTAGTTAAACTGAAACAGACACATTAATATATTCATAACAGTATGCTCGCACGATATGGTAGGAAACATGGACACTTCTAATGGTTCATGGTTTGGTTAGGTTCAATTCGGTTATAAGCCTCAATCGAAACAAAAATCGACATTATCAGCTTATCAATCTTGTTAACAAACAAGTTAATTGGTTCAGTCTATTTGGTTAGATTGTCGTTTTTAGTTCGGTTTAATTAATTTTGGTTAATAACCAAAACTAAACTTTGGTTAAAATTTTTGCTTAGAAGCACATGAAATGAAGGTATAAATATATGTAATGGATGTATAAAGGATTTACATGTATGAATGGTTCAGTTTTGGTTTGTTAATTTTGGTTAACTTAGGGTATAAAAAAACCGATACTAGGTTAACTCGGTTTTGGTTAATTTTATGTTCGGTTTTGTATGTTTTTGTTCGATTTCGGTTGAGTTTCAATTATTGTTGAAGCTGAGTAGATAGCAAATTATACTCTAATATGGTTTGAAGCTGAGTAGATAGGTTTATGAATTGTAGTGGCGGTATAAATAGAGAGGGGTTTTGAAATTTTTAGCTTTTATTCCTAGGCCTGTAAATGAACCGAATGTTCATTTAATTTTAACCGAACACGAACACATAATCAAACACATTTTTGTGTTCATGTTCGTTCATTAAGAAATTTGTCATGTTCTTCTTCGTTTATGTTCGTTCGTTTAAACCTAAACGAACAGTTCACCAACGAACATAAACGGACATTCACAAACATAATAAATGTGAACGATTTTGTATTACTGAAAAAACCCAATTACTAATTTGTTATATATTTATACAAGTAGCTAAAACCCAATTTATGTTTGTATTTATCTAAATATAACTACGTATGTAATTAATAAACTTAAACAGACATAGAACGTTCACGAACATAAATGAACAAACTCAACGTTTTTTCATGTTCGTTTATTAAATAAACGACATAAATGAACTTTCCGCCGAACAAGTTCACGAACAGCTCATAAACATTCGGTTCGTTTACAGGGCTAATTTTTACCTCTATTTCATGTATTTATACCTCCATTTCGTGTACTTCTAGGCAAAAAAAAATAAAAAAAATAGCCAAAGTTTGTTTTTGTTATTCATCAAAATTAACTAAACCGGACTAAAACCGATAATCTAACAATACTAACCGAACCAAGGTACCAGTTGTTTAATAAGATAGATTAATTGATGAGTTTTGATTTTAGTTTCAATTGAGGCTAATAATCGAAATTAACAGAACCATACACACCAGTGTTTGTGTTTCCCGCTGTATCGCACGAGCACTCTACTAGTTAACTAATATAAGGTATATCATCAAGGGGTGTCATGTGTCAAAATAAGGAATTATGGTGTCCCAAATCAAATAAGAATTACACAAATGTAACTCTTTTTGTGAAAACATGGGTAAGGATTGCCACGTCTTGAAATTATTATTATTATTATTATTATTATTATTATTATTATTATTATTATTATTATTATTATTATTATTATTATTATTATTATTATTATTATTATTATTATTATTTGTTGGAAAGTTTAAAAGGTGAATGGAGTTTTGAGTAAATGAAATTATAATTTAGTGAAATTATAATTATTGAGGAAAAACTCTTTAATAGAGTTAATTCATTTGTGACACTTTATTATAGTTTTAAAACTAAAATTAAGTGTATAACTCTTCATGTGGTGAATTGAAGAAACACTTATGATACTTGATTATAGTTTTAAGACTAACATTAAGTCTCTAATTATGAAGACTCTTCATATATCCATGTTCTTATATAATGGAAGGCTTTGTGCCTCATTTGGATATATATAGAAAGAAGATACATGGAAATAAGAGTAAACTCTTGAGTAGAGTTTCATGTTTTCTAATTAAAGTTTTATGTTACTTTATTAGAACTCTTATGTCAATTTATTAGAGCCTTTATTTTAAATTAAGTCTCTAATTAAATTAAGTGACTAAGAAGAAAAACTCTTCATCTATTCCTATTAAGATAATCATGATCAACATGGCAAGGGTATTGAAGTTAAATGCATGAAAACGAGATATGTCATCTAATGTTGAGAGCATTTACGTAGCAATGCGCAAATGTAGTTTTGATGACTATAACATATGATAGAAATATATGTTATTATTCATAAGTCTTTGATAAATATTGCGAAATTTATTATAAAAGACTTAGAATGGTGATGGATGTGTAGAGTGTCTACAAACCATCATTGTTAGTTGAATTATATGGAGGATTCGTGATATATTTTGGGAGAGTTACCCAATAAATAGTTTCAACAAAATATATACATATCATTTAGGCATATGTGAATGTCATGTGGTTGAGTTTCAATCTAATTGACTTGTTGATGATGAATATGTTCATCAAAGTGACTTATATTAAGACTTATGTTTAAGTCCTAAAGAGTCAATGGTGATGCCTTGGAGATTAAAGGCAAATGAGTCTTGATCTTAATGGATAAAATGAATTATGGTTTTGAAGCATTCTTTAAACCAAGGTTTTGGAATGGTAAACAAAATCTCATTTTGTGTCTAAACTAAGACGTGAATGTTAGGAAGAGATAATGAGTTGTCTCTTAAGGCTGTGAAGAATCAGATTGATGCATCTTCTGTTCACATGCTAAGTATTCATAGTCTAAAGCATGCTAGACTAATACTTGTTAATTTAGATGCTCCACGGAGATTAAATTAACTTTGAACATTCAAACATATGTGATGACATAAGAATGAATTTTGTAAAAGCAAATATATAATTCATTAAAATGATGACTCAAAAGGACCGAATAAATAGTTCATTGGTAATGATACTATTTAGCTGAATATGAGGAGAATTCATATAGCTCAGAAAACGGTTCGTGTGAGAAATATGGGTTGAGTAATATAATGGATGACCTAAATAACACAAAGATATAGATAGTAGCTATCTTATCACGGGTGTCTAATATCATCACGAGTGATATTACTCAAACTTAATCAAAGTGCAAGCAATGTGGGGGGGGGGGGGGGGAAGAGCCATTTAAGAAACAATCCGTAGGGATGTAAAAATGGTACTTGAGAAGTTTTCAAGCTACATATGAAAGGAAGAAACTTTCATCACCCCATTTGGTAGTTATCCAATAAACACATAAGTGTGGAGGTGACTTGCATTTGAAAATATAAGGTTTGATATGAACGGATGTGATTTTGGGAAGTACAAATCACACGAACCTAGAACAGACTTATTTTAAGTCAGTCCTATTATGCGGACAAAATTCTTGAGAAGTTCAATGGAAATGACTCTAATGTGGCTAGAATTTTCATTAATTCTTGAGAAGTTCAATGGAAATGATTCTAATGTGGCTAGAACTTTCATTGACACAAGTCAACGTCTAGCTAAGAATCGAGGTGAGCCTGTTAACCAATTAGAGTACTCAAGAATTATTGGCAGCCAGATGTATCTGATGAGTTGTATCAGACCAAACTTAGCAAGCAAGCTAAGTAGATACACGGGCAACCTAAGTTCAATTCATTGGAATTGCGTGACCCAGTTGCTTCGGTACTTAAGATACATACGAGATTACGGGCTGCAATATAAAAGATATCCAGCAGTTATTGAAGGTTACTGTGATGCGAATTGGATATCTTACACAAATGATTCCAAGGCAACGAGTGGGTATTTGTTCATACTTGGAGATGCTGCGATGACATGGAAATCATCTAAGCAAGCGTTTATTGCTAGATCCACGATGGAATCATAATTCATCGCTTTAGAGGATGAATAGGCAAAATGGCTACGTCAATTTGTTAAGAATATACCTAGGTGGCCGAAGCCGGCATTGGCCCAATGCATATGTTGTGATAGTCAATCAGAAATTGGCAGAGCTCATATCACAATGTGTATCAGTAAGAACAGGTATATAAGACGTAGGCATAATACGGTACGACAACTAATCTCTATAAGAGTTATCACTATTGACTATGTGAAGTCAAATGATAACATCGCGGATCCGCTAACAAAAGGCTTAAGCAGAGAGTTAGTTCAGAAGTCGTCAATGGGAATGGGGCTAAAGCCCGTTAAAGGCTAGGTTTATGCGAAGGAAACCTAACTCAGCTGACTGGAGATCCCAAGATCTGAGTTCAATAGGACAACCTAATTGTATGAACTGGCGAAGGTCACTGTGGGGGAGAGTTGGTGAAAACCCCACATATTAAAAAGGGAGTTTACTATAAGATTTAATAAGCTTCCTAGTCCATTCCTAAAAAGTGACAAGGTTGAGGTTAAGCTTATAGCTTTTAATGATCTGACTGAGGTAACCAGTCCCAGTAGATCACCTATGTGAGAGAAAAGTGGGGTCGCTTCGAAGGGTATTGTTGGGGCACAATACTTAATAGCTCTCGCAGAACCAGGCACGTGTCCATGACCATAACGGACACAACTATGAGGACTTGACGTTGTCAGGGAGAGTCTTGTGTGAAGCGTATTGTCGTCCACACAAACGGCAGACGAGTTCAAAGACATCGCGTTCTACTCAGAGCCAGTGGGCTAAGTGCGTTTCATAAGCGAAGGTTCAAAGGGTCACACCTACCTATCGTATGCAAAACTCAACTGTTGAAATTTAATCGGAGTGAGGTTGCTTCTCAGAATGACTCCTATTCATATAGGGGTTTGTTCGAAATATGCGTGTTTTGATAAATCTCCATTCATGTGGGGGATTGTTGGAAAGTTTAAAAGGTGAATGGAGTTTTAAGTAAATGAAATTATAATTTAGTGAAATTATAATTATTGAGGAAAAACTCTTTAATAGAGTTAATTCATTTGTGACACTTTATTATAGTTTTAAAACTAAAATTAAGTGTATAACTCTTCATGTGGTGAATTGAAGAAACACTTATGATACTTGATTATAGTTTTAAGACTAACATTAAGTGTCTAATTATGTTAGACTCTTCATTCCCCATTGCCTCTTGTATATATTAGAGACTTTTGTGTCATATATGATACATGGGAAAATACACATAAGAATATACATGAGCAATATTCACTAAGAAACTCTTGCAACACTCATAACTCTAGAGTAGCAACCAAGTATCGATTATTTTTCAGGCAAGTGGGATAGTCCGGCAGTGCACCATCGTCATTGTTTTCGAACCGGTGTACCCTGGAAACAGACGACGAATCTGTTTAAGGGAATTGTGTCAAACACAAGCCCGGTTCCTTTTTTCTTTGATTTCGTTTTTGTTACAGTTCATTGCAGAAAGTACAAGGACTTGGAAACATGTGAGGTTCATGTATGAAAGGCGTTGCGATGATTATTATGTAAGTGTTCCAACATTATTATTATTATTATTATTAATATTATTATTATTATTATTATTATTATTATTATTATTATTATTATTATTATTATTATTAGACTACTCGTAGTGGGCTTGATGAGGGGCGCTATAGAGCCTCATGGAGTCCTATAGAGCCCCCACACCGCCCCTTAGGCTTTATAATCAAAAAACGTTCTGGGCGTTAGCAGAATAAGGCCATGGTCTTTGTTCTACACCTAATCAAAATCAACCTCAACACATACCTTCTTCTACACTCAATAAAAATCAATTTCTAAACTCACCAACTTCTACACTCATAAAGTGTTTACCACTACACACATTTTTTATATAAAGCTTCACATTTCCCTTGATTAATATTTTAATGTATAAAGCCCTTTACTACACATGACCCTAGAACCAGAACATGGTCTGGTTCATTAGCCTACACTACACTGCTACACACAAATAGTAAATGCAATATATGATTTAAGAACAATCTAATTCGATTGATTAGCTTTTTTTTATGTACAACTAGTTTATATCCCGGGAGCTTCTCGGGTTGAGAAATCTAAGTAAAGTGAATAAAATTAGAAGTATCTAAAATATAAAAATGACATCTGCCAATATATTATTATTGTTATTGTTATTATTATTATTATTATTATTATTATTATTATTATTATTATTATTATAAACAAATCTCTACCATAAGTTATCATATTCTAATATAAAAAAAGGAATTGGGTCGGGTATCACCTAATCCCAGGCCCGATCCAAACCCACAATTTTTTTTAAACTAATTCCAAACCTAACACAAAACCTGTCGGGTTACAAAAAATAGTCGTTTTTTTCTCCGTTTTTTATATAGCATTATGGTACTCGTTGGAAAGATAATAAAACGCTCGTTAATTTGGTGTAATTTTTTTCTTTAAAAAATCTCGTATATAAAAGATATTAAAATTTAAAAGTTATGAGAGGAAACATGAGAGAAAAAATAATAAAGTTTTAATATTTACATTTAGTAGATTAGGTATTTAGACTATAAGGAGTGGTGGGGGGGAAGAGGTGGGGGGAAGCGCCATGTGGCACTTGTGGGGCCCTTGTGGGGGGGGGAAATAATTGTGGGGAGTGGAAGGGGGGGGGGGGAAGAGGTGGGGGGAAGTGACACTTGGCATTTCTTTTTTCTTTTTGTTTCTTTTTTTTTATAAATTAAATAATAATAATAACAATAACAATAATAATAATAATAATATAAACCGGAAAATATAATACATTAATAAAAAATAATTAATATTAAGTTAATAAAAAAATAATTAATATTAAAGTAATAAAATTTTAATTAATATTTAATTTTACACTTTGAATTTCAAATTTTCCCACCACTGCTCCACACAGTACAAACATTAATTTTTCCCACCCATAAGTTTGAATTTGAAATTTTGAATTTGAAACTCTAATTTCAAAGTTTCCCCCCACTGCTTCACCCTTCTAACCCTATAAATACAACACCTTACCATATTCTCAGTCACACCTATTCCTCTTCCCTAAAGCAATGAATAACATGGGTGACGGTTTTCAAGCAGGAGCTGCTGGCCCGTCTAATATCCGGCAGTACTCTCGCCGGAATTATTAGGATTATGTAATGGTTGTTTTAGTGTGTAATGGTTATTAAGTAATTTAATTATGTAATGTTATTTATTTATTTTTTTTATTTAATTTTTTTTTTTTTTAAAAACGGCCTTCAAAATGAATTAAATGTTGTTTTTTTTAATTTCTTAAATTTCTTTTTTTTTTAATAAAACAGGTTGTTGTTTTTTTTTAATAAATTAAATCTATTCAAATAATGATCACCCAATCAACGCGCGCCACGTGTCCCCCACATCTCCCCCACGCCGGTGACCCTCTCCCCGCCCCCAGCCCCACGCCACTTCTCCCGCCCCTATGGCGGCGGTGTTCCCCCCCCCCCCTTCCCGCCCCTCTCCCGCCCCCACTCCCACTAGTCTTAATAGATTATGTTAAATCATATTTAAGCCATATTTATTCCTTTTTTTTAATTGGTCTAGAGTTGCCACATCACATCTTATGTGGCATCTCTCAAAAGAGAGATTGCATGATATTATGACATGTTATTAAAAATGCTTTGGTTTATTATATATATAGATATAGATATAGATATAGATTTAAAATTCTCATTTTACATGTTCGTTTTTTAGCTAATCTTTTTATATAGAAAAAATCGCGAATCCAAGTGTGTTTTCAACAACAAAAATTCACTCACACATATTTCAAACCAATTTTTTTAACGACTAAACTTACACCAAATTTGCCTTTAATAGGACTCAAACCACCAAATGGAAATTTCCTTTTATATTATACATTTTTTAGATTTGCAACAGATAAGTGACAATGACAGCCACGTCAAATTCATAAAAGATGGAACTAAAAATGTATTTTTAAAAGATTCCGTCCGTAATCAACGACAGATTAGCAACCAAGATGTGATTTGTAGTAAACAGTAATTGACTAACCATTTCCCTTGTATGTATTTGACATTCTTGAACTGTATTTTGGATGAACATAGCAAGACATCTACACAATAACATACACAACCGATCAATTTTTCTGTTACGATAAACATGACAACTCGATATAACGTATATAGATTACATAAGCTCACCGAGAATAAACATTTTGATGACGGCACCCATAGATTAGAGCTACCAGTGTCGTAAATTACGGTGAACTTCTGAGGTGGGGTGCCAATGCCAATCTCACCATAGTACTGAGTGTCCATGTAGTTCTTTAACAACACGAAATCTGTCCCGTTAGGACTATTTTCGTCACTTGTCCTAAAGGAATGACTTGGCTCGAAGCGTGACATAATATGACTCGCTTGATTCGGTTTCAGTTTTTTTAGTTTGATTTTAATGTATCCTTTAGTTGAATCAGAGAGGATCAAGGTAGGATACAAAAATGACGAACAAATGATGAAAATTGCAATTGCTTTCTGATAATGTCCCATTTTGGCCTGCTATTGTTTTCATTAAAAAAGTTAGTTGATATTAATAATAAATCAAAACATATTTAGTATTTTTTTTTATTGGTTATATGAATGTATTATTTTTAATGGTATAGTTTTAAGTCCAACTTTTTTTTATCAATAATTTACTCAATATTAAAAGATTTAAAAATGGTTGACACTGGTCAACGAAATCCCTTGTTTGTCCTTTTTTTAACGGTAATGAAGTATGTGTAAACCATTGTGATACTGGGCGTTGTGACCAAGTTTGACTACTCGACCGCCGTCGGCAAGCCCCTTGGCTCTCCTAGATGCGCGGAAACCCGACCTCCATCCACCTGAAGACACGACAGTGGAATAATCGGTAAAACCTCGCCTCCCATCCGAGTCGCACTGACATCACCCGTGTTCGCTATCTGAGTCGAACTAACATCACCCTCATTTGTCTAATTTGGAATTTGGACGTATTACACATGTGATTAAAAAATAATTAAAACATTTATTTAACTATATTTTATATCTTACATTTATTAATCATTATTACATATTATATTATTTTCCTTTTCTAATGAAAAATACCATATACATATGCAAAGTGCAAAATATGGTTGTAAACAAAAATAAATCGAGACAGAAAAACTAAATACAAAACTAAATTCGACTAAAATTAAGATGCAAAATTAATGTGACATAAATAAGCTCATAACATATCTCATTACACTTGTCATCCTTTTTACATCACAAATTTTTAAGTAGAGATTGTATGAACCGTGATACACTTATACGTAGTGCATGAAAGCTAATCAAATGAAAGATTAACAATTAATAAACCTTCTTACGTATCATATTTGAGTTAATAGCCAAAATCGTCCCTGAGTTTGGTCAATTTTGCCACTTTAGTCTAAAACCCAAACCTTTTACATCTGGATCCTTCAATTTTATTTTTCTTGCGAAATTCGTCCCTGGCAACGTTGGGTTGTGGACTGAAGTGGCAAAAGTGACCAAACCTCAAGAACGAATTTAGCAAAACCCAAACCTTTTCAGGGACGAATTTAGTAAAAAAAAATAAAACTGAAGGACCCAGATGTAAAAGGTTTGGGTTTTGAACTGAAGTGACAAAAGTGACCAAACCTCAGAGACGATTTTGGCTATTAACTCTATCATATTTAAGATAACTGTCTATGTGACACTTTTTTTTTTTTGCTAACATCTCCCATCAACATTAATCTATAAAGTTAAATCAGTGTTTCTCAAAATTATTAATATTTTTTTAGACTTTACTATGAGTGAAATTAAGCTAATAAATTTGTTAAACAATTAATATCCTTGGAATTTATATATATCAAACATAATTTGAGTAACCGGTGACCAAATTTCACACCCAACTCGATTAGCAATCCTCTTAATTGTGATTTAAATTACATAAGTGAAACTTGAATGTATAAAAAACAAAGCTGAGGAAGAAAAACTTACAAATGAATTGATGAATATCCAAAGCTAGAATTTTAGAGAGAAATACAAGGGGAATTCATTCGTATACATGTTTATAGTTTGCTTACATACATGGAGCCCACAGATTTTAATCCTTGCCGTTGGATTAATCATGTTGGCGTTTTGTTAAACCTTTTCCTCGTTTAGGATTAAAGATTTCTATTTTGTGTACTTAGGTACCTTCCACTTTGTTAATATCAAATTTAGGCCTTAACATTCATTGTGAATAAACATCTATTAATCTATCTATCTATTAATATATATAAAAGAAAATGTATATGACTATATGCTGACGTGGCGTGCAATGGTGTTTTCAACCTATCAATGAAACTGCCACGTGGCATCATAATTGAAATATTTTAGTGTTTTTGAATTATTTCCTTTTTTTAATTAAATTGAGTTATTTTAGGAAAAAACAATTTAAAATAAATTTAAAATTTTCTCTCTCATATTTCCTCCCACAATTTTTAAACGTTTATATCTTTTATATACGGGATTTTTTAAAGAAAAAAATTACACCAAATTAACGAGTGTTTTATTATCTTTCCAACGAGTACCATAGTGCTATATAAAAAACAGAAAAAATCGACTATTTTTTGTGGGGTTTCGTTCATACAGGAAAAAAACACACAAAGTGTTCATGTTATTCATTAATCATGTTTTTTCTTTTAAACCAAGTTCTTATCTACGATGTTGAAAATCAGCCCAATCGCCATGATATCATTGGAATTTTACTAGACTTCATCAAGAGAAGCTATGAGAAAGAATCACGCAACACTGCAACACATGGTGTCAGCTTATAACAATGTTATTTTTTTATTAATTTAATTACAAGAGTAATAGTTATTACTATTAGTATTATTAGAATGGTTATATTTTTCAACCCCGGGACGCTCTCGGGAAGAATTGATAGTTGCTGGCGTGGCGTTCAATGGTGGCCTCAACCATCTCTTGATTATGCCACGTGGCACAATGAGATGCAATGTTTACAACTTCCAACTTAAGTGTTTGTTTAGTTGATTAGGTTAGGAATTATAAGAGCCATTAGAATGTGAGAAATTAGAGAGATGTGATGAGTTTTTGAATAGTTGCAACTTACATAAGTGATTCTTTAGATGATTACTGATCATGTTTTAGATTAGGGAATATAAGTTATTACTGATTAGAATACTATGAACATGCAATGATTGAGAGATTTTGTGGTTAGTTAACTTGAGCCATTTGCAATAGATTATCACGTAAAATTAGATTTTTCAACCCCGGAACCCTCCCAGGGTAATCAGCTAGTCTTAAAAATAGAGGGTTAAGTAATGCTTGGATGACGGATTAAGATATGACATTGTTGGGTTCACCTATATAATTAAGGATTTTCTATTTATATTATTTTGTCCTATATAATAAAGGATTTTCTATTTATATCTTAGTTTAAAGTTTCAGTTTAATTATATTATAAAAGAATTGAACAAAAACATTGGAAAATGTTTTCATTGTAAAAATCCAAAATTTCAATTACTTAAGGAACTAGAGTTTTTACCCCCGCGCTTCGCGGCGGGAGAGGCTTGCCAAAAAGCACAAACGCGAACGCTTGTACCATTTCCATTATGGAAAAATACCGCCAACAATGTTGTACCCTCATAGGAGGTGAGTTCGTGCCAATTTTAAAACGGTGACATCACAAATAAAACATGTATTGGAACAGAATAGAGTAAAGTAAGTTTAATTAAAAGACAATTGTAGCAAGAGTAAACATATGATAGCAGCGAAAACAATATTTTTTGTTGTTTCAACGGATACTAAACAATGTTAGCGAAGTTGCAGTATACAACACTAAACAATGTAAGCAAACTTGCAGTAAACAAATTTATACAGATAAAATACACAAAATCCAAAGAGGCTAAAATAGATGGCGCATGGAAACCTTAAAACATTAAGCAGTAGAAGAAATGACATGTTTGACAGCACGCGCGAAAGCAATGAAGACCTCTTCCTCGCTTCTATTGAGCTGACACTCTCCCTGTTTTTTGCGTGTCACAGGTGGGCTGTCAACGGAGGTGACGATGATCATTATCACTATAAATCCGGTGGTTAGTTTAATACTAAGATTGATATTTACCTAAATTCGGCTAAATGCGCATCATTATTCTCATCGACTACCTGTTTCATTCCAAATTTTCATATTAGTAACACGAATGTAGTTGTGGTTATGCTAAATTTAAAATCATTGTAATCAGATGTGTTGCGCACCTCATGGAGGTTTAGAAGTTTCTCATTCTTCAATTTTTTCCAATCACAACGCCAGCTCCATTGCAGGATCAAAAACAGTTAAAAACAACACCAACGAATTAAAGAACATGAATTACAAAAAAATACCTAGCGAAGCCTTGAAACTTCGACTGCAAAAAGCTCTTAATCTTCTTAGATGTAAGAGCATAACCATTAACCAACCACCACCACCTTCTTTGATCTCTCATGAAACCCCAATTCAACAATAGACCCACAATCACCGGTGGATTCCATCTCCGTTTCTTCTTCAAACCCCGGTACCCACTAAGGTCAACATTCAAAAGTCAACACCCCCAAATAAATATCTCCCACAGTCTCCCTCCTTCACCAGACCACCATCCAACCATGCTCGACTATACCCATCACGACAGTGGAACAGGCCGCTCACTGATAAATATGGATAAAAACATGTATGTCGGAACATCCTTATCCGTTAGCCAGGCAACACATTTAGACATTGTTCTAGCAAGTCAAGATTTTGAGTCAGCAATCTTTAAACGCTAAGCTACAAGTAAACAAAAGCATCCAAACCGATGTCGGCCGAAACTCTGTTTAGTTCACCGATCGGAGTTCCGATTCAGTCGATGGAAAACATCCCTTGCCGGAAGCGCCGCCTACCGAAATCGTCATCGTCGCCGACATCCTCTGTAACCAGGAACATCGTCATCATCGAATGTGAAAATACAAAGAATTAAAAAAAATCGGGGTTAGACTTGAGATTCATGAAATAAATTTTATGAGTGATATAAAGGACTGATTCAGCAAGTTACTATGTCCACTTACTTGAATTCCAAACCATAATAATATAACTGCTGACATGGGAAAATTGTTAAGTACATAGTATACTTAATATAAAATCAAGTGGGATAAAGTATTTTTTTTTACCTAGTATGAAGAACCCGAAGAACTCAACTTTTAATTTCAGTACCAGTAATATGAACATAAACCACGACTCAATTATTATTATTTTTTTTTTTTGAAGGAAAATTTCATTAAAAAAGGGCAAAGCCCTCAAAGCGGGGACCGCCCAACAATTACATCATATACAACGGGAATCTACTCCAGTCAAACCAATTAAGATCCTTAAACCTAGATCGATGTTTTAGCCAAAAGAAAGAAAACGTCTTCACTCCCGCGACCATCTCAAAAACCTTCGGCTTATCATTCCCAAAAATAGTTTTGTTACGAGAGTTCCAAAGAATCCAGCAGGTAACCATAATTATGCCCCTATAAACCTTCTTATTCCACCTAGTCTTTGATTGAGCGAAATCCAACCGAAGAAGCTCCTGAATCGACCCAACCCCATTCCCTTTAAATCTGCACCAAAGCCAAATCCTGCTCCAAACAGCGCTCGAAACAGCACAGTTCAGAAACAGATGTTGAGCAGACTCCTGCACAGTCACGCAGAAAGGACAGTTCTGATCTGGAAGTTGCACGCCTCTTTTCTGCAGCTGAACACGAGTTGGGAGACGATCCAGCTCCAAACGCCATGTAAAAATGTTAATTTTGAGAGGAATCCACGACTCCCACTTCATCAGTTGACCCGAGGACACCGCCCGCTTCGACCTGAGCCACTTCTTCACAGATGCAACCGAAAAAACACCATTTTTATCCTGACTCCAACCCCACTTATCTGGATCAATGTTCAGCTTAACCGCTGCTAACACAGACTGCAAGTCTTGCGCCTCCGAAATAGATTCCACCGAGTTAGTATCGAAAATCCAACTGTCAACCACGACTCAATTATGATATATAATAATTTAGTGAACCCCAAAAAAAAATTAAAAAAAACCCTAGATTCAACTTGTAGCATATCCACCAAATTGACAGAAAGGAAGTCATCACAGCAAAGAAGAGATAAAGAAAAAATATGTACCATCATGGAAGAGGTTGGAGGAGGCGTCGGATGTCGTAACCGTCCACCTCTGGTAACCGAAGAAGCCGACCATAACTCTCCGTTAGCACTTGTCTAAACAGCACCATAATTTGATGTACGCAAATCCCACGTTCGATCCTTGACAACCACCATGGAGCGTCATCTGAGTATACCGTTAGCACCTGCGGTCTCCCTGTATTCCGATCTTGTAGTTTAGACAAGTCACGCGCCAGAAGAAGCGGATGTTCCGCCGTATGTGGTGGCGGTTCGCTGTGGATGACCTAAGACCCGCCGGTGTCTTCCTCTTTCTCTCCATATAGATGTGTGTGTGCGTAAGTCGTTGAGAACAGGAGAAGAAGGACGACTGACGAAGATGAAGCAAGAAGAAACATGTTCTGTTGTGTAATAATGCATATCCACCCACGTGCCCTGTCAAACCAGGTCAACAGGAAAAAAAAAAAACAACAAAACCAGCGTATAAACAGGAATCGATCCTGATACCTCTCACTAACACAACAACCACCTCACCAATACACTACACACATAACATCTTAAGCAGATTCCTAACTAATTATATTTATCAGATGTTTGTAATGTACTGTTCATTTGTGTTACTGTTCAATCAGTTTGTACATTAATATATTGTAATTACAATTGCCATTGTGACAAATTGAACGCCTATAGATATTTGAACTAGCTAGTCCTTGAGTTTGGTATTTGCAAAGAAGGAGATGAAGTGGAAGTTCTAGAGTGTGTTTTGTGAGACTAGGTAAAGCAATAGGATTTCCAACTAATAAACCCTAGCCGCAGATACTTCATGTGACTGAAACCAAAGGAATATCATAATGAGCGTCATAATCTCAATTTCTGTCTAGGTGGTATCTATATGACAGGGCATGGTCGTCTTCGAGAAATGTTAAAATGTTTTGGGTCTGGGGCCAGTAAAAATAAATCAGCCTATAGAACTTAAATCCAATCATCATATATAAAAATACCATAATACAACAATGAATTCCAACCGCTATGTTTGTTGGCCTTGTGAGTGAATTCCAATCATTTTGAACATCATCAGGAAACTCTGTAGACATGGTGTATGCAAGGAGGCTCCCTACACTCCAATCCAAAGACAAAGGCAAAGACAAGAAGCCCACACATGTCTGCAGAGTTTTCTGATGATGTGGATGTGAATGAGTGCCTTGACTGCTGGTATGATATTGCCCGTTTTGTGGGCCTTTTACAATAAAAAAATACCTAAACTTGGAGCCCATGTTTCAGCCTGCGGCACCGAGGTCCAGATTTTAAGCCCAATAAGGGTCAAAAAGCTATAAGGCTTAATGAAATAGTATAAGGCTTAACAAAAACAACATGATCACAATAGCTCACAATGTATTGGTTTTTTTTTTCAAAAAGTAAATATATATGTAATATATAATTTTTTTAAGAACTTCAGACTCTCGGAAAAACAAGGCATGACGTCGTACTTTTTCGCCCCTATTGATAGCAGGCACTGAGACTGGGTTATCTAGTACTTTAGAAACATAACATATTACTCAAGTATGATCTATGTATAAAACAAGACTATAGCTATATTAGTTATTATAGAACCATAAAACGAAACGAAATATAACCCCGTCCGAACTACAAAACCCTAACAAACAATACAATCGAAGTGGAAAAAGAGAGGAATTAGGTTCTCAATTTTCATGATCAAAATTTCTTTGGAAGACAAAGAAGTATGTGAACTTTAATAAATGTATTAACTTTCTGAAGTTATAGTAGTTTAGTGAAAATGATATTGCTGACTAAAATATTCACGAAAGACAAACTATATGATTGGAATCTCACTTATTTTTTAATCATATGAATTATCTTTTAATAAAAATATTACTCACCAGTAGAAAATTTCTTAAATTGTAAATCACTTACAATTTAAGCCGTTTAAAAACATGCAAACTTACTATTCTAAGAGTCAAGGGCGGATCTTAGTGAAGGGTAGACCGGGCCGGTTTTTTCATTTCGTAGTGTAAGTTTTACCAATAATTTCTGAAAATTTGTATATGTATTAAGCCCGGCCCGTCCAGATTGAGCTTGGCCCTACCAAGTGTTTGGTTCAAGATCTGCCACTCCTAAGAGTTGATTAAAAAAGAACTCTTAAGAAGGTTTACCACTTTGTGGGGTTCCTGCCCTGGGAGGTCACAAGTTCGAATTCCACTCAAAGTAGGGTTATTCTGAAATGAGGGGCTGGACCTTAGGTGGGGCCCGGGGACCGGACCTGTAGGGTGCGGGGCTTCGTTATGGGTGTGTACCGTTGGCTGTTCAAAAAAAAGATTAAAAAAGAACTTTGGGAAATAACGGAGATAACTATAATATTGAAGGACATTATATGACACATTACGGAAACATGAAGGAGTAACATCATAACAATGTTTAAAAGCCTTGAAGCTAGAAAAAAAATATGCACGTATCAGTCACGCTGCAATATGAACCGTAGGATTTGTATTGAACAACCGTGATTGGTAAATACTAAAATGATTAAAAAAATTAAATACCCCTAATTAAGGGGAATGTGAATATCGTGAAGGGAAACAACCATAAAGTTAGTGACAATGTCGTAACCGAAACCACGGTTTGTTTACAAGACACCTATGGGACACGAGTCATGTGACACCCACTCTTACGTGTTTATAAAACGTTAAAACTGGTTGGTTTTTTAATTTTTACCTATTAGTTTACAGTAGACATGGACAAAAAAACCGGTTTGAAGACCGAATCGGATTTGAAAACCGGTATTTAAAAAAACCGGTCTGGACCCGGTTGAAACCTACGGGTTTGGACAGGGTTGGGGTTTTGGCTGGTTAACCGGGTTGGAAACCGGTTTGATAAGAAAACCAGGTTTAAAACCGGTTGGGTCCAAAAACCGGTTTACAAATCGGTGTGATACCAAATCGAAAAAAAAAAAACGGTTTAAAAACCGGTTATTACCGTTGGAAAAACGGTCATATGACCGTTAGGGGCTCGTTTATAGCCGTTTTTTTTTTTTTTTTTTTTTTGTATTTTTTGACCCACAATCATAGTATAAATACCCCTTAATGTTTAGGATCAATCACACCATCAAAAACACTCTCTAATCTTGCATTCTTCATAAAAAACACTCTCTAATCTTGCATTCTTCATAAAAAAACACTCTCTTTTTCCTAAGAAAAATGGCATCTTCACAACAACCAACTCCTCAAAGCCAAACCGGTTCCGTTCAACTTGGTGCTTCTTCATCACAAGCCACGGTTGTTAAGGTGGTTCTAACGAAAAGAAACCCCAATGTTTGGAAACACTTTGATTTATGTGTTATGAGTGTTGGTCCAAACAAGGCGAGATGCAAATATTGCTCGTCTTTGCTTAAACATGATGCTAACTCGACCTTGAAAGACCATGTGGAGAAACCGTATTGTAAAATTTTGAAAGAACAAAGAAATTCTCAAGCTGGAGCCTCGATCACACAAGAAGGCGACTTGTTTGTGTACAACTTGGAAGCGGTTCGCGAAGAAATGGGGAATTTTGTCATACAAGAAACGTTGCCCTTCAATCATTTTGACAACCCACGTTTGACGAGGCTTATTCAACGAACACTTCAACCAAGATACACACATGTAAGTCGTGCTACTCTTAGGCGTGATTGTTTAAAAAGATGGAAACAAGCAAAAAATGAATTAATTACTTATTTTGAAAATTTAGAAACCGGTGTTAACTTAACAAGTGATGTTTGGTCCGCACCACACGGTTCACCCGACTCTTATATTTGTGTTACGGCCCATTGGATTGAACCGTCTTCTTGGCAAATGATGAAACGAACTATTGCGTTTCGATTGTTTGATTACCCTCACACCGGTACAAATATTTTTCATATGATTGACAAAGTTATTCAAACGTTTAAGTTAGAAAAGAAGATTTTATCAATATCTTTTGATAACGCGTCGAATAATACCGCGGCAATCACACAATTAAAATTAAGATACCAACCTATTTGTGAAGGGGTATGTTTTCATAGTTGTTGTGTCGCACACATAATCAATTTGGCCGTTCAAGATGGTCTAAAAGTTATTGAAACACAAAGGGAAGGTTTTCGACGAATGTTACGCGATATATATAGCAACAATACAAGGCATGCTAAATATATAAAATTTTGCAAAAGTGTGAATGCCGTTTGTTTGGGTCCAAATTGGGATTGTCCAACAAGATAGAGTTCCACTTGTAACATGTTCGAAAGACACGTTTTGCAAAAAGGTAGTTTAATTGCATTTCATGAAATTTTGGTGAGTGGGGGAAAAGCGGCACCATACCATACTTTGAATTGGAATGTTATTGAAGCTGTAGCGGAATTGCTACAAGTTTTTAGAGCTTCAACCACCGCTTTGTCGGGACTTTATTATCCCACTAGTTGTATAACACTTCACAAGTTATATAACATGACTAGAAAATTAGGGGAAATGGAATGTAGAGGTAGTCCATACAAAGAAATGGCGGCAACTATGAAGGAAAAATTTAGAAAATATTTTTCGGAATTACCGGCGGTTTTTACTTGTGCATCCGCTTTAAACCCGTGTTACAATATAGGGGGTAGAAAATATAATTGAAAAAAATTGCAACGAGTTGGACTTGAACATGGTAAAAGATCCGTATTTTTCACAAAGTATGGTAGGAAGATTTAATAAACATCTCACGGATATGTACGATGTTTATTTTGAACGTTATGGTCAAATGTCGTCCATTCAAATGCAAATGAGACAAGCTTCTCAAAATGTACTTGATACGGATTTTGATTTATACAATGATTTGTTGGACACGTCTAATAAACGTGCACTGGGTAACGCTCCTAGTAGCGAATTGGGAGGTATGGTGCCGAAAACTATTAAAAAGGTTTGACTCCCGAAGAATTTAAAAATTTTGATGTGTTGGCTTGGTGGAAAAGTAAGGAAGATCAATTTTCGGTCTTAGCCATCATGGCCCGAGATTTACTAACCGTCCAAGCTTCCACGGTAGCTTCGGAATCCGTTTTCTCTATTAGTGGCAGGGTTATTTCGATACGTAGGACGCGACGAACTCCACCTTCGGTAGAGATGTCGATTTGCTTGAAGGATTATTTGGATGCCGCGGAGAGGGTGCAAAACATACGCTCACTTGAGGGAGAACTTGAATATGAAGGCGAAGTGTACGAGGACGAGGTCAACGCGGACTTAACCGAACCAATGTCCGAATATGAAGCGGAAATGGATGAATGGATAAGAAACAACGCCGGTTCGGGTGAAGATTAGACGTCCACTTTCGTTTAAGATTATGTTTTCTATTTTGTTTCGATGTAATCGTTGAATTCTATTTTCGTTTTGATGTTATTTGTCATTGTTTTCAATAAATGAAATCGTATGTTTAAGTTATTTTGTGTTGGTATTAAGTTTCTTGCATTAAGGTTGAAAATAAAAAAAAAAAAAATTCACAGAAACAGCAGCAACAGCTGCAGAAAACAGCAGCAAAAGGGGGGGGAACCGGTTTTTTCCCGGGTATTTTACCGGTTTTTTTAAAACCAGTTTTTCAAAAAAATCGGTCCAAGACCCGGTTCCAATCGGTTTGGATAGTTGGTACCCCCGACCTTAAAAACCGGTTTGAAAACCGGATCGGTTTAAAAAAAACGGTTTTACTAGAGAGAAAAAAACCGAACCGGTTTTAAAACCGGTCCAGGTTGAGAAAAAAAAACCGATTTGTCCATGCCTAGTTTACAGTTAGAAACTTTGAACCGGTCTTTTACCTTAATTATTTAGGCAAATTGGATTCTAATCTATACTATCTTATAAAGCATTTCACAAGGACCTCTTAATTTTTAAGTAATACAATTATAAATTCTTAAAGTACAACATATAATGCATGTAGTAACTACCTTTTAAGGGCATTTATGTCTTTTCATACATAACTTGCACATATACCGCTTATTAGTTATAGTTTCCCCACTTATCTATCTATACTATATTATAATTTTATACAATACTTACATATTTACCCCCATCAACTTTACTCAATTTTCTGTTTATTTAAATACTAATTACACATTTACATCTTTATTTTAACCAACTATCCTCACGATTTTTAAACGTTCATAACTTTTTCAAACGATAATATTTTCTTAATATTATTACGAGTGAATGGCCAAATTCGTCCCTGAGGTTTTAACAATATTGCCACATCCATCCAAAATAAGAATTTTTGACAATATTGCCACTGTAGTTACAACTTCATTGCTTAATCAGTCCAATTTACAAACCCAGTTAAAAAGTTTGATTAACTCGAGGGCATTATAGTAATTTCCCCTTTTATAATTTCCCCCCAATTAAAACCCTCAATCCCCTTTTATAAACCCTAATAAAAAAACCAGACGAACATCACAATACCACGAGACGTTAATCACAAACCTAATCAGAACAATGAGCGACGACGATTGGTTTGTTCGAGAGCATGATTGGGTTGTTCGAGCCGAAGGTTCAAGCTTTGATCTAGCTGCTGAATATGGTTAGTTCAACGACTTCAATTCTTTCAGTCAATGTGTCTTCTTATAATCGTATTATGTTTTAATTTTATGTTTTGTATATCATTTCAGATCAGTATCCTTCTTGGTTTACTTTGGAATTTCATCATGGTGGTAAGTTTTCTGAATTTCCAGACACCAAATATGAGGATGGTAAGATCACATACTTTGATAAGGTTAATACAGACCTTTTTGCTGTGACTACGTTGAATGAGATGCTGATAGAGCTAGGTTATTCAGAAAATGATATAGTAACATACCATTTTAAAGTACCTGGTGAAGAAGACCTGGATTTGGGCTTAAGACCATTAGGAAATGATCAAGATGTTCATTATATGCTAGGTTATGCTGAAAAAACTAAAGTATTGGAGGTATATGTTGAGCACATAAGAATGTATTCTAATGAAAGTGATGACTTAGATACAGGGGAGGTTACACAAGAGCCTACACTTGTTGAGGGCTTAAATGAGAATGAGAGTAGTAGTGAGAGCAGTGAGAATGAGGGCAGTGAGAATGAGGGCAGTAAACATGATAGTGAAGTTGAAAGTGATCCAGATTACATGGTTGATGAAGATAATATTGTGGAAGATTACAATGTAGATGACATGGAAGAGTTTAGAGCAATTGTTGAATGTGAAGGTAAGGAACATGGTGAAGAGAATGAAAGGGATTATGAAGATGCTCCTGAAATTGAAGTTGATGGTGATGACTTTGACAGTCCATCAAATTCTGATGATACTCCATTGGAAGGAGTTATTAGGCAAGTTAGAAAGCAGAAAAAAAGGCCCAATTATCTATGGAAGACCCATTTTATGTGACCCAAGAATTTTCTAATAGAGAGTGCATAAGTGATCTGGCCAAAGCCCATGCTGTACACACAAGGAGACAATTGTTGATTTCAAAAAATGATAAGTCCAGATTTAGGGTAGTGTGTATGGGTGGGAATCTTACACTAGGTAGTTGTGATATTAAAGGAGGTGGGACAACATCAGTTGCAGAGACTTTATCAAAGGGAAAAGGCAAAGGCAAATCACATGGTGGGCCCAGCAAGGGTAAATCAGTAAACTCAGCACCCAAAATACCTAAACCAAAAAAGAAGTATCCTAAACCCCTATGCCCCTGGACATTGCATGTTTCTAACATAGGTAAAAGGGGAGTTTGGAGAGTTAAAACCTACAATAAGGAACATACATGTTTGCAAACAAGGGTGGTTAATTTGTGCACTGTCACTTGGTTGGCTAAGCAGATTGAACCTACTCTTAGAACCAACCCAGTTTGGACCGTTTCAGCTCTTCAGGAGGAACTGCAAAAGAAATATCAGGTACATATAACAAGTCATCAAGTGTTTAGGGCTAAGAAGATGGCAACTGAAAAAATTCAAGGAGACTATGAAGCTCAATATCAGAAACTAAGGGACTATGGTGAGGAGCTTCTTAGATCTGATCCAGGAACCACAGTCAAGATAGATGTTGAACCTTTGTGTAACCCAAACAGTCCAACAAGGCAGTTTAAAAGGATGTATATATGCCTAGGTTCATTGAAGAGGGGGTGGAAGGCAGGCATGAGAGATCTGTTGGGGCTAGATGGTTGCTTCCTTAAAGGGCCCTTTCCTGGGCAAATTTTGACAGCAGTTGGAGTTGATGGGAATAGTGGAATCTACCCTGTTGCATATGCTTTAGTTGAAAGTGAAACCACTGCTAGCCGGACTTGGTTCTTAGAGTTAATAGGGGATGACTTGGATCTTGACCAGAACAGCACCTTCACCTTTATAAGTGATAGGCAAAAGGTACATGTTCTTCTTTACTTATTTGTTTGTTTTAATATACAGATTTTACTTTTGGTTAAGTTCATTAATTAGTTGAATGTTCATGTTTAGGGAATAATACCTGCAATATCCAAGGTTTATCCTTATGCTGATCATAGGTATTGCTTGAAACATATACATGACAACATGCAATCAAAGTGGAGAGGTGATGTCTTCAAGAAGTTACTATGGACATGTGCTACTGCAACAACAATACCAACATTTGAAACTGCAATGCAAAAAGTTAGAGATGCAGACAAAGAATTGCATGAATACTTAAAAAAGATTGCCCCTAAACATTGGTCAAGATCCTATTTCACAGGTATAAATCCAATACAACTACTTGATTGCATATTTACTCTCTAAAGAATCTAATTACATATATATATGATATTTATCTCAGGTAGACCAAAATGTGATTTGTTGTTGAACAATCATTGTGAAGTATTCAACAAACAACTAGTGCAAGGTAGGGACAAACCCATAATCACCTGCCTAGAATTCATTAGAGAGTACTTGATGAAAAGGATAGTCCTTGTTCACAGAGTGATTGCAAGGTGTAATGGACCACTAACTCCCAATGCAACAACCAAATTTGATGAAATAAAGAAAGATGCAACATCATGCACTGTGATTTGGTGTGGGCCATCTAAGTATCAGGTGTCTGGTCCTCATATCATTGAACAAAGTGTAACACCCCAACCGATGGCGGAAACATCGGGATGTCACGTAGTGATGATTGTTCAGTAGCTCATGGTGAATAATAAATTTCATTAAATGATTTTAAATAATTTACATACAATTGTTCTACAAAAATTCGTACATCAAATTGAATAAAACTATGCACATATCTTCAAGCAAATCTTCAAGCAAGTAGAACCTGAAACATGTTAAGTTGAAAATATTTTGGGTCAACAATTGTTGGTGAGAATACATAGGTTTTTGAAAATAAATGATAACAATAGTTTGTACAACATTCAAAGTTGTATGATGATAGAGTATGATACCGACATGTAACAATGCGTCTTTGTACAACCAAACCTTGTGTCGACTGCTGACTAACTCGCAAGTTAGTTAAATGTTATTACTGTTATCGATCATCCCTGAGTCTACGTGGGGGATGGGTTTGTCAGACCTATAGCGCTATAATCTAAACAGGCGGCTTGATCATTGTTAATGATTGTACTGTGTCTTTTTGTTACAGTCAAATGATAGAATGATGTTGTAATTGAATCACAAGTAAATATGAGTAAATGATAGTATAAAATATTTGAACATGTTTCACCCCAAAAATAGTGAAAATAGAGTAAAGGGGCTATGTAAACTCACCTTGGTATAGTGTTAGGTATTGAGGAATAGTATAAGTGTAGCCCAATAGTTTGCCAAGTATCACCCTATAATAATGTGATAAATAAGTCTATCTAGTCTACAAATGTATAAATTTCTAGGGCTTCGGATTGGGGATAAATGCTCGTTTGATTAATACTAAAAATATTCGACAATTGAGAGAAATTTAGTAAATTAATGACTAAAAATCTTTTTATGAAATCTAAATTTAAGATGTTCACAAGAATGTTGTTTAAAGTATAAAAATAATTTTTATAAAATTATTTTCTTTAAAATAGAATTTTTAAATCTATTTATTACAAATTGTCAAACTTTAATTTTAATATCTTAAAAATACTAAAATTAAAGAATTATCATTTTAAAAATTATATTGCTGCTCTAAATGATCAGAAATAATTTGTATAAAATTTTGGTGCAAAAATATTAAAAATTGGATTTATTATGATTTAATTATAATTAAAACTAACAAAAAATTGATTAAAAATATAAAATATATGATTTTTCAGAAATAAAAATCATTTCTGAAAAGCTTAATGTTATAAAAACTTAGGATAATTTTTGTGGAAATTAATAAGATCGTTTTGATATTTTTATAGATTTTTATAAATAAAATAGAATAATCTTGATTTATTTATTATATATAATAAATAAATAAATTTTTGAAAATTAAAAATTGTAAGTTTAAACCTTTTTATCAGTTTAACTAAAAATAATTTTTGTACAATTATTAAAATTGTTTTAGTATTTTAAAATGAATTTATAAGATATAAATAATATATATATAATTGATTTTAATTATTTTTGATTAAAAACAAATCAAGAAAAACGTTTGCTGATCACAGGACTCGAACCCGCGTGATTCATGGGCATGGCACCAGACACAACCACAAACCACTTGGTCTAGACCTGTGGTTGTGTTGATTTTAGTTTGATTAAAAATAAATATATTATGCAAAACTATGTTTATCCCCAAATCATATCTTTATAAACCCTAGTTTCTTAATCCATCAATTGAACTCGAATTCGACACAGAATCTGAACGGGACTATAGGGCTTTTAATCTACACAGAAAATCGACCATAAAGCATGTAGGAATTCATTCGTACCTTATCTGAATTGGGTGAGTCTAGACGAGACAAAAACGAGGCACCCGTGTTCAATAGCGATTCAAAGAGGAAACGAAAACGGATTTTTGTATAGGGGTTCCCTTAATCGGCTCCTCTTGGTATTGTGGGTGAGTTTAATCGAGTTACAACCACGTATATATACAGATTTGGATCGGCACATTTGGAAGGTCAATTCATCACCATTAAAAGCTTTTAAAACGCGTTAATTATTCAAATCTTTATCTATGGAAGGTGTAGAAGGTAATGGCGCTCAGATTACGGGTTTAATTTAGTTGGGGACGCGTCAATTAAATGAATTTGATGGCAGTTGACTTTTGTTTGGTCAACTGACCATCGCGCAGCAGCAGTGGAGAAGAAGAGGAGCCATCAAAGTGGGCTTATATTGATTTTAGGTTGGGGTTAAACCAAAGAAGAGAGGTAGACCAGGTGGTAGGCGCGCGCTGTGCTCTGACCCGGCTCCCAGCCCGGGTTCGAGCCTCATCAGTGATGTTTTATTATTTTTTTTTCTAAAGGAAAGGGACAAGAGATGTGCCTGGGCTTTGGTTGTGGGCTGATTTTAGAAATTGTAAAGGGGTTTGGGCTTAAAGGGATCTTGGGTTTGAGTTAAACAATTAAATAAATTTTGTATGTAGATTAATGTTATCACTTATTATTATTATTATTATTATTATTATTATTATTATTATTATAAATCTATATATATATATATATATGTATATGTATGAGTAATTATCATTGTATTAGAGTCCTAAATATCACCAAAAATAATTAGGCTTGTTTTAAATCCGTAACTTATAATTAATAAATGCGAAAAGTTACAGTCTCCCCTACTTTTAGGAACTTCGTCCCGAAGTTAAGAGAAACACTAGGTTTACAATTGGTCAACCACCGGAAACCTTGATAAAATTTCACACTACCTTAACGTACCTGTAAATTCATGATTACGTTCCGGACCGTAATTACCAATTTACCTTACATTAGGGTTTTGCGTCCTTTTATGACTCTACCGATTGTTGAGCAGGTTTGATAGTCTCCACCAGTCGTTGAGTAGGTGGTAGGGCCTCTCCCGACTGTTGGATGACATGATAACCTCTACCAATCGTTGAGTAGATTGTTTGGTAGTCAACTAATTGTTGTACAAGTAAACACGTATGATTATAGATATAGCAATTAGTTCACATTCAAACAAGCATGCACACAAATGTTATGATAATACTTGGATTTATTATTTGAATCAAAAAGTGTTGATACATAGAATTAAAAGCAAACAACATTCAAATGGTGGGATCTGCTGTTAAGTAGCTGGAGGGTCTTGATCTCGGTTTAGTTTAGGGCATCGGTTACGGTAGTGATTTGGGTCTCCACATTCATAGCATTGACCATAGTTGTATTGATTAAGATTAGCAGCTTGAGCAGGGTTGGTGGGTTGGTTGGCATTAGGATTTGGGGTCTCGCGACATGTATTAACTAGATGGCCATACCTACCACAATTGGTACACAAGCGACACGCTGAAGTAGTGGGATGATGTCGGTTGCATGTGTTACACAATGGATGGTTTCCTGTATAAGGTTTCTTGTTAGAAGCTTGTGGAGTGAGGTTTGCATCAGGATCCCTGGTCTTACGTTTCTGGTTCTCAGTGCTTACCGCGGCTACAATACTTGTTTTATTGCCTTTCCGAACTAAGGTCCCGTTCTTTACGTGATTATCAGTTAAGGTAGCTGCTAAACGCTTGGCCTCTTCATGTAACATTCGCAATTTTTCCTTAAATTTAATTATAACATAGGGATTTAAAGTGATAAAAATACGGGATGGAAAATTTCGCAAACCATAATTTAAAGTAACATTTGGATAGAATTGTAGTACCCGAAAAATTTGAAACATTTTGGAATAATAAAGTGTTATTTTAGTTCTTAAACAAATTTAGTGCTTCATAACACTAATAAAACTACTCTCGTTATGTTCTAGTCATTTTTCCTAGAATGCCATATATATATTTTGTGTATAAATAATAATAAGGTTTTGTGCTTATAAATAATTTATATAGATTTTTTTTAGGGGCTTAGTTCAGTGGAAATCCTTATACAACCTTAACCTTGGAGTCCCAAGTTCAAATCCCTACCCACACACCGGTGTCCTCCTCGCCTAAGCTCAAACCGTCACGGGGAATTCTGTAGTGGTGTGCATAAATCGAACTTGTGACCTACCCTCAATATGGGAACCCCGAAGGGAATTGTTAAATGATATTAGATATAGTTAATTAAAACAAATTTGTTTTCCATTCTTGCCAGACCAACTAATAATTGTCGATCATAACATTTCAATTTAAATTACAATATAGTAATTCCATAATTAATCTCATTTACTAAATCATAGAAAATGGAGTCATGATTTTCGGTTTCTATATTTAATCAATAATCAACACAGTTATACAAAAACCAAACCAAACCCATAATTTTAGTATCCACGTCTTGAAACTTTGACATATATTTGAATAATGGACTCCATTCATGACCCATTCATTTGCGACCGGAAAGTTCGGGACCTGTTAAAACACTATCAATCCATGAATGGTAATCTCTATTTTTGGTAAATATAAACCCAACTTCAAACCTTCCCAATTCTTCATTTGGGGTATATATATATGTTGAACCACAATACGATGACATAACCCATTCACTCTTACATTTACAACTTCAATTTTACGACCATGCTCGAGCTAAGAACTCGTCTGAGAAAGGAAACTCTGACCGTCCAACAACCATCTTTCGGTTCACCACGACTGCCACCGCTAACCACCGAACGCTCATGAACTACCATAAATAGCCCTCCATTTGACCCACGCGTAAGCTACCGTAGATTTCTCCACGGTACCGGTCGACAATACGGTTGCACTAATAGATCTCCTCACTGAGGCAAGGTAAACTTTCAGTCCATACACCTTATTATGCTCATCTTCTCTAGCATGGATTTTACACACACACACATATATATATATATATATAGATATAGATAAGTACACACACATGTATATATATACACACATATAAAACAAACGAACTGTCTTGCTCCTTCATATGTTAGTGGTGGGGCCTTTTCATATAGTATGTTGAATTAAAATTATCAAACTAAATTTTCATAACTTATTATGTTATTTTTTAATTCACTATTCTTTAAAAAAATTTTGGTTAATTAGTATTTCTAAAATAATATGCAACGTTTTCAAACTATTTAAGGCCTTAAAAATCTTGATATTTTACAAAATTCTAATTCTTTAAATATGCATTGATGTCGACGTCATAGTTTTATTTTAGTTGCATTTTATTATAACATCACATATCTTTTACCATAAATTAGTAACATACAAAACAAATGTGACAACACAGAAACACGCATTGGTTTGATAATACTAATCTTGAATAACCATATATTAGGTTCAAGCATAACTCGTTATTTTCTGTTGAATTCTAGCAAGTCTATCACAACCAAGGTGAGTTTTACATAGCCCCTTTTCTATTTATCACCATTTTTTGGGTGAAACATGTTACAACATCATCATTGCAATTCAATCATCAATGTGTCTATGTGTTTTCTATGTTGCATTATGTCTTGAGCATGACTAGGGTAAGCACAATTCTAGCATAAACATTCATTAGCCAAACGGTATACATTGATAGATCTATTGGACTGACAATCCCATCCGGATACGTGTCTCCTACAAAGGTTGCGTGGGTGTTTGTTACTGCAATTTAAACGAGTGAACCATGAGCGTATGGGATGTACCACAATTCAACAGTCACAATGGTTGATTATGCACTCGATTTATTTCTAGTATGTTCTCACATATGGACTAGATTGACATGACACATGAATTGCACAACATTTTTATTCAGTTATCAAAACCTATGTAATTCTCACCAACTTTTGTTGACCCAAAACATTTTCAACTTAACATGTTTCAGGTTCTATTTACTTGAAGATTTGATTTGATGCTTGAAGATATGTGTATAGATTTATTCAATTTGATGTACAAGTTCTAGAACAATTGTATGTAATTCATTTAAATTATTTAATGGAATTTATTATTCACCATGAGCTACTGAACAATCATCAATACGTGACATCCCGATGTTTCCGCCATCGGTTGGGGTGTTACACTTCAAGGGTAGCAGGGTTCCTTCCCCATACCGTGTCTTGAATCTGCATGGGCAAACCACCGATATACTTTTCGATGGCTACAGGTAGCGGAGTGACCTTATGGGGCAATAACAGGCTGAGCTCGTGGAAGCGGGTATTATAAGCAAGGTTTTCCCCACTATCCTGAGCAAGGGTGTGGAACTCGTCTTCTAATTTCTTGACCTCGTTACGTGGGCAAAATTCATCTTTCATTATCTCCTTGACTTGATCCCACGTCATAGCAAGTGCAACTTCAGCTCCTCGGGTACGCTTTTCCTCATTCCACCAAGTGAGTGCTCGTTTGTGAAGAACACTCATAGCATATCGGACCTTAAAGTTATCGGGACACTCACTATTGATGAAGGTATTTTCAATACCCTCAAACCATTGCAGGAGTCCTGTAGCTCCTTCTTCACCACTAAACTTTGGGGGATTACAAGAATTAAAGTGCTTGAGAGTGCAGACTGGAAGTCCATTCCTGTTGTGATTTCCATTTCCATTCCCGTTGCCGTTCCCGTTGCCATTCAACTGGATGACTTGTGCTAGTAAGTTGGGAACTAGAGTTGCGATTTGCTGCGCCATTTGTTGAGAAATGATTGCAGCCAGTTGAGCATCAACTCCATTGTTGTTGTTGTTGTTGTTAGTGTCATGGTTATGATTGTGATTGCTACTTCCTTCATCATGATTGTTACCACTGTTAAGACGAGCACTGCGACGTGGAGGCATGATCTGTAAGAGACACAATGAAATGAATGAGGTTACATAAGGAATGTAATCATTTATTCATTAATTAAAACGAATAAACGAAAACGTTGACTTATCAAAGATTCTAAATTCTAATAACATATGAAGACATGCTTTAGCCTATAAGTGAACACTCATCCCGAGAATTCCCAGGTAGACATCCGGGTCCCTCGTCTGATTGGGATATATGCGCAATGCCAGCCTAGACAGAAGACTCAGAATACAGGCGTTCACCCTTCCAGATTGCACGTGTTCGTTATTAAAATCTAGAACTTCGACGAGATCTCAAGGTGGTTCAGGTTAAACCTGAGGATTTTGTCCTATTAGTCTAAGAGTAGATCCAGTGATGTAGAGCATCTTCTTGTAAGGATGATAGTAGGGATAAGAAGTAGGAGGGAGATAGAGATTAGCAAGTAAAGAAGCAAGTACTGATTAAGTCCTATGGTTATAGACTAGATTATTTTTCTAATAACCTAATTCCCTATAACCTGGCTCTGATACCAATCTGTAACACCCCAACCGATGGCGGAAACATCGGGATGTCACGTAGTGATGATTGTTCAGTAGCACATGGTGAATAATAAATTTCATTAAATGATTTTAAATAATTTACATACAATTTTTCTACAAAAATTCGTACATCAAATTGAATAAAACTATGCACATATCTTCAAGCAAATCTTCAAGCAAGTAGAACCTGAAACATGTTAAGTTGAAAATATTTTGGGTCAACAATTGTTGGTGAGAATACATAGGTTTTTGAAAATAAATGATAACAATAGTTTGTACAACATTCAAAGTTGTATGATGATAGAGTATGATACCGACATGTAACAATGCGTCTTTGTACAACCAAACCTTGTGTCGACTGCTGACTAACTCGCAAGTTAGTTAAATGTTATTACTGTTATCGATCATCCCTGAGTCTACGTGGGGGATGGGTTTGTCAGACCTATAGCGCTATAATCTAAACAGGCGGCTTGATCATTGTTAATGATTGTACTGTGTCTTTTTGTTACAGTCAAATGATAGAATGATGTTGTAATTGAATCACAAGTAAATATGAGTAAATGATAGTATAAAATATTTGAACATGTTTCACCCCAAAAATAGTGAAAATAGAGTAAAGGGGCTATGTAAACTCACCTTGGTATAGTGTTAGGTATTGAGGAATAGTATAAGTGTAGCCCAATAGTTTGCCAAGTATCACCCTATAATAATGTGATAAATAAGTCTATCTAGTCTACAAATGTATAAATTTCTAGGGCTTCGGATTGGGGATAAATGCTCGTTTGATTAATACTAAAAATATTCGACAATTGAGAGAAATTTAGTAAATTAATGACTAAAAATCTTTTTATGAAATCTAAATTTAAGATGTTCACAAGAATGTTGTTTAAAGTATAAAAATAATTTTTATAAAATTATTTTCTTTAAAATAGAATTTTTAAATCTATTTATTACAAATTGTCAAACTTTAATTTTAATATCTTAAAAATACTAAAATTAAAGAATTATCATTTTAAAAATTATATTTCTGCTCTAAATGATCAGAAATAATTTGTATAAAATTTTGGTGCAAAAATATTAAAAATTGGATTTATTATGATTTAATTATAATTAAAACTAACAAAAAATTGATTAAAAATATAAAATATATGATTTTTCAGAAATAAAAATCATTTCTGAAAAGCTTAATGTTATAAAAACTTAGGATAATTTTTGTGGAAATTAATAAGATCGTTTTGATATTTTTATAGATTTTTATAAATAAAATAGAATAATCTTGATTTATTTATTATATATAATAAATAAATAAATTTTTGAAAATTAAAAATTGTAAGTTTAAACCTTTTTATCAGTTTAACTAAAAATAATTTTTGTACAATTATTAAAATTGTTTTAGTATTTTAAAATGAATTTATAAGATATAAATAATATATATATAATTGATTTTAATTATTTTTGATTAAAAACAAATCAAGAAAAACGTTTGCTGATCACAGGACTCGAACCCGCGTGATTCATGGGCATGGCACCAGACACAACCACAAACCACTTGGTCTAGACCTGTGGTTGTGTTGATTTTAGTTTGATTAAAAATAAATATATTATGCAAAACTATGTTTATCCCCAAATCATATCTTTATAAACCCTAGTTTCTTAATCCATCAATTGAACTCGAATTCGACACAGAATCTGAACGGGACTATAGGGCTTTTAATCTACACAGAAAATCGACCATAAAGCATGTAGGAATTCATTCGTACCTTATCTGAATTGGGTGAGTCTAGACGAGACAAAAACGAGGCACCCGTGTTCAATAGCGATTCAAAGAGGAAACGAAAACGGATTTTTGTATAGGGGTTCCCTTAATCGGCTCCTCTTGGTATTGTGGGTGAGTTTAATCGAGTTACAACCACGTATATATACAGATTTGGATCGGCACATTTGGAAGGTCAATTCATCACCATTAAAAGCTTTTAAAACACGTTAATTATTCAAATCTTTATCTATGGAAGGTGGAGAAGGTAATGGCGCTCAGATTACGGGTTTAATTTAGTTGGGGACGCGTCAATTAAATGAATTTGATGGCAGTTGACTTTTGTTTGGTCAACTGACCATCGCGCAGCAGCAGTGGAGAAGAAGAGGAGCCATCAAAGTGGGCTTATATTGATTTTAGGTTGGGGTTAAACCAAAGAAGAGAGGTAGACCAGGTGGTAGGCGCGCGCTGTGCTCTGACCCGGCTCCCAGCCCGGGTTCGAGCCTCATCAGTGATGTTTTTTTTTTTTTTTTTTTTCTAAAGGAAAGGGACAAGAGATGTGCCTGGGCTTTGGTTGTGGGCTGATTTCAGAAATTGTAAAGGGGTTTGGGCTTAAAGGGATCTTGGGTTTGAGTTAAACAATTAAATAAATTTTGTATCTAGATTAATGTTATCACTTATTATTATTATTATTATTATTATTATTATTATTATTATTATTATAAATCTATATATATATATGTATATGTATGAGTAATTATCATTGTATTAGAGTCCTAAATATCACCAAAAATAATTAGGCTTGTTTTAAATCCGTAACTTATAATTAATAAATGCGAAAAGTTACACAAAGGGTTGTCAACATTGACCAGAGAACATGTTCTTGCAGAAAATGGGACCTCACTGGCATGCATATGGAACATGAGGTTGAATGGGATAGGTGATGGTATTCCAGAGAAGTATGTGGATAAAGCTTACTGGTTGGAGACTTGGAAGAAGGTGTATGTGAATACCATAGAACCTATTAATGGCATGGACATGTGGCCAGAATCTAGGTGCCCAAGTACCTTAGTCTCTCTAAAATACCACAAACAAGCTGGGAGACCAAAGAAAAAGAGGAAGAAGTCTGTTGTGGAGCTTCAAGAGTTGAGACAAACTGTTGAAACATGTTCAAAGATGCCAAGGAAGGCAAACTCATTGAGTTGCAGCAAATGCAAAGGTAAGGGACACAATAAGAGGACCTGTTCATCTACTGGACCACCAAGTGTTGCTAGAAGTTCAAGTGCTGCTGCTGGAAGTTCAGGTGCTGCTGCTGGAACTTAGTTGTCTGCTGCTGCTGATAGTTATTTTGGTTGTCTGCTGATGATTGTTTTCTTAGTTATTTTGGTTGTCTGGAACTTAGTTGTTTGCTGTATTTTGGTTGTTTTGTTAAACTTTGTTATGTATTAAACTGTGGTTGTTTTGTTAACTTTGGTATGTATTTTGGTTGTTTGAACTTAGTTGTCATTTTGACCCATTTGTCCATGTTTAGTAATCTGGAAGTTATGTCCATTTTGACCCATTTGTCATTTTGACCCATTTGTCCATGTTTAGTAATCTGATAGTCATTACAAGCTTTACCAATTTGTCAATTTGTCCATCTGATAGTTATTACAAGCTTTGTCAATTTGTCCTATTGTTCATTTTGACCCATTTCATTTTGACCCATTTGTCCATGCTTGCAGTTTCAATAACTCCATTTCATTCCATCAAAAGATTACATTAAACATCTAATACATATTCAAGATTACATTGACATCTAATACATATTCAAGATTACTAAACATACATTCCATCTTACAACATCTGCAACATTCCTACACATAATACATTATGAAAATGATCAAACAAACTAGCAACATAATTCTCAGCCTCTTGTTCTGTTTTTTCAAACAGCTATTAGCAAATTCCAGATTGCTAATCCTTTCAGTCAACATTCTTGAATTTTCTTCATGCTGTCTACCTGAAATCATTAGGTCTCGGATAACAACATCAGCATTCCTAGAAACTGAATCCTCAGCCCAACATACAAACCCACAACTTCGTCCCTGTTACATAAAGTCACCCAATTTAGTCCTAATTTAATTAGGGTTTGATTTGGGGCTATAATAGAGGAAAAATTCATAACCATACCTGTCTACTACAACAATGAAATCGTCTTCCTGGGTTCATTGCAGTGTAGGATCTCCGAATTATTGTTGGGGAACCACAATCACATCGAACCATCGTTTTAGGGTTTTTTGATTATAATTCGTTGTGGAGTTACAGAGAATTTGGGGTTTATAAAAGGGGATTGAGGGTTTTAATTGGGGGGAAATTATAAAAGGGGAAATTACTATAATGCCCTCGAGTTAACAAACTTTTTTAACTGGGTTTGTAAATTGGACTGATTAAGCAATGAAGTTGTAACTACAGTGGCAATATTGTCAAAAATTCTTATTTTGGATGGATGTGGCAATATTATTAAAACCTCAGGGACGAATTTGGCCATTCACTCTATTATTACACTGTATAAAAGAGAATTTTATTCTCTTTAATTTGAGTATAGTATTGCTATAGTTTTTTAATTTTTTAAAAATTATATGTTAGGATTAAGTAATAACCGAAACAAAAACAAAAGAAAAAACGAAAATGAACTGAAATAATCTAAACTTTATTATAATACATTTTCCATTGATGTCTTAAAATTTAAGTTATACATGTATAATTACTTAGAGTACAACACACAATGCACATGTTAACTACTTACATAATACTTACACATTTGTCCCCTCAACTAAAATCAATTCCTTTTATTTAAATAATAATTACACTTTTTACAATTATTATAACCAACTACCCCTCACGATTTTTAAACGTCCAAAACTTTTTCATGCGTTAATATTTTCTTAATATTATTACAACGTATAAATGAGCGTTTTTTTCCCTTTAATTTGAGTATAGTATTGCTATAGTTTTTTTAATTTAAAAAAAAATGATATGTCAAGTTTAACTAATAATTGAAACAAAAATGAACCGAAAGCTTCCATATCTATATTATCTTATGATACATTTTTCAAGGACCTCATGTAATTTAAGTTTTACAAATATAATTGGTTAGAGTACAATACACAATACACATATTAACTATTTTTTATGGTAATATGTCTTTTATACAATACTTACACATTTTCCCCCTCAACTTTACTCAACTTTTGTTTATTTAAATAATAATTATACTTTTTCACTCTTATTTCAACCAACTACTCCTACGATTTTTAAACGTCCATAACTTTTTTCATACATTAATATTTCTTTAATGTTATTACATCGTATAAATGGGCATTTTGTTCCCTTTAATTTGATTATAATATTGCTGTAGTTTTTTAATTTAGAAAATAATATGGTAGGGTTAAGTAATAACCGGAACAAAAACAAATGAAGTGAGAAGTATATTTGCACATGTAACTTCTCACTTCCTCACAGTCACCCTAAATTTTTGCTTAGCGTATCACATAAATTATTGCTATGTATGTATTCGTGTGCTTGCATTTCCTCTAGCACATAGGATTCGATTCTGGTAAAAAAAAAGTACTTTTATTTATTGAATTCAAAATTTTGTTTAAAAAATGTTTACCACTTACTCAGCTGATACTATTCATTAATGTCAGAATTTTATCTCATCTGTGTTTGTAGAAATTTTTTGTTTAATAAGTTGTTGAATAAGAAGATACACGTTGTGACATAGTTCTCAACTTATTTTTTTTTAATGAAAAACACAATAATATAATTCACAACTTTGTGTGTTTTGATGGAAGGAAAATATCTTGAAAATGTATAATCTAATAGTTGAAATTTATATAAATTATGTATAACTTGATCGATTAATTCGGTTATGCCCACTAGTAGAACTTCTTCCCCCCCCCCCCCCCCCGGTTTTGTTCGTAGTGTATTTTTTACTTAAAAATCCGAATATTTTTTTATATATTGAGTATCTCCCCTGATTTTACCAAAAATGCAGTCAAGCCCCGCTAATGATTATACCATACACCAAGACAAATATTTTGGTCAATTGATTATTGTTTAACCCGACCAATTTAAATGTTGTTACCCGCCGCAACGAGTGGGCACCCCACTAGTAATTTATAATATAACTCACCGATGGATAATAAGCCATACTGAAAATTTAAATGGTAATTGGCATAACTTTCATTTTTAATGACGTTCAGGGGCGAAGCTTGTTCCTCGAATTAGGGGGGACTCAATTTTTTTCGATCGGTAGTGGCAAATCGACGGGGGCCGGACTCAACCATGACTTAACTGGACTGAGATAACCCCGTTAAAAATGGACTGTTTTAGTGCATTTCGTTAAACTACTGGATTGTTCAGACAATTAGTTTTATTTTGGGCTGGACTGACAAAACCTACGTAGACGTTTTTTGCTATTTACTCTAAAAAATATAATATCTTATTAACGTTTTCTCTGTTTTTGGACTAGAAAAAGTCCAAGATATTCCTTCTTGAAAGCAATTGTAACAAAATAGGCCCAAAAGCAAAAAGGACTTGGTATAACTATATGCTCACTTTAGCCCATTTAAGGATAAAAATTCATCTCCAATATTTTCATATACATCAAGTGATTGCTAAATTGTTACATGAAACCCAAAACCATTTTCAAATTTTGCAATCGACTATAATACAAAAAAAAAAAAAAAAAAAAAAAAAAAAAAAAAAAAAAAAAAAAAAAACTAAAAAATAAATAATATTAAATCACTATGAAAACTTGAATAAAAACACCAAGAGTCTCCTCCTATAAAAGTTGCATCCCATGGTCTAAACCTTTAACAAGAAAGGCAAACCCCTTTTATAACTAAAACCGAACCGACCCTCGTCTCAAAAGCCTACAACCTAACCGAAACCGAACAGTTAACATTTTCTAATAACTGAAAATTTTGGTTTCGGCTCGGTTAGTGTCTAAAACTGATCGTAGCTGACCCATGTCCACCCGTATTCGTCGTGTTTGATGGTTCTCTCCCTTTAGACCCCGAAGATTCACAATCAATCTGCCTGTTCACCACCGGTAAACACTTACTCTCATCTTTTTGACCGGGTGCCGATGGCACACAATTCCCCTTGTAATCTAAAACAAGCTCCGGCCTCACCGGTTTTAAACATTTATTTTCTAAACAATCGAAATAATTATCCGAAAATGTAAAATTCAACAACTTTGGCAACGTACAAATAGCATCAAATACCGTACCAACCAACTCATTATGTCCAATATCAAGCATCTCAACACACTTCATATCCCCAATCCCTTTTGGAATAGACCCAACAAAACTATTATTACTCAAATCCAAAACCTTTATATTATGAAGCAACCCTAGCTCTTCCGGTAGGCAACCCGAGAGATGATTGTTAGCGAAAATAATCTCGTCTAAATTCGCCATTTGACCAATGCTCTTAGGAATGGGTCCTTCAAACTGATTATCCGCGAACACAATCACAGACGCATTAGAATTACCAATGTTTTCGGGGATAGTTGAAGAAAACTGATTATGGTTCAAGAATATAGCATCAAGGTCCATGTCAAACAATTGAGGTGGTAATGATCCTTGGAAATTATTGTATCTAATATCTAGATACTTTAGATTAGGCATATCCAATACAACTTTAGGAAACGTTCCCGTGAATTGGTTGTCACTTATGTCGAATTCGCTAAGGAGGGCAAGCTTTGAGAAGGTTTTTGGGATAGTCCCACCAAATTTATTAGTGTGTATATGAAATATGCTAAGATCAGTTAATAGACCAAGATTTGATGGAAGTTCGCCCTCGATATCCCCATCGTATAGATCAACTGCCGCAACCGTTGATTGATTGGGATCATCGGGTGACTTTGCGCAAAACACACCATTATAGGCGCACACTTCCGCGCCATTCCAGTTTTTGGTCATGCCTTTTGGGTCTGAAGAAATGACCTTTTTCCATTCTTGGAAGGCGAAATACGCCTTTTTAAGCCTAAAATTAGGAAAATGGAAACGTACATCAACTCGGATTTCACTAGCATCGGGTAGAGGATCGGGTAGGTAACGTCGGTTAATGCCCGGTATGATCGCGTTGTTTGATGAGATTATGGAGAGGAAAAGAAAGCAGCATAAGGCTTTCATGTTGGAAGCTTGGTTTTGGGTATGGTTTGGGTTGTGGAAATTATGGAGGTCGTTATGAATCTTGAATCTATATTTAGTAATAAATCCTCTCCATGCACTCTAAAACGAAATACACATATATTTCTAGAGACATTCCTTGATAGTCGCTAGATATTGGTATAATATTGTCAATGAAATAACAAAAGGAGCTTGTTATTCTATCCTTAAAAAAGTTTGTCATACACCTTCATAAGACGTGTTTTATTTACTGTAATTTTTCTCTTTTTTATATTATAAGTATTAATTTTGTGTGAAATATTTAAGCTGAAATATACTCCAACAACACATAATAATATGAAAATCCAGTGTATTTACAAAAATGATCTAACTACGCCACGATATACAAAACATATTTTTTGTTTCACATATTCAAGAGCATATATATATATGGAAAAAAATGAAGAAATAGTTAACATATGAAGTGTACCAAGTGATTTGCATATTGATCAAATCAAATATATGATTGAGATGATGATTTGGGTACGAACTTGGATATATATATTGGAACATTTGGTAGAGAAAAAAAAGGGAAAATGGATTTTAATACTCCAACTATCGCCTGTTAGCGGATAATACTCCCAACTATCACTTTGGCCATTAGCACTCCAAACTTTCAACTTATTTTCTTCCATCACTCTCAAACTAATGGAGGTCTAACCTGGTTAGCCTTTGTGGCCAAAATATAAAAACCAAAACTTATATGTGGCCAAATTATAAAAAAAAAAAACTTAAGTGGCATTTTTTACAATAAATCTTTAACTTATAAATCTCACCCCCCACCCACACCCCTTCTGTAACAGACCCCCCTTCTCTCTCTCTCTCTCTCTCTCTCTCTCTCTCTCTCTCTCTCTCTCTCTCTCTCTCTCTCTCTCTCTCTCTCAACCACCACCTTTCACCGAAAAAACACCACCACCCTTCACTAGTCCTCTGCCTCACATTCATAAAAACAGAGCTAGTGCATAGAGCTTTATCATTTAGTCAGTAAGAAGTGATAAACAATAAAGATAGAAAAGGCCTAAAAATGTGACAGGACAGAAGATGATGAGGAAGTTTGAGACAACTCGTAACATATGAATATATGAATAAAAATAACAAAGGGGCTGCCTCACCGCCGGAGATCCTGTAACCCATCGGAACACCACATCACCACCGTGACCACCTTCTTCCTCCATCATAATGCTCACACAAAATCCCCAAATCAGAACAAAACCCTAATCGGAACCTAGACCGCCGCCGCCGTCTTCAACGACACCAACACCGTGCTCCTCCCAACGCCACTGTGGTTTCCTTTCCCCTCCCTCTGTCATCCACTTTGATTTCCTCCCTTTTCAGATCTGATTCCTTTCTCTCTCTCTCTCTCTAGCTTCTGCTCTCTCTCTCTCTCTCTCTACCGACTCTCTCTCTCTCCTTCTCATAGAATATGGATGTAGATGTGGGAGTTTGTTGGGACTGCTCCGCCGGAGCTCCGCTGCGAGCAGCCGGCCGGAACCCCTTTGTTTTCCCCTGCTCTCCTTCTCCCCGTCTTTCTCTCTCTAGTGGGTGGTTGCTGTGGATGGCGGTTTCAGATCGATGGCTAATGGTGGGTGTGGTTGTCGGAGGAAGGGTGGGTGGTGGTGGGAGTGAGTGGTGGTGGAGTTGTTTGGTGGTGGAAGTTACTACAATTGAAGCTGGTCCTTAAGTTTATACGTAGTAGTAGTAGTAGTAGTAGTGGTAGTAGTGGTAGTAGTGGTTGGTAGTGGTTGGTAGTGGTTGGTAGTGGTAGTAGTGGTAGTAGTGGTTGGTAGTGGTAGTGGTAGTGGTAGTAGTAATAGTAGTAGTAGTGGTGGTAGTAGTGGTAGTAGTAGTAGTAGTGGTAGTAGTAGTGGTGGTGGTAGTAGTAGTAGTAGTGGTAGTAGTGGTAGTGGTAGTAGTGGTAGTAGTAGTAGTCGTAGTAGTGGTAGTGGTTCTGTAACACCCCAACCGATGGCGGAATCATCGAGGTGCCACGTAGTGACGATTGTTCAAAAGCTCATGGTACTAAAATGTAAATATATGATTATTGAATATTGTTTTACAACATGTGAAATTAAATACAAGACAACAAGATAAAGATAGTTGATTGATTTAATCTAAGTCCAAAGTCCTATGTGAAGCGTCAAGCAGCTTATCCTGAAACATGCACGAAAATAATTTTGTCAACATATGATGTTGGTGAGTACTACTTAGCTTTGTACATATAATATAAGTTTGAAAAGGTAGTACAATTCATGTGTCTAGCATCACTAAGGCATTATGTAAACACGCAAGTAACCAAACAAGACAAAGATCATATGTAAAGTTGTACAATGAAATTGATAATGAGCACCTCAACACGTGTGAGTCTAAAAGAGCACCATAACATAAGTTATGTCTAAATGAGCACCGTAACATAAGTTACGTCTAAATGAGCACCGTAACATAAGTTACGTCTGAGTGTAAAGAGCACCATAACATAAGTTATGTCTAAATGTATGATTTTGTATGTAAGCTACGTTCATGTTCAAGCATAAGCACAAAGATAAACAAGACACGTATATGAATTGTAAATGAATAAAATGTATGTGTAAATGAATATGAAAGTTTTGTATACTTGTGCATGAATCACCCCAAAAGTTGTAAAAGCGGAAAAAGGGGATAAGTTATACTCACCAACATCATATGTTGACAAAATTATTTTCGTGCATGTTTCAGGATAAGCTGCTTGACGCTTCACATAGGACTTTGGACTTAGATTAAATCAATCAACTATCTTTATCTTGTTGTCTTGTATTTAATTTCACATGTTGTAAAACAATATTCAATAATCATATATTTACATTTTAGTACCATGAGCTTTTGAACAATCGTCACTACGTGGCACCTCGATGATTCCGCCATCGGTTGGGGTGTTACAGATTGGTATCAGAGCCAGGTTTATAGGGAACTAGGTTATTAGAATGCCTTTTAGCCTAGACTATAACCGAATTTCAACTTTCAGGTACAACATTTCCTAATTTATCATTCCCCTCATTTCCCTCTACTTTCCTTCCTCTATCTTCTCTTCTTCTCCATTTCTCCTCATCTTTCATCATGGTGCATAGGGATGGTGTCCTACAAGGAGTGGAAAGTCTACATCATCATGGAGCGGGAGCAGTACCTTTCATGATGACACTCTTAGGCATAATGCCTATTCTTATTTTTGCTCCTTCAAAGTTGTTGAACTTTAATGAGTGTGATGAGGACACGTGCAATCTGGAAGGGTGGATGCCTGTACACTGGGTTTTCTGGCATAGGCAAGCATAGCGCATAAATCCATTTACGGACCTGTTATGCTTACCTGGGGATTCCTGGAGTGAGTGTCCACTTATAGGCTAAAGCATGTCTTCTTTGATCACCGTTGGGTTCAATTTCTTTGAAAAGTCAACGTTCTTGTTGGGCTTTACAGCTAGACAAGGGCACTCCAAGCATTTTATGCAAGCTTTTTTTTTCAAAAATACTCTCTCGATTCATATACAATATTTTGTATTTCACGATTTTCATATATTGCTTACAAGTTCATACTTTCATAACCATCTATGGATTTCACAATCGCACTTCACCTTACCATCTTAGCCATTTTTTTTAAATATTCAACACCCTACCCAAATCATATTATTTCATTTCTCCACATGTTATTTATTTTAAAAACTATAACCTCATACTTTAGCACAAACTAAAGATTTCTAAAACTTGTTGTATTACCTAGTAACTTTACAAAGTACATATTTTCCTCGAACTTAAATTCAATTGTTTATTTATTGATATAACAAACGATTTTCTATATAATGCTTTAAACTATTAAAAAAAAAATCACTAATAAAACCTTGATCTTCAAAACCTAATGTCATGTTTGAAATCTCCAACTAACAGGAATATTTTTCAAAGCCTACTTAGCTTGTACTATTTAACAACTTTTTCCTTATGTACAATACCAATTTTGAAAATAATTTTTTTTTCATAGGAATAATATCTAACCTCTAGATTCTCCATCGACACTCACTCATTTTCAACTTGTTCAAATTTTTACAATATTTGGCATATACCACAATCATGTTTTCCTATACACTTGATTATAACCTTTGATCCAAACCCCAAAATTTACACTGCTACATAATCTCCTTACTATAAAATAAACTCTTTATCAACTATCTTCACATTCACTATCGCTCACAACCTTGATTCTGCTTCAAGATTTTTCATCATCCTCTCAAGAACTAAATTCATATCCTTCACCTTCTCACACATGAACTAGTTACCCATGATAATCAAACTACTAAAAACCTGATACTTGATTCTACAGGATTTTTCCAAAACATCATTGTTTGTGAAACTTGATTTCCTCTTAATTTGACTATTCACTGGACATTTAATTATTCATGATACTCGTAATCTATTTCTATAGGCCACTAAGATAACACTTACACTTAATGGTTGCAGTACTTACAAACTTGCTTGCACGTGTGTATTATCCACGCAACTCTGATAAACATTTCATTTAAAGGGCTCCCCGGACGAGTGGTAGCCCATACTTAAATACAGTTATGCTTACAAGTCATTGCAAACCAATGCAATTGACCTCATTATTACATGGCCTCACTTCATTGATAACATCTCATTGTAACTCAACGTGTTTGTTGTGTCACCTTCTTGTGAAACTTATTTGTTGTATTGTGTGTTAGATTAGGATCATAGAAGGACATAAAACCCTAATGTAAGGTAAATTGATGATTCCGGTCCGGAACGTAATCATGAATTTACAGGTGCGTTAGGGTAGTGTGAAATTCTATTAGAGTTTTTGGTAGGCGTCCAGTACGTTTTCAAGGTATCAAAGGTGTGGTGGGTTAGCTGCGGTACACCCTGTATACATACACTAATGATGCATTGAAAGTGAGACTGGAAGTCGGACCAGGAACAAACTCTAGTTACTTGGTAGTTCATTTAGTCTTTCTGTAGTCAATCAACTCATGCAATTATTTTAGGATTCCTAAAACTTGAAGTTTAGTGTTACTAGATTCTTATTCTCCTTATTATTCGAGACAAACCTAATCCAATCCTTAACTCACACCTATCAAACCTCTTATCCAAATCATTTTTCCCAGAACATCCATAACCCTATGTTTCTAATAACTTCGGGACGAAGTTTCTAAAAGTAGGGGATGCTGTGACATCCGTCACTTTTATCACTATTATTATTATTATTATTATATATATATATATACATTTTTTTATTTCGCACCTCCTATCTTGTACGCCACATTTTATCCTCATAATAATAATAATAATAATAATAATAATAATAATAATAATAATAATAATAATAATAATAATAATAATAATAATAAAGTTAGTCATTATATTTTACCACCTCTAAACCATAACCAAACTTATACCCAAAACACTAAAGCCTAACCATAACCCAAAAACCTTGTCTTTTTTTTTCGGAACCCAGACCCGACCCGAAGACTGTGGTCAACACCCAGTCACTTTCCACAATTACGAGCCTTGTTTTTGGTAGAATTTTAACTCCCTTTGACCGACTAACATACCCTCATAAATATAATCCATGATTTCAGCTTGAATTAATCATCCTTGACTCGGTTTTGACCGGCTTTGATCAAGACTTCAAAACCTTCCATTTCACCAACCCGAGCCACATAGTATAAATTGAGGTATCCACAACCAACTAAATGTGCCAAAAAAAATCATTTCCCTTCTCTCAAATCTTTCTGTCCAAGCTTTAATTCACGATTTCAAGACCCGTTGACTTTTTGTTTGACCGAGCATCATACACGAATTAGTGTTTGTAAGTTGTTTATTTTTTTTATGGGTTTTATTATTCATGATCAATCGATCAATAGCCCTAACATTACTGAGGCTATTGACCGTTAATTGATTCGATTCAAGAAACTAGGGTTCTTAATTATCATTCAAATTGGGGAAGATGACCAATTCACGCATGTGATAAATATTTTCAAAACTGGAACATTTACAAATCTGAGGTACAGACCAGTTGGTTGGGGTGTTTGGCTAAAGACATTGAACCGGGTCTGACCCAGGTTCGACCCCCACTATAAACAACCTTTTATTTTATTTTTATTTTTTTGTGTTATCCTTTACACTTATATTACCTTTATTCTTTTGAAAATCGTTTTAAAATACTAAAACTATTTTATAAATTCTACAAAATTTATTTTATGTTATTTCAATGATAAACTTTGCTGTCCAATTTTTAGTTTTTCAAAAATAATTTATTTAATATATATTATAAATATTACAAATTTATTCATTTAAAATTATAAAATTCAATAAAAATATCTAAACGATTTTATAAAATTCCACAAAAATTATACTAAACTTGTATAACAATATACATTTCAGAATTTATTTTTAATTCAGAAAAACCGTGCATTTCATATTTTTAATTAATTTTTGTTATTTTTAATCATAAATAATTCATAATAAATTCATTTTTCAATATTTTTGTACCAAAATTTTACATAAATTATTTCTTTTCATTTGGAACAGAAATACAATTTTTAATTCAATAATTCTTTAATTTTAATATTTTTAGATATTAAAGTCATATTTTGACAATTTGAAATAAATAGATTAAATATTCTATTTTCAATAAAATAATTTTATGAAAATTATTTTCATACTAAAAACTTTATTTTATGACCATCTTTAACTTAAAATTTACAAAAAGACTTTTATTCATTTATTTATTAAATTTCTTATATTTAATAAACAATTTGACTATTAATCAAATAAATACTTATCCCCAATTCGAAGCCCTAGAAAATACTTATAGACTAGATAGACTTAGACTTATTTGTTACCTTATACATAGGGTGATACTCGACAAACGTTGGATTACACTTAATCAATTACACAAGACTTACCACCTTGCTAAAGGTGAGTATTACTTATCCCCTTTTTCGCTTTTACAACTTTTGGGGTGATTCATGCACAAGTATACAAAACCTTCATATTCATTTACACATACATTCTTATTCATTTACAATTCATATACGTGTCTTGATTATCTTTGTGCTTATGCTTGGACATGAACGTAGCTTACATACAAAATCATACATACAGACATAACTTTATGTTATGGTGCTCTTTACATACAGACATAACTTATGTTATGGTGCTCATTTAGACGTAACTTATGTTACGGTGCTCATATAGACATAACTTTGTGTTATGGTGCTCTTTTAGACTCACACGTGTTGAGGTGCTCATTATCAATTTCATTGTACAACTTTACATATGATCTTTGTCTTGTTTGGTTACTTGCGTGTTTACATAATGCCTTAGTGATGCTAGACACATGAATTGTACTACCTTTTCAAACTTATATTATATGTACAAAGCTAAGTAGTACTCACCAACATCATATGTTGACAAAATTATTTTCGTGCATGTTTCAGGATAAGCTGCTTGACGCTTCACATAGGACTTTGGACTTAGATTAAATCAATCAACTATCTTTATCTTGTTGTCTTGTATTTAATTTCACATGTTGTAAAACAATATTCAATAATCATATATTTACATTTTAGTACCATGAGCTTTTGAACAATCGTCACTACGTGGAACCTCGATGATTCCGCCATCGGTTGGGGTGTTACAAGTAGTAGTAGTCGTAGTAGTGGTGGTGGTGGTGGTGGTGGTGGTGGTAGTAGTGGTAGTGGTAGTAGTCGTAGTCGTAGTGGTAGTGGTAGTGGTAGTGGTAGTGGTAGTGGTAGTGGTAGTGGTAGTGGTAGTGGTAGTGGTAGTCGTGGTGGTAGTGGTAGTGGTAGTGGTAGTGGTAGTAGTAGTAGTAGTAGTACATACTGTGCTCAAAGTCAGGGAAACCCCAAACAAAAAGGAAATTCGAATGCCTAGATGAAACATCGTTGAAGATTAGGCAGTCAACTTTCCAGGTGTGCGACTGTAAAGCAAGTGCGAGAGCCAAGTTATGCAATGTTACTTTAATGTGGGAGATTTATCACTTCGAAGAGAGTCACAATCACATGCTGCTTCCTTCGTATAGCAGAGATTTAACAAAAATAGGGAGGAAGTTGGATTATTCTATGAAAGAATTCATTCACCAGCTAAGCCTCAACAAAGTTGGCCCCACAGTAGCCCACAAGATGCAAGTTAGCCTAAAAGGGGGACACCACAATGTGAAGGGCACCCCTTTTGATTACAAGAACTTTGCCAGGAGTATCCGCATGTTCATCGGCAATAGGGATTCATAGATGATGGTTGACAAGCTGAACGATAGGGTGAAGAATTTGCCAAACTTTTCTTTCAAGTATAGCCTTGTCAATGGCGAGCTTAGATATGTTTTATGGGCTGATGAGATATCAAAGATAAATTACCAAACTTTTGGCGATGTGCTTGCATTCGATGCGACATACCAAACAAACAGGTAAAGTGGTAGTTTGATCTCTTATTAAGTGTATGCAGTTGCGAAAAATATTTTTTACCGGGTCTCTTTTGTTTGAGTGTGTTTATTATAATGTCTGTTTTAATTGGGCAGGTACAATCTCATTTTTGTCCCTTTCATTGGGGTGGACAACAACAAACGCTGCGTTACTTTTGGCGCCGGTCTACTGTTTAGTGAGACGATTGAGTCGTATTGCTGGTTGCTCAACACGTTTTTTTGGAGTGCATGGGAAGCAGCCTAAGTTGGTGTTAACGGACCAGGACCCAATGATGAAGCAAGCCATGGCCGCTGTTTTCACCGAGGCAAGGCATCGGTTATGTATATGGCACATTATGAAGAAACTGTCGGCGAAGGTACACATAATTTTTCAACATTTTCAAGGATGGTTACTTTTTAATTTTCTTGAGAATTCAAACTCATGTCCCCTTGGAAAATTTTTGAGCAGGTTGTAGGAGGTGGCTTTGATAACGCAGAAGTTCGGGCGGCAATCCATAAATTGGTCTGGAATGTTTACATAAAACTGTCGACCTTTGAAACCCGATGGGGTAAATTGCTGGACAAGTACGGGCTGGCAGAAAATGAGTGGTTGCGAGATATGTTTTATATCAAGGAGATGTGGGTGCCTGAGTACTTTCGTGAAATCCCAATGTGGTGCCTCATGAAGACCACATCCCGGTGTGAAAGCTCGAACGCGTCATTCAAAGTCAATTCTAGCTGGGCCAATATGCTTTTACAGTTTTTGTTGTGTTTTGATACAACAATGGACTCTCAAAGATACATGCTAAGGGTTGCGGAGCATCAAACTGAGTGTCGGCTTGCTGAATTCAAGATTGGTATGGCGATCGAAAAGCAACGTGCCGTGCTTTATTCTCAAACAATATTCCACGAAGTCCAAAAGGAAATTTAGAAGTCGCTGCTGTGGTGTTTCATTACCAACCAAGATGAAGTTGATGGGGTGAAGGTGTACACTGTAACGCACCTTGACAAGCGTACAGACCCGATTAACGACTACACGGTATTATCTTAGAACAATCATGCGTAGTATATGGCTTTTTGTTTTTGTTTTTTTTTTCTGTCTAATTTATTGTTTTTTTTTGCACACGGGTTAGGGTTGACTCTAGTAGTGGAGATGTAACATGCTCATGCAACTCCTGGATCTGGATTGGATACTTGTGCCGACACATTTTTTGTGTTTTCAGATACACAAAAGTAGAGGAAATCCCTGAGAAGTATATCATGGACAAGTGGAGGCACGACGTGTTACCAAAATCTGTGTTTAGTATAGATGCGCGTTATGGAGTTGACAACAGCGACCACGCTGTTATGCGAAATGCGCTGCTCGACATGTTTAATCAATGCGTTGATCAATTAAGGGTTTCACCTGATCGTCTATCTATGTTTTCAGAGCAGCTCAAGTGTATCAAGGATGATGTTTTTAGGAAAAGCAACGAGCCAGTGCAGTCGGAGCCTGGGAACGTCAATGTGATTGCTGATCTGCTGGGGGTACAAGATGACGTTGAAGTTTCGTGTACCAATCCTCAGGGTATAAGGAACAAGGGTTGTGGTACCAATCGTCGACTCGTGGGACCTTGCGAAAAGGCTGTGAACAAGAAAAAGAAGCGCCCGCGCCAGTGCAAGACATGCTTTGAACTTGTGACCGACCACGACTCCAGAAACTGCCCGCTGAAGAACAAAAATTTAGGGACTTAGCTGTTTTGCTGAATAGCCTCCAGCCCCATGATCTCTTTTTTTTTGTGGTAAAAACTATCTAATTTGTATTTAATATGAATCTGTAAGAGAGCCGGTGGGGTTTTTTTTTGGCATCGTGTAAAATGTTTTGTTCAGCATGTACCTAAGTCGTTTGTGCCGAACGTGAATTTTCTTTAAAAACCATGCACAATGTGTAGCACCAGGTAGCGTTTTGTTTTGTGCTTAGTATGTAAAAACCAAGACTCAACTATGGGGGTGGGGTTGGGGGCGTCGAACGATGGGTGTGTGTGTTTTATCAGTTATAAGTATGGTGGTCTGGATATATCTTTTTTTATCTTTTTTTGTTAGTTGTTTTGTTTTTTTTTTTTTTGTTGTTGGAAAGTTTATGTTTTTTTGCAAGTTTCAGACCAGATACCTGGACATCACACAAGCATTAAACATTAAGCATAACATAACAGGGGGGTTGGAGGGACTTTTTACACCAGTGTAATAGACCCAAGCCACCCAAAACCTTAAAACACTACACGTAACAAGCACACACGGTCACACCTACATTATTTCTTAGATACATTGACCGCATTAAAGTCCAAAGGCCAGATACATACTTCTCTAATCATGCCCCTTCGGAGACATGACTGCATCCCAGTCAGTTTCGTCTTCAGAAGGCCAGTCAAAACCAACAATGTCGTCGTCACTTTCGCCTTCCGGGTCCCATTAGTCTTCATCGTGTAGGGGGGCCTTTGACGCCCTTGAAGTCGGGTCCCCTGCGGGTTTGATGCGGCTGGTTTTTTCTGAGCTGTACACGACGTTAGGACTAGTATCCGGCACACGCGGACGCATATCCTCGCCCAATGGTGTACCGTACCCCAAATCGAGCAACTTGACTTCAATCCCTTTCATGCTGCCTTCGGTACCCCACCCCCTCCATGGTGCTTGATGGCTGGTGTAGTGACTGTGGGGCTGAGACCCTCTGTAATCCGTGACCCCCTGGCTGGAGTACAATGGTAGCGGACCATACGACGGCCTGGCCCTGTACGCATCGTGTGCGAGGGACTTGCCTTTGTCATAACCTCGCTGCACAGCCGTAGCTGCAGCAGGAGGGGGTGGCTGCATCAGTGGAGGGCCAGTCAACACAGGCTGGCGGGGCGGAGGAGTGGTTTTTCCCGGTGTTATCCCCATTTGCGAATGATGCCATACTTGCACTAGTTTCCCCTTCCTCTCATTACGCGGGAATTTATGAGGCCTGTCTTCACCGCCACCCATGTATGTTTAGTTGGATATAAAACATGGTAGAAAAAATGAGCAACAAAATATAACCCAGGTAACAAATTCAAAAAAGAAAAAAAAATAAATATATAAACAAATAAATAAATAACGTTTTTGAAGTACTTTTGTGAGTGGCACCTTTTTTTTTCTTTTAGTTAGCACGAACGAGTGAGTTTTCCTTTTTGGCACCCCAAAGGGGGGGGGGGGTATAAGTAGTGAAAAAGAAAGTGTCTTTTTGGATATTGATTGGGGGCACAACCTTGGTAGTGTTTTTAATTTTTTATTCACACCTACTTTTGTCGTTCATGGGAACAGAGTCCATTTTTACCATTTACACCAGTGTAAACACGACCAGATAACATCCACGTTTTTTACATGTCTCCCCCATACAAAACAGAAATAAAGTGGGCCCGACCCTTTTTAGTTTTGGAACCAAGTGGCCCATGTAACGACGAAGACTTGTTTCAGATCACGTGATGGGTTTTCTAAGTAGTTTCAACACAAGGTTTACACCGATGTAAACCTACGCAATACGATCATTTTTTCTTTGTTTTTATCCTCATGTGTAATGCCGAACTCTGGGTTTTTTTTCCCAGATCACGTGGTGGCTTTTGGTTTTGCAAACAAAACATTTTTTAACATAGGGTTTGGCCCTGCAAAAACAACGTGAACAAATGTATGTGTGTTTTTCTAGCTAGTTTGCCCAAACGGGTGTTTTAAAACATTTACACTAGTGTAAAGATATCCAGCAAACGATGAAGCCAAATCAACTGCACAAATATATAAAGCAAGTTTTTTTACCCTAGTGTAAACCACGCCCAGATAAAGAGGTCGTTTTTAATCGATGTTCTAAATTTTTACACCGACGAAGTGTCTTTTTAATTTTTTATTCACACCTACTTTTGTCGTTCATGGGAACAGAGTCCATTTTTACCATTTACACCGGTGTAAACACGACCAGATAACATCCACGTTTTTTACGTGTCTCCCCCATACAAAACAGAAATAAAGTGGGCCCGACCCTTTTTGGTTTTGGAACCAAGTGGCCCATGTAACGATGAAGACTTGTTTCAGATCACGTGATGGGTTTTCTAAGCAGTTTCAACACAAGGTTTAAACCGAAGTAAACCTATGCAATACGATCCTTTTTTCTTTGTTTTTTTTCCTCATGTGTAATGCCGAACTCTGGGTTTTTTTCCCAGATCACGTGGTGGCTTTTGGTTTTGCAAACAAAACATTTTTTAACATAGGGTTTGGCCCTGCAAAAACAACGTGAACAAATGTATGTGTGTTTTTCTAGCTGGTTTGCCCAAACGGGAGTTTTAAAACATTTACACCAGTGTAAAGATATCCAGTAAACGATGAAGCAAAATCAACTGCACGAATATATAAAGCAAGTTTTTTTACCCTAGTGTAAACCACACCCAGATAAAGAGGTCGTTTTTAATCAATGTTCTAAATTTTTACACCGGGGTAAACATACATACCGTAACATAACTTAAACTGGCCATTTTTTTATAAACATGCAGCGGACCATTTTTTTTTAACTTAAACTGAACGTTCTGTTTTTTTAACGTAGATCATCCTAGCTAACCAGCTTACAGCCCAAAACATCTAGTTTTTTGGTTACACAACAGTTGTTTGTTCAAAACACCAAACATGATCAATAAACGCGTTGATCGCGTGTCGAAGTGCTAATAAAAAACTTAATAAAAACTACTCCTTAGCTATAACTGACTGCAGTATAGGAAGTAGGGTTGTCGAACCACAGGGAGTTAGTGGAAAGTGCTAAGTTACTAATTTCTAATTAAATTAAGATTAACTAAAGTAATTTTATGAAGTTTAATGTAAAAGTGCTGCAGTGCTGCAAAACGGATTAATAATTGATTTTTTAGAAAAGACAATAATATGGAAAAACGGTCACTCCGGGTTTCTGATTCGGTAATTATCAACTGAATTATGTTAATACCCTATCTAGGAAATCACATAGACATGACTTTGTTTAAGTTGTTCGACCCAATTCAGCTATCATAATATTAATTGCAAAGTTAAATTAATCCTAGTGCAAGAAAACCAAGATACGATAACATAATGCAATAATATTAATCAACCAAACTGTCTAGATCAGTCAAACATACAATTAGATGCAAAGAACATTAAGGTGTTGACAAAATCTAATCCAAGTAATAAGTATCAAACATAAAACAATTGATAGAATAACCAAATCGTTCACCCGGAGAAACCGCAAGATGATTAGCCTTGCATCTTCATGATTTCGGCTTCAAAACTTGTTCTGGATTGCTGTGGCATCAACCGGAATGAATGGAACTGCAAAAAGTACTCAAAATCCTCCCTTAGAAGCTCTGGAAGTCGATCCTCCTCTCCCCAAATGGCTGCTAGGTTTTTAATTGCGAAAATGGGCTTTTTATGGGCTGAAGAGTTATTCGCGACCCCATGAATAACTCCCTGACTTATTCGCGTGGCATGAATAAGTCATAACTTCGCGAGGGTAGCAAGGGTAAATAGCTGGATTCATTAAGGGCAGTATAGTCATTTTGCAACCCAATTCAGTTATTCGCGGGGCATGAATAACTCCTGAGGTTATTCATGGGGCATGAATAAGTGATCTGACAGATTTTATTTTCTTTTTATTCCTTATTCATCCGTGCACTCGTTTCACCTCCAATTAGACTCTTTTTCTCTCGTTTTAGCCCACGAACACCTGCTTAACACCAAGACACAAATAAGTATCTAAGACACGATATTTACGAACGTTAAATGATTAAAAACTATACAAAACTACTATATAAATGTGATGCATTTGGCAACACATCACACCCCCACACTTACCTTTTGCTTGCCCTCAAGCAAATCTGCTCAGAACCTTACCACGAACAAGTAACAAATACCTCAAACGCCCCCGCCATGCACTAGTTAGGGTCCAAAGTCATACCCCATTCATAGATCATCATTAGATGTGTTAATTCAACAGGCAACCATGATGCACAATTTTGAAAACAGAACTCTCCCGACTAAGTCTAACGTGCTTCCGGTTTTTATTCTCATGCAACACACCCCTCACAATTTTTCACTCCACTCGGTTTAATATCTGGACTAGCATGTAATGCGCTAGTATTATTCACTCAAAACCAAACATGTAACTCTGTTATCATAGGCTTGTATAACAATCACACCTCAACTATAGACAATGCACATATCTAAAGGACTTACGGGTTTGGGGCTTCGGGTAAAGGTAGGATAGATTTGGCTAACGATTGGTTTAAAAACAAGGGTTTCAACATGCTTGAATGACCATCCTTATTCACTAAGCACCATAATACAATAATCACACAACTTTGGTCATTTTTTACCCATACACATACTTCTATATTTTTTTTTCACTTTTTTTTTCACTTTTTTTTCATATATATATTTTTTTTCTTTTTTTTTTCTTTTCCTTCTCAACTTAAACATAACTCAATCACTTGAACTAAACATAAACACAATGGATGTCATCAATTTATTACACAAAGGTAAACAGGTCAATTTGGGTAATAGGTTTAATCAAATGAAAGGGTATAGGCTCAACATGGGTTACTAAGGGTGATTTTAGGCAAACGGGTCAACACATAACAAATAAATGGGTATCAAAAGAAAAAGGGAAAACCTAAATTGCCTTTATCATCTACGTGCATATGTAGTCTACAACATCAGCATGTATCAAATCACACAAGTTCTGCAACAGAGAAACATCTGGCCTACACTCAACAAATGAAAATATATATGAATCAATCTATCATCTAGTAGGCTCAAGATCTCACCAAAGTGTGGAAATGGGTTACCGATGCGTGCATGCATTTATTACCGACAGCTCGTTACACCTAATCGGGCAAATTCTAAACATTTTTTTTCTAAAATACCTGCTGAAAACGGTTCATATGTCTGTTCTAAAGAATTGGACCATGACTAAGGACCCACACACCACAAGCAGAGACAGAATGAACGCATTGAAACAGTCGCTTTCATGCCCGATCAGACCGCTTTTAGGACATTTTTTTTATGACTCAAGACTAACACAAAAACACACTCTAAAGACGTATAGCCACCCCCCCCCCACACTTGCGCGACACATTGTCCTCAATGTGCTAAGGGAATAGTAACACAAAAAAATCAAATACGAAAAGAAAAATAAATAAATAAAGACAGAAAATCGGAACAAACTCCCCTGATAAATGCGACGATGTTGTTGAAAGTCGTGCTCCCCTGCCCTCCAACTTGTCCGTATAGCATTCCATTCGCGGACAAAAGCGGCAATTATTCAATATTCTAACAACCAAAACACACATATAACAGCAACGTATCATATAATATAATATAATATAAACCACCCAACCGGTCTCCCTTTACGATTTCCCTTAATGTGTTAGTTTAGATACAGGCATATGATAATCAAAACAAAATAAAGGGAAAAGTACACCAAAAACACAAAATAAACCGGTTGGCGCTGCTGCGAGCTATCACTCCTGCTGCCCAGGCTCCTCAGACTGACTGCCTCCCTCCTGCTCAGCTCCTGCAGATGTACCTACTAGATCACCTATACCCCTGAAACGCTCGGGTATCTTCAAACCCATGCCCTGCATCATGAACCTCATCATATCCGTAAACATATCAACCTTTGCCTCTAACTCATCTCTCCTCTGAACATCAGGCTCTACTGTGACCAACTCAGATGGTGATGGTAAACACAAAGGACTAGGGCAGTCCATAGATGACTGAACCTGCCGTCTAGCTATAGGCATAGTCCTCTGTACAGTCTCTGCTGCTAGTGTCCCGACATGTGGTAGTACTAACTCCCACTCTGGTGGATCATCATACGTAATCATCTTAGCCATCCTCATATCCTGCATCTCATAACATACTGTCTCTGGCCCCGTAGTCAGATGCTCCCTAGGATACCTGTCAAACACCCCTAAATTCTCTGCAATCCGAGTCACATAAGGTCCCAAACCTAATCTACTCTTAGCTCCATCACGCGCACCCCTAGCAAATGAGGATAACAAAATAGTAGCCAGATTGGCCTCCCGTCGGCCGACAATACAATACAAACAGAAAGCATCGAGTACACTCACCTTGTCCCCGCTCCCCTTACGGGCGACAAGAGTGCACGCTAAGATCCTATGAATAAACCTAATAACTGGATCTCTAATCCTTGACTCCGTCACGTTGTTACCAAACTCACCCACAGCGACAGTCCTCCAAAATTCCTTCAAATCCCTAGTAAGAATCGAACTCGACCTTTTCTTCTTATAACTACCCCTAAGTAACCGGCTAAATCCAGATGCCTTCACCTCTTGGTCAGTATAAATACCAGCCACTACTGCAAACCTAGGCACACTAAACTCATACAACCGTCTGCCTAATGAGAACGACACTGCATGTTGCTCAAGAAATCTGTCAGCATTGTATCTAAAAGTGGAATAGAACTCAACGGTAAGCTCCCTATACTGCGGTCGATCACACTCTAAGATAGCCATCCACTTAGGTCCTAACATCTCCTCCATCCTCTCATGCTGATCTAACACACCCATTAACTCCCAATTTATCGTCCTGTGCTGTAACTCAGGGATCAACATATATTTTTGACAGTTCTCCCATTCCCTAGAACCTACATCAAACTGCAATAGTGTGTGATCCTCTAAAACCCTGTCCTCAACAGGCTCTACTGGGTCCCCAGGCTGTGGCCTAACCTCAGGTAATGCATACCGAATACTCCTAGAGACCCCTGTGACCCGCGGTCCAGGCTCACCCCGTGGCCTCTGTTTTGGTCCCCTTTTTCGCTTGGCCCCTACGACCACACTAGACGATTCCTCACCTGACATCCTGCGAAACAATTTAAAAACATACAAATCAGTCAGGTAACATAAATAAGCAACTATTTTTGGTATTTTAATTTTTCAATTTTTTTTTCTTTTTCTTTTTTTTTTTAACTGAAAAACATTGCGACCGTATAGCATTTCGGTCGCGGTCGCACCTAAAACAAATAACATAATTAAAAAAAATAATAATAATAAATAAATAAAATAAAATAAAAATTCGGGATACCCATTTGTGCATATATAATATCCAAGACATCCCCGCCCGAATGGAGATTGAGTACGAGCGAGGCGTCTAGATGTGCAATTACTTTAAAGACAACTCATCCCAACGACTCCTTCAAAACTCTAACGTGACTACCACACAAGGAGTTAACTTAAACCTTTTCAACCCTCACTTCACTTGATCATCCAAACTCGCCTACTAACCATCTTTGCACATGAGCCAATTAATTACTTATGACTTTATGCCTAAACATCTCATCCTTGCGACTTCAACAAAATGATCTTATTAAGTTCAAAACTCAAACGACCCCCCCACACATAATCCCATTTGTCCTCGAATGGCCTAGACAACACATCGCCTAAGTGTTATATGAATCCAATGCTTAGGACATGATATCAATTTACCAAGGCGCCACATTTAACTTATCGACTTGTATAACCAAGAGCAAATCATAATCCGCATCACTCTTATATCATCACATATACCTCATAACAATAAACGCCTAAAGCACAAGCGCCTAACAACTCTACTTTAACCCACTTTAACAAGTCAACCTCGGGACTAAGAAGACGCCTAAATCGAAAGATACCGAGCAGGCCTACACGAGACACTTAGCGCCATGAATCGATACAAATCAACAACTACTCGCAAAGGACACAATAAACCTATACTAGACTCGACTAAACCCACTAGCATTATAACAAAACACCAAACTCAATACTGCTATCACATAACACACTCTAAAAATAAAAAATTACAAAAATTAAGCGACACGCACCTGGTTTTCGACACGTAACGGAGACGACAGGAGGCTAACCAAACTAAACTAAACAAGCACGGTCAGGGTCAGTTTTGGTGGTGGTTCGGGTCTGTGACAGTGACCGGGTGGGGTCGAGTTGGGGTTTGGGTGGTCGGGTCTGCAGGGTGGGTTATGGAGTAGAGAAAGGGTCGAGTTGGTTTGCCTGTGGGTCGGGGCTGTTTGGAGGTGTTGAAGGGGCGGGTTGGTTCGGATGTGGAGGAAAAGTGGTAGAATGCGGCGGTTGGGTTAGGGTAGGTGGAAGAGATTGGTGGTTTGGAGAGGGTTGAAGGCGGCGGGGGAAGAAGACAGTGACAGGTGGGGTTAGGGTTTGGTTCGGAGAAGGAGGTGGAAGAAGGAGGCGGCAGATGGGGTTAGGTGGTGGTCGGGTTGGGTTCCGATTGGGTTGGGTATTCGGGTTGGGCTTGGTTGGCAGGTGGAAGAAGATGACAGGTTGGGTCAGCGGCGGTTTGTGGTTGATGGTTGCAGAGGGTTAGGGTTGCGATTGGGTTGGAGATGGTGGATGGTGGGCTGGTTTGGGTGGAGGATGGAGGCTTGGCAGGTGGCGGCGGCGGGGGTCGGGTTTGGAGGTAGGTGGCTGACGTGGATCTGTCAGGTAAAGGTTGGGTTTCGGGTTGGGTGATTAGGGTTGGAGATGGTGGTCGGGTGGTGGTGGAAGATGGTGGTTATGGTGGTGATGGAGGCGGACGGTGGCAGGGTGTGGTTGTCAGGTGGAAGGTTGAATGGTGATGGTGATAGGGTTGATGTTTAGGTTTAGAACAAATTTTTGGGGAAGAAGGAAGGATAAGTCAGTCACGTTCATATATTTTTTTTTAAAGTTATTAGCGCCCCATGAATATCTCGAAGACTTATTAGAGGGGCGCGAATTCCTTTGGTTACAGAAAGTTTGGACGTTTTTATACTTAGAAAAATTTTCAGCTTCTCAATTCTAACACTCCCAAACCCCTTAAAACCTATTCCAATGCCCTATTAACATGTAAACTTACCTGGACTCCTGTTAGTGATGATTCCTCGTGTCGAAATAGATACGTTTACCTGAAAAACTCAAACACACAAAAAACGCAAAACCGAAAACAACGAAAATACACAAAAAAAAATTGTACAAACTCTACAATTACACATACCGAATGCGTTATCACTTACCTTCATCATCCGGTTCACTCGTCAAAAAGCAAACCGGCTCTTCTATTGTTCCGTGGATGTCAGACGAATCCAGGTACGGTTTAAGTCGATGTCCATTCACTACTTGACGTAAATGATCATCAAAGTCTTCAATCTCGACATCACCGTATTCACCAACTCTCGTAATTAAGTATGGCCCCGTCCACTTGCTTTTCAACTTCCCTGGAAATAATTTAAGACGGGAATTGTACAACCATACCTTTTAGCCTACCTCGAACTTCTTCAAACGAAGCTTGGCATCGTGCACCTTCTTCATCTTGTCCTTGTATGATGATGCACTCTCATATGCTTCATCTCTCAGCTCCTCAAGCTCACACAGATTCAACTTCCTTTCTTTACCTGCAACATCATAATCAGTATTAACTTCTTTAACAGCCCATAATGCCCTATGTGCTATTTCCACCGGTAAATGGCAACCCTTCCCATAAACCAATCGGTATGGTGTGGTGCCAATTGGTGTCTTATAAGCTGTACGATAAGCCCATAATGCATCATCTAGCTTGGTGGATCAGTCCTTACGATCTGGTCTTACCGTCTTTTGTAAAATCTCTTTAACTTGACGATTTGACACCTCAACTTGCCCACTTGTCTGTGGGTGATACGGGGTTGCAATTCTGTGATCCACACCATACCGTTTAAGCAATTTACCGAATTTAAAATTCTTGAAATGCGACCCCCCATCACTGATGATCACACGGGGAAGTCCAAATCGTGTAAAGATGTTTGATACTACAAAATTGCAAACAACGGTATGGTCGTTTGTCCTGGTGGCTATTGCTTCTATCCATTTAGATACATAATCGACAGCCACCAAGATATACTGATAACCCCTAGAATTTGGGAACGGGCCCATGAAGTCGATCCCCCACACATCAAAAATATCAACCACGAGGATAGGCTGCATGGGCATCTCATTCCGTTTAGTTATGCTACCCATCTGCTGACACTTGGTGCATGTAACACCCCAACCGATGGCGGAAACATCGGGGTGCCACGTATTGATGATTGTTTCAGTAGCACATGGTATAAATTAAATTTTAAATAATTTATTCAAACATAAAATCCAAATATAAAATGATGTCTAGGAATTCAATACATAATATCAAATAACAAAACTTCAATAGCTTCAAATAAAACTTCATGATAAATCCTCATGCTAACTCAAGCCTCAGCTTCATTGTTACCTGAAACATGTTAATTTTGAAAATATTTTGGGTCAACAAAAGTTGGTGAGAATTACATAGGTTTTTGATAAATGAATAAAAATGTTGTGCAATTCATGTGTCATGTCAATCTAGTCCATATGTGAGAAAACATACTAGAAATAAATCGAGTGCATAACCAACCCTGATGACTGTTATAATATGATACATACCATACGCTCATGGTTCACTTGAATATGTTATGCGATAACAAACACCCACGCTACCTTTGTAGGAGGCACGTATCCGGGTGGGATTGTCAGTCCAATAGATCTATCAATGTATACCGTCGGCTTGTACGGAGTTAATGATTATGCTAGAATGGTGCTTACTCTAATCATGCTCAAGATATAATGCAACATAGAAAACACATAGACACATTGATGATTGAATTGCAATAATGATGTTATAACATGTTTCACCCCAAAAATGGTGATAAATAAAAGGGGCTATGTAAAACTCACCTTAGCAAATGTTATACTTCTTGAAAAGATGAAATAATAGTGTTGCCCAAATAATGCCAAATATCACCCTATAATAAGGTAATAAATAAGTCTAAGTCTAATTAGTTTACAAGTGTATCCTAGGGTTTCGATTTGGGGATATCCAATTGTTGAATTTAAAATAAAATGTTAATTAAATAAAGGGGAATATTGATAATTAAATAAAAGAAAGTCTTTTTATAAAATTTGAATTTAGAATGTTCACAATAATGTGTTTGAAGTATAAAAATAATTTTTATAAAATTATTTCCTTTAAAATAGATTTTTAAATCTATTTATTACAAATTGCCAATATTTAACTTTAATATTCAAAAATACTAAAATTAAAGAATTTCTATTTTAAAAATCATATTTCTGTTCTAAATATTTAAAAATAAATTGTATAAAATTTTGGTGCAAAAATAATGAAAATTGAATTTATTATGATTTAATTATGATTAAATCTAACAAAAATTGATTAAAAATATAAAATAAATGATTTTTCAGAATTAAAAATCATTTCAGTAAAGTTTAACTTTATACAAACTCAGGATAATTTTTGTAGAATTTAATAAAATTGTTTTGATATTTTAATGGATTTTTATAAATATAATAGTATAAAATTGATTTAATTATTATAAATATTAAATAAATGAATTTCAGAAAAATAAAAATTGTAAATAAAACTTTTAACTCAGATTTAATAAATATAATTTTTTTAGAATTTATAAAATAGTTTTAATATTTAAAAACGAATTTATAAGTTTTAAATGTATAATATATATATAATAATGATTTGTTGTTAAAAATGAAAAAAAAGAAAGAAAGGAAGGCCACAGCCGGGACTCGAACCCGGGTGCCTTTGGTTATGCACCTCAGTCACAACCACTTGGCCTAGGCCAGTGGTTGTGATGAACTCTGTTTAATAATAATTAAATACGTTATGTCAAACAGAGTTTATCCCCAAATCATAGTGCACGAACCCTAGCTTCTGCAATAACACGATTCACACATCATTGGCCCAATTGATGTTAGGGCTTTTGATGTGTGAACGCCGGTGATCAAAACCCACATAAAACATCTTACTTACAGTGTGGATTCGTGTATGATTGTCCGGTCAAAGACAAAAGTCAAACAGCGAACAGAATGATAATTATTAGTGTGATTGGAAGAAAATTGAGGATTGAGAAGAGAGTATGAGCGAGTTATAATGATTCGTAGAAGGCCAATTTATATAGGGGATCAATGGTTAGATTAATTGGCAAGTTTGACTCATGATTAAATGTCAAACGCGTATTGTTTTCAATTTGGTCAACGATAATTGGTAATAGCGTGTAATCGAAGTTGGATGAGGCCGGTAATCGTGTATCATTGCCAAAATTATGCCAATTACCAGTTATTACCATTGATTGAATCCTACGCGTCCCACAGTTGACTTTATTAGTCAACTGTGAAGGTTTCACAAGCAAGCATAAATTTATTTCGCGTCTGGATTTATTCCAAGTTGATGGCTAGCCCAGTTGGTTAAACTTGATGGTGTGGTTGGGCCGGCTTGGGCGCGGGTTCGATTCCCGGCCCAAGCGTTTATTTTTGTTTTATTTTTTTTTGATATATTATACACACAACCACATATATAATATATATTTATATAGTATTAGGGTTCCAATGATGCGACAAAAATAATTAATGCGAATAATATAGGTAAAACTTGACGTTTTATTAATAACGATCGTGTAACGTACAAGTTTAAATGCGTAATGTTACAGTCTCCCCTACTTTTAGGAACTTCGTCCCGAAGTTGGAGTTGAAGAGTCTGGTGGGAAAAGATGTGGATATTTCGACTTCATCTGGTCTTTACGTTCCCAAGTGAACTCTGGGCCTCGTTTAGATTCCCAACGAACCTTAACGATCGGAATACGACTGCGCTTGAGTTTCTTGACTCCAGTATCAACAATTTCGACGGGTTTCTCGATAATGTGCATGCTTTCATCGATTTGCACATCCTCAAGAGGAACATGAAGGTTCTCATCTGCTAAGCATTTCTTGAGATTCGAAACATGGAAGGTCGGATGAACATTGCTTAGCTCAGGTGGAAGTTCAAGTTTGTAAGCCACTTTTCCAACTCTGTCAAGAATTTTGAAGGGGCCTACGTATCGAGGAGCTAGCTTTCCCTTTCTACCGAAACGAATTACTCCTTTCCAAGGGGATACCTTAAGTAGTACAAGGTCCCCAACTTGAAATTCCAAGGGTTTACGACGTTTATCAGCATAACTCTTCTGACGACTTCTAGCCTTGAGAAGATTATCCTGAATGAGTTGAATTTTGTCTGTGGTTTCCTGGATTAGTTCGGGTCCAGTAATACGAGCTTCACCAACCTCAGTCCAACAGACAGGTGAACGACATTTCCGACCATAGAGTGCCTCGAAAGGAGCCATGTTAATGCTGGCGTGATAACTGTTGTTGTATGAAAACTCAACCAAAGGAAGATGAGAATCCCATGCGCCACCAAAATCGATGATACATGCCCTGAGCATATCCTCAAGTGTCTGAATGGTTCGTTCAGTCTGACCATCAGTTTGAGGGTGATAAGCAGTACTCAGGTTCAACTTGGTACCCAAAGCATCTTGTAGAGACTCCCAAAAGTGAGAGGTGAAACGACCATCGCGATCAGAAATAATGTCCAAAGGTATACCGTGACGACATACGATTTCACTTACGTACATCTTTGCCAACCTTTCCACAGAATACTTCTCACGAATAGGTAGGAAGTGAGCTGACTTGGTCAAACGATCGACGATTACCCAAATACTGTCAAAACCTTTGGGTGTACGAGGGAGTTTGGTGATGAAATCCATAGCTATGCTCTCCCATTTCCAGACAGGAATCTCTGGTTGTTCAAGCATACCAGATGGTCGTTGATGTTCAGCCTTGACCTTGGAACAAGTGAGACATTTTGCAACAAAAAGAGCAATGTCTTTCTTCATACCAGGCCACCAATAAGAATAACGAAGATCTTGGTACATCTTGTCAGCTCCAGGATGAATAGAATAACGAGACTTATGAGCCTCGTTCATGAGAAAAGTACGAAGATCATCACGGTCGGGAATCCACAGTCGATTAAGGAAATAAAGGAGACCATCGGGTTTGGTTTCAAGTTGAGTTTCAGCACCACAAGACATTTCATCGTACATGTTACCTTGGGTGACTGATGTGTGTTGAGCCTGGAGAATGCGATCTTGAAGATCAGTACGATCTCTCGCACATTGTAGTTTGATACGCTCTTTACGACTAAGTGCGTCAGCCACAACATTCGCCTTGCCAGGATGGTAGCGAATTTCGCAATCATAGTCGTTAAGTAATTCAACCCAACGTCGTTGCCTCATGTTAAGATTCTTTTGGTCGAAGACATGTTGGAGACTTTTGTGGTCCGTGAACACCACACATTTGGTCCCATAAAGGTAATGTCTCCAAATCTTGAGTGCAAAGACAACAGCGCCCAATTCAAGATCATGGGTGGTATAATTCTTTTCGTGAGTCTTGAGTTGTCGAGACGCATAAGCAATAACCTTTCCTCGTTGCATGAGAACACAACCAAGACCTTGGTTCGATGCATCACAGTAGACCACGAAATCATCATTACCATCAGGTAGAGACAAGATCGGAGCTTCACAAAGTTTCAGCTTAAGAGTTTCGAATGCTTCCTCTTGCTTAGGTCCCCACTCATAGGGTTTACCCTTGTGAGTTAAGGTAGTGAGAGGAACAGCGATCTTGGAGAAATTGGCGATGAATCGACGATAATAACCAGCCAAACCAAGGAAAGAACGGACTTCAGTTGGAGTTTGAGGAACACTCCAATTTTTCACAGCTTCGATCTTTGCGGGATCAACATGAATCCCGTTCATATCAATGACATGCCCCAAAAATTGAACTTCCTTAAGCCAAAATTCACATTTTGAGAACTTGGCATACAGTTGTTCTTTCTTTAGGAGACCCAAGATAGAGTGGAGATGTTGCTCGTGATCGGATTTTGATTTAGAGTAAATCAAAATATCATCAATGAAGACGATCACGAATTTGTCGAGATAGGGTCTACAAACCCGATTCATCAAATCCATAAATACTGCGGGAGCATTGGTCAACCCAAAAGGCATAACCATGAATTCATAGTGACCATAGCATGTGCGAAAAGCTGTCTTGGGAATATCTTCATCGTGGACTCTAAGCTGATGATAACCAGAACGAAGATCAATCTTCGAGAAGTGGGTTGCTCCTTGAAGTTGATCGAAGAGATCGTCAATCCTAGGCAATGGATAACGATTCTTGATAGTGAGTTTGTTGAGTTCACGGTAGTCAATACACATCCTAAGAGAACCATCCTTCTTTTTAACGAACAAGACAGGGGCTCCCCATGGAGAAGAACTAGGGCGAATGAACCCTTTATCAGAAAGTTCCTGTAATTGACTGGCAAGTTCTTGCATCTCAGAGGGTGCAAGACGATAAGGAGCTTTAGCGACAGGATTAGCATCAGGAACAAGATCAATTCGAAATTCCACTTGTCGGGCAGGAGGCAAACCAGGTAAATCCTCTGGAAAGACTTCAGGATAGTCTCGAATAATAGGAATGTCTTGGATATTTTTGCCTTTGTCCTTCTTCTCTATCACGTTAGCTAAGAAGGCTGTATACCCCTTTCGTAAGTACTTTTGGGCAGTAGTACAAGACATAAGCTTAAGCTCGCCACAGGGTTTCTCACCATAGATCTTCAAAATCTCACCAGATTCGAGAGGAATGCGTATGACTTTCTCGAAGCACAGAATTTCGGCACGATGAGTTGACAACCAGTCCATGCCTACTATAACATCAAAACTTCCAAGATGCATGGGGATGAGATCGATAGAGAAGGTATGATTGTCGAGGTTCAACAAGCAGTTACGAATAATAGAGTCGATCGAAATAGACTTCCCGTTAGCTACCTCTACCACTAAATGTTCTTCTAGATTAGTGTGGGGTAAGTTAAGTAAAGGTTCAAACGTTAGTGACACAAATGACTTATCAGCTCCGGAATCAAATAATATGGATGCATAGTGGTTATTAATGAGAAACGTACCATTCACCACCTCGTTGTTGTCACGAGCCTGGTTAGCGTTGAGATTGTAGGCGCGACCTCGAGCACCTTGGTTCTGGTTGCGGTTCTGGTTTTGGTTTTGGTTGCGGTTTTGGTTCTGGTTCTGGTTTTGGTTACGATTAGGGCAATTGTTGATGTAGTGATTAGGGCTGCCACACTCGTAGCATTGACCACGAGCAGGCCTGTTGTTTTGTTGGTTGGGAGCTGGGGTATTGTTGTCTTGGGCAGTAGGAGGGGCTCGACAGACGTTCACCAGGTGACCATATCTTTGACACTTAGTACAAAAACGACATGGCAACTGTGCTGGATGATGGTACTTGCAAGTGTTGCACAAAGGGTGAGGTCCGGTGTATGGTTTCTTGGCTGGGTTCTGTGTAACCCCCCAAAACCATTCGTTCGCCTAACTATGCCATTAGGCGTGATTAGCAAAATATTAACACCAGACTTAGAGGATAAGAACATGGGTTATATTCTAATATGGAAATAACCTAGTTAATAATATTATGTTTATAAATTAATAAAAGGTGTTTGAAACTAGCTTATGAGTTAGTTTTTATACAAAAATGACAGTGGGATAACTTGAGGGACCATTGTTGCCAAATGACAAAGTGAGTTTTATTAATAATAATAAAACAATAAAAACACACACTTGGTGTGTGTGTGTCGTGAGTTATGATCAGGAGATCATCATCTCCTTCAACCTCCAACCCTAAACACTCAAGAACATGCTTGAATCCAAGCCAAATCAAGGGGCTTTTCGATGCTCTAGCAAGAAACAAGTCATCTAAGGCCTAATGAACATCAAGGTACCTTCTATTCGATGTAATTTGATGTTAATACCCGTTTTTGATTTGGTCAAAAACTAGGGTTTTGATAAAACGTGAAATTTATGGTTAAAAGAGGTTGCTCTAGTCTTGGGGAACCTCAAACATACCTAATTTAGTTATGAATCACATTCTACATGTGCATTTGATTTTGACCATATGATTATGTGAATATGTAAGATTTGGGGTTTAACCTCTAGGTTGAAACCACACATGATTAGTAGTTTTGGGTGACTCTTAGGAGTTGTTATAATGATCAAATTTAGTTGAAATGCCTAAATATCTTGTTATGATAATAATTAGATACATGGCTATATTTTGGTTAAACTTAGAATGTTGAAAACTAAGTATATTGGTGGATGCACACCAAGTGTTTAATGAAATGCCTAGATGAGTTAATCTTAACTAGACATGTAAGAAAATGGCTATGGATTTAGCTAGAAATGATAATGAATACATGATGTTATGGATAGTGAACAAAATTCCATATTATGTATTCTAATAGACAAGTTTGACTCATCCCCAAGTTAGGTACAACCAAGAGGGAGCAAACGGGTCAAACGGATGCAAGGCGAATACTTATGGAAACAAGAATGGATGCGAAGTAAGTTTTACTTACACCAATATACTATAACATAGCTTAAATTGTTATAAACATTAGTTTCAAATCTTCAGTGTGAGGTAAAGATAAACCCCAAGGGGTAGAATCTATTAAGTGAGTTGCCTTATGTGCACTCAATACAAAATGTGGTTTATGACCTTAATCGAGATAATGAGTTATGACCAAATGGAGAAATCTATCAAACGGGTCAACTAATAAAGATATGTGAGAAATGATGTTTTAATCCAAATTAAACCAATTGAATGGAGTCGTTAAGCATGATGTTAAATGGGTCAAGTTTGTTTCACTTGAACCATAGATAAAAACTTGGGTAACATAGCATTATGAACTAGGAGTCTAAACGGGTCAAATGGTGATGTCCTCACCATGTGAATCCAACACTTGATGCTTGTATTCCAAGCATTAAGATTCATAAAGTTAAACGGGTCAAATGGCAAGTTATTGCCATTTGAGTTCCGAGAAATTAACGTTGTCTATTTAGAAAGCATACAGGTAGATGCAATTGCGCGTGCATTCTTGATGTTAAGAATCATGGAGGATAAACACAAGGTATGGATATGGGTCAAGGTCACCCGGTAAGTCCGTAGTCAAATAAACGCCTTCGGGCAAAGCAACATAGGTGATAAAGTACCCACATGAAGTGTGGGTGCAAATCAAGTAAGTTATTTCCATAACTATGTCTAATGCGCGCTAAGGCGCTTAGAATCGACCACATTAGAACAATCTTGAGAAATGTTGAAAATCTAAGTCCGTATGGACTTAGAAGTTTTTAAACAAGTCATTGAGTCCAAAACAATGGGTTTGAATCAAGAAGAGTCGCCATGAATGGCTAAATCGAAAGATTTGGCTAGGAGGGGCATTTTGGGAATTTATAAAGATTTACTAAAGGATAAATCTAATAACAAAGTCATAATGAACAAATCGGACAAACACTTTAGTTGATCAAGTGTCTAATGACTTGACAACATAAACTATACGCATTGCGCGTGGTCGAATGGTATTTTGCTTAAGTTCAATGTCTAAATGGGTCGATTTGTGTAAAAGTCGCCATAAACATTCAAAACTAAGAACCGGATCATGGCGACATAAACCGGGCAATGATTTCCGTCAAACAAAGGTTTATTTAGTCGGCAAGTCAATACTTAGGCTTCGGGAATCATCAAATGCGGTTGCGACATGACTCCCGTGCTTAAAAACCACAAAAATTACATCAGAAGCTTCGCGCGGCCGCTCACAGAGACCGCGCGGCCGCGCGCAGAGAACAGCATGACGACACGATCTTTAAAATTGCATATAAAATCGTAGAAAAATCGTTAGGAGGCGTTCTTTATATGCCTGAAAAGCTCTCGGAGCGTAGAACAATTCTCATTTGAAAGTCAAAGTCGGATTTCGGGTTTTAGAAGGGGTAAAAGCGATCCGAACAGCTGCTGCGCAAAAGTTGCAGCAGTTTGTTCTCCTGATAAAGGGCCGTTTGGCCTGGTTTGTTCCGTTTCGACGTGTAACGACTATCGTACTAGTTAAATGTTTCATTTGACAACTCACTAACCATTCTTTGTGTAATGGTGCTAGGTAAACATGTGATGGAAGTCCCGGAGCAAGGATCAAGTCGCGATAAGAGCCGAACACACCCGATCACTCATACAAGCTTCCGCACTGAATCTAAGGAACTCCCGTTAAAACGCAACATCTTAAAATATGTTTTAACTATTAAAATGTAGAAAAAATTGTGTGAATCAAATATGTATTTGATCTTAGTGGGTTGACTTATAAAGAAAATTTCAAAGTTTTAATCGGGAGTGGTTTTTAGTTAAGGTCAAAACCCGTAAGATTAAGCAATAATCGCGTGATTTCGGGTTAGGGTCTTACAAGTGGTATCAGAGCCATAGGTTTGAGGGATCCGAGTGTCGGGAAGGATACTTGGACTCAAACCGTGCGCTCAAAGTGTTGAAAGGTGTTCGGTTCAAGACTTGATCGAGGAATCCGGTAAGTAATACCTATAATGACCATCCGTTTTGATCGGAAATTTTTATAGGTAATCAATAGTTATATCGTGTAGATACACGCTATCTCAAAAGCTTGATAAGGGAATGGTTAGGTACTCATGGGGCCTATCCAAAAGATTGATTCGGGCAACGATAATCTCGTATAACAAGAATTCTAACATCACTATTGCAGTGATGCATACTAATAATGAAATGTCATGTTACTAATTAATTGAAATTATAAATGTGACAGGGATGATAACATTTTATTCGATCGAGAGAGGATCAAATGATTCACCAAACGAGGTTGTAGAGGTTTCGGGAGCACGGCTGATAGCATGCTCACTAAGGACCAAGTCAAGTAACGACTCGGGCTAATGGATCAGTAACGAAAGGGAACACGGGAGCAAGTATCAAACAGGTACATGCTCGAAACCATAGTAGGTGCATTAGTATGCAATTATCACCTGAAGAGTGGTAATTGCATATGCAAGCAATAGGAAAAATGTGAAAGGTGCATAGTTCACGATAATGAACGATCAATGCACAAACTTAACTTGAACATCGAGACCGGGTTGGGGGTAATCATCCCAAACTAATGTTTAGAAAGGCGTTGTGATCATACCAATGAGTGTGATCACACAAATCTTATTAAATTGAAAACACATCGCTTTTTCTTAATGAATAAAGGTAAAAACCTAACGTTGAATAATTTATCAAGGAAGGGTTTTACCAAATAAAATAGGGGGCACAAGCATGAGCTGAAAATTTGCTTGCATAGGGTGTGATGCCTTAATTATAATAAGTCTGTGCGTACCATATGCGAATTACTTACCCTGGCCAGGTAAGTGTTAAACATATGATACCATGGGTTTCTTATGATTAATACATATACAACCTATGTGACAAAGGCTTAGTAAGTGTCAGGTGCCGGGGGATTCTGGACGTAGTCCACTGTCTAACATGGCAGGGATGCGATCCATGCAAGACCTTGAGCGAGGCACCAGCTAGAATACGCTGGGCTAGCAAAGAGGACAACAAACTGGAGCGTTTGAACGTAGTCCACTGTCTAACACGGCAGGGACGCGAACCATGCAAGACCTTGAGCGAGGCACCAGCTTATACGCTGGGCTAGCAAAACGGGCAATATACGATTCGAGTTATCCTGGGTTGATACAGAGATTGACTTGAACCTTAATCAAGGTCTAGTCATAAATAGATTCAGTTCGGAAATAAACTTGAACCTTAATCAAGGTCGAGTCATAAACAGATTTAGCTTGAAAACAGACTTGGGCCTTAATCAAGGTTAAGTCATAATTAAACTCGGACTTTTATAGAAGGTTAAATTCGTAAAGAGGGACTTGAACCTTAATCAAGGGTTGAGTCATAATCACATTCGGGTAAGTCATGAATATTGGGATTAATGACCTAAAACAGCGTGCTTGGGCCATGATAAATCAGTAAATCATTCAACCCTCGGGTTAAGGATGAGAAAGTGTAAACTGCAACAACATTAGATTGTATTGTTGGTACGATTTAATACAAAACATAATAACGGTTGGATTGTATAGTTATTACAATCTGATGCAAACCGTGATAACAGGAAATTAGTCGATACAATACGTAGTAATGACCAATCTACACCGTGTTTTATGAAAAGAAAACTGACCTCAATTTGTATTGAGATCGGTAATCAGAAAGAGGACTTTTAGAAACTAAGCGTTCTAAATATATAAACGATTTGAAATCTAAAACTCAAAGGTCTTTAAACGGGTCGGGTGGGGCTATGACCACCAATCGAGTTAGCAAAACAGGAAATTGGGTAAACCCAATAAATGGCAAATTCTTGAAATAGGATTAGCCAAAGAAAGGAAAATGTTAGTGTAAAGCAAGGTTTGTTTATAGCATTCTAGCAAACCAAAAAGAAACGAGGGTTGGATTCGGGGATGAATCCAAGAAACTAGAAAACGGCTATATTAAAAAGCCGGGTTAGTCTTGGAAACCAAGACAAATTACTTGTTAGAAATAGACGCATAGACATGTATGCCTATGCATGCTACAATCGAGTATTACAGTAGATGCCCTAAGGTGCATGATAGAATGGCCCCTTAAACCATTACATCATTCATGATAATAGTAGACGGTGATAGTCTACGGATCTAGGGAAGACCTATGAGAACAGAAGTAGCTAAAATGTCGGGTAGGGGGTAAATATGTAGATATTGCCCCTAGTTAACCGAAATAATAGAATGACTCAAGTCATATTATGAAAGCTAAGGCTTCCATATAATAAAAGTTAGAAAGCCGAGTAAAGGGATACAAACAATAAGTATATAGTATTACTTGTTAGACTATAGAATGTCAAGGGGTTGAGCGGTGCTCAAAAAAAAAAATATTGATTAGAGACACTAAGTTTCTTTGTTGTAACCAAAGCAACAACACAAGAAAGGTTTCGAGGACGAAACCTCTTTAAGGGGGTAGACTTGTAACACCCCAAAACCATTCGTTCGCCTAACTATGCCATTAGGCGTGATTAGCAAAATATTAACACCAGACTTAGAGGATAAGAACATGGGTTATATTCTAATATGGAAATAACCTAGTTAATAATATTATGTTTATAAATTAATAAAAGGTGTTTGAAACTAGCTTATGAGTTAGTTTTTATACAAAAATGACAGTGGGATAACTTGAGGGACCATTGTTGCCAAATGACAAAGTGAGTTTTATTAATAATAATAAAACAATAAAAACACACACTTGGTGTGTGTGTGTCGTGAGTTATGATCAGGAGATCATCATCTCCTTCAACCTCCAACCCTAAACACTCAAGAACATGCTTGAATCCAAGCCAAATCAAGGGGCTTTTCGATGCTCTAGCAAGAAACAAGTCATCTAAGGCCTAATGAACATCAAGGTACCTTCTATTCGATGTAATTTGATGTTAATACCCGTTTTTGATTTGGTCAAAAACTAGGGTTTTGATAAAACGTGAAATTTATGGTTAAAAGAGGTTGCTCTAGTCTTGGGGAACCTCAAACATACCTAATTTAGTTATGAATCACATTCTACATGTGCATTTGATTTTGACCATATGATTATGTGAATATGTAAGATTTGGGGTTTAACCTCTAGGTTGAAACCACACATGATTAGTAGTTTTGGGTGACTCTTAGGAGTTGTTATAATGATCAAATTTAGTTGAAATGCCTAAATATCTTGTTATGATAATAATTAGATACATGGCTATATTTTGGTTAAACTTAAAATGTTGAAAACTAAGTATATTGGTGGATGCACACCAAGTGTTTAATGAAATGCCTAGATGAGTTAATCTTAACTAGACATGTAAGAAAATGGCTATGGATTTAGCTAGAAATGATAATGAATACATGATGTTATGGATAGTGAACAAAATTCCATATTATGTATTCTAATAGACAAGTTTGACTCATCCCCAAGTTAGGTACAACCAAGAGGGAGCAAACGGGTCAAACGGATGCAAGGCGAATACTTATGGAAACAAGAATGGATGCGAAGTAAGTTTTACTTACACCAATATACTATAACATAGCTTAAATTGTTATAAACATTAGTTTCAAATCTTCAGTGTGAGGTAAAGATAAACCCCAAGGGGTAGAATCTATTAAGTGAGTTGCCTTATGTGCACTCAATACAAAATGTGGTTTATGACCTTAATCGAGATAATGAGTTATGACCAAATGGAGAAATCCATCAAACGGGTCAACTAATAAAGATATGTGAGAAATGATGTTTTAATCCAAATTAAACCAATTGAATGGAGTCGTTAAGCATGATGTTAAATGGGTCAAGTTTGTTTCACTTGAACCATAGATAAAAACTTGGGTAACATAGCATTATGAACTAGGAGTCTAAACGGGTCAAATGGTGATGTCCTCACCATGTGAATCCAACACTTGATGCTTGTATTCCAAGCATTAAGATTCATAAAGTTAAACGGGTCAAATGGCAAGTTATTGCCATTTGAGTTCCGAGAAATTAACGTTGTCTATTTAGAAAGCATACAGGTAGATGCAATTGCGCGTGCATTCTTGATGTTAAGAATCATGGAGGATAAACACAAGGTATGGATATGGGTCAAGGTCACCCGGTAAGTCCGTAGTCAAATAAACGCCTTCGGGCAAAGCAACATAGGTGATAAAGTACCCACATGAAGTGTGGGTGCAAATCAAGTAAGTTATTTCCATAACTATGTCTAATGCGCGCTAAGGCGCTTAGAATCGACCACATTAGAACAATCTTGAGAAATGTTGAAAATCTAAGTCCGTATGGACTTAGAAGTTTTTAAACAAGTCATTGAGTCCAAAACAATGGGTTTGAATCAAGAAGAGTCGCCATGAATGGCTAAATCGAAAGATTTGGCTAGGAGGGGCATTTTGGGAATTTATAAAGATTTACTAAAGGATAAATCTAATAACAAAGTCATAATGAACAAATCGGACAAACACTTTAGTTGATCAAGTGTCTAATGACTTGACAACATAAACTATACGCATTGCGCGTGGTCGAATGGTGTTTTGCTTAAGTTCAATGTCTAAATGGGTCGATTTGTGTAAAAGTCGCCATAAACATTCAAAACTAAGAACCGGATCATGGCGACATAAACCAGGCAATGATTTCCGTCAAACAAAGGTTTATTTAGTCGGCAAGTCAATACTTAGGCTTCGGGAATCATCAAATGCGGTTGCGACATGATTCCCGTGCTTAAAAACCACAAAAATTACATCAGAATCTTCGCGCGGCCGCTCACAGAGACCGCGCGGCCGCGCGCAGAGAACAGCATGACGACACGATCTTTAAAATTGGATATAAAATCGTAGAAAAATCGTTAGGAGGCGTTCTTTATATGCCTGAAAAGCTCTCGGAGCGTAGAACAATTCTCATTTGAAAGTCAAAGTCGGATTTCGGGTTTTAGAAGGGGTAAAAGCGATCCGAACAGCTGCTGCGCAAAAGTTGCAGCAGTTTGTTCTCCTGATAAAGGGCCGTTTGGCCTGGTTTGTTCCGTTTCGACGTGTAACGACTATCGTACTAGTTAAATGTTTCATTTGACCACTCACTAACCATTCTTTGTGTAATGGTGCTAGGTAAACATGTGATGGAAGTCCCGGAGCAAGGATCAAGTCGCGATAAGAGCCGAACACACCCGATCACTCATACAAGCTTCCGCACTGAATCTAAGGAACTCCCGTTAAAACGCAACATCTTAAAATATGTTTTAACTATTAAAATGTAGAAAAAATTGTGTGAATCAAACATGTATTTGATCTTAGTGGGTTGACTTATAAAGAAAATTTCAAAGTTTTAATCGGGAGTGGTTTTTAGTTAAGGTCAAAACCCGTAAGATTAAGCAATAATCGCGTGATTTCGGGTTAGGGTCTTACATTCTGGGCAGCAGGTGGAGTAGCAGCAACCATATAGTTTCTAGCCTTGCGCTTTTTGTTGCTTGAGGTCTCAGGCTTGACTTCAATTGCAGGCTGGGGAGTGTCTTTGGCAACCGTCTTCTTAGTGCCCTTGCGGAAGAGAGTACCATTCTTCACGTGATTATCAGTAAGAGTGGCCGCTAGACGTTTGGCCTCTTCCAAAGTTGCAGGATTTCTACCCTAAACGGTGTCCTGGATTTGCATGGGCAGACCACCGATGTACTTCTCGATGGCTACCGGCAGAGGAGTAACTTTGTGAGGCAACAATAAGCTAAGCTCATGAAAGCGGGTGTTGTAGGCAAGGTTTTCCCCACTATCTTGAGCTAAGGTGTGGAACTCATCCTCAAGCTTCTTAACTTCATTGCGAGGACAAAACTCTTCCTTCATGATTTCTTTGACTTGGTCCCATGTCATAGCAAGAGCAACTTCGGCCCCACGAGTACGCTTTTCTTCATTCCACCAAGTGAGTGCTCGTTTATGGAGAACACTCATGGCGTAACGAACCTTGAAGTTGTTGGGGCACTCACTGTTGATGAAGGTATTCTCAATACCCTCAAACCATTGGAGGAGTCCTGTAGCTCCTTCTTCACCACTAAACTTTGGAGGGTTACAAGAGTTGAAATGCTTAAGGGTGCAGGCTGGGGGTCCATTACCATTGCCGTTCCCGTTCCCGTTCCTGTTGCCGTGACCATTCCCGTTGCCGTTCATTTGGATGACCTGAGCGAGTAAATTGGGAACCAGAGTTGCGATTTGCTGCGCCATTTGTTGAGAAATGACTGCAGCCAGTTGAGCATCGACCCCATTGTTGTTGTGGTTAGGAACTTGGTCATGGTTGTGGTTATCACCACCTTCTTCGTGGTTCTCACCATTGCTGTTGCGAGTGCTGCGACGAGGAGGCATGATCTGTAATAGACACAATGAAATGAATGAGAGTTTATAAGGAATGTAATAATTTATTCATTAAGTAAAACGAATAAACGAAAACGTTGACTTATCAAAGATTCTAAATTCTAATAACATATGAAGACATGCTTTAGCCTATAAGTGAACACTCATCCCGAGAATTCCCAGGTAGGCATCCGGGTCCCTCGTCTGATTGGGATATATGCGCAATGCCAGCCTAGACAGAAGACTCAGAATACAGGCGTTCACCCTTCCAGATTGCACGTGTTCGTTATTAAAATCTAGAACTTCGACGAGATCTCAAGGGGGTTCAGGTTAAACCTGTGGATTTTGTCCTATTAATCTAATGGTGGATCAGGATTGCAGCAGACGAATAAGAGTAGTCACATATAGGTTTAGGGTTATATAAGGTATAGGATAAGGATAGGATTAGGGAAGCAATTAGGGTTACAAGTAAGAGAAGCAAGTACTGTTTAAGTCCCTAAGGTTATAGTCTAGATTATTTCTAATAACCTAATTCCCTATAACCAAGGCTCTGATACCAATCTGTAACACCCCAACCGATGGCGGAAACATCGGGGTGCCACGTATTGATGATTGTTTCAGTAGCACATGGTATAAATTAAATTTTAAATAATTTATTCAAACATAAAATCCAAATATAAAATGATGTCTAGGAATTCTATACATAATATCAAATAACAAAACTTCAATAGCTTCAAATAAAACTTCATGATAAATCCTCATGCTAACTCAAGCCTCAGCTTCATTGTTACCTGAAACATGTTAATTTTGAAAATATTTTGGGTCAACAAAAGTTGGTGAGAATTACATAGGTTTTTGATAAATGAATAAAAATGTTGTGCAATTCATGTGTCATGCCAATCTAGTCCATATGTGAGAACATACTAGAAATAAATCGAGTGCATAACCAACCCTGATGACTGTTATAATATGATACATACCATACGCTCATGGTTCACTTGAATATGTTATGCGATAACAAACACCCACGCTACCTTTGTAGAAGGCACGTATCCGGGTGGGATTGTCAGTCCAATAGATCTATCAATGTATACCGTCGGCTTGTACGGAGTTAATGATTATGCTAGAATGGTGCTTACTCTAATCATGCTCAACATAATGAAACATAGAAAACACATAGACACATTGATGATTGAATTGCAATAATGATGTTATAACATGTTTCACCCCAAAAATGGTGATAAATAAAAGGGGCTATGTAAAACTCACCTTAGCAAATGTTATACTTCTTGAAAAGATGAAATAATAGTGTTGCCCAAATAATGCCAAATATCACCCTATAATAAGGTAATAAATAAGTCTAAGTCTAATTAGTTTACAAGTGTATCCTAGGGTTTCGATTTGGGGATATCCAATTGTTGAATTTAAAATAAAATGTTAATTAAATAAAGGGGAATTTTGATAATTAAATAAAAGAAAGTCTTTTTATAAAATTTGAATTTAGAATGTTCACAATAATGTGTTTGAAGTATAAAAATAATTTTTATAAAATTATTTCCTTTAAAATAGATTTTTAAATCTATTTATTACAAATTGCCAATATTTAACTTTAATATTCAAAAATACTAAAATTAAAGAATTTCTATTTTAAAAATCATATTTCTGTTCTAAATATTTAAAAATAAATTGTATAAAATTTTGGTGCAAAAATAATGAAAATTGAATTTATTATGATTTAATTATGATTAAATCTAACAAAAATTGATTAAAAATATAAAATAAATGATTTTTCAGAATTAAAAATCATTTCAGTAAAGTTTAACTTTATACAAACTCAGGATAATTTTTGTAGAATTTAATAAAATTGTTTTGATATTTTAATGGATTTTTATAAATATAATAGTATAAAATTGATTTAATTATTATAAATATTAAATAAATGAATTTCAGAAAAATAAAAATTGTAAATAAAACTTTTAACTCAGATTTAATAAATATAATTTTTTTAGAATTTATAAAATAGTTTTAATATTTAAAAACGAATTTATAAGTTTTAAATGTATAATATATATATAATAATGATTTGTTGTTAAAAATGAAAAAAAAGAAAGAAAGGAAGGCCACAGCCGGGACTCGAACCCGGGTGCCTTTGGTTATGCACCTCAGTCACAACCACTTGGCCTAGGCCAGTGGTTGTGATGAACTCTGTTTAATAATAATTAAATACGTTATGTCAAACAGAGTTTATCCCCAAATCATAGTGCACGAACCCTAGCTTCTGCAATAACACGATTCACACATCATTGGCCCAATTGATGTTAGGGCTTTTGATGTGTGAACGCCGGTGATCAAAACCCACATAAAACATCTTACTTACAGTGTGGATTCGTGTATGATTGTCCGGTCAAAGACAAAAGTCAAACAGCGAACAGAATGATAATTATTAGTGTGATTGGAAGAAAATTGAGGATTGAGAAGAGAGTATGAGCGAGTTATAATGATTCGTAGAAGGCCAATTTATATAGGGGATCAATGGTTAGATTAATTGGCAAGTTTGACTCATGATTAAATGTCAAACGCGTATTGTTTTCAATTTGGTCAACGATAATTGGTAATAGCGTGTAATCGAAGTTGGATGAGGCCGGTAATCGTGTATCATTGCCAAAATTATGCCAATTACCAGTTATTACCATTGATTGAATCCTACGCGTCCCACAGTTGACTTTATTAGTCAACTGTGAAGGTTTCACAAGCAAGCATAAATTTATTTCGCGTCTGGATTTATTCCAAGTTGATGGCTAGCCCAGTTGGTTAAACTTGATGGTGTGGTTGGGCCGGCTTGGGCGCGGGTTCGATTCCCGGCCCAAGCGTTTATTTTTGTTTTATTTTTTTTTGATATATTATACACACAACCACATATATAATATATATTTATATAGTATTAGGGTTCCAATGATGCGACAAAAATAATTAATGCGAATAATATAGGTAAAACTTGACGTTTTATTAATAACGATCGTGTAACGTACAAGTTTAAATGCGTAATGTTACAGTGCAGTTCTTAGCAAACTCAAAAGCATCTTTAAAAATGTTTGGCCAATATAACCCCGATGATAGCACTTTGTGTCCTGTTTTCTGCCCGCTGAAGTGTCCTCCACAAGCAGATGCATGTACAAGTCCCAATACGCATTGAACTTCCGATTCTGAGATACATCTTCGAATTATCTGGTCAGCTCCTATCTTAAACAAGTCTGGTTCATCCCAAATGTACTGCTTCGCTTGAGCCTTCAAGTGAGTTCTCTTTTTCTTTGCCCAATGCTCTGGGATGATACCTGCAGCCAAATAATTAACAATGTTAGCATACCATGGTGAAGTAGATACTTCGAATAGCTGCTCATCTGGAAAGGTCTCATTGATCTCATTAGTGACTTCAGCATCCATATGGGGCAATCTAGACAAGTGGTCTGCCACCACATTTTCACTTCCCTTCTTGTCTCTGATTTCCAGATCAAACTCCTGAAGCAGGAGAACCCAACGGATCAATCTGGGTTTCGCATCCTTTTTCTCCATCAAATAACGCACCGCACTGTGATCTGAATACACAATCACCTTGCTTCCCCAAATGTAAGACCTGAACTTATCAAGAGCAAACACAACTGCAAGTAATTCTTTTTCAGTAGTAGTATAATTCAATTGTGCCCCATCCAATGTCTTACTTGCATAATAAATGACTACTGGTTTTTTATCTACCCTTTGTCCCAAAACAGCCCCAATTGCATAGTCACTCGCGTCACACATGATTTCAAATGGGCGTGACCAATCAGGTGCTTGCAAAATTGGAGCTTCAACCAGTTTTTCTTTCAAAGTGTTGAAAGCTTTTACACACTCCTCATCAAATACAAAAGGTTCATCTTTTAAAAGTAACTTGCAAAGTGGTTTTGTGATTGTGCTAAAACCTTTTATGAACCTTCTGTAAAAACCAGCATGTCCTAAAAATGACCTAACCCCTTTAACATTTGTGGGAGGAGGTAAAGTTGAAATAGCTTTAATTTTTGCGTGATCAACCTCAATCCCACGTTTTGAAATCACATGCCCTAACACCACCCCTTCTTGAACCATAAAATGGCTCTTTTCTCAGCTTAAAATTAAGTTTGTTTCAATACATCGTTTCAACACCTTAGTTAATTGTTCTAAGCAAGATTCAAAGGAGGTTCCAAAATTTGAGAAGTCATCCATAAAAATTTCAAGTGAGTCCCCAACCATATCTGAAAAGATACTCATCATGCACCTTTGAAAGGTGGCTGGGGCATTACACAACCTAAATGGCATTCGCCTGAATGCAAAGGTACCATAAGGGCAGGTAAATGTGGTCTTTTGTTGGTCTTCAGGGTGGATGGCAATTTGATTATACCCTGAATAACCATCAAGAAAACAATAAAATTTCTGACCTGATAACTTCTCGATGATCTGATCAATGAACGGCAAAGGGAAGTGGTCCTTAGATGTAGCTGCATTCAGCTTCCTGTAATCAATGCATATTCTCCACCCAGTGACAGCTCGGGTGGCAATTTCTTCCCCTTTTTCGTTCCTGACTATCTGAATCCCTGCTTTCTTGGGAACGGTCTGTGTTGGGCTTACCCAAGTGCTGTCAGAGATGTGATAAATGATACCCGCATCCAGCCACTTCAGAACTTCTTTCTTTACCACTTCTCTCATGTTCGGATTAAGCCTTCTCTGTGCATCTCTTGCCGGTTTTGCTCCCTCCTATGTTATGATTTTATGCATCACTATTGAGGGGCTTATTCCTTTCAGGTCTGCAATAGTCCACCCAATTGCAGCCCTATGTGCAACCAAAACTTCCATCAAAGCTTTCTCCTGTTCCTCAGTCAAACCTGCAGAAATAATAACAGGAAGGGTATCATTAGCACCAACAAAAGCATATTTTAGATGTTTAGGTAGTTCTTTAAGTTCTAATTGTGGTGGTGTCTCGAATGATGGTTTCAGCTTCGTGTCAATGTGATCTGGCAAACTCTCCACATGATAAGACCAGGGCGGTCTTCCTTCTCTCACTACCATCGCCTCCACCTTTGCATCCTCGTCCTCAAATTCCTTGACTGTCTCAGAATATAACCTGCCAAACAAAGCACATTCTACCATGGACTCGTCCCCCCTCATCATTAGGAATGTAAGGAGGAACGCGTCCGTCAATGATGTCTGCCATAAAGCATTCATCACTAACATTGGGGTTAGAAACATTACCAAAAACACTTAACCGCATCTTGCGGTTACCAAAAGTCATATCCACAGTACCTGTCCTGCAATTAATCTGAGAGTCATAAGTAGCTAAGAATGGTCTACCAAGAATCACAGTCGGTTGCTTGGTTTTATCAACAGAAACATAATCAAGGACCAAGAAATCAACCGGATAATAAAACTCATTAACTTTCACAATCACATCTGACAATACTCCCCGGGGTAGCTTAGGAGTCAAATCAGCCAACACCACAGTGGTATCAGCTTTCTTAAGTGGACCGAACTCATACTGGTCATACAAGCTCCCCGGTAGTATACTCACACTCGCTCCAAGATCCAAGAGGGCTCGTGTCATTTGAAAATCACCAACTTGAATTGAAATAATTGGTGCCCCTGGATCTTGTAATTTTTCAGGCAGAGTACCTGAAATTATTGCACTCACATCTGCTGGCATGTCAAGTTTCTTTGGAATTTTATGATTTCTTTTCTGAGTGCACATATCTTTCAGGTACTTTGCGTATGCAGGAATTTGTTTAATTGCATCTAAAAGAGGTAGATTGATTTTAACTTGTTTGAAAACCTCCCACATTTCATCCGATTGTGGGCCTCTTTTATGGACTGTCTTTTTCTTACCAGGATCAATGAGAGCTGCAGGAAAAGGGATGGTATTACCCTCCACACCCTTTTCTACAACCTGGTTGGAATTATTGATCAAAACACTTTTATTTTTATTTTTTTCTTTTTCTAAAGCAGTGTTAGGTGTTTTGTTCAATTCAACAAATTCCTGTTCATCTTCACTATCATCACTACCCAAATCCTCCACCACACCCTCAACAAACTGTGGTGGAGTTCCCACTTTATTATCATAAACCTTACCATTGCGCAAAATACTTACCTGGTTGATTTGCACATTCCTTGCATTCCTTGAGCTTGATTGCTGATGTTGAGGATTAATGGTGGTGTCACTTGGTAGCTTCCCTGGATCTCTCTTAGACATATCTGCAGCCAATTGCCCTACCTGCTTGGACAATGCTTCCACAGTCTTATCCCTCACTTCATTGTCTTTTCGCATTCCCTTGACCTCTTCTGGAACTGTCCTGACATCGTTCTGTACTGTCCTGACATCATTCTGTACAGCTTTAATGGCATCCAAGATTGCACTCAGTTGATCATTACCTCCTCCTGATGTGCCTTGTTGATTTCCTCTCTGCTGCTGACCACTCTGATTATAGATATTCTTTGAGTAACCCCCTTGATTATATCCATAATGCCTGTTCTGAGACTGTTGTTGATTTCCTTCCTGCACATTAGAACCAGAAAAGTTAGGATTTAATTGATTATTAGGATTACCATACCTGAAGTTTGGGTGGTTTTTGAGCCCAGGATGATAGGTGTTGGAATTCATGTCATATTGCTTCCGTTCTCCATAAACTTGATTCACCTCTTTTGTATTCTCCAAAGGCCCCTGGCAGTCTTGGGCTAGATGTCCCAACTCCCCACAATCAGTACATACCGAAAAAGCATTAGCTGCCTTCGCCTCACTACTCTTCCCCAAATTAAGTTGAGCTACCTGTTTTGCCAAGAGTAAATTTTGCTGCTTCAACTTCTCAATTCTTTCTTCAGCCTCATAGTCTGCTGCCTTGACAGATGATGGTCTCAACTTCCTACATGATTGTGCCTGTCTCTTTGAAGTGGCACTCATCCTTTCCAAGTGTCCCTAATCCACAGCTTCAGTGTTAGTAAAGAATGTGCCATTGCTAATGGCAGTCAACCCCCTAACATCCTCTGGTGTCAATCCATCATAAAAAGCTTTTATTAGTTCCCATGTCTGAATCCCATGATGAGGACATTTTCTCAATAACTCTTTGAATCTAGTAAAAGCCTCATGGAATGCTTCCCCCGAATTCTGCTGAAATCCTCTTATTGCATCCCGAGCCTCAGATGTTCTGCTCATGGTGTAGTACTCTTCCAAGAAAATTTGTTGCATATCCTGCCAAGTGTAAATACTACCTGGGGGTAGTGTAGCAAACCATTGCCTTGCCCTGTCCTTCAAGGTGAACTGAAACATCATCAACATTACCTGGTCCTTAGTAAACCCTGATCCTCCAATCATATTGCACACAGACTCAAATGCTGATATATGTAGGTAAGGCTCTTCAGATCTTTTTCCATAGAACTCAGGCAGATGACCCAAATATTGGGGTCTCACTTCAAATGCTCTCCCATTCCTACTAACAGGTGTGACTACAGCTGAGGAATTGGGTACAATAACCGGCCGAAAATGACTATCAACGCCCTGAACCGGTGCCCTCTGACGTATCTGTGGGACACCATCTACTAACTGTAACTCATATCCTATCCCCATATTTCCAACATTAAACTGAGGAACCCCTTGTGGCGCTTGATTATTTCTGTATCCCTGAACACGGTTCCCCTGATTAACCCGCTGTGGTGGCTGCTGCTCATACTCCATGTCATGCCCATAATTACCATATCTCCCATCATACGGTTCCTGTTCGTCCTCTTGATCCCATTCAGAGTCCCAAGTATGCACACTTCCCTCATCATATCTCTGTTGGTTCTGTTGTCGGTTGGGTGGGATAACTACTTGTTGTGGACGAGGTTGGTTTCTTGGATTTTGTTGGTTTTGTTGTGGACGTGGGTTAGCAGCTTGAAAATACTCACCAGGTTGGAATTGTTGTTGTGGTGGTGGTGGGTTTGGGATAGGTTGGTTTGGTAGAGTAGGTGGAATAAGATCATTCGGTTAGTTGGGTATTTGGTCATTTTGGTTATCCTGATCAGCCATCTCAATAGCTGCTTCTTCAATTCTCTGAGCGACTGTTGAAGAACTTGATTGCTTCTTTACTGCTGAACGAAAAACAACACGGTTTTGACATGCTGTCTTCTCAATCTCTGGATCAAATAACAATGGAGACGACTTTTTGGAAAACCTAGTATGCATGCAACACAGAAGTCACCTGCACACACAAAAACAAGAAAACAAATAGAGTAGTACTGAACGAAGAAGAGAAATAAAATACGGAAACAAATAACTAAAAAGACAATTTTTTTTAAGAAAATAAATAAACAAACTAAACTAAACTAAACACTAAGCGCACGAACTCCCCGGCAACGGCGCCATTTTGATCGCGTGTCGAAGTGCTAATCAAAAACTTAATAAAACCTACTCCTTAGCTACAACTGACTGCAGTATAGGAAGTAGGGTTGTCGAACCACAGGGAGTTTGTGGAAAGTGCTAAGTTACTAATTTCTAATTAAATTAAGATTAACTAAAGTAATTTTATGAAGTTTAATGTAAAAGTGCTGCAGTGCTGCGAAACGGATTAATAATTGATTTTTTTGAAAAGACAATAATATGGAAAAACGGTCACTCCGGGTTTCTGATTCGGTAATTATCAACTGAATTATGTTAATACCCTATCTAGGAAATCACATAGACATGACTTTGTTTAAGTTGTTCGACCCAATTCAGCTATCATAACATTAATTTCAAAGTTAAATTAATCCTAGTGCAAGAAAACCAAGATACGATAACATAATGCAATAATATTAATCAACCAAACTGTCTAGATCAGTCAAACATACAATTAGATGCAAAGAACATTAAGGTGTTGACAAAATCTAATCCAAGTAATAAGTATCAAACATAAAACAATTGATAGAATAACCAAATCGTTCACCCGGAGAAACCGCAAGATGATTAGCCTTGCATCTTCATGATTTCGGCTTCAAAACTTGTTCTGGATTGCTCTGGCATCAACCGGAATGAATGGAACTGCAAAAAGTACTCAAAATCCTCCCTTAGAAGCTCTGGAAGTCGATCCTCCTCTCCCCAAACGGCTGCTAGGTTTTTAATTGCGAAAATGGGCTTTTTATGGGCTGAAGAGTTATTCGCGACCCCATGAATAACTCCCTGACTTATTCGCGTGGCATGAATAAGTCATAACTTCGCGAGGGTAGCAAGGGTAAATAGCTGGATTCATTAAGGGCAGTATAGTCATTTTGCAACCCAATTCAGTTATTCGCGGGGCATGAATAACTCCTGAGGTTATTCATGGGGCATGAATAAGTGATCTGACAGATTTTATTTTCTTTTTATTCCTTATTCATCCGTGCACTCGTTTCACCTCCAATTAGACTCTTTTTCTCTCGTTTTAGCCCACGAACACCTGCTTAACACCAAGACACAAATAAGTATCTAAGACACGATATTTACGAACGTTAAATGATTAAAAACTATACAAAACTACTATATAAATGTGATGCATTTGGCAACACATCACGCGTCAGCTAAGCAGACACACACCACTCCCTCAGATTCTCACCGCGTCACGCCAAACCCGGTCTCTGTAGATGTTTGTCCCCGATAGCAGGATTGTCGTCGCGTACCTCTTCTGCAAAGTGTCCAGCTGCGATTGCTTTCTTTTACCGTTTTGGTTAAAGCCATAGTTGAAACGTGTTGAAACCCCGCAATAATTCTCCATGTGGCGCATCGCAATACTCCACAGTCCACTGTGTTCTTGTAGGTTTTCCACGGCAAAGATACTGGCTTGATGTAGCACTCTCTCATTGCAGCCGCCTTGGGGTGGTTGACCATCACAAGGTACTCAAGAAAGATATGTTTCTGCAATGGGGATTTAGTCGTATAAGTTTTGTGACCGAAACATTAATAATAAAACGGAAAGAAAACATTTTTATTTTTATTTTTTACCACTTTGTATGGCGTGCTCTTAACGTAATATACGTTGCTGTAGGACAGCACCACTGGCGACTTCTTTGGGGCAATGTTATCTAGGAGGCAGATGTTTTCATGTTTGAAGTCGAAGACAACAACATAATAGTGTTCGTTATCCAGGACGGGGACAAAAACCATGTCGAATGACTGCAAGTCCAGTTGCCCCTGAATGCCGTGCACCGCCCCTGAAACACGACTCTTGAAAGCTGCCACACGGAGCCCGTCCCTGTCATCATCCAATTTCAACATCCATTCAACTTGGCAAAAAAAAAAAAATAACCCTCACTGTTAAGCGAAATCCGGCAAAAAAATAATAAAAAAAACACTAAGCAACAAAACTTGGGAGCCATGTGTACTCACAATTGTGGTACTTGCAAGAAACAAGCGACGTAAGCCCCCAGCAGAACGGTACAGCGGGTCATTGTTAAGGACATTAACCCAAGAATCCAACACTGAACCATACAACCTTCTTCCTAACGCCAAAGATTGCAGAAGTGGGGCCTCAGAGCGCACACCATAGCGGTCCTCATACATGGTGTACCTGCAATCTCTAGGTCAACATAGCGGCTGTGGGGAGGGGGACTGTTTTTTACACTGGTGTAAACATATGGTGGACAACGGCAAACTTACGGGTAATACTCAGTGGGGTCGATGTTTGCCTCATCTATACAACCTCCAACTGCCTCTTTTCTACAACAACATCAACGAAGACGCAAAAATAAATGTACATTGTAAATAAAATGATCCGCAAGGGAGGGGAAAAAAAGAGAACGAGTGTTTATTTTGTTGGTCTTACTGTTGTTTAGCCTCAAGGATTGCCTTTTCCATCAGCTCTGTCTTTTCGGTAGTCCTAAACAGGAATCCCACACCATTAGGTCCGTCCTTGTACTCCTTGTGTCTATTTCACCACGATCATTCAACACAACAGGTAACCTAGCCACCATAGCCTTAGTCACGCCCCGGTGTACATGGCTCTTCAACGTAGTGATGCGTCTGGAATCTGGTCATACAGAACGGCAAAAAAACATTGGTTTTTTTTTTGGGGGGGGGGGTTTAGGGGTGCAAATGACCAAAATTTAAAACATTTTTCTTCTATCTCAAACAAAAAAGCGCCCAATACTTACCCTCCTTAGTCTCGTCAGCGGTCGTTTGCGAACTACTTGCCCCCTTACTTCCATCTCTCAATACCCACTCCGAACCGCTGCTTTCCCACCCGTCTTCGTCAAATCTATGGGTTCTTGGGTTAGTCCCAAGCTAAAAGAGGGTTGACTCAAACCAACCGCGCACTCGTCCGGTTCTACAACAAAAATAATAGACAAAAAGTTCACCAACACGACAGAAAGAGGGTAGAAAAAAAATATCAACAAATAAACTAACTACAAAAATAGAAGGAAAAAATTAGCGTGTAAGGGTTAAAAAATGTGCACACAAAACCTTCAACACGCATGGGATCCCCAACAGCAGATTCAGTCGTCATCTCCTGTGTGAGACCAAGGCTAAAACTTGGTTGACTCGGGGGGTTTCTTCTGTTGGCCACTCACATTGGGCTCCTCAGCGGCTGCCATGTCCTGTGTCAGGCCTAAGCTAAACGTTGGCTGACTAAATCCTGGACGGACGTGGCTTAAGGTTCCTGAAAGTGTTTTTTTATGTTCAAGCACGACGCAGGACAGGTTAGGTACAGGCATACAAACAAACTGAATTGGAAAAGAGCGTTATTTTCAAAGGACAGGGACTTACAATCAGACCCAATCCAAATCGTTGAAAGACCGAACCTCTTTCTGTGTGCATCAAGCTCACTTGCCAATGATTTAGCCACTCCCCCACTTATCCCAACATCAACCACCAATGGCCCTTCACAACCGCCACACCTTTCAACGCACCCATTGCTCTAACGCCTTCTCCAATGTCAACTAGAAAAATTAAAAAAAAAGACAAAAACAAAAAACAAAAAATTAAATACTAATAATAATCAACAAAAATAATAAACATATAAATAGGGGGATAGGAACACAAGTACGAGGATGGGGGACCTTTTCTTCCACTGTGCACACCGTCGGTCTCAGCAAGCGGCGGCACCTCAACTGTATTAACCGGGGATGGAACATCGTCAGCAAGCTGCGGGGTATGTCCGGTAAATAACCAATGACCATCACCGGTTGAATCGGACGAGTCATCGGTTTCAACTGCAGCACCTTTACAAACAGCGTCTAAAGATGTGCCACCTGCCACATTTTTCATCACATGAGCCCCATGTAGACTGCCGGCTCCAACTGAATTAGACGACGCCTCGCCTGCCCCTATGTAAAAAAAATATTAATTTGTTTGCCTTTTTATTTTCATTTACACCAGTGTAAAAAAAATTCTGTCAGGTTTTGAACCTTCGAAACTGGCTGCCTCATCATTTGGTGCTGGGTTCTTGTACTCTTCAGACAACTCTCTAACCACATTGTTTATCACCTTAGACGGTGTAGCCAAATGCTTTGACGTCCCACAAGACGAATCCCGGTCCAACCCTAATTCCTTCTCGAGGCAGCCTTCAAACTGACAACACCGTTCTTATTAGGATATTGCGAGATCAGTGAAGACAAGTTCGAGTCCACTCGCAACTTCACCCACCTTGAACTCTGACACCGCATCACGTGCCGCGCGCAATTCAACCTGGTACACATCGAAAACCACATATAAAACGTATTGATAGACACGCCAAAACAAAGGAAACAATTATTAAATCAAATAAAAAAGAGAAGGAAAAACATGCCGCTGTTTACCTCAAGCTCATCACCAGCGCTGCCTGCCGAACCTGTCCTAAAGTCAGCTTGCCATTCAGCTTCAATTGCAGCAACGCTCATGTCCTTTAACCTACCCATACCAAAACCACCATGGCTTATCTCATACTCTTGCCGCTTGGTTAGCAGCTCCTGTGACCAGTGATGCATTGCTCGTACCCCAACTAGAGTGTTCATTCCATCATGGAGGGAAAAACTATCCACATATAGTAGCTGCAAAAAAAGGGAAATAACTCATTAAAAAAACAAAATAAACTAATATAAAATATTTTAAACTAAACAAAGAAAAACAAATGCAGTTCAAGATGAATGGCAAAGCTGACCGTCAAGAAAGTCAATGGTAATGCAGATCCTGGGTCGCTCCGTCTCCACTTTTGCTTACATGTCCGCAGGGAAGTTATCATGAAATCACACCAATCAATACTCTCAAACTTTGTTTCACTCGTGAAGCACTTTGGGATCACTTCTCTGCAAAGGCCATTCCCATGAGAACTGATCATTGTTGTTACAAACAACATAATGAAGTCGACTTTGAAGGTGAATGTGATACCCCGCAATTTCAGGTTCTCACTTTAACAAAACTCTAGTTACATTCTATGCATTCTACTTAACTAGGGTTAGCTAGATAAGTCACACGTCGCACAGTTATAGGTTAATAACTGCATGAAGTGGTAATTCGGGGAATTACCAAACTATATACATGAGTAGTGAACCTCGGACATTGGTGAATGATAATTGTGAATTAATTGATTGAGATTGATTGCAATTACGTGCTTCTGTGAAACTATGTGCAAACTGTATATGATTACGTGAACGTAAACCGAAAACGTTAATAAAAATCGTAATGGGTGGACCGTTAGGAAGGTTGGGGTCTTAACACATGGGGTTACACTTGTTATGGTCCAAAATAGCAAAAATATCGAAGAAAACACGCGGTACAACGGACCAGACCACCCGGAGCGAGCCGGGCAGAGTGAGTGGCAGCTCATTCATGTCGCGCGGCCGCTCGCAAGCTCCTGACGAAACAAAACCGCCTTAAACTCTTTTTTAAACAATCTTAAGCCCCAAGTATCCCCTAAACTCAACCCTAATCGCTCCCTAGTGCCTATTTACGACAATATTAACCTCAAACATCTGCTAAGGCTCAAGAACATCAATCGGGAAGCTTGGAGAGCAATCGGTTGGTGGTTTTGAAGTGCTTGCGGTATAATATTCAATCTCTTATGTTTTAATCTTCTCTAATATGTTTTAAAACATCATAACCGAGTTTTTCCAGGTCTGAAACATTTTCATAAAGATTAAAACTTGTTATTCATAAAGATTGATAGGGTTAAACATGATGTTATGTGATAATGATTGCATGAGTTTGAATGTTCTTAATGTTTTAGACTTCTAGGGTTTATGATTGATGATGTTTAACTTATATCTTGCTAGGTTTTGAACAGGTTATGTCTTATGGATATGGTAGGATGATTATTAAGTATTATTGATCAATTATATGCTTAGATAATGGTTAAAACCGGCTTCCGTCTAAAAAAGGATGATTAGTTTCATCTATATAAATGGATCATTCTTAATTGGCCGAAGGCAAACGACCTAAGGGTTTATGCATGATTTAGAATCTGGACAGAATGATTGGGTCAACTTGCAGAGGCTGTAACGTGATGTTAAAATACTTCTTTTGATGATTTCTTTGCATGAAAATATCGTACCTGGTCTTAGCTTTTCATAATGGGCATAATCATCTGATTTGGATGTCGTTTGATAGGTTTTTGAAATTCTCTTTGATTATAGGTCATATCAGATTTTCGAATCAGTAAATTGGGTCAACTTTAAATGATCATAATTTAAGTTTATCAAAGAGTTAGATTATGAAATTCGGACAGTAGGTCGACATTGATGAAACTTGACTTTTCCAAGTAGATTCATCCTTTTTGGATGAATACACAATTTTTGAGAATTTTTCTACTAATCTGATCTGTTGTGAGTATTTTCTGGACATACTTGTATTGTGTGATTTTTCATAATTTTTGTGTATGGTTTTATCACGAACTAAAAATATGGACTTGTCAGGTAGACGCCCTGGGATATTTAGTAAAAGTTTAGGAGTCTAATTCACTGGATAAGTATTTTTAATAAATTAGTTTTCACAATTCATAATCTGTCATAAAAACGCAGATTACGTAACATACAATTATGTGGCTATTTGGAGTCTTGTATGACTTGTTTTTGACACGAACTTCTATGAGCACTTATATGAAGTGTATATGAAGTGCATAACTAATGCTAAGTATTGTGTTCACCAACGGGTCCGTAGGGTTTACTTGTGCATATAGAAACACTAAGTGTCACTTACACGGTTTGGAACTTTTAAACGTCTTGGACAAACGGGTCATATGGTGTAATGGTATTACACATATACTCACTTAGTGGCACTTGTAATAGAGAGTCGGTAGCACATGCTATTTGTGAAGTTTGGATTAATTGCTTGAATCCTAAGGAGAGTTTCACTACTTTTTCTCCAAAAGCATGCGTCTCGGGTTTGAGACAACTCTGGTAAACGTTTTCTAGTCCGGTTTGGGACTAGTTTTACATCTCGGGTTTTGAGATGCTTTGACTCCTTGTGTGGGTCGGGTTTTGACACCTTGTGTGGGTTGGGTTTTTACGATTCCTTTTGTGAATCGCGCTTTTATCAGTTTACAACTTTAACTGTCCTTTGTGAACTAAACACACTCTATCACTTAAAGTCCTTACATATTATTGGGTTAATCGCTGGAGGCGAACAGGGTATTAGTTGATAGCGCTATTAGGTTGTGCAGCAACCTCATGCTTGAGGTGCTTGTGTCACGGGCATGAACTTCTGACCACATCTTTCCTACTAGTGTTGATAGACACTAGTACTAAGGCAGTTTAACGTATGTTAACACATTTTTAAAGGTTTCCAATAATCACCTGTTTAGTTACAATGAGTGGGCTAGCTACCTCTAACAAGCTTAAACTGATGACACTTTAACATTTGGGTTTTTGACAACTTTACACCTGTTATCTAAACTGTGAACTCACCAACATTGTTTGTTGACACACGATATACATGCTTTTGCAGGTAGTTAGCTTCTGGTGCCACTATTAGAAAGCACTGCACACTTCACTGCATTTGGGTCTAGACATACATCTAAATTCCATTCTATGCTTTTACGTTTTCTTTCATATGGTTTATATTAGGCGCGTTGTTTTGCGCAAGGTTTTAAACTATCTATGTTTGGTTTACGCTTCCGCAACTTAACTAAACTTTTTGGGTAAACGCTAAACTAAATTTTTGAAAAAGAACTAAATGGTTTAGGCATTTAGAGTTCGTTCATATGACTTATGGCTATGGGATCCTGGTATGTCATGCCCCTCGCGGTATAAACCCCGTAGTGGAAATTTGAGGGTGTGACAGATTGGTATCAGAGCCATTGGTTATAGTGAACTAGGACTGCATGTTGAGTCTAGTCTATAATCATCATAGCATAAGTATTAGTACACTCACAGCTTAAGTACACAACTAGCTTTTAGCTACAAATATCTACAACGCATGATTTCAGGAGATATGTTATCTTCTAGTTCTAAACCTGATTCTGCACACGTCACTGGTGGGGACCCAGGATTACACCAGGTGGCGCATTACTGGGATTAGTATCCTAACAAACCTCATGGATGAGGAAACAACAATAGTACATGGAAGAGAGCCCTTGCGAATGTTGTGGCGCACGTACACAGGAAGTTGCACGATGCGCATGACGTGGTACCATTAAGCCGAATCAAATTCGAAGAAAGTCAAATACTGAGACTTATCCTTTTTCACTGAGCAAGGAGACAATTAGTTTCTGTTCCTTGTTATTTGACCTTTCTTACTCTCATTTGAAACTCAGACGAGACTGGGTTACTCATATAGAATTTTATCCTTACTCTAGTACATTTACGCCCTGTATGAGCGAGCGATATATGACATGCGTGTCACTGTTCCTCGTGATTATATATATTAAATTCATGGTAACACATCATATTAGGACTTGTTACTCACACTCTTGAGGAGTCGTGTAAAGCCTACGACGTAGTGCAACATCTCAAGGGAAGACGAAACCTACTAATGGCTGACAGCCACGATTGGACGAACAAGTGGTGCAGCTGACCACTAAACTGGCTTACATAGGACTGAAGAAGGAGACTGTATGTGATGAGATCCATATAACACTGACACCGCGAAAGAGGAAGAAGAAGGGACAGAAGGGGAACCTAAGCAGGACAAGCACATGGAAAGTGAGGATGAAGGCTCTACTATCTAGACAGAGCGTGGCGACGATTGGCTCGTACCTTTTTCTTACCTGTCTTTTCTTTTCCTTTTTTTAACTTAGATAAGACTGAGTTCTTATGATCAACGATAGGGTGGTTGAAGCCCTCACATCTTTCCAAGTTAGTAAAGATCTATTCTGCTAAATCATTCTTTTCTCTTGACTTACACAATTGAACTTCCTTACTCCTTGAATGCATATGTCGCAACAACAACTCGCTAACGTATTTCCAAGACTTTTATGGGTTGTAAACCTCAATAACTCCAACAGGACTGAAGGAGACTGTTTGGTTACTTCGATAGTATAAGCCCTTGCCATGTGCAATTGCCCCAGGCAGGATGGGTAATGTATGCTACATGCACACTCGATGAGTTACAGATACTTGGGTGGAGAATGTAACAACCTGTGATGAAATTTAGAAATTGTTATCGAAAGACGGTTGGTTCTGAGATCAACACCTACACTACCAAGCCACATGAGTAAGCTACTATATACTCAAATCCAATTAACCTGCCTTACTAGCGGATTGCGCATTACACCAAAAAGGGTTGATACCACAGATGCGTGGCATGGTCACTGCAGCTCACCTACCCAAAATCTAACAAATCTTTTACCTAGCTCACAAACATCCTAGTGAGGCTGTTGAGAACAGTACTCATCCGAAGCATGGTGCTTTATCTTTCGTTTCTTGTGATGGCAAGAGAATGTAGAATGTTGTGAGATATACGTTCTTTAAACACAATAGCAGCAATGGCAACAACAACCTCAGAGGTGCTTGGAGAATAGTTTGCGAAGTTGGCTCGGGAGAAGCCAAGGGCAAAAACAATGTGTTGACAAGTAAGTTTTCTGGGAAAGACAATCTTGTTTCTGTTCTTTCGATCCTGGTGTGAATATTAGTTTTATGTCATTGTAACTTAGCAAAAACCTAGGGATGGTTCCTACTCTTCTCGATACCCCGCATTCTATAGAATTAGCTGATGGGAAGCCTGTTGAGGTAACCTACATTCATCGTAACTGTAAGCTCGAGCTAGATGGTCAAGTATTTACCATCGATCTTATGCCTATCACCCTGGGAAGCTTTGACATTATGGTTGGCATGGACTGGTTGTCCAAGCGTCGTGCGGAAATTCTCTGTCAGGAGAAGATTGTTCGTATCCCTCTCCCTAGTGGAGAACTATTATCTATTTAGGGTGATCGTGGTGCTGCCATGGTGGGCATCAACTCTTTCCCGAAAGCCCAGAAGTGCATTCGAAAGGGCTATCCAGCCATTTTGGCTAACTTTTCTAATACTCGAGCCGAAGTTGACGCAAAGATTGAGGACATCCCAGTAGTCCGCGACTTTCCAAATGTATTCCAGAGGAACTAACTGGACTTCCACATGTTCGTCAAGTGGAGTTTCAAATTGATCTTGCACCTGGAGCGGCCCTAGTTGCATGCGCACCATACCGCCTAGCACCAGGCAAACTTCAAGAACTATCTACCTAAATCCAAGAGCTATTGGATAAGGGTTTCATTAGGCTTAGTTCTTCGCCTTGGGGAGCCCCAGTTCTGTTCGTGAAGAAGAAGGATGGGAGTTTCCGCATGTGTATTGATTATCGAGAGTTGAATAAGGTGACGGTTAAAAACCACTATCCTTTGCCTCGTATCGATGACTTGTTCGACCAGCTTCAAGGGTCGAGTTTCTATTTCAAAATTGACTTGAGGTCAGGGTATCATCAGCGGAGAGTCCGAGAGGAGGATGTGGCGAAAATAGCCTTTTGAACTCATTATGGACATTATGAGTTTTTGGTAATGCCATTTTGGCTAACTAATGCACCGGCTGTGTTCATGGATCATATGAACCACGTGTGTAAGCCCTATTTGGACGAATTCATCATAGTTTTCATTGATGACATATTGATCTATTCCAAGAGTAGGAAAGAGCATGAGCAACACCTGCAACTATCTTGGTACTCTTGATAAATGAGCAGCTGTATGCGAAATTCTCTAAGTGTGACTTCTGGATTCGAAAGGTCCAATTTTTAGGACATGTGGTTAATGAGGCAGGAATACATGTTGATCCTGCCAAGATTGATGCTATTAAGAAGCGGGAGGCTCCTAAGACTCCTACAGAGGTGCGCTAGTTTCTTGGTCTTGCGGGATATTATCGCAGATTCATTGAGGGATTCTCAAAGATCGCTCAACCCCTCACTGCTTTGACACAAAAGGGTATTACTTACAAGTGGGGAGATGCCCAAGAATCTATTTTTCAATTGTTAAAGGCAAAGCTCTGCAGTGCACCCATACTATCACTACTTGAGGGAACAGAGGACTTTGTGGTGTACTGTGATGCGTCTATCCAAGGTTTAGGGTGTGTGCTGATGCGGCGTGATAAGGTGATCACGTATGCTTCACGACAATTGAAGGTTCATGAGAAAAATTACACTACCCACGACTTGGAACTAGGAGCGGTGATTTTTGCTATAAAGATTTAGAGGCATTATCTCTATGGAACGAAGGGTACGATCTTCAATGATCACAAAAGCCCCCAACACATATTCATTCTATAAAGATTTGGAGGCATTATCTCTATGTGCTATAAAGATTTGGAGGCATTATCTCTATGTGCTTATCAGCACCAAACGGGTGCGAGCTTTACAACTCACTATTCATTCTAATCTTCCTGATAAGATACGTGAAGCCCAGGGTGAGGCCTTGAAGGAAGAAAACGTCGGGCTTGAGACACTGCATGGTGCTGATAAGCACATAGAACTGAGGACGGATGGTCTTTGGTACTTCATGAATCGAGTATGGATTCCACGCTTTGGGGATCTCAGGAAACTTGTGCTCGACGAGGCTCACATCTCTCGTTATTCGGTACATCCTGGTTTGGATAAGATGTACTAAGATCTCAAAACTCTTTACTGATGGCCAAACAAGAAATATGAGATAGCCACTTATGTTAGTAAGCACTACGCCAAAAGAGGCCTACAGCCACACTTTTCCAAACACCACACTGCCACACGTTCGATTATATGTGTTGCTAAAGGACATTAATAATATTTCAAAACATTTTAGCCTACTTTTCGCCACACATTTCAATTTTCATGTGACCATTATACATTAGTTCAAAACCTCTAGCCACACTATAACAAAAAAAATGTGACATTTATTATCCACACTTGAAAATGTGTGGCAAAATGTGACCAATGGCTATAGTATTTGTTTGGTTCTTAATTTATGTGACCAAAAACATATCAGTTTGAAATTTTAGCCACACTGTAAGAAAAAAACTGTCACGTTTAATAGCCACGTTAGAAGAGTGTGGTAAAATGCAATCTACGGCCATGCTAGTTTTTTAATGATGTGGCTAAAAGCTAAATACATATAGCCACGTCTATTAGTTTGTGTGACAAAAAAGTAGTGTTTATGAGCCATTTATCAATTTTTATATGAGGCTAAACATTTTCAATGGTAACGACAAAACAAAAAAAAAATATATGACTAATAGTGGTGTATGGTCACATTGATTGCTTCATACCGTAAACCACCCCTAAAAATTTAAATTCCCGCATTAAACTTTCACTCTCCCGCTTATCTTTTCACCAAAATCAAACCCTTCCATCTATCCTTTTCACTCTAGAGTAGTAGAGTTCCCATCCCCACCCCACCCACCCCTCCCAACCTGAACCCTAGAGTCCCCAACGAATCTTCCAGATTGATATCTCCACTCTCTCTCAATCGACATGAACACCTTCAACAGTAGACCTTAAATCCACACAATCAAACCAATCAATAACAAATTTCGAAATCAAATCATCATTTGCAGGTGGAAGAAGCTTATTAAAGACAAAAAAATGTCGTGGAAGAAGCTGATAGAGCAGCGAAGAGTGATAACGATAGTGAAGGGGTTTCTGTTGTGTCAGCTTCTGCTCCGGCTGTTTCGGTTCCTGTTCCTGTTACTTCTGCCCTGGCTAATTATGTGATTTGGGGTAAAAAGTAGGGTTTTTGCTGAAAGTATAGTGATAATTTGAAATTTTGTGATTTAGTTGTTGTATAACAAAGGGTTTTGATGAATAATCATTATTGACACAAAGGATCTTATAGTAGGTATGTTACTTTTTTACCTGAGAGTGGTTACTGATATGATTATTGAGCGGCTAGTTTCGTTTTTAAAAATGTTATGGTGATAGTGGGAACTGAGAATTAGTCATTGCTAATACTTTTGGTGTAGAGGAATTTTGTATAAATATAATGTTTTTGTAGGTGTCTATGTTGAAGATCTGGCGTCGTTGTCATCGCTTGACGTGATAGTAGAAAATAAGATCAACAAACAGCTGGTGATGGAAGTCTTAGAGGTTAGATGTGGAACCTTTCAATTTTGTATTTAAACAAACTTGGTAAACCCGGACTTGTTTCGAATCGTATGTGATTTGATTTCAGTTGCAGTGGCTCTATGTTGTTGAAGAAACAATAGGTATCTTGGGGATTATTACTAATCACCGAGGGGTTATACTTACGTTACTGTACGTACGTTCCTTTACCAAACTTTTAGATCAACCCGAAAATGTAGTGTGAGTGAGTGTGTGGTGAACAAGTAAAGTAATAACATAAAGATGTAAGTGGTTCGGTCAAGTTTGACCTACGTCCACTGTAAGGAGCCGAAGATATTATTGCTTAATAGAATACAAAGAGTATGAGTAATCCTAGCTCTGAGTTACAAGTGCTTGGTTTTCGATCCCATTGAAGGGAGTTGATGTCTTCTATTTATAATGGAGGTTGTGGGCTTGGGAAGAAGCCCACGACGAGTCCTATGATCTTTGGGCTTTGGCTCGGCCCAACTCTGCTCAGCCCCTGAGAAAGGCGGGAAAAGGACCTCTACTGTAGATGACGTCAGCGGCGAGCTTACTGGTGGACACGTGGCAGCATGTGGCTGGTCCTTGGCGGTATGTTGTTCTGCAACAGCATGGTTGACTTACCTGTCGGCGTCTGACAGAAGGTGAGCATGTCTGGCCAGAGCAGTGGTTGCAGCATGGTGGAAGCATGGAACCAGTCACGTCATTGTTGAACCTTAGTGGTTGTTGGGCAGCTACAGGCACGTGTCCTTATCCAATTGATGGTGTCAGTGATCCTTGCAGGTAGATTACTGACTCTTGATCTTCCGTACATCGTACTTGGGAACGTCTGTGGTGTGAAGCAGCGCGCGCGTTGGTAGACGTACACGTGCTTGGCATAGATGTGTAGTGTTGCTACCCAAGTTCTTTCCGCAGAAACCTTGTTGTGAGTGTTTCCGCGGATCTTCTGTTAAGCGGGGATAGGGATGCCGCGTCCGCTTGGATTAGGCTCCCTATCCCTTCAAGTCCCCCTAGTCAAAGGCTTCTCCTGTTCTTGATTTAAGGGGAGGTGTAGTGCTAGACTGAATTAAAAAGTGAGTCGCGGATGATAGCTCCCCTGCTCGTGTTTTTCTTCCATCGGTTGGGCGGGGAACGTCTTTCTCCGCGTTACGTCAAGAGTTCTCCGACTCTGATGTTCCGTGCCTTGTCTCTGACGGGGGAGGCGGGGAACGTCTTTATCCGCGTTTACGTCAAGGCTCCGCGAGCGATGACGTGTCACGCCGTTTCTTGTTTTAAATGCTGTTATATACTTGAAGTAAATGTTGGGTGGTGTATTTATTTTGTCGCCAATCATTTGAATTTATGGCGCCTCGAACTCGAATGTGGATAACTTTGTGGAGAAGTTTGACAGACGTGTCAGACAGCTGTCTGACACGTTGTCTGCTTTATGTCATCCAATCTTTTTGCAGGAGTCTTTTCCCCTGGTGTCAGGCGCGTGGGGATCACGCGCGTCTGTTGATTGAATGAGTGATCAGGGTAGTGCCACGTGTCTTGTCCCACGTGACTTGTGTCAGGCGCGTGGGAGGGCACGCGTTTGGTATTGTGAGATTGTGAGGTTTGCTGACACGTGTCCGGGGACTGAACGGTTGCCAGCTGTGACTGTTGCACACACGCTGTTGTGAGTCGTCCGATGATGATGTGCCACGTGTCAGCATCTCCGTCCTCCATACGAAGAGACGCAACGGTTGCTTTTTCGTTGTGGGGCCCCTTGTCATAAATGCGATGAGTATTTATATGTTGGAGGGCTTTGAGAAACGGTTATGCTTTCAAATTTCTCCCACAGCCTCCCATAGTTTTCCGATCAATCTTCATCTTCTCCTTCCCTCTTGAAGTTTCTGAGCAATCTTCAAGTTTCCCGGTGAGTTCACCGGCGTCGACTGAAGATTTCCTTGAAACTTCAACCTTTACCCCTGCTTTCCTTTCCCTCATTTCTGATCCTACTTCCATTCCGTTGAAATGTTTGATATTTCAACCAACGTTTCTCCCACCGGTGAGATTCACCATGATGAGTCTGAGGCCAGTAGTCAAGAGATAGAGCCAGACGTTCCCGAGATAAAGGTGAAGGAGAGAAAGTTGGCGATCAACACTCCTTGTAAATGGACGGCTGCCACTTTCACTACTTTCTGTGCCGATCATGGCATCCTGCCGGAATGGGAGCCGGAGTTGCCTGGTCCGGGGAAGACTATCCTGACTGCGCCAGAGGGCAAGCTTGCCTTCTATGAGGCCCACTTCTCCAAGTGTGGGTTCCGCTTGCCCTGCACCCGCTTCCAACTGGACACCCTGATAGAGTATGGGGTGGCGGTGTCCTAGGTTAGCGGGTTTGGGATGCTCCAATTTGGGCATTTTTAGAACCAGTGCTGGGCCTTGGATATTGGACCGACCATTGATCGGTTCAACGTGTTTTACTACATGGCCCAGGATGAGTCGTGGTTTACTTTTAAGCCGCGGCCCAAGGTGCATGTTATAGTTACTGAAGTTCCGAAGTCCCTCCATGGATGGAACGATAATTTCTTCTACTTGAAGAAAGGTGTGATTCCGGTGTCCATACCTTGGAAAGTGGTGACGTCTAGGGAGCGGGTGCCAGACCGCGAGGTGATGCGGAACTATAAGGATGAAGCCTGGTTCATCGCCCTTACAACTCATAAAACCAAGCTGGAGTTGAAGGGTTTGTGTGAAGGCACCTACAACCTGCTGGGCACCAGCCGCACCGACATCCGCGAGGGGAAAGAGCCCTACATCGCCCAAGAAGGTATGAGTTGTTGCTTTGTTTTTTGTTGTAATTATAATTCTTGCTGAGTGTTTTTGTTGAATGCGCAGGCGTGTCGAAGTTTGACATCTTTGAGTCCCGCGGGGCTCTTAAGCTGAAGTGGAGGCGGATCCTTGAGGGACAAGTCTCCTTTTTGGAAGACTTTGTTGGCCGGTTCTATTATCCGAACTTGGATAATCCGCCCGCCCACCATTTCGTCACCCGTAAGTCCTCTGACCCTTGTTCCGTATTTGTAAGTGAGGTGCCGCATTTGGTGCGGCATTCTCAGGGGCGCATGAAGCATGCCCCGCGTAGGCGCTGCTATGTGGTCAAGAATCGTCACAAGCGGAAGGATGGGCCGGCTTCGGATGACGATGATGATGTTGACGAGTTTAAGTTAAAGACGCAGAAGAGGGGTCGCCGTGAGATGGGTGCCGGTGGAGACGGCGGGGCGACCGTTGCTGTTGGAGCCTCCAAGGGCGTTGGAGGTGCGAGGGATAAGGGTAATTCTCCCGCTCAGGTTACTTAGCCACAGGGGCCTGGTGCCCCTGTGTTCTCGTTTGATATAGGCGCTCCGCCTGAGCGCCAGCCTCTTCTTCAAAAAATGGTGAAGAAGATCCCTGGTACGTACGTCCCATCTTCCGTTTGTTATTACTTGTTCTTGTTTTTGCTAACTGTTTTTTTTATCTTGCAGGCGCGGCGTCGAAAGTAACAACCAGTCCTTCCCCTCCGCCCATCACTACTTCTGAGGAGATGGCGGAGGCCAAGAAGAAGAGGGAGGCGGAGGTCGCTGAGAAGTCTAAGGCCGATGAAGCCGCTAAGGCTAAGGCCCTTTTGAAGGCAAAGGCCGATGAGGCTGCTAGGGCTGAGGCAGCGAAGAAGGCGGCGGCCGAGGAGGCCGCCAAGAGGGCTGAGGCTGCGAGGAAAGCAGTGGCCGATGATGCCGCCAAGCAAGCTGAGGCCGAGCGGCTTCGCTTGGAGGAGCAAAGGCTCCTTTCGGAGAAAGAAACTGAGGCCAAGCAAAAGGCCGATGATGTTTCGAGCTTCGGGATGACGCCCCTGGCGGGAGGTGCTGGGGGCGGCATGGTTGATCGCCGGGCGGGTAATGCGCCGCCTAGCGCGGGCGGTAGGGAACCCGCTGGGGAGTATGATGGCTCCAGCTAGGTTGGGGGCGACACTATTTGGCGCCCCCGATGGGCGCTCCGGGAGAACACTTTGTTCTCCAACTCTCTGGCTGCCGAGGAGTTTGTTAGTGGGGCGGTGCCCCCCTATGAGCAGGCTTATCAGGACAGCCTGAGTCGTCCTGACTTGATCACAAATAAGTGTATTGGTCAGGCGAGTCAGCTGGCCATGATGGATTCCCTGCGGCGGCGGGATGCCGCCATGCAACGGGACTTGGCCCATTTGAAATCTGAGAAGGCCGCCCTTGTTGAAAAAGAGGCGGCCATGAAGTCTCGGATTGAAGAGTACCGCCGCCGAGCTCATCGTGCGGAGGATGAGGCGAAAAGACTCTTGTCTGAGTCGGCGGCGGACAAGAAACAGTGGACAGAGGCTTGCAACCACGGTAACGAGGAGAAGCGGCTGCTGAAGTGCAAGTCCCTTGCCGAGCGTACTGTCAAGTTCGTTGACATGCGCAAGCAGCTGGAATCCGCGACTGCGGATCTTGATAAGGCCAACTCTCGCCTCACCGCTCTTGAAGAAGAGCGGTTTACGATGTTGGAGGCAAAGGAGACTCTCCAGCTGGAGATGGATGCGGCTTTGAAGGACCGCGAGACTGCTGTTTTAGAGGCCGACGCGGCCAAGTCTCTGCTGGACGCTTCAGTGGTGGAGCAGGAGAAGATGCGCGAATCCCTTCGCTGGTTGATGACCAGCAGCATTGACGGGGCAAATTCTCCTATCTGCTGTCCTAACCCTTATTTTAGTTGTGTATAGCTATTAATGTCTTTGTTGTTGCAGATTTTCAAGCGCTTCTGGCAGGAGCCAAGACTTGGTGATCAAGTCGCCAGCATAGCCGCCGCCCATGCTTATGGGTACAACGAGGGGTTCAAGGATGGCTTCCTTCATGCGTAGAACAACGGGCGCATCATTGACGCGGAACATTATGAGAAGCACCTAAAGGACGAGTACTTAGTGGAACTCGCCAAGTTTGATAAACTCGAGTTCCCCGTCCTTCAGGTTGTGGCGGATTGTAATCGCCACGTTGACCCTGCCGCTTCCCTTTGCTACTTTATCGAGAAATCCGATGAGCTGGGCGAGAAGGCCAAGGAACGGGCCGTGGAGGCTGAGAGACTGCGCTTGGAGGAGGAGAGACGGAAAGCCTCAGGTGAAGGGTTTTTCGGGGCGCGGGCAGATGATGAGGAAGCGTTGGAGACCGATGAGCAGCTAGTGGACTTTAGCGGCTCTGATAGTTAGGTTGTTTTTTGCTTTCCCTGTAAATGTTTGTTGGGTTTTTAATCCCCAAAGTTAATTAAATATTTCTGTTTGTTATGCCTTGTGTTGTCTCGCGTTAACTCCTACCATACTCATTTAACCAAGTCGTCACCTAGTGTGTAAGTAAGAGTTAGTGCGTGCGTTTGGTAAGTGGTCCAGCGTTTAAGTACTTACTTTTGCCTTGAAGACCAATACTCAACGCAACTTGTGCCTTGGGTCCGACAAGCATACCGAGTAGGCCTTGTCTTGAAGACGTGTATTCGCGCCACAAGGCGTCATGCTGCTCGTAAAGTCCGACCCGCGTTAGGGGCAAGTCTAGGAGACTGAGTTTTAGCATGGCGCTTTGGCGCGAATGTTTTCGTTCGACAAGTGGGCTATGTCTTGAAGAATGCAGCGCGGGTTAGGTGTTTATACATCCTAGCCGTAGCACGAAGCTGCGTTAGTCCGACATAGCCTGTAGCGTTGTCTTGAAGACCTAGGCGCGGAAAAAACAAGTAAAGCAACAAGTAATATGAGACAAACATTATTTTATTAATGATCGTTGCGGCGTGTGTAGCCGGGCGTAATAACAGGGTTACAAATGACATAAGCGCAATTGTGCCGCATTCCAAGATCGGGGGACGGGCGTGCCGTCTAGTCTTTCTAGTGCGTAGGCCCCTTTGCCTATGATTTCTTGGATTTTATATGGCCCTTCCCATTTTGGTGCCAGTTTTCCTGATTTTTCCGCGTTTGATGCTTCATTGTTGTGGAAAATGTAGTCCCCAATCTTGAAGGCGCATCTTTTGACACGCTTGTTGTAGTACCGCTCTAGTTGGGTTTTGTACTAGGCCTCTTTGATGGCGGCTAGGTCTCGCCATTCATCAAGTAAGTCTAAGTTGATGCGGAGTTCTTCATCGTTGTTAGTTCGGGCAGCCAGTAGGACCCTTGCAGAAGGGCAACCGATTTCGGCTGGGATCACCGCTTCGGATCCGTAGGTAAGACTGAATGGAGTTTCTCCGTTGCTTGTTTTTGTGAGGGTGCGGTAGGCCCATAGGACGTGTGGCAGTTCATCCACCCATCCTGTGTGCCTGGTGCCCAGCCGTGTCTTGATTCCTTCTACTATGCTTCTGTTGGCTCTCTCCACTTGACCATTCCCCTGTGGATGTGCAACGGATGTGAATATTTGTTGGACGCCCATCCGCTCCAACCAGGATTGTAACATGTTGTCCACGAACTGCGTGCCATTATCGCTGACTAGTTGCATTGGTAGGCCAAATCTGCAGATTATGAACTCCCAGATGAATTTCTTTACGTGGGATCCGTCGATTTTGGCCAAGGGCTTCACCTCGACCCATTTAGTGAAGTAATCGATGGCCACGATGAGGAATTTAACATTTCCCGGGGCCGCGGGAAAGGGCCCAACTAGATCAATCGCCCATTTTTGAAAGGACCATGCCGCCGTCACCGGTACTAGGTCATTCTTTGGCCGCAGGGTATTTGGCGCGTGGCGCTGGCAGCTGTTGCACTTACATAGCTCTTTGACTGTGTCGTTGTGCATGCCCGGCCAATAGTACCCTGCATTCATGATTTTGGCGACCACCATCCGTGGCCCTGCGTGTAGTCCGCATGTGCCTTCGTGAATATCTCTTATGAGGAACAATGCGTCTGCGGAGTCCACGCAGCGGAGTAATGGTCCTAGGTAGGATCGGCGGTATAATACGCCATCCATTAGCTGATAGTGTAAGGCCTTATGTTGTATCTTCCGGGCCTCTGACTTATCGTCAGGCAGGGTTCCGGAGGAGAGGTAAGCCTTGATTGGGGTCATCCAGGACGCTTTGCCTGTTTGGATGACGTTAACTTGCCTCAGCGGGACAGACGGGGTGTTGAGGACTTCGACGCGGACTTCCTTACCCATGTGTTCGAAAACTGTGGAGGCCATTTTGCTCAATTCGTCTGCTGGCTTATTTTCACTGCGCCTGATGTGTTCTACGGTCCAGGAATCGAATTTATGCATGAGTTGTTTGGCCTGTTCTAAGTATAACGCCATGGTTTCGACCCTTGTGTCGTAGACCCCGTTGATTTGCCGAGCGACAAGTAATGAGTCCACGTGTGCCTCCACGTGCCTGGCCCCCATTTTTCCGCGATGCGAAGGCCTGCCAGCAACTCTTCGTATTCCGCCTCGTTATTCGTGCTTTTAAAGTCGAGGCGGATGGCGTATGTGAACTCATGTTTATCTGGGCTGATAAGGCGTAGACCCGCGCCTGAACCGTCATCGTTGGAGGCCCCATCCGTGAAGAGGGACCAGACCTGCGATGGGTTTTGGGCTGGCGCGGGGGATTGATCTGCTTTACATTCCTCAACTTTGTCGGTTGGTATTTCTGTGGTGAAGTCAGCCAAGACTTGCCCCTTGACCGCGGGTCGGGGTTTGTAGTATATGGTGTGCTCTCCGAGCTCGATGGCCCATTTTGCCAATCGACCCGAGAGCTCTGGCTTGTGCAGGACATCGCTGATCTTGTATTCTGTGAGGACGTTGATTGGGTGTCCTTGAAAGTATATTCGCAGCCTTCGGGACGCGTGCACAAGGGCTAGGACTAATTTTTCCATGATAGTGTACCTTGTCTCCGCGTCAAGCAAGGTGCGGCTGAAGTAGTAGATCGGCGTTTGTACCCCTTTGCGGTTTACCAGGAGAACTGCGCCTACCGCCCGCTTGGTTACGGAGAGGTAGAGTGTGAGCGGTTCCTTTGGTGCTGGTGCTGTGAGGGTTGGCAGGTTCATGAGGCACTTTTTCATTGCTTGGAATGCAACTTCCGCGTCCGTCGTCCAACGAAAGTTGCTCTTTTTTAAGCAGTTTTTCAGGGTGTCCACGAACGGGAAATATTTTGAAGCGTAATTGGACAAGAACTTGTTGAGCGCTACCAGGCGACCCATCAACGTTTGGACTTCTTTGATTGAGGCAGGAGAGGGCATACGTTCTATTGCTTGCACCTTTTCCGGGTTGGCACGGAACCCGTCCCGAGTAACGATGACGCCCAAGAACTTGCCCTCCTCCATTCCGAAAGAATACTTGCTGGGATTTAACTTCATGCGCACTTTGCGCAGCTGGTTTGAAGGTCTGTTGAATATCCCGTAGCATGTCGCTTTCCTCTTTACTCTTAATGACCAGGTCGTCCACATATACCTCTAGGCGCACACCTATTTCATCAACAAAGGCTGTATCCATGAGGCGTTGGTATGTGGCGCCCGCGTTATTTAAACCGAATGGCATTTTTGTGTAGCAGAACGTGCCCATGTCGGTACGGAAGGTGGTTTTGTCTTCGTCCTCCTTTGCCATATGTATTTGGTGGTACCCCTTGTACGCGTCAAGGAAACATTTGAAGCGGTAAGGGGCTAAGGAATCCACTTTTAGGTCAATTTCTGGCAGGGAATAGAAATCCTTCGAGCACGCCTTGTTGAAATCCTTGTAATCAACGCACATACGCCAGCTGCCATTGGATTTCGCGACCATGACTGGATTCGCGAGCCATGATTGGTATCGGATGGGTCGTAGTATGCCCGCATTGAGCAGCTCGGTGACTTGCTCGTTCATGGCCTTTGTTTTCTTAGGCCCCGTGCTTCTCTTCTTTTGTAGCACTGGCTCGACTGATCGGCATACGTTGAGCTTAAGTTCGGCTATTTCCCGCGGAACGCCGACCATGTCCACTGGTTGCCATGCGAACACGTCCATGTTGTGGATCAGTAGCTGTTTCAAGTGGTTGCCGATGGAGTCAGAGATTACATGGCCTATGACCACCGTTTGCTCCAGAAATTTAGGGTTGAGAACCTATTTTTCCGGTTTCGTGCGGGTGTCTGTTTTGACCATTTTTGGGCTTCGGCCGCATGGCAGTCTTTGTTGCCTCGGATGACTGCAATGCCGGTTTTGGTTGGGAATCCCACCATTGCGTGAGCTGTGGAGGCATTGACGTTGAAGCGTGCGATGCCCTCGCGAACGAATAGGATGTCGTGGTTAGAGTATGCTGGCAGAACCATGAAATCCCAAATTTCCGTGCGCTCATGAGTGCCGTCAGACATTGTCACTGGCATAGAAATCATACCGCGGGGCATGATAGTTTCATGAATGAACCCCGAGATTGGTTCGTTTACCGGGACAAGCTTTGCCTTATCCTCCTCATACAGTTGTTGGAAGCATTGGTCATACATGATATCGGTACTGCTGCCGCCATCCATGAACATGTACCTTGTTCGATAGTGACCGAAGACGGTGGTGATGACTAAAGGGGCGGTGCATGATGCCCCGCCTCGGACTTTGGGGAGGATGACCTCCGCTTCCTTCCAGGAGTCGTTGCTTATTGGTACTCGGGCTCTTTTCCCTTGCTGGCTCTTTTTTCCTGGCCTTGTCAAATTGCATTGATGGCGCGGGATGATGGTGGCAGTGTGCGTGTTTAAGTCACGGATTTTTTTCCGCAGCCCTTCCGCTTGCGTATCGTCGCTAGCTTGGCCATTAGCCGCGCGGTGGACATTTTTGACCAGATGACCCAGTTGCCCAGACTTTTGGGCAGTTTCAATTTCCATTTTTAGGCTGTAACAATTGTCTGTGAGATGGCCAAAATCGTTATGGTACTCACAGAACTTGGATGTGTCTACGTTGCGTCTCCTCCCAAGGGGTTTGGGCTCCTTGAGGGTGACTTGTTTCGTCTTTAGAACTTGAGACGGACTCTTGACCAGCGGGGTCCAGTCGTGGTTTTTCTTGGAACGACCACGATGTTCCCTTGATTGTTTGCCGCTAATGATGTGGCGAGCATCATATGCGGGAGAGTATTTTCCTTCGTCTGTTGAGCCGGAGATGCGATTCCAAATGGACTTCCCCTTGTTCTTATTATTATTATTATGGTGATGCTGCTGGAAACCATGCATTTGACTGAATGATTTTTCCGATGAGGCGTATATCTTAGCGTAGTAAATGACTTCGTCCCAGGACTCTGGGATGTTGTCTTTGCCTGTAAGGCACTTCATGAGTTCTGGGTTGCGCACGTTGTGGATGAACGCAACGCGGGTTAACTCTTCGCCGCAGCCTATCTGTAAGGCCTCCTTGTTGAAGCGGACAATGAAATCTTCGATGGACTCGTGGTCGTACCAGCGGCACAACAGAATGTGAGCCTTGTCTCTCTTGTGCTTTCGAAGATGTGAGAAATGGTTACCGAACTTGTCGGTGAGATCGTCGAAGTCGGCCATGCTCCCCGCCGGGAGGTTTTCGAACCAAACCCTAGCTGCGCCGGTCAGTGTTTGGGCAAAAAGGTGGCACCAAACTTGGACCGGCCAGTTGACTGAACTCCCGGCACATTCAAAGTCGTGAATGTGGTCGTCCGGGTCACGCAGGTCATCGTACTTGCCGATGCTGCTGGGAAGTTTGGCTGTTCTGGGGATCGCTGTCGTCGCTATACGGGCGACGAATTTTGATTTTTCCGCAAAAGATTTTGGGCAGAAAGGCTTAACCAAGTCGTTGTCCACATCTTTGCGATGTGAGCGACGGGTGTGGTCCTTTCCTCTACGGTTAGAGTCAGTGCTCGATGACTCGTACCCATCCGACTCGTCGTGTATGCTGGTGCGGCCCCGAGCTCTAGCGTTTCCGCCGAGCTCCCCGCCGCGACTACTACGACGACCGGGGGTTTCTTTGTTCTTGTGGCTCTTTTTTGGTGAAGAGCCATAAGTGAGGGTTTTGCCCTTCTTCTTCGCTTGTCTCATGAGCATCCGCTGGTAGATAGTAGCGCTTTTGGTACTTTGGCGGAGAAGCCACTGGTCTGGGTCTTCTTCTGAGTCGTCACCATTGCTTTCATCTATTACCTCGTCACGCACCTCGTGAACATGTTTCTGGATGCGTGAGGTGAACTGTTTTATGACCGTGGCTGGGGTGCCATCGTTTCCAGTGAGCTGGATGTCGACGTCCTCAGCCTGGTTGATGACAGTTGTGTTGGGGTTGGGTTCAGCCATGGGTGGGTTAAAAGAAGAAATTTTGTAACCGAACGGATGGTGCCAATAAAGAAACAATAGGTATCTCGGGGATTATTACTAATCACCGAGGGGTTATACTACGTTACTGTACGTACGTTCCTTTACCCAAACTTTAGATCAACCCGAAAATGTAGTGTGAGTGAGTGTGTGGTGAACAAGTAAAGTAAGAACACAAAGATGTAAGTGGCTCGGTCAAGTTTGACCTATGTCCACTGTAAGGAGCCGAGGATATTATTGCTTAATAGAATACAAAGAGTATGAGTAATCCTAGCTCTGAGTTACAAGTGATTGGTTTTCGATCCCTTTGAAGGGAGTTGATGTCTTCTATTTATAATGGAGGTCGTGGATTTGGGAAGAAGCCCACGACGATGTTAGAAGACTTAATTAGTAAACTTGATTTATTCATATGTTATTTGTAAATAAACATGTGTTAATTGTTGTGTCCTAAGTTTAATAAGTCTAGTACCGGTTTGTGTAACACACCGGTAAGTAAAACAATTATATCCTAAGTTTGTATTTCGTCTAGGGACGCGTCTGTTTGTATGTTCCGGTTCAGAAAGTATAAGTAGGGGCCGAGTACTTCATTATTCAATGTAGAAAGTTTATGTTTTGTATAACTAACTTTCAAAAGATATACTCTCTCTTTCCCTCCAAATATAACCGCTCGCCCCATTTACATTAAGCGCAAATCAGAATCATTTGCAGACCTGTGCAGTGAAGTTTTTAACATGGCATCAGAGCCCGATCATAAGAAGATTTACGGTTTATTCGATAGTGAAGAGAAGTCCGATGGTGTTCCCGAAGACAAAGGCAAGAGGCCGATGTTTCCATATAATGAAGAAGATCGTGTGGATCAAATTGTTCTCGATAGGAAGATCGCAGAATTTAAGAAGGAGTGTATGGACCCTTCGAACATCAACTTCTCCAGATTTCATATTGGATCAGCGCCACGGAATATAGTAGACAGAAACCGAAGATCGCAGAAGGAGTATAACAAGCAAGTATTTGATGTCCCCGAATACCCACACGCGATGTGTTGTGGTAAATGTAAAGAACCCTTTCATTATAGAAGAAATTGCCCGAAGAAGATGGGCAAAACAGAATTCATGGTAAAAGGAACGGAAGGAAAGGGATGGGATGATGTGTGGCACGCAAGTCTAACAAGAAAAGAACATGGATGTGGTTTTAAAGATCAATTCTCCACATTTAGCAAATCATTTGGAGTAGAAGGCCAACCAAGCGGATATAGGAGAGAGTATTTTAGAGGAAGAGGATCGGTGATAATCACAAGTGGAGGACAAGTACACAAGATCAAGAAGGTATATTATGTTCCTACACTTCGAAAAAATGTGTTAAGCATAGAAAGATTAAACCAAGAAGGCCTAGAAGTAGAATTCTATGGTGACACTTGTCACATACATAGGCCGATCCTACAAGAAAAAAGAAAGATGATTCTATGCCGAATTTGTGATAGTGAAAGTCACTTCACATTTAAATGCCCCGAAAGAGAAAATATTGTTGAAAAGGATGGAAAAGGACCACTAGAGAGGTTCTCAAACAAACGGGTCAGATTTGAAGGCATCAAAGAATCACTAAGTGTTGAAGATAAGGAAAGATCTTACATGTTCAAACAATTTCAAGAATTCTCTATTGATAAGGACAATTATGAAGGCATTATGGAGAAAGGTCCTATCATGTACCCAACCAATGGTTCTTGCATACAAGATTGTTTAGTTTTCTTGGATTTACTTCATGTCACAACAACGGTTGAAAGGTACAAACGCAAGTTTGAATTAGAATTTGAGAAAATTGTTAAATGATTCATGCAAGACTTCTTGAAAATAAGGGCCGAAGCCCCTATACCACCACGAGACACAACCGGTTATCCAATATGTTTATTGGATTTATACACTAAAGTACAAGTGTTTGGTGGATATGAAAAAGTCACAAAGGATGAAAATTGGGCGATTGTTGCAATGAGTATGGGTTATGGAAGAGGTCTACCAAGTTTGGCAAGCAAAGAAGAAATAGCAACAACACTAAGGCTAGTGTATGTCCGATATTTGGAGATGATGGAATGGTACCATCTCAAATACAAAGGCCGCGAGTTGGTTGTCGAAGTCAACAATGAAGAAGGTAGCACAAGTGATGGCAACAAGTGGAAGAATGAAGATATGCCGCCCAAAAAGAGAAGCCGATCATCATCAAGTGACGAATGAAGAATTGAAGAAGAAAAATCAAGTTTAAGGGGGAGAATGTTAGAAGACTTAATTAGTAAACTTGATTTATTCATATGTTATTTGTAAATAAACATGTGTTAATTGTTGTGTCCTAAGTTTAATAAGTCTAGTACCGGTTTGTGTAACACACCGGTTAGTAAAACAATTATATCCTAAGTTTGTATTTCGTCTAGGGACGCGTCTGTTTGTATGTGCCGGTTCAGAAAGTATAAGTAGGGGCCGAGTACTTCATTATTCAATGTAGAAAGTTTATGTTTTGTATAACTAACTTTCAAAAGATATACTCTCTCTTTCCCTCCAAATATAACCGCTCGCCCCATTTACATTAAGCGCAAATCAGAATCATTTGCAGACCTGTGCAGTGAAGTTTTTAACAGAGCCGAGCCCAGGCTCGATTACAAAATGAGCTAGCTCGACTTATATTGTTTCAAATCAAGGTTTTAGTTAGATTTGTTCTCGCTCTTTTTGAGCGAGCTACGAGTCGAGAGCTTTGGTAACATATGATTACATGATGTCTTTGTTAAGGAAATCGACAAGGAAGATATGTTTTTTTGCTAGTACTAGTTCACAAATTTCAAGCTTAGTTTGGTTGTCTTTTGATTGTTTTTTTATGTTTGTCCATTATTTGTGTGGAAGTTGGAATGAATTGGAAAATGTATAAGATAACGGCTGCACTTATTCATCTGATAATTTTGTAGTTAGTTGTTTTTCGAGGGTGATTAACTGCTTATCTGATTTTTCTTCCATTAGTGTGCTTATTTTTCTCTATGAATGTGCCTCTTTGACTATGTGTGCATGATGATAAAATAAATTGATGAATAGTTGTAGGGAATGTTATTGAAATCATTGTCATTAAATTTGTTATGTCCTTATATAAGATGTGTTAGAGTCTTGCTGCACATCAGTTGGATCTGGGTCATTTAAATTTTCACTTCCTAGGTTACCAATATGATAAGTCAACTTTTATTCTTGGTTGTCAACTGTCTAGTGAATGAAACAATATGAGAATTATTTGTTATTTTCTTGAACATGTAGTTTTTTTTCTTTCTAAAACATATATAAAAGTCCCTAACTATTATAGATTCCTAGTTTCAACAAATGATTGTCTAATTTTGATTCTACCTCTTATAGTCGCACATAATCATTTTTTATGATGTAGAATGAATTTGACTATTTAAAGTAAACCAAGTCATTCTCTTGGATCCTGAATAAATGGGGATATGTATATGTAATATTACTGGTGTTGTTAAAAATAGGAGTGTTTTCCTCTTTATACTCTATATCTAAGCACACACGCTCTTCATTCTTGATATATATTTGCTAAATAATAAATTTGTATTTCCAAAATGTTAATTTGAAGACGTAAATCATATGCCACTTGCTTTATGTTTTGGGTTTGTAATTTTCAGGCTTCTTATGTTTGAGAATGTTGAAAACAGAAGCCTAAAGGAACATTTAAATGGTAATATCTCATGCATAATTTATGTTTATCAAAGATTGTATAATTTTAATATAGGTATGCATCAAATTATTTAGAGAAGTATTTGGGTACACAGGTTCGTGCAGATGGAAATCGTCAGAGAGTAAGTTCATTAGTTAACTTTAAAATCTGATTTTGCACTCTCTAGGTAACTAGAGCATGAATTTAAATATCTTTTTGTGACGTTGAACTTGTTTAATGACCATGAACGTGGTATTGTCATATCCCATGCAGATCGTAAAGGTTGATGAATGCATGTGGTTTGTTGTTGTTCCAAGTGCCGCTAGGAGTTATGCGAAACCTGTTGCAATTGTTGTGTCATTTGTAGATAGTTTTTGTTTAGAAGTTTATGACTCTAGTATTTAAATTGAGACCTTTTGCATGGATTTTAGTTTGTTATTTCTAATATGAGTTGGGTTTTAAGTTTTCTAATGTTTATTTTTTTTTAGTTTATAAAAAAGTGAAAAATAGCTAATTACAAAATAATGTGACATTGAACTATAATATGTGTGACAAATGTTAGATTTTTTTTGAAAGGTGTGTGACAAATGTTAGATAATAGCCACATTTAAATTTACAAACTTTTTTTGTGGGTTTATAAATAGCTTTTAGCCACATTTATAGTAAATTCATGCAACTATATGATAGAAACAACCACATTTACAGTAAATTCATGTGGCTGTTGCTACCCTTTAACCACACTTAAACTTGCGAAATTTCACGTGGCTTTACATAACCATTAGCCACACCATCATCACTTTGTTTTCCTTTTGTGTGACGGAACGATATCTAATGCCATGGAAAAAATATATATGTGACAAAAGGTTTGACAATAGCCACACTAAAAATCATAACTTTTTTTGTAGATCTAAAAAAAGTTTTTAGCCACACTTACCGTAAATTCTTGTGACTAAATAATAGAAATGGCAACACTTATAATAAATTCATGTGGCTGTTGCTACCATTTAGCTACACTTAATGACCAAATGCTTGATTACAACAACCCTTTTTCCACGCTATTTTTAATTTTATGTGGCTAATACAATTTTTTTAGTAAATTCATGTGACTATATAACAGAAACAACCACACTTAGAGTAATTTAATGTGTCCATTGCTAACCTTTAGACACAGTTAATGGACACAATGCTTGATTACAACAAGAAATGTTGGTACTCTTTAGTCACACTTTTTAGTAGCTACAGCCACTAAACATGAATGTGGCCATATCATACATACGATGACTCGACCTATGGTCACACTTGACCTGGAAAAAATAGGTGTGGCGAAAGGCATATGGTCACATTTTTTTGGTGTGGCTAAAGCCCGTTTTTGACGTAGTGAAGTGCTTGACTTGTGCAAAGGTTAAGATTAAATATCAGAAACCTTTAGGCTTACTCCAGCAACCAGAAATCCCTATATGAAAATGGGACGGAATTTCTATGGACTTTATCACAAAGCTCCCTAGAACGCCCGGTGGGCATAACATGATTTGGGTTATCGTCGATCGTTTAACCAAATCGGCACATTTTCTGGCAATAAAGAAAACTGACACGATGGAGAAACTGGCCAACATCTACATCAAGGAAGTAGTCTCTAGGCTCGGGGTGTCTACTTCCATCATATCTGATCGCGATGCGCGATTTACTTCTCATTTCTGGACTACTCACCAAGATGCTTTGGGAACTAGATTAGATATGAGCACAGCCTATCACCCAAAAACGGATGGACAAAGTGAACGTACCATCTAAACATTGGAAGATCTGCTACGAGCGTGCATGGTGGACTTTGGCAACAGTTGGGATAAGCACTTGCCTTTAATTGAATTCTCGTATAACAACAGTTACCACACTTCAATTTAGTGTGCACCTTTTGAGGCACTTTATGGACGCAAGTGTAGGTCTCCCATATATTGGACTGAAGTTGGAGAGCCAGCTGACAGGTCCTGAACTTGTGCACGAAACTTCTGAGAAGATAGTGGAAATCAGAAACCGGATGGCTGCTGCTCGAGATCAACAGAAAAGCTACGCTGATAAGCGTAGGAAACCTTTGGAGTTCCAAATAGGGGACAAGGTACTATTAAAGGTGTCACCTTGGAAGGGGGTGATACGCTTTGGAAAGCGGGGAAAGTTGAACCCGCAATACATTGGACCATTCCAGATTGTTGAAAGGATTGGTCCAGTAGCTTACACGTTAAACCTGCCTGATGAACTCAGTGGGATGCACAATGTATTCCACGTATCAAATATAAAGAAATGCTTATTGATACGACACTGGTAGTGCCACTGGAGGAGATCCAGGTGGACGACCAGCTACGGTTCGTGGAAGAACCAGTGGAGATTCTTGAGTAGGGCGTCAAGAAACTCAGACAAAGAACTATACCTATTGTTAAGCTGCGATGGAATTCCCGTCTAGGACCGGAATATACGTGGGAACGTAGAGATCAAATGCGGCTCAAATACCCACACCTCTTTACTGAACCTGTGCATAGATCAAACGCTGAACATAAATCAGCTCGCTCAAAGTGAATTTCGGGGCGAAATTCCTTTCAACTTGGGGATGATGTGACATCTGGGAACCAAGCACACATTGTTAAGCTGGCTTTACTGTTTACTTACTTAATTTTGGGACGAAATTCGTTTCAACATGGGGATGATGTGATACCCCGCAATTTCAGGTTCTCATTTTAACTAAACTCTAGTTACATTCTATGCATGAGTAGTGAACCTCGGACGTTGGTGAATGATAATTGTGAATTAATTGATTGAGATTGATTGCAATTACATGCTTCTGTGAAACTATGTGCAAACTGTATGTGATTAAGTGAACGTAAACCGAAAACGTTAATAAAAATTGTAATGGGTGGACCGTTAGGAAGGTTGGGGTCTTAACACATGGGGTTACACTTGTTATGGTCCAAAATAGCGAAAACATCGAAGAAAACACGCGGTACAATGGACCAGACCACCCGGAGCGAGCCTGGCAGAGTGAGCGGCCGCTCACTCGTGCCGCGCGGCCGCTCGCGGGCTCCTGACGAAACAAAACCGCCTTAAACTCTTATTTAAACAATCTTAAGCCCCAAGTATCCCCTAAACTCAACCCTAATTGCCCCTACTGCCTATTTACGAAAATATTAACCTCAAACACCTGCTAAGGCACAAGAACATCGATCGGGAAGCTTGGAGAGCAATCGGTTGGTGGTTTTGAAGTGCTTGCGGTATAATATTCAATCTCTTATGTTTTAATCTTCTCTAATATGTTTTAAAACATCATAACCAAGTTTTTCTAGGTCTGAAATGTTTTTATAAAGATTAAAACTTGTTATTCATAAAGATTGATAGGGTTAAACATGATGTTATGTGATAATGATTGCATGAGTTTGCATGTTCTTGATGTTTTAGACTTCTAGGGTTTATGATTGATGATGTTTAACTTATATCTTTCTAGGTTTTGATCAGGTTATGTCTTATGGATATGGTAGGATGATTTTTAAGTATTATTGATCGATTATATGCGTAGATAATGGTTAAAACTAGAGTTTATGCATGATTTAGAATCTGGACAGAATGATTGGGCCAACTTGCAGAGGCTGTAACGTCATGTCAAAATACTTGTTTTGATGATTTCTTTGCATGAAAATATCGTACATGGTTTTAGCTTTTCATAATGGGAAAAATCATCTGATTTGGACGTCGTTTGATAGGTTTTTGGAATTTTCTTTGATTAAAGGTCATATCAGATTTTTGGATCAGTAAACTGGGTCAACTTTAAATGATCATAACTTAAGTTTCACAAAGAGATAGATTATTAAATTCGGACAGTAGCTCGACATTGACGAAACTTGACTTTTCCAAGTGGATTCATCCCGTTTGGATGAATACACAATTTTTGGGAATTTTTCTACTAATCTGATCTGTTGTGAGTATTTTCTGAACATATTTGTATTGTGTGATTTTTCATAATTTTTGTGTATGGTTTATCACGAACTAAAAATATGGACTTGTCTGGTAGACTCCCTGGGATATTTAGTAAAATTTTGGGAGTTTAATTCACTGGATAAGTATTTTTTAATAAATTAGTTTTCACAGCGTATAATTTGTCCTAAAAACGTAGATTATGTAACATACACTTATGTGGCTATTTTGGAGGCATCCACTATGTAGTGAGCTAGCTTAACAGGGATCCCGTCGACAACAAATCCTAACAACTCCCCAAAACCCATCTAGCGAACAGCCTCGCGCTACCTAGCACTAAGCTTTGAAATCCCCAAGAAAAGTTTCCTGGGAGACGAACGTGATTTTAAGCCGCTCCATATGTGTTGATGGGAAGAGTTTGCAACTGTCTTTTGTAGTGGCATGTCAGACACATAATCATCGCCCGATTCAACGTCTGACTCAATCCTTGATCGCTTCTTTATGTTTTGTAGCCCCATTAACAACGGTGTGTTGTTCGCCCCTGTAGACGAGCCTATACATATTGGCTCAACAGCAGATGCTTTGTTTCGTTGCCTGCGAGTACGCACAAGTGTCTCTTCAGCTGCACAATGACCAACCAGGAATTAAGAAAACCTTTTAAAAAAACAATGAATAAACAAATAAACAAACAAAAAGAGGATCTTTTTTTTACCTTTGTTACTCGAACTTAGGCAAATAACTTCTGCAAGAGTTGAGAGGTCACCATGGGTGGGATCGTTTAGAGCTCCTGGTACCAGCTACCATGTTTACTTATTTTTCTGATAGCACACAAAAACCCCAAACAGGATCAAAACACAAAATTTCCACTCCTAGCCAAACTGTTTAACCCCTAAAAACGTCATTTTACCCCAACGCACGCGCACACACACACACACACACCAAAAGGGGGGGGGGTATTTCAAATACAGAAGCTGTCGTATACCATAATTAGGGCAATTGGTAGACAACGACCACGCTTAATAATGTATTCCTTCTTTCTAGAAAAACAGTCTTAAGTAATCTAGGGTTTTATTTATCCTTTATCAGGTTTCAAAAAAACAATGTACATTAATGAAAAAAATAATACCTCTGATACTACGATGATGGACAAGGATGATCGGAGGGAATAACAACAACGTTCCCATGATGATCGCCGGTGTCGGAGTACCCTAATGGGGGGGGGGGGGAATGACGAGAGAATGAGAGAGGAAGAAAGGGGGGGGTTGAAGTATTGAAATTTTTCCTCGGAGAGAGAGTATGAAATGATAACTGTCAGAGGGAGGGAATCGAGGGAAGTTCACAAAATGTTGTCATTTTTTTATACCCAAAATACCCTTTCCAGGGTTATTTTATTCCTTATTTTATCAGACACAAATATGTATACACAAAAGACAAAAAAACCCAACATTAAATCTCATCCATTGGATTGCCATAATCAATGGTCCAAAAGAGTTCCTATGGTTCTCGCAACTCGGATGAGTTCTCAAACTATCGATTACCTATATATATATATATATATATATATATATATATATAACCACTTTCTAGATCAAAAACTACTAAACTCAAACCAATATCCCAAACACCACTTGTACGTTCCCCATTTCAAAATCCAACAAATATTGCTCCTAGTAATATTACCTTTGGGAAACCATTTAAAAAAGAAAAGCAAAGACAAAAACAAGCAGAAGATATTCAGCCAATAGGTTTTCAATTTTGGCGGCTGATGTGTAGACAACGTATTTTAGTGATGCACGCTGTAGAACTGTCGTATAATTAATAGATATATAATGTCGAGTATTTAATTCTCTTTAAAAAGCATGTTGATACATCATGCATAACATGGCCGGCAATTGGGTGGGTCGGGGAGGCCAACCGGTCAGGGCCCGGAAATATCGGGGCACATTTAAAAAAAATAAATCATATATATATGTATATGTATATGTATATGTATATGTTTTTAAACACATCTTTGAACATTTAAACTTGGGCCTATTAAACACATCTTTTAAATTATAAAATAACTCAAATACTAGTAACCCATAACAAGTTTAAAAGCCCATTACTCATTTAATTTAACTAAATAAAAAAAAAGCAAAAAGAATAGAAGAAACCCGCGACACATAGAAGCAAACAAAATTTTCCTCCAACCTAATTCAAAAGCTTTGGGCTAAAAAGAATGTTAAAGAAGCTTCATTCAGCATCGGTTACCTATTCGCTTAATACAATATGTCATTAACTCATTGTAATATTTTAATCGTCGTTTAAAGAAAATAGTTTACGTTATTTATTTCGTTAAGGCTTAAGGGTAAGGCTAGACCCGGGTAGGTACCTGAATTCTCAAGGACGGCCCTGATGCATAAGTTTGTTAGGCGAGAAGGCTTTCTAGCCTTATGGACCTTGGCTTAATGGCATATGTTGACCAAGAATGAAGACAAAGGTGAAAGGGATCGGTTATGTCTCATTTAAATGGGAACTATTTTGTTTCCTTTTAACTAAGACCCTAATATAGTGTAAATAGTTTATCCTTTAGAATTTTCTGGGATTGACAAACCTAATATGAAGGGACAAAATTTGTCTACCATAAAAGGAATGATGCCTTTTCTTTCATAAGAAAAAGGAAATTTGTAAAGGGTCAACACTCAATAACTCATAAAACCTGCTTCTAATTTTACTCATGCACCTCTTTTTTTTGAAAAGTGAACTTCATTAAAACACGCAAATGGTCCTCAAAACAAGGACTGATGCCAACCACAAGCAAACTAAATCATGTACAAAGGATACTCGTGCACCTCTTGCTCGAGTGAAGTCTTTGTACAAGTTTATCATTTCCTCAAGACACTCTAAAGCTGCGACGTGAAACTGAAAAAAAACAACCAAATTGATATCAAATGATATATCATGATGACGTTGATGATGATAGGCGATTCTGATGTGTAAAGTGAACATATGTGAAAGAATGACATACTTGTTCAATCTTTATTATGGATATACAATCAATCACCTTGAGTGACACCGAATAAAGAATCAATATGTAAGCAGTAAAGATTCATTTTAAAGATAAAAAAAATGATCTAATTGCTGTCGACTATTATTATAGTATCATTATTATTATAACATTTTCCATTACCTTTTGCAACGCATATCATCACCTTTTCGTAAGGTATTTTCAATATTTTTACACCATTGTTGTATCTTGTCCATGCTTTGCAACTTTTATCGTATAGCATCATTTGCTTTCGTATTAAACATTTTTACCTATACCTTAAATTTTTCATCCACCCCTTCCGTTTAACTTCAACCACATCGCGATTTTAGGGATGTTGTGTCATCACGCACAACTAAACCATGAATTTAAAACATGACCATCCTCTCATTTTACAACATTATGATTACAAACTCATTTGATCGATGTCACAGTACCTCACAAGACCATAACCTTTTTGTATCCTCATAAATTTCGTTGGATACCACTCGTGTTTACCGTAATAACCGTTGCAAATAACACGATATATACTTACCCTTAACCCTTGTCAACTCAACACTGATTTACCACTATATTACCAAACCTAGCAATGCAAGTACATCAAATTCCATAAAGTCGTAGCTGACTAGCTGAGATGGCCTTTTTTAGCCAATCGGAACCTATACATAAATACCCACCTACGAAACACGAACTAGTACACTACCTTTTGAAAACAATTGCCTTGACAAAATTTTCCTTGCGTTACCTCTTCGCAAAGACCAAATAACCTATTTATCAATTTTGGGGGAGCCTCTTCGTTTGATTGTTGCACACCTTATAAAACCATACACGCATGTGCCATATGTATGTATTTATTATAGGGTTTTTGTTTTGTTTTGATAACATATATGCATATTCTTTTATGATAGGATGCTGTTTGGATTCATAAGATATTATGTGAAAATCCATGTTTATACATATGTTTATACTTTGTGTAAAACTCATGTTTACATATGTAAAATTGATTATTAATCACTAATGTATGTTCGAATCGTCATTTTTTTTGTATTTCAGAAAGATTCATATCCATGACAAAACTCTATGAAGTAATATGTCGGATATTCATAAAAATGACGTTATAAGTATTCATGTTTCGTGTGGAATTGTATAGTTTCCAAATTGGATATTGTCACGTGTAGTCTTGTTTCGATTGCACGTAATAAATGGACATTTTGTTGCTCTGTGTTGAGCGTGTCATTGGCTTGATTGTTTGTTGCTAACTGTTTCGGGATAATCGGGTGTTACATGCGTAAATGGACATTGTTGGAAAATGTAAATGAATTCCTGAAATTGTTTAGGCTTTGCTAGACTCGAGATGACGTAGTTAATTTAATAATGTCTAATGCACGAATAAAAATGGCATAGTTTTAAGGGCGTGTATGGATCTTGCCCTGAAAAATCGACGGGTGTCACACGTTACTTCCTCCATCTTGAAAACAACAAGACATTAATTTCATTAGTATCATTTTCTCACATGTCTTGCTTAGGGATGTAAACGAGTCCAGCCGAGCCTGACTAGGCTCGAGCTCAAGATCGGTTCGAGCCTACTATTTTGATATTAAGCTTGTCTCGAAAGTAAAATCTAATAGCTTGAGCCCAGTCTGAGGTAATTTGGAAACAATTTTAAATGAGCTAAAAGCTCGGTTCGAACTCGAATCGCCAATGTTATTAAGTTAATATTGAAGATTTTCAAAAGACAAAATCGCAAACATCAAAGATAATTTAACATTTGTTTGGGCTCAAGCCGAAACAAGCTTTGTATGTAAAGCTCGAGCACGGGCTTGATAACTAAACGAGTTAAATTTCAGGCTCGACTCATTAAGGTTAGACTCGTTCGAGCTTTTTGTCAATCCGATTCTGAGTAGCTCTTAAGCCGCTACGTCTCATTTACAACCTTACCCTAGCCTTGCTAAAGTCTCTAAGTTTTACTTTTTGCAAAATATTCAACTTTAATGTGGTCTTTAGATTATATAGATAGAGAGAGAGAAAATTATCTATAACTTATTATAAAAGAATTGAGTTTGTATGAGGTGGTATTTAATGGAATGTGAAATGTGGCATCATGTGAAGTTTTCCTTTAAATTTATTTATTTTATATTTTAAATAAAATCTATATCTATATTATCTTAAAATTTTAAATATGTTAATTAATATCTTTTCCTTATTTTCTTCATTTTGTATTTTAAATAAAATCTATATCTATATTATATTAAAATTTTAAATATGTTAATTAATATATTTTCCTTATTTTCCTCTCACATTTTTTAAATGTTAGTGAACTATTAATTATTTTAAAATTTCAAATATGTTAATTAATATTTTTATCTTTATTTTTTTCTTATTTTCCGCTCACAATTTTTAAACGTTAATAACTTTTATGTTTGACAATTTTTTTTTGAAAAACAAATTACACCAAATTAACGATCACTTTATTATCTTTCCAACAAGCACCATATATACACTACAAAAAAAAATAACATTTAGTAGCACATGTTTTTAGTAGCAATGTAGCATTTATATTTTGTGCCACTAATATAGAGTTTTAATGGCACTTTTCTATCACATACTTACTTAACACATGATTTTAGTGACATTTAATATTTATGCTGCTAATATATGTTTTTAATGGCAAATTACAATTTACATATGCCACTGAAAGTTTTTGTTTTTCCCTCTTTGAAAAGTTTTAAAAAATCTAAATTTTTTACACACATAAAATTTATTCCCTCCCACTAAAATTTCCCTCTTCCAAAATTCCTTGAAACTCTAGTGCTTCTACACATCATCTCCTTCACCTGCCTTTTTCTCCCTTATTACACATTATCTCCTCCTGCTTCTTTATAAAACATCATTATTGTTCACTGGTTCATAGGTAGGTTCTTATTTTGATTACTTTCTCGTAATTGTTTGCTATAAAAGGTATGATGGTAAAAAAATAACTCTTGTTTTTAGGGTTTTTTTTTAGTTTGTTTTCTTCTAGTGGCATCTAAAACCTTGTTATGTTTGATATAAAACAGAGTAAAGTTGAAATAAAAAGGAATTAAAGATCCGTGAGGTAATCTTTCATTTCCATGTATGATTTCATTCATTAATGAATTATGTTAGTATTTTGGGGTTTGGTGAATGCTATGCCAAAGAAGAATTTTATTTGCTTAGAAATTGTTATTCTTTGTTATTTGTTTTTGAAATTGACTATGTTCTATGTCATGCACACCAATTGTTTGATGGAATGTTTACCAAAACCACTTGTGCATGTTTTCTTGATTCAAGTTATAGTACGAACCATGATTATAGTTTTGATACTTTAGCCTTTTTTACTCATTGCTTAATATATTAAGAGCTAGTTTAGAGGATATGCTGATACTTTATTCAACATTTTCTCTATGTGACTAGGGGTGCAAACGAGCCGAGCCGCTCGCGAGCTACTCGAACTCGGCTCGGTAAAAAGCTCGAAACGAGCCGAGCCTTATCGAGCTCGAGCCGAGCTTGAGCCTAAAACAAAGCTTGTTTATTTATCGAGCCCGAGCTCGAGCTCTTATAAGTTAATCGAGCTCGAGCTCGAGCCCGAGCTCTTATAAGCTATGTTGCACGGGAACTGGTACGGGAACGGGAAACGGGTACGGGTACGGGAACGGGAAACGGCAAAACTCAAAAAATCAAGAAACGGGTACGGCACAGGTACGGAAATAAATACATAAAAAAATTAATATATATTATAGATAATGTACCACAAACCCCAAAATATATTCATACGCTCCAGTATAAAATACCGTTGGTTTTAAAATTTTAGCTATAAATAAATTTTACTTATTTTTAAAATATTACAATCTAATAAATCATATCCACAACATCGTAATTCACTAGTATGTTAAAGTATAGGGTTATATATCATAAAAAACTATAAGTTTGAGGGTGAAAATAGTTAATTTAATAGTAAAGGTGAAAAAGAAAGAATGGATCTATTTGACCTAATCAGCCGCCACAACTAATAAGTTCTCCTCCATCTCCATCTCCATCTCCATTTCTCTCTCGTCACTGCCTAACCTAATGAATCAGCAGGTAAGCTTCAATTAATCGTTCTTTTGTTATTGTTACTTTGGAAACTTGCATGATAAATAAAGGAAATAAGGAAACGTTTGCAGAAACGGTACCCAAATAAGGAAACGTTTGCAGAAACGGCGTTGACGTATGGAATCGGTCAAGGAATCGGCTTGGAAACGTTTCAGCCCGTACCCGTACACGTTTCGGTCCCCAGAAGGTTTCGGGGACGGGAATCGGCACCTGGTTCACGTTTCGGTGCATCAGAGCTTATAAGTTAATCGAGCTCGAGCCTGGTCGAGCTCAGGCTCGGCTCGGCTCATTTGCACCCCTAGATGTGACCCATTATCATTATCTTTACTGGCTTTATCACCATCAAAAGTACAACCTATCTTGGATCCTTACCGACCAACTTGACTAGCACTTTGTAACAAAATAAGTATTATTATAAATAGTAGAAGTAAATTACATATTTTAACCAAATGCAAATTTATCTTATATTCATTTAGTTGGTTTAATTTCAATAACTTGGATAACAATACTGAGAAGGAAACATATGATGCGATTAACATTTACCAAGAAGCAAACTCATATTGTGACTTAATATAAAGTTATGTCAAGGTTAAGGACCAATATGGAACCAGCTTATCTATACTATATTTTTCAACATAAATACAGATTATGACCTGATCATACCCGATGATCCTAGCCGATTTTCGAAGCCGAAGGGGCTGGGGCAGTGTAGCCGAAGCTGCTACGTTGCCGATCAGCTGGAGCCAAAGGCGCCCCGCCTTCCCTTATGACTAAGGTTTAAAAGATGGGAATCGAGCCTCAAGGCATTTTCTCTTCGCCTCAATAGGCGCAGGCCTCATGGAAAACCAAGGCATAAGCCTGAGGCGGGATAAAAAAATAATATAGAAATTATGTATCTTATAAAAAATAAAATTCGAAACATCAAACAAAGAACTTTTTGAACTAATTTCATCATTAGATTTACTAGTCACAAATAAGACATAAAAGTGTATAACATCAACTCTAAATTCCATATTTGCTATGTCCAAAGCATAAAAAACACACATAGAGAATATAAAAAAGACTCGGTAAGCCTCAAGATGAACCGAGGCATAAGCCCGAGTCATTCAAATTCTACCGCGTCGACCCTTAGAGGCGTAAATACAAATTGAACCCCGTGAGAGGTCGCCTCATACATGTTTTCTTAGCGGCTTGCCGGTAACCACCTTTACCATTTTTGTAAACCATGCTTATGATGTATACGCTAGTTTGTCTAACATGGGTTGAGTTTACATGTAAATGACATTTATGGGTCTTATTGCCATTTTTGGTTTGTTTGAGGATGGAGGATGGATGTGGGATTAGTAACTTTTATGCTTATAGACACTAACTAGGATATCATCGACATATGAGCAATTTTATTATTAAGATATTTAAAATTTGGAAACTTTCTCATAGACCTTGTTTAGTTATCATTATTATCCAGGTCTTACCACTATCTTACATTAGGTTTGAGAATAGTAATAGTAGTTGGATGCTTGATTTATCACTCAAGGGCCGAGGCATTGGCAAACAAAGTATTAGCAATTATGTATTTTTATTATTTTAGCATGATATTAGAATCCAAATAACTTGTCATCTAGAATTACAGCTTATTCAGGAAAAGGTTATAGCAAAACATAATTATTACTGAATGGTTCTGGATATTTTAAGTGTTATTTGCTCTGAAACTGTTGCATAACTTATAAACTCTTGTTACTATAAGTATCTTTTTTATAATTTTTGTTCTTGAAGTTGAGATAGTTCTTGAAGAAGGGTCATTTTCTTCTTCTTTTTCTCTTAATTCACCCTTGTGCCTTTATTTATTTTAATATATTTCTAAAATATAGAACACTTATATTATTAGACTATTCGTGTTGTATGTATTTTGTGTTTGTACACATGCCTTGACATTCTAGATCTTATGCCAAACAGGTGTTTGTTGAGCCAGCTAGAATGTGTTATTCAAGGGAATGGGGCTTCTATAAAAGGTCTAAGACTGAATTATCTTCATAACATATATGGTTTTTCTTCCTGAATGCAGTATACATTAAAGTTAATTTGGGAGCTTGATTCATTCTTGTTCTGCTTTCAGTCATGATGAACTTATAGTAACTAGTAAGAAATCGCAATGAGTCTGTGTCTTGGTTATGGTGTGTGATGCCGCTACGGTAAGCTATACTTATACATACCTATGTTATTTCTTTGTCAATAATCACATAAGTAGTTGACAACTTCACATATTTTCTAACAGTAGTTACAGTGCAATCGTTATGTTTTCAGATGAATCACCTCTGCTTCACATATTTTCTAACCACAGTTACAGTGCAGTTGTGACGTTTTTCAGATAAATCACCTCTGTCTATGGAGACAGAGGGAATACTCAATTTTTTTTAGTCGATTCATATTTTGCTTGTCAAAAATGTGTTTGGGTCAAATCACCCAATTTTTTGCCCAGGTTAATTCGGATTAGGTTGTCTTGACAATCCAGCAACACTTTTTTCTCAAGAAATATGCATTGTTATGGTTACATAAGCAATGAAAAGTTTTAGTGAACTGTAAGCAAGTTCCATTACAATAATGTCATACATACTACATTCGGTATATGCCATTTCTTTTATTGGTTATAACTGGGTGTTTGCATGTCTTATATGTGGTTTAGCAAAGGTTTTGTTTTAGATTTTTATCTTCATTTTTCCATGCATACGATGACCTAAAAGTGTAAGGACCTAAAGTAAGCCTTAAGTTTCGTTTTTTAGTACTATTTTCGTGGTTTACATAGTGTACATAATGGTTACCAAGTATATGATGAAAACAAAATCTTAAACAGTGGTATATGTTTGGAAGACGATGTAACTTTTAATTGAGATGATGAAAGGTCTTTTTTGTTTCAGGTAATTAATAATATTGGAACAGTGTCTTCATTGTTAGAAATTGGAACAGTGTCTTCATTGTTATCATATTATAATGAAAGGTCTTTTTTGTTTCAGGTAATTCATAATATTGCTAAGAAAGAGTTAACCATGAAGATCATTTTACTCTCATGAAGATTACAAAAGAGACTGATGAATGTAATGTAGTTTCAATTTCTTGTTCAAAACATTTGTTAGTTTTCGATTTTATATATTCATTTTCTAGACTGAATTTGATACTTTGTAGACATTTGTTTGTAAACATTGGTATATGTTTGGAAGACGATGTAACTTTTAATTGAGATGATGATATTATGATTTTTACATTTTACACTATTGTTTTTAATTTATGTTGTATATAAATAATAGTTTTAGTTGAGCAAAACTAACATGAAAACGTTTGTATAATTTAAAATATTTTTTATGAAAGAATTATGTGCCACTAAATGTAGTATAAAAAGAAATTGAAGTGGTTTTTACCGATACAAAAATTATGCCACTAAAACTTGAAAGTTTGTAGTGTTACACAAAAAAGTGTCACTAAAAGCTCAAAACTTTGTGCAGCAGACTGAAAAAGTGCCACTAATAGTCTTTAGCGTCAGCACTTCTAGTGACACTCTTTTTGTGTGCCGCCCATTCTTTTAAGGATTTATAGTGGCACTTTTTGGCTTTTTAGTGACACTTTTTGTATGTCACAAAATGACATTTTTTTTTGTAGTGATAGTGCTATACAAAAACGAAAAAAATGTTTTTATAATGAGTTTTTGTTCATGCAGAAAAAACAAAATGTATTTAGGTAATGGGGAAATGGATTTAAATACTTCCAACTATCACCTATTGGCGGATAATACTCTCAACTTTCACTTTGGCCATTAGCACTCCCAACTTGCAACTTATTTTCTTCCATCACTCCCAAACTAACGGAGGTCTAACCTGGTTAGTCTTCGTGGCCAAAATGTAAAACCTAAACTTAAGTGACAGTCTACGTGGCAAAAATATAAAAAACTAAACTTAAGGGACACCCTCTAATATCATCAACCTATTAACCCCCTCCCTTCTTATCTCTCTCTACACAAACACAGAACTCACACACACACTTGTGTGTTCTATCAAGAGCCCAACCGGACAACCTTCACCGGTGACCGGCAGCCGCCCTCTTTTCCAATGACTTCCTCCCTCTAACCGATAATAACCATAATCTCCTCCTCTGTTTCTGCTGTGAACCGATCGAACCCAACCCATAACCCACTCGGTTAATGCCCGTTAATCAACCAGAATCACCCCTCTGTTATCAACCGGACAGTCACCAAGTTATGGTGACTGTCGTGAGCCGCCTATAATCCTTCATCAACATCGAACCATCCTTATGTTTCTGATTGTTCTTGATAAACCACCCACGAACCTGACACCCTGTTCTTCTGTTTCTAAACCCAACTATCAACCGAAACTATCCCCACCTTTCTACTCGAGCATCATAACCGGTAATCGACTCCCGAAACCTTCTCCTCGTTTACCCTGATAATCGGACAAAGGTACCAAGAACCCATCGAAAACATCTAAATCATTAACCAGGAACCTAACCCGATAATAACCTCCACCTTGTTTCTGTTATAAATCATCGAACCACAACCTTGATCTTGTTCTGTTGAGAATCTCGAGCCTTGTTCCTGTTGTGTATCGGGTAACATAACCCCGAACCATCCTTCCTTTCGGTTATCAATTTATAATCAGTATTCAAGCCTTGAAACATATAACTGATTGGGTTTTCCCCGTGTGAATCGATTGTGGTTTGGTTATCCTTTGATCGTTGCTGGTGATGTCGCCGGCAAGCAGAGATGAAGATGAAGCAGAGCAGAGATGAAGGTTATAAATTTTGGGTATTAGGGTTTTAGAGAGAGAAAGGGGGTGGAGGTGGAGGTGGGTTGAGATTTATAGAATTTAAAATAATAATAATAATAATAAAAAGTTTCAGAAATGCCTCTTAAGTTTTGGTTTTTACATTTTGGCACACATAAGTTTTGGTTTTTACATTTTGGCCACGAAGACTAACCAGGTTAGACCTCCGTTAGTTTGGGGGTGATGGAAGAAAATAAGTTGAAAGTTGGGAGTGCTATTGGCCAAAGTGAAAGTTCGGAGTGATATCCGCCAACAGGCGATAGTTGGGAGTATTTAAATCCATTTCCCCTTAGGTAATTTCTTAATCATATATAGGCAAGTCACTAATCATGTTATGATAGTGTATATGTTTTTGAACCTACTATTACATATATGAATTGCCCATGTTCATGTGTTATAACGATATGCTTAGCATTAAAAGAGGTTGAGATTTTTTAATCTGCTGGGAACGCAACATGAGAACCCCTTTTGATAGTATAAACATTAGAACAACTTTCTTTAACATTAAAAAAGAGGTTGAGACTGTTTACTTCTTTTATCCTTTTTTATTAAGTAATATTAGATTTTTTAACCCCGTGACACTCACGGGGTAATCAGCTAGTAATTACACAAGACAAATAAAATGTATATGAATTTGGTTATGATTTATTTTTCAATTAAACTTAAGCTCAACTATATAAAACCTGGTTGTTATTTACTCCGGCATTTATACATGTTTTCTCACCAACTTTAGTGAAATATTTAAGAAACTTGGTTTTTATTTTTATATCATGGTACCATTTTTTTATTTTTTGAAAACTCAATACACACAATACTCTTTTGATTAAAAAACCGAAAGTCACGAATCTATTAATGTTTGCAAATTAAGCCATGTCATCAATCCACCCAAAACCCAATCGCACCATACAATCCCAATCAACGGCTCACAATAACCCACACCATTTCACACAGATCACAAACTCTCACCAACAATATTCCAACCAAAATCCAAAACTTTCCCTCCAAATCCCACCAAAATAAAACTATAAAACCACCCCCAAACCAACAATATTAATCATTCAAATTCCAACCTCAAAAACTGTTTTAATAATAATATCCTCTCTCCAAAACATGTCTGGTCGTGGAAAGGGCGGGAAGGGTCTAGGAAAAGGCGGTGCAAAGCGACACCGAAAGGTTCTAAGGGACAACATTCAGGGGATCACGAAGCCTGCGATTAGGCGATTGGCGAGAAGAGGCGGAGTGAAGAGGATTAGCGGGTTGATTTATGAGGAAACACGGGGCGTGTTGAAGATATTCTTGGAGAATGTTATTCGTGATGCGGTTACTTATACTGAGCATGCTCGTAGGAAGACGGTTACTGCTATGGATGTTGTGTATGCTCTTAAGAGGCAGGGCAGGACTTTGTATGGATTCGGAGGCTAATTGTTATGTTTTTTGAAATGTTTGGTTGTTTATTTAGCAATTAGAATTTATGTTTTGGTTGTTATGCCCAATGGTAGAAGCAAAGCTTCTAAGAACACCTAAGAGGGAGGTCATGGGTTCAAGTCTCACAGAGTTGAAATTTGCCGTTCAAAAAAAAAAAAAAAAAAAAAAGAATTTATTGTAGTGATGGATTTGTTGGTTAATCAATTGATGTTTGGAATATTTGTTGTTTTGTGTTGTTTGAAATTATACGGGTCGTGTTGGATTTTAATGGGTCGGGTTAATATTTATTTGGAAAAAAGTATAATTGGGAAAAAGTGATTTAACAATTCCTACACACTTACCTACAAAGTGATTTAACAATTGAATCGTTAGATAGAAAATTGAAAAAAAATATAATAAAAATCCAAATGAGTTGAGTTGTTTGTGATCTATTTAAGCGTGAGCTTTGAGTTAAAACAAAGCTTGTTTATGTATTGAATCTGAACTCAAGTATGACTCGTTTGGCTTATCGAACCTTAATACTAAATAATACTTACCTCTAATTTTAAGTTGTTTAAATAAACCTAAGTTTACTTATCGAGCTCATGAGCCTAAAGTAGCCTATTCATTATATTATTTTTATTTAATACATTAATTACTATATACTAAACGACCTGAGCTTGAGAAAATATTAACAAGCCGAGCTTTGAAAACATAAGAGTTAATTGCAGTTTTTGTCCCTGTGGTTTGCCTAAACTAACAGGTTCAGCTTAGACTTAACACCCTGAGTACCTGTGTTTTCATTTTCTAACAGTTTAGATCCCTCAACCTAACGGCCGTTAGTTGTTTCGTTAGTTTTTGGGTAAATTGACTAATATACCCCATCTTCTCCAACCACCACCTACAACACCACCTGCAACACCAATCACCACCACCACCACCACCACCTGCAACACCACCTTCACTCTAACAAACCTTAGAAATTTATAATAATAATAATAATAATAATAATAATAATAATAATAATAATAATAATAATAATAATAAAGCTCAAAACTAAATCTAAAACAATAAGGTTATTGTTAGTCAACGCCTTGAGGAGGGTTTGACTAGAGAGACCAACGATCTCGCGTTTGTGGCCGTCGAAATCGTAGGCGATGAGTTTAACGATTCGATCGGAGACTTTGGCTGATGGTGAAGATGTGGTGGTTGCTGATGGTCAAAAACACTTATTGGTGTTTTTGTTGTCTTGGGGTCCAAAGTTCACCGACTCCACCGCTAGATCCATGCCTTTATCTCCTAAACTTGTAGCCGATTTCATGGAAGGCCACACCCATTAAGGATGAGGCAGCTGTCTCGAAATCAGTTGCCGAGGAGATGAATATTTAGCAAACGACAAGATTAAATTAATGGTACAAGAATTATGTGAGTAATGAGTTTAATATGTGCGCATGCTTGGGTCATCTCGGCCATGTTTCCATACACTTTGTTATGACAACTATTAGATCTTTTAGTTTATACGATTGTCAGATTTAGTATTGACTTCCACTATATACTGCTTTGCTGGAATCGATATATCTCAGGATTTTAGGTGCCATTGTTGTTGTTTATTGCAGATCAGTTAGTGTGTTTATGACAAGGGAAAGGAGGTTATGATTATTATTATTGAAGGAGGAGGAGGAGGGTTTACATCAGTTAGTTGCAGAGGGGAATGGCCGGAGAAGAAGACCGGAGATTGGAGTCGGTTGGGTGGTGGTGGTTGGGTGGTGGTGGTGTTGCAGGTGGTGGTGGTGGTGATTGGTGTTGCAGGTGGTGTTGTAGGTGGTGGTTGGAGAAGATGGGGGTATACTAGTCAATTTACCCACAAACTAACGGAACAACTAACGGCCATTAGGTCGAGGGATCTAAACTGTTAGAAAATGAAAACACAGGTACTTAGGGTGTTAAGTCTGGGCTGAACCTATTAGTTTAGGCAAACCACAGGGATGAAAACTGCAATTAACTCAAAACAAAATGAAGTTTTGTTGCTATACATAGGTTGTTTTTTTTTTTTTTTTTTTTTTTTTTTTTTTTTTTTTTTTTTTGTGTGTGACCATTCGAATAATCAGGACACCCCTTTAGAGCGAAGAGTCACAGTACTTCATTGGTACCCACCAACCGAAATATCACAACCCTATGAACCATCGCCTTTTTCATTTTATGTAATAATCGACGCAAAAAAAAAACTAATAATTTATTTTTATCATTTTAAAATTATTCCCTCATAATGTTTACGTCTTCAGATTATTCTGTATTTAAAATGTTTTCTTGATTCTGACCAATTAGATCTTAAAAGTTATTCTATTTTCTCGATTAATCCTTTGATGTTTGAAATATTGGTCTTTTATGTTCTAGAATCAGATGAACTGCATGATGTATTGATGTTGATTAATTAGTCATCTGTTTTGGGTTGGATATTTTTATTTGGATTCTACATTTGTTTAAACGCTATTAAAGAAGTAAATCAACTTTAAATATCATAATATTAATTCATTAGTTTTGAGAACAAAATGAAGGGGCCTAGGTTCACATAATTTCATGAACACTTGTGACCGAATATGCCGAAAAAACCTCGGACTCTCGGAGTATCATATGAAATGAACATACAAACAATAAAACCTAATTCAAAACGCGTCTTAACATGCTTTGTTGTAAGTGCAACGTAGTGGTCCAACCTTGGCAGTAAGACCAAGCACTTGAGACCCATGAGCAACTGGGAAAGACTGTGCTCTCGTATAACCTGGAGCACAACTTCCCCATCCAGATGGAACGAAATACGCTCCATCTACAAACACGTCTTTAGAAGACCTCCATTTCCAATTCTTCCAACCTTTATTAACCTCCCTCTTAGTCACCTACAAATAGTTTTAACGTAATACCTTTAGACATAAAATTGGAGAAAAAAAACGTAACACCCTAATTACAACTCTTCAAAATTGTACCTCTTTGTGAAATGGATTTTTAGACGCGAAATAATAGTTCCCTTCGCTTAATATTGTTGGATTCGCACTTCCACCAATCGCGTACATGTCCCATGCATCATAACGATTGTTTGCCACATGTGCATATCCTAACCGCACCCTGATATTCCATTTGATATGTAAGATAAAGTTACAATGATTTAATCATATTTGTGTCGTAAATTTAGATACCTTGGCATCCTTTGTACTAGTCCCGGGCCAAAATGGTTATAAACAACGGTCACTTTCATGATTTTATCTTCAACATTGTTGTCGTTGTGGCCGAATAACATAACCTACATCATTATGCAATGGTCAAAAACACAAAAGAAGGATTTCAACACGCGATATACATGATATTATCATTTAAATTTGCATGACTAGCGAGTGTTTATACCTTATCGTGTTGAGAAAAGTAGTTATTAGAGATTGTGATGAAGGTTGAAGCATGAATAACATCAATTAGCCCATCAGTAGCTCGAGCCAGGAAGCAATGGTCGATCCATACATACGATGATGCAAATATATCAATGGCGTCTCCGCCTGAGCCTCGACGGTGACCCACATGCATGGGAGTGCTTCTTACAAGTCCAGGCTTCCCAGGCTTGCAATCATGAATGCTTATTCCATGTATGATCACATGGCTCACATGTTGTATAGTTATACAAGGCCCCTTCGCGATTTCCACTTTCGCCCCTCTTCCATCAATAGTCTTGTAACTATTCATAATGAGTTCATTCTTTAGATTGATTACCATATCCTTTGCGAATACAATCCACAAAGGCCTAGTTTGGATAACTCCATAACGAAGTGTGCCCGGTTTAGGGTTGATAGGATCGTCTAAAGGGCTTGTAACCACATAAATTGCACCATTCTTTCCTCCTATAGCACCTTTACCAAATCCAATGGCACAATCAGCTAATGCACGACGATTAGATGCCCATTTTGCTGTCTTAAGCCGACATGCATCGATCAAGTTCGAGGCTTTTGAACTTGTTTTCGGAATGTAGGTGGTGATGGGTTTAGGGGCATTATAGTACACTGCATGCGAGATTGAAACATGAAAGCATAGGAGACTTAGGATGAAGAAGAGTGAGGCCATGGATATTGTGAAGTGAGATGATTAAACCATTAGAGACTTCATCATAATATATGAGTTAGTAATTACAATTTTCACCTTTAATTTTGTCTTTTCTATATTTTGTACCCATCGTTTTCGTTTTATTACAATGCTAACCTTTAATATTTGCATCCTTTGAAATATTAATTCAAATCAATATCATTTTTGGCCCAATTATTGTAGCTTTTGGATAAGGTGTCAAGTACACAAAAGTATAAGGTAGTTGTATGTAAATAAAGCTATAACAATGTGGTACACACGATTTTGACTTGCAAATTTCCAACGTGTGTGGAGACGTGAGTGCACGAACTTATAATGAAAAGTCAACTTCTAAAAAATTGTTTGGTCAAAGATGTGTTTCTTTTAGAGAACTATTTGAGTATTTGGCATTTGGATAAAGGCCTCTCATACAAAGTTGGAGTTACTAGATACATCATTTAATTTAGTTCAAACTTATACAACAAATATTTGAATTTTGTAACAATTTTTGAACTCTTATATCTATTCTTTTATTTTTTTAACGTCAAACACACAGCCGTAACATCTAATTTTAAAACCCAACTATGTCCACATTGTAGGACCTAAATCCGCACCACTTTGACGAAATGAACACCTAGTACCACTAGATTGACATATATATATATATATATATATATATATATATATATATATATATATATATATATAGTGTAAGTATAGAGAGAAAACCCTCTCAAATGAAAAAACCCCAAGAAACCCATCTCTTGGCTCATATTGTGCCACATCATCCAAACCAATATTTTACCATATTATACTATGAAGGGTAATTTAGACATTTAGACTCCTCTCCTTCTCTCTCTCCCTATATATATTATCCCCTCTCTCTTCATTTATTTTTTTTTTCAAATTCAAATTGGCAGATTCTCTCCCATCCTTTCTCTGTGTCTCTCTCTATAACCACCACCACCACCACAACCACCACCGCTACCACCACCGCCACCACAACAAAGCATCAAACAAACCTTCTAATAAAAACAGAGCATCAAAGACAACTAATAAAAACAGAGCAACAAAGACGACTAACTGATGAACGCTGTTACGGCACCAAGCTTCGGTGACAACGGAAGCACCGGTAACCACACCTCCGGTCGCTGCTCCGGTACTGTCTCTCTCTCTCTCTCTTTATTTCTCTCTCTCTCTCTCTCTAAAACTCACTACCAAGTGGTTTGAACGTTGCTCCGTACGATTATTATTATTATTATTATTATTATTATTATTATTATTATTCTCGTGTAATCGAACTGTTTACTGATCTATAACAACAACAATAAACGGATCAAACCAAACACGGATGAATCTCCGACTATTTTCGTCACCGGAATGTCACTCTCCGACCACCAATCACCGACCCTTTCACTCTAAGGTAACTGATCTCACTGTTCCTTTTGTTTCTCTCTCTAAACCCCTCTTTCTCTCTCTTCTTTTTATAAAAATTTAAGCTCTTCTGGGTCTTATTTCCCTCTCTGATCCCTTGTCCCTTTTCGAACATTCAAACAGAATCATATTCTCTTGTTATTATTATTATTAAAAGAAATTAGGGATGGAATTTTGTAGAATATTGTTACCTACTTTATGTGGTGGTTGTGTATTGTTGTTATGTGGGAAAGATAATCAGAGAAAAGATCTTATGCATTTATTTTAATAATAATAAATTATTATTATATTATTATTATAATCAGAGAAAAGATCATATTCTAATGTACTCACGTTTACTTTAATTATTATATTATTATTATTATTATTATCAAATTTTATCAAATATGTAGTTATATGAAATATAATATGTAGTTATATGAAATATGTAAATTATTAGATATAATATACTCTTTTTTTATATATTTTTAGTCTTTTGATAATTGTTTTATTTTATTGTTATTTGTTTAGAGTTAATTGTTAGTATAAGCCCTATTAATCGTATTTGAGTAGTTGTATAAAATGGTTGCAAAAATCGCGCTTAGACTCTGATTAGTTTTTTGATTATGTGTTTGAGGATCCCAACTAACATGTGTTTTTATACATATGTTAGTGATGCGACTGTGGTAAGTGATGTGGGTATGGTACGTTAGTGATGCTAACACATTCTAGTATATGCCCAACTAACAGGTGTTAGGGTCCATATGACATATGTTAATTTCAGTAAAACATATATTTTATAACATGCTAACACATGCTACTGATGTTTTTTTATTAAATTTTATATTTGCATGAATATGAGGATAATTTTTTGGTATATGGATTTTGGATCGGTTCTGATTTGATTTCAAGCCCTATTAATAGTATTTGAGTAGTTGTATTGTTTATACACATGTTAGTGATGCTAACACATGCTAGTATATGCCTAACTAACAGGTGTTAGGGTTCATATGACATACGTTAGTATATGCCCAACTAACATGTGTTAGGGTTCATATGACATATGTTATTTCAGTAAAACATGTTTTAGAATACACTACTTACATGTCAGTGATGTCTCATTATGTGTTTTGGAGAGGCCAACTAACATGTGTTATCTTTTTTTGTAGGTGAAGAGATGTTTTGTGTTAAAAATGAAGATGGGTATCCAGAACGAAGCATAACTAGATTTTTTTTACGTTGTTATGATAGTTAGGTATATACCCAACTAACATGTGTTAAGGTTTGTATGACATACGTTATTTCAGTAAAACATATGTTTTAGAATGCACTAACACATGTCATTGATGTCTCATCATGTGTTTTGTAGAGCCCAACTAACACGTGTTACCTTAACTAACAAGTGTTGTTTATACACATGTTAGTGATGCTAACAAATGCTAGTATATGCCTAACTAACAGGTGTTAGGGTTCATATGACATATGTTAGAATATGCCCAACTAACATGTGTTAGGGTTCATATGACATACGTTATTTCAGTAAAACATATGCTTTAGAATACATTACACATGTCAGTGATGTCTCATTATGTGTTTTGGAGAGCCCAACTAACACGTGTTATCTTTTTTTGTAGGTGAAGAGATGTTTTTGTGTTAAAGATGAAGATGGGTATCAAGAACGAAGCATAACTAGATCATTTTTATGTTGTTATGATAGTTTGTTATCATTCGCAAATAATTATGTTTGTATGAAAAGTTTTTTGATACATTTTTAGTATTGATTGTAATGATCGTTTTTATCATTTCTTAATTAAATATACATTTTATGTGTTCTTTTTATTTTGTTCTTTTTAGTATATGTCTGTTAACACATGTTAGCGATGTGTCACACGAGGTCAGAATTTTTTATCACAACACTAACATACGTTAATTTTTGGTGCTGGAAAAGTGTCATAAAGTAGGAGAGAGATGATTTGACAAGTGTCAAATCAACCTTTTTAAACCTAGTATTCAGAAAATTAAATTATAAATAATTAATTCAAGATTACCATATTACCCTTATTCCACCTTTTTAAGCAAGTGGCCCACTTGCTTTTGATTATTAAATTAAAATTAATCATGGACCATTGATCAAACTTGATCAATGGTCACCATAGAGTTTGCAAGGTTTTTCCAAAAGATGGGGTTTCCATATTATCCACCCCCTATATATATATATATATATATATATATATATATATATATAGGATTGAGATCAATTAGGAACCACCACCCTAGTTAGGAACTTAGGAACTAATCCTAACCATCCATCTACAATCTTGATCATAAGGGTAAAAGTGTAAAAAAACCAATCAAATCCTTTAATTATTTTAATCAAATAGTTTGTTACATATACTCTTTCCTAATCAAAACCCTAATTCATCTTCTCCATTTGAATTTCTTAATTATCTCCCTAGATATCTCTTTTCTCTCTCACGCAGATCATAATCCTGAAATCAACCAACTCATAAACTATCGACTAGAAAAATTCATATTAATCAAATTTTACATGTTCATCGTTCTATGTCAAAAGAATCATCTTTCACCCTTTCTGTGTTGTTTTGGATTGTGTTTGCTACCTGTCGAAAATCATAAATTATTACCGGAAAAGAAGTCGCGGTTGGGTGACGACCACGCCGTATGAGAGGCGGCGTCAACGGTTTATCGGTTAATGTTGAAGATACCGTATATGTTGAAGATGGTGTTGGTGTTTTTTATTGGTTGTTGTTGATGATTATGAAGCAATTCAATCTTCCATGGTGCGTGTGTGTATTTTTTTGTTTGATTGATTTTTCTAACCCATATAATGAGTTTAGGTAGTTATTGTTTATACAAGGATGTATACATGGTTGTACATACGTGTATAAACCAATATTTTGTGTAACTGTGAATGTACATGAGTGTACAATGGCAAAATTTTTTAAGTTCTTATATCTAATAACGAGTTCGTATGGTAATATGGAATTTGTACAATGGTGTATATAGTTTTTGTACAACCTCATTGGTTTAATGTACAAATGTATATCTGTGTTAAATGAAAGAAAAAAACTGATATACATCAATGTATATCTGTGTCAACGATGATGATGATAAATGGAAAAACGAATATACATTGTATATCTGTGTCAATGATGATGATAAAAAAAACTGATATACACCAATGTATATTTTTGTTGGTGATGATGAATGAAAAAACGAATATACACCAATGTATATCTGTGTTGATGATGTTGAATGAAAGAAAAAAACTAATATACATCAATGTATAACTGATGTACACCATTGTATATATGTGTTGATGATGAATGAACAAAAAAAAATTGATATACACCAATGTACACTTCAACTTACGACAGCTATATACCAACGTATAATATACACTAGTGTATTTTTTGCGAAATAGCAGTTTTTGGATTGCCCAGATTCAGTTTTCGAAGTACACTTCGAATTATACACTAGTGTATATTTTGCGAAATACTTGTCTTGGATTATACAGTTCATCTTTTTTCACGTACAAAATTGTAATTATACACTGGTGTATTACTTAGTGTTATTCGTTGAAGCACACAGATACAATTAGATTTCATCTTAGTTTATTAGGTTGTTATACACTAGTGTATATTTGCTGAAACTTACAGATACAATAATTTTTTTTGAAGCGTACAGATACAATAACATTAACTATACACAGGTGTATATTAGTTATAAAATATTGGTTAATTAAGTTCTAATGTACATTTTTTATTGTAGGTTCCTCGTCCAGCAAAGTATATGAGTCTCCTGGTGGGACGAGATATTGGACGCCTGTTGTACCAGACATAATATACACTGACGTATAGTTTGTTGAATATTATGGTACAGTACAATGTTTTTTGTATCATTAATTGGACTATACACTGATGTATAATTGTTGAAATATGACTATACACTATACACTGACGTATAGTTGTTGAATATTATGGTACTGTACAATGTTTTTTGTAGCAATAATTGGATTATACACCAATGTATAATTGTTTTGAAATATGACTATACACTGACTTATAGCTATTGAATATTATGGTACTGTACAATGGTTTTGTAGCAATAATTTGACTATACACTGATGTATAATTGTTGAAATATGACTATACACTGACGTGTAGTTGTTGAAATTTTATGGTACTGTACAATGTTTTTGTAGCAATAATTGGATTATACACGGATGTATAATTGTTTTGAATATAACAATACTAAACACTGTTCTATAGAAACAATTATGGATATTATTGTGGTGTTTGTCAGTTATAATGTATAATAAATAACCTATTAATAATCAAATACCAAAAGACAATATTACCCTTTGCTTTAATTAAAAAGTTAATTAATGTTTAACATATTTACCATCATGCCATTGAAGATGGATGGATGAGATTGGTTCCTAAAGTTCCTAACTAAGGGTTGGTTCTCAATTGAACCCTACCCTATATATATATATATACTATATTATAATGCATGAGGGAGGAGTATTTTAAGATACCCAAAAGTTAAGAACTAATTTTTCATTAACAACCTTAAAATGAGGGTAAAATAATCATTCATACATTATTTACACTTTAATATCCTATCTTATTTACACTTTATTTCCCTAATTTTTAGTTAGTAATTACATTTTTCCTCCCTTCCCCTACAAAATTATAATTTCTTTTATTTAATTCTATCATAGCTTTAAAACTATTATGTTTTAAAAACATTTGAATATACCATGACGACCGGCTCATTTTTGTCGACGTGTCGATGTTTGTCGTAGTCAATACCGATGTGTGGATTGAAATGTACAAGAAAGAATGCCTTATGTACAAGTGATTATTGCATTTTATGTTTTAAATACTAACTAGATGAAAAGAAAAAAAAATATGTATTTTGAATTATAACGTCATTTCATGATCACGTAAAACTTAAAATTGTAAAATTGGATTTGGTGTTAAATACTGTTCCGCCCAATAATGAAAAATTCACATAAATCAAATGCAACGATTTAAAAAACCAAATATGGCACTCGAAATCTACATATCAGCTTTTGTGACACCCGGCATATTTGGCTTAAACATTTTAGTAACATCTAAGTCTACCTTAGCGGGAAACGTTTATACACGAAATTAACTGGGTTAGTTGAGTCGGGTCAAGTTAGGATTATCCAGGGTATAATGATCTGGAGGATCATTGGGAGTCGTTTTGGGAATACACTAGTACCGGGTTCCGTTGTTGGTGACATTACATGAACTACATGAGCTAATTAAGTATATGTGTAGAGTACGGGTCGTATGGTGGATTATATACATAGATGTGTTTAAATGATGTGTAAATGATTATCCGTGCCCAAATATGTTAAACATAGACTAAGGTTGCATGCTCATATGTTAAGGTATGTTAGAATGCGTTAAACACGACAAACTGGAAAACTTGATAAACATGAGTTCTGGTTCGACCACTTCGAGTGGTCAAAGGAGAACTTTTGTGTTGGTTCGACCCTTTGTAAATGGGCGAACCTGGGATGTGGAATTGAAAGAATTCCCTTCGACCAGGACAGGGCTCATTCGACCCTGTGGAAGGGTCGAAGGAGGCTACCTTCGACCACTTACAGGGGGCGAAGGAGGATCAGTATAAATACCAAACTTTGTCATTTTTCACCATTTCACAAACCCTAACCGTCTCAACACACTCTCAAACGATTTTAATCACTAAGGACGGAGTTTTTGCTCTTCTTTTTTCATAATCTAACCTATCCACAACATCTAAACAAGAATCCAAGGTGTGTTCTTGATCCTAAACCTTTTTAAAGCATTTTAATTCGTTTTCATCTAACCCTAATTGTCCGGATCTGTTCTAAGGGTGTTTTCATGATTAAAATCCTTTTAAACATCTTTCTAAATCAAAACCTTATCATTTAAACATAGGTTTTCATGGTAATAAACATATGTTAATTGTGTACTATGTGGTGTTATGTGTTGTTCAATAATTTGCTGCTGTATCTATGATAGAAACATGATATAGGATTGTTATTAATGCTAGTTTATTGTTGTTTAGGGTTAAAGAAGGATAGATGGTGATATTATGGGTATTTGGGGGTTTTAACGAATCTAGACTTGATGCATGATATTTATGATCAATAGAACTAATAGGGAAAGATCGAAAACTCAACAAACTAAGCATTTTAAGTTGAATATGGATCGATTGCAAAAGTTTCCAAATTGGGTAAATAATCCATGCATGATAGTGACGTTTTCATAATTCTTACCATTTTGGGAAAGGGCTGAAATGGACGTATTATTGGGGGAAATCGGTGGGGTTTTGTAGGGATAAGTTATTCATGCTTGACTGTTGTGTTTGATGATGTTTCGAGTCGTTTTGAATGTGTTTGAAGCGTTTTTAGGAAAATTTGCACAACAGGGGCGAACCTGGACTCCTTCGACCGATCGAAGGTGCGAAGGAGAGAATCCAGGGTCGAACCTGGGTTATGGTTGGGCGAACGTGGTAAAACGGGCGAAGGAAACATCAAACGGTCGAACGAAATCCAAAATGGGCGAAGGAGATTTAAAACGGGCGAAGGAGGATAATCTGACTGGTTCGACCGTTCTGATGTAGAAATGAGATTTTTGATACAAACTAAGTGTTTTATGCTTAAAGCTTATGTGTAATCTATGTGTACTTGATTTGTTAAGGTAATGGGTCACCAACGGGATGTCGGGTCGGTCTAGTGTGTCGGTTAAACATCTGAACACGCTTTAAAACATACTTGGTTACGATCTGGACAATCGGGGACTAGATAACCTTATGGTTATTAGTCGAAACACTTATATGAACATTTTGATAGATCTCCGGTAGAGAGATTATCAAGGGCTTAGCATTTTACTTGTAATTGAAGAACGCTATCTAAGGTGAGTTCACGGCTCCACTTTTACTGCTTTAACTTTTGGGGGAGAAAACATGCGCTAAACTATTTTGGTAACATATGTCATACTATGGTTTTAACTTTGCATTACTATACGATCTTTTAAAGTCCCGGGGGAAACCATGAATGTGCGGGGATGCACAACGGGGGAAATGTGGATAGATCTATTGGGCTTGACAAACCCCACTCGACGGCTTGGAGGGCCGGGCGGGTGCATATTGTCTCGAACTGGTAACACTCGTAGCGTGGCTACAACACATCGGGCTGAACACATGGTAACAGTCTAGTAATGGTTTTCCAATCGTAGTAGTAATAAAACATACGCCTAGCTAGCGTACTTGGTAACATTGATATAGTATGGACATGGTAACGTTTCGGTAACACGTGGTAACATATTGAACAAAACCTGTGAACTCACCAGCATTATATGTTGACGTCTTTTTGGCATGTTTTTCTCAGGTCGCCAAGGTAGCAACAAGTGGAACTAGGCGCACGGGTCTGCATTGGCGTCTAGGTTTAGTTGCATGTTTTGAAATAAGTGTCGTGAATACTTTGGAATACTGTTGTAGCTGATTAAATTCTTAAATGCTTCCGCTATAAAATCGTTGTTTTTGGGTTTATATATTTCATATAGTGATGTTTGTTGTGACCGTTGACTTGAATCCTGGTTTGTCACACGCCTCGCGGTAAAACCCCGCAGTGGAAATTTGAGGGTGTGACATATTGGTATCAGAGCCAATGGTTATAGTGAACTAGGACTGCATGTAGAGTCGGGTCTATAGCCGAGTCGCACACACTAGACGGTCACATACTTTGAGTCTATCAGTGGGATACGTGCTAACGTTGTCGGGGTGTCCTTACATTATCATCATACTTCTCTGTTACATCATCCGCTTTTATTTGGGTTCATACCTACTCTTGTCTTCTTCTTCTAGACTGAAGAAGGAGGGGTTGATTTGTTGATTCTAGCACACACATGCCTTCTTACACTTGCACCTATCGTAACACGTTACTAGGCGACGATATTCGGTGACTGGGGTCTGGATTAGGGGTACATCTGGAGGACCATGTAGAGCAGTTTATCATTTCGGGTGCACACGAAATAATAAACTGGAATGCATGAAAATCCCGATGGACTTCGAGTTTGGATGTATAGTCCCGGATTTGTCCCTAGGTTAACTCTTGTAAATTTCTAGTGGTTGACACTAGAAGTGAATCTGAATTCCTCGATTTCTTGATTTGTTAGATCATGTCTGGTGCTCGCGGTGGTGGACGTCGTGGTGGCGGCGGTGGTCGTGCGCGGTGGTCGTGGTAACATCAACATGACCCAAGCGGAACTGAACAACTTGCTACAGCAGCAAGTGAACATGGCTATGGCTAATTTCCAGGCTGGGATTAATGCCATGGGTGGTGAGTTGATTTCTGTCGACCTTGCCTCATTCTTGGATTTCGTGCCCTTTCGTTTGTGTTTTACTCGTGTACCGTGTTTCAGGTGTTGGTGCCAATCCACCCCTACCTCAGTGCTCTTATAAGAAGTTTCGGGATTGTCAGCCCCATAACTTCGCTGGAACTGAGGGAGCGGTGGGACTGCTCCGATGGCTGGAGAAGGTTGAGTCTATGTTCGTGATGTGCAACTGTCCTGCTGAGGACCGGGTGAAGTATGCCACTGCGACATTTGAGGGGCCTGCACTGTCGTGGTGGAATGCTACTACTCAGAACATGGGGTTAGGGGAGGCTATTGCTATGCCTTGGGCGGAGTTTGTGCAGCTGTTGAGAGGTGAGTACTGTCCGAGAGAGGAGATACAGAAGTTAGAGCATGAGGTCTGGAGCTACAAGATGGTTGGGTCTGAGATTGAAGAGTACACTGTGAGGAGGAATGAGTTGGCTGTGTTGTGCCCTGATTTGCACACACCCGAATATAGGAGGATCGAGCACTATGTGTCTGGGCTAGTGCCAGAGATTGCTGGGTTGGTGGCTGCCGGGAATCTTCCCACTATTGCTGAAGTTGTCCGATCAGCTCATCGGATGACTAATCTGAAGGTGGCAGAAGGTGTTTTGCCTCCTAAAGGTGCTGCTGTGAAGGTTACTGAAGGGAACAAGGGGAAGTGGGATAGTGTGGGGAAGAGTGTTGTGCCAGCTCAGCCGGCAAAGAAGTTCGATTCATCTGGGTCTTCTTCTGGGCAGAAGACGAGTGGGTATGTTAGGAAGCATCCCAAGTGCAACAAGTGTGGTTTTCATCATACTGGGAGTTGTGATCGGGCTCGTTGTCATCGGTGCCATCAGTTGGGGCATCATGCTAAGGATTTCAGGGTGGCACTCACCCCAACTCAGACTCCTGCTGCTACTCCTACTCCTGCTCCTGCTCCTGCTGCTCAGGGGACTCAGGGGAGGCAGGGGTGCTATAACTGTGGTGATACGGGACACTTCAAGCGTGAATGTCCTAAACTGAAGCAGGGCGATAATGGGAGGGGCGGAAACGGTAATGGGAACAACGGCGGCGGAGGCAGGACTGCACGTGCTTTCGTCATTGGATCTGCAGAGGCTAGGCAGGATCCAGACACAGTTACCGGTACGTTCCTTCTTAATGATCGCTATGTTTCTGTCTTGTTTGATTCTGGTGCCGATAAGAGTTTCGTATCTATGGACATTAGTCGATTGCTAGATATAGTACCCACACCTTTAGAGGCTAAGTACTTAATAGAATTGGCTGATGGTAAGAAAATCGAAGCGACACACACCCTTAGGGAATGTCGCTTGGAACTGTCGGGTTTGTCTTTCCCCATTGACCTTATGCCGGTACCCATGGGTAGTTTTGATGTCGTTGTCGGCATGGATTGGTTATCGTTATATCGCGCGGAGATCGTTTGTGTCGATAAGTTATTCGGATCCCTCTCCCTGATGGAGAGACCCTTTCGGTTCATGGCGAGAAAAGCGGTGCTCCGCTGAGTATCATTTCTAGCATGAAAGCCCGTAAGTACCTTCGGAAGGGCTGTTCGGCCATTCTGGCACTTGTTAACGTTTCTACTGATGATGAGAAGAAGATCGAGGATATTCCGGTGGTTCGTGACTTTCCTGATGTGTTTCCTGATGATTTACCTGGTCTTCCTCCCCATCGTCAGGTTGAGTTTGGTATCGATCTTACTCCGGGTGCAGCTCCTATTGCCCAAGCTCCGTATTGTCTTGCACCTCCCGAGATGCAAGAGTTGTCCAGCTAGTTACAGGAACTCTTGGAAAAGGGTTTCATCCGACCGAGTTCTTCCCCGTGGGGAGCTCCTATTTTGTTTGTAAAGAAAAACGACGAAAGTCTTCGCATGTGTATTGATTATCGTGAGCTGAACAAAGTGACCATCAAGAATCGTTATCCTCTTCCTCGCATTGATGATCTCTTTGACCAGCTCCAGGGCTCCAGCAACTATTCGAAGATTGATTTGCGGTCCGGTTATCACCAGTTGCGCGTTAGGGAAGCTGACATTCAGAAGACTGCTTTTCGCACTCGTTATGGCCATTTTGAGTTTTTGGTAATGCCTTTTGGTCTCACTAACGCACCAGCGGTGTTCATGGATTTAATGAACCGCGTTTGCAAACCTTACCTTGATAAGTTCGTCATCGTGTTCATTGACGATATTCTGATTTATTCCAAGAACAAGGCGGATCATGAGGAACATCTACGGTTGGTCCTGGAACTTTTGAGACAGGAGCAGTTGTATGCTAAGTTCTCAAAGTGCGACTTTTGGTTACGTGAAGTTCAATTCCTAGGACATGTGGTGAATGAACTGGGAATTCATGTCGATCCGGTAAGATCGAAGCTATTAAAGACTGGGAAGCACCAAAGACGCCATCTGAGGTGCGGCAATTCCTAGGTCTTGCGGGTTACTATCGTCGCTTCATTGAGGGATTTTTGAAGATCGCTCAACCCCTCACTACTCTTACCCAGAAGGACCGAAAGTTCGACTGGGATGAACCACAGGAATCAGCATTTCAGATGTTGAAGCTTAAACTTTGTTCTGCACCTATCTTATCCTTACCAGAGGGTACGGATGACTTCGTTGTGTACTGTGACGCTTCTATTTGTGGTCTCGGTTGTGTGTTGATGCAACGCGGGAAGGTTATCGCTTATGCTTCTCGTCAACTCAAAGTTCATGAGAAGAACTACACTACTCATGACTTGGAACTGGGTGCGGTAGTCTTTGCGTTGAAAATCTGGAGACATTACTTGTACGGTACCAAGTGTGAAGTATATACCGATCACAAGAGTCTTCAGCATATTTTCGACCAGAAGGTGTTGAACATGCGGCAGCGTCGTTGGGTTGAACTCCTGAACGATTATGACTGTGCTATCAAATACCATCCTGGCAAGGCGAACGTTGTTGCGGACGCCTTGAGCAGGAAGGAGTCTGCGAATCCTCGTCGTGTTCGAGCCTTACAGCTCACCATTCATTCGTCGTTGCCTGACCGAATCCGTTCTGCACAGTTGGAAGCCTTGAAGGAGGAAAACCTTAAGGCTGAGACTATGCACAGTGTTGACAAGCATCTTGAACTCAGGACCGATGGCTTACACTATTTTGTGGGACGTGTTTGGGTCCCATTGTTCGGGGGATTGCGCGAGCTTGTTTTGGATGAAGCTCACAAATCCCGGTATTCTATTCACCCTGGCTCCGATAAGATGTATCAAGATTTGAAGATACTTTATTGGTGGCCGAACATGAAAGCCGATATAGCTTCTTATGTCAGCAAATGCTTGACTTGTGCTAAAGTCAAGGTGGAGTATCAGAGGCCGTCTGGTCTCCTGCAACAACCAGAGGTTCCGGAATGGAAGTGGGAGCGAATCACGTTGGATTTTGTCACCAAACTGCCAAGGTCACCTAGTGGTTATGATATGATCTGGGTGATTGTTGACCGGCTGACAAAATCGGCACGTTTTTTACCTATTAAGGAAACCGATGGACTCGAGCGGTTGGCTTGACTTTACCTTAAGGAGGTGGTTGCTCGGCACGGGGTGCCTGTCTCTATTATCTCTGATCGTGATTCTCGTTTTGCTTCGCATTTCTGGAAGGCTCTGCACAAGGCTTTGGGTACTCAGTTGGATATGAGTACGGCTTATCACCCGCAAACTGATGGACAGAGTGAGCGAACGATCCAAACCTTGGAAGACATGCTTCGGGCATGTGTCATCGATTTTGGTAAGAGTTGGGAAATTCACCGACCGTTGGTGGAGTTTTCCTACAACAACAACTACCACTCTAGTATCAAGGCAGCTCCGTTCGAGGCTCTATACGGACGGAAATGCCGATCACCACTTTGTTGGGCCGAAGTGGGCGAGAACCAGCTCACTGATCCGGATCTTGTGTACGAAACTTCGGAGAAAATCGTACAGATTCGTCATCGTTTGGCTGCTGCACGGGATCGTCAGAAGAGTTATGCCGATCGCCGTCGTAAACCTCTGGAGTTCCAGGTTGGGGACAGGGTACTTCTGAAAGTTTCACCATGGAAGGCCGTCATACGCTTCGGAAAGCGTGGCAAACTTAACCCTCGTTATGTTGGACCATTCGCAATCCTGGATCGGATTGGACCAGTGGCATACAGACTTGACTTACCGGCGGAGCTCGGTAGTGTGCACAACGTCTTCCATGTGTCTAACTTGAAGAAGTGTTTGACTCATGAATCTCTCATTGTACCACTAGAGGAGATCAAGGTTGATGATCGTCTTCGCATTGTGGAGGAACCTGTCGAGATTCTCGACTACAAGATTCGTAGCCTTCGTCGGAGTAAAATCCGCATCGTTAAAGTTTGTTGGAACTCGAATCGTGGACCGGAGTTCACGTGGGAACGGGAGGATCAGATTGTAACACCCCAACCGATGGCGGAAACATCGAGGTGTCACGTAGTGACGATTGTTCAATAGCACATGGACTAAATTGTAAATATTAATAGCAAATAACTCCCATTGTTTCAAAACGAATACAAAGAGTCTTAATAGAAATTTCAAACATAAATAATAGATGTCCAACTTTTATTTAAGCACTAGGTCCAGCCTAAGCGTGAAAGCATAAAAGATCAAACGTCACCTGAAACATGTACAAAACAATTTTGTCAACACATATAATGTATTGGTGAGTACACCCGTTTGACATATATAGTATAGAAATAAAATGTTTCGCAATTCATGTGTTGTATACCGTTTGCAAATATGTAATTAAGTAGTATCAGTCAAAACCAAACCTGAGAATAATGACTAACACATGACTAACATACTGAATAATGAATTAACATGACAATGACCAAGATCCTCTCAAGAGAGTCTCAAGGGGGTATACCATAGTACTATTCACTGAAATGCTAGGCCGCCCAGCGGTTAATGATTAAGCATAATACACACCAAAATCACATAAGGCAAACACACATGAGAATTGCATTAAGTATAAGAAATAAAACTTGTTTAATAAGTACATGAATCATCCCGAAATAGTAAAACAGTAAAGAAAAGGGAAAGATATACTCACAGTTCGCTAAAATATAAATTCCGAGAAAGTTCGTCGTAAAGGCTTAAGAATTCCGAAGAATTCAACCTATATATAAAAATACTAAATGAGGAAAAATAACTTAAAAAAAATCTAAGACGACGAATCATCTAAGGCATTAGGGCTTGCTAGACTCGTATTAGGGAAGATGAAATTATTAGTAATGACTTGAACGACAGTTTTTGAAAATAATATATTTACGATGAATTTAATAAATGACTAAAACACTTATGTGTTTCACATATAGATATATATTCCATTTTATAGAAAAATAACCTTGAAATAGAGTTAATGATTTATATTTATTTACACAATTTATTATTAAATCTAATTTAAATATAAATAGCATGAATAAGACAAGATATGATCCCAAAATGATATTATTATGAGAAATAATTATTTTATGATGTGGAATACTAAAATAATATTTCCATAATTTCTTTTCGCATTAAAACATTTTTAATGAATTTAAATGATGTTTTAATGATTAAAATTAGTAAAAATAACAAAAATAATCATTTTATAAGAAATTATATTTTATTACAGTTTATTATTCATCGAAATAAATCTCCAGAAAATTTGAGGTTAAAATCTCTTAAAATGAATTTTTAATCATTTAATTATGATTAAAACGATTAAATTCAATAAAAATATAAAATTGATGCATTTTCCGGAAAATAAAAGTGTAGAAATCTTATTTTAGATGTCAAGATGTCATGTCTAAATTTTCATGATTTTTGGATAAATAATGGATTTATTACAAATATTCTAAGTTTATATGTAATATATATGTATAATTAAAGAAAAGAAATATAAACCAAAAAAAAGAAAAAAAAAGAAATGGGTCCAAGGGGGGTCGAACCCGGATCCCCAATGTATAATCCCATAGCATTAACCACTAGTCCATCTATTTCATATGTTAACATATCTGGATGTTATTTATATTTATTTTATTAACCAAAAGGTCTTCTTCCCCAATTTATCTAACACAAGAACCCTAACCCTAAGTTTTTTTTTCAATCCATCATCCACAACAGTTTTAACCCTTGTGACCATAGGGTTTTTACAGAGGGCATAACCAAGATCAGAATTACATAAAAAAAGACGACTTACAACGTGATTAAAGGGCCGCGAGAAGCAAACGAAACCGGTAAAGGAAGTACCAAATCGAGCAGTTTGGACGTGGATTTGTATAGATTTTATTGTGGGTTTTGTTGTGTAGTGGTGCAGAGGTAAAGTGGTATGATCAGTTCGTATTTATAGGCGAAAACGAGCGTTTTTTCTTGACATTAAAACTTCCGATCGGTGCTATTAAGAGCTCTTAAAACCGCGTTAAAACGTATAATAATTATCCCAATGAGTCGAATAATGACGAAGAAAACGTTTGGAATGCTAACCCGTTGAAACGGACGCGTATATGAGGATTCAAGGGCTCGCCGGAATTAAAATCCGGCGGCCGGAAATGGCCTTGGCTGGAATATCGAGCAGCAGCAGATAGAGTTTATTTTTTTTTTAAACTTTCAGCAATTGACACTAATGGCCCCTCATACTTTTCTTAGTTAGTTTTAATGTTTTCCTAGCTAGTTTTCCCTTCATATTCACTAACTAAGTTAATTATCTAACTCAAAACATGAATTTTTTTTTTTGATATATATATATATATATATTTTTTTCCAAATACGTTGCAACATACGCGTTAAACTTAAACCGAGATTTAGATTCAAAAAGAACATGCAAAATAATATAACTTGAGTTCGCACGTTTATTGAATTTGAAAACGACAACAATTACAGGAAATATTAGAAGGACTAAAATTGTAAATTAGATAAAAGTCAAGGGTGACGGATGTCACAGTCTCCCCTACTTTAGAAAATTTCGTCTCGAAATTTATTTCAAGTGGAGGTTCCTGTAAAGAGATGAGGGTACTTCGTCTTCATTTGGTCTTCACGTTCCCAAGTAAATTCTGGGCCACGTTTAGACTCCCAACGAACCTTGACAATAGGAATACGGCTACGCTTAAGAGTCTTGACTTCACGATCCATAATTTCCACGGGTTTCTCCGTGAAACGCATCGTTTCGTCAACTTGAATATCCTCCAGTGGAACATGTAAATTCTCATCCGCCAAACACTTTTTCAAGTTCGATACATGGAAGGTAGGGTGAACGTTGCTGAGTTCATCGGGAAGATCTACTTGTAAGCCACTTTTCCAACTCTTTCCAAAATCTTAAATGGGCCTACATATCTCGGAGCAAGCTTTCCCTTTTCCCCGAATCGAAAAACACCCTTCCAAGGTGAGACTTTAAGAAGAACCATGTCACCAACTTGAAATTCCAAGGGTTTACGTCTTTGATCAGCGTAACTCTTCTGTCTACTCTGAGCTGCCAGTAAGGATCCACGAATAACCGCAATTTTGTCTGTTGTTTCCTGGACAAGTTCAGGACCAGTAATGAGAGTATCACCGACCTCACTCCAGCACACAGGAGAACGACATTTGCGACCATAAAGGGCTTCAAAAGGTGCCATACGGATACTGGCATGATAGTTGTTATTATATGAAAACTCAACCAACGGCAAGTGTGAATCCCAATTACCACCAAAATCTATGACACAAGCCCGAAGCATATCTTCTAATGTTTGAATAGTACGCTCCGTTTGGCCATCTGTCTGAGGATGGTATGCTGTGCTAAGATTTAGTTTGGTTCCCAACGCGTCATGAAGAGTTTGCCAAAAACGAGAAGTGAACTTGCTGTCACGATCAGAAATGATGCTCAAAGGAGTTCCATGACGACTAATGATCTCGGCGATATAAAGATTAGCCAGTTTCTCAGCCGAATAAGTCTCACGAATGGGTAAAAAGTGTGCAGATTTAGTTAAACGATCCACAATGACCCAAATACTATCATGACCTCGTGCAGTGCGGGGTAATTTAGTAATGAAGTCCATAGCAATGTTCTCCCATTTCCACACAGGAATCTCTGGTTGTACAAGCAAACCAGATGGACGTTGATGCTCAGCTTTGACCTTGGCACAAGTAAGGCATTTAGCCACGTAGTGAGCTATATCCTTCTTCATACCGGGCCACCAATACATGGGACGCAGATCCTGATACATCTTATCTGCACCAGGGTGAATGGAGTAACGAGTCTTATGAGCCTCATCCATGATAAAGGTTCTAAGATTATCACGATCAGGAATCCATAAACGATTTGAGAGATAAAGCAATCCATGTTTCGTTTCCAAAAGATTTTCAGCACCACATGACATTTCGTTGTACATATTGCCTTCCGTAACCGAAACATGTTGAGCTTCATAGATGCGAAGTTTGAGATCATGAGTCTGAATGCAGTTAAGTTGAGTATATGCCTTGCGACTAAGAGCATCAGCCACAACATTCGCTTTTCCAGGATGATAGCGAATCTCACAATCATAATCATTTAGAAATTCAACCCATCGACGCTGACGCATATTTAGATCTTTTTGGTTGAAAATATGTTGAAGACTTTTGTGATCAGTAAAGACCACACATTTAGTACCATACAGATAGTGTCTCCAAATTTTCAACGCGAACACAACGGCTCCAAGTTCAAGATCATGAGTAGTGTAATTTTTCTCAGATGTTTTCAATTGTCGTGATGCATAAGCGATGACCTTGCCTCGTTGCATGAGAACACAACCAAGGCCTAGGTGAGATGCATCCCAGTACACCACAAAATCATCAACACCATCAGGAAGAGAGAGAACAGGAGCGTCGCAAAGCTTTTGTTTCAAAGTTTGAAATGCTTCTTCCTGACTGGATCCCCATAAGAAAGGTTTATCTTTGTGAGTCAAAGAAGTAAGTGGAACCGCGATCTTTGAAAAGTTGGCAATGAAACGACGGTAGTAACCAGCAAGACCAAGAAACGAACGAACTTTAGTGGGAGTTGTGGGTACAATCCAGCTTTTTATAGCTTCAATCTTAGCAGGGTCTACGTGTATTCCTTTGTCGTTTATTACGTGACCAAGGAATTGAACTTCCTTAAGCCAAAATTCACATTTGGAGAACTTGGCATACAGTTGCTCATCACGAAGAAGGCTTAAAACTTGACGAAGATGCTGTTCATGGGTAGTCCTGGATTTGGAGTAAATGAGGATATCGTCGATGAATACTATTACGAATTTGTCCAAGAAAGGTTTGCAAACTCGATTCATAAGATCCATGAAAACCGCAGGTGCATTGGTTAAACCGAAAGGCATAACCATGAACTCATAGTGACCGTAACGAGTTCGAAAGGCGGTTTTGGGAATGTCATCCTCATGAACACGAAGTTGATGATATCCAAAACGAAGGTCGATCTTCGAAAAACAAACTGCACCCTGAAGTTGATCAAAAAGATCATCGATGCGGGGTAGAGGGTACCGATTCTTTATCGTAAGCTTATTAAGTTCACGATAATCGATGCACATACGAAAAGTCCCATCTTTCTTCTTAACGAACAATACTGGAGCTCCCCAAGGCGAGGAACTCGGACGAATGAAACCTTTGTCAGTTAGTTCCTGAAGTTGGCTAGCAAGTTCTTGCATTTCCGAAGGTGCAAGACGATATGGAGCTTTAGCGACGGGAGTAGCACCAGGAACAAGATCAATACGGAAATCAACAGAGCGAACAGGAGGTAAACCAGATAAATCCTCAGGAAAAACCTCTGGAAAATCACACACAACTGGAACATCTTGAATACTCTTACCCTTATCCTTCTTTTCCACCACATGAGCCAAGAAAGATATATATTTCTTACGAAGATATTTTTGAGCTTGAGTGCAAGACATAAGTTTCAAACCCTTCGATGTCGTTTCCCCATAAACAGATAAAGATTCACCAGATGAGAGTGGAATTCGAATATATTTCTCAAAGCAAACAACCTCGGCATGGTGTTTAGAAAGCCAATCCATGCCTACTATAACATCGAAACTACCCAACTTCATGGGTACCAGGTCAATAGAGAAATCATAGTCATTTAGATTCAACGTGCAATTGCGAATCACAGATTTTATAACAATAGGATTTCCATCAGCAACTTCCACGGTAAAAGGATGTGTAAGGTGAGAACGTTCACGAGCAAGTAAGGGTTCAAATTCTAACGAGACAAAACTCTTATCCGCACCGGTATCAAACAAAATTGAAGCATACAAATTGTTAATAAGAAATGTACCGTTGACCACATCATTGGCAGCTTGAGCTTGACTTGCATTAATGTTGAAAGCACGTCCACGAGCTGGAGCTGCTTGGATTGCTGGAACTGCTGGGGCTGCTGGAGTTTGCTGACGAGACTGGATAAAAGCGGTCAGATGAGGACACCTATCTTGCCTGTGGTTAGGATCACCATAAGCATAGCAAGTTCTGGGTTGACCAGTCCTCTGGTTTTGAGCATTCCCAGATTTGGTTTCTCGACAGTGAGAGGTAGTATGGTCTGTTTTGCCGCAATTATCACACTTCTAGCAAAGTCGGTCAGTAGGGTGGTGCCAGTTGCATTTACTACACTTGGGGAAAATGCCAGTATAAGGTTTTGGGCCAGATTGGGCTTGAGGTGCGGCAGGTGGGTTAGTAGCGGGGATTTGATTAATAGGTGCAACAACAGCATAATTTTGACTTCTACCTTTACGTTTCTTGTTGGATCCAGAAGTAGAGGCAGAGGCAGAGGTAGCTTTGAGAGGTTCAGTAGTAGCAGGGGTTGAAGAGGTTTCAGTGGGTCGCTTAGTACCTTTGCGAGTCAGGGTACCATCCTTGACATGCTTGTCGGTAAGAGATGCTGCCAGACGAATGGCATCCTCTACAGTAGCAGGTTTACTCCCCATAACTGTATCATGAATCTGAGGTGGTAATCCCTCAATATACTTCTCAATGGCTAAGGGCAGTGGTGTCACCATACGAGGAATCAGTAAGCTCAGCTCGTGGTAACGGTTGTTGTAGGGAACGTTATTGCCACTATCCTGTTTGAGGTGATAGAATTCATCCTCCAACTTCTTCATCTCACTACGAGGACAGAACTCAGTTGTCATGGCAATTTTGAAATCATCCCAAGACATAGCTAAAGCAGCTTCCGTCCCTCGAGCATGTTTTTCACCATTCCACCAGGTGAGCGCTCTCTTTTGAAGAACACCCGTGGCATGACGAACACGTAAGTTGGCTGGACAGTCGCTATTAATGAACGTATTCTCCATACTTTCAAACCATTCAAGTAACCCAGTGGCTCCCTCAGTGCCATTAAACTTGTTGGGGTGGCAAGAGTTGAAATGTTTGAATGTGCACTTATTCTCACTAGTGCCACCATTTCCACCCGCATTCCCGTTAGAGTTCCCATTCGAGCTACCGTTCGGGTGAAGGTTTGGAATAATAGCGTTAATAATGTTAGGAACAAGTGTTTCCAGCTTGTCATTGAGCATGGTCGCGATACGTTGATCAGACTTCAACTTAGCTTGACGCTTAGAAGCTCTTTTGCGGGATTCGCGATCAGACATCTACAAAAATAAAGCAACACCTATGAGATTCAACACATAGCATATGAGAAATTTTGCATAATTAAAGAGTAACTTAGAAATCAACATAGGAAAATTTTCAATAGATTAATAATGAAAATCAAATCATGATAAAGCAAATGAAATATCCAGAATAAAATGAGGTATTTTGGGATTGTTTCTCATGAAACTGGTGACTAACCAAAGAAATTGAAATATTATTAGTGACTCGTGGGGGCGTACTTTAGCCTATAAGTGAATGCTCATTCCGAGAATTCCCAGGTAGGTAAACGGGTCCCTCGTCTGATTGGGATTTATGCGAATTACCAACCTAGCCAGAAAACTCAGAATACAGGCGCTCACCCTTCCAGATTGCACGTGCCCCGTCACAAATAATTTTCCAAAACCTTAGCGGATCTCGAGGTGTGGAAATATATATCCTTGAGATGTGGATTTCACTCCTAAATCAAAAATATACTTCCAAAAATTAAAAATACGTTGGAGTGAAACAGGTCACTAAGTTAAGGATATCACTCCTAGCTTAGTGATTTAAGTTTCTTTTGGAGGGATAGATTCCTTGAGATTTAGACGTCTCCTATCTCGAAAGGAAAATATTCCAAGATAATAAAATATGTAAGGAGTGAAACTATTCACCAAGATATGGATATCACTCCTAACTTGGTGTTTTCGTTTCGTTTGTGGAATATGATCTTCTCGAATATAATGAAAAAATAAAAGGAGGAAAATCTGTCTAAAGAAATATGAGAATAAAAGAAAACATATAATGGGTAGCTTAGTTATAGTCTAGGTCAAAAGCATTTACTAATAACCTAATTCCCTATAACCATGGCTCTGATACCAATCTGTAACACCCCAACCGATGGCGGAAACATCGAGGTGTCACGTAGTGACGATTGTTCAATAGCACATGGACTAAATTGTAAATATTAATAGCAAATAACTCCCATTGTTTCAAAACGAATACAAAGAGTCTTAATAGAAATTTCAAACATAAATAATAGATGTCCAACTTTTATTTAAGCACTAGGTCCAGCCTAAGCGTGAAAGCATAAAAGATCAAACGTCACCTGAAACATGTACAAAACAATTTTGTCAACACATATAATGTATTGGTGAGTACACCCGTTTGACATATATAGTATAGAAATAAAATGTTTCGCAATTCATGTGTTGTATACCGTTTGCAAATATGTAATTAAGTAGTATCAGTCAAAACCAAACCTGAGAATAATGACTAACACATGACTAACAAACTGAATAATGAATTAACATGACAATGACCAAGATCCTCTCAAGAGAGTCTCAAGGGGGTATACCATAGTACTATTCACTGAAATGCTAGGCTGCCCAGCGGTTAATGATTTAGCATAATACACACCAAAATCACATAAGGCAAACACACATGAGAATTGCATTAAGTATAAGAAATAAAACTTGTTTAATAAGTACATGAATCATCCCGAAATAGTAAAACAGTAAAGAAAAGGGAAAGATATACTCACAGTTCGCTAAAATATAAATTCCGAGAAAGTTCGTCGTAAAGGCTTAAGAATTCCGAAGAATTCAACCTATATATAAAAATACTAAATGAGGAAAAATAACTTAAAAAAAATCTAAGACGACGAATCATCTAAGGCATTAGGGCTTGCTAGACTCGTATTAGGGAAGATGAAATTATTAGTAATGACTTGAACGACAGTTTTTGAAAATAATATATTTACGATGAATTTAATAAATGACTAAAACACTTATGTGTTTCACATATAGATATATATTCCATTTTATAGAAAAATAACCTTGAAATAGAGTTAATGATTTATATTTATTTACACAATTTATTATTAAATCTAATTTAAATATAAATAGCATGAATAAGACAAGATATGATCCCAAAATGATATTATTATGAGAAATAATTATTTTATGATGTGGAATACTAAAATAATATTTCCATAATTTCTTTTCGCATTAAAACATTTTTAATGAATTTAAATGATGTTTTAATGATTAAAATTAGTAAAAATAACAAAAATAATCATTTTATAAGAAATTATATTTTATTACAGTTTATTATTCATCGAAATAAATCTCCAGAAAATTTGAGGTTAAAATCTCTTAAAATGAATTTTTAATCATTTAATTATGATTAAAACGATTAAATTCAATAAAAATATAAAATTGATGCATTTTCCGGAAAATAAAAGTGTAGAAATCTTATTTTAGATGTCAAGATGTCATGTCTAAATTTTCATGATTTTTGGATAAATAATGGATTTATTACAAATATTCTAAGTTTATATGTAATATATATGTATAATTAAAGAAAAGAAATATAAACCAAAAAAAAAAAGAAAAAAAAAAGAAATGGGTCCAAGGGGGGTCGAACCCGGATCCCCAATGTATAATCCCATAACATTAACCACTAGTCCATCTATTTCATATGTTAACATATCTGGATGTTATTTATATTTATTTTATTAACCAAAAGGTCTTCTTCCCCAATTTATCTAACACAAGAACCCTAACCCTAAGTTTTTTTTCAATCCATCATCCACAACAGTTTTAACCCTTGTGACCATAGGGTTTTTACAGAGGGCATAACCAAGATCAGAATTACATAAAAAAAGACGACTTACAACGTGATTAAAGGGCCGCGAGAAGCAAACGAAACCGGTAAAGGAAGTATCAAATCGAGCAGTTTGGACGTGGATTTGTATAGATTTTGTTGTGGGTTTTGTTGTGTAGTGGTGCAGAGGTAAAGTGGTATGATCAGTTCGTATTTATAGGCGAAAACGAGCGTTTTTTCTTGACATTAAAACTTCCGATCGGTGCTATTAAGAGCTCTTAAAACCGCGTTAAAACGTATAATAATTATCCCAATGAGTCGAATAATGACGAAGAAAACGTTTGGAATGCTAACCCGTTGAAACGGACGCGTATATGAGGATTCAAGGGCTCGCCGGAATTAAAATCCGGCGGCCGGAAATGGCCTTGGCTGGAATATCGAGCAGCAGCAGATAGAGTTTATTTTTTTTTTTAAACTTTCAGCAATTGACACTAATGGCCCCTCATACTTTTCTTAGTTAGTTTTAATGTTTTCCTAGCTAGTTTTCCCTTCATATTCACTAACTAAGTTAATTATCTAACTCAAAACATGAATTTTTTTTTTTGATATATATATTTTTTTTTTCCGAATACGTTGCAACATACGCGTTAAACTTCAACCGAGATTTAGATTCAAAAAGAACATGCAAAATAATATAACTTGAGTTCGCACGTTTATTGAATTTGAAAACGACAACAATTACAGGAAATATTAGAAGGACTAAAATCGTAAATTAGATAAAAGTCAAGGGTGACGGATGTCACACAGATGAAAGCTAAATATCCTCATCTTTTTCCGAAACGCGCGTTTGCATCGAGGCATGTTACTGCTGAAGCGGAATGAATCTCGGGTTGAGATTCCTTTCAACGTGGGGATGATGTGACATCCGGTAATTTTCTTTTCGTTCTGTTCTTTTCGTTTCTTTCTTTTTAGGACTTTGCGCAATTTTCGGGACGAAAATTCTTTCAACGTGGGGATGATGTGACACCCGACATATTTGGCTTAAACATTTTAGTAACATCTAAGTCTACCTTAGCGGGAAACGTTTATAAACGAACTTAACTGGGTTAGTTGAGTCGGGTCAAGTTAGGATTGTCCAGGGTACAATGATCTGGAGGATCATTGGGAGTCGTTTTGGGAATACACTAGTACCGGGTTCCGTTGTTGGTGACATTACATGAACTACATGAGCTAATTAAGTATATGTGTAGAGTACGGGTCGTATGGTGGATTATATACATAGATGTGTTTAAATGATGTGTAAATGATTATCCGTGCCCAAATATGTTAAACATAGACTAAGGTTGCATGCTCATATGTTAAGGTATGTTAGAATGCGTTAAACACGACAAACTGGAAAACATGATAAACATGTGTTCTGGTTCGACCACTTCGAGTGGTCGAAGGAGAACTTTTGTGTTGGTTCGACCCTTTGTAAATGGGCGAACCTGGGATGTGGAATTGAAAGAATTCCCTTCGACCATGACAGGGCTCATTCGACCCTGTGGAAGGGTCGAAGGAGGCTACCTTCGACCACTTACAGGGGGCGAAGGAGGATCAGTATAAATACCAAACTTTGTCATTTTTCACCATTTCACAAACCCTAACCGTCTCAAAACACTCTCAAACGATTTTAATCACTAAGGAAGGAGTTTTTGCTCTTCTTTTTTCATTATCTAACCTATCTACAACATCTAAACAAGAATCCAAGGTGTGTTCTTGATCCTAAACCTTTTTAAAGCATTTTAATTCGTTTTCATCTAATCCTAATTGTCCGGATCTGTTCTAAGGGTGTTTTCATGATTAAAAACCTTTTAAACATCTTTCTAAATCAAAACCTTATCATTTAAACATTGGTTTTCATGGTACTAAACATATGTTAATTGTGTACTATGTGGTGTTATGTGTTGTTCAATAATTTGCTGCTGTATCTTTGATAGAAACATGATATAGGATTGTTATTAATGCTAGTTTATTGTTGTTTAGGGTTAAAGAAGGATAGATGGTGATATTATGGGTATTTGGGGGTTTTAACGAATCTAGACTTGATGCATGATATTTATGATCAATAGAACTAATAGGGAAAGATCGAAAACTCAACAAACTAAGCATTTTAAGTTGAATATGGATCGATTGCAAAAGTTTCCAAATTGGGTAAATAATCCATGCATGATAGTGACGTTTTCATAATTCTTACCATTTTGGGAAAGGGCTGAAATGGACGTATTATTGGGGGAAATCGGTGGGGTTTTGTAGGGATAAGTTATTCATGCTTGACTGCTGTGTTTGATGATGTTTCGAGTCGTTTTGAATGTGTTTGAAGCGTTTTTAGGAAAATTTGCACAACAGGGGCGAACCTGGACTCCTTCGACCGATCGAAGGTGCGAAGGAGAGAATCCAGGGTCGAACCTGGGTTATGGTTGGGCGAACGTGGTAAAACGGGTGAAGGAAACATCAAACGGTCGAACAAAATCCAAATTGGGCGAAGGAGATTTAAAACGGGCGAAGGAGGCTAATCTGACTGGTTCGATCGTTCTGATGCAGAAATGAGATTTTTGATACAAACTAAGTGTTTTATGCTTAAAGCTTATGTGTAATCTATGTGTACTTGATTAGTTAAGGTAATGGGTCACCAACGGGATGTCGGGTCGGTCTAGTGTGTCGGTTAAACATTTGAACACGCTTTAAAACATACTTGGTTACGATCTGGACAATCGGGGACTAGATAACCTTATGGTTATTAGTCGAAACACTTATATGAACATTTTGATAGATCTCCGGTAGAGGGATTATCAAGGGCTTAGCATTTTACTTGTAATTGAAGAACGCTATCTAAGGTGAGTTCACGGCCCCACTTTTACTGCTTTAACTTTTGGGGGAGAAAACATGCGCTAAACTATTTTGGTAACATATGTCATACTATGGTTTTAACTTTGCATTACTATACGATCTTTTAAAGTCCCGGGGGAAACCATGAATGTGCAGGGATGCACAACGGGGGAAATGTGGATAGATCTATTGGGCTTGACAAACCCCACTCGACGGCTTGGAGGGCCGGGCGGTTGCATATTGTCTCGAACTGGTAACACTCGTAGCGTGGCTACAACACATCGGGCTGAACACATGGTAACAGTCTAGTAATGGTTTTCCAATCGTAGTAGTAATAAAACATACGCCTAGCTAGCGTACTTGGTAACATTGATATAGTATGGACATGGTAACGTTTCGGTAACACTTGGTAACATATTGAACAAAACCTGTGAACTCACCAGCATTATATGTTGACGTCTTTTTGGCATGTTTTTCTCAGGTCGCTAAGGTAGCAACAAGTGGAACTAGGCGCACGGGTCTGCATTGACGTCTAGGTTTAGTTGCATGTTTTGAAATAAGTGTCGTGAATACTTTGGAATACTGTTGTAGCTGATTAAATTCTTAAATGCTTCCGCTATAAAATCGTTGTTTTTGGGTTTATATATTTCATATAGTGATGTTTATTGTGACCGTTGACTTGAATCCTGGTTTGTCACACGCCTCGCGGTAAAACCCCGCAGTGGAAATTTGAGGGTGTGACAGCTTTGGTGATTCTTAAAATATGATAATGTTGTTAAACATTATGGTTCATCCTTGCATTGACAGACAAATAATTTGTCACACAGTAACAAAACTGCAACACAAGACTGGGCTCTAAGAATGCTTTATCACGTTTGTTACCGATAGCTTCAATTGTAGTACCCTATTTAAATAATTAACATTAGCAATATGTGCATATGTATATGGGTATGCATGCATATATTAATAGGTATACACATAAATATAACTAACTAAAAGAAATCTCATTAAACTTTTAAATATACATAATTAGCTAAATATATAAAACATTAAAATAATTAAGTTTAGAAAAAAATATAAGAATGCATTGCAGATATTAATTGTATGTAAATTTCTTTTAAAAATCTCAGCTGCATCAACTTGGTAGAAAACACATGATGCATATTATATATCCATGTGATATGAACATTTATGTTAATAACAACAAAACTCCCTAATTTGAAGGGGTTTTTTTTAACAAAGTTAAAAAAAAAAGATAAATGCACTGAATTCGGTATTCACAGAAAACACAATAATTTTTTACACTTTAGTCAAAGATAAACAAAATTTCCTAATTTAAATGGGTGGGAAAATCATCAATTTCAAAATTTAAACCATGTGCTAACCTACTAAAGTTGAACAAAATTTCATAATTTAAAGGGGTGGGAAAATCATGAATTTGAAAATTAAATCATGTGCGAACTTACTAAAGTTTTTTCTATAAATACATACTAATGCACACCTATTTCACTTGCTATAATACGTAGGCATAGATACTGAATTCAAAAGTTGAAGCTTCTAATATTGGTTATTTGTTAGTTTATGGTTTTCATACGTCCCATACTACTAATTATACCTTTTTATACATATCTTAATCATTTAAGTGTTAACTTCTTGGTTTTGCAGATTCATTTAGACGAAAAACATACGGAGATGAACAAACCAATAGCCATACAAGCGTCTAAAGTAGCGTCTAAGGTTGTATTTATTAATGTTTAATTTTTTAATATTAATATGGCTGTTATTTTATGTGGTATATTATATGTGTTTTATTGCAGGATAATGGTGATAATAGTGTTGAGATTATTTGCTATGGTGCAATGTTTAGTCCCTAAACCTGATCTTCAACATGAATTTAGTAAATAAGTAATATCAACATTTATTTCATCTTCTATTAACTTGTGTATTAAATATTTTTAATTTATTTTAAGGATCAGATGTATGAAATTAATAGGAAAAGATCCAAGAGGCTCTCTTAATGGAAATGGAGTGAAGTTATTGATCTAGACAATTTTGATGAAAATGACAAAAAAAGACATATTTGATGACACTTTAGATAGGAGAAAATGGAGGAAACTCATCCTCACCAAAAGATGTAATAATCAAACATGGAGATATATAAAAAAATTCAGTGATCGTTCTTGATGACGAATGGTGGGCAGACAATATAGATGAGATCATGCAGAGTTGGAATGTGTATGACTAAATTGATCTCATGATTCAAGTAGTTCACTAGCTTTTATTTTTCTCAACTTTTATGTTTATTAATACTTATTTTTCCTTTCGTATGTTACTTTATTTTATCAAATGTTTCTTAAAAGTACTTTACAATTTAAATGTTAAATCTTTTTAGTTACTAGACATGTGTAACGCTTATGACGTATATCCACCGCAATGATGCTACAACAAATACTATACGAATTTGAAATAAGTACCAACATAAAAAGTGTCACTCCCGCCGCATCGCGCGGGTTTCCTACTAGTATATATATATAAATATATATATATTCTTGTAATTGGCATTTGACATTGATATAGAGCTAACCAAATTATCAACATGTAATTCTACTGTTTGTTTGGAATTTAGTAAACCTGATTATAGTGGAGATAATAGGGGTACATATGATTGAGAGGCGTATATATTCAATTTGACAAGCTGATCAAACAATTTTTTTTTGAACGTTAAACTTCATTAAAACACGGCCACCCTCAACAAAGGGCCACTACCAAAAAGATTACAATATATACATCGGGTTTACTAACCAATCCTTCCACTCTAAATCTTTAAAACTAGAGCGATTTCTAAGCCAAAAAAACGACAAAGATTTAACTAAAGCAACCACCTCTATAGCCTTAGACGGCGACCCTTCAAAAACCATTTTGTTTCCTGTTTTCCAAATAGTCCAGCAAACAAGATCCGTTTATGCCACTTATTCTGCTTGCCGAGGCTGGGCAACAGCATCATATCTTTAATATTGCTGAACGTCGGTTGTTGAATACTACACCAGCTCCAAATCGCTTGCCAGACTTGAAACGCAAAGCTGCAGTCGATGAAAAGGTGACCTGGAGATTCTGTAACAGTAGCACATAGTGGGCACGAAGTATCCTCAATTCTGATGTTCCTTCTAACTAAGCCCAAACGGGTCGGAATCCTCTCCATCTCAATTCTCCACATCAGCACGTTATCTTTTATAGGAACCCAAGAAGCCCCCATCGCATCTCGTTATTTTTCTGCAGATTCCACCCCCTATCAGCAAGCTTTTAACACTAGCCACCGAAAAATACCACCAGAATCGGCTTCCCACACCCACTTATCTTTGGCTTCTGAAAAAACCACCTTGGACAACAGATTCTGCACGTCTTGCATCTCAGATATTATTTCAACAGAGGTAGTTTCTATACGCCAATCTTCATGCACAACCATACCTGCATTCACGTCCCATTTAATCCTATCTCGCACCATACAATTCCGCATAACTTCCTTTGAATACAGCCCTGGCCATCTATCCATTAAAGTCACATTTCCAAACCATATATCCTTCTAGAAAGAAATGTTTTCCCCATTCCCAATCTTGCCCTTTATCCAGAATTTTAGTTCTTTGCCATTTAGAATCAACTTATCCAAAAAAACCGCTATCTTTTTCCAGCAGCCAGCATTCTTAACAGTAAGAAATGTCCACCTGTTCCGACCACCGTGTATACCTTGAATAACCTTTCTCCACAGCCCATCGATGTTGGTTTTATACCTCTATACCCATTTAGCAAGCAACGCTGAATCAACATCTTCTATTTTTGCAATACCCAACTCCCTACCTTTTTTGGTTTCATGACAACCTCCCAGGAAACCCAATGTAATCCGACCTTCCTTGCTCCCACACCAAAGAAAGTGTCGCATCATTTTTTCAATCGCCTCAACAACCGCTACCGGAGCCTTATATAACGACAAATAGTAAACCGGAAGGCTAGAAAGCACCGACTTAATCAATGTTAGTCTACCTCCTATAGATAGAAGGTTAGACTTCCAAGATTGAAGCCGCCCCTTGATCGTCTCCAACACACCACTCCAATTCGCAATCCGGTTCATATTAGCTCCAACTTTAATGCCCGAATACTCAAAAGGAAGCCTACCAACCTTACACCCAATAATATTAGCCATGCTAGTCGAATCGTCTTCTCCAATAACCAACCCAAATAATTGAGACTTATGAATATTAATCTTTAGCCCCAAACACATAAAGAAAACCCGAAGCATACGATCTACATTCTTCACATTCTCTTCATTCCACTTTACCATGATTAACGCGTCGTCCGCGTAAAGCGTATGAGAGACAACTAGTCCGTTGTTACTAGTCTCAACTCCTTCAAAAACCCCCACATTACAAGCTTGATCTATCATCTTAGCCAACGCTTCCATGACAATCAGAAACAGAAAAGGCGATAACGGATCACCTTGCCTAAGACCTTTTTTACATTGGAACTCAAACGTTGGTGACCCGTTAACCAAAACTGCTGAGACCGCCGACTGAAGAATGCCTCTAACCCATGTACACTATCTGTCCCATAATATTAAGAAGGAACTCCCAATGCACATTATACCTTCTCAAAATCTATCTTCATTAGAAACGCTTGCCTTCTATTCTTTTTTAGACACCCAATTATTTCATTGAGAACAAGGGGCCCATCCAATATAAACCTGTCTTTCAGAAACGCCAACTGGGTCTCTGAGATAAATCCCCCGATAACCTTTTTCAACCTAGCTGCCAAGACTTTAGATATAATCTTACTAATAACCCAAACCAAATTGATAGGTTTATAATCCTGTAACCTCACTGGTGTCTTAGTTTTGGCTATAAGGGTGATATGTGACGTGCTACATCCCCGGCTAATAACTCCAGACTAATAGAACTCTTCAAACAGCTTCAAAAAATCGTCTTTAAGAAACCTCCAAAAGTGTTGAATGAACCTGAAGTTAAATCCGTCAGGGCTTGGAGCTCTATCAGACCCACAATCAAAAGCAACATCCCTGATCTCTTCCTTTGAAAACGGCTTGATAAGATCCTCACCATCATCTCCAGCAAATTGTTTCAAATTAAAACATAAAAGGGTAGGCCGATTATTAACTTCTTCTTTAAAATGTTTCCGGAAAAAGCCCATAACCTCCTTCTTGACCAAGGAAGGCGGTGACACCCACACTCCATTCACCATCAAACCCGGGATGGCATTCACCGCCTTTCTACCATTTATGCATCTATGGAAGAAGGCCGAATTATCATCTCCCATCGAGGCCCACCTAACCCGAGACTTTTGTATTAAGTCCCTATGGTTCAGCAGTCTCAACCGCTCCGCCTCCTTCTTACTCTCCTACCAAACCCATAATTCCTCCTCCTCAAGCTCCCTTTCTTCCATCCTCCTTTCCAATCTCGCTATCTCCTCTGTTAAATTTTGAATGTCTTCAACCTCTTTTTTACACGTTTCCTTCCACCAGATTTTTAACTCCTCTTTAACCGCTAGCAATTTACCCTTAATCCTTTTGTCCGCTGGACCTTCACACACAGAATTTTGAAGAGCCCTTATAACCACCTCTTCACACCCTTCCCTTTCAAGCCAAGAATTGAACCATTTAAACGGCTTTGGACCATAGTTCGAATCCACAACCATTAAAAGTAAAGAGCCATGATCCGAAAGATCCCTCGGTAAAGCTCTCAAACACGCTCCAGGCCATTTGTTAAAAAACTCTTGACACACAAGCACCCTGTCAGTTTTACTCATTTTCAGCCCCTGCCCAACTCCTGTCAAGAACGTGAACTTGTTTCCCCTCATAAAATACTCCTGTAAACTAGCATCATCAATAAAATTATTAAAATCCAACACACTCCCCTGATTAAAACTGGAGTTCTTTCGCTCTTCAGGCCATCTCACTGTATTGAATTAACAAGAAAAACCCACATACCCACCGCCCCTTCCATCAACCTTTTTAACTTGTCCCATAGAGCTCTTTTCTCCAAAAGTTTTTGAGGTGCGTAGACATTAACCAAATTAACCACAGAACCATCTTCCACAAGACTCCCTGTTATAACTAAAAAATTCCTATCTTCAACAATCGACATCTTGTTGAACTTTTTTGGGTTCTAAACACTAATGAGACCACCCGACTTTCCTACTGCACCCACTGAAGCAGCCCCAAAACCTTTGTGCCCCCAAATAGCAGAGAAGTCAAAAGTTTTCTTAGCAGTTAACATTGTTTCTTGTAAATCCAGAAAATCAACACTAAACTTTTTTACCATCCCCTTAATCCAAGACCCCTTCCCAACCTTCCCAAACAATTCATTTCAAACCTGTTTGTACCCCTTCACCTGTGATTGTGCCTCGGACTAATGACTGGAAACCACCCAATTGAGCTCCAATTTTATTCCCGAATTTTGATAGTATCAACTACTTCTTTTTCAATGAGTGTAACACCTTCTCTGCTATCCGTAGCTTGTACCTCCTCTTCTGTCGGTTCTGACCCTTCGTTACCGTTGGACTCTCCCTCTGTATCCTCATCTTCCGACTCTCCATCGGTCTCCGAGTCTTCACTGATTGTGCCCTGTCTGTATCGTCCTTCAGTAAACAATCAAAGGAGTTAACAGAAATAAACTCATTAAGGCCCCTTGTCTTTACAACATTGCAATCCAAGCCTTTTATTATTAGGTCTAACCCAAATGGATCATCATCAACCTGATTGGGCTCCTTTATGGGCCTCTCATTACTACTAAAATATGCTTCACTAGGAGATTGGCCCAAATTTTGTTTTATCACAAACTTTTTCCTCTTAAGATTACTGTCCAAAACATTCCCATCACAATTATTATTCATATTAAAAGAAGGTTGACCCTCCATCCCATGCACATTAACTTCCTCATATTGGTTTCCAATATTCTCGCAGCCACCTTCCATATTTATCTCTGAATTCACCAAAGTGTCGGCCCTTAATGAATGATTTCCCGTGATATTCTCCTCCTCATTAATGATAATATCCGGTGCAAAATCCGGCCTAAAATCCGACAAACCATCACCGCTCGGAGAGGCTTCCTCCATGTTGGACGTATCAACCCGTCGTCGCACAAGGAATTCCGAGAACCAATCCTTAGTATCTTCAACCACCCATACTTTATAATTCTTTCGTCTCCACCGAATAAACGCCTCCTCCTGAATAGTTTTCCTCGTATTAACAAGAACTCCTACTTAGTGAGAAGACATATTCTCCATATCCACATCCATCTGCGCAGAGTTAATCACCATGCCAAAGAGCCTTCCACCCGAACCAAAACCGCTCTTCCAACCTCATCCTCAAAAGTTTGGAAATCATCGGCCTCCTCCACCAATCTCGCAAGGTTGGATCCAAAGAAGGCGTCTTTATACGAGAAAGAACCTTCTGTTGAGATTGACGTGTACCACTCACACTATTAATGTTAGGCTGTTTCTTCTTCCTTGTCTGGTAAAAAGTTTTTGGTCGACTATCATTTATCTCCCCGTCTTCCAGCACAAACCTTGCTACATTAACCTTCAACCGGTATTCTCCCAACTTGATTTGAGACAGTTTCTTCACCATATCAGCCCTATCTTTCATGTCCAGCAGCGACAGAAAACCAAATCTTTTGCCCTCCTTGTCCCTCTTCCGGGCAATATAGATATAAAAGATCGTCCCATACTTTCTAACTTCCCCCGCCAAATAGTTTCCGGAACACCGATCTGGAAGATTCATAACATAAAACTTCGTCACCCTTGCCTGAATCTCCACCGGAATAGGTTTCCGGTGGTTGCCCATAGAGAGAGTTTTTATTTTAGCCTAGGTTAAGTTTTATGTGAGGCGTTGATACTCATCAAACATGGTATCAATTTGTAAAATCTTTTTGTAACCTTGAGAAGTGGAAACCGGAATAATTACGGACCTGTCAATATCATGCTAACGAATAGTACTAGAATATTCAAGATACGAACATGAGATATTTGCTATAAGGAAATGAAGTGCTTAGCAATGTACAACATCTTGAATGTTGGTTAATAATTTTTGTAAACAACTGATGAGGCCTGATTTACAATATTCCTGGACTCAAAATTCAGATCGAACATTTTAGTTGAACTCAACAGTTTTAAAATGAGAATCACTCAAAATTTAACAACTAGTTATACAGAAGTTGGTGTTTTTAAAAATTGACACCTATAAGATGTTAGACTATCTTCAATGCTGCGTGCACTCTTAGGCGTCCATAACTATCATGTCATTGCCACATAATATCCTTACAAATCCTTAAAAACCCTAATTTCATCTCCAACCCTACAAACATCCTTACTCTCCTCACAAGAACCGAGGCAAATCCCAACCCTTGTGCAAGAGCACCTCACCCAAAAGCTAGGAATCGTAAATCAGGCCTCATCAGGTGTCATTTTGAACGGCATTTTGCTACGTATTTGCAACGGAATTTCAGACACATTTGCTACGCATTAGGAAATGCGTAGGAACTTGGGGTACTAAAATGGCATGCATAGGATACGTGGGGGACGAAAATGACATGAATTTTATTTTTGAATGAATTTGGTATTTCTTGAGAAACCACAGAGACTAAAATGACATTTAACTCCAAAATTTATGTAGACCGAGTTGATAGATGTATGAACATCAAAACTTAGTGACCCTCGTGAAAACAAGTTTCCGAGCCAAGCACTATTTACGTAATACGTAATGAGCTTGAGATTGTATGTTAAAAAGTTATTGAAATTAAACTTCTTCAACAATTTATTTAGGTTCTCTCTATTATATTAATTTTAAGAATTTGACGCAACTTTGTATAAAATATTATTCACTTGGTCCATATGTCTAGTTTGTCATGAACTATTACTATTTAAAAGGTTAAACTAGATAAATAATACAAAGCCATGAGTTGCAAAAATACACGCAAATAAATTAATAAATTGATTGTATTGATTTGAATGAGTCGACAACAATCATATAAATCGTATAACAACATTAGATTCTAGCTTTCAATAGCCATTACAAGCCATGAATCTTAATTAATTAATAAGAATAAACTGGCAAGCTATATATAAACACCGATGTTTATAGCATGCGTTTTAAATTTTGCAATCATATCATCTTAAGGATAATATAAGTATGACGGTACTTAATTGTGTACATATTTAACTTATATTTTGTGTACTGATATAAATAGTTTAAATGGTTCATTTACGCGTAACTGCACATCCCACGCACGCATGAGTCTCCTCTCTCGCATACATAGTTGCATCCTCCACAATGACGCTTGTTCACCATCGGATTCACACACCATCCTTTGCAACAAATTTCCATGTGCCTACATTTCCTTCCACATAGACCACAATTTTGTTTATCAGTCGTCACATTTACACATTTCTTATTACAACAGTCTGGTCCAGGGCTGCCCTTTGCCTGGCAAAGTCTAGGGTTCTTGTCGCATTTCAATAAGCTCATGGGTTGTTGGGCAAGAAACCTACCAACCCGTGCTGACGGTGAATCAGACATTATGATATCATCATCAAAGTCGAACGAATTTTCTTGGGTTGGTGTGGAAGAGAGAGTTATGGCTAATGCCATTAGAATGGTGAGGGTTATCAATATTTTGGTGGTCATTGTGTCTCTAGAGTCTAGAGGGTACTGAAGGCTGATTTGATGGGAGTGATGATGTATTAGAATGGTATTTATAGAGATGAAATATGAATGAGTTGGAAAAAAGTTAGGTTTTGCAGAAAATTATATATAACTAACATTTGTGTACAAAGGATTTAGAAAAATAGAATTAAAAAAAAAAATTAGATAATAATCCACTTACTAATTTTGATCTAGAAATTGGATGATATGACTGTGTATAATAGTATACGTATGATACATGAATACTTAGTGGAAGAAGGTCCGGTGTATGGTTCTAATACGGAAGATATTATAATTAGGCCTGGCAATTTAGACACGAGCACGATAACCTGACACGAACCTACACAATTTTAACAGGTTTCGTGTTTGGCCTTAACAGGTTTCGTGTCTATAACAGGTCGACACGTTAAACCCTGTTTATTTTCATTTCGTGTTCGTGTTTACATGTTTTGTGTTCGTGTCTTATCGTGTACGTGTTTACATGTTTCGTGTTCGTGTCTTATCGTGTACGTGTCTTAACAGGTCTTATCATTTCTTATCGTGTTTCTTATCATGTCTTGTCGTGTCTTGTCGTGTCTTATCGTGTCTTGTCGTGGTAACTTATTTTACTAGGTGTTCCTTATCGTGTCTTGTCGTGTCTTATCGTGTTAACCTGTTATACACAGGTTCGTGTTCGTGTTTGAAAAAAAGGACACGATTAGATTTCGTGTCGTGTTCGTGTTTACAAGTTTCGTGTTCGTGTCTTAACAGGTTCGTGTAACCTGTTATGCTAGCCCTAATTATAATTATACATGTAATATTTGTTTTTTGGTAACATAAATTCATAAATTCAGTGGATAGACATTCAAAGGTACTAGCAATAGATGATCTTAGTAGATGATCTTAGTTAAAGTGGTTGATTGAGCTCATTATACTTTTCATATCATTATACCTTTGGTAACCAAAAATTATTCATTTGAGGGTCTATTGTACGGGTATTTAGTATTTGAATCGGACACGAAAAGCACGAAACTCGATTAGAAATCGAATTCTATTAGAAAAGCTTACTGAACGTAGCAGAAGAAGTAGTAAAATAGATGAATGAAAACTGGGCTCGTGTTTGACACAATTTCCTTAAATAGATTCTCGATCTGTTCCCAGGGTACACCGGTTCACAATATTGATAGTGCACTGCCGGACTCTGACACTTGCCTAAAAAGTATTCAGTATTGAAGTTGTTTATGGACTGTGTTTTTTGCTTTGTTGTGTGTCTCATCTGTACAAAATCATTGGTATATATAGATGATCAAAACAATAACTGATGCAATAATGCAGATTCTTTATTGCAGTAATCAGTGCATCAGGTGACAAAGTGGAAAACCATGAGACATAGAAGCTAAACCATCTGTTCTAGAATCCTCTGTTCTAGAAGCCTAGCAATGGCAGAATCATCTGCCATGATCCTCTGGCCAGGAGTGGTGCAAAAATAAAAGACTGATAGCAAAAACCAGCTTCAGACGAACCTGGATTTTCAGAACGACATTTGTGTCCGCAGGTCGTGCAGGCATCACATTGGTTCAGAATTTTCTATGAACCAAAGCCCATTTTTGCACCCCCTACACGCGCGTATAGGTTCCCAAGTATAGTGTAACTTAAGAATTTAATTCCTTCCAATATTTTCCCACTTATAAACCAATCAATATTTCATCCCCTCACCAATGTGGGACAAGCAACATTGAGTACATTTATTCCAACACTAGTGTGACTCTCATTCACACATAAATTCCAACAAACCCCCCACATGAATGGAAGTCATTCAAAACAACCTCATTCTGATTAATTTCAACAGTTGAGTTTTGCATACGATAGGTAGGTGTGACACTTTGAACCTTCTCTCATGAAACACCCTTAGCCCACTGGCTCTGAGTAGACAACGATGTCTTTGAACTCGTCTGCCGTTTGTGTAGACGACAATACGCTTCATACAAAGCTCTCCATGGCAACGTCAAGTCCTCATAGTTGTGTCCGTTATGATCATGGGCACGTGCTTGATTCTGCGAAAGCCATTAAGTATTGTGCCCCCAACAATACCCTTCGAAGCGACCCACTTATCTCTCACATAGGTGATTCACTAGGACTGGTTACCTTAGTCGAATCATTAAAAGCCATATGCTTAACCTCGAATTTGTCACTTTTAGGAATTGAATATGAAGCTTACTAAATCCTCTAGTAAACTCCCCTTTTCAAAACGTGGGGTTTGCCCCACAGTGACCTCACCCGTCCATACAGTTAGGTAGTCCTATTGAAATCAGATATTGGGATCTCCAGTCAGCTGAGTTAGGTTTCCTTCGCATGAAATTAGTCTTTCACGGGCTTTAGTCCCATCCCCATTGACAACTTCTGAACTAACTCTCTGCTTAAGCCTTTTGTTAGCGGATCCGTGATGTTATCCTTTGACTTCACATAGTCAGTAGTGATAATTCCTATAGAGATCAGTTGTCGTACCGTATTATGCCTACGTCTTATATGTCTGTTCTTACCGTTATACAATGTGCTATGAGCTCTACCAATTGCCGATTGGCTATCACAATGTATGCATATGGCCGATGCCGGCTTCGACCATCTTGGTATATCCTTAATAAATTGACGTAGCCATTTTGCTCTTCACCTGTTTTATCTAAAGCGATGAATTCTGATTCCATCGTGGATCTAGCAATAACCGTTTGCTTAGATGATTTCCACGATATCGCTGCACCTCCAAGTGTGAACACATACCCACTCATTTCCCTTAGAATCATTCGTGTCAGACATCCAATTTGCATCACAACAACCTTCAATAACTGTTGGATATCTACTATAATGCAACCCGTAATCTCGTGTGTATCTCAAGTACCGAAGCACCGGTGTCACGCAACTCCAATGAATTGTACCTGGGTTGCTCGTGTATCTACTTAGCTTGCTTACAGCATATGCTAAGTCTGGTCTAGTACAACTCATAAGATACATCAAGCTTCCAATAATTATTGAGTACTCTAATTGGTTAACAGGTCACCTCGATTTTTAGCTAGATGTTGACTCGTGTCAATGGGAGTTCTAGCCACATTAGAGTCATTTGCATTGTACTTCTCAAGAATTTTATCCACATAGTGAGACTGACTTATCATAAGTCCATTCTGGGTTCGTGTGATTTGTACTCTTAAAATCACATCCTCTAGTCCCATATCATTCATGTCAAACCTTGATCTCAGGACGTCCTTTGTAGATTTTATCATTTTCTCATTACTTCCAACAATGAGTATGTCATCCACATACATACATAAGATGACATATCCATCTGGTGTGTCTTTCAGATACACACACTTGTCACATTCGTTGATCTTGAACCTAGAATCAAGCATGACATGATCACACTTTTGATGCCATTGTTTTGGAGCTTGTTTCAAACCATACAAGGATTTTACATCCCGTAGGAAGATCCACTAGCTCTCAGGTGTGGTTTTGTAAAATAGAATCTCTTTCACATTTTATGGCCTCCTTCCACTGAGGTCCATCCGAGGAATTTACCTCTTCTTGGTAAGTTTATGGTTCCTCCTCAACCATATAGGTGAAGAAGTCTGGACCAAAGGATTTTTCAGCCCTTTGTCTTTTACTCATTCGGATTTCACCTTCATCGATTTGAGGTTCATCATTTGCAACCTCTTCTCTTGAAAAAGTTTCTCTAGTTGGATTTGATGGGCCCGGTTCATCATCTAGAACACGCTCGTCAAATGTCTTTGGTGAATCTAGTTTAGGCCTTTCCAAGCATGGAAATATGTGCTCAAAATAAGAAATGTCCTTAGATTGCAATATAGTGCCGTTAGACACTCCATGATTCTTTGAGTCATGCACAAGAAATCAAAGCTAGACGAGTGTATCCAATGAACACACAATCTATTGTTTTGGGTCCTATCAAAAGACGCGTTGGTGGTGTTACAACCACCTTATCTAGGCACCCCCACACTCGCAAGTGTTTGTATGATGGTTTTATTCCTGTGACACCCGTCGAAATTACAGGTCATATCCGTACACTTAGCTACATGTTTACTGTGTGCATAACATTACGTGTTATCATTTGCATCATAGTTGCGCTACACAGGGTTCCAACGAGTTAATCCCGAGATGTGCAGTCTAACAGTAGACACACTAGTTAGTGAAATATTTCATGCTAGACTATAGGAGTTCCATGCAAAACCCTAACAGTGAGACATCCATGCAATTGAACATACGTTTTCAAATTGTGGCCCCAATGTTCATGAACAAAGAGGTTACCAACGTGTATTCTAGAAAACTAGTACATATACGAATAATATGTCCACCTGTAACCTAAAAACTTGATCCATATAGACTTGTATGAGTATGTGAATCAAACAAATACACTAACTCTTATACATACATACATACATACAGCTATACATACACATGTGCATGTACACATCACAACACAATCCCACCAAATCCAAGAAATTTACCTAAATGGGATCATAGTCCACCTTAGTTAACCAAACTTACACAAGTTGACTTAGCAAGAATACCTTGTTCTTTCCCTATGCATGTTTTCGACTCACATGTTCCCAAGACAAGGGAAGTGTGCAATGTTTTGGACATTATCTAAACCATATAGGACACACTCACACCTTTATATATACATACATACATACATATATATATATATACACGACCACATGCATACATAACCATAGGGTGAGGAAGTGACAAATACCACTCACACACATGCACACACATACGATCGCATACATACACACATACCTTCTCATTTCCTATTCACCATACTTATCTAGAGACACTTAAACCTATGCTTAGCACCAACATGGAACAAGCTTTTCCCATCAACAATTCCCATAACATTTGACCCACCATAATTGCCCACAATCATCCAAAGTTTTCGGCTAGAACCTTCTCAAGACAAACTACACTTATTTCAAGGTCAACCGCTTGCACTAGAAGGGCACAACATAAAACACTTGGACAAGATTTCCTTGTCAAACTTACCACAAATAAAATGCCCCTTCCTCATGTATTAGCGGCCGAAACCCCACCCCCTACACAATCCAACACAAAGCTTCAAAGTCAACATATTTCCCTAGAAACCCTATCACCTTTGCACTCCATGAAAGCAAGGCATTGACCTTCCATTTTTGTGAACCAATGACACTTTATCATCACCACACCACTCGGCTATATATAGAGGCATAAGAGCTCATGTAGATCACACCACAACACCACATGTTGCACTAACACTTGAAAATCTCTCATTTCCTTCTTGTAACCATTTGACCAAAGAACAAGGCACCTAAGAAGCTTGTTTCGATTGATTCACACTACCACTAGGGAGTTCCAAGTCTTTATCTAGCATCTAGGAGCTTTCTTGTGAGGAATTAGCTTACTATTTTCTTGTATTCTCGGCTATACCCTTAAGGTATAACATCCGAACCTTTATCCCCATTTATACATCATTCGACTACATGTAGAGCTCACCCGAGACATATACACACTCGCACACCACATTAACAATGAGTTTTAAAGGTTCAATACTATATCTTATACATACTCACCCACATATATGCGATTATATACACATTAAAACTCGTATATGGACATTCATGTGCCCCCACACATACATGAGAAAATATGTGTGAGAGTACGGGGTCGAGGCTGGCCCAAGCTAAGCCAAACATGCTTAGTTTTGTAACTTATACAAAATCTTACTTTGTAAACATGTGTTAGAAACACTAAAAACGCGTGTTAACAAGCTTATCACAAGAGTTTTCTAAAAAAAAACTAACATGTGTGTATATTCAAGGACAAAACATCCAAAAATGTCTTTTTTATACAAAACTGTCGAAGGATATGTCCATATCCCACCCTAGACTTGCATAACTGAGACATAAGTAACACTCGGTAATATTTAGTAATCAAGGCATTTGTCTTACCCAAAAATAGACTAAACTTCATCACATTAACAACAAAACGAACATTCCTAACACATACAGTGTGTGACACACGTGGATATTGGTATGGAAGCCTCTAGTCCATGGGTGCCCCAGTCGGGTGAACAGTTGCATGGTAGTTAGAACAAAACATTGACTTAAGGTTGCCTTTAAATGAACTTAGGGCATCCCAGACCAGACACACAGTGCCAGATTTAGTTCAGTCTAGCATCCAGACACCAAGTGAGTATTCACGGCCCCTTTTTATAGTTTTTACATTTTTCCGGGGAAAAACATGCGTATAGTTTTCAGTTACAATTCATGACTATTATGTGAACATGAGACATTATAGTTCAGGATCCAATAAGCCCTCGTGTCATACATCATACCATAACCATTAGCTTTTGACTTAGCCATAAAACACTGAGATAGAACTATTGGGTTGACACCCCCACTCTTGGTCAGTCGCTCTGACCGGATGACAGATATCAAAAGAGTGTTTGTATTTCACATTATTTCATTGTCTTAGTGTACAATGGGCGATGCACAATATGTCAAGGTTTGGTTATGGGCTCATGTCAGATCACATATTGATTATTGCCCTAGCTAGGCAATGATTTAGTCGGTTTTGGATTACATGTCCACCATATAGAAAACCCGTGAACTCACCAACTTTATGTTGACCCATATTTCCTTTAATGCATGTTTTTCAGGAAATTAGAATGGATAATGGAACTTGCGGGGGTCGCGTGTGAGCATTTGTGGGATACCTTCTTTTAGACCGTTGTGTTGTTGTTTTAATACTAGACATTTACATACAATGGTTTTGATATTTAAACAAATAACTCTATGTTGGACAAATATGGTTGTTTAATGAAAGTTGCCACTTTACTTTAATCAATGCTCGTCTGACCTTTGTGCTTGGAAATCTTTCGAATTTGCACCTCGCGTTTCCGCCTTGGCGGGGTGTGACAGATTGGTATCAGAGCACGAGGTTATAGCGAATTGAGATTCCTTTGAGTCAACTATAATCTAAACAAAAATTGATTTCGAAATGTTTTCCAAAGAAAGAAACACAACACCTATCCCGATGCGCTACAGAGTTCCATGCTAGTTACATATCTCACACATTAGTAGATATACTAAGTACACCACATGATTATTGACACACACGTGTGTTCATTGATTTCCACGATCATGGCACTCCAAGACGACCCTATCATTCTTTCGGATTATGAGGAAGAAGCTTTTCCGACCACCTCAGCGGACCTAGCAAGGGTAATCACAGAGGCTATTGCGCAATATGAAGCGAACCGCGCCGATTCTAGCGGCGGTTCGGGCGCTGCAGGCCGACACAGAACCCAGGAACCTGAGACTGGTAAAGCTATTGCCTATTCCTTATTAGTCTTGATCGTACATTATGCCGATCCTTTCATTGACGATCCAATCTTTCTGCCGCTGCAGAAGTAGAGAATCCCATACGTGGGTGTTCCTACAAGACTTTCATGGCATGCAAGCCCTGGAACTTTCGTGGGTCAGAAGGAGCGATTGGTATTGTCCAATGCTTGCGCGAAAGACCAGAAGATCAAGTACGTCACCTGTACCTTCTAGGACGAGGCGCTGACATGGTGGAACCTACAAGTGCAGACCTTGGGTCGTGAAGCTGCCTACAATCTCTCTTGTGTCGAGTTGAAGTCGATGCTGATGGACAAGTATTGCCCACGCAGTGAGCTGCAGAAGTTGGAGACCGAGTTCTGGAATCTGTCCATGAATGGTGCGGACATCACGACCTATACCACTCGATTCCAGGAGCTTTCTCATCTAGTTCCACACATGGTTACCCCTAAGTACAAGCGGGTAGAACGATACATCTGGGGACTTTCTCCTAAGATTCGTAGCATGGTTACCACTGCTACTCCAGCTTGCATTTAGCATGGTGTCACCCTTTCTCACAGTCTTACTAACAATGCGGTACGTATGGGATCCCTGATCCAAAAGGAATCTGATAAGGGTGAAGGCTCTGGAAACAAGCGTAAGTGGTCCCACATCAAGAAGGGGAAAGGTGCAGAGGGTGATTCTTGCAAGAAGCCCGAAACCGTTAAAGCTTTTGTTGCCACCTCTACTGACACTCGCAAGCCATACAACGGGCCCTACCCACTTTGTGACAAGTGCAAGTACCATCATGTGGGGACGTGCGACAGTATCAAATGCGAGAAGTGCAAGTAGATGGGACATCCCATAGTGCAGTGTTGGGCCAAAGCATTTGTGAGTCTGACGGTAAACCAGGATGTTTTGAGTGTGGTGCTACCAACCATTTCAAGAAGGACTGCCCCAAGATGAGAGGTCAGGCTCGTGGCAGGGCTTTTGTCATGAGAGCTGATGACACACGCGAGGATCCTAACGTTGTCACGGGTATGTTCCTCGTAAACAATCGTACTGCTTCTATACTATTTGATACCGGTGCTGATCTAAGCTTTGTGTCAACTGACTTTAAACAAACCCTCGGATTTGAGTCATATAAGTTGCATGAACATTACTCCATAGAATTGGCCAATGGTAAGACAATTAGGTCCGAAGAAGTAGTTAAGAATTGTGCGTCAAGGTTAGGAGATCATGAGTTTAGTATCGATCTTCTGCCGATCGAATTGGGAAGTTTCGACATTGTGGTTAGTATGGACTTTTTGTCGAAGAACCACGCAGAGGTCATCAGTTTCATAAAAGTGGTTTGAGTTCCGTTGCCTAATGGGGAGGTTTTGTCCATACAGGGGGAGCGCAGGAAGACCTCGTTGCGATTGGTGTCTTGCATGAAGGCTCAGAAGTGCTTGCGAAAAGGTCATTTTGCTTTCTTAGCACTTGTGCATGAGAAGAAGACAGAGGTGAACCAGATCGAAGACATCCCTGTCTTGAGAGTTTTTCCAGAAGTCTTTCCCGAAGATCTGCCAGGATTGCCACCCGCGAGGCAAGTCGAGTTTCGTGTTGATCTCATTCCCGGAGCTGCTCCCGTAGCCCGTTCACCTTACCGCTTGGCTTCATCTGAGATGCTAGAGCTGTCCACCTAGTTGCAGGAGTTGCTTGACAAGGGATTCATCCGATCAAGCTCGCCACCTTGGGGAGCTCCAGTTTTGTTCGTCAAGAAGAAGGAGGGATCATTTCGCATGTGCATCGACTACAGAGAGTTGAACAAGCTTACAATGAAGAACCGTTACCCTCTTCCCCGAATAGATGATCTGTTCGATCAGTTGCAAGGCTCCAGTTTCCACTCAAAGATTGATCCGAGGTCAGGCTATCACTAGTTACGTGTCCACGAAGAGGACATACCCAAGACTACTTTCAAGACGTGGTATGGCCATTTTGAGTTTCTGGTTATGCCATTCGGTTTGACGAACGCACTAGCAGTGTTTAGGGATCTGATGAACAGGGTGTGTAAACCGTACCTTGACAAGTTCGTGATAGTATTCAGTGATGACATTATGATTTACTCACGGACTCGAGAAGAGCATGAGCAACATTTGAAAATGATTCTAAATCTACTCAAGGAGGAAAAGCTGTATGCCAAGTTGTCCTAATGCGAATTTTGGATTTGTGAAGTTCATTCCTTGGTCACGTGGTGAACAAGAAACGCATACATGTGGATCTAGCCAAGGTAGAGTCGATCAAAGGCTGGCCTGGACCCAGTACCCCAACAGAAGTTCGACAATTTCTAGAATTAACTGGAAACTATCGGCGATTTATCGAGAATTTTTCAAAGATAACCCAGTCCCTGACAGTGTTGACTCAGAAAGACAAGAAATTCGAATGGGAAGATCCACAGGAATCCGCTTTTCAGTTCTTGAAGCTCAAGTTATGCCGCACACCTATTCTCTCACTACCAGAGGGAACGGAAGATTTTGTGGTCTATTGCGATGCATCTCACCAAGGTCTCGATTGTGTCTTGATGCAGAGGAACAAGGTTATAGCCTATGCCTCTCGCCAACTCAAGGTGCACGAACGAAACTACACAGCCCACGATCTGGTGTTGGGTGTAGTAGTGTTCGCACTCAAGATATGGAGACACTACCTCTATGGGACTAGGTGTACTATCTTTACTGACCATAAGAGCCTACAACATATCTTTGACCAGAAGGATTTGAACATGCGTTAGAGACGATGGGTTGAGCTACTCAATGACTATGACCATGAGATTAAGTACCATCCTGGGAAGGCAAATGTTGTATACAGTCAGTCTAGTCAGCTGGAGACGAGGCCTGACGGGACAAAGTATTTCTTGAATAGAATATGGATTCCTTTGTATGGAGGTTTGCGTGATTTGGTTCTTTATAAAGCACATAACTCCAAGTACTCAATACATCCTGGCGCAGACAAGATGTATAAAGACCTTAAGTAGTTCTATTGGTGGCCTAACATCAAGGGTTGTATTGCGACCTATGTCAAATGTTGACTAACGTGTTCAAAGGTCAAAGTAGAGTACCAGAAGCCGTCAGGAATGCTTCACCAGCCAGAGATTCCTGTTTGGAAATGGGAACAAATCTCTATGGATTTCATCACCAAGCTACCTGATGTGCTATGTATGGTCTAAAAATATAAACTAACTTAGACACCTAGTAATATAAAACAGACTCAACTAAACTAGACCACACGACAGGCAAGTGTACCTATCAATGCAGTACAGACTAAGTAAGTCCGAGTATCGAACCCACATGACACAACTAGAAAACAAAACTAGACTCGACTAAGACTTAAAATAAATGGTTTAAAAGTTGATTTTTTTTTGTTTTTTAAATAATTAATTAAAAGAAATAAAATAATTAAATAGGATAAACAGACAGCAAGGATAACTGAGGAAAATATCAGGATAGGAAGGCAACTACCTAGGTCAAGAATCCTACATGCAAACTCACAACTCTTGATAATGGAAAACTGAATGGATACCAGATTCTAAAGATAACTTAAGAAACCTTAAGACGTGCTAGATCTCCTCCCGGTCTCACCAACACACCCCAAAGAATCCTACAGAATAAAACACTGGCTATCTAGCTCGGATCACCTCCCGGTCTCACCTCACTAAGAATGTAAAGGTACTCTAATGACTCGATCACCTCCCGGTCTCTCTAATCACAATACACCCGAGGTTGTAAAGGAGTAATTTAGTTGGGTTAACTATGACTTGGAATTGCAAGAAACTAAAGACAACTAGGCTAGGATCACCTCCCGGTCTCACCAAAACCTAGCACCTAAAGCTCTAGACAACCCAACATTCCATCACCTCCCGGTCTCAAGAATGGAAGAATACTTAAATCCTCTAAATTCTCTAATCAAGTTCCTATGGCTTTCGTGCACAAAACCATAAACTAAGCTACAAGCACTAAGCAGGTAACCCTAATAAACATCCAAACATGAAAGACATTCACTAAGACGTTTATGGAACTCTCAAAAATAATAAATTGACTTAAGTACGCACACACATCATAATAAACACCAACTAAACTTTTACCAAAACATTAATCATTCAAAAATAATCTAAAACCGAGAGCTATAAAATTAACATGTATTCATCATTGCTGGCCTAGGTAGTAACTAAAGTTTAGCCAATAATATTCATGACAAACAACAAAAACATAGTCTTGGTACCAAAGTAACACATAGTCATAAAGTTTAGAACACAAAGTAATAAACGAAAATAACCAATATTGAGAAAACCTCGATCTCTAGCCTCCTCTCCTTCAAAATAATCCTCTCCCAATCTGACTTTAAAGCTGCTGTCCTCGTCTCTTTTTTGACGGCTGTTGATGTGCTGACTTCGATAATAATCCTTGTGGCTCCCGTGATAATAATCCCCTGTGGCTATTTGACTTCCACCTTTATAATAAACTTTGCGTAAGGTTTTTTTTTTATCACCAAAATATCATGGGCCATACAAAATTCTTCTTTGTTTTTTTTTTTAGTGTTACTCCACTCACGAGACAAAGTCCAAATGGACTTTAAGTCCATGTTTATTTTATTATTATTATTATTATTATTATTATTATTATTATTATTATTATTATTATTATTATAGATAGTATTATACTCGGTACTCTAGACTCGGTTGTTCTTGACTTGACCAAAGTTTCTCGTCTACGCTCCAACGTCTATGAACACCGGCTCTCAAGTGTTGGTGTCTTGATTAAAATTCATTCGTTTTGAGCTCATTCTCTCCAAACACCTATAAAATAATAAAATAAATAAATAAATAATAAAACTGACACGAAACGAATACAAACTTGACCAAATAATATACAAAATACATAGGAAATTAGATGTGTTTTGCACTACCAAGAACATCTCTGGTCATGATGCGATTTGGGTGATTGTTGACCGTTTAACAAAGTCTGCACATTTCTTACCGATCAAAGAAACGGAAAAACCGGAGAAATTATCCCGATTATACATCAATGAGATTATATCATGGCATGGTGTGCCTACTTCCATAATCTCTGATCGAGATAGTCGCTTCACTTCGAGGTTTTTGCAATCATTGCAACAAGCTCTTGGTTCCCGATTAGACATGGGCACTGCTTACCATCCCCAGACAGATGGTGTTGGGTCTGCTGACCTGAAGAAGAGTAGATGATTGAAAAGCCAAAATATACTAACAGTTGATCCACATAAATAAACAGTCTTTACAACATACTATTCCCAAAAGACTGTTGACCCTAACAACTCTTCCACCAAAACAACTGCTATGACAACTGCTGCTACAAAGGACTGCTGGATAACAAATGATAGAGAACAACTGCTGACAAAATGTCTGATGAAGAACAACTGCTGATCAAGTACTGAAGACTAAAGGTCTGTTGGAGCCAACAGCACTTAGGCTCCAACAGATGATACAAGACCATCAGAGTTTTTCTCAACAGTAGTTTACCTTACAGTGTTTTGAAATATAACAGTAGTTTGTATAGGGCAGATGTTTTATGTTGTTATTCTGTTTGAGGTCACTATCTTAGGAGACGTCAGCCTAGGTCACCAGTGGTGTAGATTTGTCTATAAATAGAACAGTGCTTGTACTGTTCTATTGGTCACACACAACATTCTCTTAGACAAACAATCACAGAGTGATCAGGCTGAGGGGGAGTACTTGTATTTGATTGTAATCTTTCAATATAATGAAAGCTTTCGATTAAGAAAACATTTATTCCTTTGTTTTGATTATAGTTTATCATTCCGCTGCACTTTCCATATATATTCACTTCATTCATTTCTCATTCTATTCTAAACAAATCAAAACAATCAAACTCAGATCCTAACAATTGGTATCAGAGCTTGGTCAATTAAATTCGATCTAATCAATCAATTTAATATAAACAGATCAACTCACAATTATTGATATCGTTTGTTTGTCGGATTGAAAACAGAGTAATAGTTTATTTTCGATTCAACCGGTTATAAACAGACTTTGTTTTTGAAAAATCAGAGAATGGCTTCAATCAATCACGATCCACACAATACTGGGACGAATAACAAGTCACCGATGCTTGTCAGATCTGAATACAATATCTGGAAACGTCGGATGAGCCATGTTCTAGCTCAACATAACACTGGGTATTGGAAGTCGGTTATCTTTGGACCACATGTTCCGATGGTGCCGAGTACCGAAGATCCCAAGGTTCAGGAGCCTAAGAAACTTGAAAACTACTCCGATCAGGATTTTCAGAAGATTGAGTTAGATGCAAAGGCCTTCAGTATTGTGGCCATGGCTCTACCCAATGATATATCTATGCTGGGCTGTTACACTGTAACAGTGCAAAGGAGTTGTGGGATGCACTGAAAGAACAATTTGGTGGGACTGAAGAGGTTATTGAAAACAATCGTGAAATACTTAACCAACAATATGAAACATTCAGTCATGTTAAGGGAGAGTCATTAACTCAACAATTTGAGAGGTTTAACTGTCTCATTAGTGAACTAAAACTAGTTGGTCTAACTTACCCTCATTCAACCTTGAACCATAGGTTTTTAAGATCATTACCAGATAAATGGGACACTATTGCTATAGTTATGAGAAACTCAATTGGATTCAAGGACCTATCACTGACCCAGCTTCATGGTAAGATCTTGACCTATGAGAGAGAGCTTAACCAGAAAAAGAAGTTTCAGGACTCTGGAAAAGTGTCTGATGATTATGTATTTGGTAATACAACACTTTTAGGTCATGATGAGGTGCCTCGAAATACTAAGGATCAGAGTTATGATCATTTCATTGACATAACTTCAGGTTTTAACTCAGGTTTTAACTCTGATTCTTATTCACCAAACTATGCTTTTACAGCAAGTGGTGGTGATATCCAGGCATCTGATAACATATTCTTTGTGTATGATGACCTAAAATATTTTGACCCTAATGATTTGGAAGAAATGGACATTATGCACCAATTGGCCCTTCTCAGTGTAAGAACTAACAATTTTTACAAGAAAACTGGGAGAAGGTTTCCAGGGTTAACTGGCAGATCAAAGGTTGGGTTGGATAAATCAAAGATAAAGTGTTATAAATGTCATAGACTTGGTCATTTTGCTAGGGAATGTAGGAGTCAACATGGTACACCTATAATTACCTATCCAAATCAAAGGCCTCAGACCAATACTTATCAAAATTCCTATAATACCCCTAGACCAAATGTGCAAAACACTGCTCATTTTGCACAGTCCTCAAACACTGTTCCTGTCCAGTTTGTCCAAACCACTGTTCCTCAGATCCACTATGTGCAAACACCTGTTGCTCAGGCACTTGTGCCAATGACTGCTGCTTCATCCTCTGCTCCTGCAGAGACCGGTCAATAGAGTTTCTTCACACAAGGCTTTGTTGATTGGAGCAGTCTACCAGATGAGTTAACAGATGAAAATTTTGCATTAGTTGCCAAAGCTGAAAATGAACCAGAAAATTTTTGTTTCATGGCTATGGTAGAAGAAGTTGAATCTGAGGAGGTGGTGACTGAATCTAAAGTTGTGACTGATGATGTTGTTGATGAAGTAGTTGCAGGTGAAAAACCTGAAGAAGAGGTTGTGAATCTCTCAGATCCCTGGGGTGCATCTGATGATTGTGAGTGCAAGTGTGATTGTGCATTGATGGCTGCTGCTAAGGTATCTCCTCAAATTCTTAAAGATTTATGTTCTGACAAATGTGTAATAGCATTTGCTAACATCAAAGAGGTGAATGAAAACCTTTGAAAGAAAATTTTAGATGATGAAGTTAAATTTGGGAAACTTTCAAAAGAGTTAAAAACAAATTTAACTGAAAAAGAATCTGAAATAAGTAGCTTAAAACATGAAGCAACCATAACCAAAGACCAGCTCCAAACTATGATAACAAAATATCAGAGTTGTAAAAGTGAGCTTGAGTCCACCCAAGTTGAATGTCAGAAATGGGTGGAATCATGTAGAGGTTTTGAAATGCTACTCAACAAACAAACCAAAAGTCATGTGAAGTTTGGTATTGGTTTTGAAACCACTGCTCCAGCTTTTGAAAACACTGACAAAAGGGATCAAAAATCAGTTGAGGTAGTACCAACAAATTTGAAGGGTCAAGAGATTAAAATCACTGAACCCAATGGTAAGAAAATTGTTCTAGAAAAACCAGAAGGTTCCTCATCATTCACTGAACTTGAAAATTATAAATTTAAACCTACTTGGTCTGATGAGTGTGGTACTCTTGAAAACTTTAAACCTGTTGATTTCAAAACTCCTGAGGGAAAGACAACACCTAAGGCAAAGATCATTCCCTTGAAAAACCTTCCAGCAGATGCTCAAACATCTGTTGAAAAGAAGGTTGAAAAAGGGAAAAAGAAAGAAAAGTCTGTCTACTTGTTTTGTGATTTCTGTGAAAAGAAGAATCATGTTACTAAAAACTGTTTTCTTCTAAAAGCATATGATATTAACAAAGGAACAAGTGCATGTGATTCCAAAGCCACATGTTCAATATGAGGGAAAAAGAATCACAAAACCAAAGAGTGTCTGTATCTCAAAAATTTTGATGTCAAAATACAAGAGTACAAGGCTAAAACTCTTGCAAGTCAGGTGGTGAGTACTTCAAAAGGAAAACCTAAACAGACCTTCACACCAGTCCAAACATCTGTTACCAAAAGTCTTGAAACATCTGCTCCCAGGGATGTCTAAGTAACAGATGCTCCACCCATAAGCAAGTACCCAAGAGGATATGGACAACCACCATGTCATAATCTGTTACATGTTTATGAGGAACCAAAAAGACCTTCTAAACCAAGAGTGAACAGAAATCCCTATGGGTATTATCATCTTTCTGGAAGTGATCAAACAATTGTTGCCCCAAGTGTTGACATTCAAGCACTTGCAAATGGTCAGCAACAGTTGTTGAACTTGATTCAAAAACTAGTTCAAACCACTGATCATCTTCAAAAGCTTGAGTCTGAAAGGTCTGAGGACCCATCCAAAGCCAACTTGGCTTTGGACACTCACCAAAACTAATCCATTACTGCTGTGCAGGGAGCTTCTGCTTGTTTAGATAGTCTTTGGTATGTAGATAGTGGAGGCTCCAGGCACATGACAGGATGTAGAGCCCTTCTTCTGGACTTCTTAGCTCATGGAGGGGGTGATATATCCTTTGGTAATGATTCAAAAGGTAAGGTGTTGGGTTCAGGGACTGTTCAGGCTGGGAAACTCAAGTTTGAAAATGTCAATCTTATTGATAATCTTAAATTTAATCTTCTTAGTGTTTCACAAATGAGTGACAAAGGTTATGGCTCATTCTTCACTAAGAAAACTTGTAAGATTATTGGGCCAGAAGTGGTGAAAAAGATTGATACCATCATTGCTGAGAGCAAATTACAACTTGTTGCTCACAGAAGTGGCAATGTGTATGTAGTTGATATGTTGAAGGACAATCCTATGGCAAATGTCTGTTTGTTTTCTGCTGCCTCCACAAAGGAAACAGAATTGTGCCATAGGAGACTGGGTCATACCAACCTTCAAACTATCAACTCACTCTCCAAACAAAGCCTTGTCAGAGGTTTACCATCAAAAGAATTCAAATGTGATGAGCATTGTGTTTCCTGTTTAAAAGGATAACAACATAAAAGCTCTTACAAATCCATTGATGAGTCCAAAACAAGTCAATGTCTACAATTGTTGCACATGGACTTGTTTGGCCCAGTTAAAATCATGAGTCAAAGAAGAAAAAGATTTTGTCTTGTCATAGTAGATGATTTTTCTAGGTTTACATGGACTTACTTTTTACACTCTAAGGATGAGACTGCAGGTATCTTGAAGGACTTTGTCACCAAAGTTGAAAAACAATATGACTTGCTAGTAAAAGTCTTTAGAAGTGACAATGGAACAGAGTTTAAAAATAAGGAGTTGCATGACTTTTGTGTGTCAAAAGGGATTGTGAGGCAGTTCAGCATCCCAAGAACACCAGAGCAAAATGGGGTGGTTGAGAGGAAAAATAGAACTCTTATTGAAGCTGCAAGAACCATGCTAGCAGATTCTGGTTTGCCACTGTCCTTCTGGGCAGAAGCTGTAAACACTGCTTGCTATGTTCAAAACAGAGTTTTGATCAACCCAAGACATCAAAAGACTGCTTATGAAATTCTGTTCAAAATCAAACCATTAATCTCATTTTTCAAAATCTTTGGCTGTCCATGTTTCATTTTAAATCTCAAAGATTCCAATTCAAAATTTGCAGCCAAAGTAGATTGTGGATATTTTCTAGGATATTCTTCTACTGCCAAGGCCTATAAAGTGTTTAACACAAGGACCAGGACAATAGAAGAAACTCTGAATGTAAAGTTCAATGAACTTTCATCCCTAAAAATCCCAGCAAATCCTGCTGAGTTGTTTGATTTAGATAAATTCAAATTTGAAGATATCACTGTTAAAACTAACAATGCAGGTACTCTACAATCTCCACAACAAGATTACAGAACAGATATTGTGATCCCCAGTCACTATAAAATCTATTCTGCATCAGAGGAAGCAGCTGTTCAAAAGAACTGTCAAAACTCTGTCACAGCTGTGTCAACCACTGTTGGCCAGTCTTACCCTCAAACCACTACACAATCATCTATTGACAAAAGACAAACATCTATTAACAAAAGCCAGTCCAGTTTTACACCACTTGGACCCATTCCCCCACTTCCATTTCAAACATCGGATGGCACTACAGAAGTGCTAACAGATGTTACACCAACAGAGTCACCAAACCTCTGTCCTTCACCACAAAATGCCATCATACCATATCAGGGAGATCTAATCTACCTAAGAGCTCATCCACCAGACCAAATCATTGGCAACATCAGAGAGGGTGTGCAAACAAGAAGCCAATCCTTCAATATCTGTCTTTTTGCAGGGTTTCTATCTCTCACACAACCTGTCAAGTACCAAGAGGCACTAAAAGACAACAGTTGGGTAGAAGCTATGTAAGAAGAGCTCCTTCTGTTTAAAAGACAACAAGTATGGGAACTTGTACCACTTCCTAAGGATGTTTGTCCAATAGGTACAAAGTGGGTCTTCAAAAACAAAACTGATGAAAGGGGTATAGTTGTCAAGAATAAAGCCAGGCTTGTGGTTCAAGGCTTCAGACAATAAGAAGGAATAGACTATGATGAAACCTTTGCTCCTGTAGCAAGGTTAGAAGCTATCAGACTCTTTCTAGCCTTTACTGTCAACCACAACATCAAGGTGTATCAGATGGATATCAAATGTGCCTTCCTATATGGCAAAATTCATGAGGAGGTCTATGTATGTCAACCACCTGGTTTTGAAGACACATTCCATCCTGATCATGTCTACAAGCTTAATAAAGCTCTGTATGGACTCAAGCAAGCACCTAGGGCCTGGTATGAAACTCTTTCCACCTTTCTCTTATCCATTGGTTTCACAAGAGGTAAAATTGATAAAACCTTATTTTTGAAATGGAGAGGGAAAGATTTAATGATTGTTCAAATATATGTGGATCCATGACATCATTTTTGGATCCACATGTAACAAAATGTGTGAAGAGTTTAGGGAATTCATGACAGCAGAGTTTGAAATGAGTGCTATGGGTAAACTTCAGTGTTTCCTTGGTCTCCAAGTGAAACAGCTGCAAAATGGCACATTCATTCATCAAAATAAATATGTGAAAAATTTGTTAACTAGATTTGAGATGAATGACTGCAAACCTTGTAGTACACCCATGAGTACAGTCAAGCTACTCACTATTGATGACAAGGATGAACTGGTTGACCAAACACATTATAGATGCATGATTGGGTCTTTATTGTACTTAACAACATCTAGGCCAGACACTATGTTTGCCACTTGTGTTTGTGCAAGATATCAGGCTTCACCCAGAAAGTCAAACCTTATTGCTGTGAAAAGGATATTCAGATACCTAAAAGGTACTCCCACACTTGGTATCTGGTATCCTGCTAATGGAAACATTGAGCTTTCAGGTTATTCAGATAGTGATTTTGCTGGCTGCCACACCACAAGGAAGTCTACATCAGGAGGGTGCCAGTTTCTAGGGAATGCCTTAGTCTCTTGGCAAAGCAAAAAGCAAGCAGCTGTTTCCACCTCAACAGCTGAGGCTGAATACATTGCTGCTGCAAGCTGTACAGCCCACGCTCCAAAATCAATTGTTGGATTTTGGGATAACTGCACTAAAGACTCCACTCATGTTGGATAGTCAAGCTGCTAAAAATATCATCAAGAATCTAGTTTCTCACTCAACCACCAAACACATAGACATCAGACATCATTTTGTCAGGGATAGCTATGAAAAAGGTTTGATTTCTCTGCACCATGTTCCAACAGAGGATCAGTTGGCAGATGTGTTGACAAAAGCTTTAGACACATCTACCTTTACAAATCTGATTTCTAGAATTGGTATGCTAAACATGGATTAAACAACACAAATGTTTTTCATAAAAGCATTAAAATGTTTCAGAAAATCAAAGTCCATCCTTAAAAATAGTCTTTTGGTTGAAAAATCTGTTTCAAACATCTGATCAGATAAAACAACCACTGCTTGGTTGAAAAATCTGTTTCAAACCTCTGATCAGATCAAACAACTGTTTTCCAAACCTCTGTTGTTGAGCCCACTGCTCCTGGTGATCATGGCACTACATCCAGTGCTGTGAAACCCACACCAGCCACTTCCAAAAGAAAACGTCCATCCACAAAAACCACCACTCAACCAAAAAGGAGACTTCTGGAAGATGAGATACCAGAAGATAACCTTGTTGCAACACAAAAGCAACAAGAAACCACTGCTGTTACTTCCTCACAACAGTTGGTAATATCTCAACCTAACCAGACTCCTCATGCATCCTCACAAAAGGATCATGTTGTAAGCCAAGGGGAAACACATCATGATACATTTGAGTCACTTGGCCATATGTTCACAAGCCCCTTTCCCAGGGCTAATTCTCTTTTTACTCCTCCACCTTCACCATCACATGTTCCACAAACCATGCAACCTCTGTTTGAGGCTATTGAAAAAACTCAGGAAAATCCCAGTTCCTCTCTTTCACCTATAAATGAGAGTATACCTCCACAAGTGACTGGGACTGAGGAAATTCAATCAGCCATCGTACAAGCAGAAGAGGAGGTTACACCCCTAGAGTTCAATGAAACTCTAGGTGAGTTTTCAAGTGGAGCAGCCACTACTGATGTAGAGACCATTGTCTCACAACAGGACAGTGGAAGTCCCCAGAACCAAGAAAAAGGGGCATCTGGTTCTCCTCCCTTGGACTCACCTCCTAGGACTGAACCAGTTACAACTACCACTGGTAGGAATTCAGATGATCCTATTAACTTAGGTGATGAGTTAAAATGCCAAGAATTGACGGCCAGAGTCCAGTCCATTGAAACCTCTGTTGCTGATATCAAATCTGATGTCAAGTCAATATTGGAATCCTTGGCTACTCTCACCAAGAGTCAACCATCCACAGTTGATATTGCTAGTGAGCTATGGATATCTATTTCTCCCATCATCATAGCTTACAGAAATATGGTAGATGCTAGGTACAAAGATACCCATGCAGACATTCAGGCCATTAAAGACCATCTGCTGAAGACCACTGGCTCTACCCCTACCACTATTCTTAGAGATGAAGATGATGATGAATTCACAGCTGATGATGCCAAAAAGGGGGAGCGTGGAAGAGATAGATTGCCAAAGCTAGACCCCTTTGGTTGTCCACCTTCACAAAAAGGTCAATCAAAGTCTGCCAACAAACCAGGGTCTACCCAAACAACACCACAACAACAACAAACCAGCAAAGCTAAAGAAGTGGACAACTCTGCTAATGAAGAAGCTGAAAAAGCTACTGAAGATAAGCAAAAGAGGGATGTCACTTTGGAAGTCAAGGCAGAGGCTTTGATACAAAAGAAAAGGGAACAACAGCAGGAAGTTGAAGATGTGGGTTCCTCTAAGAGAAAGAAAATGCCTGCCAAACATATCAGAAAACCACCATCTAAACTGGCTGTTGAAACCACTGCTGTCAAAACCACTGCTGCCACCCAAACCACTAATACCACCACAACATCTGAACCTGTCACCACTACCACCAAACCAACATCTGAACCTACAACCACATCACCACCTAAATCCCAAACATCTGCTGGTCCTACAAAAGTGCCAACAGATGTTAACACCACCACTGCCTCTACACCACCATCACCAAAAATCATGTACAAAAGGAAGAGGAAATCTGCCTTTGTTGTACAGGATGAAAACATTCACACATCACCACCTACCACTTCAACCACACAATCTACACCCATATCAGCCATTCCACTTTCATCATTCTCACCACACACATCACAATTCACTTCCCATAGACCACCACCAACCATCACACCATTGGCTGTTCAGTATCCCCATGAACTTGATCTACTCAAAGGGGAAATGCAATCCTTCTATAATACTAAACAGCCATCTGAAAGATCTTTCCCTTCTCTTCCACATTTTTCTGTTCCCCTAAACATAGACACATATCTAAAATACAAGGCTGAACAGGCAGATGCCATCATAAAAGAGAAATGCAAAGGGAAATATGGCAGGACTGCTCATGCATCCATTCAGCAGAGCTTAGCAAATTGAGAAGGATTGAAGATTTTGCTAAGACCCTGAGCAACTCCATGTCTACCATGCCTCTCAGCAGTGACATGGAAAGGGAGGTTAGGGAATCACTTCTTGAACAGATCTTGGCAACCATGCCTTATAAAGCAAACAAGAAACAGTTTGCAGGTTGGACCACTCATGCTCTCAAAGAAGAACTCTTAAGAATTGAAGAGATGGCCAAGAATCCCCTAGCTAAGGTCTCTGCCCCTGATTTTAGTAAAGGTAGAGATCCAGCCAGAGCCTTGAAATTCAAAAGAATGAGACAAGAAATTGTGGCTGCTGACTATGGGGAGATGAGGTCAGTTGCAAGGTGGTCTGAACTGAGGTTGGTTGAAACATACAAGAAACTGGAAGAAAACAGGAAGAAAGATCCTAACCTGCCTAGAAAACCTGTCTACTCTGATGAACCACTGATGAAGAGACCTCAACAGGCTTTTACATTAGACTGCCTACTTGATTCTTCTGATCTATCAGCTGCTGCTAGAAGACAATTCAAGAAAAAGAAAGAAATGTCTGAAGAAGATCAAAAGAAGTTTGCTGATACTTATATAAAAGAGGGCCTCTTCAATCAAGTACACTTTTTCTCAGATCCCATTACTGAAAAGCTCAGAGAACTCATTGGGAGACCTCCATCACCAAACTCATCCAGAATAAAGGTGCATCTCAGCAAATCCTCTGACTCAAAAATTCTAAAATGGAAGGTCAACAAAGACACCCATGAATTGACTTTGCTCAGGTCAGATGGAGAAGCTCAAAAGCTAAGCATGGATGATGCATATAGCCTGTGTGCAGATGACCTCCAAACACTGCTGAACCTTGAGCTTGAAAGAGATGCAGAAGACCTCTACTCTTTGAACTTTGAGCTACAATTCAAAGGTCAAATCAGAGAAAGTATGATGAGGAATAAAGATCAAGAATAAGTCTAGTTTTGGCATCATCTGTTCTAGGGGGAGATTGTTGGGTCTGCTGACCTGAAGAAGAACAGATGATTGAAAAGCCAAAATATACTAACAGTTGATCCACATAAATAAACAGTCTTTACAACATACTCTTCCCAAAAGACTGTTGACCCTAACAACTGTTCCACCCAAACAACTGCTGCTACAAAGGACTGCTGGATAACAACTGATAGAGAACAACTGCTGACCAAAGGTCTGATGAAGAACAACTGCTGATAAAGTACTGAAGACTAAAGGTCTGTTGGAGCCAACAACACTTAGGCTCCAACAGATGATACAAGACCATCAGAGTTTTCCTCAACAGTAGTTTACCTTACAGTGTTTTGTAATATAACAGTAGTTTGTATAGGGCAGATGTTTTATGTTGTTATTCTGTTAGAGGTCACTATCTTAGGAGACGTCAGCCTAGGTCACCAGTGGTTTAGATTTGTCTATAAATAGAACAGTGCTTGTACTGTTCTATTGGTCACACACAACATTCTCTCAGACAAACAATCACAGAGTGATCAGGCTGAGGGGGAGTACTTGTATTTGATTGTAATCTTTCAATATAATGAAAGCTTTCGATTAAGAAAACATTTATTCCTTTGTTTTGATTATAGTTTATCATTCCGCTGCACTTTCCATATATATTCACTTCATTCATTTCTCATTCTATTCTAAACAAATCAAAACAATCAAACTCAGATCCTAACAGATGGGCAGATTGAAAGGACCATCCAGACGCTGGAGGACATGCTCCGCGCATGTGTAATTGATTTTGGGGAGAATTGGGATACGCATTTGCCATTGATCGAATTTTCCTACAATAACAGTTACCACACCAGCATCAAAGCTGCCCCTTTCGAAGTGTTGTACGGACGCAAATGTCGATCACCCGTGTTTTGGGCCGAGGTAGGGGATAAGCATTTGACAGGTCCCGAACTCATCCAGGAGACGACTGAAAAGATCTTCCAGATCAGGGACAAATTGAAAGCCGCCAGAGACAGATAGAAGAGTTATGCGGACAAAAGGCACAAGCCCTTAGAGTTTCAAGTGGATGATAGAGTTTTGCTCAAAGTATCTCCATGGAAAGGGGTTCCCAGGTTTGGCAAATATAGGAAGCTCAATCTCAGATACATATGTCCATTTGAGATCCTTGCACGAATTGGACTGGTTGCATACAAACTCAAGCTACCCCAAGAACTAAGTGGTGTCCATGACACGTTTCACATCTTGAACCTCAAGAAGTGTCTTGCTGATGAGTCATTGGTTATCCCTCCAGAGGAAATCCACATCGACAAACAACTTCATTTTAAAGAGGAGCCACTCGAGATAACAAATTGGAAGGTTCAGAAACTCAATCGCAGTCAGGTCAAGTTGGTCAAAGTACATTGGAATTCCAAACACGGACCCGAATTCACATGGGAGCATGAGGATCAGATGAAACGCAAGTACCCACATCTCTTTCAGGAGACCACCGGTTTAGATGACCAACACCAAAAATTTCGCGGACGAAATTCCTCTAACAGGGGGAGAATGTGACACCCGTCGAAATCACAGGTCATATCTGTACACTTAGCTACTTGTTTACAGTGTGCATAGCATTACGTGTTATCATTTGCATCATAGTTGGGCTACACAGGGTTCCAACGAGTCAATCCCGAGATGTGCATTCTAACAGTAGACACACTAGCTAGTTCAAGGCCTCAGTTAGTCAAATATTTCATGCTAGACTATAGGAGTTCCATGCAAAACCCTAGCAATTGAACATACATTTTCAAATTATGGCCCCAATGTTCAAGAACAAAGAGGTTACCAACGTTTATTCTAGAAAACTAGTACATATACGAACAATATGTCCACTTGTAACCTCAAAACTTGATCTATATAGACTTGTATGAGTATGTGAATCAAACAAATACACTATCACTTATACATACATACATACATACGGCTATACATACACATGTGCATATACACATCACAACATAATTCCAACAAATCCAAGACATTTACCTAAATGGGATCATAGTCCACCTTAGTCAACCAAACTTACACAAGTTGACTTGCCAAGAATACCTTGTTCTTTCCCTACGCATGTTTTCGGCTCACATGTTCCCAAGACAAGGGAAGTGTGCAATGTTTTGGACATTATCTAAACCATATAGGACACACTCACACCTTTATATATATATATATATATATATATATATATAGGGGATGGTTCCATAGAAAACTCATTTTATTGAGAGAACTCGAGAACTTTATATTACATATGTGCAATATATCATATATTGCATATGTGTAATATATATTGCACATGTGTAATATATCATATGTTACACATGTGTAATATATATTGCACATGTGTAATATATCATATGTTACACATGTGTAATATATATTGCACATGTGTAATATATCATATGTTACACATGTGTAATATATATTACACATGTGTAACATATGATATATTACGTATGTGCAATATATGATATATTGAGTGTATTACATATGCGTAATATATATTACACATGTGTAACATATGATATATTACCCATGTGCAACATATGCAACAGTAACATATTACACAAGTGTAATATACAACATATGATATATTACATATGTGTAATATAGAGTTCTCGAGTTCTCTCCCTAACTATGAGTTCTCAATTGAACCTTCCCCTATATATATATATATATATATATATATATATATATATATATATATATATATATATATATATATATATAGACAGCCACATGCATACATAACCATAGGGTGAGGAAGTGACAAATACCACTCATACACACACACACACGATCACATACATACACACACATGCCTTCTCATTTCCTAGTCACCATACTTATCTAGAGACACTTAAACCTATGCTTAGCACCAACATGGAACAAGCTTTTCCCATCAACAATTCCCATAACATTTGACCATCCATAATTTCCCACAATCATCCAATGTTTTCAGCTAGAACCTTCCCAAGACAAACTACACTTGGTTCAAGGCCTACCTCTTGCACTAGAAGGGCACAACATAAAACACTTGGACATGATTTCCTTGTCAAACTTACCACAAATAAAATGCCCCTTCCCCATGTATTAGCGGCCGAAACCCCACCCCCTACACAATTCACCAAAGCTTCGAAGTCAACATATTTCCCTAGCAAGCCTTTCACCTTCTCATTTCCTTCTTGTAACCATTCGACCGAAGAACAAGGCACCCAAGAAGCTTGTTTCGATCAATTCACAACACCAATAGAGAGTTCCAAGTATTTATCTAGCATCTAGGAGCTTTCTTGTGAGGAGTTAGCTTATTATTTTCTTGTATTTTAGGCTATACACTTAAGGTATAACATCCAAAACTTTATCCCCATTTATACATCATTCGACTACATGTATAGCTCACCCGTGACATATACAAACTCACACACCACAATAACAATAAGTTTTAAAGGTTCAATACTATAGCTTATACATACTCATCCACATATATGCGATTATATACATATTAAAACTCGTATATGGACATTAACGTACCCCCACACATACATGAGAATGTATGCGTGAGAGTACGGTGTCGAGGCCGGCCCAAGATAAGCCAAACATGTTTAGTTTTGTAACTTATACAAAAGCTTACTTTGTAAACATGTGTTAGAGACACTAAAAACGTATGTTTACAAGCTTAACACAAGAGTTTTCTTAAAATACTAACATGTGTGTATATTCAAGGAGAAAACATCCAAAAATGTCATTTTTATACAAAACTATCGAAGGATATGTCCATATCCCACCCTAGACTTGCATAACTGATACATAAGTAACACTCGGTAATATTTAGTAAGTCAAGGCATTTGTCTTACCCAAAAATAGACTAAACATCGTCACATTAACAACAAAAACGAACATTCCTAACACATACAGTGTGTGACACACGTGGATAATGGTACAGAAGCCTCTAGTCCATGGGTGTCCCAATTGGGTGAATAGTTGTATGGTATTTAGAACAAAACATAGACTTAAGGTTGCCTTTAAATGAACTTAGGGCATCCCAGACCAGAGACACAGTGCCAGATTCAGTTCAGTCTAGCATCCAGACACCAAGTGAGTATTCACGGCCCCTTTTTACAGTTTTTACATTTTTGTGGGGGAAAAACATGCGTACAGTTTTCAGTGTCAATTCATGACTATTATATGAACATGAGACATTACAGTTCAAGATCCAATAAGCCCTCGTGTCATACATCATACCATAGCCATTAGCTATAGACTTATCCATGAAACACCCGGATATATCTCTTGGGTTGACACCCCCACTCTTGGTCAGTCGCTCTGATCGGATGACAAATATCAAAAGAGTGCTTGTATTTCACATTATTTCATTGTCTTTAGTGTACAATAGGCGAGGCACAACATGTCAAGGTTTGGTTATGGGCTCATGTCAGATCACATATTGATTATTGCCCTACCTAGGCAATGATTTAGTCGGTTTTGGATTACATGTCCACCATATAGAAAACCGCGAACTCACCAACTTTATGTTGACCCATATTTCCTTTAATGCATGTTTTTTTAGGAAATTAGCATGGATAATGGAACTTGCGGGGGTCGCGTGCGAGCATTTGTGGGATACCTTCTTTTGGACCGTTGTGTTGTTTTAATACTAGACATTTACATACAATGGTTTTGATATTTAAACAATTAACTCTATGTTGGACAAATCTGGTTGTTTAATGAAAGTTCCCACTTTACTTTAATCAATGCTCGTGTGACCTTTGTGCTTGGAAATCTTTCGAAGTCGCACCTCGCGTTTCCGCCTTGGCGGGGTGTGACAATTCCCGTCCATAATTCATTCGACGTTACGTCCTTCTTCTTACGGGGAATTAAATTTAGAATGAAATTTGCTGATAACAGCGCATCCCCCCAACATGTTCTCACTCACCCTAGAGCTTATCCACATGGCATTCCTCATTTCCTTCAAGGTTTGGTTTTTCCGTTCCGCCATGCCATTTGATTGTGGTAAGTAAGGAGATGTGAATTCATGTATAATTCCACTTTTTGCACAAAGATCAGCAAAAGGTGTAACATACTCACCACCTCTATCGCTCCTTACCTTTTTTATTTTTCTGTTAAGTTAATTTTCAACTTCGGCTTTGAACATGACAAATTTGTCAATAGCCTCATCCTCACTCTTTAGTAAGTATTCATAGCAAAATCGTGTGCTATCATCAATAAACGTTATGAAATACTTGTTCCCACCTCTAGTAGGAATTGCTTTCAAATCACACACTTCGGTGTGGATCAAATCAAGAGGACCGGTGATTCGTTCAACTTTTTGAGTGACGTTCGTGTTTGTTTTGCTTCGACACAAGTTTCACATTTATGGTTTGAGTCAATATCAATTTTTTGTATGCTATTTAATTTAATTAAATGTCGAATAGAATTAAAATTCACATGACCTAGTCTACCATGCCAAACATTAGAAGACTCAAGCAAGTAAGCAGAACTAGCGTTATTCATTCCATTAATCACAGTTACGTTTTATTTAAACATATCAGTTAAGGCATAGCCCTTACCAACATATAATCCACTTTTGGTCAACACGACCTTATCAGACTGAAACACCATTTTGAAACAAAACTTGTTCAACTGCCAACCAAGCACAAGATTCTTACGAATCCCAGGAACATACAACACATTTGACAAGGTAAGTTCCTTTCCTGACGTCATCTTCAAAATCACATTTCCTTCCCCTTTGATGCCAGCGGTAGCAAAATATCCTATAAAGAGTTTTTCACCATTAGCAACCTCCTTGAAGGTGTTGAAAAAACTCTTATCAAAGCACACATGCCGGGTTGCCCCGATATTAATCCACCAATCCTTGAAATCCGTACCAACTAGGTTGGATTCAGTGACCATCATCAACAAATTAGAGATCATAGCAACACACTTATCTATCATATTCGCTTGTTGGGCAGTTTCCTTCTTGGGAAACTTGCATTCACTAGCCCGATGACCTGGTTTGTCACAATTGTAACAAGTTCCTTTGAACTTCTTCTTGCTGAGTCCACCTTTAGGTCCAAGGTGGGAGCTTTTCACATTGTTTTTCTTAAATCCAGCCCGTTTATTGCCTTTGTTATCCTTTGATGATTGGCCATATTCAACAACATTTTCTTTAGCGGTTTCAGGAACGACATTCTTCTTTTAAGCAACATTGTTGTCTTCTTCAATACAAATACACACCAAGTCTTCAATTGTCATTTCCTTTCATTTATGCTTTAGATACTTCTTGAAATCAATCCAACTTGGTGGTATTTTCTCAATGATGGTTGCGACTTGGAATATCTCGCTGAGTACCAGTCCTTCCGCATGAATATCATGAAAAATGACTTGCAGTTCTTGGAGTTGACTCATAACAGTTTTTGAGTCTACTGATGTGCCTGGTTTTAGTAATTAATAAAGATATCATTTTCCCGGTCCAAAAACTTGATGTTTTAAATTCAAAAGATTGGTTTTGGGAAAAAGATTGATTTTTACTAAACCGTTAAACAAGTTTTTAATTTATAAGTAAACGATAAATACTTAAAAACTAAAACCAACACATAGACAGAGAACTTGACATGTATAGCATAGTTTTCTAGGGTAAATACCGAGTATTGTATTCATAGAGAACACACTTTTCCCTACTCAACCTTTTATCAAATAAATAATCGGGTTTGAAATGAAAAATAAAATGGAGGGGTTCTATGAAAAAAATAGTTTTGAAAAAGGGGTTTGGTTTTATAAAATAAAAAGATAAATTAGTAGAGATAGTGAACATGCACATCTCGGGGCCCATGTATAAGTAGTTAAGTTTATTATTAGAATTAGAGTAAACTGGACGGATGGTCCCTGTGGTTTGCCCAAATTTAAACTCTGCTCCTCAACCTTCCGAAATTATACGTATAGGATCTGTGGTTTGTATTATGTTTCATCGATGGTCCCTGATTTGGATGGAGGTTAAGTTTTTCAGTTAAGCCTATGTGAAATTACTAAAATACCCCTTTTAAAAAAATAAAAATAAAACACATTATAAACTCTCTCCCTCTCTCTTTCTATCTTTATCTCTGTCTCTTCAACCCCACTGCCACCACCATCTTCCCCCAACTACCACCATAACCACCACCAATCATCTAGCACCACCACCACTACCACCAACCACCGCTACCACTACCACTACCACCAAACATCTACCACCTCCAACCATCCCGTCAAAACTCACGAGACCCGACAACATCTCCACCCAACCAACCACCCTGAACAACAACCATCATAGACCCCACCAGACGAACCAGGTGTTTAGCAAACTCAAGAGGATCCTTAACAATAAAACTATTATTTCCACCACTCCACGACACAACATCATTAGTTGCCGGGTCATCCACCATATCATACGTTTTTACTAAGAACGGCGACGAACCAGGTGTTTAGCAAACTCAAGAGGATCCTTAACAATAAAACTATTATTTCCACCACTCCACGACACAACATCATTAGTTGCCGGGTCATCCACCATATCATACGTTTTTACTAAGAACGGCGTCGGAGCATTCACCACCGGCATCGGTGCCGGAGCTGGCGGAGCAGCGGCAGCACCACCGTTTGCGGTGGTAGTAGTTTTGTTATGGTCCAAGGTTATTATTATTATTATTAGGTTTTTGGATAGGCATTGCTAATTGAGAGATTAAGGGGTTTTTAGAAATTCAAAATTTTAGGAGAACAGGAGGGTAGGAGACAAGGTGAAGTAGTTTTTATTGGATTGATTCTATATGCACTGATTAAAAAATATTGTTGAATTGATGTTGCTTTACATTTTGCCAAATTAATTTGTTGATCGATCTCAATGAATGAAATTCTTAGGATGAAGATTCCATGGAGGATGAGGAGGACGTTTTTGAAGATCCCTTTCGCCACTATTGATCAACTACTTTTGGATGAAGATTCTATGGAGGATGGGGCGTACTGATATGATGTAATTTCCTGATTTTATGTTTATCTACTTGAAGTTTGTGGCATTGATGAAGACATGTCTTAAGAACCAGATAAGGGAGGTGGTAGTGGCGGTGGTGGTTGGAGGAGGAGAAAGAGGGGATGATGTTGGTTGTTTAAAGAGGAGGTGGTGGTGGTCCAAGAAAATATATACAAAAGATTAAATTGCTCGGATAGTCCCTATGGGTAGTTTAGTCATTTTACATTGACTAAACTGAAAATTTTAATGAAGGTAGCTGGTAAGGACCAAAATGTTATAAAATGGCAACGTTGGGGAAAATTAAAAATATACGGGGGCATTGGTGCAATTCATGCAAACCACAGGGACCATCCGTGCAGTTTACTCCTAGAATTAATATTGAGTTTAATTATTTATGAGGAGGAAAAGAGTGCACTTGAAGTGTTGGCTCTTTGATAGAGAAGCGGGGCCACTACTGAATAGTGTGCATAACCTCCCGATGCGCGTCCGCATTAGCTATGAAGGTTCACTGGTTGAGCCCTATATTGAAAGGTGCTTCCCAAACCACGGTCAAGTCACTGGTCATCTAACTTATCTTCTTAAAATGGAGGCTTGACTTCGGACCAGGAACACCATACACCTCCCTTAGCTCTCACGTTCCGTACGAAAGGATCTCTTCTTATAGTCAGCCTTGGAAACATCGTATCCCCTAAGTTGGTTAACGGTTATGAGCACCGAAGGATCTCTCTTAAAGTCAGCTCAGGCAGCATGTATCCCCAATGGTTAACGGTTTTGTACTAACGAGACCTAAATATAATATTCTTGTTTTATTTATCGTAAAACATGACACCTTAATTATTAATTGATCAGGTAAATAAAAAGTCTGGTTTAGTGATTTATAACTTAACAAACCTAACCCATAACCTCCCGAGATGAACGAAATCCTTAACAAAGGTAGAACATAATCCTAAAGGTTTTTAATCCAAAGATCACTGGTGCACCCTTAGGGAATCCGCTCTTTGCCAAGGAAATCATTCATTCATCTGGTAAGTACCAAAAATGTGTCACTCAGATCTGGTCCACTTTAGAAGCCATCGCTTAGAACCGGTTTGGATACCAGAAGCCCAAAGGATCTGTCTCACTACCAGTTTCCTCGTCTTGGATCTAGCTCGGGACTACCAGAAGCTGATTAAACCTATTGATAGTTTATTTTAATTATGTTAGGATTGATTTTAAAAGGTTATCAAGTTAATCACTATTTGAACATGTCACAAAATGAACAAACAAGAATTATATAAGAAGATAACACAACAAATAACTAAAAATAAACTACTACTACTAATAATAAAAGTGTACAAATCGAAGTGGGTTTGGAGATAATAGAAAGATCAACCATAATGAATGATCAACACAAGAACATGGCTGCTCATAGACAAGCCTTCCATCTCCTAATGCTATGTATCTAATATAATCCTCATGACCCTCGATGTTTATTGCATGAACTACTCTACGATTCCATACTTGGCCAAGATAATCAAGGTAGGACGAAGCCTAACCTTGGTGGGTATGTTAGGATGGCCGTAAGGCCTCCCACAAGACCCCAAGATCTATGGAAGAAGCTTAGAAGTCGACCCAAGAAGGCCCAAGATTGAATGAAAAATGGGATACCAAATGATTGAGTGAAGCTTGCTATTTATAGGCAAAAAGGCAAACATGTCCCTTTTATGTGGTCTAAAACCTTGCATGTAGGAGACAAGGTGTGGTTGTACATTGTACCCTTTGTCTCCTAGCCATAGTTTTGTCCCTTTTGAAAAGCTTTTTCTTGTCTCCCAAGTTGGCTGCTTTTTTCTTCTAGTGTGCGTAACCCTCGTGCAAGGGAGCATGGGCGTGCTTGGTCAACACCGAGGCAATTTAATCATTGTTTAAGCTCCGAGAAGTCTTTACACATTCTTGAAACATGCTTCGCGTCTTGTATCTTCTGGAATATCCGGTTTTTAGCTGTTTTTGCCTGAAAATCGTTCATTTTTTGGTTGGAGCTCCAATTTCCTAAAAAATACAAATAGGAACGATTAAGTAGCTAAAATCAATAATTTAAGCTCAATTTTGCCCTATTTTGAGACTAATTATGCATGTTTTTTATGTTAATTTTGTGACACATCATCTACCATAACAAATTCCAAAAAGTTAGCCAACACAAATTTCTTTGTGCCTGCATCTTCGGTTTTTTATTTGCGTTCCAAAGAGTCCCATAACTCTTTGGCAGTAGCAGCTTTGAAATACACATTGTATAGCGAATCAACCATTCCGTTTACGAAATAGTTTCGGCACAAGAAATCAGAATGATTCCAAGCGTGAACCGCGCTCACAGATTGAGCATCCATTTCCTCATCAGCAATCTGAGGAACAGTTTCAGTTAAGAACCTTGCAAGGTTCAACGCTATCAGGTAGAACAACATCTTTTGCTGCCAACGTTTGATGTTCACCCCGGAGAACTACTCTGGTTTTTCTGTGTGGCTTGCTACAGTAGTAAGCAAAGGTGCCACCAAAGCAGTGGTAATAGTAACCGATGATGTAAATACTGCTGAAACTCTAGACATATCAGAAGTCTGAAGTGGTGCAGTGAACATGGGCTGAGTATTCTCCATAACTAAAAAGAATACAGGAACAGTTAATATCAAAATCTATTTAAGTTTGTTAGAAAAGCTTACTGAATGCAGCAGAAGAAGTAGTAAAATAGATGAATGAAAACCGGGCTTATGTTTGACACAATTCCCATAAAAGGATTCTCTGTCTGTTCCCAGGGTACACCGGTTCGCAACAGTGATGGTGCACTGTCGGACTCTGACAATTTTCTGAAAAGAAGTTGGTACTGAAGTTGTTTATGAACTGTGTTTGTTGCTTTGTTGTGTGTCTCATTTGTACAAAATTGTTGATATATATAGATGATCAAAACAATAAATGATGCAATAATGCTTATTCTTTATTGCATTAATCAGTTCATCAAGTGGGAAAGTGGAAAGCCATGAGACACAGAAGCTGAATCATCTGTTCTAGAATCCTCTATTCTAGAAGCCTGCTCTGATAGTGGTAACATCCTCTGGTCAATGTTGGATCCTGATCCTCTGTTCCAGGATCCTTTGGTCTATGGTGGATCCTCTGTTCCAGGATCCTCTAGTCAGGAATATTGCAAAAATTAAAGACTTATAGCAAAAACCAGCTTCACATGGTCCTGGATTTTCGGAACGACATTCGTGTCCACAGGTTGTGAGGGAGTCGCGTTAGTTCAGAATTTTCTTTGAACCAAAGCCCATTTTTGCACCCATCCTGCACGCGCGTATAGATTCCCAAGTATAGTTTTACTTAAGAACTTAATTCTTTCCAATATTCTCCCACTTATAAACCAACCAATATTTCATCCCTCACCAATGTTGGACAAACAACATTGAGTACATTCATTCCAACACAAGTGTGACTCTCATTCACACATAAATTCCAACAAGTTCCAGGTTTTGATACGTATTTAGAAATTCTAAATTCGATTCTAATTCACAAACCAAGTTTGGAAGTGAATATGAATATGAATATGTGATTTTAAACTCGAATCAAATTGAATTCAATTTATGATTTTAGCTATATAGTGAGTATATATAGATAAATTTTAGCATGTGAAGTATATGAGGCGAAGGAATAATTCATTTGGTGATATTTCCGTATTAGAATAATAATAGTTACTCTATAGTTTATAAGTAGACAATTTTATTACGTCTTGTATAATTCTGTTGCAGAGTAAAGTATTACCCATTATTGCTACAACAAATAATGGTACGAAGAGGGTGTGAACGTTCTAAGGTTGTCAGGCTTCTGACCGCGTCTCCCTGAAGGGTTGAACCTGTAACCAGAAATAACTCTATAGAAGGGGTACAGAGACCGGGGTCTCTGGACAACCCTCTGACGCTTAACATTAGTATAATATCCAACATAACGTGTACATAAGTAAATGAACAACTACTCTGTAGATACGTATATGTATGAGAATGAGATGTAGAGAGTATAATGTAAGGAGGAAGTGATGGTCGAAACCCAATGGTTAGCAAGGAGCTGATGCAATATCATGCTTCCTAACTCGTTGGGTTGACGTGGCTATGAGAATCGGTGTGGTTGTGGAACCAACATGGTTGTTGGCTTCTAGTAATGTATTATCGCAGCTTCAATACTCGGAGGCTTTAAGGCTTCGGCCTGCTGCTGCAAGGGTTATTAGTGAGAGTGATTCTAGAGAGAGATGTATGATGTTGAAGACCAATCTAATGGGAAAAGATGGTTTAGCCCTCTATTTATAGTAAGGGTGGGTTAATACTCTAGTGGGCTTGTTTGTTGGGCTTGGGCTTAGCCCAATATGTTGATTAATGATTTTGGCTATTTTGGTTATTGGACTTGGCCTAATGCTCACCCTACATCATCATCCCTCTAGTTTAGTTTAATGTACATATGCATATACATTATACTAGACTCAAACTATTCACTATCTTTACACTTTCTTTTGACTTTTGCTATTTTGGTGAGTTTTCATTTGCAAATACTTAAGTCTAAGTAGGATAAATATGGAAAAATGAACATTTGAATATTGAGTTTTGCAATGTGTTAGAGTTTAAACCAGTAAGATTTGAAGCTTGTATAAGCTGATGATCTTAGAAGCTTGTTACGGTTTGAGTTGATGAGCATAAAAACTTATTGGGATTTAAACTGATAAGCTTTGCAGCTTGTTAAGCCCTTATTTTGGTGGAAGCTATGGAGCTGGATATTTCTCCATGATTCGCTTCTTTCCTTGTTAGCTTATATTAGCTTTGACATATCTGGTATTGACCTATTAAGTTTTCTCCTTTTGAGCTTAGTTTTCTAAGCTTCTTTTTTTATTGCCGAAGTCATTTCAAGTTGTGTGATTAAGACTATCTATCTGAAATATATGCCCTTTTTGACGATATTCCCATAGTTTTGTTAAATATTTTATTGGAAATATCTTTATTTTGGGCATAAGTCGTGAGAAGGTGGTCCATTCACCAAATGACTATAGTAGTTCAAATGCTTGTAAGCATAAAAAAAGTAGCTTGGTATCACCATAGAATTTGAAGCTAAATGTTCTTATAAAGGTTTTTAGCAAGTCACATTTTAGACAATGTTGTGGATTTGATCCAAGATATGGTGGATTATTATTTGACCAAATGGTCAATAGTAAGCAAGGTAGCAAGTAAGTATGGTGTGCACGAAGGAAGGCTTCTTGCATATGAAGGTGAAGCATATTGGCTTCAAGGTTGACTTGTTATGACCTAACTTGATAAAAAGATTGTACGTGTTCTAAGCTTCGAAGACTTTTACACTGTTAAGCATAGATTTTGTTTTTGTTGCGGGAAGCTAAAAGGTATGTATGATATTCTTATTACAAAAGGTTTAAACGTCCGCATTAATGGAAACGTTGTGTGATGAAATTACCTTTTACAAGAGATGGCTTATTGAACTTTTGGTTTAGCAGGTCACTACATACCTTTTTATATTACTAAGTTCAACAGACCTCTTGGTGAGGTTGGCGGTGAGCTATATCGACACATGCGTCTTACATTGGTTTATCCGCATGATCTCTATGACCTTTGGAGTATTGTTCTAGTTTGTCAACCTTTTGTTGAGAAAAGCTTATGGATTTCATTCTTTGAGAAAAGTGGCTTGGCTTCACAGCTGAAAACCTTATGGATTTCATCCTTTAAGCTTCTGGATGAAATCCATGGCTAGCCAAAATCTATATGTTATCAAAGTGTTGTGATAAATTTCTTCTTATGATACAAGCGATGGAATCAAGTGGATAGAAGCAAAAAAGGTTAAATAGCTAGTTTCTTATTCACGAAGATTTGCTTTTGATTCATGTTCGTGAGTTTCATTCATAAGAAGTTGTTTGTATCACACACACTAGCAAACTTCTTTGATGAGATTCCTTTGCTCGAAGATTGATATATAGTTCATGTTGACGAGCTTCCTTTGTTCGAAGCTTGATATATAGTGCATGTCTATAAGCTTCGTTTGTATGAAGTTGAACTTCTTTTGATTACATAGCTAAGAGTCTAAATCTGTTGATATGTTTCTTTTTTTTATTAATTGCACAGTATTTCTTTGTGATAATGTAGGATGTTCGACATGAGAACGTTTAGCACCATTTTGGCAAGATATCGTTCATTGTGTTTTTTGGGAAACCTTGTAAGGTTTCACTTGGTGTTAGCCTTTTATGGCTAGAACGTGAACTTGTGATGTTTGTTATTTTCTATTGTGATATGATTGTGCCTTTTTGTCTATTTGTTTTTGCGTATTTTTATCAATTGTGCATTGAAGGTTTGGTGCTGCAGTCACCTTACCTTGAAGGCATCATAGATAAAATATACACCATTTATCCTAGTTAAATACACCTTTTCAAAATTAAGTATATCTTTTGTTTCGTAAGCCGTTAGCAAAGCTTAAGGAAGAATTGGTGTAGGTTGTTCAAACCCGTTTATGGGATTAGTTTTTCAAGAATTTTTTAAGTCCCATGGAGTCGTATTGTTTTAGGAATTCACCCTGTATATAGGTCCTTTTAACCCTTGAACCTATTAAGCGATTTGGCCTAGGAACTCATCCCCGTACATGACCCTTGTCATGGAGTGTTTTGCTAGGTCCTCCACCTGATTATAGGATAATGAGACAAAGTATGGATTGTGAATTTCAAGATTTATTCATTCCATGATAACTAAATTTTTACATAAAGAAGTAGAAATCTTTTGCCATTTGTGGTTATAATGAACGTTTTATGGTGATTGTCATCCCAATGTCTTGGGACTTTCATTCCTTCTTGGTCGATTTAGCTTGTAGGAACCACCATTGTGAGCTTCGAGCACCAAGTGTGGTCCTTCCTAATTTGGGCCAAGCTTTCCAAGGTTTTCTGTTTGTGACATGTAACTTGCTTTTTAGGAAGACACTAACATGTTGTGCCGAAGTGCTTTGGCAAGGTGTTGGTGTTTCAACAATTCTCCTTAGGTGGCTAAGTAGCTTACTTTGTTGTTTTAACATGTTTCAACGCTTTAGCATTGTGGTTTGATTCTTCCTTAATCTTCTTTTGTGTATAGCATGATGCTTCAATGCTTCTACGTTTCTGGTCTTATGCTTCTATGGGGCATGATCATTTTTACTATAGTTATTTTGTAACCTTAGGTGTACACAATAAGCTAGTGACCATGATTCCTGGTGTTACCAAGTTAGTTCGATGACTAGTAATTTATTTTTGTGTATCCACATGTTGTTTTGCATTTCTCATGATTTCATGAGTTGCTTAAATGCTGACATGCTTCTCAGGCTGGTTTGGTTTAGCTTTCCATGACCTTGTAGGCTTTGTAGTTGCCAAATCTCCAAAGGAGTTTGTAGGCTTAGAAGCTTCAGAATTCATATTCATGTTTAACTTGGGTAATACTCCTTTGGTAAAGATTTTTTTCAGAGGTGTTTGCTCTAAAAGTGTAGTGAGATGCATTGATTTTTTAACATGTTGCTTCGGTGATTGAGCAAGTTGCTATGGATAATCTTGTTGTTGTAGGTTTTGTTCATGCTCATTGTAAGAGAAAGAAATTATCATAAAAATGATATAGGTGGGTCAACTAGACTAGAGCTATGAGAATGAAACTTTATTAGTTACAAGGATGTTTTCATTCATAGCTAGTTTGATAGCTTCTCCATTTATCTAACAACTTCTTCTTTTGCTTTTTAATTACAAGAAGTGGCACTCATATAGGAGGCAAACATATGCCTTGTTCTAATCATGATTCTTGTTCAAGAATTGATATGTTGTTTCATATTAGCAAGATGATTGTATCCGTTTCAGCTTTAGAGGAAGAGTTATGACATGTATAACTTCTTTGTTTTTCTTAGCCTTCTATGCTTGTTGTGTAGCTTTTAAGCTTGTAAGCTTCTTTTATTGTTTTTTGAATCTTTTGAACTTTTAAGATTCTTTTGCTATTTTTGAAGCTTCTAAGCTTCTTTTGTTGTATTTGAATCTTCTAAGCTATTGAGCTTCTTTTACTATATTTGATGCTTTTAATAACACGTTCGAAGGAGTTAATGGAAGTTGTTGTATTGGAATCATGTCAAGTCTACGAATGTTTTCATGAACATATGATGTGTTTTGACTTTTATTATCCTCATGGGATAGAACTTGCATTGTTAATAAGTTTGACTTGTTTACAAGCTTTCGGGGTCACAATAGGCGAGGTCATGCAAAGCTTATAACTTTCCTAGCTTCCGAGGTGAGAACCTGTGAGGTTTTATCTTTATAAGCTTCAAAGGTTTAGTTTGTGAGATCATGCGAAGCTTAAAACCTTTTGTGTTTCCAAGGTTTGAGTTTGTGAAGACCTTTGAAGTTTATAGACTTTTAGATGAATGGTTTTAACTTCGTTCACCAATTGAAGAAAATGAATAGATTTATTGACACTTTGGAACTGAAGTGGTGTTTAAAGGAGGATGTATAGGAGAGGTTGCTTCGTACTTTTATACAAAGCGATCTTTGGCTTTCATTCCTTTGAAGTGACCTTGTTGGCATGGGGAGGGTTTTCCTTCCCTTCCTTGAGTTGCTTATCTTTTCAAGGGGAGAAAAACATATGCTTTATGTAACATGCGTGTCCCATTGAGACGTTAGGTTATTTGAACACAAGGTTAGTCTTGATAAGAGGTTCGCTTTTCCTTGAATAATGTTGACCCAAGATAGTAAACCTTTAAGCTTCTTAACTTCTGTGAAATAAAGTAGCTAGGTTGTTGTTTTGGGCTATTATTTTTGTGGTGGGATGCTTGTAAGCATTTTAGCGTTTGAGCAAAGGAGTTCACAGTGTGACTTCTTTGCTTCTTGACTTCTTTGAAATGTGGGTTTGTCCACACGAGCCATCAACCCCTCAGTCAGAAGTATTCATGACAAGTTAATGGGTGCTTCTGACTGATATTTAAGTTATGTTGTTAAGCATATTACCTGTTTTGTTTCTTTTGTGAAGATTTATTGTTATACACGTTGCTGTTAGGAGAAGCCTTCTACCATATTAGTGTTTAACCATTTGAGCTATTAAGAGATGATTCTGGCTATATTTTCCTTCGACCATTTGAGTTTTTACTCTTTATAGGACACTATTTAAACGATACGTTCTGCCATTTTATTGTTTTATCAGGGTTGGTATGCTTCTTTTCTTAGAGGGTTACTTACTTCATTTGGCCAAGTCAACTTACTCATATCAGCCCTTGGTTAGAGGTGTTCATGGCACGAGGTGGGTTTGACTAGCTTATTTGATTCTTTTGTTTGCTAGATGTTTTTTAATTCTTGATTGAAGTTGTTTTTATTTTGGATCTATCAATGATGTTGTTCGTTAAATGAAATCTAGCTTGAAAACTCGCGGCATTGGCTATTTAAAGATCCATAGGTTGATGTGTTGAACGATATGTTTATTTTGATGTGTCCTTATGTTAGCCTTGAAACAATGTTATGATGTTTGCTTCATAACTATATTTGTGGCTATTGGTTATGAATGGTGTTTTGCTTTGTGGACTTGGTCGCTAGCATAAATGGTTCGTATATAGCTGTTAAAGTTGTTTGAAGTTGAAGTTGACCTAAGTAATTGTAAAGCTTCGTGAACAATCAATCTGAATAGATGTGAAGTTAAATAGTTGTAAAGCTTCAACACACGGTGGTCTGAAAGGCTATAAAGTTTTAATGAACTCATAGCCTAAAAGGTTGTAAAGTTTTTTTGATCAGCAACCTAAAAGGCTGTAAAGCTTTGAAGAGCAGCGGACTTTTAAGGCTACAAAATTTCAAGAAGTAGTGGTCTGAATTGATACAAAACTTCTATGAAAAGTAGCCTAAAGAGGTTTTAATATTTCATCGAATACTGGCTAAAAAAACTTGTAAAGTCTTGATGCTTAGTAGCATGAAAGACTTAAATACTCTTAACTATCAATAGTTAAATTGGCTTAAAAGCTTTAATGTCCAAAATTTTAAGTTGTAGACCTTTTATGGACAATAGCTTAAATAGCTTTAAAGCTACAATGGAAATAGCCTAAAAGGTTATAAGGCTTTAGAAAATTGTAGCTTGAAGAGTTTAAAGCTTTAATGAATAGTATCAAAATAATTTTAGATCTTGAATGAGCAATATCCTAAGAGGCTGTAAGGCATTAGAGCTAAAATGGATATTAATGGATTAAAAGCTTGAATGAGCAATGGCATGAAAGGCTGTAAGGCTTTCAAGAACAATAGCTTGAAAGGCTTTAAGGCTTTGATGTGCAATAGACTGAAATACTTTGAGACTTCAATGAGCAGTAGCCTGAAGGTTATAAAAGATTTTTTGGAAAGTAGCCTAAACGACTTTAAAGCTCGGATAAGTAATAACCAAAAAGTTCTATGAAGTTTTGATGAGTAGTAGCCTTAAAAGCTGTGAAGCTCAGCAGGTTAAAAAGTTGTAGTGGTCAATAATCTAAAAGGATTATATGGATACAATGAGTAGTAGCCTGAAAAGCTGAAAAGGTAAAAACCTTATAGTACACAGTATCCTATGCACCTAGGCTAAAGAGACTGAAAAGTTGAAAAGTTGCGGTGCACAACAACCTATAAAGCTGAAAAACTAAAAATGTTACTGCTTTGTATTCATTAGGTAAAAGCATGTATTTTTGTTTTTTTCTTTGAAATGTAATATATACCTAAGTAGGCCCCATGTGATGTCTATGACACATGAGGGAACTAACATGTGCAGATTTTTAGTAAAATCAAATGTTATTTTTTTAAAAAGATCAACAGACTTTTATTCCTCAAGTGGCTAGCTGGTCACTAACCAACCACCAAGTTATTACATACACCAAAAAATTACACCATAGCCATACATCAAGACAGCAGTACAGCAAAACAAAACACCACTATTACCACCCTATCTTTTGCAGTAAAATCAAATGTTAAAGTAGAAAAGATAAAGTTTGCTTTATGATGATAAATAATATTATTAATAGCTTCTTTTACTTTTTCCCTGATAACATTTGCATGGGAGAAAGTGGAGGCATACAAATGTCACATGGGTATTGATGTGAACTTTCAAACTTATTGTACTCTTTTTTTTTCACATACGTGTGTGTATATATATATATATGTACTATCTTATAATACATTTCACAAGAACCTCTTAAAATTTAAGTTTTAAAAACATAATTTCTTAGAGTACAACACACAATGCATATGTTAACTACTTTTTGAGGGCGAATATGTGTTTTATATAATACTTACACATTTTCCCCTCAATTTTACTCAACTTTTTTTTATTTAAATAATAATTACACTTTTCACCCTTATTTTGATCAACTACCCCACAAATTTTAACTGCCCATAATTTTTTATACATTAATATTTTTCTAATATTATTACACCGTATAAACGAACATTTTTTTCACTTTAATTTGAATATAGTATTGCTATAGTTTTTCTTTAATTTAAAAATGATATATATGTTATGGTTAAGTAATAACCGAAACGAAAACAAACGAAAATGAACCGAAATCATCTATACTATATTATAAAACATTTCTTATTGACCTCTTGTTGGATCAGTAATGCTCTTGATTTATTGCTTGCTAGTGAACACTTATGTGTTTAGCAAGTTCAATCAAATTTGCACAGCGGAATGCGTAAGTAAAGTTACACTATCAACAGGAGTTATTACTCCCCCTTGATGTTTGAAAACAAAAGACAAGTTTAATGAGAATCTAAGTATTGAATGTGAATGATAATAAATACTCAAACAGATTCTCAATAAATGAAATGGAAATAACAATAATAAGCTTTGAAGGATTTCAGTTTCTATTGAAATCAATGTCTAAAACAGAGGGATGAATCCATCTATTTATAGACTTACAAAGTACATGAACCTTGCCAAAAAGCAAGTCTCTAACTAGTTGCAACAAGTTGCATTCTTGGAACTTGCACAAAAAGATAAAGTAATACTAAACAAATAAACTATTGAAACATAAGGCGGTGGAAAGATTCTGGTACAAGTGCTGATGAATGACAAACTACTGATGAGTAGTTTGTCTTCAGTAGTGTGACATCCGGTAATTTTCTTTTCGTTCTGTTCTTTTCGTTTCTTTCTTTTGGGGCTTTGCGCAATTTTCGGGACAAAAATTCTTTCAACGTGGGGATGATGTGACACCCGGCATGTTTGGCTTAAACATATTAGTAACATCTAAGTCTACCTTAGCGAGAAACATTTATAAACGAACTTAACTGGGTTAGTTGAGTCGGATCAAGTTAGGATTGTCCAGGGTACAATGATCTGGAGGATCATTGGGAGTCGTTTTGGTAATACACTAGTACCGGGTTCCGTTGTTGGTGACATTACATGAACTAATTAAGTATATGTGTAGATTATGGGTCGTGTGGTGGATTATATACATAGATGTGTTTAAATGATGCGTAAATGATTATACGTGCCTAAATATGCTAAACATAGACTAAGGTTGCATGCTTGTATGTTAAGATGTGTTAGAATGCGTTAAACACGACAAACTGGAAAAACTAGCTAAACAAAGAACTCTGGTTCGACCACTTCGAATGGTCGAAGGAGATAAATTGCCTTGGTTCGACCCTTGTAAAGGGGCGAACCTGGGAACTTGGATGGGAAGAATTTCCTTCGACCACAGAAGGACTCATTCGACCCTGAGAAGGGTCGAAGGAGAGCTCGTTCGCCCATTAAAAAGGGGCGAATGTGGGACAGTATAAATACCAACCTTTGTCATTTTTTTCACCATTTCACAAACCCTAGCCGTTCCAAAACACTCTCAAACGATTTTCAACACTGAGGAAGGAGTTTTTGCTCTGATTTTTCATAATCTAACCCGTTTACAACATCTAAGCAAGGATCTAAGGTGTGTTCTTGATCCTAAATCCTTTTTAAAGCATTTTAATTCGTTTTAATCTAACCCTAATTGTCCGGATCTGTACTAAGGGTGTTTTCATGATTAGAAACCTTTTAAACATCTTTCTAAACTAAAACCTTATCATTTAACATAGGTTTTCATGATGAATAACATACGTAAATTGTGTATTATGTGGTGTTATGTGTTATTCGATGATTTGCTGCTATATCTGTGATAGAAACATGATATAGGATTGTTATTGATGCTAGATTATTGTTATTTAGGGTTAGGATTGGATATGATGATATTATGGGTATTTGGGGGTTTTTAACGAATCTAGACTTGATGCATGATATTTATGATCAATAGAATTGATAAGAAAAGATTGAACACTCGACAAACTGAGCATTTCAAGTTGAATATGAATCGATTTCAAAAGTTTCCAAATTGGGTAAATTTTTCATGCATGAAAGTGATGTTTCCATAATCTTTACCATTTTGGGAAAGGGCTGGAACGGACGTATTATCGGGGGAATTCGGTGGGGTTTTGTAGGGATAAGTTATCCATGCTTGACTGCTGTGTTTGATGATGTTTCGAGTCGTTTTGAATGTCTTTGAAGCGTTTTTAGAAAAATTTGCACAACATGGGCGAACCTGGTCTCCTTCGACCGATCGAAGGTGCGAAGGAGGAATCCAGGGTCGAACCTGGGTTTTTGTTGGGCGAATGTAGTAAAACGGGCGAAGGAGGCATCAAACGGTCGAACGAAATGTAAAACGGGCGAAGGAGACTGAAAACGGGCGAAGGAGACTTAAAACTGACTGGTTCGACCGTTCTGATGCAGAAATGAGATTTTTGATACAAACTAAGTGTTTTATGCTTGAACCTTGTGTGTAATCTGTGTACTTGATTAGTTAGGGTAATGGGTCACCAACGGGATGTCGGGTCGGTCTAGTGTGTCGTTTAAACATTCAAACACGTTTTAAAACATACTTGGTTACGATCTGGACAATCGGGGACTAGATAACCTTATGGTTATTAGTCGGAACACTTATGTGAACATTTTGATAGATCTCCGGTAGAGGGATTATCAAGGGCTAAACATCTTTACTTGTAATCGGAGAACACTATTTAAGGTGAGTTCACGGCCCCACTTTTACTGCTTTTAACTTTTGGGGGAGAAAACATGTGCTAAACTATTTTGGTAACATATGTCATACTATGGTTTTAACTTTATATTGCTATACGATCTTTGGAAGTCCCGGGGGAAACCATGAATGTGTGGGGATGCACAACGGGGGAAATGTGGATAGATCTATTGGGCGTGACCTGCCCCACTCATCGGCTTGGAGGGTCGGGCGGGTGCATATTGTCTCGAACAGGAACATTGGTATCATGCTGAACATACGGGCTGCTTAAACATGCTAAACATTGCTAAACGTGTCTAATAATGGTTTCCAATCGTAGTAGTAATAAAACATACGCCTAGCTAGCGTACTTGGTATCATTGATATAGTATGGACATGGTAACGTTTTGGTAGCATATTGAACAAACCTGTGAACTCACCAGCATTATATGTTGACATCTTTTTGGCATGTTTTTCTCAGGTCGCTAAGGTAGCAACAAAAGGAACTAGGCGCACGGGTCTGCATTGGCGTCTAGGCATAGTTGCACATTTTGTAATAAAAGTGTTTTGAATAACTTTTGGGATGATAGCATAGTTGATTAAATGCTACTTAAACGCTTCCGCTTATAAAATTGTTGGTTATGTCTCTTTACGTTTTTCATATAGAGTTGTCTATTGTGATCGTTGACTTGGATCCTGGTTTGTCATGCGCCTCGCGGTAAAACCCCGCAAGTGGAAATTTGAGGGTGTGACAAGTAGTTCTTCAGTGAATTTGTCTGGTTAGACTTCAGAACTTCTGATACTTCTTCTTTAGTAGTTCTATACTTAGAATATTTTGCAGAAGTATAAATTAGACTAAGGTTTACAAAAGTGGTTTCCTTAATCCTTTTTGTCCTAACAATCTCCCCCTGGATTGATGAAGCCAAAACCTTTTCTAATTCCTTATTGTTTTCTTCTGTCATTCACAATCTTCTATATCTCCTTGAACATGGAATTCTTCAGTTGATTCAGTTGTTCATCAGTGAGAGATCCCCTTTGAGGTTATGTTGAATTGTAAGCAAGTCCTGAGTTGATAGATTCTTCAGTTCATTCATGGACTTGTAGGCCTTGCTTGTAAGATCTCTTCTTGTCACCAATACTAAGTTGTCATCAGTAAAGGACCATCTGATGATCAGCACTTTAGATTTGTCAAAATCTGAAGTATAGGGAACCATGCTGGATCCCTGGGATGTTCCTGAGTGTTGGATGTTCTCTATTTCTGTGACTCTCAGGTGGGATTCACTTATGTCTTCTGTTTGCACCACAGTAGGTAATTTAAAAGTAGGTAGATGATGTTCAGTGACTACCTTTGTGTGTAGCTTATCAGTTATAGTTTTCTGGATTTGGTAAGCAAATGTTGAAGGATCCCTGAATTGTGTTATCAGAGGTTTTTCTTCAATATCAAAGTCTCCTTGCACAAGTTTGTTGCCTTCTAGCAACACCATCTTGAAGTCAGTCTTTGTATTGTCCTCTGGCTTTCTCTTGGTAGCTGGTCTTTGTTTGACACCAGAAGTTCTAACTACTGAAGTTGATACTTCAGAAGTTTTGAACTTCTCTGGATTAGCAGCCTTGGCAGCCTTGTATTTCTTGTATGTGTCCAGTAGTTTGTCTTCTCTCCATTTTGACACAGAGGCTTTTGAACCATAGTCATTAGCTACCAGTTCTTCAATCATTTCTGCTCTCTTGGCTTTTCTATCTTTGTCTGTTGCAAGTTTGTCAGCAACAAGTTGAGCTCTTCTAGTTAGCTCATCCATTGAGAGCCCTTTGAGTGAATAGGCTTTTGTTTTGCTGTTCTTTGTTATAAAAGACACCAGTTGTTGTCTTTTGTCTTCTTCAGCAACTCTCTCTGTTTCAGCTTGCCTATTCAACTCTGCTTCATAAGCTTGAAGCTTTTCATTTAAGCTTAAATCTTCCCTTGCTTCCAAGTTGTTCCAGATCTCTTCTTCCCTAGCCTTTCTTTGGCCTGCAATTAAACTCTTCTCTAGTAGTTCTTTGGACATGGAAAGTGGAGAAGGGTTCAGCACAGTCATTATTGTATTTGTTGTAGGCCTTGGAACAAGAGTTGGTTATTGTTGTTCAGTTGGTTTGGAAGGCTCTTCAGCTGTTTGTATGTTGGAAGTGTTAACTGCTGAAGTGTTGACAGAAGTGTCAACTACTGAAGGATTGTCTTCAGTACTTTCAGAGTCTTTAGCAGTTTCTTCATTATGGCCTTGAGAAGTTTCAGCTTCAACTTCAGTTCCAGAAATAAGCCTTTGTTGATCTTCTTTTTGTTTTTGGGCTTTTTCTAGAAGTTGTTGTTGTTGTAAAGCCACTCTTGCCTTTATCCTGGCTTCCAGTGACTCCTTAGGTTCCTTAATCTTCTCTCCCTTTTTGGCTTCATCCACTTCTGGAAGCCTGCTAGGTTTAGACATTCTACTAGTGAGTTAAGCAAGCTGTCTTGAGTTGTTGTCTATCTTGTTGGACAGCTCACCAAGTTTCTTGTTGATCACCTCAAATTGAGTTTTGGTTGACAACTCCAAAGCAGTTGTGAAAGATTTGAGGTGATTGACAATGAGGGTGTTCATCAACTGGTATAGGGGACCATCTGGGCTGTATAGTTGGTTCAGGTCTATGCTGGATGACCCTGGGAATTGGGTAGGCATTTTAAGTGAGGGGTGTGTTTTTAGGTGATCTTCATTTTGTACAGAAGATGCCACTTTAGGGGAATCGGTGATCAAGTGGACTTTAACCTGATCTGGTGTGACCAGCTCTTTGAGCTTAGAGACACCAGGTGCAGGACCTTCACTAGCAGCCGTCAATTCAATTTTGGTGGAGTGTGAATCATCATCCAAATCAATAGAATCATCTGAATCCCTGCTTACTTCCTCAATGAGGACAGTATCAGTTATATCATGAGCTGGGCCTAACCCAGTTGTCTCATGTACCTCTTGTTCTTGGTTCAGAGGATTTCCTACCTCAGGCATTAAGCCTTCATCAGTAGTTGCCACAAATGAGGTCTTAGCAATGTTACTTCTTTCCTCAGATCCACCACTATGTGTTATATGAGTAGTAGCAGCCTCAAATGTACCTAGAGTCTCTAAGTTTAGGCTTAGAAACCCTGGTTCATCCTCATCTCTTGGGTTAGGGCTATGGACATCCACATCCATGTCAAGGTCTGAAGGTATGTCCCCTGTTTGATGTGGTTGTTGGGGACTGACATGTTCTGATGGGATGGTCTCTTTTAGTCCAGAGAGAAGTTTGGCAATTTCTAGGGCTTCAGGTTCAGAAACTTGTGGTACTGGTTCAGTAGTTTGGTCTAAGGGTTCAGTAGTTTCAAAAGAAGAGTCAATGGGGATTGTTTTCTTAAATTTCTTTCTTTTGAATAGAATTGTGATTGGTGCTCCAGTGGGGATTTGAGATGGATGAGACTGTGAGGATGTTTCAGTCACATCTTTATCAAGTGCAAATTGCACATTGGCAAGTTCAGGCATCTCAACTTCTTGAACTGCCTTTCTTTTAAGGTTGGTGGTTTTTTTTTTTTTTTGCTGTTTAGGTTTCTTGGCCTTTTGGGGTGAGGGTTTGGAAGATGAGGGTTCCATGGGGACTGTTGTATGTTCCCCTTGGTCATCTTCTGGCCAGGCAGCCGGTTTATTGTGCCTAGAGTATGCTTGTGAGGTTAATGGGTTTAAAACAGTTGTTTTACCCACAAACACCTCTTCTCCAAGTTCTTTTATTATGCATTACATAATGAACCTTGGATACAACAAAAACTTCTTTTTAGAATTGAGGTGATGTAACACCAACTCATTAAAGAAAAGTGTTGATGCCCTAAATATTGTTTCATTCACAATGGAATGAAAAATAGGTTGAAAAGTAGAGGGCATCTGATCATAAGATCCAGTTTTTGGACTCAAACACATTATTATGCAATGAAACAAAAGTTTATATTTTGGTTCAAAGAATTTCTTAAAAATGGTGGCATGTGAGAGAGTACCTTGGTAACCACACTCTATCATGGTTAGATGAATTTCAGAGTTTAGAAATTGATCTGGGGCACCCACATCATCTAGACCCAGTCTAATCCCCAAAGTTGCTAGTGTGATTGCCATTCTTCTCCCTTGGATGGTTGAGTTGAGGGAGATCACTTGATCATTCACTGTCACCGTCTCGGCATTCGCCCAGAACTCATTTAGAGTTTCAGTGTGGATTGGAGAATCAATGGTGAAGGCAGTGAAGTATTGGGATTTAACGACTAAATCAACGATTTTTTGGTATTGGGACCAGGCTTCATGTTTCTCAAAGTAGCGTCTTTGATTGTGTCCCTGTTTCAATATTAGAGCCATGTGGTTTGTGTGTGTGTGGATCGAACAGTATTTTTGCAGGTTTAAGGGTTTGAGAGTGTTTTTGAGAGAGAAGGAGGAAATTTTGCTTTTTGAAAGGATAAGAGTTGGAAAAGGTGTTTATCAGAAGTTTATAACCACCCTAGGTCAAACTTCTGAAGTGGGAAATGTCTGATTTGCCCTTAATGACAAAACTGCTGATGAAGAACAATTATCATCAGTAGTTCCCATTTTCTCTTCAGTAGTTTGTTAACAACTAATGAGAATGTTTATAAACACTTTATTCATAACTTCTGAAGATTATTTTATCAGAAGTTAATCATTTTTCAGAAAAAATATTCCCATACTGTTTTGTTAATCAGTAGTTTCTCTCTTTTTGTTTTTCAGAAGTTTTGGACTAAGAACAGATGTAAGTGAAAAATAAAATATGTGCAGGAAAAGTAAAAGAACACTTACAAATTTAGCATCCCGAGCATGGATACTAACTTCTGAAATGTTGATGTGTCAAGGGGTTTTGTGAATATGTCAGCTATCTGATTAGCTGTTGTCACATGCTTCACTTCAATCTTGCCTTTTTCATAGCAATCCCTGATGAAATGATATCTGATTTCAATATGTTTAGTTTTTGAGAACTGAACAGGATTTTGAATGATGCTAATGGCAGATTTGCTGTCTACAAGCAATGGTGTCTTGGTCTCTTTGATTCCATAATCAAGAAGTTGATATTGGAGCCATTGTATCTGTGATGTACAACTTGCAGCTGCAATGTATTCAGCTTCAGCAGTTGAAGTTGCAACAAATGTTTGCTTCTTTGATATCCAGGACACTAGACAGTTTCCCAAATAATGACAACCACCAGATGTTGGTTTTCTTGACATTTTGCACCCTGCATAATCACTATCTGAAAAAGCTGATAACTTGGTATTGCTAGAAGCATGATACCAAATTCCAAGTGTAGGAGTTCCTTTCAGATATCTGAAGATTCTTTTGACTGCAATTAGGTGTGATTCCCTAGGAGCTGATTGATATCTAGCACAAACACATGTTGAAAAGATAATATCTGGTCTAGAAGCAGTTAGATACAAAAGGGAACCTATCATACATCTATACATGGTTTGATCAACCTGTTTTCCTTGATCAGCTGGTTCAACTTGTGTGGCAGGTGTCATGGGAGTGGAACATGATTTACAGTCTTGTAAAGAAAATTTGTTCAACAATTCTTTAACATATTTAGATTGATGTATAAAAGTTCTATTTGTTTGTTGTTTAATCTGCAGTCCTAAAAAGTACTGCAGTTCTCCCATTGTACTCATCTCAAATTTTGATTGCATGAGTTTCTTAAATTCATCATACAAATTTGTGTTTGTTGAACCAAATATGATATCATCAACATAAATTTGAACAAGTAAGACATGATTTCCAACATTTTTAAGGAAAAGAGTTTATCAATGGAGCCTCTTGTAAAGTTATTTTTGAGCAAAAAGTTGGAAAGTGTTTCATACCAGGCTCTTGGAGCCTGTTTTAGCCCATAAAGAGCTTTGTCAAGCTTGTACACCCACTCAGGATGAGAAGGATCCTCAAACCTAGGTGGCTGACAAACATACACTTCCTCTTTGATTTTTCCATACAAAAATGCACTCTTAACATCCATTCGAAAAACTTTTATTTTGTTGGAAATGGCATAGGCCAGAAATAACCTGATGGCCTCAAGCCTTGCAACTGGAGCAAAGGTTTCATCATAATCAATTCCTTCTTCTTGAGAGTAACCTTGTACCACCAGTCTTGCCTTGTTCTTAATGATTATACCAGCGTCATCTTGTTTATTCCTGAAAACCCATCTTGTGCCAATTTGTAGCTTATTTGGTGGTAAGGGATAGATTTCCCAGACCTTTTGCTTCTTGAATTGAAGCAACTCATCTTGCATAGCTTCCACCCAATTGTTGTCTTTGAGGGCTTCTTGGTACTTCTTAGATTCCAACTGAGAAATGAATGCTGAGAAGAAGCAAAAGTTGGAAAGCTGGTTTCTTGTGAGAACACCTGATGCAATATCACCCATGATTTGTTCCAATGGATGATCTTTGTGTTCAATCAGTTGTTGTAAACCACTGACAGGTGTAGGTGGCTCTTGTACTTCATCAAACAAACCACTGAGGTTTATAATGTCTGGTTCAGCTGTTTGAACATCTTCCGTAGTTGTAGGAGCTGAAGCAGATGTTTAAGTTTGTACATCAGCAGTTGTTGAATCAGAAGTTTGTAAAACTTCTGAAGGCTTGAAAGTAGACTTAATGACTGTTTGAGGAGTCCATGGTGCTGGATCCTCATCATCAAACCTTTGATCACCATAATAAGTAGGTTTAGATGAAGTGACAGCCTTTTCAGGTCCAAAATGGAAGCTGTCAAGGTCAAAGAGTTCAGCAGGATGTGCTGGAATAAGAGTGTGTTTTGACTCATTGAACTTGACATTCAGTGTTTCTTCTACTATCTTGGTTTTTGAATTAAAAACCTTGTAGGCTTTTCTAGTGGAAGAATAACCAAGAAAGTAACCTGAGTCAACTTTAGCAGCAAACTTTGAAATAGAGTCTTTAATGTTTAGATTGAAACATTGACATCCAAAAGCCCTGAAAAAGGAGATAAGGGGCTTTATGCCATGAAGAACTTCATAGGCAATCTTGGAGTGTCTCTTGTTGACAAGGACTCTATTTTGAACATAACATGTAGTGTTAACTGCTTCAGCCCAGAAATACAATGGTAGGCCTGAATCAGCTAACATAGTTCTTGCTGCTTCAGTTAATGTCCTGTTCTTCCTTTCTACCACACCATTTTGTTCAGGAGTTCTGGGAACACTGAATTGTCTAATAATCCCTTTGGACAAACAGAATTCATCTAGAGTTTTGTTCCTGAACTCTGTCCCATTATCACTTCTAATGGCTTTGACAGATAGAGAATATTGTTTCTCTACTTGTAGAATGAAGAACTTGATGATTTCAGCTGCCTCATCCTTGGAAAATAAGAAGAATACCCATGTGAATCTTGAATAGTCATCAATGATGACCAAACAGTACTTCTTCTTACCAAGGCTCATGATTTTTACTAGCCCAAATAAGTCCATATGGAGTAGTTGAAGACATGCAGTTGTTTTTGATTCTTCAATAGACTTATAGGAGGACTTATGCTTCTTTCTCTTTTAAACAGGATACACAGTTTCTTGACACTGGTATACTTTCAAAGGTAGACCTCTAACCAAGCCCATTTTCATGGTGAGGATCTGAGGACTATAGAGTATGTTTCCCATTTTTCAGGTAAAGACCTTAAAAATCTATGAAGCATAGATACAGTTGTGTAGGTCTGACCATTTAATTTTAGCTTAGACATTAATGAGGAGAATCTTTCAAATTGTTGAGTTAATGTTTCCCCATTTATATGAGCAAAAGTTTCATATTGTTGGGCCAGGATTTCTCTGGTGTTGGCAATCACCTCTTCAGTTCCTCCAAACTGTTCTTTTAGGCAGCCCCAAAGCTCTTTGGCACTATCACAATGTAATAGTCCAGAGTAGATTTCATTTGGGAGTGCCATTGCCAACATAAAGAAAGCTTTAGCATCAAGCTCAAGTTTTAGGAAATCATCAATAGTATAGTCTTTTGGGTCTTTTGGTATTTCTTCTTTAGTTTCAAGATTAATATTTACTGGTTTGTGAGGACCATATATCACAGATTTCCAGCAACCAGTGTTGGTCTGTGATAATGTATGTGCAATTCTCCTTTGCCAGATATTGTATTCATTTCTAACTAGCATAGCAGGTTTATTGGCAGAACCAGTATTATGTGGATCCATTTTAAAGAGTATTGATTCGTCAAATATCTCTTAAAGTGATGGATGTTGATAAAAGTGAACTTTTAATCCTTTATTGAATATCAATAAGAGCCTGTGTCTGATTCTCAATGTGTTAGATTGATATGTGATCAGATAAACCAGTGCTCTGATACCAATTGCTGGATCATTAATGCTCTTGATGTATTGCTTGCTAGTGAACACTTATGTGTTTAGCAAGTTCAATCAGATTTGCTCAGCGGAATGAGTAAGTAAAGTTACACTATCAACAGGAGTTATTACTCCCCCTTGATGTTTGAAAACAAAAGACAAGTTTAATGAGAATCTAAGTATTGAATGCGAATGATAATAAATACTCAAACAAATTCTCAATAAATGAAATGGAAATAACAATAATAAGCTTTGAAGGATTTCAGTTTCTATTGAAATTAATGTCTAAAACAGAGGGATGAATCCATCTATTTATAGACTTACAAAGTACATGAACCTTTCCAAAAAGCAAGTCTCTAACAAGTTGCATTCTTGGAACTTGCACAAAAAGATAAAGTAATACTAAACAAATAAACTACTAAAACATAAGGCGGTGGAAAGATTCTGGTACAAGTGCTGATGAATGACAAACTACTGATGAGTAGTTTGTCTTCAGTAGTTCTTCAGTGAACTTGTCTGGTTAGACTTCAGAACTTCTGATACTTCTTCTTCAGTACTTGTTGAATCCTTCTTCAGTACTTTAGTCTTCTTTCTTCAGTAGTTCTATACTTCGAATATTTTGCAGAAGTTTGAATTAGACTAAGGTTTACAAAAGCGGTTTCCTCAATCCTTTTTGTCCTAACACCTCTTAAATTAAAGTTTTACAGTATAATTGTTTAAAGTACAACACACAATGCACATGTTAACTAAATGTTGTTTCCCGCCGCAACGTGCGGACACCTGACTAGTATATATATAAATTCTCTCTTTTCTTTTTTTTTTATTCTTTTGTAGTAAGTTTTTCTTACAAATTGTTTGACCACAACCTAGTAGTAGAATGTGACTTATGTAGACTTTGATTTGCTTAAAAAGATAATTGGCGTATCTTGAATGCACTATGTAATTTATAAATCAATGTGGTGTGTATTTGTTTTATTTTGTGGAAATGACCAAAATTAGGTTGGTCATTTTAGACCACAAAAACTTTTTTGTACTATGTGATTTTGTACGTAGCCACCTTCGACGCGAAGGAAGTTTATACGTCTCATGGCGAGAAGAATGTAGATGCGGATTTGGTTATTGCAGATATTGTCATCACGTGTGTAATAGGTGTAGAAGTGACATTCTCGAAAACGTTCTCTCCAAGTATAAAAAAACATAGAAAATAGATCGATGGAGCCTAACTACAAAGAATTCATGTTCTAAGTAGTACGGCCCCATGATGGGCGCCAACTTGTTACTACAACAAATAATAATCCGGAGAGGGTGTGAACGTTCTAAGGTCGTCAGGCTTCTGACCTCGTCTGCTTGAAGGGTTGAACCTGCAGCAAGAAAGAACTCGTTAGAAGGGGTACAGAGACCGGGGTCTCTGGGCCACCATCCGACGCTTAACATTAGTATATTATCCAACATAAACGTGTACATAAGTAAATGAACAATATCTATGTAGATACGTATATGTATGAGAATGAGATGTAGAGAGTATAATGTAAGGAGGAAGTGATGGTCGAAACCTAACGGTTAGCTAGGAGCTGATGCGATATCATGCTTCCTAACTTGATGGTTTGACGTGGCTCTGAGAACCGGTGTGGTTGTGGAGCCAACATGGTTGTGGGCTTCTAGTAATGTATTGCAGCAGCTTGCATGCTCGGATGCTTCAAGGCTTCGGCTTGCTGCTGCTGCAAGTGTTAAGAGAGAGAGAGAGAGAGAGAGAGAGAGATAGATAGAGAGATAGATAGAGAGAGAGAGATGTCTGATGTTGAAGACCAATCTAATGGGAAAAGAGGGTTTAGCCCTCTATTTATAGTGGGGGTGGGCTAAAACCCTAGTGGGCTTTTTTGTTACGCTTGGGCTTGATCTAATATGTTGATTAATGATTTTGGCTATTTGGGTTATTGGACTTGGCCCAATGCTTACCTTAGATCATCAGCCCTAGTTCAATGTATATATGCATTTACGCCATACTAGACTCAAACTATTTACTATCTTTACACTTTCTTTCAAGTTTTGCTGTTTTGGTGAGTTTTCATTTTCAAGTACTTTAGTCTAAATGGGATAAGTAGGGATAAATGAACCTTAGCATGCTGAGTTTGGCAATGTGTTAGAGGTTAAACCGGTAAGATTTGAAGCTTGTATAAACTAATGACCTTAGAAGCTTGTTAGGGTTTGAGCTAATGAGCTTAAAAGCTTATTAGGATTTAAGCTGATAAGCTTTGCAACTTGTTAAGCCCTTATTTTGGTGGAAGCTATGGAGCTGGATATTTCTCCATGATTTGGCAAAGTATCTACTCACGGTGGAGAAGAGGTGGTGGTGATAGAGGTTGTTGCGGGTGTGGAAAGAGCTGATTGATGGTTGATAGTGGTGGTGCTGTAGTGTTGCCGGCAGTGAAGGTAGAATGGATGAGAGAGAAACATAATTGTATAGAAGGATGAGAGAAAGAAAAATGGAAAAAAAGAGCATTTAAATGAATTACAGCTGCTGGCATGTACTGATTACAGTTGGCAAACATCTACTACAAAACCTGCAACGTAGCGCCTTCAACAACTAACTTTCTACCATGTGGCTACATCATCTCGGTCCATTTATCTGAATCCAAGTTGTACTAGCACTGTTCAAGTTATGTGTCAATTAATACATAGTTTAATAGTGTGACATCGCTAACATGCATTGGTTACATTTGGTGTTGCATCACCCGCTAATGTGTACTAGTTATATTTTGGTAATGTGCACCAATATTTTTCTTTTTGAGGATGGGCATTGTTTTTTCTTTCTATTTTAGGGATAAGCATTTGGTACCAAGTACTTGTATTGACCCAGTACTTTCGGTACTGGTATAGTGATATTTTTCTTTATCGTGGAAAACCAAACCAGTAATCTCTTAATACCATTACCGATACCATATTCATTTTCATAGTTTTCTCAATGTGAAAGTATACCTAATGTTATTACTAATACTAACCAAACTATCATTGAGACAGACGATACCCGCAGCGAAGCGCGGAAACCTATAACAATAGTTTAATATTCAATACTCTAACCCAAATCCAATAAAGAACCTCTAAAATCTGTACACTAAATTTAAAATATCTAAATTAGGGGTGTTCAGAATTCGATTTGGATTCGAAAAATTTAAAATTCGACTTAGTTCAATTCGATTAGCCGAATGATTCATTGAACTAAACAAAACTTGTGATTTGATTTGAGTTGTTTGTAAAAACAAACTTAAATTAGCGTTTGAAAACAATATGAAGAAAAGGGACCAGTCTTTAGGTTTCAGGTTGTGAAGGGAATTGAATAATCTAGTTTTTTTTAGGTTTTTTTTTTATTTTTATTTTTTGATAAATTATTATTTTCTTATAATCCGATTTTGGTTCCTCTAGTAAGGAAGAAAATCTGAATTATGATTTGTTATTCGTATATTTACCCTTGCATTGCTAAATTAATTTTTGTATTGTAGCTAAATCAATATGTTGTAAAGTTTATGACCATGTTTTACTAGACGAACATTTAAATTCAAGTATATTGAGTAATAAAAATTATGGGTAATAATTAAAAACTAAATTGTAATTCAAATTCAAAAAGTAATATATATAGTTAATAACCAAAATCGTCCCTGAGGTTTTATCACTTTTGTCACTTCAGGCCAAAACCTAAACATTTTACATCTGGGTCCTTCTGTTTTATTATTTTTGCTAAATTCGTCCCTAACACTAACCCAGATAACTTATCTCGTTAACTCTGGGGGCATTTTTGACTTTTTACCTACAAAATCGAGGGCATTTTAGACATTTTGTATTTAAAGGCTAAATAAATACAAGGAAAAAAAAAATAAGGAACCCAAAAACCTTTAAGGGATAGAGAGAGAGAGAGCACAGATAGAGAGAGAGAGAGGAGAGAGAGAGAGAGAGAGAGAGAATGAGAGAGAGAGAGAGAATTCAGAGGAAAGATGGCCGGCCAACCACCACCATAGGAAAGATGGCCGATCACCACCAGAGGCGGCGATGGTCTGGGTTTTCAATTAAGGGTCCGATTAGGGGCTACATGCGAATGATGGTCGAATAGTAGGAGGATGGCTCTAGGTTACGACAAGTGGTGGTTCGGTGGTGGGTTGTTATAGCAACAGGAAGGTAGCTGGTTGTAACATCGCGAATTTCCACTAATTTTTTTATGATAAAAAGAATGCATTGTTTTAAACAATATATGTTTTAAATACCTTAAACTAATTATTATTTGTATCTCGACACTTTTGTACGTTTTAAAAATATTTCGAGTCACTTTCGTGCTTATATAATCATATTATGAATTTAGAATAATATAGTTTTAGGGAAATAATTGCCAAAAAAAGATTTGTGTGGACCGGGACTCGAACCCGCGTCCACAGCCAACCAACACACAGTGACAAACAACTGAGCCAACTATCATCTTGTGTAGTATTTCAGAAGAAAATAAACTTAACACACTCCTTAAATTGATCAGTCAAAGTCCTGGTCAAAGTCCTAGTCAAAGTCTTAGTCAAACAGTCAAAGTCTTAGTCAAATAGTCAATTCATCATAAAAACCTTATTTTATGGTGTTGACCAATTTTAATGGCTAATTGAATCCAAAACTAGTATAAAAACCCACCTATGACCCATTATACTTTGCACCTCTAAATCGATTGTTTCAATCCGATTAAACTTTCCCTCATACCCTTCTTCTATAGTCTATTACTTCTACAATTGAAGCTTTGATTATAAGCTCTTGTAATTGGCGAATTGGAAGCTTGATATTCTTTCTTTTTCGACTAGCTACGTTGTTGAGTCTTTGGGATTCGCCTCGCATACATTCACAACACTTAGAGGATAATTCACCTTAACCAATGTGAGTTTACATAGCCCCTTTACTCTATTTTCACTATTTTTGCGGTGAAACATGTTTAAACATTTTATACTATCATTTACTCATATTTACTTGTGATTCAATTACAACATCATTCTATCATTTGACTGTAACAAAAAGACACAGTACAATCATTAACAATGATCAAGCCGCCTGTTTAGATTATAGCGCTATAGGTCTGACAAACCCATCCCCCCGCATAAATTCAGGGATGATCGATAACAGTAACAACATTTTACTAACTTGCGAGTTAGTCATCAGTCGACACAAGGTTTGATTGTACAAAGACGCATTGTTACATGTCGGAATCATACTCTATCATCATACAACTGTGATTGTTGTACAAACTATTGTTATCAATTATATTCAAAAACCTATGTATTCTCACCAACTTTTGTTGACCCAAACTATTTTCAAACTTAACATGTTTCAGGTTCTACTTGTTTGAAGATGTGAATTAATGCTTGAAGATGTGTGCATAGTATTATTCATTTTGATGTACGAATTCTTGTAGAACAATTGTATGTAATTTATTTAAATCATTTAATGAAATTTATTATTCACCATGAGCTACTGAACGATCATCAATACGTGACATCCCGATGTTTCCGCCATCGGTTGGGGTGTTACAGATTGGTATCAGAGCCATGGTTATAGGGAATTAGGTTATTAGAAAAATAATCTAGTCTATAACCATAGGATTTTAACCAGTATTTGCTCCTTTTACTTGCTATTCTCTATCTCCCTCCTACTGCTCATCCCTACTTTCATCCTTACAAGAAGGTTGCTCTCCACCATTGGATCTACTCTTAGACTAATAGGACAAAATCCTCAGGTTTAGCCTGAACCACCTTAAGATCTCGTCGAAGTTCTAGATTTTAATAACGAACACGTGCAATCTGGAAGGGTGAGCGCCTGTATTCTGAGTCTTCTGTCTAGGCTGGCATTGCGCATATATCCCAATCAGACGAGGGACCCGGATGCCTACCTGGGAATTCTCGGGATGAGTGTTCACCTATAGGCTAAAGCATGTCTTCACTATGTTATTAGAATCTAGAAGTTTTGATAAGTCAACGTTTTCGTTTATTCGTTTTAATTAATGAATAAATGATTACACTCACTTTCCTTAAACTAAGCTCTAAAATCTCAAAATTTTACAGCTTAAATCAATCTCATTTCATAACCATCTATGGATTTCACAATCACACTTCACCTTACCATCGTAGCCACTTTTTAAATATTCAACACCCTACCCAAATCATATTATTTCATTTCTCCACATGTTACTTATTTTTTTAAAAACTATAACCTCATACCTTAGCACAAACTAAAGATTTCTAAATCCTGTTGTATTTTCATTACCTAGTAACTTTACAAAGTACATATTTTTGTCAAAAGATGTCCTCGAACTTAAATTCAATTGTTTATTTATTGACGTAACAAACAATTTTCTATATAATGCTTTAAACCATTAAAAATCACTTAATAGAACCTTGATCTTCAAAACCTAATGTCATGTTTGAAATCTCCAACTAACGAGAATATTTTAATCAAAAGCCCACTTAGCTGCTACTATTTAACAACTTTTGCTTTATGTATAAAACCAATTTTGAAAATAAGATTTTTTTTTATCCATAGGAATAATATCTAGTCTCTAAATTCTCCATCGACACTCACTCATTTTCAACTTGTTCAAATTTTTACAATATTTGGCATATATCACAATCATGTTTTCTTATACACTTGATTATAACCTTTGATCCAAACCCCAAAATTTACACTGCTACATAATCTCCTTACTATAAAATAAACTCTTTATCAACTATCTTCACATTCACTATCTCTCACAACCTTGATTCTGCTTCAAGATTTTTCATCATCCTCTCAAGAACTAAATTCATATCCTTCACCTTCTCAAACATGAACTAGTTACCCATGATAACCAAACTATTGAAACTTGGTTGTGTGTTGCATCAAACTTAATCCTTAGTTATACATGAGGATTCGATTATCTACCATATTTAAACATTTGATACTAGAAATCATGGAATATAAACTATTTGCTATAGACACACCTAGAGTCATTAACCTTGTCTAGGACAACACTATTACAACTCGCATGCTATGCTTGATACTTGATTGTTTATATGTACATATTATCAATTTGCAATTTATGTGTGAAATAATTGGTACACTTAATCAAACAACTGGTAGAGGATGAAGTACTTGCTCAACAGTTAGTTGAGTACCAAATAACCTACTCAACGATTGGTAGTGGTCATCATGCCTGCTCAACAGTCGGTAGAGGCCCTACAACCTGCTCAACGACTGGTAGAGGCTATCGCACCTACTCAACAATCGGTAGAGGTTCTTACTCACTGACTGGTAGAAGTCTTTTTCCTACTCAACAGTTGGACTCATTTTTGGATATATTGTAAACGATTCAATCACAAGGTTATTTTGCATTACTTACATGTGTGTTTAGAGTCATAGAAGGACACAAAACCCTAATGTAAGGTAAATTGGTGATTGCGGTCCGGAACGTAATCATGAATTTACAGGTACGTTAAGGTAGTGTGAAATTCTAATAAGGTTTTAGTAGTTCATTTGGTTTTCATATAGCCAATCAATTTATGCATTTCTTATAAGATTCCTAAAACATAAGTTTAGTATTTTGCTAGATTCTTATGCTTCTTGCTACTTAAGACGAACCTAATCCAATCCTTAAAACTCACATCTCAAACCTCTTATCCAAATTATTCGAAACAAACTATTCTATTACCTATAAATTCATATCGTGCCTTAACCCAAACCACAGCTGCCTTAATTTCTACCTAATCAACCTGAAACCTGTGTTTTTAATAACTTCGGGACGAAGTTTCCAAAAGTAGGGGAGACTGTAACTTCGCGAATTTCCCCTAATTTTTTTATGATAAAAAGAATGCATTGTTTTAAACAATATATGTTTTAAATACCTTAAACTAATAATTATTTGTATCTCGACACTTTTGTACGTTTTAAAAATATTTCGAGTCACTTTCGGGCTTATATAATCATATTATGAATTTAGAATAATATAGTTTTAGGGAAATAATTGCCAAGAAAAGATTTGTGTGGACCGGGACTCGAACCCGCGTCCACAGCCAACCAACACACAGTGACAAACAACTGAGCCAACTATCATCTTGTGTAGTATTTTAGAAGAAAATAAACTTAACACACTCCTTAAATTGATCAGTCAAAGTCCTGGTCAAAGTCCTAGTCAAAGTCTTAGTCAAACAGTCAAAGTCTTAGTCAAATAGTCAATTCATCATAAAAACCTTACTTTATGGTGTTGACCAATTTTAATGGCTAATTGAATCCAAAACTAGTATAAAAACCCACCTATGACCCATTATACTTTGCACCTCTAAATCGATTGTTTCAATCCGATTAAACTTTCCCTCATACCCTTCTTCTATAGTCTATTACTTCTACAATTGAAGCTTTGATTATAAGCTCTTGTAATTGGCGAATTGGAAGCTTGATATTCTTTCTTTTTCGACTAGCTACGTTGTTGAGTCTTTGGGATTCGCCTCGCATACATTCACAACACTTAGAGGATAATTCACCTTAACCAATGTGAGTTTACATAGCCCCTTTACTCTATTTTCACTATTTTTGCGGTGAAACATGTTTAAACATTTTATACTATCATTTACTCATATTTACTTGTGATTCAATTACAACATCATTCTATCATTTGACTGTAACAAAAAGACACAGTACAATCATTAACAATGATCAAGCCGCCTGTTTAGATTATAGCGCTATAGGTCTGACAAACCCATCCCCCCGCATAAATTCAGGGATGATCGATAACAGTAACAACATTTTACTAACTTGCGAGTTAGTCATCAGTCGACACAAGGTTTGATTGTACAAAGACGCATTGTTACATGTCGGAATCATACTCTATCATCATACAACTGTGATTGTTGTACAAACTATTGTTATCAATTATATTCAAAAACCTATGTATTCTCACCAACTTTTGTTGACCCAAACTATTTTCAAACTTAACATGTTTCAGGTTCTACTTGTTTGAAGATGTGAATTAATGCTTGAAGATGTGTGCATAGTATTATTCATTTTGATGTACGAATTCTTGTAGAACAATTGTATGTAATTTATTTAAATCATTTAATGAAATTTATTATTCACCATGAGCTACTGAACGATCATCAATACGTGACATCCCGATGTTTCCGCCATCGGTTGGGGTGTTACACTGGTGACGGTGGCTCGTGACGATGATGATGATGATGGCGGCGGCTGAGGCTTGGATTCTGATTAGGGTTCCAACTGATTCGGTAAACCTCAATAATATTTATTATTTTCAGTTTAGATTATTGGTTTGTAACTTAGGAAACATTTGGGGTTGGTGATGTTGTTAATTGAGATAATGATTCGAGTGGTGGGAGTTGTTGTAGTAAGATGTTAGTGATTAAGGATTACAAGGTGGAAGGGAAGAGTGATGATATGGTGAAGATGAAGGGTTCAAGCGGCTGGTACAGGGGTGACTACGGGTCATGATGGTGATGGTTTGGGTTATAGTTTAGGATCTGGGTGTTCGGGTCAGATCTGGTTAACTCGGGTTGGGTGTTTGATGGATGTGATATGGTGGTGTTGGTAGGTGTTCAGTGATATGGTGGTGGTGTTTGGTGGTGGTTCACCTGTGAATTTGGTCGTCTTCTTCGTTGGTGTTCTTCGTTGATCAGATCTGAGGAAGAGGAGGGGTTTTAAAATGGTGGAACCCAAAAAGAGAAAATGTCCCCAGAGTTAACGAGATAAGTTAACTGGGTTAGTGTCAAGGACGAATTTAGCAAAAAATTATAAAACAGACACTACAACAAAAATGGCTTTTGAGGACCTTTTGTGTGGGACGCTTGTGAAATAGGGTCCTAAAAACTATTTAATAGGACGAGTCAACTTTTGGGGTCCTTTTATAATATACGCTATTAAACCGATGTCCTAAAAAGCTATTTAATAGGATGGATGATTATTTAGGGACCTATTATCATATAACTTAACTAGCTTATACCCTGGGAGCGTCCCGGTTTGAGAAATCTAAATAAAGTAAATAAAATTAGAAGTATCTAAACTATAAAAATGACATCTATATAGCAATTACCTGTGGGAGAGCGTTCCGGGTTGAAATATCTAATATGATAACATAATTAATGACTTGCCAATATATGATTAATGAATATTATTATTATTATTATTATTATTATTATTATTATTATTATTATTATTATTATTTTAAATCACCTAATCCCAGGCCCGACTCAAACCCACATTTTTTTAAACTAATTCCAAACCTGACACAATACCTGCCGGGTTACAAAATATAGTCATTTTTTTCTCCGTTTTTTATATAGCACTATGGTACTCGTTGGAAAAATAATAAAAACGCTCGTTAATTTGTTGTAAATTGTTTCTTTAAAAAATCTCGTATATAAAAGATATTAAAGTTTAAAAGTTATGAGAGGAAATATGAGAGAGAAAATAATAAAGTTTTAATATTTAAATTTAGTAGATTAGGTATTTAATAGATTATGTTAAATCATATTTAAACCATATTTATTTCTTTTTTTTAATTGGTCTAGGTTGCCACATCACATCCTATGTGGCATCTTTCAAAAGAAAGATTGCATAATATTATGACATGTCATCAAAATGGCTTTGGTTTATTATATATATATATAGATAAGACACTTAAAATGTAGATTCTAATAAAGTAATTTATAAGACATTTAGTTGTTGGTGTTCCATTATGTGGTAATGTAATAGGACGCTTGATCACCGGGGGTCGTATTATAACATAACTTAATGCGACACTTTATGGTTAAGTCATAAATGTTCGATGTTATAGGACCCTTTCTAGTCGAAGTCATATTAGAACATAACTTAATAGGACACTTAACACATGGGTCCTATACCTTTAACCTTTATAGGACGCTTAATCATCATAGTTTTATTATAATACACCGTAATAAGACACATGATATTTGAGTCATAAAACATCAGTTTTATAGGACGCTTATTTGCTAGAGTTTTATTATAACATAACTTAATAGGACACTTAACACTTGGGTCTTATAATTTTAACCTTTATAGGACGCTTAATCATAGTGGTGTTATTATAATACATCGTAATAGGACACTTGATATTTGAGTCATAAAACATCAGTTTTATAACACGCTTATTCGCTAGAGTTTTATTATAACATAATTTAACAGGACACTTGACATTTGGGTTTTATAATTTTAACCTTTATAGTGGAAGGTGGTGGTAGACGGTGAGTGGTAGTGGTAGGCCGGTGGTGGCGGTAGACAGTGGACGATGGTGGTAGGTAGTGGGTGGTGGCGGACAGTGGACGGTGGTAGTGGTAGGCAATGGGTGGATGGTGGTGGTAGACGGTGGGTAGTGGTGGACAGTGGTGATGGTGGGTGGTGGTGGTGACAACGATGGTAGTATATGGGTGGCGGGTGGTGGTGGTGATGGTGGGTGGGTAGCGGTTGTTCGTTGGGGCAGTGGTGGGTGGTGGCTGCGGTTGCTGGGTAGTGGCAACGGCGGTGGTGGTAGGTGGCGGTGGTAGGTGATTTCACTACTAGAAAATAAAACTTTAATGACACACGAAATGCACTAGTTTTATGACATGAAAAGGTGTGTGTCATAAAAATATTATAGTATTTTTTAAAATCCAAAGAATTTATAACACATATTTTTTTATGTCATTATTATTAAAAAAAAAAACAATAGAGCACTTCACAAAATTATGTGTGTGTTTTTCCCTCCTAAAAATTTCATCTTCTCCCAATTCTCTCAATTATATTAAAAAACTCTAAAGAGCCACTCTGATCTGAGACCTCTGCAACAAAATTAAAAAATCTTACTACCCTATTCTTGTTTAGATCCGTGACCTCTTCAACAATATCTATCAAATCTTCTTCAATTTTCACCTCTTTTTCCATTTAAAACCTTTAGATCTGACGAATCTGAATCTAAAGAACCGTCAAAATGTTCAAAACCCTAGAACATGTCTGGCGGTTTCTTCCGTGTCGGTGCTTTGACTCTCACACAATCTAACATTCATACCAATTTCATCATCAATAACTTGTTAGCTATTACGCTGATTATTATTGTTGTTGTTATTATTATTATTATTATTATTATTATTATTATTATTATTATTATTATTAATTTTGGTCGTTTTATAGGGCGCTACGGCTGATCAAGACACTCGTTTTTCTAATATGCATGCTAAGCTCCTTAAATCTCACAAGTTTCCACCTGTGTTAGAACATCTGGTAATTTCTTTCTTACATCGTTTGTGCATTTTATTTTTAGCTGATGATATATTAGATCTGATTATCATTAGGTTTTAGCTTCAGTAATTATATATTTTACATCAAAAGTTTATTAAATAAACTCATTAAAAATAAAAATTCTTGTTGAATACGATGAAAAGTTAAAATGCTTCAAATAAATATGGATCCATTAATGTTAGAAAGACAATTATTATAGAGTGTTAGGTAAGCAGGCAACAAGCGGCGACACGACCTTTATTTGATAGCAAAACGTATAGTTTGTTTACTAGCTTCAAATGGTTCAGTGAATGATGATTCAATATTAGAAAGCCACTGCCTCATCCTTGTTGAAGAAGACGACGCCGATTAGGTAGATGGAATATTGTGGATTTGTGGCTAGTGATTTGAGTTTTGGAATCAATAGCTAATTGATTTATTTCTTCTTAAACTTCCAAGGCTGTATTAGTTACGACACATTGTAATTGAAGAATTTTTTGCTCTAAATCGAATCATATTGGATGGTACCGATTCTTGTAGAAGTTCTTACACTTTCCGCATGAGTGGAAATGTTAGAATGGTTGGTTGAGTGGGGGTGTCATGTGTGTGGTTGAGCTGGCAGGCCATACCTTTTGTGCTTTTTTTACCTCTTACTTAAGATAGCAAAACCGACCATTTTAGCATTTCCGGTGGTCTAGAAAGTTTGATGGTTTTGCAGGGATCACACTTATCCATGCCTTTGTTATACCTGTGAAGTTAAGATTCTTCTGTTAATTGTAGTTGTGAAACGCATGATATTGTCTAATTGTGCAGGAAGCCGCTGGGTACTTCTTTTGTCTTGAAGACAGGGCGTTACTATGTAGAAGTTGTGTGGTTTATTTGTAGGTAGTCTGTAAGGAATGAGGACGCATGATGGCTTAGGATTTTATGCTGCTTGTTACAAGATTTGTGTTGGATAATGTTATAACTTATTTATGTTTTGTGTTTTTGTTATGAGTATGATTATTTAAAATATAATAAAGTTTTATTTCTTTCATTAGTTGATGTTATATACACAATAACTATTATGATTTTATATGTTGATGGCCTTTTTATTGTATAATAAAAACCATTATTTGGATGTCCATAACCATCGTAAAATTATGTGCGTGGATGTTCAAAAAAAGCGTTATATCATGACTTGTTAGGACTTTGAAATTTTATCTTATTAAACTTGTTAGAACATTGTAAAAGTCTTCGAATATGTTTTTCTTAGGACACTATATGAGTTGTTCATAAACATATCATGCGACCATAAAATTGGTTTTATAATCTTATTTGAGATATTAGGACCCTTTTCTTGATACTAAATTACCTATAATGTTACATCATAAGGGTCCTATAAATTAATTTTTAAGGACGTTTGTATATGTATTAAAAGATTAAAACTAGGTAAGCACATATTAGAACATTGTAAAAGTGTCCTAAAATGTTTTTATGAAGAGTTTTTTGGGTTGCTCATAGACATATTATGCGACTATAAAATTGGTTTCATAATCTTATTTGAGATATTAGGACGCTTTTTAAGTTTTGGGACTTATTACGACCCCTTTACATGAAACGCTTTTACTGTTGGTCCTATTAAATAAAAGGTCCTATAAACTAACATTTTAGGACGCTTTTGTGCGTACTAAAAACCCATTTTTGTTGTAGTGAGAAGGACCTAGATGTAAAAGGTTTGGGTTTTGGACTGAAGTGGCAAAAGTGACCAAACCTCAGGGGCGATTTTAACTATTAACTCTAATATATATGATTACATTAAATCAAATTAAAATGCTCATTCAACCGAATAGTCATTTGTTTAGTTGGTGGGTGTTGGGTTAAAATGGTAAAACCACGAGAGTTAAAATGTTGTTCCTTCAATGTTAAACTTTCAAGCCTCACAAAAAGCGAATCTTATGTAATTCAAGTTGTTCAAAAGAAAAAGTAACTTGTTTTGGTTTGGATCTTGAAATGTATAATTTCTCTGATACATATACATATATTTTAATATACAAAATCCAAAAAAAAAAAAAAAAAAAAGATTTCACTTAATTAAATAAATAAACGAGTTATAAAGGACCTAAAGATTGAAAGAATTCAAAATTGGCCGGATATATGTTTATGTGACCACTTCCAATCTAAACTACTAAACAAGTTTGACTTTCTTAGAAAACTACAAATAGTTTTCTTTAAAAAGACTTATAAGTTTGACTTATATTAAACAATTAGGCAAACTGTTTAAAATAGCTTAAACAAGTCAAACGGGACACATCTCAACAAATCAAACTTTATAAGTGGCATAATATCTTTTCAATTTCTCAAAAGAAAAAAAGTAATCATATTTACCCATCAACATTGCCTCCACATGACCGGGAGTGAAAACATATTAAAAGCCAGTTGATGATGCGGCTGCAATATCCTGTAATGTATCACCAAAATATAATTCCATGTGTCAACTCAATTTTACAAGTATCTATTGTTAGGATTCGATCTTGCAAACAAAACACCAAACACAAACTATAAAGAAAAATAAACGAAGATGAACACACGAGATTTATATAGTTCGGTCAACTTATCTACGTTTACAAGTTGAACCAAAGTAATACTTTTTATTGCCATGTGTCATTCCTGATAATGATATCGAGACCTAGTATATAGAGGCTATTCTTAAGGTTTACAACTTTCTTGTTTTTTTTAAAGCAAACTATATAAAAAAATGAAACACCGTGCGGTTAGCAAACAACTTTTTTTTTTTTTGGAATTTGAACTTCATTAACACAACGGGGGCGCCCACAAAACGATGTGACATCCGTCACTTTTATCATTATTTTTATTAAAAATATACATACATTTTTTTATTATTTCGCACCTCCTATCTTGAACGCCACATTTTATCATAATGATAATAATAATAATAAAAAAATAATAATAATAAATAATAATAAAGTTAGTCATTACCTTTTACCACCTACTAAACCAACCTAGCCCATTAAACATAACCCCAAACACACTCTTTATACCTATCTTGGAGCCCATCTGAAACCATCAGCAGGCCCACCAGACTTTTCCCTTCACCCTTTGGCTTTGTCCACACGTGAGCCCAGCAAAGCCCAGAACACCGGCCCAACACCTTCGGCCCAACTCTATCCCTTCTTTCCTTTTTGTTTTAAAACAAAAAAATATATAGCTCCTGCCGGGACTCGAACCCGGGCAGGTAGCCGGTTCAACCAAACACCCACAAGCCAACAACCAGCTGAGCTACGGCTCGTACCTGTTATTTCTCCAACTCAAATTCCTTATAACCCGTTTTCGCGTCCCTTTTTCTTCTTCCCCTTGAGCTGTTACGCGCAGCAGCAGTATATGATATTAATTAATTTTTTTTTTCTTACCAACCTAATTAAACATCGTTGACTTGTAATTGATCCAAGAATGGAATGGAATCACAATCTTCGGCCCTTCTGACTAGGAAACACGTTTATAAACATCCAATTATTACCAATTTTCCCTTATGCGCGTATAGCATTCATTGTTTAGTCAAATCTTACCATTTCTTCGGATCAGTGATTTACACTATAAATTGGAAGTTCACAGGCGTTCACAACTCGCCAATCTTCTTCTCTCAATCCCTCAATTCTTCACTTAAACGTTGTTCTTGTTCAATCGATACAGTTTTGACTTTTCTGTTGACTGGGCAATATATACAATTTCGTGTTTGTAAGTCCTATTTTTTTAGTGGGTTTTGATCTTCGGCAATCACACAACAATAACCCTATGATTAATTGGGTTATTGTTGTGTGAATCAATCTATTGGAAAATTAGGGCTTGAATGTGTAGGATTTGGGGAAGAACACGCGCCAAGTATATGTATTTATATATTTCAGTACATAAAACATCACCAATTGATCTATAGATCAGTTGGTGTGACCATTTTATCTCAAATCCGAACCGGCCAGTAGGCCAGGGTTCGAATCCCATTAGCAACATCTTTTCTTTCATTTTTTTTTACAACACTTTATATATATATATACCATTTATATCTTATAAATTCATTTTAAAATACCAAAACCCTTTTATAAATTCTACAAAAATTATATTATGTTAATCTGATGAAAAAGTTCAACACCCAATTTTTAGTTTTCTAAAATTTATTTATTTAATATTTATAATAATTAAATCAAGTTTATTCTATTTTATTTATAAAAATCCATAAAAATATCAAAACGATCTTATTAATTTCCACAAAAATTGTCCTAAGTTTTTATAACTTTAAACTTTTCAGAAATGATTTTTATTACTGAAAAATCATTTATTTAGTATTTTTAATCAATTTTTGTTAGTTTTAATCATAATTAAATCATAATAAATTCAATTTTTATTATTTTTGCTCCAAAATTTTATACAATTTATTTTTAAATATTTAGAACAGAAATATGATTTTTAATATAATAATTCTTTAATTTTAGTATTTTTGAAAATTAAAGATAAATTTTGACAATTTGTAATAAATAGATTTAAAAATCTATTTTTAAGAAAATAATTTTATAAAAATTATTTTTATACTTTAAACACATTCTTGTGACTATCTTAGATTTAAAACTCATAAAAAGATTTTTGGTTATTTATTTACTAAAATTTCTCTCAATTGTCGAATATTTTTAATAATAATCAAACAAACATTTATCCCCAATTCGAAGCCCTAGAAATACATATATCTTAGAGTCATTTCCCTTACACATTATCGAATACTTTAGGTTGATCATTTGGGAGTAATCTCAATTCATATTTCGTTGTCCAAGTCCAATTTCAAGTTATTACGTGAACTGTGAGTACTTCCTATCCCCTTTTTACTTTTATACATTTTTGGGGTGTTACATGTACACTATTACAAATTTCAAATACAAGTTTACATTTTCACAATACAATTCTAGTACTATGTGCATTGCTTACAACGTGCTTTATGCTTAGACAATACATGTGGATTACATTTGTACTTAGTGAAATCATTAACATGGTACAAGCCGACCTTAACATTGGATAGCGCTATTTGGATTGACAACCCGCCTAGATTGATTCTCCCCCTTTTTCATCGGAGAATCCGTGGCCAGTGTTAAGTTATCATCCAATCATTGGTTGAGTACACTACAGTTCATACAGTACATTATACAGTCACAGGGTTGATTTCGCTCATTTGTATGATACATAGTTTACATATTTGCACTGTAGCTTGCACTTGAATTGTATAACTTTTTAACCTACTATATATATCAAATCTAGGAATGCTCACCAACATTTCATATGTTGACCAAACCTATTTTTGTACATGTTTCAGGTGCAGTTTGATCTAGTGCTTTAGCAAGAGACATTTAGTGCTTTATTTTAATTCAGTTATTTCAATATTTACATTTCATTTAGACAATGTATTTCCATTTCCATGTAAGACAATTTTGGATTATTCAATAATATATTTACATTTTAGTACCATGTGCTTTTGAACAATCGTCACTACGTGACACCTCGATGATTCCGCCATCGGTTGGGGTGTTACAACGAGGACTACCAACCCGAAATTACAACATATACAAGGGGACTTACACCAATCCTCCCAAAGGAGATCCGAAAACATAGACCTATGCTTTAACCATAAAAACGACAAAGACTTTATATCGCCTACCACTACAGAAATCTTCGGGTTCACATCCTTAAAAATCTTTCCGTTTCTAGCTTTCCAAATCGTCCAAAAGGTCACAACCACAGTGCCTTGGACCACTCTCTTGCCCCATTTGCCACCTTTAGCCTTTTTGTATAACAATAAAAGATCTCTAGGATGAACCGCACAAATAGGATCGAGACCACACCACTTCCCTATCACTTACCAAACAACTGAAGCAACAAAACAAAACGTAAAGATGTGTGCCGAGGATTCCGAGGTTGAATTACACAACTTGCAGTTACTATTATCAAAAGATAGCCCTCTTCTTTCCAAAGCATCAATCGTAGGAATTCTCTCCAGCTCCGCACGCCAAGTCAGGATGCTACACTTTTGTGGAACCCATCCAACCCATTTAAATTCGAAAAATTGAACGATGCCCTATTCTCGATGAACAACTTCTTTACATCAGCAACAGTAAAAGAAGAGTTCCCATTCCATTCCCACTCGTCACTTGTATAATTCAGCTGGAACAGGGATAAAGTGTCTGAAAGAATGCACCATTCTTAAGCATCCATGAGATCGAAAGGCTGAGAATAATCTAAGGGAGCCCAACCCCCTTCAGACCAGCATTCCTTAACTTTTGAATGTCTATTCACGGCTTTAGCAAACAAACGAGGAAACTTCAAGTAGAACGGCACCTCCAAAGCCCAAGCGTCCAGCCAAAAACGATTTTTCTTACTATTTCCCAATCTGCCTCTAAACATATTAATAAACAAAGCGTCTCCACATTTGAGTTTTTCACTGTTTTTTATGATAGACACCCAACATTCGTAAACACTAGAAATGAGAGGAAAACCGGGCCATCTTTTTCTACCTTTATGACATGAAGTGACCACTGAATGCCAAATAGCTGTCTCCTCATTACGATAGTGCCACAACCATTTATACAATAATGCATCATTAATATCTTTTAGCCGATTGATGCCTAAACCACCCTCTTTCTTAGGCCTAAAGACCTTGTCCCAAGCGACCCAATGTATTTTGTTGTGATCATTAGAACCCGTCCAGAGAAAACGACGCATAAGGCTCTCTAATTTATCCAAAACCCCCATAGGCGCTTTATATAAAGAGAAGTAATAGATCGGGAGGATTTATAAAACCGACTTGATAAGAGTTAAACGACCCCCAACAGAGAGAAGTTTAGCTTTCCAAGAACAGAGGCGAACTTCAAAAACATCAATGACCTTTCTTCAATTGTTTATTTTATTCATATTGGCACCAACCATAATCCCCAAATAATCGAAAGGAGTACTCCCAACTTGGCAACCTAAAACCGAAGCCATATTAGAGATCTCCGTGTCTGACGTACCAATGCCATAAAGACTAGAATTGTGAATGTTAATCTTTAGGCCCGAACACAAGAAAAAGCATCTAAGTATTCTCGTCGTGTTGCAAATATTATCAAAAGACCAATCCCCCATAATAAGAGCATCATCCGCGTATAGCAAATGAGAAACCACCGGGCCCTTCTTAGAAAAACCAATCCCCTCAAAGACTTTTTCTTTCACCGCTTTATTGAAAAGACACGAAAACAACTAACCTAGGGAAAGACACAAATGGTTAAAATTTATCAATTATAAAAAATTATGAAATATAAAATTAAATTATAAATGTAGAAATGAAAAAAAGTTAAACGCACTAAATAAACCAAATAAAATTGTTCTTTACAATAGAGAGTTAAATGCATCAATTCTGAGATTGTTGACTCTACTCGAGTATAGTCTTTGTTAGAAATAGTCATAAAACCAATTGCGATATTTATTTTGTAGAAAGAAAAATAATTAAGCTAGCAAAATATCAAATGTCATCATAAAGTTATATTTCAAGATAAAAACCAAGTTACATCTGAATAATGGGTAAGCGAGCAACAAGCTGCGCCACTATCTCTTTTTGAATCGAAAAGTCTATTCTACTAAATACAAACCCTTTGTTCCTCGGGCTTTGCGAGTCACTATGGATCACCTTCTGTACCCGCTCTATAAAATGAACTGCCTCAGAGGCTAGGGATCCAAAAGTGTCGAAGGCGAACGGAATGAACACATGATTCTCAATAAAATTAATGTTCGCATCACCTGTCACAATATCTATAATTTAAACAGTGAGATGCAGTACGAAACGTTCTATTAGATCTTGTTTTACTTTCAAGATTCATATAATTGCATGCCAGGTTGCTAACACGTTACGATTGAAATAATGGGTAAGCGAGCAACAAGCTCCGCCACTATTTCTTTTTGAATCGAAAAGTCTATTCTACTAAATACAAACCCTTTGTTCCTCGGGCTTTGCGAGTCACTATGGATCACCTTCTGTACCCGCTCTATAAAATGAACTGCCTCAGAGGCTAGGGATCCAAAAGTGTCGAAGGCGAACGGAATGAACACATGATTCTCAATAAAATTAATGTTCGCATCACCTGTCACAATATCTATAATTTAAACAGTGAGATGCAGTACGAAACGTTCTATTAGATCTTGTTTTACTTTCAAGATTCATATAATTGCATGCCAGGTTGCTAACACGTTACGATTGAAATAATTGTGCTAGATTTTAGTAGACAAGAGTCATGTAATTTTGTGTATTGTAAACATCTTTTACATAATTCAATAATGGTTCATATAATTGAACTTGGGCCAACCGATAGATACAATGATTCATTACTTCTTACAATCCAAATAATCGTAACTAATTGATACAAATCATATGGTAAGCTAAAACACAAATGGTTTAGAGTTTGGAACTTTCCTTCATAGTCTAGTAATCATATCACTGTGATGAAATAAATAGTTAAGAATTTACTTAATCTTATATTTGTTGAAAAAATTATAATAATTGTGTTCTTTAAATGGTTTGTCTATGCGTAGTTGCACATCCCACGCATGCAAGAGCGACCTCTCTTGCATACATAGTTGCATCCTCCACAGTGACGCTTGTTCACCATCGGGTTCACACAAGTTCCTTTGCAGCAAATCTCCATATGCTTGCATTTCCGTCCACATAGTCCACAATTTTGTTTATCAGTCTTCACGTTAACACACTTCTTATTGCAACAGTCTGGTCCAGGACTGCCCTTGGCCCGGCAAAGTCTAGGATTCCTATTGCATTTCATTAAGCCCTTGGGTTGTTGGGCAAGGAACCTTCCAACCCGTGCTGGTGGTGAATCGGACACTATGATATCATCTTCATCGTCGAATGAATTTTCTTGTGTTGGTTTGGAAGAGAGAGTTATGGCAAAGGACATGAGGATGGTGAGGGTTATCAAGATTTTGGTTAGGGTGCTCATTGTGTCTTTAGAGGGCAATGAAGGCTGATTTGTAGGAAGTGATGGATGGGGTTGATATATTAGAAATGGTATATATAGAGATGAAATTTGACTGAGTTTGAAAAAAATAGTTAGGTGAGTTGAGAAAATTATATATAGTTTTGTTGGCAGGAATTGAAAAAAAAAGTAGATACTAATGCACTTATTAATTTTAATCTAGATATTGGATGATATTTTTGTGTATACTTGACGTATGCTACATTAATACGTACTTAGTGGAACAAGTCGTTATGTCGTTCTGACAGAAATGCCCAAATGTTAGTAAACCTTTTATAATTTGTCAGTTGCAAAATAATTCAATGAGCAATAATAAGATAACAATAATAAGGTTGTTTAAAAAGCCCTTGAGGTCCTCCCGACTTATGTCTTATGAACAAATTCAAACATCTCCGAGGAGTCCTTAAAACTTGGTGGAAAACCGAATTAGATAAAGAAGGGGAATAACTAAAAGAGTTAAAAGAAGAGATTAAAATAATTGAAAAAATTATGGAGGGTAGGGTCCTTGAAAAGACGAGATTTGGACTTGGGGTGAATGTAAGAAAGGGGTGGAGTTCATAAATTTGTGTAAGAACAAAGTGTTAGAAACTTTGTATGTGAATGTGAGTTTGGTCTTGTCCCACATTGGTTGGGAGATGGAAAGTGTATGAGCTTATAAGGTGAAATCAAATGGAAGATATTAACTTTTTGTGTTACATTATACTTGGGCATCTACTAGCGCGTGCAGGGTGGGGGGTGCAAAAACTGGTTCTAGGTCGAGATAAATTATTGAATCAACGCGACGCCCGCACGTCTTGCGGACACGTGTGACACTTGGTTTTGACTGTTGAACCTAGAAAACTTTCGCATACACGCACACATAGTAGCAGTAGCCAAATTCTGATTGGGAATTGTGTCAAACACAAGCCCGGTTCACTTCGATAATTTCATCTTCAGTTACAATTTTTACAATGTAAGTTTTCTAACAAACTTAAACATATTAATAAACAAACTTTCGTGTTCTTCCTAAGGAATTTGGGTTCGCGAGAGTTTGTAAGTGTTTTCTTTTTGTTACATCGAATCGGATTACATTCGTAATTGGAATGCAATTTTTAACCTGGAAGTCTTCTTTACAAAATGAAATTTGATTCAACTTTTCGGTTCATGAGTGTTGTATTGTATTTAGATAAGCCCAACTGTTAAAAATTTTTAACATGTGTTTACAACTTTTGAAATACTAAATTTCTAATAAAAGTATTAGAAAATACATAACATTCGTAAACTCATGTAAGATGGTTGATAACAATTTCTTTCTAGTAAGCATATTAGAAAGAGGGTTTCAAGTTTTGAAATGTTACTTTTTCTAAGAAGAGTATTGGAAAATAAAAGGTTTCGAAATATAAGGTTTTGAAAAATGTATTTCTAACAAGCATGTTAGAATCGACAGCGTTGAAAGAATAATGTGTCATTAAATATTTCTAATTAACAAGCGTATTAGAAATAATTATTTACAAAATCGTAGGTTTAATTTTTAAAACTTATATATTTTTCTAACGGGCGTGTTAGAAATTGATGATTTTGTGAAGACAAATAAGATGCTTATATTTTCTAACGAATGTGTTAGAAAAGATTATTGTACAAAATACACAAACGTGTTAGAAATGATTATATTGGAAAATAATCAACATTGAACCAGTTTTGGTTAAATTTAACGGTTTCTAATGAGCGAGTTTGAAACAGTTGTATTTAGAAAATCCAAAGCTAATACCATTTATGTAGATGGCTTTAATTTTCTAATGAGGATGTTGGAAATAGTTTATTTATATATAAACCAATAAGTTCTAAAACGATTGTCATAATTGTGTATTTCTAACAAGCAGGTTAGAAACGGTTGAGAATATAAACCAATGACCTTTAAACGACTTTGGGTAATCGTCTACTTATAACGGTGTGTTGTAAAAAGGGTTTATTTGATATAACCAAACTCTATATGATGAAACGTGTAATCATTTGTATTCTAACAAGTATGTTATAAATGGTTAATTTTTGAAACCGTATATGTTTATATGGTACACGTATAGTCTCTAATGAGCGAATTAGAAGCGGTTAATCATGAAAATCATATACTCTAACAAGTGAGGTAGGAATGGTTTGAATAATTAAACTATATTAGAGTTTATGGTTTTGAGTTGTAATTAAAACATAAATATGCATAGTTTATGGGAAACACTTGTAAAAGGAGAAATGTTTTGTATGAATAAAACATGTGTTTTGCAAATTATATATGGTTTGATGCTTGTATGAGAAGTATGATATCATGAACCATATCATAGTCTTGAGAAACTATTTGGTGTAAAACAACTTAATGTTGTTTTGGACATATTTACTTGTTTAACTACTTGTGAGTAGTTAATTATAAACAACTTTGTTGTTTTGAACAGTGTATTGAGGGAGTACCTCGAGACATGCCACAAGATGATATAATTGCTATTATTTCGTCGGACGATAAAGTGTTGTGGAGAATAACACTTTGAGATTTGATGTTTATATATCCTTATATGAATCCGTTTAAATATATTTGTAATGTAATATATTATATATATTTTGGATTATCTATTATATTTTTAAAATAATCAAGTGGATTAAAATATATATATATATATGAAAAGGATATGTAAGACCATATGTTTTGAATGATGAATTTAATAAGGATATATATATATATATATATATATATATATATATATATATGCAAGAAGCGATTTGCATAAACACAATGAGCGAGTTGTAGTTATGTATTATGAAATGAGTCATAAATTAAACATCAAATATACAACCACATCATGAGAGAATCATGAACATCGTGGCAAGTGTATTGAAGTTAAATGCACGAAAACGAGATATGCCATCTAATGTTTAGAGCATTTACGTAGTAATGCACAAATGTGGTTTTGATGACAATAACATATGATAGAAATATATGTTATTATTCATAAGTCTTTGATAAATATTGCGAGATTTATTATAAAAACTTACAATATTGATGGATGTGTAGAGTCTCTACAAACCATCAATGTTGGTTGAATCATATGGAGGATTTGTATAATTTTGGGATATGTGAATGACACATCGTTAAGAATGTCATGTCATTGAGTGTCAATCTAATTGACTTGCTGATGATGAATATGTTCATCAAAGTGACTTATATTAAGACTTATGTTTAAGTCCTAAAGAGTCAATGGTGAAGCCTTGGAGGTTAAAGGCAAATGAATCTTGATCCTAATGGATGAAATTAATTATGGTTTTTAAGTATTCTTAAAACCGAGGTTTTGGAATGGTAAAAACATCTCATTTTGTGTCTAACTTAAGATGTGGATGTTAGGAAGAGATAATGAGTTATCTCTTAAGGCTGTGAAGAATCAAAATGAGGCATCTTCTGTTCACATGCTAATTATTCGTAGTCTAAAGCATGCTAGACTAATACTTGTTAATTTAGATGCTCCACGGAGAATAAATTAACTTTGAACATTCAAACATATGTGACGACATAAGAATGAATTTTGTAAAAGCAAATATATAATTCATTAAAAGGTATGACTCGAAAGGTTCGAATAAATAGTTCATTGGTTATGATACTATTTAGCTTAAAATGAGGAGAACTCATATAGCTTAGAAAATGGTTCATGTGAGAAATATGGGTTAAGTAATATAATGGATGAACTCAATAACATAAAGATATAGATAGTAGCTATCTTATCACGGGTATCTAATGTCATCAAGAGTGATACTACTCGAACTTAATCAAAGTGCAAGCATTGTGGGGGGGGGGGGGGGGAGAGCCATTTAAAAAACAATCTGTAGGGATGTAAAATTGGTACTTGGGAAGTTTTCCAAGTACATATGAAAGAAAGAAACTTTCATCACCCCATTTGGTAGTTATCCAATAAACAGATAAGTGTGGAGGTGACTTGCTGTTGAAAATAGAAAGTTTCATATGAACGGATGTGATTTTGGGAAGTACAAATCACACGAACCTAGAATGGACTTGTTATAAGTCAGTCCTATTATGTAGACAAAATTCTTGAAAATTCAATGGAAATGACTCTAATGTGGTTAGAACTCTCATTGACACAAGTCAAGAATTATTGAGGTGAGCCTGTTAACCAACTAGAGTACTCAAGAATTATTGGCAGCCTAATGTATCTGATGAGTTGTACCAGATCAGACTTAGCAGCAAGCTAAGTAGATACACGAGCAACCCAAGTTCGATTCATTGGAATTGCATGACACGGGTGCTTCGGTACTTAAGATACATACGAGACTACGGGCTACAATATAAGAGATATCCAACAGTTGTTGAAGGTTACCGTGATGCGAAGTAGATATCTAACATGAATGATTCCAAGGCAACGAGTGGGTATGTATTCACACTTGGAGGTGCTGCAATAACGTGGAAATCGTCTAAGTAAACGGTTATTGCTAGATCCACGATAGAATCAAAATTCATCGCTTTAGATAAAGAGGATGAATAAGCAGAATGGCTACGTCAATTCATTAAGGATATACCAAGGTGGTTGAAGTCGACATCAGCCTAATGCATACACTGTGATAGCCAATCGGCAATTGGTAGAACTCATATCACAAGGTGTATCAGTAAGAACAGGTATATAAGATGTAGGCATAATACAATACGACAACTAATCTCTATATCACTATTGACTATGTGAAGTCAAAGGATAACAACGCGGATTCGCTAACAAAAGGCTTAAGCAGAGAGTTAGTTAAGAGGTTGTCCAAGGGAATGGGACTAAAGCCATTGAAAAATTAAGTTCATGCAAAGGAAACCTAACTCAGATGACTGGATATCCCAATATCTGAGTTTAATAAGACAACCTAATTGTATGAACAGTATAGGTCACAGTGGGGGGAGAGTTGTTGCAAACCCCACGCTTTGAAAAGGGGAGTTTACCATAGGAATCTGGTAAACTTCCTAGTTCATTCCTAAAAGTGACAAGGTTGAGGCTAAGCCTATGGATTTTAATGATTCGAATGAGGTAACCACTCCTAGTGAATCACCTATGTGAGAGAGAAGTGGGGTCGCTTTGAAGGGTATTGTTGGGGGCACAATACTTAAGAGCTCTCGCAGAACCAGGCACATGCCCATGACCACAACAGACACAACTATGAGGACTTGACGTTGTCAGGGAGAGTCTTGTGTGAAGCGTATTGTCGTCTATACAAACGGCAGACGAGTTCAAAGACATCGCTGTCGACTCAGAGCTAGTGGGCTAAGTGTGTTTCATGAGCTAAGGTTCAAAGGGTCACACCTACCTATCGTATGCAAAACTTAACTGTTGAAATTTAATCGGAATAAGGTTGTTTCTGAGAATAACTCCCATTCATGTGGGGGATTGTTTGAAATTTTGTATGTGAATGTGAGTTTGGTCTTGTCCCACATTGGTTGGGAGATGGAAAGTGTCTGAGCTTATAAGCTGAAACCAAATGGAAGAGATTAAATTCTTTGTGTTACATTATACTTGGGCACCTACCCGCGTGCTCAGGGGGGGGGTGCAAAAACGGGTTCTGGTTCGAGATAAATTCTTGAACCAACGTGACGCCAGCATGACCTGCGGACACGAATGCAGCTCGAAAAACCCGGGCCCGCATGACGTTGGGTCTTGTTACCCGTTTTAGTTTTTGTGACTATGAGAAGATTCCAGAAGACTGTTACGAGTTTGTTGATCTTCCACGTCCATTGCAGTTAGAGGATAATTAATCTCGATTAATTGTCATTAATCTCGACTTTGATTAGTGTTATTATTGCAGCAGAGGTTTCATGTTATATGTTATTAAAGTCTCTATAAGAACTTGGACTGACTTGTATAGTTGAGAGACTAGAAAACTTTCGCATTCACACACACATACAGAAATGTAGCAGTAGTTAACTTCTAATCATTTTTTAGGCAAGTGGGATAGTCCGGCAGTGCACCAACACTGTTAAAGAACTAGTGTACCCTGGGAACAGTCCGAGAATCTTTTTAAGGGAATTATGTCAAACACAAGCCCGGTTCACTTCGAAGATTTCATCTTTTGTTACAATTTTTCTGGAAGTGCAGCGACCCTGATACTTGCGAGCTTCATGTACGAAAGGTGTTGTAGCGATTACAATGTAAGTTTTCTAACACAAAGATCTTCATCAGAAGTCTAGGGTTTGTTGGGCTACTATGGGGGATGATAATTCCGCCTTTTTCCATGGGGTTATCAATGGTAGGAAAGCAAAGAACTCCATTATGGGATTATTGGTGAAAGGGGAGTGGATAACTAAGGCGTCTATCATTAAACGTGAGGTTCTCAGTCACTTTCGCGATCACTTTGTTGATCCGTATAAGACCCGACCGAGATAATTGTGTGAAAATATAAAAAAGGTTCATGTGGATTATATTGCTGATTTGGTAGCGGTGTTTTCTAGAGAAGAGGTGAAAGCGGCGGTGTTCGACTGTGGGTATGATAGAGCGCCGGATCCATACGGTTTTAACTTCCTTTTTGTGAAGTTTTTTGGGTAGTCCTCGAAGCAGACTTTCTTTCTTTAATGTCTTATTTTTTTTGATGCAGGGGTTATTAATAGAGGTTGCGGTTCATCTTTCATTACTTTGATACCGAAGTCAAAAAATCCAGTTGATTTACGCGACTACAGACCAATCACATTAGTTGGCGTTATTAGTAATGTAGTGTCTAAAGTTCTCTCATTGAGACTGAATAAGGTTTTGGGAGCAGTGATCTCGGAGACTCAATCGGCTTTTATGGAAAATCGATACATTTTGCATGGTCCCTTAATAATAAATGAAGTTCATGGGTGGCTTAAAAGGAAGAATAAAAAAGCATTTATGTTTAAAATCGACTTTGAGAAGGGGTACGGCAATGTTAATTGGGGCTTTCTGTTGGATATCATGAGTCAAATGGGTTCCCGGAAAGGTGGGTGATGTGGATTAAAGGAATATTGGAATCGTCGAGGTCTTCAGTCTTGGTGAATGGCTCGCCCACGTTTAAATTCAAATGTGATAAAGGTCTTCGACAAGGAGACCCTATTTCTCCATTTCTTTTTCTTATAGTGATGGAGGCGCTCACTTTTATCTTTAAGAAAGCTATTGTTGAAGGAGAATTCAAGGGGACTAAAATCTCTTCTTCGGGTCTGGTGATCTCTCACCTATTATACGCGGATGACGCTATTATTTTGGGAGAGTGGTCTCAAGAGAATATAGAGAAGACGGCAAGGCTACTCTGGATCTTCCATTTTTGTTCCGGGTTGAAGATCAATCTAATAAATCCCAACTTTTTGGTATGGGAACTACTGATCAAGAAGTAGATTCTATTGCGAACATTTTTGGGTGTCAAGTGGGGCATTTTCCTTTCGACTACCTTGGTATCAAAGTGGGTGCGAGCATGAATAAGGTATGCCATTGGTCATCAGTTATTGAAATGATTCGATCTTGTCTTTCTTCTTGGAAGGAGAAAACTAGATCAATGGGTGGTAGATTGACTCTTATAAAGGCAGTCCTTACAAGTTTGCCTATTTATTATCTATCCATCTACAAGGCTCCGGTTAAAGTCTTGAATCAAATAAAAAGTATTATTGTCACACCACGCTAATGGCGGAAACACGTGACGCAACGCTCGAAAGCATATAAAAGTCAAGATTAACACAAACCATATTTAATTAGAAAAGATTATGTTATTAAAATGTCGAAAATGAGTACCTTGTTACAACATTTCACAAAACAACAAGTTCGTACATGGGGTTTTTCCATCCAAGTCTCAACCCAATGGAAAATATTGATTAAACCCCGACAAGTATCCGACATCCCATATTCCACCGCAGTAGCCTCATATCTATCCAACACTTAGTTACCTGAAAGATATGTTTAAAAAGATGTCAATATATAAAATATTGGTGAGTTCACAGGTTTTAGTTCCATAACAACAAAATTTTAACAACATGTGCGGAACAAACACAAGTAGTGGCCTTTGTAAGGAGTAGAGATAGTTTCGGGTTTGGTTTGGAGATATCAGTTTTCCCTCGGGTGGTCATTGGAAGAGCATTGTTGATCGGTGGTGGTGGTGGGATTGGGTCGATTTGGACAAGTTGCGGTTGATGTGGCTCGGGTTGAGCAGGCTGTGACTCTAAGCGTGGTGGGTGTAAGGGGTTGGTTGGTGATGATTTGGTTTGTTATGGGTTGTGGCTTATTGGACTAGATATTGGTAGGGTAGTTGAAGTTGTTGTCTGATGGGTTTGTATGTGTAGTCGATGTGGTGTGTGAGGGAGGGGCCCAGTGGATGTTGAGGGCATAGGAGTAGGCTGATTGTTTTGGTGGGGAAAATTAAAATAATTGGGTGATAGTGGGGTTTCATCTAGGAAACTGTACGTAAGGGTGGGCAAGGGATTGACAAAGGGAAATGAATTTTCGTCAAAGATAACATGTCTAGAAATATGGACATGGCCTGTTTCCGGGTGCAAGCATCGGTAACCACGGAAGTTGGATGGGTACCCGAGGAAGATACTATGGGTACAGCGGGGGTGAAGTTTGTGTGGTTGGGTTGCGGACATGCTAGGGTAGCAAGTGCATCCGTATATGCGAATATGGTCATAGGTGGGGTGTCAGTGATATAAAGCATAACATGGGGTGTTGCAGTTGAGACGTTTGGAAGAAAGTATGTTATGTAGGTATGTGGCGGTGTGTAAGGTTTCGACCCAAAAGGTTAGTGGTAAGTGAGTGTGAAACAATAGAGCGCGAATGATATCATTTAGACGCCTTATCATTCTTTCCACTTTTCCATTTTGTGGTGAGGTTTGAGGGAATGAATAACGAAAGAGGAGACCATTAGAAGATGCAAAATTGTGAAATTCTTTGTTATCGAATTCTCCCCTAGATCGCATTGAAAAGTTTTTATTTTTGTGCGAAATTGGGCTTGAATTAGTTTGTGAAATTTTGCAAAACTAGTGAAGGCCTCGGATTTAAATTTAAGTGGGTAGACCCACACATAGTCTGTGAAGTTGTCATTTAGGACCATGTAGTATTTGTATTCGGCATTACTCCTTATAGGAGAGGTCCATAAATCAAAATGAAGTATATCAAATGGGTCAACAGTGAAGGAAAGTGAATAGAAAAATGGAAGCTGTTTGCTATTCGACATATTACACGAATGGCAAAATTCGGATGAAACATCCTTATTTCATGAAATAAAAGATTTAATGGAAAGGAAATTTAACACATTGTGGCTGGGGTGTCTAAGACGGTCATGCCACTTATTTGATGTCGAGGCAACCATAGCAAACGGCGGAGATGTGAACGGATAAAGGTCACCGGTACTAGTATGGCGTGAAAAAATTGCTCCAGTTTTGAGATCCTTCAAGAAAAAACTATATGGGTCAAATTCAATTGAAACAAGATTATCCCATGTGAATTTATGAATGAATAAGAGATTTTCACAATGTTTGGTGCAGGTTGTACATTGTTTAAAAGAAAGGAGTGATTTGGTGTGTCAAGTGACCCATTACCGGAACCTGTGATGGACAATTGATGGCCATTTCCAACAAAAATATTAGCATTAACAGTTTTAGTCAAAGGAGTAGTAATTTTACCCGGTTCTGAGGTTAGATGCGAGGATGCGCTCGAGTCCATATACCAAACTTGATCCGGAGTATTCAAAGTGACAATAGAAAGCGCATGACCGAGATCAGTTGGGCAAAGAGGATCAAGTTGTTGTTGTTAGGATGGCGCACCATTGACCTGTTCATTTGACCCAAACTGTAACACCCCAACCGATGGCAGAAATATCTAGATGTCACGTAGCGATGATTGTTCGGTAGCTCATGGCAATACATATGTTTAAATAATCATTTATTCCATCACATATAATTTAAACTAAGTACATCCAATTGTCACAAACTGAAATTTTACATGCAATGATAAGAAACAACTTCAAATAATCTCCTCTTGGGATAGCAGTAGACTTCAAGCACCAATATTGTTCCCTGAAATTGTTAAGTTTGGAAAAGATGGGGGGTCAACTAAAAGTTGGTGAGAATACATAGACCTAGTCTAGCAATAAATTTGTAAGTTTCAAAAGTTTAGCAATTCATATTTCTAATGTATATCAAAGTCTATATGTGGAAACAAAAACACAAATGATAGTATGCACATAATCAATCCTTCGACAAAGTTTAGGTCCATCCTACATCCACGGTTCTCCTTATAAAGTTTAGGTCCATCCCGCATCTACGGTTCTCCTTATAAAGTTTAGGTCCATCCCGCACCCACGGTTCTCCTTATAGAGTTTGGAACGATAACAATCACCCGCGCTATCCATAAAAATGGTCAACGAATCTAGGTGGGGTTGTCAATCCAATAGATCTATCATTGTATATCGCCGGCTTGATCAAGGTTAATGATTATGTAAGTTTATGTTTAAGTCTAACAGCTTTTGTCTAAGACATGTGGCATCAAAGATTTACAACTAGAGACGTATGAAGAATTGCTCAAGTATAAAAGCATAAACTTTAAAGCATAAATAGTTGCATAAACGAGGCTATGTAAACTCACCTTGATAAGCTAATAAATGTTTACAAGTTGATCTTTCATGTTGAGAGTAGTATTCCAAAGAATTAACCTAAGTTGTTCAAATGATAATCGTGAGTTGATGGACTAATATTAGTGTCTAGCGATTTTTAAGACTCATAGTGATTCAAGATCTAAATTGAGGGGCACCTAGGGTTTCATAGACTAAATTTTGGGGATTCTAGGGTTTTTGAATTAAACCCTAATTGGTTTTAATAACTAAGAATTAAGAGTAGGAATAAATAATAAACTAAATAAATATAAAAAAATTCAATTAAGTTTATTCTGAGATAAAAAAAAATTAGAATTTTTAAACTCAAAATTTTAATATTCTAGTATTTTAAATTGATTTATTATTATTAATAATTAAATAATAAGGAAATACTTATATATAAAGTGCAAAGACATTATTTTTATTTTTGAACAGTAGTTTATATGTGTTATAAATGGGAAATAATTTTATAAATTATTTTCCATATTATTTTCATTTAAAACAGAATTTAATTAAAGTTAATCAATTAAATATAGTTAAATTGTAAAAACGGGTAAAAATAATGATTTTACGGAAAATAAAGTTACCAAAAAATTTTACATAGTTAGAAAAATTACACAAAAATTTTGGTAAAAAATGATTTAAAATTTAATTTTAATGAATTAATTATGGTTTAAACTAAATAAATACATTAAAAATAATAAATAAATATTTTTCTAAAAAATAAAATTATGGACATAAACTTTTTGGCTATGTAAACTTAAGGTAATTTTTTTAAAAATATTTGAGAAGGTTTACTATTTTTAATAATTAATTGGATTTATATATATATATATATAGGATTTGGTTCAAATGAGAACCTTTTCCCAAATTGAGAACTAGAGAACCATTCTAGGCCACACATTTCTCTAAGGCAAAATTTTTTTTTTTTTTTTTTTTTTTTATTATTTTTTTTTTTTTTTGCAAAAATCGCTGCTTTATATGTAAGGAAAAATTTTTTTTTATTTTTTTTGTATTTTTTTTTCAGTATACACATGTGTATAATTGCATTATACACATATGTATAATGCTATATACACATATGTATAACTGAAATATACACATATGTATAGCTGAAAAATGCTATATACACATATGTATAATTGCTATATACACATATGTATAATTGTCATATACACATATGTATAAATGAAAAAAAAATTCAAAAAAAATAAAAAAAAAAATTTTTTCCTTGCATAAAAATGTGCGATTAAAGCAAAAAAAAAAAAAAAAAAAAAAATAAATTTTTTTTTTTTTTTTTTTTTTGCCTTTATATGAAATGTGTGGCTCAGAATGGTTCTCTCAGTTCTCAAATAGGGGTTGGTTCTCTTAGGATCCCTACCCTATATATATATATATATATATTAAATATATAAAGAAAGAAAAACTAAAAAAAAGACACTAGAACCGGCCCTTATAGGGCTCGATCCTGAGACCCTTCCTTTGTAAATCCACGCCCAGACCAACTGGCTTGGGCGTGTATTTGTCGTTATTTTGGATTCAAAACTTATTTATTCTAAACCTGAAACAAACAAAATCCCCAAATAAAGTCTATGAACCCTAATCTAAGATTGATTCAATCAAACACGAATCCGACCCAGATAATAAACAAAAGTATGGGGTTTTTAATCCCTATTATAAACCGACCAGAAATCATCCCAGAATCGTGTTTGGAAAGTACCTATCGATGGTGAATTTCGGGCATAATGTCACGACCAAAGACAACTTTAAATCGAGAGCTAGAGGTTGAGAAAGTGAGAGATCTGAGAAGGCTTCTCTAAGTCGCATAGGGAGGTGTGTGTATGCAGACTTAATTGAAAAGATACATATTATATATACATATTTGAAATGTGACATAAGGAAGCTATAAACAAAATCGTGTATGACTATAATTAGTCCACTAATTAAGGCCTAAACGCGTGATTTGCAAGTTAGGAAATGTAGAGGATGATTAGGCGAGCAATATACGAGATTTAATTGAAAAAATGACGCGTTTAGGGTGGTTAATTTGCTTGATTTGCGAGTGGTTTGTTGACGGTTCGTGGGTGGATCTGCAAGGGAAGTGCAGGAGCTTTTAAAACTATATTGAGTCCAGATTTTACACAAACCACCTTGTGGTCTAGTGGTTGTGTTGTTGTTTGTTGAGTGCAACCCGGTTCTAGACTTGGGTTCGAGTCTTGTTAGTACCCTTTTTTAAAATTAATTTTCTAATAGATTTTTATATTATAAACTCCTTTATATTATATCAAATGTTGGTATAAATGACAAAATATTATTAAACACTAGTTTGTGAACATTTTATAAAATTTGTTCTTGAAAATGTTATTAATAATATCAATATTATTTGTTATATGAATAGTAGATTTAGGAATATATATATATATATATATATGTGTGTGTGTGTGTGTGTGTTTGTGTATAGGCTATGTATCTAGTGAAAACTTTAGTGAGTTGCGAAAACTCCAAAAACCCATCCAATGGATAATATGCAGCCACGTCTACCCTTTTCTTCATACCAGCCAAGGGCAAGATGGTCCAACTCAAATCTAGTTCAATAAATACTTTATCTACACCTTCTCTCTCATATCTATGCACCTCTCTCTTTCTCTCTCTCTCTCTCTCTCTCTCTCTCTCTCTCTCTCATATCTATTACAATTTTTCTTTTCTTTTTTTGAATATCAAAACTCTCCCCACAACATCTAGATCCAGATCTGCATCTTTCTTAGATCTAACACGCAGAAGCAACCAATGATTATGCCTGCTGATATGAAAATAGCAAGTGTGTTAGCTCGACAAGGGCAGCTGGTGGCTACCGTTGTGTATGTCAACAAGGATATGAACGAAATCCATATCTCTCTCCGGGCTGCCAAGGTAAGTACAGTCAAATTGATTTCACTAATTAATTAAATTACCTACTTTCATAGCTTATATCCATCTATGAATTTTAATTGCATAACATTTCTTTTGACCTAAAAATTATACTGATTTTTTTCAAAGAAAAGAAAAGGAGTTGAGTACATTACATATTTTGTCATTTATAATAAACTACATACTTTAATCTTTAGGTATTATAATCTATTATATCGGTGGTGACGATACAGGAGTAGATCATCCAGGGAACCACTCGTTCGGCATCTACCAATGTGAAAGGTGAGTTAGAGGTATTATAATCTATTATATGAATTTGCTATAAAACCCATCTTGTTTACCATAAATTTAAATATTGGTCTGGATTTATTATCTAACATGTGGGAAAAGAAAGATTTACCTGTGAATAATCCGTAGTTCCTACGTATTTCACATAAAAGGCATTTACCCATTTTTTTTACTAAAATTATTATTGTTATTGTTTTTTGTTTTTACATTTTTTTAATGGGCTGTGAAAATTAAAAAAAAAACTTATTTTTTTTCGTGTGTGAACCAATATCTAATTTCTCTTATATTCTAATTTTTAATTTGTGGGGTTGAAGATATGTACAAGTTTGAAGATCGGATATAAATTTGAGAAATTTCGTACGAGTTTGAAGACGTGGCATTGAACCTTTATGTTTTTTGTAGCTGATTTATTATTATTCTTGTTTAGGTGTAATGTTTTAACTTTTAAAAATATTTTGATCTTTTTCTTACAAATGTATTTTAAAGATTGTTTAACTAATGTTTAATTTTGAAAGGATATATATATGAGTCCTTGACTCTTCTCTTTGTATTATCTCCTTATATAGAACCAATAGAACTAATTACAAGCCGTAAATGTAGCAACAATAATATCACATAATTACAATTGATATTTTCTATAAATATTATCTATTATACCCCCGCAGTCGAAGCGGGAGGTGAACGGATGCTCAGATTGGACCAAAAATCTTTGAATAAGGGGCGGGCAGTCCTTTGGTGAAGATGTTCGCTATTTGATATCTTGAGGCAACATGTAGCATGCGAATGTGGCCATGCTGAACTTCTTCTCTTACGAAGTGTATGTCTAACTCAATGTGTTTGGTGCGTTGATGTTGCACGGGTTGCCAGATAGGTAAACTGCACTCACATTGTCACAATAAACAATAGTGGCTTTTGTTAGCGGTTGATGTAATTCAAGAAGAAGATTGTGTAGCCAACAAATTTCTGCAACGACGTTGGCGACACCCCGGTATTCAGCTTCAGCACTTGAGCGAGAGACTGTGGGCTGTCGTTTGGAGGACCATGACAACAGGTTGTTACCATAATAGACACAATACCCAGAAGTAGATCGACGTGTGTCTGGACAGCCTGCCCAGTCGGCATCAGTATAGGCAGTCAATGTGGAGGACGGTGCTGGACCGATCGTTAGGCCGAGGGAAGTCGTTCCGTGAAGATACGGATTAATGCGTTTTAGAGCATTCCAGTGGTCAGTCATAGGAGCGTGCATGTGCATGCATATTTGTTGAACGTCATAGCTGATATCCAGATGAGTAAAAGTGATGTATTGTAAAGCACTAGCCAAACTGCGATATAAAGTAGGGTCCTCGAATGGTGTGCTAGAGGCAGCACTAAGCTTACAACTGGTGTCAACTGGGGTGTCGATGGGCTTGCAAGCCTGCATGCCCGCACGCTTAACTATGTCATGAGCATATGCCTGATGTGAGAGAAACATGGAGTTACCTGTCCTAGTCACAGAGATGCCAAGAAAGTAACTTAAGGGGCCCAGATCTTTCATAGCAAATTCATTAGCAAGCTTTGAGAGAAGTTGTTGACGAAGGTGGTCAGAAGAAGTGACAAGCAAGATGTCATCAACATATAACAAAAGATAAGCTGTATGAGTAGGCTGATGAAGTGTGAAAAAAGAGTTATCACAACCGCTTTGTTGAAAACCCAATGTCCGAACGTAGTCTGTGAATCTTTGATATCATGCCTGTGGAGCTTGCTTTAGTCCGTACAAAGACTTTTTAAGGCGACATAAATGATTCGGGAATTCCTTATTTCTGAATCCCATAGGTTGATACATGTACACGGTTTCGTTGAGTGTGTCGTGTAAGAATGCATTGGTGACGTCGAGTTGGTGGACTGGCCATGAGTGAGTAAGTGCTAAAGTGAGCACGGTACGGATTGTAGCTGGTTTCACAACTGGGCTAAAAGTTTCTCCGCAATCGACATGGCGAGATAAGGAGATTTTATTGGTGGTGAGGTCAAAGCATTTGTACCCCCGGTGTTGAGAGAGGTAGCCTAGAAAAACGCATGGGTGAGAGTGGGGTGAAAGTTTGTGGGTGGTGGTGGAAGGTGTAAGCGGGTAACAAAGGTATAGGAGTTCGGTGGGAGTTTTATATTAGTGGGTTTTTCCGGGGAGGATGTTGTGAAAGGATACGTAAATGAGTCCCTGACTCTTCTCTTTGTATTATCTCCTTATATAGAACCAATAGAACTAATTACAAGCCGTAAATGTAGCAACAATAATATCACATAATTACAATTGATATTTTCTATAAATATTATCTATTAAATTTCTTTCAAATGAAGGCATATGGTTTGATGAAAATGAGAAAAAGAGCTTGGTTTGGATGTTTTTTTGCTTGTAACATTAAGTTGTAAATCAAATGTTTGTTATTTTAAGTTAACACATGTTCGATTATATAAGACCCTCCTTTTGTGTTTTGGAGATATTAATGGAGACAATATTAATTTAACAATAAGATTTGAGATTGGCATATACGAGGGGACAATAATTTAAAATACATACAAAATGGTTACATTAATTTTTACAAATGTTACATTTGGTAGATACATATATAACTTTGCATGTTTACATATGAAGTGGGTCTTTATGAGAGATAGTTACAAATAATTTTACACAAGTACATATGTAACTTTGTATATTACATACGAAACACCAATTATAGAACAAAAAATTAGATTAAAAGACTATATACTGACTTTTAATATACATTTCAAAATGTATTGTTACAAACTACCAAAGCTGCTATAATTTATTTTGGCTCATATAAAGGTGCAATAATTTTTTTTTTGCTCATATAAAGTTGAGACGGCAATTCAAGATTAGTATAAATCATACACCAAAATCAATACGTCAATTTAAGACTACTATAGCTTTTTAAAAAAATAAAAGAAGCAAGGAATAGGAGTAACCACTCCTCCATATTTTCCGGTGATCTGTATCGGTTAAAAGACAAGTAGCGAAAAAAACGAGAGCCGTAAAACAACCAATTTTATAAGGAGAGACAAACCTTTTGAAGATTAAATTAACTTCTTAATGATTCAACGATATTAGAGATGAAAACATATGAAATGAATTTTTTTTTTGAAAATTGTTAGGGATATGGAAGGAAGGACACTAATTACAGATTCCAAGCATAGGTTGAAATGATAGCTATGAATATTGTTTATCTCAATGCAAATAACACTTACCCATTATACCCTTATAATAGAGCATTCACAGTAGAGCCTCCATATTATTATGAGATAGGTCTTTATATTATATAGAGTGTGTATAAGTGGTTGTGAGTAGAGGAGATAGAGAATATATAGAGAAGTTACTGTTCATCAGTAAATTTGATATGGAACTGTTCATCCTTCATAATTGTTTAATATTTTTTAAAGTAGTTGTGAGTAGAGGAGAGAGAAAAGGTAATGATAAAAGTATCTATCTATATATATAAAAGAAAACGTATATGCTGACGTGACGTATAATGGAGGCCTCAACCTCCCCTTGATAGTCCCACGTGGCTTCATAATTGAAAGATTTTAGTGTTTTTGAACTATTTCCTTTTTTAATTAAAAAAAAGATAAACATAAAACCCTAAATTAAATTGAGTTATTTTAGGAAAAAAAGAATTTAAAAATAAATTTAAAATTTTCTCTCTCATGTTTCCTCCCATAATTTTTAAACGTTTATATCCTTTATATACGGGATTTTTTAAAGAAAAAAAATTACACCAAATTAACGAGCGTTTTATTATCTTTCCAACGAGTACCATAGTCGTATATAAAAAACGGAGAAAAATCGACTATTTTTTGTGGGGTTTCGTTCATACAGGAAAAAAACACACAAAGTGTTCATGTTATTCATTAATCATGTTTTTTCTTTTAAACCAGGTTCTTATCTACGATGTTGAAAATCAGCCCAATCGTCATGTTATCATTGGAATTTTACTAGGTATACTTCATCAAGAGAAGTTAGGAGAAAGAATCGCGCAACACTGCAACACATGGTGTCAACTTATAGCAAGGTTATTTTTTTATTTATTTAATTACAAGAGTAATAATTATTACTATTAGTATTAGTATTATTAGAATGGTTATATTTTTCAACCCCGGGACGCTCCCAGAAAGAATTGATAGTTGCTGACATGGCGTTCAATGGTGGCCTCAACCATCTCTTGATTATGCCACATGGCATAATGAGATGCAATGATTACAACTTCCAACTTAAGTGTTTGTTTAGTTGATTAGGTTAGGAATTATAAGAGCTATTAGAATGTGAGAAATTAGAGAGATGTGATGAGTTTTTTAATAGTTGCAGCTTACATAAGTGATTCTTTAGATGATTACCGATTAGGTTTTAGATTAGGGAATATGAGTTGTTACTGATTAGAATATTATGAACATACAATGATTGAGAGATTTTGTGGTTAGTTAACTTGAGTCATTTGCAATAGGTTATCACGTAAAATTAGATTTTTCAACCCCGGGACCCTCCGGGGTAATCAGCTAGTAGAATATATATTATTAAATAGAAAAAAAGTGAGAAAAAGAAGTGTTTTTAGAGTAATTATGGAGAAAATATGGAGAAACTACTGGGAATGCTCTTAGAAACAAATAACAAGGACATGTACTTTAAACAATTTAATAATATTGGATGAATCTTGGCCCTTAATTAAACTTGATCAATGGTTCATATAGAGTTTCTAGAGTTTCCACAACTCAAGAGGGTTTTTATTTTAACCCAACCCTATATGTGTGTGTGTGTGTATATATATATATATAATAAAGTAAAATATTGATTAGCAATGATACTAATAAGAAGAAGAAAGCTTAGACAAAGATGAATGAACTTGGGGAATTTTGTTTAAAAATTAGGAAAATACATAATGTTACACAAACGCAGCATGAGCAGAGGCATTTGAGGAACAGTTTTGAGTTGTCCCATTAGTTTGCTGGTTAGTTAGCTAGTTCTGAGGGCTGGTTTGGTTGGTAGCTGGACGTGAGGCATGTACCCATGGGTTTGACCAGTTCTGTTGCGTTGGGTAGGGACACGGGGGAGGTCCGTTCCACTAGGGCCACGGTCTGTACGATTGGGTTGAGAATGTTTGGGTACCACTGCTGCTGCGAGAAGCTGTATTCCTTCCTCGTTCGCGACCACCGCGCTGGTTTCTGCCACTTCCTCTACCCTGATAATATTGTCGCTGACCCATTTGATCCTGAGATGGGTCAGCCACTGCAAGATCTTGATTCGTCTACTGACCCGCGGTTGGAGCATTTGGTGGGTTTGGCCTATTCGCCACGAAAGCGGAACCTACATTTTAGTGAGCCGATTGGCGTTGATGTTTCAAGTGTACCATATAAACAACTACATCCCAATTATTTTTGGATTGGTTAATGAATGATTTTGTGGTGTCATATTCTTGTGGAAGGCCGCGAACCATTTGCAAGACGAGACGAGACTCAGTTACCGGATGGTCGGCGTCCTTCAGTTGTTCAGCAAGATCTTTAAGCCTTTGACAATATTCTTCAATCGATGAACACACAGCACGGGTGAGGTTAGTGAATTGATGTTCGAGGGCTGCTGCACGTGACCTCTTGTTGTTCAAAAAAATCGTTTGAATTCGGTTCCAAGCTGGGCAAGCCTTAACTTCCAGATCTAGAACCCTTCATCAGACAATGCCCCGTAAATCCACTTTAGGACTATCGCGTCCACCTTCGCCCACGAATCATAATCCGCAGAAGTTGTCTCCGGTGTCAGGGTTCCGTCAATGTGTTTCAAGACATCGTACCCTCGGGCGTGAAGTTTGAAAAGCTTCACCCACGAAGAGTAGGTGACTTTCACGCCATCAAGAGTGCGTATCTTGTTTTGTATGTTGCCAACCGAGTAAACAGTGTGAAGAAACTTCTCGGCCGTAGCCATGGTAACAGGGGAGTTGGAATTGGTGTTGTTGTTTTCGGTCATTGATGGAAAAGTAGGGCATGGAGTTTTATGCGAAGGTAAGAAAGAAAGAAAAAGTATTCAGAGTACAAGCTATGATACCATATAAGTTAAATGGTATTTGATTGATGAATAACCATGTACAAGACCTTTCTTTATATACGGAAGAGGATTCTCCTTTTAAGAAGACAAGTGAGCTATAATGGAGAGAGATCAGGGATTACATTGAAGACCTCTTTGAGTCTCATTTACAATGACAATAACTAATAATAAATACAAACTAGCAGGGTCCCGCGCGTTGCGGTGGGGCTGCACTGAGTTTGGTCATCAATTATGCTAACTTATAGATTTTCTGTCGACATGGACTTTTACGATCCATTATACTTCTGACCGAGATTGTAAATGGAAACCATGCATCCAAAAAAAAACCTAACTTATTTGTTTACATTCGATGCCCTAAACCCATAAGAATCTTGGAACAAAAGTATAATGTGTGTTTACATATAATTAAATGGATCATCTGTTGGAGAATACAGTGTGTAGTGGCGCAGATTGTGGGTTATGCCGGAGAGCAGAGGCGTAACGGTGACAGCGATGCTTGTGATCCCGTCTCGTGTTCAACAAGCAGCGGTGGAGGATTTGTAACCATTGAGAAACAAGTGATATAGTGTGTAGTATTTTATTTTATTTTTTGAACGGCCAACAAAATTCACTAAGAACTCCCTTCGGATTTCCTACTCAGTCAAATCAGGACCCCTTCCACCCGGCATAGCCAGACACGTAAGGGAGCTCTCGGTTTCACCAAGTTCACCAGTTCCGGTGAAAACCCGACTATCCACCCTCTCGAAAGCACGACAATGGAATAATCGGTAAGACCCGGTGCTCTCAAGAATCGAACCCTGACCTTTCAGCCATGGGTCTTCTATCATTCAGCCTCCATTGTGAGGTTGAGCGATAATAATTATAAAATGATGGTGGCTTAGACTCATAATAATTAGTAAATAAAGACCATCATGACTGTGAATTGATGGTGGCTCCCCGTTGTCCGATCGGTTATGAAACATGAAGCACAAACATAACTTACCAATAACAATTAGTAAGATAAGGACCATCATATTTTGAATTGATGGTGGCTTACTGGCTCCCCATGTCAAAAAACCGTTTCCAAATTTATGTTAGAAATTGGTTACATGTTTTTTTCACTTTGGCATTTATGTTGCTTCTCTAGGTGAGTTTGAGGATTAATTATTGTAAGTATTCAAGGTTACTTTAAGGATTAGTTATTGTTAGTATCAAATTTGTCTAGCTAAGTAAATCACATTACAATATTGCTCACTTAAATGAAAATGAAATGACAACTTTACTCATTCAGTACCCATTATATAGTAGTATAGATATATACCAATTTACTATTCTAATACTTGCCTGACTCCCATTCCAAGACCACATGTTATGGTGTTTGCATCTATGGCACCTCCAACGTGGAAGGGGCGAGGGCCATTTAAACCCCCACAGCACTTAGCTCATGTGAAGTTCATATCTTCTTTTTTTTTTGAAAGGTTAATTTCTTTTAAATCCTGTGGTCTGTGGGATTTAAACCCAATACCTTTCACAACCTAGGTGTTTTAAAGGCTTTGCCCGTGTCAATTGACCACCACCCCATTGGTAATTTCATATCTAATATAATCTAACTAGCTGATTACCCCGGGAGTGTCCCGGGGTTGAAAAATCGAATACGACTTAATAAAAATGATAAAAGTAAAAAAAAAAAAAAAAAAAAAACCATACCAATCGTAATCTCAGTCATACAGATCATTAATTCCAATTTGTGTTCACTTAGTTACCTAAACCTTGAAGCAAATATGGTGATTCATTGCTCACTTAAGCAGTAGCTTTGGCTATCTCTTCATATTCTTGTGGTGGCTAAAGAGTACAGATGAGGTTGCGGTCTCCATACACATTGTCTACATGGCCTGTTACATAAAAACACATCAGAATATAAGGAAAAGAAAAAAAAAACAGTGTTTTGAATAGGAGTTTTGAGAGTGGGAGCGAGAGACGAACATGTGGTAGGCCAGAACTTAGCAGCACAAAGCCATGGAGCAAGGTACGCTGCGTATTCTCTAGAATACGGTTTGGTCCACTTATCAGCCATAAGGAGTTGTAGCGGGTGAGGAGCACCCGACAAACGTAACAATTTTCTAATATCACTAATAATATTCGAGAATAAATTACTACAAAATAATCAAAATCTGACTGCCAAAATACCATGATAACATTGTTGTTAAGATCAACTGTTCCTTTCTCAATCTAAAAATAAAGACTTTAGCCTCCACCATAACTTGCTTTCACTTTCAATTGGCTCAATCATAAGTGTCCGTATAATAATGATTAGGATTTGAAAGAAATAAGGTAAGGTGTGTTGTTTTTGTAGAATAATTATTAGGGTTTGAGAGAAGATGAGGTTATATATTTATTAATTTGATTAAAAAAAAAAGAATGCACCACATGATGTCACGTGACACGTTCAAAGGGGGGAAGAAGACCACTAATGAATGTCACGTTAGCTAGCAAACATCAATTCTTTTATATATATTATAATAGAATAGATAATAGATAATAGATTAATTAATAACTATATTTATTATAATTCATAAATTCTGATTTCTTCTTAACATGCAATCTGCTTTTGAAAACATAGTATTACAACGAAGGATATGACCTAATTAATCTAAAACATGTCATTCTAATGGAATATGTAGAGTTGTAGACTATCAAACTTAGTAAAGAACAATCTTTCTTAATAGACACAAATATGTCACATGGAAAATTTAAAAAAGCAATAATCTACCCTAAGGTTTTCAGTTTTTCACCTGCAACTTACTGAAACTAACGTATGGAAGTGCAAATTTACCATTACATTTTAACATATGTCACTAAACATATCATAAGAATTAGAATGCCAAACAATATACCTGCTGTGACACATTACTCAACTCCTGCTCAAAATCCTGCGTCTTCTTACTCTTCTCCAAAAACTCCTTATCCTCTTCCACCACCATCGGTTTCACACCGCCCCAATCATTGACAACCAACTGCCTCAACTCCTTAAACATCCTCAACAAATCCCTCCCTCCTTTTGCCGGCTGCGCCACATCCCCAGGATCCAGAGCTGCAGACACAACACTCTCTCCAAACAACTGCCTCAGCAGCTTCACTGCTCCATCGATCATCCTCGACGCCACATCAGTCGTCTTAACCAATGGCAACTTCCCCTGCACCTGCAAAAACACTCTCAATTCCTCACTCCTCCGTAACACCGGGTGCGCCGCAAGCTTTTTCAAATACTTCTCCAATCCAATTCTCCTCTGCTCAACAAATTCCTGCTTCTTCATCACCTACGCTTCCACAACATGCTTATATAGCCTCAACGGTATAAAATAACCTCTATAACTCTCCGATAACTGATAGGATAATATCACAACGTCTCTAAACCGTCTCCTAACACTAAACTCCGTCCCATTAAACTCATGTAAATTCGTCCATGACGTAATCAAATACATCATAAAACTATTTCCTCCTGGAACATCGCTACTCGGACCACCACGACTCCACGACAGATGAGTGGTAGGACTATGACGGCGTTCTTTATCAAACCCTCCTTTTACGATGCTAGTTGAAGCCGTTGATTTCGATCGAGTCTTATGATCCCATCGAGGTGGAAGAACAATCGTGGTTGTTCGTCTTTCCTTATCGGCAAAACACAAAATTATTATGGTTTTTAGGGTTGGGGGTGGGAGAAGAATGTTAGGGTTGGTTTATATATTAATAGATTTTTTTTTAAAATTTATTAAAAAACTCATCTCTCATCTCTCATCTCTCATGGTGTCACGTGGCACTCTCAAGGGAAGGTTGAGGCCTCCATTGAACGCCACGTCAGCATATACGTTTTCCTATATATATATATATATATATATATATATATATATATAGATAGATAGATAGATAGATAGAATAGATAGATAGATAATTTGAACTAGAGTCTTGCACCATCTGGATATAGGGTATGAACTAAATACAATTATACAAATTTTATCTTGCAAGGAACGTCAGAAACTTAACTTTATTTTCGTTTTTTTTTTTAATATATTCTAGACTAGATTTTTTAGGATGAATGCATCCCAACATGATGTACTCTGTAGGATATAACCTCTCAATTACCTTTGGTTGTAGAATACAATAGTTAACCCCTCAGGATGTACACTTAGAAACGTCAGAAACTTAATTAAGTTCAGGTACGAACTGATTTGGTGTTAAATAGTTTCGAATCGAAGCAAGTTCAGAATAAGTGATGCGTTTGTTTTCAACATTTGGTTTTGGTCACTAGAAAGAACCAAAATATCGTGGTAATTTATGGACTCTTAGGGTTCTTAAATGATATTTTTGTAACCATCACTTAGTTAATTGTATGTGGGCTTTGTTTCTTTTTTTGGATGACAAGGCTCTATTCAATGTAATGTATGATTGTATAGTGTTTTATCTGACAATATGGTGCTTTATGTTAATTATCATGTGGGGTTTTATATTTATAGTTGTTTGATGGTGTGTTTAAAGTTCTAATGAATTGTTAGTATGCGAATATGGTGTTTTAGTAATCTCCATTCTATTATCTGTAGATTTTAGGTGCTTCATTATGGTGTTTTATCATACTCTCTTATGACCTATGAAATTTGGTTGGTTTGGTTAAGATGTTGTAATAATCCAAGATGTTTACATGTTTTAAGAAGCTAATTTCAATTAGAATATCGAATTCACTTAATTTAATAAATAAAGAGTTTACAGAAAAGGGAATTCAAAATTTGGCCGGATGAATATTTTATGTGACCAATGTCAATGTTAATTACTAAACAAGTTTGAATTTCGTTTAAATGGACTAAAGTTTTGACTTATGAATAATTAGGTATATAAACTATTCTAAGGAACAAAATTCAATTTGTCAAACTTGCAAACTAAATATCTTTTAAGTTCTCTTATGCCAAATTCATATTTACAAAATAAAATCATATATGTGTGTGTATATATATATATATATATATATATAGGGGAAGGATTAAATAAAAACCCACTCAAATTGAAGAAACCTAGTAAACTAAATGTGAGCCATTGATCAAAATAGATGGATGGTCAAGATTCATTCTACATTATTTTATTAGATTTATTAAGGTAGATGACAAAAAAAGGGCACAATGGTCAAATGCCATTTTCTGAAAAGCAGATATGACAGTGTGGACCCCACACATGTCACATCATCTCTCTCATACTTTTGTGACCATGGTCCTAAATCTGTCAGCACGTCATGTTACATATGTAACATATGCAGTGTTGAGTACATTAAAATTGCACAGATTGTATATAATCAATTAAAAACTTTAAAACTGAGTTGCCAGTTTATATTATTTAAAAAATGCCGATTTTTTTTTATTAGACCATATTTTTTTCCGTTTTATTGTACCAGCACCAGAATTGTTGCATACGTAACGATAACTGATATGGTTATAGGCCTTTTGTTACTTACAAAAGTGCTAAAAACAAACAAAACGGTCATTACAAAGTGTATCAACAACATAATATTGTTCATCTACCTAAAACATACTACTCAAGAAAATATATTACAGTGAAACTGTATCAACAACAAAACATAGAATTAAAGATTCATACCCCCCCCTTGCATGCAATAACCCCGACATCCCGCACTGCAACGAACAGTATCTGACGGCATCCGATAACCATACTTTGCATAAAAAAGCCCACTGTTCCTCAGTATAACCTTTACCCTCCCATTCAGCCCTAATACGCCGACCTTCCGGATACGTGAACGGCAGCACGGGTTTGTTAAGTTTAGGTTCATATGGTTCTTCATATTCAGCCCTTAGGTCTGATTCGTAACCAACCGCCCATTCAGGTGTGTGATTTACATCATGCACGTCATCCTCCGGTGTCATATAGTCTTCTGGTGGCGGATATTCTTCGGGGAAGACGTAATCATAGGCCGCATTCCAATCGAAATCTTCATCACTTTCAAACCCACCGTCCGCCTGCACTACGGGTATAACCGGTTCTAATGGCGGAATGTCCGGGGCAACGAGGGCGGGGGGTTCATGTTCGGCTCAAACAGGAGGGATGTCCAATCCAACCGGTGGGGGTGGTTCAGGTATAATTGCAATGTCCGGTTCATTTTGAGGTGGCTCGTGTACAATTGGGATGAGATAGTGACGCGCCTCAAAAACCTCCCAAGGCGGAGTGGTGGGGTTAGAATCCATGCTTTGACTAAAAACAGGACCTGTAACATATGTTATAGCAGAGTAAGTGTTGACATTGGAAATATGAAACAGGGAAAAAAACTATTATCTGTTAAAAACATATAGGTAACAGAAAAAAACTCATACATGCAAAAACAAATAAAAAATTCTATAACGAAAGGTGCAAAAAACACGAGTGTTACATGTGTAACAGGGTTTTTTTCTGGAAACACAGACAAATTTATACCAACTTAATTAGTTCTGTTGTTACATACGAAACAGACGCAATATAGAAAACAGATGCAAACATACATTCCACACATTATAATACTCATACAAACATGCACATACTGGTAAAAAAAATAAATCAGACATATTGTTGCATATGTTAAGGGACATTAAAATTCACCAATTTTGATTAAAAAAACATATTAGTAATAATAACATATAAAAAGGTTAATTAATATGTAAACCTATGTGTTAACATATGCTACCTACGTGTAAAGATGATTAGTTGTGGTGTTACGTCCGAAACAGATGCAAACATACATTTTCAAAACATCACAAACAACTTCTTATTACCAAACACTAATTAGCTCAAATTCAAACTCTAACCATTAATTGTTTTCTAACCCTTTTCAAAATCATATTAAAAATGTTTTCTGCTGTTACATACGAAACAAACGCAACATAGAACAGAGGAAGTTTCAAACTAGAGGTCAACAAAACAAATTCAAAAAACCTTATTACTTCAAAACGATAAAAGCCCAGTATCTCAACAAAATACCCTTAGACCCAAATAACTGTCTAATATTTTTAGCCGATCCCATCTTTTTAAATGGCCTAACTTTCTAATAATAAAACAATCTAAATTTGAACTTTACTACACAACTTTTTTTAGGATTAACAAAACAAACTACTTTTTCTAATAATAAAACAATCTAATTTTGAACATAATCAAATGTTGTTACTAAACAACTTTTTTTTAAAACAATCTAATTTTTTTAGATTATTGACCATGTCTTTGTTCTTATCATTGACCAATACCATACTTATTTCTTTGGTTGTAAATAATTTAAGAAGCAGCCTCGAAATGTATTGTAAGAGCTGATATTTTGGACGAATGCTAGTTGCAAGCCAACAATTTTATTGGTTTTATTAGTTAAAGAAAATATCTGATATACATTGTGCTTCCAAATTTCCTTTTCTGTTTTATTTAATTTCGTGCTTCCAAATCCCACCAGCCCATTTACCGACCACTTCCCACTTCTGTTGCCCCACATATCCCTAATAATCTCCCACTGCTCATATTTAAACATACAAAAACATACCTCAGGAGAGAGAGAGACTTAGAGAAGAAAGAACCAATAGGAGGGCTTGGTGGAACAGAGACTTGATGGAATCTTCTGTATATCAACCTCCACGACAGAGCAGCAGCAGCAACAGAGGTGGAATCTTCTTTGTCTGCTAAAAACCCTCTAAAATGATGGAATCTTCTTTTTGGGACGATAGAGGGTGGCTGATTATTGTCAACAGGGACGGCAGGTGATGAACAGGGGCAAGGGGTGGAAACAGGGACGACGACGGTGATGAACAGGGTCGGTGGTGGCTGTTGTGTATGGTGGTGGTGGCTGTTGTGTATGGTGGTGGTACTGATTATGGTGTAAGAGAGAGAGTGTATGTATGTGTTTATATAGGTGGGAGAAAAGAAATTCAAATTGTTTAGATGAGAGGGAAATGTAAAAAGACAAATATAACCTTTAAAAATTAAAATAATATATTCTTTAGTAGCCTATGTGGATTAATCTTGTCCACTCATTAGGTTTCCATGAGTTTCTTCATTTTAGAAGGTTTCTTGTCTATACTTAGCCTATATATATATATATATATATATATATATGTGTGTGTGTGTGTGTGTGTTTAGGATCCTGTACAAAGTACATTTTTCGTGAGAAGTGTGAGAAGGAATAAGAATTGACATGTAGACATCATGTTTTGGATTTAGGAATGATGTTTTAGGTTGTTTTAACTTGAAAAACACCAAACACAACAATCTAAAACACAATACAATGTATTATAGTCATTAAATTTAAAAAACAACTAAAACACACTACTGAACGCTTAAAACACACTGCTAATGTTCTTAGCATGGTGTTTTAAGTTTTAAGCCTAAAATACATTGTTTTCGGTTTTTAATTGTTATGTTTGGTGTTTTTATAGGCAAAACAATCCAAAACATCACGACTAAGTTCAAAAAATGATGCCTAAGTATCAATTTTTAATACTTCTCACACTTCTCACAAAAAAATCACTTTGTACACGATCTTGACCCTATATATATATATATATATATATATATATATGATTTGGTTCAAATGAGAACTTTTCCTCAAATTGAGAACTGTGAGAACCATTCTGGGCCATACATTTTTCTAAGGCAATTTTTTTTTTTTGTATTTTTTTCAGTATACACATGTGTATAATTGCATTATACACATATGTATAATGCAATATACACATATGTATAACTGAAATATACACATATGCATAGCTGAAAAATGCTATATACACCTATGTATAATTGCTATATACACATATGTATAATTGCCATATACACATATGTATAAATGAAAAAAAAATCAAAAAAAAAATTCCTTGCATAAAAATGTGCGATTAAAGCAAAAAAATAAATAAATAAATAAATTTTTTTTTTTGCCTCTATATGAAATGTGTGGCCCAGAATGGTTCTCTCAGTTCTCAAATAAGGGTTGGTTCTCTTAGGATCCCTACCCTATATATATATATAATAAATTATAATTTTTTTCTCATTTGAACTCTCCACCACTAGTATATATATGGTTAATTGATGCTGTGTAAATGATTTGGAGATGCAGTGTTTGAACAGCATCAAATTATATGGCATCAACAAAATGGCATTATGATGATGCGGCTCACTTCAACCACCCCAAAAAATCTCAAAACATGCAGCACCAACAATATTTCCTAGAACTGCACCAACATTATCTCAGAACAGCACCAACAATAGTTCCCAGAATTGCACCAACAATTTTATAACAACACCAACAAATAGACTATAAAAAAATATTATTTCGAATTTAAACCGCATCACCAAAAGAACCATAAAAAATATTATTTCTAATTTAAAATGTCTAGAAATTCTTTCCAGTTTATACCAAAACACACAAATATTTTATATATATGCAAAAGTTATAAATAACATACCAAAAAAGGCCAACTAATATTAAGTTTTCCAAAAACATAGGCGTTTACACAAACGTATAATTTACATGTTTTCCGAATGAAACACAAAAAAGTTGCCAGCCCAAAAGTTGTTGACCCGTCCACTTCATACACTTAACAGCCCCCGAAGTCTTCAAACCTTGTAACCCGATCCGTGGAAACCGCCTAACAAAAAATATAATGTCACATTAATAAAACTAGAGTATTCAGCGACGCGCATTGCGCGTTTTAAGAAACGAATTCAAGAAATATACAATCTAAAGGATATTTTATCAGCAAATATAACCAACAAGAAACATGCAATCGTTTTAAAAACACAAATTCAATAAAAACAGTAATCACAAGTAACAATATCAGAATATATAACCAGCAAAATGAGGAAAGCATAACCAGTCAAATCTGATTAATACAGTTTGGCCAACAAAAGTTGTTTGATACGTCGAATCTTTCCTGGCGACATTTGTCATTGGCATAGATACCTTTTACCGGCAACATGTCGCTAGGAAAAAGGTTGTTAAATAAATTTTTACATTTTTTACCTGTCCCGGCGACTTGTCGCCACTAAAAGTTTAGGCGGGATGGAGGGAAAAATAAGTGCCATTACCAAATGATATCCCGCCGACATGTCGTCGATAAAAGTTTTTTTTTTAATTTTATTTTTTTAATTATGGTTTGAGTAAAGTGCACGGATGGTTCCTGTGGTTTGCCCAAATTTAAACTCTGCTCCTCAACCTTTGGAAATTACACGTATGGTATATGTGGTTTGTATTTTGTTTCATCGATGGTCCCTGACTTGGATGGAGGTTATGTTTTTCAGTTAAGTCAATGTGAAATTACTAAATTACCCCTCTTTAAAAAAAATAAAAAAAACCCACCACCACCCCCCCCTTCTGTTATATCTCATATTCTCAAACCCACCACCCATCACCAACCATAACCATCACCACTACCATCTTTCTCTCTCTACCTTCTTCTCCCTTTATCTGCATAAACAACCACCCAACACACACTTGTGTGTGTGTCGACATGAGTACTGACCGGAGGTCACCTTCTCCAGTGACCGATACCAGCAACCCCTTCATCTTCAGCTCCACCTTCTTCTCCGGTAGGTATCATAACCCTCCTTCTCTGATAACCCGATAACATAACTAGTAACCATCTCCTCTGTTTCTACCATGAAACCGATAACCTTCACCAATCCTCCTGTCTGCCTTTATCTTCACCAATCGAAACCACCTTCCAGTTTCTCTATTCTGATAACCGAAACCCATCTCTTTATCCTCATAATCGGACAGTCACCAAGCTATGGTGACTGACATCAGGCTCCTATAACCTACCAATCGAACCTGTTCTTCCTCTGTATCGACAATCGGACAGTCACCAGTTTCGGTGACTGTCATCGGGCTCTTATAACCTACCAATCGAACAGATGTATGATCAGATAAGAAAAACAGTGGGATCTTGTGTTTTCAACAGAGAGAAGGGATAGGGTGGTTTGGGGTTATGGTTGTGGTTCGGTCTGATTGTGATTGTGATTGTGGTTAGGGTCTTGCTTCGGGTCAGATCTGGTTGGGTTAGTGGTGGTGGTGGTGGTTGGAGGAGGAGGGGGTGATGTTGGTTGTTTGAGGAGGAGGAGGAGGTGGTGGTGCTGGTCATATACACAAAAGATTAAACTGCTCGGATGGTCCCTATGGGTATTTTGGTCATTTTACATGACTTAACTGATAAAATTTAACGACGTTAGCTGGTAGGGACCAAAATGTTAAAATATCAACGTTGGGGACCATTGAAAATATATGGGGGCATACATGAAATTTAGGCAAACCACAGGAACCATCCGTGCACTTTACTCTTATGGTTTTAAATGATTATAAAAAATATAATTAAACAAACCTTCACCGGCGACTTGTTGTTGGTAAAGGGTTTACATAAATCGTTCCCTATCCTTAGTTCACTCTTGTACTATGAAGTCTCTCCCAACCTCACCCGCTGATCCCAACCCTTCCCCTCTACCAAATCACCACCCAACACCATTGGTCCCGACATCTCCTCCACCGCCGCCTGCCCGTCACTGCAGTACCGGCCATCTCCACAAAAGTCGACGTATCAGACTATATTTGTTGTAGTGTGTGTGTATATATATATATATATAATTATACTAGGTTGAAATCCCATAAATAACATGGCTGAATAAATGTAATGTTTTATACCTAGTAATAAAAAATTTGAGTTTAAAAAAAAAAACTTATGTATTATACGGGTTGAATAAAATTATGTATAATCGAGTAAATAAAATATAATGCAATATTATACCTATATACATTTTCAAAAGACGTTACCAGTGCTTTTTTTGTCGTTATATATACTTTTTACATTTGAACACCTTGAAGTTACTCTAATTGCTTTTCATTTTCTTTCGTACACTTTTAACTCATGTATACATTTTTAGAAGGCCATTGTTTTCTTGTCCTTGTATATGGTTCTTACATATTACCATCTTAAAAGTTAGTCCTGTTGTTTTTTTTTTCTTCCCTTTTTTTTATAGTTTAACTAACATTTAACTGACGCTTTCTATAGTTTTCATACAGTGAAGGTCAGTTTAGTTATTCTTCTATATGTTTTATGTTTCTTCTATCTTTTTGCGCATTAACACATCACAATTGCAACATTTTTCCTTGCTTCTACCCATATGCGCGTTAACACACCACAGCTGCAACATTTTCCAATAGTTTTGCGTTATCTTTTTTGCTTTTTTATAACTTTAAACTAACTTACGCTTCTAGCCTCCGACCTTTAATTGAGTTATCATACGGATATCAACTTAGTTATTTTCTCCTGTGTTTTACGTGTTAGTCTAATTTTTAAACATTTTTACATGTGCTTTTTGTTCGGTTTAATTTTCCCACCGCCGCAACTTTTCCCATGATTTTAAGTATATCTTTTGGTAGTTATACCGAATGATGATATTGTACTAATAATCAAGCTCCCGCCGCAACGCGCGGGTAAAATTACTAGTTTTATCACATACAAACATTAAAATATGTTGTTACGTGTTATAACTTTTGTTACGTTAGTCTTGTAAATATGGTAAAAAAATTTCATTTAACGTTTACTTAGTTTAAAAATATTTGTAAGACAATTAAGTTTCTATGATTGTGGCAGAGTCCATCACATCCCCTCAGAAATCAGGGGTCCCTAGCCACACACTCAACGGCATCTGCAGGCCACAGCCTGGTGTCGCGGGAGAGGCCGGCCCTTGAGAGGCAAAGCCTCTCTGTGCAACGGGCGCTAGGGCTACCACCCGGAAAATTTCCCGTCACCTGCCACTTAACAGATGTTGCACCCTCCGCAAGAGGCTAAGCCTCTCTGGAGTAAATGCACAGTACTAAAAAACCGGGAGGCCATCAGAATCAAACCTGGCACCTACAGGTAGGCTAGTTTCGACCATCACTTGACATATCCACCAAATATTTCCCACAGGAATCAAACCCGGCTCCCCCTAGAGGTTACCCGGTTCGTTCACCACTGAGCTACTGGTGGATACAATTAAGCTAACTTAATTTCTAAATACATACAAAGTTAGGAACTAAAACTTGTATTTTTTTTTTGTTACCACATATATATTTTACGAAATTGACATGTTCTTTAAATATTTTTTTCATACAGTCCTTATTTTATAAAAGTTAACACATGTGTTGTTTTTAGTTTATCTAAAGTCTGATTAGATTTATTAACTAAAATGAGATTAAATTCACTTACACCCAAAACAAACTGTTACCTTGGTTGATGTGGCTTCCGTCATGACAGAAGATCGAACCGTTCGGAACAAACCGATCAATTATAAACCCTTAAAACATAAACATCGATTGTAGACTTATTGGTCAGGTTTATCACATAAAACAATTCAAACATACTCAGCTATTATGTATGCACAAGTTCAGAAAGAAGAATGTATAATGTGATAATACTCTTGTAAATTACACTACATGGGGCTATTCGGACAGTTGAACCGTTATTGTGTACTTTCACCACCACATCCGTTCGATTGGTTTTTTGTTCTAACAGCCACATGCAAGTCTGCAAAAAGCAAAAGCACCTCTGCTATCCTTTTTGGCAATAGCGACCGCATCGTCGCTAATAGCGTGGTCGCTATTGCTTAAAATTCTTGTAAATTTCAACAAGAGGAAGAAGGGCTTCTCCCTCCGGTGACTTCGTATTATCGTTATTTCTTGATCATATACCAACTAATGCATTTACGTTGATGCAACTCTAAATTAGTTATGATTAAATGAAATGCTATATAACAAAAGAAATGAAAGAAATTCGGTATAACATATACTTCATGATAAGATTCTTATTTGCGTTGCTTGTTACATGTAACAATTTGCATTGTAAATAAAATGACCTAATTTGGACCAAGGTTGTAAAGATGTTAAAAAGATAAAAGTTAATAATCGTAATTCAAGCATAAGTTGTATTGGTCTTGTCATGTATTCAGTTGCAGGTATTGGGCTTATCTTCAATTGGGCTTAATAATCTCATATGGATAATTGATGATCATAAGGCTAGGCCCAGATGTGTTCGAATATGTTAAGAGTGTGCTTTCATTGGATGGCTGAGATTCTTTCACTTTATCTATCTACGGTTGAGATCATATGTCACACGGATCGTGACCTGGAGTATAAATAGATTGTTTTAAGCTGTTATTATTATTATTCGTCTTATTCTTTCTTTGTTGTCTTTAGGGTTTCTCTCTAGATCTCTCGTCTGTATTCTCATCTCAAAGTCTGTAAGTCTGTGTATTCTTCAGTTTGTTGATGATCTTCTGCTGATCTTAACAATCAACAGACGATCTGTATTGTATTCTTCTTATTCTGATTCTCAGTGATTTGCTGAGAATCTTTGGGTTTGGTTTGGGTATTTTTTAGGTTGGTTTAATAATAGATTTTGTCACCGTTTTGTCGCTATTTCTGTTGTTCTTGTGTTGTGATTGTATGAATGTTCATTGAGATTGAGAGGTTTATTAGTTTTAAACATGGTATCAGAGCTCATGCTCTAAATCCTGTGGTGTCTTTGATCGTTTTTCTCTTCCGCTGTGTTAAGGTGTCTTGGTCATGTATCTAGATCTGATTGATTGATCATCAGATTTAGGGTTCTTGGTCTAAATATCATCAAACTCAGATTTCTGTTATAGATCTAGGGTTTGTGGTATTCGAAGCAGATTTGATCTTTTTAGATCTTGTCTGTTGCTTGTGGTCTGTTATTACCTTGTGCAGATTAGGGTTATCGGTCAACTGATTGTTGGCTGATTGGGAGTTGTTATTACTGGAGATTTGGAGTGGATTATTCTTTACTTCAATTGCGCTCACAATACTATACCCTAAGTGAAGGTATAGATTGTGAGCTTAGGAGAACCCTAACTTGGGTACCCCTTTCTGTGAGATCTTTCCTCTCACTTTTTCTTGTTTTTGATTATGTCTAGAGGCTGTTGACCGGGTTAGGGTGGACCGGTATTGAGCCAACTACTTGGTGTCTTGTTTGATATATGTGTTGTTGTTCTTGTTCATTGTCTGTTTGGTTTATATACGTATTATATATACCTATATAGATAATAAAAGAACTCATGTGTTAAGATCTGGGTGGGCACCCTTGAGTGATGAACCCACTATCTGAACCCTGACACAGTTTCGTTCTTCTTAGGAATATATTACATACTATTGTGTGTTTCTTTATCTTGTCTTGTGATTATTGTTGTCTGTTATTTGCTTTTGTGTTCTGTGTTTGTCTAAAGTATGGGTGATGCTGTTGTTAATCCTGCTGTTGGAGGTGGCAATGGTCCTCCAGTAGGAACCCTGATTAGTAAGTTGGACATAGGAGACCCATTGTTTATTCATCCTAGTTGTAACACCCCAACCGATGGCGGAAACATCGGGATGTCACGTATTGATGATTGTTCAGTAGCTCATGGTAAATAATAAATTTCATTAAATAATTTAAGTAAGTTACATACAATTGTTCTAAGAATTTGTATATCAAATTGAATAAAACTATGCAAATATCCTCAAGCATCAATTCAAATCTCCAAGCAAGTAGAACCTGAAACATGTTAAGTTGAAAATGTTTTGGGTCAACAAAAGTTGGTGAGAATTACATAGGTTTTGATAATTGAATAAAATTGTTGTGCAATTCATGTGTCATGGCAATCTAGTCCATATGCGAAAACATACTAGAAGTAAATCGAGTGCATAATCAACCTTGTTGACTGTTGTAATTGTGGTACATCCCATACGCTCATGGTTCACTCGTTTATATTGCAGTAACAAACACCCACGTAACCTTTGTAGGAGGCACGTATCCGGGTGGGATTGTCAGTCCAATAGATCTATCAATGTATACCATCGGCTGATGAATGTTTATGCTAGAATTGTGCTTACCCTAGTCATGTTCAAGACATAATGCAACATAGAAATACACATAGACACATTGATGATTGAATTGCATAAATAATGTTGTAACATGTTTCACCCCAAAAATGGTGATAAATAGAAAATGGGCTATGTAAAACTCACCTTAGCAAAATGCTATGTCTCGTAAAAAAATAGAATAATGTGTTGTGAATGTATGCGAGGCGAATCCCAAAGACTCAACAACGTAGCTAGTCCAAATTGAAGAAAACGAAAAAGAAAGAATATCAAGCTTCCAATTCACCAATTACAAGAGCTTATAATCAAAGCTTCAATTGTAGAAGTAATAGACTATAGAAGAAAGGTATGAGGGAAAGTTTAATCGGATTGAAACAATCGATTTAGAGGTGCAAAGTATAATGGGTCATAGGTGGGTTTTTATACTAGTTTTGGAGTCAATTAGCCATTAAAATTGGTCAACACCATAAAGTAAGGTTTTATGATGAATTGACTATTTGACTAAGACTTTGACTAGGACTTTGACTATTTGACTCAAGGCTTTATTAAAAAAAAAATCTTGTATGTGAAAAAAAAAAAAAGAATTTAGAATTATATTATTATTATTATTATATATATACATTTATGTATGTATATAAGTTGTGAGTTAGGATAAATAAAGACTTAGGCACATTTGTATAATATTAATGATAAAGGTGTAATAAAAAAAAATATATATATATAAGGGCTTTTGTTTTTATGTAATAAAATTTTGGGGAAAATTTTGCGATGTTACAGTCTCCCCTACTTTTGGAAACTTCGTCCCGAAGTTTATTGAAAACACAGGGTTGAAGGTGATTGGGTAGAAATTAGGACAAGGGTGGTTTGGGAAGTTTCGAGTTAAGGCATGACATAAATTTATAGGTAACAGAATAAACTGTTTCGAATAATTTGGGTAAGAGTTTTGATATGTGTGAGTTTTAAGGGTTGGATTAGGTTCATCTGAAATAGCAAGGAGAATAAGAATCTTAAGTTTTAGGACTCCTAAAAGAAATGCATGAGTTGATTGACTATAGAAAGACTAAATGAACTACCAGGTAACTAGAGTTTATAATTGGTTATTTACTGAAAACCTTGATAGAATTTCACACTACCTTAACGTACCTGTAAATTCATGATTACGTTCCGGACCGCAATCACCAATTTACCTTACATTAAAGTTTTGCGTCCTTCTATATCTTCACCGATTGTTGAGCAGGTCCGATAGCCTCCACCAGTCGTGGAGTAGGTTGTAGGGCCTCTCCCGACTGTTGAAAAGGCATAATGACCTCTACCAATCGTTGAGTAGGTTCGATAGCCTCCACCAGTCGTGGAGCAGGTTGTAGGGCCTCTCCCGACTGTTGAAAAGGCATGATGACCTCTATTAAGTGCAGCATTTATTATACACATAGGTTGCAAATTGATAACATGTTTATGCAAGAAAGTATAACAAGCACAGTATATGAGTTGTAGTTGTATAGATTTATATAATTAGTTCACATTCAAACAATCATGCACCATGTAACAACTCTCAGACAAATATTTTATTACTTGAATCAAATAGCGTCAATACATAGAATAAAAGAAACCAATAGTCAAATGGTGAGACTTGCGGTTAGGTAGCTGGAGGATCTTGATCTCTGTTTAGTTTAGGGCATCGGTTACGGAAGTGATTTGGGTAATGAATGTTCAATAAGATATGGGTTGAATGAAGGACAATGGGGTAATATAAGGAATGTAATCATTTATTCATTTAATTAAAACGAATAAACGAAAACGTTGACTTATCAAAGATTCTAAATTCTAATAACATATGAAGACATGCTTTAGCCTATAAGTGAACACTCATCCCGAGAATTCCCAGGTAGGCATCCGGGTCCCTCGTCTGATTGAGATATATGCGCAATGCCAGCCTAGACAGAAGACTCAGAATACAGGCGTTCACCCTTCCAGATTGCACGTGTTCGTTATTAAAATCTAGAACTTCGACGAGATCTCAAGGTGGTTCAGGCTAAACCTGAGGATTTTGTCCTATTAGTCTAAGAGTAGATCCAATGGTGGAGAGCAACCTTCTTATAAGGATGAAAGTAGGGATAAGAAGTAGGAGGGAGATAGAGAATGGCAAGTAAAAGAAGCAAATACTGGTTATAATCCTATGGTTATAGACTAGATTATTTTTCTAATAACCTAATTCCCTATAACCATGGCTCTGATACCAATCTGTAACACCCCAACCGATGGCGGAAACATCGGGATGTCACGTATTGATGATTGTTCAGTAGCTCATGGTAAATAATAAATTTCATTAAATAATTTAAGTAAGTTACATACAATTGTTCTAAGAATTTGTACATCAAATTGAATAAAACTATGCAAATATCCTCAAGCATCAATTCAAATCTCCAAGCAAGTAGAACCTGAAACATGTTAAGTTGAAAATGTTTTGGGTCAACAAAAGTTGGTGAGAATTACATAGGTTTTGATAATTGAATAAAATTGTTGTGCAATTCATGTGTCATGGCAATCTAGTCCATATGCGAAAACATACTAGAAGTAAATCGAGTGCATAATCAACCTTGTTGACTGTTGTAATTGTGGTACATCCCATACGCTCATGGTTCACTCGTTTATATTGCAGTAACAAACACCCACGTAACCTTTGTAGGAGGCACGTATCCGGGTGGGATTGTCAGTCCAATAGATCTATCAATGTATACCATCGGCTGATGAATGTTTATGCTAGAATTGTGCTTACCCTAGTCATGTTCAAGACATAATGCAACATAGAAATACACATAGACACATTGATGATTGAATTGCATAAATAATGTTGTAACATGTTTCACCCCAAAAATGGTGATAAATAGAAAAGGGGCTATGTAAAACTCACCTTAGCAAAATGCTATGTCTCGTAAAAAAATAGAATAATGTGTTGTGAATGTATGCGAGGCGAATCCCAAAGACTCAACAACGTAGCTAGTCCAAATTGAAGAAAACGAAAAAGAAAGAATATCAAGCTTCCAATTCGCCAATTACAAGAGCTTATAATCAAAGCTTCAATTGTAGAAGTAATAGACTATAGAAGAAAGGTATGAGGGAAAGTTTAATCGGATTGAAACAATCGATTTAGAGGTGCAAAGTATAATGGGTCATAGGTGGGTTTTTATACTAGTTTTGGAGTCAATTAGCCATTAAAATTGGTCAACACCATAAAGTAAGGTTTTATGATGAATTGACTATTTGACTAAGACTTTGACTAGGACTTTGACTATTTGACTCAAGGCTTTATTAAAAAAAAAATCTTGTATGTGAAAAAAAAAAAAGAATTTAGAATCATATTATTATTATTATTATTTATATACATTTATGTATGTATATAAGTTGTGAGTTAGGATAAATAAAGACTTAGGCACATTTGTATAATATTAATGATAAAGGTGTAATAAAAAAAATTTATATATATAAGGGCTTTTGTTTTTATGTAATAAAATTTTGGGGAAAATTTTGCGATGTTACACTAGTGATACTAGTAGTCTGACTATTATTAGTATAAAGTTGAAAGGAACTGAAAATTACAATGTGTGGTCTAAAGCTATGAAACTTGCACTAGAAACTAAAAATAAATATGGGTTCATAGATGGTAGTACTGTGAGGTCTGTGGATGATGAAGTATTAGGAAAGCAATGGGATAAATGTAATTCAGTGGTTTTGTCTTGGTTGCTTAATTCTGTGAGTGAAGAATTATACTTAGGTCAGGTATTTTCAAGAAATGCTAGAGATGTATGGTTGGATCTAAAAGAAACATATGATAAGGTTGATGGATCAATTGTGTTTAATTTGCATCAAAAAATATGTTCTATTAGTCAAAGTGGTAGTACTGTCTCTGGGTACTATCACAAGTTAAACACTATGTGGAAAGAATTTGATTCAATTATTCAGTTACCACCTAGTACATGTGAAGCCTCAAAAGATTTCAATAGTTTTAATGGTTTGATAAAACTTATGCAGTTTTTAATGGGATTAGATGAAATATTTCAACCTATTAGAACTAATCTTTTGATGTAAGATCCACTACCTTCTGTTAAACATGCTTTTTCTATTGTGTCTAGAGAGGAGTCACATAGAAAGTCTAATAGTGTTATTAAAGGTTCTAATGTTTCTTTTTTAACTAAAGGAAACAATGTTAATAACAGAAGACCCTTTAATAACACTAACAGAGGACCTAATCCTAACCTTAAATGTACTCACTGCAATATGATTGGTCATACTGTGGATAGGTGTTATGAACTTGTAGGCTATCCACCAGGTTTTAAAAAGAAGAATAACACTCAACCAGCTAGAAGCAATGCTACTGTTGCTTCTACTGGAAAAGTGAATGTGTCTAGTAATAATGTTACTGCTAGTTCTCCTGTTCCTTTTACTACTGAACAGATTGCTAAGCTAATGAGTCTTATAAGTGAAAAGAGTGGAACAGATCCTCAGAGCTCCAATGCAGGAGGTGAGGATGTGGTTATTAATGGTTTCTGCAATATGTCTGTCTTGTCTAAATTGCATCATGTCTTTGAAAATTTTTCAAACTGTTCTATTGAGACCAAAACTGCTTTATTACTAAAATGGATCATGGACTCAGGTGCTAACCAACATATGGTTGATACTGATGAGCACCTGATCAATGCCTTTGATGTGTCTCAATATAATATGTCTGTTAAACATCCTAATGGAACTAATGCTAAGGTTAAAAAGATTGGTGACATTAGAATTAATAATAATGTCATTTTACATGATGTATTCTATGTTCCTGATTGCTGTGTCAACTTAGTTTCTGTCAATAAATTAGCTAAAGACAGTAAGTTGAGTGTGTTGTTTGATGAGTATAAGTGCTATGTTCAGGATTCCAGGTCCAAGAATGTCCTGGTGACTGGTAGAGCTCATGATGGACTGTACTTCTTAGGAGATAGTGTGAGTAATACCAATGTGTGTTTTAATAGTATAGTTGAGTCTAATTTGTGGCATAGTATACTTGGGCATCCATTTGACCAAGTTCTAGCTGTGTTGAACGAGTCTTTGAGTCTTGGAAAGGTTAGTTCTCAGCCTTGTGATGTGTGTTATAAGGCTAAGCAAATTAGAGAACATTTCCCTCTTAGTGAGCATAAGACTAAAGAAGTAGGAGACTTAGTTCACTTAGATGTTTGGGGTCCTTATAAAATAACTAGTAAAGAAGGATATAGGTATTTTTTTTTACTATAGTGGATGATTTTTCAAGAACTGTTTGGTGTTATATGCTCAAAAACAAAGGTGAAGTATTTGAAAACCTTGTTATTTTTTATAAACTACTTAAAACTCAGTTTAAAAAACATGTTAAGGTTTTTAGAAGTAATAATGGGACTGAGTTTGTAAATCAAAAGTTCAGTAACTTCTGTAGTCATAAGGGCATTATACATCAAACATCTTGCATTCACACTCCACAACAAAATGGGGTTGTGGAGAGAAAACATAGACTTCTTCTTAACATAGCTAGAGCTTTGTTGTTCCAAAGTCAAGTGCCACTTAATTTCTGGTCTGAGTGTATTCTAACTGCTGCATATTTAATTAACAGGCTTCCTTCTTCTGTGTTATATGGTAAGAGTCCCTATGAAAAGATTTATGGGTTCCCCCCAATTATGAGTCAGTTAAGGACATTTGGTTGCTTGTGTTTTAAAACTGTTTTGAATGAAGATGATAAGTTGTCTAGTAGGTCTGATAAAAGTGTCTTAATTGTGTATTCTTTTTTTCAAAAAGGGGTATAAAATTTGGAATTTAAGTAAAAAAACAAGTTGAATACTCAAGAGATATTAAGTTTTTTGAAGAAATTTATCCTTTCAAATTTAAAAAAGATAAACAAGCTTTTGAGAATCTTGATCACCTAAATTTTTTTAATCAAACAAGCAATAGAGTGTTTGAAAATAGTAGTCTTACCGATGATGAAGGGGGAATCAATATATCTCAAGAACACTCCTCTGGTGAAGGGTCTGATGACTCTCCTAGAGCTGCCAGAGATGCTGATCAGTCTTGTTCAGATCAGCAACCTGGTAGTACAGGTGAAAGAGGGACTAACCTTCTCAGTAGTGAGGGTTCTAATGGTGAGAACAATACTCCTGAGGAGTTAGTCCTAGAAGGTCTAATAGGGAGTCAGTGTTACCTAGAAGGTTTGATGACTTTGTTTTAGAGGGAAAAGTCAAATATGGTGTTGAAAAAGTAGTTAATTACTCTAAATTGTCTGTTGATAACTACTGTCTTGTCTCTAGTCTTAATAAATGTGTTGAGCCCAATAATTATTCAGAAGCCTCAAAGGATCCAAAATGGATTGAGGCTATGAATAATGAAATAGAGGCTCTCCACAGGAATAATACCTGGGTGTTATGTGATTTACCTAAAGATAGGAAGGCCATATGGTGTAAATGGGTCTATAAGGTAAAATATAGAGCCAATGGAGAGGTTGAAAGATACAAGGCTAGATTGGTAGCTAAAGGCTACAATCAGAGAGAAGGTCTTGACTTTGGTTAGACATTCTCACATATAGTCAAAATGGTTACAGTTAGAACTCTAATCAGTCTTGCTGTACAGAATAATTGGTCTTTGTTTCAACTTGATGTAAATAATGCTTTTTTGTATGGTTCTTTAAATGAGGATGTATATATGTCCTTACCTAAAGGATATTATTCTAAAAATGAAACAAAGGTGTGTAAACTGGTTAGGTCTTTGTATGGGCTTAAACAAGCTCCTAGGAAATGGAATGAAAAATGTATGTGAAGGATCGGATTGTCAAACAAAGACTATGATCAAACAAGTCTATCAATTCAGGTGCGGAATCCCTGAATTGATTACGAAATGATAATATAATCAGCAAAACACACAAATCACTTCAAACATTTCTTTTTCATTCATAAACATCATTGATAATCTTTACAAAACCTTGTTTATAATGATAAAGACTCAATACAGACTTAACAAAACCCTAGGGAGAGAACACACTCAAAGAGGGAGACAAAATGACCAAAAGTTTTTTTTTGAAGTTACAAAATGATTCAGCCTTTATATAGACCTGCACATTCGACCATTCAATTGGTCGAATGTGCAGATTCGACCAAACTAAGTGGGCGAATCAACACAAACTTCCTTCGACCTCTTGAGCTCTCCCTTCGACCTTCTTATCTACATTCGACCAACCTTATTCCACCTTCGATCGTCCGATAATGACAAAACATAATAGAATTCGCAATTCAATAGCATTAGTCGCACTTCGTGTATCTACAAACTCCCCCTCGACTATTGCTTGAATTGCTTCAGCCTTCGTTCTTCATCCAATCTCTTGTTCATTAGCTTGATGTGCAATAACTTCTTCTGTTCTTTTGTCATAACTGGTTCATGAGTTTGCTTCGGTTTCTTCTTTTCAGTCTTTTGAACTTGAACAAACTTCCCCAACTTTTTATCATAATCACAACCCGCGTTGACATCCCATGCAAAACATAAAAATACCACACGTTGGTATTTAGCAGCCTGCTCACTATCTTTCTCTTCACAGTATATCGGATTGTAATATAGCATGATAATATCCTCATGAGAGCAATTAATCAACCACATCGGTTCAAAGATATGTATCTTCTTGAAACCTTTCATCCCATCCTTCAGAACAATAATAGCCTCTGCCGTCTTCCAGTCATAGTACCACCACATAAAGTCTTTAGAGAAATGTTGTGGAATAGGCATCAAAGGTATATGTTTCAGAACAGTTGGTGGTTTATATTTCAAAGTAACCTTGTTCAACCCCGTTATCTGATCTTTCTCCTTCTTGTGAACTATCCTTTTAGGATACTGCGGGGTGAACACATTCCATTTCGTTCTACTTTCTCTCGCCATGTGATCTGCAAAGTAACCAACAACATCGTTGTTTACTATAGCACCTGACATCGTGTGTCTGCAGATATCGCGTACATCCCAATAAGGTAGTGTCTTTATGTCATGGAATCTGTTGAAGTACAGAATTCCTTTTTCCCACATCACAGCGACACACCTCAGCTGTCTTAGATATTTCCATCCGAGAGCTTTACCTTTGAACAGTTCGTTATGAAACTTGTAGAAACTACCATGAACTTCAGTCTTAGGACGGCTAGCTTCTTTCTCTTTAAGCTTCCTCAACAAGTCTTTCAGATCATCAGATTGTTCAACAGTTGGCTTCTGACAATCTGAGTTCTTGAACACTTCATTAACGAACTTCTTGCTTTTCTCACGAGCAAGTTTCTCAGCTTGGCTCAACAACTCTTCAGAGAATTTAAGAAATCCAGAATCTTTATCATTTTTGAAGTATTTTGGATATTCCTCACTAGTAATATCCTCAATTTCAACTTCTTTAAATACTGGAACATCTCTATCATCAGAGTGATTTCCTGCTTTTTTCTCATGAATGTTCGGTATTTGATTCTCACTCATCAGCTCTTCAAGAGATTTACCAACCTGTTTAGCCAGACCTTCTAGTATTTTTTTAGACATAGCTGCAGAAACTTCTGCATCTTCCAGATTAGGATCATTGTACTCAAGTTCAAACCTCATATCATCTGACTCAAATATCTCTGGAAATCTACCTGTCATCTCAATCGTCCAGACTCTATCAGTCAACATCTGGCGATATAACTTCTTGTCTTCCTCAGATAAAGATCTGATCTTCTCATTCCAGAAAATATCATCATCGTCATTATTACCACCAGGAGCTTTCGAACTAGACTCTCTTGCATCTTTTCTTGATCCTCGTGTTATCATCATCATCATCACCAGCAGAGCTATTACCATTACCAGAATTATCAACTGAATTGTCTTTATCATCATCATCCTTATTCTCAGGAGCATCACCGGCATCCTGATCAAGTTCTTCATCATCTTCTTCATCAGACTTAGATGATTCGAAATCAACAAGCTCTTCCTCTCTTTCTTTATCCTTTTCTCCTTCTTTCAATTGAGGAGCTCTCGAATATAAATCATCTATGATATTTTTCATGCTCTTGTTGTTTGCTCTCAACTTCTTGTTTTCAAGTCTTATAGTGATATACCTTCGAGTATTTCTCTTCTCATGCAATAACAACTTCTGATTTTCATCCTGAAGTTGTTTAATCTTTGCCTCTAATTCTTCCTGGCTCTCCTTTGAAGATACAACTACATCCAATATTTTCTTATCATTCTTCTTCAACTGTTCAATCTCAGTTTGTTGCTGGTTAATGATTTTCATCATTTCAGTCAGCTTCTGTGTGACACCCAGCATATTTGGCTTAAACATTTTAGTAACACCTAAATCTACCTTAGCGGGAAACATTTATAAACAGACTTAACCAAGTTAGTTGAGTCGGGTCAGGATAGGATTGTCGAGGGTTCAATGATCTGGAGGATCATTGGGAGTCGTTTTGGGAATACACTAGCACCGGGTCCCGTTGTTGGTGAAATTACATAAACTAATTAAGTAGTATCTGCAGATTAATTGTTATATGGTGGATTATATGCAAAGATGTGTTTAAACGATGTGTAGATAATCATCCATGCTTAAATATGTTAAACATAGACTAAGGTTGCATGTTCATGTGTTAGGATGCGTTAAAATGTGTTAAACACGACAAACTAGAAAACTAGAAAAAAACATAGGTCCACGTTCGACCACATCGTGGGGGCGAACCTGGAAAATAATCTTGGTTCGACCCTTATAAAAGGGGCGAACCTGGAATGGGGAATGATAGAATTCCATTCGACCAGAACAGGGTACATTCGACCCTGTGAAAGGGGCGAATTTATTCGCCCAGGTGAAAGGGGCGAATGTGGACTAGTATAAATACCAAACTTTGTCATTTTTCACCATTTTACAAACCCTAACCGTCTCAAAACACTCTCAAACAATTTTAATCACTAAGGAAGGAGTTTTTGCTCTTATTTTTCATAATCTAACCTATCAACAACATCTAATCAAGAATCCAAGGTGTGTTCTTAATTCTAAACCTTGTTCAAGTATTTTAATTCGTTTTTATCTAACCCTAAATGTCCAGATCTGTTCTAAGGATGTTTTTGTTAATAAAAAACCTTTTAAACATCTTTCTAAACCTAAACCCTATCATTAAACATTGGTTTTCACATCAATAAACATATGTTAATTATGAGTTATGTGATATTATGTGTTGTTTAATGATTTGCTGCTGTGCTAATGCTAGAAACATGATCTAGGGCTGCTATTGATGATAGTTTAGGATTATTAAAGGTTATAATTAGATAGATGACGATATCAAGTCTAATTTGGGGATTTTATTGATTCTAGGGCTTGTTGCATGTTAGTATTATCAATAGAACTATTGGGGGTTTTTCAGTTACATGATTAACTAAGCATTTTAAGATGATTATGGAGTGATTTTGAAAAGTTTCCAAATTGGGTAAAGATTACATGCATGATGTGACACTTCCATAATCATTGCCATTTTAGGAAAGGGTTAAAACGAATAGGTTTTGGGGCAAAAGTGGTGGGGTTTTGTAGGGATAGGTTATTCATGCTTAACTGCAGTGTTTGATAATGTTTCGGGATGTTTTCGGATGTTTTTGGAGCGTTTTTGGGAAAAGTAATCTGTCAGGGTCGAACCTGGGCACATTCGACCGATCGGGTGGTCGAATGTGGAATACCAGGGTCGAACCTGGACAGTTTGGTTGAATCTGTTTAAAAACGGTCGAAGGTGGCTTTCAAACGGTAGAAGGTGGCTTAAAAAGGGGCGAAGGTGGAATTATTTTCCTGGTTCGACCCTATTGATTCAAATATGAGATTTTTGATACAAACTAAGTGTTTTATGCTTGAACCTTGTGTGTAATCTATGTGAACTTGATTAGTTAGGGTAATGAGTCACCAACGGGATATCGGGTCGGTCTAGTGTGTCGGTTGAACACTTAAACACATTTTAAAGCATACTTGGTCACGATCTGGACAATCGGGGACTAGATAACCTTATGCTTATTAGTCGGGACACTTATGTGAACATTTTGATAGATCTCCGGTAGTGGGATTATCAAGGGCTTGGCTTTCTATTATATTACTGAAGAACGCAACTTAAGGTGAGTTCACGGCCCCACTTTTATAAGCTTTAAGTTTGGGGGAGAAAACATGCGCTAAACTATTTTGGTAACATATGTCATACTATGGTTTTAACTTTGTATTGCTATACGATCTTTTAAAGTCCCGGGGAAAACTATGAATGTGCGGGGATGCACAACGAGGGAAATGTGGATAGATCTATTGGGCGTGACCTGCCCCACTCGTCGGCTTGGAGGGTCGGGCGGGTGCATATTGTCTCGAACTGGTAACATTGGTAACATGCTGAACATTCGGGCTGAACATTGTTAAACATTGCTAAACGTGTCTAGTAATGGTTTTCCAATCGTAGTAGTAATAAAACATACGTCTAGCTAGCGTACTTGGTAACATTGGTATAGTATGGACATGGTAACGCTTTGGTAATTCTTGGTGACATATTGAATAAACCTATGAACTCACCAGCATTATATATGTTGACGTCTTTTTGGCATGTTTTTCTCAGGTCGCTAAGGTAGCATCGGTTGGACTAGACGCACGGGTCTGCATTGGCGTCTAGGCTTAGTGGCATATTTTAAATAAGTGTCTTGAATATTTTGGAACACATTTTTGTAGTTGTTTAAATCTTTAAATGCTTCCGCTATGGTTTAATGGTTTTATAATCAAGCTTTGAGTTTACGTATTTCATATAGTGTTGTTTATTGTGACCGTTGACTTGGATCCTGGTTTGTCATGTGCCAATCGGTAAAACTCTGCAAGTGGAAATTTGAGGGTGTGACATTCTGGTTCACTGCATCCATCATATCTCCTGATACAGTAACCTTAGGAGTTGAAGCCTCAGCAAATGTAGTCTTTTTCTTAAATTTGTTCAAGACTCTATCCAACGCAGCATTAAAATCGTTAGTTGGAATGTTTTGCTCAGCAGCAGATGTTTTCTGTTTCTTAGCTGCTGGAGATGTCACGGGAGATTTAGAGCTAGACATTACAGGAACTTTCTTTCCTGCAATTAAGCTTTCAATATCCTTAGCTCTTCTTTTCATTGGCTTTTCAATCTCGACAGCCTTGGCTTTCTTTTTGTATGTTGGGTTCTTCTGTTTAGTTCCAGCGTGTGGCGATCTACCAAAATCATCAGATCCCAAACCAAGACCTTCATCAATATTGTCCATCACAATTGGACTCTTCATTCTTTGTTCTTCCAACGATTGATTCAGGCTTTTAGACTCACCAGCCACAGTGGCCTTGGGCGTGGTGATCTTAACAGTCTCGTCTGCAGAATCCCATCTCTCCTCCTCCTGAGTCTCTTCAGAATCCATCAACTCTTCATCAACCAAGTGTATACCTTTCTTAGCAACACTCTTCTTCCTACGAGAAATTTTCTTAGGCGGTTCTGCTTCAACTTCTTTTTCTTTACCCTTTCCTTTACCACTATTTACACCAACATTCACAACTTGCCTTTTTCTTTTAGCTTCAGGATCAACAGGGCATAATGGATTATCTTCATCAGAATCACTGTTTGCATTGCTGGCTTTATCAACACTAGACGGTCACATACTTTGAGTCTCTTAGTGGGATACGTACTAACTTTGTCGGGTTCTTACCTACTCTTGTCTTCTTCTTCGGGATCGAAGAGGAATAAGCTGATTTGTTGACTCTAGCACACACATGCTTTCTTACACTTGCACCTATCCTAACACGTTACTAGGCGACGATATTCGGTGACCGGAGTCTGGACTAGGAGTACATTTGGAGGACCATGTAGATCAGTTTATCATTTTGGGTGCACACGAAATAATAAACTAAAATGCATAAAAATCCCGGTGGACTTTGAGTTTAGATGTACAGTCCTGAATTTGTCCCTAAGTTAACTCGTGGTTAACACTAGAAGTGAATCTGAATCCCTCGATTTCTTGATTTGTTAGATCATGTTTGGTGCTCGTGGTGGTGGACGACGTGGTGGCGGCGGCGGCCGTGGTGGCGGCGGTGGTCGTGGTAACATCAACATGACCCAAGCTGAACTGAATAACTTGTTACATCAGCAAGTGAACATGGCTATGGCTAATTTCCAGGCTGGGATTAATGCCATGGGTGGTGAGTTGATTTCTGTTGACTTTGCCTCATTCTTGGGTGTCATGTTCTTTCGTTTGTATTTTATTCGTGTATCGTGTTTCAGGTATCGCTGTCAATCCACCTCCACCTCAGTGCTCTTATAAGAAGTTTCGGGACTGCCAGCCCCATAACATCGCTGGAACTTAGGGAGCGGTGGGACTGCTCCGATGGATGGAGAAGGTAGAATCCGTGTTCGTTATGTGTAACTGTCCCGCTGGGGACCGGCTTAAGTATGCTACCGCGACATTCGAAGGGCCTGCGTTGTCGTGGTGGATTGCTACTGCCGAGAACATAGGATTGGGGGAGGCTATTGCTATGCCTTGGGCGGATTTTATGCATCTGTTGAGGAGTGAGTACTGTCCAAGGGAGGAGGTACAGAAGTTGGAACATGAGGTCTGGAGTTACAAGATGGTCGGGTCCGAGATTGAGGAGTACACTGTGAGGAGGAACGAGCTGGCGGTGTTGTGCCCTGATTTGCACACACCCGAGTATAGGAGAATTGAGCACTACGTATCTGGGTTAGTGCCGGAGATTGCAGGATTGGTGGCTGCTGGGAATCTTCCCACTCTTGCTGAAGTTGTTCGATCGGCTCATCGGATGACTAACCTGAAGGTGGCAGAAGGTGTTTTGCCTCGTAAGGGTACTACTGTGAAGGGTTCGGAAGGGAACAAGAGGAAGTGGGACACTGTGGGGAAGAGTGCCGTGCCAGCACCATTTCAGCCAGTGAAGAAGTTTGATTCGTCTGGGTCTTCTTCAGGGCAGAAATCGGGAGGGTATATTGGGAAGCATCCCAAGTGCAACAAATGTGGTTACCACTCCGGGAGTTGTGATCGGGCTCACTGTCATCGGTGCCATCAGTTGGGGCATCTTGCTAAGGATTGCAGGGTGTCACTTACCTAAACTCAGACTCCTACTGCTACTCCTACTCCTACGGCTCAGGGGACTCTAGGGAAGCAGGGGTGCTATAACTGTGGTGACACGGGACACTTCAAGCGTGAATGTCCTAAGCTGAAGTAGGGTGATAATGGGAGGGGCGGGAACGGTAACGGTAACGGGAACAACGGAGGCGGAAGCAGGACTGCACATGCTTTCGTCATTGGATCTGTAGAGGCTAGGCAGGATCCAGACACAGTTACCGATACGTTCCTTCTTAATGATCTCTATGTTTCTGTCTTGTTTGATTCTGGTGCCGATAAGAGTTTCGTATCTGTGGACATTAGTCGATTGCTAGATATAGTACCCACACCTTTAGAGGCTAAGTACTTAATGGAATTGGCTGATGGTAAGAAAAATCGAAGCAACACACACCCTTAGGGAGTGTCGCTTAGAACTGTCGGGTTTGTCTTTCCCCATTGACCTTATGCCGGTACCCCTGGGTAGTTTTGATGTCGTTGTCAGCATGGATTGTTTATCGTTGTATCGTGTGGAGATCGTTTGTTTCGATAAGATTATTCGGATCCCTCTCCCTGATGGAGAGACTCTTTCGGTTCATGGCGAGAAGGGCGGTGCTCCGCTGAGTATCATTTCTAGCATGAAAGCCTGTAAGTATCTTCGGAAGGGTTGTTCGGCCATTCTGGCACTTGTTAATGTTTCGAATGACGATGAGAAGTGTGACATCCATCACTTTTCGTATTTTCGTATTATTTTCATGTACGTTCGAGACATTGATTAATAAAACGTCACATTAAACCCTTCTAGTATGTTCTAAAAAAATGTTTTGTGATAATTTTGGACATATATAATCATACCATATACACAAAATAACTTTTTTAGTTATGAAATAATTTCAAAAAAATAAATGTTTGGGCCGGGACTCGAACCCGCGCCCAAACCGGCTCACACAACCAACTGAGCTACCTGTCTATTTGTGAACATATCTTAACTCAATTATATATATATCTTTTCTAAGTTCATCACAGTTGACTTGGGAAAGTCAAATGCGATTCAATCCATTCCAAAATCAACATCAAGATCCGCGTTTTCTTGCAATTCGTATATGGTATGATTGACTGACCACGTATGCTTCTTTTCCACGCCAATTAACATTCAAAAACTTACCAAAATTCGAGCAATCACGCGTATTATAATTAAGATGGGTCAAAAATTACCAAACTTAGGAGGAGGAGTGATTAGTATAAATTGAGGCCTTCCTTGCAAGCATTACTCGCCGATCTACAAACCCTCATACTCAATTCTTCCTAAAACTCTTCCAAAACCCACGAATTCTGCTCCTGTTGACTTTTCTTTTGACCCGACTAATCACACCTTTAATCGCATTGTAAGTCTATTTTTTTGTGGGTTATGTTAATCGGCCCTTTACAAGTAATAGCCCCAAAGATTCAGGGGCTATTGATCGCTAATTATAGTGATTAGATAATTAGGGTTCATATTGTATCGATTTGGGGATAATCCTACGTGCAGACAAACATTTAAAGTTTAAACAGATCTGATCTTATCACCAACTGATCTGCAGATCAGTTGGTATGATCCCCTTGTGTTAAGAAGCGGGCCGGCCGAATGCTTGGGTTCGAGCCCCGTCTTCAACCATTTTTTTTAAAAACAAATCATGAAACCAACCAAGTAAGATATATAATTAACTAAAACCAACTATAATCGTTCTCAGAGTCTAGCCAAGTTGGTGGCTAGGCTTGTGATTAAGCATTGGACCGCCCAGAGACTCGGGTTCGAGTCTGGGCACATGCAAACATTTTTTCTTCTTTTTTTTTTTAAACTCTTTTATACCTATATATCCAACGTTATTTTTAAAAATAGATTTTAAATACTAAACATGACTTATAAATTCTATAAAGTTTATTTTAAGTTATTCTGAGGATAAAGTTTATTATCCAACTTTTAGTTTTTCAAAAATAATTTATTTAATAAATATTATAAATATTACAAGTTTATTCATTTATAATTGTATAAATCTATAAAAATATCTAAGTGATTTTATTAATTTCCACAAAATTATTCTAAACTTGTATAGCAATAAAAATTTCAGAAATAATTTTTATTCCAGAAAAATCGTTCGTTTTATATTTTTAGTTGATTTTTGTTATTTTAAACCATAAATAAATCATAATAAATTCATTTTTCAATATTTTTATCCCAAAATTTTACATAAATTATTTCTGTTCATTTAGAACAGAAATATAAATTTTAAGTTGATATTTCTTTAATTTTAATATTTTTAGATATTAAAATCATATCTTTGATAAATAAGAAAAAATATATTAAATATTTAATTCCTGAGGAAATAATTTTATAAAAAATTATTTTTATACTTAAAACCCTATAATATGATCATCCTAAATCAAAAACCTACAATAATCTTTTATTTAAATTATTTACCGAATTTCTCCCACTTATTAACAATTTACTTAATTAATAATTAAACAATTACATATCCCCAAATCAGGAACCCTAGAAATACATGTATCCTAGAATTATTTCCCTTACACATTATCAAATTCTTTAGGTTAATCCTTTGGGATAATCTCAAATTCAAATCACGCTGTTCGGTAGAATTTCAAGTTATTACGCGAACTGTGAGTATTTCCTATCCCCTTTTTGTCTTTATTCATTTTTGGGGTGTTACATGTACACTTATACAAATTACATATACAAGTTTTACATTTTTAAAATACAATTCTAGTACTATGTGCATTTGCTTACAAACGTGCTTTATGCTTAGACACTACATGTAGAATACAATTGTACTTAGTGAAATCATTAACATTGTACAAGCCGACCTTAACATTGGATAGCACTATTGGATTGACAACCCGCCTAGGTTGATTCTCCCCCTTTTTCATCGGAGAATCCATGGTCATTGTTAAGTTATTATCCAATTATTTGGATAAGTACACCGCCGTTCATTTAATACATTATACAGTCACAGGATTGATTTCACTCATTTGTATGATACATAGTTTACATATTTGCACTGTAGCTTGCACTTGAATTGTATATCATTTTCCAACTTACTATGTGTATTAAAACTAGGAATGCTCACCAACATTTCTTATGTTGACCAAACCTATTTTGTACATGTTTCAGGTGTAGTTTGATCTAGTACTATAGCATGGGACTTTTAGTGCTTGATTTTTAATAAGTTATTTCAATATTCATGTTTCATTCAGACTTTGTATTTTTCATTTCCATGTAAGACAATTTGGATTATTCAATAATATATTTACATTTTAGTACCATGTGCTTTTGAACAATCGTCACTACGTGACACCTCGATGATTCCGCCATCGGTTGGGGTGTTACAAGAAGAAGATCGAGGATATTCCGGTGGTTCGTGATTTTCCCGACGTGTTTCCTGATGATTTACCTGGTCTCCCTCCCCATCGTCAGGTTGAGTTTGGCATTGATCTTACTCCGAGTGCAGCTCCTATTGCCCAGGCTCCGTATCGTCTTGCACCTCCCGAGATGCAAGAGTTGTCCAGCCAGTTGCAGGAACTCTTGGAAAAGGGTTTCATCCGACCGAGTTCTTCCCCGTGGGGAGCTCCTATTTTATTTGTGAAGAAGAAGGACGGAAGTCTTCGCATGTGTATTGATTATAGTGAACTGAACAAAGTGACCATCAAAAATCGTTATCCTCTTCCTCTCATTGATGATCTCTTTGACCAGCTCTAGGGCTCTAGTTACTACTCGAAGATTGATTTGCGGTCCGGTTATCACCAGTTGCGGGTCCAGGAGGCCGACATCCAGAAGACTGCTTTTCGCACTCGTTATGGCCATTTTGAGTTCTTGGTCATGCCTTTTGGTCTCACTAACGCACCGGCGGTGTTCATGGACTTGATGAACCGCGTTTGAAAGCCTTACCTTGATAAGTTCGTCATCGTGTTTATTGACGATATTCTGGTTTATTCTAAGAACAAGACGGATCATGAGGAACACTTACGGTTGGTCTTGGAACTTTTGAGACAGGAGCAGTTGTATGCTAAGTTCTCAAAGTGTGATTTTTGGTTACGTGAAGTTCAATGCCTAGGGCATGTGATTAATGAACTGGGAATTCATGTCGATCCGGCTAAGATCGAAGCTATTAAAGACTGGGAAGCACCAAAGACGCCATCTGAGGTGCGGCAATTCCTAGGTCTTGCGGGTTACTATCGTCGTTTCATTGAGGGATTTTCGAAGATCACTCAACCCCTCACCACTCTTACCCAGAAAGACCAAAAGTTTGACTGGGGTGAACCACAGGAATCAGCATTTTAGATGCTAAAGCTTAAACTTTGTTCTGCACCAATCTTCTCTTTACCTGAAGGTACGGATGACTTTGTTGTGTACTGTGACACTTCTATTCGTGGTCTCGGTTGTGTGTTAATGCAACACGGGAAGGTTATTGCCTATGCTTCTCGTCAACTCAAGATTCATGAGAAGAACTACACTACTCATGACTTGGAATTGGGTGCGGTGATCTTTGCGTTGAAAATCTGGAGACATTACTTGTACGGTACCAAGTGTGAAGTATACACCGATCACAAGAGTCTCCAGCATATTTTTGACCAGAAGGTGTTAAACATGCGGCAGCGTCGCTGGGTTGAACTCCTGAACGATTATGACTGTGCTATCAAGTACCATCCTGGCAAGGCGAACGTTGTGGCAGACGCCTTGAGCAGGAAGGAGTCTGTGAAACCTCGTCGTGTTCGAGCCTTACAGCTCACCATTCATTCTTCATTGCCGGACCGAATACGTTCTGCACAGTTGGAAGCTTTGAAGGAGGAGAACCTTAAAGCTGAAACTATGCACAGTGCTGACAAGCATATTGAGCTCAGGACCGATGGCTTACACTATTTCGCGGGACGTGTTTGGGTTCCCTTTTTCGGGGGATTACGCGAGCTTGTCTTGGATAAAGCTCACAAATCCCGGTATTCTATTCACCCTGGCTCCAATAAGATGTATCAGGATCTGAAGATACTTTATTGGTGGCCAAACATGAACGCTGATATAGCTTCTTATGTCAGTAAATGCTTGACTTGTGCTAAAGTCAAGGTGGAGTATCAGAGGCCGTCTGGTCTCCTACAACAACCAGAGGTTCCAGAATGGAAGTGGGAGCGAATCACGACGGATTTTGTCACCAAACTACCAAGGTCACCAAGTGGTTATGATATGATCTGGGTGATCGTTGACAGGTTGACAAAATCGGCACGTTTCATACCTATTAAGGAAACCGATGGACTTGAGCGGTTAGCTCGACTTTACCTTAAGGAGGTGGTTGCTCGGCACGGGGTGCCTGTTTCTATTATCTCTGATCGTGATTCTCGTTTTGCTTCACGTTTCTGGAAGGCTCTGCACAAGGCTTTGGGTACTCAGTTGGATATAAGTACGCCTTATCATCCGCAAACTGATGGACAGAGTGAGCGGACGATTCAAACCTTGGAAGACATGATTCGGGAATGTGTAATAGATTTTGGCAAAATCTGGGAGATTCACCTACCGTTGGTAGAGTTCTCCTACAACAACAGCTATCACTCTAGTATCAAGGCAGCTCCGTTCGAAGCTCTCTACGAACGGAAATGTCGATCACCTCTTTGTTAGGCCGAGGTGGGCGAGAGCCAGCTCACTGGTCCGGAACTGGTGTACGAAACTTTGGAGAAAATCGTACAAATTTGTAACCGTTTGGCAGCTGTGCGGGATCGTCAGAAGAGCTATGCCGATCGCCGTCGCAATCCTTTGGAGTTCCAGGTTGGGGACATGGTACTTCTGAAACTTTCACCATGGAAGGGCGTCATACGCTTTTGAAAGCGTGGTAAGCTTAACCCTCGTTATGTCGGACCGTTCGCAATCCTGGAACGGATTGGGCCAGTGGCATACAGACTTGACTTACCGGTGGAGCTCGGTAGTGTTCACAACGTCTTCCATGTGTCGAACTTAAAGAAGTGTTTGGCTGATGAATCTCTCATTGTACCACTGGAAGAGATCAAGGTTGATGATCGTCTTCGCATTGTGGAGGAACCTGTCGAGATTCTCGACTACAAGACACGTAGCCTTCGTCAGTGTAAATCCGCATCGTCAAAGTTCGTTGGAACTCGAATCATGGACCGGAGTTCACGTGGGAACGGTAGGATCAGATGAAAGCTAAACATCCTCATCTTTTTCCGAGACGCGCTTTCGAATCTAGGCATGTTACTGCTGAAGCTGAATGAATCTCGGGTCGAGATTCGTTTCAACGTGGGGATGATGTGACATCCAGTAAATTTTCTTTTCGTTTCATTCTTTCCGTCTCTTTCATTTTTGGGCTTTGCACAATTTTCAGGACGAAAATTCCTTCAAATGGGGATGATGTGACACCCGGCATATATGGCTTAAACATTTTAGTAACACCTAAGTCTACCTTAGCGGGAAACATTTATAAACAGACTTAACCAAGTTAGTTGAGTCGGGTCAGGATAGGATTGTCCAGGGTTCAATGATCTGGAGGATCATTGGGAGTCGTTTTGGGAATACACTAGTACCGGGTCCCGTTGTTGGTGAAATTACATAAACTAATTAAGTAGTATCTGCAGATTAATTGTTATATGGTGGATTATATGCAAAGATGTGTTTAAACGATGTGTAGATAATCATCCATGCTTAAATATGTTAAACATAGACTAAGGTTGCATGTTCATGTGTTAGGATGCGTTAAACTGCGTTAAACACGACAAACTGGAAAACTAGAAAAAAAACATAGGTCCAGGTTCGACCACATCGTGGGGGCGAACCTGAAAAATAATCTTGGTTCGACCCTTATAAAAGGGGTGAACCTGGAATGGGAAATGATAGAATTCCATTCGACCAGAACAGGGTACATTCGACCCTGTGAAAGGGGCGAATGTGGACTAGTACAAATACCAAACTTTGTCATTTTTCACCATTTCACAAACCCTAACCGTCTCAAAACACTCTCAAACGATTTTAATCACTAAGGAAGGAGTTTTTGCTCTTATTTTTCATAATCTAACCTATCAACAACATCTAATCAAGAATCCAAGGTGTGTTCTTAATTCTAAACCTTGTTCAAGTATTTTAATTCGTTTTTATCTAACCCTAAATGTCCAGATCTGTTCTAAGGATGTTTTTGTTAATAAAAAAACCTTTTAAACATCTTTCTAAACCTAAACCCTATCACTAAAAATCGGTTTTCACATCAATAAACATATGTTAATTATGAGTTATGTGATATTATGTGTTGTTTAATGATTTGCTGCTGTGCTAATGCTAGAAACATGATCTAGGGCTGCTATTGATGATAGTTTAGGATTATTAAAGGTTATAATTAGGTAGATGACGATATCAAGTCTAATTTGGGGATTTTATTGATTCTAGGGCTTGTTGCATGTTAGTATTATCAATAGAACTATTGGGGGTTTTCAGTTACATGATTAACTAAGCATTTTAAGATGATTATGGAGTGATTTTGAAAAGTTTCCAAATTGGGTAAAGATTACATGCATGATGTGACAGTTCCATAATCTTTGCCATTTTGAGAAAGGGCTAAAACTAATAGGTTTTGGGGCAAAAGTGGTGGGGTTTTGTAGGGATAAGTTATTCATGCTTAACTGCAGTGTTTGATAATGTTTCGGGATGTTTTCGGATGTTTTTGGAGCGTTTTTGGGAAAAGTAATCTGTCAGGGTCGAACCTGGGCACATTCGACCGATCGACTGGTCGAATGTGGAATACCAGGGTCGAACCTAGACAGTTTGGTCGAATCTGTTTATAAAACGTTCGAAGGTGGCTTTCAAACGGTCGAAGGTGGCTTAAAAAGGGGCGAAGGTGGAAGTATTTTCCTGGTTCGACCCTATTGATTCAAAAATGAGATTTTTGATACAAACTAAGTGTTTTATGCTTGAACCTTGTGTGTAATCTATGTGAACTTGATTAGTTAGGGTAATGAGTCACCAACGGGATATCGGGTCGGTCTAGTGTGTCGGTTGAACACTTAAACACGTTTTAAAGCATACTTGGTCACGATCTGGAAAATCGGGGACTAGATAACCTTATGGTTATTAGTCGGGACACTTATGTAAACATTTTGATAGATCTCCGGTAGTGGAATTATTAAGGGCTTGGCTTTCTGTTATATTACTGAAGAACGCAACTTAAGGTGAGTTCACGGCCCCACTTTTATAAGCTTTAACTTTTGGGGGAGAAAACTTGCGCTAAACTATTTTGGTAACATATGTCATACTATGGTTTTAACTTTGTATTGCTATACGATCTTTTAAAGTCCTGGGGAAAACCATGAATGTGCGGGGATGCACAACGGGGGAAATGTGGATAGATCTATTGGGCGTGACCTGCCTCACTCGTCGGCTTGGAGGGCCGGGCGGGTGCATATTGTCCCAAACTGGTAACACCGGGTGCGCCGCAAGCTTTTTCAAATACTTCTCCAATCCAATTCTCCTCTGCTCAACAAATTCCTGCTTCTTCATCACCTACGCTTCCACAACATGCTTATATAGCCTCAACGGTATAAAATAACCTCTATAACTCTCCGATAACTGATAGGATAATATCACAACGTCTCTAAACCGTCTCCTAACACTAAACTCCGTCCCATTAAACTCATGTAAATTCGTCCATGACGTAATCAAATACATCATAAAACTATTTCCTCCTGGAACATCGCTACTCGGACCACCACGACTCCACGACAGATGAGTGGTAGGACTATGACGGCGTTCTTTATCAAACCCTCCTTTTACGATGCTAGTTGAAGCCGTTGATTTCGATCGAGTCTTATGATCCCATCGAGGTGGAAGAACAATCGTGGTTGTTCGTCTTTCCTTATCGGCAAAACACAAAATTATTATGGTTTTTAGGGTTGGGGGTGGGAGAAGAATGTTAGGGTTGGTTTATATATTAATAGATTTTTTTTTAAAATTTATTAAAAAACTCATCTCTCATCTCTCATCTCTCATGGTGTCACGTGGCACTCTCAAGGGAAGGTTGAGGCCTCCATTGAACGTCACGTCAGCATATACGTTTTCCTATATATATATATATATATATAGATAGATAGATAGATAGATAGATAGATAGATAGATAGATAGATAGAATAGATAGATAGATAATTTGAACTAGAGTCTTGCACCATCTGGATATAGGGTATGAACTAAATACAATTATACAAATTTTATCTTGCAAGGAACGTCAGAAACTTAACTTTATTTTCGTTTTTTTTTTAATATATTCTAGACTAGATTTTTTAGGATGAATGCATCCCAACATGATGTACTCTGTAGGATATAACCTCTCAATTACCTTTGGTTGTAGAATACAATAGTTAACCCCTCAGGATGTACACTTAGAAACGTCAGAAACTTAATTAAGTTCAGGTACGAACTGATTTGGTGTTAAATAGTTTCGAATCGAAGCAAGTTCAGAATAAGTGATGCGTTTGTTTTCAACATTTGGTTTTGGTCACTAGAAAGAACCAAAATATCGTGGTAATTTATGGACTCTTAGGGTTCTTAAATGATATTTTTGTAACCATCACTTAATTAATTGTATGTGGGCTTTGTTTCTTTTTTTGGATGACAAGGCTCTATTCAATGTAATGTATGATTGTATAGTGTTTTATCTGACAATATGGTGCTTTATGTTAATTATCATGTGGGGTTTTATATTTATAGTTGTTTGATGGTGTGTTTAAAGTTCTAATGAATTGTTAGTATGCGAATATGGTGTTTTAGTAATCTCCATTCTATTATCTGTAGATTTTAGGTGCTTCATTATGGTGTTTTATCATACTCTCTTATGACCTATGAAATTTGGTTGGTTTGGTTAAGATGTTGTAATAATCCAAGATGTTTACATGTTTTAAGAAGCTAATTTCAATTAGAATATCGAATTCACTTAATTTAATAAATAAAGAGTTTACAGAAAAGGGAATTCAAAATTTGGCCGGATGAATATTTTATGTGACCAATGTCAATGTTAATTACTAAACAAGTTTGAATTTCGTTTAAATGGACTAAAGTTTTGACTTATGAATAATTAGGTATATAAACTATTCTAAGGAACAAAATTCAATTTGTCAAACTTGCAAACTAAATATCTTTTAAGTTCTCTTATGCCAAATTCATATTTACAAAATAAAATCATATATGTGTGTATATATATATATATATATATATATATATATATAGGGGAAGGATTAAATAAAAACCCACTCAAATTGAAGAAACCTAGTAAACTAAATGTGAGCCATTGATCAAAATAGATGGATGGTCAAGATTCATTCTACATTATTTTATTAGATTTATTAAGGTAGATGACAAAAAAAGGGCACAATGGTCAAATGCCATTTTCTGAAAAGCAGATATGACAGTGTGGACCCCACACATGTCACATCATCTCTCTCATACTTTTGTGACCATGGTCCTAAATCTGTCAGCACGTCATGTTACATATGTAACATATGCAGTGTTGAGTACATTAAAATTGCACAGATTGTATATAATCAATTAAAAACTTTAAAACTGAGTTGCCAGTTTATATTATTTAAAAAATGCCGATTTTTTTTTATTAGACCATATTTTTTTCCGTTTTATTGTACCAGCACAGAATTGTTGCATACGTAACGATAACTGATATGGTTATAGGCCTTTTGTTACTTACAAAAGTGCTAAAAACAAACAAAACGGTCATTACAAAGTGTATCAACAACATAATATTGTTCATCTACCTAAAACATACTACTCAAGAAAATATATTACAGTGAAACTGTATCAACAACAAAACATAGAATTAAAGATTCATACCCCCCCCCCCTTGCATGCAATAACCCCGACATCCCGCACTGCAACGAACAGTATCTGACGGCATCCGATAACCATACTTTGCATAAAAAAGCCCACTGTTCCTTAGTATAACCTTTACCCTCCCATTCAGCCCTAATACGTCGACCTTCCGGATACGTGAACGGCAGCACGGGTTTGTTAAGTTTAGGTTCATATGGTTCTTCATATTCAGCCCCTAGGTCTGATTCGTAACCAACCGCCCATTCAGGTGTGTGATTTACATCATGCACGTCATCCTCCGGTGTCATATAGTCTTCTGGTGGCGGATATTCTTCGGGGAAGACGTAATCATAGGCCGCATTCCAATCGAAATCTTCATCACTTTCAAACCCACCGTCCGCCTGCACTACGGGTATAACCGGTTCTAATGGCGGAATGTCCGGGGCAACGGGGGCGGGGGGTTCATGTTCGGCTCAAACAGGAGGGATGTCCAATCCAACCGGTGGGGGTGGTTCAGGTATAATTTCAATGTCCGGTTCATTTTGAGGTGGCTCGTGTACAATTGGGATGAGATAGTGACGCGCCTCAAAAACCTCCCAAGGCGGAGTGGTGGGGTTAGAATCCATGCTTTGACTAAAAACAGGACCTGTAACATATGTTATAGCAGAGTAAGTGTTGACATTGGAAATATGAAACAGGGAAAAAAACTATTCTCTGTTAAAAACATATAGGTAACAGAAAAAAACTCATACATGCAAAAACAAATAAAAAATTCTATAACGAAAGGTGCAAAAAACACGAGTGTTACATGTGTAACAGGGTTTTTTTCTGGAAACACAGACAAATTTATACCAACTTAATTAGTTCTGTTGTTACATACGAAACAGACGCAATATAGAAAACAGATGCAAACATACATTCCACACATTATAATACTCATACAAACATGCACATACTGGTAAAAAAAACAAATCAGACATATTGTTGCATATGTTAAGGGACATTAAAATTCACCAATTTTGATTAAAAAAACATATTAGTAATAATAACATATAAAAAGGTTAATTAATATGTAAACCTATGTGTTAACATATGCTACCTACGTGTAAAGATGATCAGTTGTGGTGTTACGTCCGAAACAGATGCAAACATACATTTTCAAAACCATCACAAACAACTTCTTATTACCAAACACTAATTAGCTCAAATTCAAACTCTAACCATTAATTGTTTTCTAACCCTTTTCAAAATCATATTAAAAATGTTTTCTGCTGTTACATACGAAACAAACGCAACATAGAACAGAGGAAGTTTCAAACTAGAGGTCAACAAAACAAATTCAAAAAACCTTATTACTTCAAAACGATAAAAGCCCAGTATCTCAACAAAATACCCTTAGACCCAAATAACTGTCTAATATTTTTAGCCGATCCCATCTTTTTAAATGGCCTAACTTTCTAATAATAAAACAATCTAAATTTGAACTTTACTACACAACTTTTTTTAGGATTAACAAAACAAACTACTTTTTCTAATAATAAAACAATCTAATTTTGAACATAATCAAATGTTGTTACTAAACAACTTTTTTTTAAAACAATCTAATTTTTTTAGATTATTGACCATGTCTTTGTTCTTATCATTGACCAATACCATACTTATTTCTTTGGTTGTAAATAATTTAAGAAGCAGCCTCGAAATGTATTGTAAGAGCTGATATTTTGGACGAATGCTAGTTGCAAGCCAACAATTTTATTGGTTTTATTAGTTAAAGAAAATATCTGATATACATTGTGCTTCCAAATTTCCTTTTCTGTTTTATTTAATTTCCTGCTTCCAAATCCCACCAGCCCATTTACCGACCACTTCCCACTTCTGTTGCCCCACATATCCCTAATAATCTCCCACTGCTCATATTTAAACATACAAAAACATACCTCAGGAGAGAGAGAGACTTAGAGAAGAAAGAACCAATAGGAGGGCTTGGTGGAACAGAGACTTGATGGAATCTTCTGTATATCAACCTCCACGACAGAGCAGCAGCAGCAACAGAGGTGGAATCTTCTTTGTCTGCTAAAAACCCTCTAAAATGATGGAATCTTCTTTTTGGGACGATACAGGGTGGCTGATTATTGTCAACAGGGACGGCAGGTGATGAACAGGGGCAAGGGGTGGAAACAGGGACGACGACGGTGATGAACAGGGTCGGTGGTGGCTGTTGTGTATGGTGGTGGTGGCTATTGTGTATGGTGGTGGTACTGATTATGGTGTAAGAGAGAGAGTGTATGTATGTGTTTATATAGGTGGGAGAAAAGAAATTCAAATTGTTTAGATGAGAGGGAAATGTAAAAAGACAAATATAACCTTTAAAAATTAAAATAATATATTCTTTAGTGGCCTATGTGGATTAATCTTGTCCACTCATTAGGTTTCCATGAGTTTCTTCATTTTAGAAGGTTTCTTGTCTATACTTAGCCTATATATATATATATATATATGTGTGTGTGTGTGTGTTTAGGATCCTGTACAAAGTACATTTTTCGTGAGAAGTGTGAGAAGGAATAAGAATTGACATGTAGACATCATGTTTTGGATTTAGGAATGATGTTTTAGGTTGTTTTAACTTGAAAAACACCAAACACAACAATCTAAAACACAATACAATGTATTATAGTCATTAAATTTAAAAAACAACTAAAACACACTACTGAACGCTTAAAACACACTGCTAATGTTCTTAGCATGGTGTTTTAAGTTTTAAGCCTAAAATACATTGTTTTCGGTTTTTAATTGTTATGTTTGGTGTTTTTATAGGCAAAACAATCCAAAACATCACGACTAAGTTCAAAAAATGATGCCTAAGTATCAATTTTTAATACTTCTCACACTTCTCACAAAAAAATCACTTTGTACACGATCTTGACCCTATATATATATATATATATATATATATATATATATATATATATATATATATATATGATTTGGTTCAAATGAGAACTTTTCCTCAAATTGAGAACTGTGAGAACCATTCTGGGCCATACATTTTTCTAAGGCAAATTTTTATTTTCTGTATTTTTTTCAGTATACACATGTGTATAATTGCATTATACACATATGTATAATGCAATATACACATATGTATAACTGAAATATACACATATGCATAGCTGAAAAATGCTATATACACCTATGTATAATTGCTATATACACATATGTATAATTGCCATATACACATATGTATAAATGAAAAAAAATTCAAAAAAAATAAAAAAAAAATTCCTTGCATAAAAATGTGCGATTAAAGCAAAAAAATAAATAAATAAATAAAATTTTTTTTTTGCCTCTATATGAAATGTGTGGCCCAGAATGGTTCTCTCAGTTCTCAAATAAGGGTTGGTTCTCTTAGGATCCCTACCCTATATATATATATATATATAATAAATTATAATTTTTTTCTCATTTGAACTCTCCACCACTAGTATATATATGGTTAATTGATGCTGTGTAAATGATTTGGAGATGCAGTGTTTGAACAGCATCAAATTATATGGCATCAACAAAATGGCATTATGATGATGCGGCTCACTTCAACCACCCCAAAAAATCTCAAAACATGCAGCACCAACAATATTTCCTAGAACTGCACCAACATTATCTCAGAACAGCACCAACAATAGTTCCCAGAATTGCACCAACAATTTTATAACAACACCAACAAATAGACTATAAAAAAATATTATTTCGAATTTAAACCGCATCACCAAAAGAACCATAAAAAATATTATTTCTAATTTAAAATGTCTAGAAATTCTTTCCAGTTTATACCAAAACACACAAATATTTTATATATATATGCAAAAGTTATAAATAACATACCAAAAAAGGCCAACTAATATTAAGTTTTCCAAAAACATAGGCGTTTACACAAACGTATAATTTACATGTTTTCCGAATGAAACACAAAAAAGTTTCCAGCCCAAAAGTTGTTGACCCGTCCACTTCATACACTTAACAGCCCCCGAAGTCTTCAAACCTTGTAACCCGATCCGTGGAAACCGCCTAACAAAAAATATAATGTCACATTAATAAAACTAGAGTATTCAGCGACGCGCATTGCGCGTTTTAAGAAACGAATTCAAGAAATATACAATCTAAAGGATATTTTATCAGCAAATATAACCAACAAGAAACATGCAATCGTTTTAAAAACACAAATTCAATAAAAACAGTAATCACAAGTAACAATATCAGAATATATAACCAGCAAAATGAGGAAAGCATAACCAGTCAAATCTGATTAATACAGTTTGGCCAACAAAAGTTGTTTGATACGTCGAATCTTTCCTGGCGACATTTGTCATTGGCATAGATACCTTTTACCGGCAACATGTCGCTAGGAAAAAGGTTGGTAAATAAATTTTTACATTTTTTATCTGTCCCGGCGACTTGTCGCCACTAAAAGTTTAGGCGGGATGGAGGGAAAAATAAGTGCCATTACCAAATGATATCCCGCCGACATGTCGTCGATAAAAGTTTTTTTTTTAATTTTATTTTTTTAATTATGGTTTGAGTAAAGTGCACGGATGGTTCCTGTGGTTTGCCCAAATTTAAACTATGCTCCTCAACCTTTGGAAATTACACGTATGGTATATGTGGTTTGTATTTTGTTTCATCGATGGTCCCTGACTTGGATGGAGGTTATGTTTTTCAGTTAAGTCAATGTGAAATTACTAAATTACCCCTCTTTAAAAAAAATAAAAAAAACCCACCACCACCCCCCCTTTTGTTATATCTCATATTCTCAAACCCACCACCCATCACCAACCATAACCATCACCACTACCATCTTTCTCTCTCTACCTTCTTCTCCCTTTATCTGCATAAACAACCACCCAACACACACTTGTGTGTGTGTCGACATGAGTACTGACCGGAGGTCACCTTCTCCAGTGACCGATACCAGCAACCCCTTCATCTTCAGCTCCACCTTCTTCTCCGGTAGGTATCATAACCCTCCTTCTCTGATAACCCGATAACATAACTAGTAACCATCTCCTCTGTTTCTACTATGAAACCGATAACCTTCACCAATCCTCCTGTCTGCCTTTATCTTCACCAATCGAAACCACCTTCCAGTTTCTCTATTCTGATAACCGAAACCCATCTCTTTATCCTCATAATCGGACAGTCACCAAGCTATGGTGACTGACATCAGGCTCCTATAACCTACCAATCGAACCTGTTCTTCCTCTGTATCGACAATCGGACAGTCACCAGTTTCGGTGACTGTCATCGGGCTCTTATAACCTACCAATCGAACAGATGTATGATCAGATAAGAAAAACAGTGGGATCTTGTGTTTTCAACAGAGAGAAGGGATAGGGTGGTTTGGGGTTATGGTTGTGGTTCGGTCTGATTGTGATTGTGATTGTGGTTAGGGTCTTGCTTCGGGTCAGATCTGGTTGGGTTAGTGGTGGTGGTGGTGGTTGGAGGAGGAGGGGGTGATGTTGGTTGTTTGAGGAGGAGGAGGAGGTGGTGGTGCTGGTCATATACACAAAAGATTAAACTGCTCGGATGGTCCCTATGGGTATTTTGGTCATTTTACATGACTTAACTGATAAAATTTAACGACGTTAGCTGGTAGGGACCAAAATGTTAAAATATCAACGTTGGGGACCATTGAAAATATATGGGGGCATACATGAAATTTAGGCAAACCACAGGAACCATCCGTGCACTTTACTCTTATGGTTTTAAATGATTATAAAAAAATATAATTAAACAAACCTTCACCGGCGACTTGTTGTTGGTAAAGGGTTTACATAAATCGTTCCCTATCCTTAGTTCACTCTTGTACTATGAAGTCTCTCCCAACCTCACCCGCTGATCCCAACCCTTCCCCTCTACCAAATCACCACCCAACACCATTGGTCCCGACATCTCCTCCACCGCCGCCTGCCCGTCACTGCAGTACCGGCCATCTCCACAAAAGTCGACGTATCAGACTATATTTGTTGTAGTGTGTGTGTATATATATATATATATATATAATTATACTAGGTTGAAATCCCATAAATAACATGGCTGAATAAATGTAATGTTTTATACCTAGTAATAAAAAATTTGAGTTTAAAAAAAAAAACTTATGTATTATACGGGTTGAATAAAATTATGTATAATCGAGTAAATAAAATATAATGCAATATTATACCTATATACATTTTCAAAAGACGTTACCAGTGCTTTTTTTGTCGTTATATATACTTTTTACATTTGAACACCTTGAAGTTACTCTAATTGCTTTTCATTTTCTTTCGTACACTTTTAACTCATGTATACATTTTTAGAAGGCCATTGTTTTCTTGTCCTTGTATATGGTTCTTACATATTACCATCTTAAAAGTTAGTCCTGTTGTTTTTTTTTTCTTCCCTTTTTTTTATAGTTTAACTAACATTTAACTGACGCTTTCTATAGTTTTCATACAGTGAAGGTCAGTTTAGTTATTCTTCTATATGTTTTATGTTTCTTCTATCTTTTTGCGCATTAACACATCACAATTGCAACATTTTTCCTTGCTTCTACCCATATGCGCGTTAACACACCACAGCTGCAACATTTTCCAATAGTTTTGCGTTATCTTTTTTGCTTTTTTATAACTTTAAACTAACTTACGCTTCTAGCCTCCGACCTTTAATTGAGTTATCATACGGATATCAACTTAGTTATTTTCTCCTGTGTTTTACGTGTTAGTCTAATTTTTAAACATTTTTACATGTGCTTTTTGTTCGGTTTAATTTTCCCACCGCCGCAACTTTTCCCATGATTTTAAGTATATCTTTTGGTAGTTATACCGAATGATGATATTGTACTAATAATCAAGCTCCCGCCGCAACGCGCGGGTAAAATTACTAGTTTTATCACATACAAACATTAAAATATGTTGTTACGTGTTATAACTTTTGTTACGTTAGTCTTGTAAATATGGTAAAAAAATTTCATTTAACGTTTACTTAGTTTAAAAATATTTGTAAGACAATTAAGTTTCTATGATTGTGGCAGAGTCCATCACATCCCCTCAGAAATCAGGGGTCCCTAGCCACACACTCAACGGCATCTGCAGGCCACAGCCTGGTGTCGCGGGAGAGGCCGGCCCTTGAGAGGCAAAGCCTCTCTGTGCAACGGGCGCTAGGGCTACCACCCGGAAAATTTCCCGTCACCTGCCACTTAACAGATGTTGCACCCTCCGCAAGAGGCTAAGCCTCTCTGGAGTAAATGCACAGTACTAAAAAACCGGGAGGCCATCAGAATCAAACCTGGCACCTACAGGTAGGCTAGTTTCGACCATCACTTGACATATCCACCAAATATTTCCCACAGGAATCAAACCCGGCTCCCCCTAGAGGTTACCCGGTTCGTTCACCACTGAGCTACTGGTGGATACAATTAAGCTAACTTAATTTCTAAATACATACAAAGTTAGGAACTAAAACTTGTATTTTTTTTTTTGTTACCACATATATATTTTACGAAATTGACATGTTCTTTAAATATTTTTTTCATACAGTCCTTATTTTATAAAAGTTAACACATGTGTTGTTTTTAGTTTATCTAAAGTCTGATTAGATTTATTAACTAAAATGAGATTAAATTCACTTACACCTAAAACAAACTGTTACCTTGGTTGATGTGGCTTCCGTCATGACAGAAGATCGAACCGTTCGGAACAAACCGATCAATTATAAACCCTTAAAACATAAACATCGATTGTAGACTTATTGGTCAGGTTTATCACATAAAACAATTCAAACATACTCAGCTATTATGTATGCACAAGTTCAGAAAGAAGAATGTATAATGTGATAATACTCTTGTAAATTACACTACATGGGGCTATTCGGACAGTTGAACCGTTATTGTGTACTTTCACCACCACATCCGTTCGATTGGTTTTTTGATCTAACAGCCACATGCAAGTCTGCAAAAAGCAAAAGCACCTCTGCTATCCTTTTTGGCAATAGCGACCGCATCGTCGCTAATAGCGTGGTCGCTATTGCTTAAAATTCTTGTAAATTTCAACAAGAGGAAGAAGGGCTTCTCCCTCCGGTGACTTCGTATTATCGTTATTTCTTGATCATATACCAACTAATGCATTTACGTTCATGCAACTCTAAATTAGTTATGATTAAATGAAATGCTATATAACAAAAGAAATGAAAGAAATTCGGTATAACATATACTTCATGATAAGATTCTTATTTGCGTTGCTTGTTACATGTAACAATTTGCATTGTAAATAAAATGACCTAATTTGGACCAAGGTTGTAAAGATGTTAAAAAGATAAAAGTTAATAATCGTAAGTCAAGCATAAGTTGTATTGGTCTTGTCATGTATTCAGTTGCAGGTATTGGGCTTATCTTCAATTGGGCTTAATAATCTCATATGGATAATTGATGATCATAAGGCTAGGCCCAGATGTGTTCGAATATGTTAAGAGTGTGCTTTCATTGGATGGCTAAGATTCTTTCACTTTATCTATCTACGGTTGAGATCATATGTCACACGGATCGTGACCTGGAGTATAAATAGATTGTTTTAAGCTATTATTATTATTATTCGTCTTATTCTTTCTTTGTTGTCTTTAGGGTTTCTCTCTAGATCTCTCGTCTGTATTCTCATCTCAAAGTCTGTAAGTCTGTGTATTCTTCAGTTTGTTGATGATCTTCTGCTGATCTTAACAATCAACAGACGATCTGTATTGTACTCTTCTTATTCTGATTCTCAGTGATTTGCTGAGAATCTTTGGGTTTGGTTTGGGTATTTTTTAGGTTGGTTTAATAATAGATTTTGTCACCATTTTGTCGCTATTTCTGTTGTTCTTGTGTTGTGATTGTATGAATGTTCATTGAGATTGAGAGGTTTATTAGTTTTAAACATGGTATCAGAGCTCATGCTCTAAATCCTGTGGTGTCTTTGATCGTTTTTCTCTTCCGCTGTGTTAAGGTGTCTTGGTCATGTATCTAGATCTGATTGATTGATCATCAGATTTAGGGTTCTTGGTCTAAATATCATCAAACTCAGATTTCTGTTATAGATCTAGGGTTTGTGGTATTCGAAGCAGATTTGATCTTTTTAGATCTTGTCTGTTGCTTGTGGTCTGTTATTACCTTGTGCAGATTAGGGTTATCGGTCAACTGATTGTTGGCTGATTGGGAGTTGTTATTACTGGAGATTTGGAGTGGATTATTCTTTACTTCAATTGCGCTCACAATACTATACCCTAAGTGAAGGTATAGATTGTGAGCTTAGGAGAACCCTAACTTGGGTACCCCTTTCTGTGAGATCTTTCCTCTCACTTTTTCTTGTTTTTGATTATGTATAGAGGCTGTTGACCGGGTTAGGGTGGATCGGTATTGAGCCAACTACTTGGTGTCTTGTTTGATATATGTGTTGTTGTTCTTGTTCATTGTCTGTTTGGTTTATATACGTATTATATATACCTATATAGATAATAAAAGAACTCATGTGTTAAGATCTGGGTGGGCACCCTTGAGTGATGAACCCACTATCTGAACCCTGACACAGTTTCGTTCTTCTTAGGAATATATTACATACTATTGTGTGTTTCTTTATCTTGTCTTGTGATTATTGTTGTCTGTTATTTGCTTTTGTGTTCTGTGTTTGTCTAAAGTATGGGTGATGCTGTTGTTAATCCTGCTGTTGGAGGTGGCAATGGTCCTCCAGTAGGAACCCTGATTAGTAAGTTGGACATAGGAGACCCATTGTTTATTCATCCTAGTGATACTAGTAGTCTGACTATTATTAGTATAAAGTTGAAAGGAACTGAAAATTACAATGTGTGGTCTAAAGCTATGAAACTTGCACTAGAAACTAAAAATAAATATGGGTTCATAGATGGTAGTACTGTGAGGTCTGTGGATGATGAAGTATTAGGAAAGCAATGGGATAAATGTAATTCAGTGGTTTTGTCTTGGTTGCTTAATTCTGTGAGTGAAGAATTATACTTAGGTCAGGTATTTTCAAGAAATGCTAGAGATGTATGGTTGGATCTAAAAGAAACATATGATAAGGTTGATGGATCAATTGTGTTTAATTTGCATAAAAAAATATGTTCTATTAGTCAAAGTGGTAGTACTGTCTCTGGGTACTATCACAAGTTAAACACTATGTGGAAAGAATTTGATTCAATTATTCAGTTACCACCTAGTACATGTGAAGCCTCAAAAGATTTCAATAGTTTTAATGGTTTGATAAAACTTATGCAGTTTTTAATGGGATTAGATGAAATATTTCAACCTATTAGAACTAATCTTTTGATGTAAGATCCACTACCTTCTGTTAAACATGCTTTTTCTATTGTGTCTAGAGAGGAGTCACATAGAAAGTCTAATAGTGTTATTAAAGGTTCTAATGTTTCTTTTTTAACTAAAGGAAACAATGTTAATAACAGAAGACCCTTTAATAACACTAACAGAGGACCTAATCCTAACCTTAAATGTACTCACTGCAATATGATTGGTCATACTGTGGATAGGTGTTATGAACTTGTAGGCTATCCACCAGGTTTTAAAAAGAAGAATAACACTCAACCAGCTAGAAGCAATGCTACTGTTGCTTCTACTGGAAAAGTGAATGTGTCTAGTAATAATGTTACTGCTAGTTCTCCTGTTCCTTTTACTACTGAACAGATTGCTAAGCTAATGAGTCTTATAAGTGAAAAGAGTGGAACAGATCCTCAGAGCTCCAATGCAGGAGGTGAGGATGTGGTTATTAATGGTTTCTGCAATATGTCTGTCTTGTCTAAATTGCATCATGTCTTTGAAAATTTTTCAAACTGTTCTATTGAGACCAAAACTGCTTTATTACTAAAATGGATCATGGACTCAGGTGCTAACCAACATATGGTTGATACTGATGAGCACCTGATCAATGCCTTTGATGTGTCTCAATATAATATGTCTGTTAAACATCCTAATGGAACTAATGTTAAGGTTAAAAAGATTGGTGACATTAGAATTAATAATAATGTCATTTTACATGATGTATTCTATGTTCCTGATTACTGTGTCAACTTAGTTTATGTCAATAAATTAGCTAAAGACAGTAAGTTGAGTGTGTTGTTTGATGAGTATAAGTGCTATGTTCAGGATTCCAGGTCCAAGAATGTCCTGGTGACTGGTAGAACTCATGATGGACTGTACTTCTTAGGAGATAGTGTGAGTAATACCAATGTGTGTTTTAATAGTATAGTTGAGTCTAATTTGTGGCATAGTATACTTGGGCATCCATTTGACCAAGTTCTAGCTGTGTTGAACGAGTCTTTGAGTCTTGGAAAGGTTAGTTCTCAGCCTTGTGATGTGTGTTATAAGGCTAAGCAAATTAGAGAACATTTCCCTCTTAGTGAGCATAAGACTAAAGAAGTAGGAGACTTAGTTCACTTAGATGTTTGGGGTCCTTATAAAATAACTAGTAAAGAAGGATATAGGTATTTTTTTTTACTATAGTGGACGATTTTTCAAGAACTGTTTGGTGTTATATGCTCAAAAACAAAGGTGAAGTATTTGAAAACCTTGTTATTTTTTATAAACTACTTAAAACTCAGTTTAAAAAACATGTTAAGGTTTTTAGAAGTAATAATGGGACTGAGTTTGTAAATCAAAAGTTCAGTAACTTCTGTAGTCATAAGGGCATTATACATCAAACATCTTGCATTCACACTCCACAACAAAATGGGGTTGTGGAGAGAAAACATAGACTTCTTCTTAACATAGCTAGAGCTTTGTTGTTCCAAAGTCAAGTGCCACTTAATTTCTGGTCTGAGTGTATTCTAACTGCTGCATATTTAATTAACAGGCTTCCTTCTTCTGTGTTATATGGTAAGAGTCCCTATGAAAAGATTTATGGGTTCCCCCCAATTATGAGTCAGTTAAGGACATTTGGTTGCTTGTGTTTTAAAACTGTTTTGAATGAAGATGATAAGTTGTCTAGTAGGTCTGATAAAAGTGTCTTAATTGTGTATTCTGTTTTCAAAAAGGGATATAAAATTTGGAATTTAAGTAAAAAAACAAGTTGAATACTCAAGAGATATTAAGTTTTTTGAAGAAATTTATCCTTTCAAATTTAAAAAAGATAAACAAGCTTTTGAGAATCTTGATCACCTAAATTTTTTTAATCAAACAAGCAATAGAGTGTTTGAAAATAGTAGTCTTACCGATGATGAAGGGGGAATCAATATATCTCAAGAACACTCCTCTGGTGAAGGGTCTGATGACTCTCCTAGAGCTGCCAGAGATGCTGATCAGTCTTGTTCAGATCAGCAACCTGGTAGTACAGGTGAAAGAGGGACTAACCTTCTCAGTAGTGAGGGTTCTAATGGTGAGAACAATACTCCTGAGGAGTTAGTCCTAGAAGGTCTAATAGGGAGTCAGTGTTACCTAGAAGGTTTGATGACTTTGTTTTAGAGGGAAAAGTCAAATATGGTGTTGAAAAAGTAGTTAATTACTCTAAATTGTCTGTTGATAACTACTGTCTTGTCTCTAGTCTTAATAAATGTGTTGAGCCCAATAATTATTCAGAAGCCTCAAAGGATCCAAAATGGATTGAGGCTATGAATAATGAAATGGAGGCTCTCCACAGGAATAATACCTGGGTGTTATGTGATTTACCTAAAGATAGGAAGGCCATATGGTGTAAATGGGTCTATAAGGTAAAATATAGAGCCAATGGAGAGGTTGAAAGATACAAGGCCAGATTGGTAGCTAAAGGCTACAATCAGAGAGAAGGTCTTGACTTTGGTTAGACATTCTCACATATAGTCAAAATGGTTACAGTTAGAACTCTAATCAGTCTTGCTGTACAGAATAATTGGTCTTTGTTTCAACTTGATGTAAATAATGCTTTTTTGTATGGTTCTTTAAATGAGGATGTATATATGTCCTTACCTAAAGGATATTATTCTAAAAATGAAACAAAGGTGTGTAAACTGGTTAGGTCTTTGTATGGGCTTAAACAAGCTCCTAGGAAATGGAATGAAAAATGTATGTGAAGGATCGGATTGTCAAACAAAGACTATGATCAAACAAGTCTATCAATTCAGGTGCGGAATCCCTGAATTGATTACGAAATGATAATATAATCAGCAAAACACACAAATCACTTCAAACATTTCTTTTTCATTCATAAACATCATTGATAATCTTTACAAAACCTTGTTTATAATGATAAAGACTCAATACAGACTTAACAAAACCCTAGGGAGAGAACACACTCAAAGAGGGAGACAAAATGACCAAAAGTTTTTTTTTGAAGTTACAAAATGATTCAGCCTTTATATAGACCTGCACATTCGACCATTCAATTGGTCGAATGTGCAGATTCGACCAAACTAAGTGGGCGAATCAACACAAACTTCCTTCGACCTCTTGAGCTCTCCCTTCGACCTTCTTATCTACATTCGACCAACCTTATTCCACCTTCGATCGTCCGATAATGACAAAACATAATAGAATTCGCAATTCAATAGCATTAGTCGCACTTCGTGTATCTACAAACTCCCCCTCGACTATTGCTTGAATTGCTTCAGCCTTCGTTCTTCATCCAATCTCTTGTTCATTAGCTTGATGTGCAATAACTTCTTCTGTTCTTTTGTCATAACTGGTTCATGAGTTTGCTTCGGTTTCTTCTTTTCAGTCTTTTGAACTTGAACAAACTTCCCCAACTTTTTATCATAATCACAACCCGCGTTGACATCCCATGCAAAACATAAAAATACCACACGTTGGTATTTAGCAGCCTGCTCACTATCCTTCTCTTCACAGTATATCGGATTGTAATATAGCATGATAATATCCTCATGAGAGCAATTAATCAACCACATCGGTTCAAAGATATGTATCTTCTTGAAACCTTTCATCCCATCCTTCAGAACAATAATAGCCTCTGCCGTCTTCCAGTCATAGTACCACCACATAAAGTCTTTAGAGAAATGTTGTGGAATAGGCATCAAAGGTATATGTTTCAGAACAGTTGGTGGTTTATATTTCAAAGTAACCTTGTTCAACCCCGTTATCTGATCTTTCTCCTTCTTGTGAACTATCCTTTTAGGATACTGTGGGGTGAACACATTCCATTTCGTTCTACTTTCTCTCGCCATGTGATCTGCAAAGTAACCAACAACATCGTTGTTTACTATAGCACCTGACATCGTGTGTCTGCAGATATCGCGTACATCCCAATAAGGTAGTGTCTTTATGTCATGGAATCTGTTGAAGTACAGAATTCCTTTTTCCCACATCACAGCGACACACCTCAGCTGTCTTAGATATTTCCATCCGAGAGCTTTACCTTTGAACAGTTCGTTATGAAACTTGTAGAAACTACCATGAACTTCAGTCTTAGGACGGCTAGCTTCTTTCTCTTTAAGCTTCCTCAACAAGTCTTTCAGATCATCAGATTGTTCAATAGTTGGCTTCTGACAATCTGAGTTCTTGAACACTTCATTAACGAACTTCTTGCTTTTCTCACGAGCAAGTTTCTCAGCTTGGCTCAACAACTCTTCAGAGAATTTAAGAAATCCAGAATCTTTATCATTTTTGAAGTATTCTGGATATTCCTCACTAGTAATATCCTCAATTTCAACTTCTTCAAATACTGGAACATCTCTATCATCAGAGTGATTTCCTGCTTTTTTCTCATGAATGTTCGGTATTTGATTCTCACTCATCAGCTCTTCAAGAGATTTACCAACCTGTTTAGCCAGACCTTCTAGTATTTTTTTAGACATAGCTGCAGAAACTTCTGCATCTTCCAGATTAGGATCATTGTACTCAAGTTCAAACCTCATATCATCTGACTCAAATATCTCTGGAAATCTACCTGTCATCTCAATCGTCCAGACTCTATCAGTCAACATCTGGCGATATAACTTCTTGTCTTCCTCAGATAAAGATCTGATCTTCTCATTCCAGAAAATATCATCATCGTCATTATTACCACCAGGAGCTTTCGAACTAGACTCTCTTGCATCTTTTCTTGATCCTCGTGTTATCATCATCATCATCACCAGCAGAGCTATTACCATTACCAGAATTATCAACTGAATTGTCTTTATCATCATCATCCTTATTCTCAGGAGCATCACCGACATCCTGATCAAGTTCTTCATCATCTTCTTCATCAGACTTAGATGATTCGAAATCAACAAGCTCTTCCTCTCTTTCTTTATCCTTTTCTCCTTCTTTCAATTGAGGAGCTCTCGAATATAAATCATCTATGATATTTTTCATGCTCTTGTTGTTTGCTCTCAACTTCTTGTTTTCAAGTCTTATAGTGATATACCTTCGAGTATTTCTCTTCTCATGCAATAACAACTTCTGATTTTCATCCTGAAGTTGTTTAATCTTTGCCTCTAATTCTTCCTGGCTCTCCTTTGAAGATACAACTACATCCAATATTTTCTTATCATTCTTCTTCAACTGTTCAATCTCAGTTTGTTGCTGGTTAATGATTTTCATCATTTCAGTCAGCTTCTGTGTGACACCCAGCATATTTGGCTTAAACATTTTAGTAACACCTAAATCTACCTTAGCGGGAAACATTTATAAACAGACTTAACCAAGTTAGTTGAGTCGGGTCAGGATAGGATTGTCCAGGGTTCAATGATCTGGAGGATCATTGGGAGTCGTTTTGGGAATACACTAGCACCGGGTCCCGTTGTTGGTGAAATTACATAAACTAATTAAGTAGTATCTGCAGATTAATTGTTATATGGTGGATTATATGCAAAGATGTGTTTAAACGATGTGTAGATAATCATCCATGCTTAAATATGTTAAACATAGACTAAGGTTGCATGTTCATGTGTTAGGATGCGTTAAAATGTGTTAAACACGACAAACTAGAAAACTAGAAAAAAACATAGGTCCACGTTCGACCACATCGTGGGGGCGAACCTGGAAAATAATCTTGGTTCGACCCTTATAAAAGGGGCGAACCTGGAATGGGGAATGATAGAATTCCATTCGACCAGAACAGGGTACATTCGACCCTGTGAAAGGGGCGAATTTATTCGCCCAGGTGAAAGGGGCGAATGTGGACTAGTATAAATACCAAACTTTGTCATTTTTCACCATTTTACAAACCCTAACCGTCTCAAAACACTCTCAAACAATTTTAATCACTAAGGAAGGAGTTTTTGCTCTTATTTTTCATAATCTAACCTATCAACAACATCTAATCAAGAATCCAAGGTGTGTTCTTAATTCTAAACCTTGTTCAAGTATTTTAATTCGTTTTTATCTAACCCTAAATGTCCAGATCTGTTCTAAGGATGTTTTTGTTAATAAAAAACCTTTTAAACATCTTTCTAAACCTAAACCCTATCATTAAACATTGGTTTTCACATCAATAAACATATGTTAATTATGAGTTATGTGATATTATGTGTTGTTTAATGATTTGCTGCTGTGCTAATGCTAGAAACATGATCTAGGGCTGCTATTGATGATAGTTTAGGATTATTAAAGGTTAGAATTAGATAGATGACGATATCAAGTCTAATTTGGGGATTTTATTGATTCTAGGGCTTGTTGCATGTTAGTATTATCAATAGAACTATTGGGGGGTTTTCAGTTACATGATTAACTAAGCATTTTAAGATGATTATGGAGTGATTTTGAAAAGTTTCCAAATTGGGTAAAGATTACATGCATGATGTGACACTTCCATAATCATTGCCATTTTAGGAAAGGGTTAAAACGAATAGGTTTTGGGGCAAAAGTGGTGGGGTTTTGTAGGGATAAGTTATTCATGCTTAACTGCAGTGTTTGATAATGTTTCGGGATGTTTTCGGATGTTTTTGGAGCGTTTTTGGGAAAAGTAATCTGTCAGGGTCGAACCTGGGCACATTCGACCAATCGAGTGGTCGAATGTGGAATACCAGGGTCGAACCTGGACAGTTTGGTTGAATCTGTTTAAAAATGGTCGAAGGTGGCTTTCAAACGGTAGAAGGTGGCTTAAAAAGGGGCGAAGGTGGAATTATTTTCCTGGTTCGACCCTATTGATTCAAATATGAGATTTTTGATACAAACTAAGTGTTTTATGCTTGAACCTTGTGTGTAATCTATGTGAACTTGATTAGTTAGGGTAATGAGTCACCAACGGGATATCGGGTCGGTCTAGTGTGTCGGTTGAACACTTAAACACATTTTAAAGCATACTTGGTCACGATCTGGACAATCGGGGACTAGATAACCTTATGCTTATTAGTCGGGACACTTATGTGAACATTTTGATAGATCTCCGGTAGTGGGATTATCAAGGGCTTGGCTTTCTATTATATTACTGAAGAACGCAACTTAAGGTGAGTTCACGGCCCCACTTTTATAAGCTTTAAGTTTGGGGGAGAAAACATGCGCTAAACTATTTTGGTAACATATGTCATACTATGGTTTTAACTTTGTATTGCTATACGATCTTTTAAAGTCCCGGGGAAAACTATGAATGTGCGGGGATGCACAACGAGGGAAATGTGGATAGATCTATTGGGCGTGACCTGCCCCACTCGTCGGCTTGGAGGATCGGGCGGGTGCATATTGTCTCGAACTGGTAACATTGGTAACATGCTGAACATTCGGGCTGAACATTGTTAAACATTGCTAAACGTGTCTAGTAATGGTTTTCCAATCGTAGTAGTAATAAAACATACGTCTAGCTAGCGTACTTGGTAACATTGGTATAGTATGGACATGGTAACGCTTTGGTAATTCTTGGTGACATATTGAATAAACCTGTGAACTCACCAGCATTATATATGTTGACGTCTTTTTGGCATGTTTTTCTCAGGTCGCTAAGGTAGCATCGGTTGGACTAGACGCACGGGTCTGCATTGGCGTCTAGGCTTAGTGGCATATTTTAAATAAGTGTCTTGAATATTTTGGAACACATTTTTGTAGTTGTTTAAATCTTTAAATGCTTCCGCTATGGTTTAATGGTTTGATAATCAAGCTTTGAGTTTACGTATTTCATATAGTGTTGTTTATTGTGACCGTTGACTTGGATCCTGGTTTGTCATGTGCCAATCGGTAAAACTCTGCAAGTGGAAATTTGAGGGTGTGACATTCTGGTTCACTGCATCCATCATATCTCCTGATACAGTAACCTTAGGAGTTGAAGCCTCAGCAAATGTAGTCTTTTTCTTAAATTTGTTCAAGACTCTATCCAACGCAGCATTAAAATCGTTAGTTGGAATGTTTTGCTCAGCAGCAGATGTTTTCTGTTTCTTAGCTGCTGGAGATGTCACGGGAGATTTAGAGCTAGACATTACAGGAACTTTCTTTCCTGCAATTAAGCTTTCAATATCCTTAGCTCTTCTTTTCATTGGCTTTTCAATCTCGACAGCCTTGGCTTTCTTTTTGTATGTTGGGTTCTTCTGTTTAGTTCCAGCGTGTGGCGATCTACCAAAATCATCAGATCCCAAACCAAGACCTTCATCAATATTGTCCATCACAATTGGACTCTTCATTCTTTGTTCTTCCAACGATTGATTCAGGCTTTTAGACTCACCAGCCACAGTGGCCTTGGGCGTGGTGATCTTAACAGTCTCGTTTGCAGAATCCCATCTCTCCTCCTCCTGAGTCTCTTCAGAATCCATCAACTCTTCATCAACCAAGTGTATACCTTTCTTAGCAACACTCTTCTTCCTACGAGAAATTTTCTTAGGCGGTTCTGCTTCAACTTCTTTTTCTTTACCCTTTCCTTTACCACTATTTACACCAACATTCACAACTTGCCTTTTTCTTTTAGCTTCAGGATCAACAGGGCATAATGGATTATCTTCATCAGAATCACTGTTTGCATTCCTGGCTTTATCAACACTAGACGGTCACATACTTTGAGTCTCTTAGTGGGATACGTACTAACTTTGTCGGGTTCTTACCTACTCTTGTCTTCTTCTTCGGGATCGAAGAGGAAGAAGCTGATTTGTTGACTCTAGCACACACATGCTTTCTTACACTTGCACCTATCCTAACACGTTACTAGGCGACGATATTCGGTGACCGGAGTCTGGACTAGGAGTACATTTGGAGGACCATGTAGATCAGTTTATCATTTTGGGTGCACACGAAATAATAAACTAAAATGCATAAAAATCCCGGTGGACTTTGAGTTTAGATGTACAGTCCTGAATTTGTCCCTAAGTTAACTCGTGGTTAACACTAGAAGTGAATCTGAATCCCTCGATTTCTTGATTTGTTAGATCATGTTTGGTGCTCGTGGTGGTGGACGACGTGGTGGCGGCGGCGGCCGTGGTGGCGGCGGTGGTCGTGGTAACATCAACATGACCCAAGCTGAACTGAATAACTTGTTACATCAGCAAGTGAACATGGCTATGGCTAATTTCCAGGCTGGGATTAATGCCATGGGTGGTGAGTTGATTTCTGTTGACTTTGCCTCATTCTTGGGTGTCATGTTCTTTCGTTTGTATTTTATTCGTGTATCGTGTTTCAGGTATCGCTGTCAATCCACCTCCACCTCAGTGCTCTTATAAGAAGTTTCGGGACTGCCAGCCCCATAACTTCGCTGGAACTGAGGGAGCGGTGGGACTGCTCCGATGGATGGAGAAGGTAGAATCCGTGTTCGTTATGTGTAACTGTCCCGCTGGGGACCGGCTTAAGTATGCTACCGCGACATTCGAAGGGCCTGCGTTGTCGTGGTGGATTGCTACTGCCGAGAACATAGGATTGGGGGAGGCTATTGCTATGCCTTGGGCGGATTTTATGCATCTGTTGAGGAGTGAGTACTGTCCAAGGGAGGAGGTACAGAAGTTGGAACATGAGGTCTGGAGTTACAAGATGGTCGGGTCCGAGATTGAGGAGTACACTGTGAGGAGGAACGAGCTGGCGGTGTTGTGCCCTGATTTGCACACACCCGAGTATAGGAGAATTGAGCACTACGTATCTGGGTTAGTGCCGGAGATTGCAGGATTGGTGGCTGCTGGGAATCTTCCCACTCTTGCTGAAGTTGTTCGATCGGCTCATCGGATGACTAACCTGAAGGTGGCAGAAGGTGTTTTGCCTCGTAAGGGTACTACTGTGAAGGGTTCGGAAGGGAACAAGAGGAAGTGGGACACTATGGGGAAGAGTGCCGTGCCAGCACCATTTCAGCCGGTGAAGAAGTTTGATTCGTCTGGGTCTTCTTCAGGGCAGAAATCGGGAGGGTATATTGGGAAGCATCCCAAGTGCAACAAATGTGGTTATCACCACTCCGGGAGTTGTGATCGGGCTCACTGTCATCGGTGCCATCAGTTGGGGCATCTTGCTAAGGATTGCAGGGTGTCACTTACCTAAACTCAGACTCCTACTGCTACTCCTACTCCTACGGCTCAGGGGACTCTAGGGAAGCAGGGGTGCTATAACTGTGGTGACACGGGACACTTCAAGCGTGAATGTCCTAAGCTGAAGTAGGGTGATAATGGGAGGGGCGGGAACGGTAACGGTAACGGGAACAACGGAGGCGGAAGCAGGACTGCACATGCTTTCGTCATTGGATCTGTAGAGGCTAGGCAGGATCCAGACACAGTTACTGATACGTTCCTTCTTAATGATCTCTATGTTTCTGTCTTGTTTGATTCTGGTGCCGATAAGAGTTTCGTATCTGTGGACATTAGTCGATTGCTAGATATAGTACCCACACCTTTAGAGGCTAAGTACTTAATGGAATTGGCTGATGGTAAGAAAAATCGAAGCAACACACACCCTTAGGGAGTGTCGCTTAGAACTGTCGGGTTTGTCTTTCCCCATTGACCTTATGCCGGTACCCCTGGGTAGTTTTGATGTCGTTGTCGGCATGGATTGTTTATCGTTGTATCGTGTGGAGATCGTTTGTTTCGATAAGATTATTCGGATCCCTCTCCCTGATGGAAAGACTCTTTCGGTTCATGGCGAGAAGGGCGGTGCTCCGCTGAGTATCATTTCTAGCATGAAAGCCTGTAAGTATCTTCGGAAGGGTTGTTCGGCCATTCTGGCACTTGTTAATGTTTCGAATGACGATGAGAAGTGTGACATCCATCACTTTTCGTATTTTCGTATTATTTTCATGTACGTTCGAGACATTGATTAATAAAACGTCACATTAAACCCTTCTAGTATGTTCTAAAAAAATGTTTTGTGATAATTTTGGACATATATAATCATACCATATACACAAAATAACTTTTTTAGTTATGAAATAATTTCAAAAAAATAAATGTTTGGGCCGGGACTCGAACCCGCGCCCAAACCGGCTCACACAACCAACTGAGCTACCTGTCTATTTGTGAACATATCTTAACTCAATTATATATATATCTTTTCTAAGTTCATCACAGTTGACTTGGGAAAGTCAACTGCGATTCAATCCATTCCAAAATCAACATCAAGATCCGCGTTTTCTTGCAATTCGTATATGGTATGATTGACTGACCACGTATGCTTCTTTTCCACGCCAATTAACATTCAAAAACTTACCAAAATTCGAGCAATCACGCGTATTATAATTAAGATGGGTCAAAAATTACCAAACTTAGGAGGAGGAGTGATTAGTATAAATTGAGGCCTTCCTTGCAAGCATTACTCGCCGATCTACAAACCCTCATACTCAATTCTTCCTAAAACTCTTCCAAAACCCACGAATTCTGCTCCTGTTGACTTTTCTTTTGACCCGACTAATCACACCTTTAATCGCATTGTAAGTCTATTTTTTTGTGGGTTATGTTAATCGGCCCTTTACAAGTAATAGCCCCAAAGATTCAGGGGCTATTGATCGCTAATTATAGTGATTAGATAATTAGGGTTCATATTGTATCGATTTGGGGATAATCCTACGTGCAGACAAACATTTAAAGTTTAAACAGATCTGATCTTATCACCAACTGATCTGCAGATCAGTTGGTATGATCCCCTTGTGTTAAGAAGCGGGCCGGCCGAATGCTTGGGTTCGAGCCCCGTCTTCAACCATTTTTTTTAAAAACAAATCATGAAACCAACCAAGTAAGATATATAATTAACTAAAACCAACTATAATCGTTCTCAGAGTCTAGCCAAGTTAGTGGCTAGGCTTGTGATTAAGCATTGGACCGCCCAGAGACTCGGGTTCGAGTCTGGGCACATGCAAACATTTTTTCTTCTTTTTTTTAAACTCTTTTATACCTATATATCCAACGTTATTTTTAAAAATAGATTTTAAATACTAAACATGACTTATAAATTCTATAAAGTTTATTTTAAGTTATTCTGAGGATAATGTTTATTATCCAACTTTTAGTTTTTCAAAAATAATTTATTTAATAAATATTATAAATATTACAAGTTTATTCATTTATAATTGTATAAATCTATAAAAATATCTAAGTGATTTTATTAATTTCCACAAAATTATTCTAAACTTGTATAGCAATAAAAATTTCAGAAATAATTTTTATTCCAGAAAAATCGTTCGTTTTATATTTTTAGTTGATTTTTGTTATTTTAAACCATAAATAAATCATAATAAATTCATTTTTCAATATTTTTATCCCAAAATTTTACATAAATTATTTCTGTTCATTTAGAACAGAAATATAAATTTTAAGTTGATATTTCTTTAATTTTAATATTTTTAGATATTAAAATCATATCTTTGATAAATAAGAATAAATATATTAAATATTTAATTCCTGAGGAAATAATTTTATAAAAATTATTTTTATACTTAAAACCCTATAATATGATCATCCTAAATCAAAAACCTACAATAATCTTTTATTTAAATTATTTACCGAATTTCTCCCACTTATTAACAATTTACTTAATTAATAATTAAACAATTACATATCCCCAAATCAGGAACCCTAGAAATACATGTATCCTAGAATTATTTCCCTTACACATTATTAAATTCTTTAGGTTAATCCTTTGGGATAATCTCAAATTCAAATCACGCTGTTCGGTAGAATTTCAAGTTATTACGCGAACTGTGAGTATTTCCTATCCCCTTTTTGTCTTTATTCATTTTTGGGGTGTTACATGTACACTTATACAAATTACATATACAAGTTTTACATTTTTAAAATACAATTCTAGTACTATGTGCATTTGCTTACAAACGTGCTTTATGCTTAGACACTACATGTAGAATACAATTGTACTTAGTGAAATCATTAACATTGTACAAGCCGACCTTAACATTGGATAGCACTATTGGATTGACAACCCGCCTAGGTTGATTCTCCCCCTTTTTCATCGGAGAATCCATGGTCATTGTTAAGTTATTATCCAATTATTTGGATAAGTACACCGCCGTTCATTTAATACATTATACAGTCACAGGATTGATTTCACTCATTTGTATGATACATAGTTTACATATTTGCACTGTAGCTTGCACTTGAATTGTATATCATTTTCCAACTTACTATATGTATTAAAACTAGGAATGCTCACCAACATTTCTTATGTTGACCAAACCTATTTTGTACATGTTTCAGGTGTAGTTTGATCTAGTACTATAGCATGGGACTTTTAGTGCTTGATTTTTAATAAGTTATTTCAATATTCATGTTTCATTCAGACTTTGTATTTTTCATTTCCATGTAAGACAATTTGGATTATTCAATAATATATTTACATTTTAGTACCATGTGCTTTTGAACAATCGTCACTACGTGACACCTCGATGATTCCGCCATCGGTTGGGGTGTTACAAGAAGAAGATCGAGGATATTCCGGTGGTTCGTGATTTTCCCGACGTGTTTCCTGATGATTTACCTGGTCTCCCTCCCCATCGTCAGGTTGAGTTTGGCATTGATCTTACTCCGAGTGCAGCTCCTATTGCCCGGGCTCCGTATCGTCTTGCACCTCCCGAGATGCAAGAGTTGTCCAGCCAGTTGCAGGAACTCTTGGAAAAGGGTTTCATCCGACCGAGTTCTTCCCCGTGGGGAGCTCCTATTTTATTTGTGAAGAAGAAGGACGGAAGTCTTCGCATGTGTATTGATTATAGTGAACTGAACAAAGTGACCATCAAAAATCGTTATCCTCTTCCTCTCATTGATGATCTCTTTGACCAGCTCCAGGGCTCTAGTTACTACACGAAGATTGATTTGCGGTCCGGTTATCACCAGTTGCGGGTCCAGGAGGCCGACATCCAGAAGACTGCTTTTCGCACTCGTTATGGCCATTTTGAGTTCTTGGTCATGCCTTTTGGTCTCACTAACGCACCGGCGGTGTTCATGGACTTGATGAACCGCGTTTGAAAGCCTTACCTTGATAAGTTCGTCATCGTGTTTATTGACGATATTCTGGTTTATTCTAAGAACAAGACGGATCATGAGGAGCACTTACGGTTGGTCTTGGAACTTTTGAGACAGGAGCAGTTGTATGCTAAGTTCTCAAAGTGTGATTTTTGGTTACGTGAAGTTCAATGCCTAGGGCATGTGATTAATGAACTGGGAATTCATGTCGATCCGGCTAAGATCGAAGCTATTAAAGACTGGGAAGCACCAAAGACGCCATCTGAGGTGCGGCAATTCCTAGGTCTTGCGGGTTACTATCGTCGTTTCATTGAGGGATTTTCGAAGATCACTCAACCCCTCACCACTCTTACCCAGAAAGACCAAAAGTTTGACTGGGGTGAACCACAGGAATCAGCATTTTAGATGCTAAAGCTTAAACTTTGTTCTGCACCAATCTTCTCTTTACCTGAAGGTACGGATGACTTTGTTGTGTACTGTGACGCTTCTATTCGTGGTCTCGGTTGTGTGTTAATGCAACACGGGAAGGTTATTGCCTATGCTTCTCGTCAACTCAAGATTCATGAGAAGAACTACACTACTCATGACTTGGAATTGGGTGCGGTGATCTTTGCGTTGAAAATCTGGAGACATTACTTGTACGGTACCAAGTGTGAAGTATACACCGATCACAAGAGTCTCCAGCATATTTTTGACCAGAAGGTGTTAAACATGCGGCAGCGTCGCTGGGTTGAACTCCTGAACGATTATGACTGTGCTATCAAGTACCATCCTGGAAAGGCGAACGTTGTGGCAGACGCCTTGAGCAGGAAGGAGTCTGTGAAACCTCGTCGTGTTCGAGCCTTACAGCTCACCATTCATTCTTCATTGCCGGACCGAATACGTTCTGCACAGTTGGAAGCTTTGAAGGAGGAGAACCTTAAAGCTGAAACTATGCACAGTGCTGACAAGCATATTGAGCTCAGGACCGATGGCTTACACTATTTCGCGGGACGTGTTTGGGTTCCCTTTTTCGGGGGATTACGCGAGCTTGTCTTGGATAAAGCTCACAAATCCCGGTATTCTATTCACCCTGGCTCCAATAAGATGTATCAGGATCTGAAGATACTTTATTGGTGGCCAAACATGAACGCTGATATAGCTTCTTATGTCAGTAAATGCTTGACTTGTGCTAAAGTCAAGGTGGAGTATCAGAGGCCGTCTGGTCTCCTACAACAACCAGAGGTTCCAGAATGGAAGTGGGAGCGAATCACGACGGATTTTGTCACCAAACGACCAAGGTCACCAAGTGGTTATGATATGATCTGGGTGATCGTTGACAGGTTGACAAAATCGGCACGTTTCATACCTATTAAGGAAACCGATGGACTTGAGCGGTTAGCTCGACTTTACCTTAAGGAGGTGGTTGCTCGGCACGGGGTGCCTGTTTCTATTATCTCTGATCGTGATTCTCGTTTTGCTTCACGTTTCTGGAAGGCTCTGCACAAGGCTTTGGGTACTCAGTTGGATATAAGTACGCCTTATCATCCGCAAACTGATGGACAGAGTGAGCGGACGATTCAAACCTTGGAAGACATGCTTCGGGCATGTGTAATAGATTTTGGCAAAATCTGGGAGATTCACCTACCGTTGGTAGAGTTCTCCTACAACAACAGCTATCACTCTAGTATCAAGGCAGCTCCGTTCGAAGCTCTCTACGAACGGAAATGTCGATCACCTCTTTGTTAGGCCGAGGTGGGCGAGAGCCAGCTCACTGGTCCGGAACTGGTGTACGAAACTTTGGAGAAAATCGTACAAATTTGTAACCGTTTGGCAGCTGTGCGGGATCGTCAGAAGAGCTATGCCGATCGCCGTCGCAATCCTTTGGAGTTCCAGGTTGGGGACATGGTACTTCTGAAACTTTCACCATGGAAGGGCGTCATACGCTTTTGAAAGCGTGGTAAGCTTAACCCTCGTTATGTCGGACCGTTCGCAATCCTGGAACGGATTGGGCCAGTGGCATACAGACTTGACTTACCGGCGGAGCTCGGTAGTGTTCACAACGTCTTCCATGTGTCGAACTTAAAGAAGTGTTTGGCTGATGAATCTCTCATTGTACCACTGGAAGAGATCAAGGTTGATGATCGTCTTCGCATTGTGGAGGAACCTGTCGAGATTCTCGACTACAAGACACGTAGCCTTCGTCAGTGTAAATCCGCATCGTCAAAGTTCGTTGGAACTCGAATCATGGACCGGAGTTCACGTGGGAACGGTAGGATCAGATGAAAGCTAAACATCTTCATCTTTTTCCGAAACGCGCTTTCGAATCTAGGCATGTTACTGCTGAAGCTGAATGAATCTCGGGTCGAGATTCGTTTCAACGTGGGGATGATGTGACATCCAGTAAATTTTCTTTTCGTTTCATTCTTTCCGTCTCTTTCATTTTTGGGCTTTGCACAATTTTCAGGACGAAAATTCCTTCAAATGGGGATGATGTGACACCCGGCATATTTGGCGTAAACATTTTAGTAACACCTAAGTCTACCTTAGCGGGAAACATTTATAAACAGACTTAACCAAGTTAGTTGAGTCGGGTCAGGATAGGATTGTCCAGGGTTCAATGATCTGGAGGATCATTGGGAGTCGTTTTGGGAATACACTAGTACCGGGTCCCGTTGTAGGTGAAATTACATAAACTAATTAAGTAGTATCGGCAGATTAATTGTTATATGGTGGATTATATGCAAAGATGTGTTTAAACGATGTGTAGATAATCATCCATGCTTAAATATGTTAAACATAGACTAAGGTTGCATGTTCATGTGTTAGGATGCGTTAAACTGCGTTAAACACGACAAACTGGAAAACTAGAAAAAAAACATAGGTCCAGGTTCGACCACATCGTGGGGGCGAACCTGAAAAATAATCTTGGTTCGACCCTTATAAAAGGGGTGAACCTGGAATGGGAAATGATAGAATTCCATTCGACCAGAACAGGGTACATTCGACCCTGTGAAAGGGGCGAATGTGGACTAGTACAAATACCAAACTTTGTCATTTTTCACCATTTCACAAACCCTAACCGTCTCAAAACACTCTCAAACGATTTTAATCACTAAGGAAGGAGTTTTTGCTCTTATTTTTCATAATCTAACCTATCAACAACATCTAATCAAGAATCCAAGGTGTGTTCTTAATTCTAAACCTTGTTCAAGTATTTTAATTCGTTTTTATCTAACCCTAAATGTCCAGATCTGTTCTAAGGATGTTTTTGTTAATAAAAAAACCTTTTAAACATCTTTCTAAACCTAAACCCTATCATTAAACATCGGTTTTCACATCAATAAACATATGTTAATTATGAGTTATGTGATATTATGTGTTGTTTAATGATTTGCTGCTGTGCTAATGCTAGAAACATGATCTAGGGCTGCTATTGATGATAGTTTAGGATTATTAAAGGTTATAATTAGGTAGATGACGATATCAAGTCTAATTTGGGGATTTTATTGATTCTAGGGCTTGTTGCATGTTAGTATTATCAATAGAACTATTGGGGGTTTTCAGTTACATGATTAACTAAGCATTTTAAGATGATTATGGAGTGATTTTGAAAAGTTTCCAAATTGGGTAAAGATTACATGCATGATGTGACAGTTCCATAATCTTTGCCATTTTGAGAAAGGGCTAAAACTAATAGGTTTTGGGGCAAAAGTGGTGGTGTTTTGTAGGGATAAGTTATTCATGCTTAACTGCAGTGTTTGATAATGTTTCGGGATGTTTTCGGATGTTTTTGGAGCGTTTTTGGGAAAAGTAATCTGTCAGGGTCGAACCTGGGCACATTCGACCGATCGACTGGTCGAATGTGGAATAACAGGGTCGAACGTAGACAGTTTGGTCGAATCTGTTTATAAAACGTTCGAAGGTGGCTTTCAAACGGTCGAAGGTGGCTTAAAAAGGGGCGAAGGTGGAAGTATTTTCCTGGTTCGACCCTATTGATTCAAAAATGAGATTTTTGATACAAACTAAGTGTTTTATGCTTGAACCTTGTGTGTAATCTATGTGAACTTGATTAGTTAGGGTAATGAGTCACCAACGGGATATCGGGTCGGTCTAGTGTGTCGGTTGAACACTTAAACACGTTTTAAAGCATACTTGGTCACGATCTGGAAAATCGGGGACTAGATAACCTTATGGTTATTAGTCGGGACACTTATGTAAACATTTTGATAGATCTCCGGTAGTGGAATTATTAAGGGCTTGGCTTTCTGTTATATTACTGAAGAACGCAACTTAAGGTGAGTTCACGGCCCCACTTTTATAAGCTTTAACTTTTGGGGGAGAAAACTTGCGCTAAACTATTTTGGTAACATATGTCATACTATGGTTTTAACTTTGTATTGCTATACGATCTTTTAAAGTCCTGGGGAAAACCATGAATGTGCGGGGATGCACAACGGGGGAAATGTGGATAGATCTATTAGGCGTGACCTGCCCCACTCGTCGGCTTGGAGGGCCGGGCGGGTGCATATTGTCCCAAACTGGTAACATTGGTAACATGCTGAACATTCGGGCTGAACATTGCTAAACATTGCTAAACGTGTCTAGTAATAGTTTTCCAATCGTAGTAGTAATAAAATGTAGGCCTAGCTAGCGTACTTGGTAACATTGGTATAGTATGGACATGGTAATGCTTTGGTAATTCTTGGTGACATATTAAATAAACCTGTGATCTCACCAGCATTATATATGTTGACGTCTTTTGGGCATGTTTTTCTCAGGTCGCTAAGGTAGCATCGGTTGGACTAGGCGCACGTGTCTGCATTGGCGTCTAGGCTTAGTGGCATATTTTAAATAAGTGTCTTGAATATTTTGGAACACAATTTTGTAGTTGTTTAAATCTTTAAATGCTTCCGCTATGGTTTAATGGTATGATAATCAAGTTTTGAGTTTACGTATTTCATATAGTGTTGTTTATTGTGACCGTTGACTTGGATCCTGGTTTGTCATGCGCCTCGCAGTAAAACTCCGCAAGTGGAAATTTGAGGGTGTGACATTCTGGTTCACTGCATCCATCAAATCTCCTGATACAGTAACCTTAGGAGTTGAAGCCTCAGCAAATGGAGTCTTTTTCTTAAATTTGTTCAAGACTCTATCCAACGCAGCATTAAAATCGTTAGTTGGAATGTTTTGCTCAGCAGCATATGTTTTCTATTTCTTAGCTGCTGGAGATGTCATGGGAGATTTAGAGCTAGACATTACAGGAACTTTCTTTCCTGCAATTAAGCTTTCAATATCCTTAGCTCTTCTTTTCATTGGCTTTTCAATCTCGACAGCCTTGGCTTTCTTTTTGTATGTTGGGTTCTTCTGTTTAGTTCCAACGTGTGAAGATTCACCAAAATCATCAGATCCCAAACCAAGACCTTCATAAATATTGTCCATCATAATTGGACTCTTAATTCTTTGTTCTTCCAACGATTGATTCAGGCTTTCAGACTCACCAGCCACAGTGGCCTTGGGCGTGGTGATCTTAACAGTCTCGTCTGCAGAATCCCATCTCTCCTTCTCCTGAGTCTCTTCAGAATCCATCGACTCTTCATCAACCAAGTGTATACCTTTCTTAGCAACACTCTTCTTCCTACGAGAAATTTTCTTAGGCGGTTCTGCTTTAACTTCTTTTTCTTTACCCTTTCCTTTACCACTATTTGCACCAACATTCACAACTTGCCTTTTTCTTTTAGCTTCAGGATCAACAGGGCATAATGGATTATCTTCATCAGAATCACTGTTTGCATTCCTGGCTTTATCAACACCTGGATCTTCATAACCTGGATTGATGTGACCAAACAAATTCTTCAACGGTAGTCTTTCATTCATTGGTACACCTTTGTATCCCTTCATACTCACCAATGTGTTCAAACTCATATGATCCTGTACCACAATCTGAGTAGGATCTTTCCTCAACTTCTTGTACTTCTGATCGAAAATCATCTGCAAGAATCTTGGATACAATAAGAACTTCTTACTCTTCAATCCTCTCAATGGTTCAAGCATGTGGTCAAGTATCATTCCAGATACATTGAATGGTTTATTCAGGATCAGGGCAACCATTAAAGAGCTAATACTCTTACTCATCACGCCGTATCCTCCATTCACCGACCCGAAGACATCTAACATGACATGAGCAAGGTATTTGAAATGTGGGCACAGTTTACCTTTATGTAAAGATCCATCAGTGATCGGTCCATTGTACTTCATCCTCAAGAAAAACTTTCTCTGTTCAATCGAAGATAGGACTCTCGGATCAGTCTTCTTATCAGTCAGCTTCAATGCTTTTCTAATGTCATCTTCAGATATAATCACCAGCTCCCCCTAAATCTTACTAACAATAGCAGACTCATTGTCCCAAAATTCAAGTCTTGCATTTGTCCAGAACTCCTTTTGATGATCTCTGTAAATAATAGCAGGAGTAGCAATAGCATCAACAACTCGACTTCTTTTCAGAAAATCAACAATACCGGTGAATTCGGTATATTTCTTTAAGTCACCAAGATAAGCACAACAGTTATGTGCCTCTTCGAATGGTAGATCTTCTTCTAGTTTCTTCCCGGCTGCCTTCTCTGATGAACATGCAGGAATATCAGAACTTTGTGGTTCAGACATGATTGTTCTGCAAAACAAAACAAGAAAACACACTAAAAATGGGACAAAATATTCAAAATTTGAAATTTTTGATTTTGGAATTCCACATTCTACCAAACGTGGGTTCGAATGTGGGAAATAAGAGGTTCGAATGTGGAAATAAGGTTCGAATGTGAAAAATCAGTTTTAAAAATGTACATTCGACCGTTTTTGTCCACTTTTGACCATTTGAACAGGCTACATTCGACCAAAAAGCCACATTAGACCCTTTTGAAATGGTCGAATATGGCTGTTCATCTTCAAAATTATCAGATTTTGATTTTGTATGATTTAACATGCCATTTTGATTTGAAAAGCTTCTAACATGACCGATTAACCTTTTCCAACAATCAATTGTTATTATTGTTCAATTTTTAAGTGTTTTTCCCTAAAATCTAGGGTTTGAAGGTTTTAACCAATCAATTCAGTAATCTGTCGTGATTTAACCCTGTATTTCGATATCCTCTCCCCCTAAAACACTTAAACATTGAATCCATATCATCAATTTTATCTATTACAGTCCATTGATCATAGTTTGATTCAAACAATGGTTCGAACACAGAATCAATGATTCTGATATGAAAACGTGATGAATACCTGCAAATGATGGCTTAAAATGATCAGTAGAGTACGAGGAACACAATTATAGGATTTTAAACACATGAGCAACAAGGGGTGGTAATCACAGAATTGGAAAATTTTTTAAAATGGAGAGTCGAAAGTGCAGATAGGTATATATAGGCTCCACATTCGACCCTTTTAGTTGGGCGAATGTGAAAATTTTTCCACATTCGACCCTATTTAAAGGTTCGAATGAAGAAAAATGGTTCAAATGTGCAATCAGACATAAGAACACTCACATTCGACCGTTTGGAATGTTCGAATGTAAAAGCAAAATTCCACATTCGACCCATCGAAGGGGCGAATGGAGATTGGATTTTTTTTTTTTTTTGAACTTTTTACCAAATCTCAAAATCGAGTCCCGTTCAATATTTTTCTCAACTTTTAAGCATCTGACATTCATTATTTCTCATTTAAAGATGACAAAACTCAAATGGTCCATCAATTTTTAGAAAATCACCATCAACCACCATCGGTTATCAAAAAGAATATAGAAATGTAAAATCTTTTGGATTTTCTGAAAGTTTTTGTTAAAACACACCTAAAATCGTTTTGAGTTTTTTATTTTTGACGAGAAATGTAAAATGCAGAAATGTAAAGATAAAGCAGTTAAGTTTTGTGATTTCCGGTAAAAGGATCATATCAGTTATTGAGAAATCTGATCACACCGTTGATCTTTTGATTTATATTATTATTAAAGACAATGTGTGATCTGGCAATTGCTGATATTGTTGTCCACATAAGCTCACATGCAGACTATTATGCAGTGCTTTAGACTGATACTATTATTTATAGTATAAACGCAATTGTCACGCACACGACATACTCCCGTATCAAGGAATAAATGCACAAAGACTCAGTGTAACGCGAGATTATGGTTTTGTCATATGTAATTTACAAGGTATGAGGCACAAAGGTGTACATGTCAGCAAATCAATGATACAAAGTAACTTGTGCACTCTACCAGGTTGAGGGCTGATATCAATCATGATTTACATCAATGATTGGATACGATGCATTAGATAATCTTTGATTATCGTCATACATTGAAAGTTCCTCAATTCGGTAACTTTAGGATTTGGCTTTAAAGCTCTTTTATAAAGATACCTTGTCTGATCTAGGTCCGTAATGACTTACAGCAGAAGATCAGATAGGCTATCCCCAGATAACTAATAACATAACGACCTGAAACCTCCAAATTTTGTACAAATACCCTATCAAACGAAATTACGGTACTAAGACCATATGCCCATGAGGAGTTCATCCACATAACAATTCGTTTGATATGTATGTATCAGACACGCAGTAATAGGTCTACGAAGCCTATCAACACATCACACAGACTCAAACACACGCCTTATATTGCATTACACTTCTTTAGCATGTGTTAGATCCCCACTGATGTACTATCATTTCCTATTTTTCTCCTGGAAATCATTTTGGGTTTTTATAATTTTTATGGATTTTTGAATTTTTCAATGTTTTTGGTTTTTCTGAAAATAAACTCCCCCTAAAATGAAAAACATATTTTTGGGTTTTTGAATTTTTCTAAAAAACATTAAAAACTAAACCTAAAAAGTGATAAACCGAGGTGATGATCAGTCTTGTTTTTCTTTTATACCGTTAGCTTTTAAAAGATAGTCAAATCTTGATTTATCAAAAACTTTGGTAAAAAGATCTGCACGTTGATAGTCAGTGTGAATTTTAACCATATTGATCAACTACTTTGCGTAACAATCACGGATAAAATGGTATTTAATCCGGATATGCTTAGCTTTCGAGTGATTGACTAAATCTTTTGTTAATGCAATGGCGGCCTCATTATCACAGTAAATAGGGGTTTTAAGAAATTGCAAACCGTAGTCCACCATCTGTTGTTGTATCCACAGAACTTGAGAGCAGCAGCTTAAAGCTGAGACATATTCTGCTTCATATGTTGATAAGGCGACTGCAGTTTGTTTCTTGAATTGCCAGGTCATGAGCCTGCTCCCCATAAACTGACATCCAGCCTTAATGGATTTGTTGTCTTTGTCACAGCCTCCCCAATCTACATCACTAAAAGCAATTAGGTCAAAATTATCATCATTAGGGTACGATAGTCCTCTCGACGACAACCCTTCAGATATCTAAGGATACGTTTGACAGCTGCTAAATGACTTTGTTTCGGCTTTGATTGATAACGTGCACAGAGACATGTGGCAAACAGTATATCTGGTCTAGATGTGGTGAGGTACATCAGAGATCCGACGATTGCTCTGTATGTAAAAGGATCAGTCAACTCCCCCTTAGCATCAACACCAATCCCGTGATTAGGTTGTATCGGGGTATCCATCGGCTTTGAATCTTCCATCTGGAATCTGTTCAGGACTTTAGAAACGTATTTGGTTTGGTGAATAAAGATCCCCGTTGGTATTTGGTCCACCTGCAAGCCTAGGAAAAACTGCATCTCTCCCATCGCACTCATTTCGAACTTTTTCCTGCATAACTTTTTCAAATTCCCTGCATAAAAGTTTCTTAGTAGAACCAAAAATAATGTCATCAACATAAATCTGCACTAGAAGCAAGTCATCTCCTGTTCGTTTTGTGAATAGTGTGCAATCTACCAAACCTCGTTTGAATCCTTCGGATAGAAGATACGTGCTCAACTCCTCATACCATTGCCGTGGAGCCTGGTGCAACCCATAGAGAGCTTTGTTTAGAACGTAGACCTTATCCCGGTGGTTAGGATCCTCAAAGCCTGGTGGTTGACCTACGTAAACTTCTTCCTTGACCACACCATAAAAACGCGCTTTTAACGTCCATTTGATACACCTTGAATTTCTTGTATGATACAAACGCCAGAAATATGCGGATAGCTTCTAAGTGTGCAACCGGTGCATAAATCTCGTAATAGTCTATTCCTTCCACTTGATGAAATCCTTATACGACCAATCGAGCTTTGTTTCTTACAATTACTCCTCTATAATCCTTTTTGCACTTAAACGCCCATTTTGTTCCTATCTTTTTTCTGCCTGGAGGTAAATCTGTCAGTGTCCACACTCCCAGTTTCTGAAATTGCAATAACTCCTCTTACATTGCCTCTACCCAAGCGTCATCCAAAAGAGCATCCTTGTATGTCCGCGGCTCAACCTGCGAAACATAACAAGCAAAATACCAGTCATTCTGACAACCTGATTTTTGAATTTTAGCATATAAAGCTAGAGCGCCAAGATTTTCTTGTGAGTTAGCATCCCTCAGTTGTCCTCTCGTCATAACACTGCTACCAGGATCACCAATAACTTGCTCGAGTGGGTGAATACGATGTATCCGAGATTCCAGATAATCAGGTACTTGCACTCCCGATTGAGTAGTCAAATTCTCTGTCAAATCCAGATCATTACCCAAGTTGGATGATGAAGCACCATTTGGGTTCACTGGAGGTGTCTCTGTAGCAATATCTGGAACAGCTTCACTTGTGACATCATCATCATCATCTTTCGATTCTGATGAATTGAGAACTGTGGAAGCTTCCTAGAACACTTCTTCTTCAGCTGCAGGAACATTGGCATCATTAGAAGCTGTTTGGGGGGTTACAGTGATCGGACGCACCAATGGTGATGTCACTACGTTTTCACACTCGTAGTATAATCTTAATACAGCCTCTTCAACCAAGCTATCTAGATTGAATGATTCAAAGAAATCTTTTTAATCAAACATCCAATCTGGACCACTACCCTGTACATTCTGAGTATACCACTGAACTTTTAACGTTAGCCCACTCCTCTACCTGACGAGTTAGTTTGTTGAATACCCGTTTGAGCGGGGTTGCATATCCAACAAAGAATCCTTCTTCAGCTTTTGGTGCGAACTTCTCAGATGAATTAAGCATTGTACATGGTGCTCCAAATGGTTCTAGATACTCTAAGTTCGGCTTCCATCTGTTCAACGGTTCATAAGAAGTTTTACCAAACTTCTTCACTGTTAAAACAAGATTGAGAGTATAACAAGCTGCGTAAATGGCTTCATTCCAGAGCATTACTGGAAGATTGGAATCCGCAAGCATTGTTCTAGCCGCTTCTATTAGAGTCCTGTTTTTAAGTTCTGTGACACCGTTCTGTTGAGGGGTGTACGGAGCACTATATTCATGATGAATTCCTTTGTCTTCACAAAGAGCATCCATCTGTGCGTTCTTGAACTCCGTCCCATTATCACTCCTAATTCTCTTGATCTTCAGACCAAAGATGTTTTCTAATCGAGTGAACAGAACCTTCAGATTGTTAAATGTGTCGCTCTTATGATGCAAGCATATAACCCACGAGAATCTGGAATAGTCGTTGGTAACCATAAGACAATACAATTCACCAGCATGACTTTTACGCTTGACCGGTCCGAATAGGTCCATATGCAAACGCTCAAGTGGTAATTCAACTGAATTGACTTTCTTTGGTTTGTGGGATTGCTTGTGCTGCTTTCCTTTCTTGCAACTCACACACTTGTCGTTCAAATGAAAATGTTTGACATTTACGCCTTCGACAAGTTCATTCTTCACCAAATGGTTCATTTTTCTAAGGTGAATGTGTCACATCCTCCTATGACACATGATAGATTCTTTTTCAGTAGCCTTGGAGAGGAAACACGTTACTTGGCCCTGGGTTGTCATGGCTTTTGACATGTCGAGAATGTACAGATTGTTCACTCTCGGTGCTTTAAGCATTACCCACTCTTTTGGAAGTACGAAACCTGGCTTGAGAATGTAGCAAGATTTGTCGTCAAAGAATACAAAGAACTGTTTGTCACAGATTTGACTGACACTAAGCAGATTATAGTATATTTGCTTCACATACGATATCTTTTCAAAACTCACGATGCGATTACTTACACTACCCTCCATAATAATGTATCCTCCTTTGTTCCCAGCAAATGCTACGTATCCGCCATTGATGTTTCTAATGTCGAACAGCAGCGATAAATCTCTTGTCATGTGACTAGAAGCTCCACTGTCAACAATCCAAAGACTGCTCACAGGGCCAGCTGAAGCTCCCTACACATATCAAGTAAAAAGATTAAATTTTTCTGGGGACCCAAGCCTGCTTGGTCTTGGGTCTTTGAACATTTTGTTTCAAAGAATCTTTCTCACAAACAGTTGAATTTGAATTGATCTTTTTCTGATCAATTAAATCCTTTTCATTTACAGATTTCTCATTCACTTTTGAAGTCGAAGCACCTTGAGATCCCACTGGTGATTATGAATTGTTCCGAATGTTTCAAGATCAAAATCTGAGATTTTGGAGTCTCAGTCGGTTTCTTTACTTCGTCTTTGAAGGAAACTTTCTTGGTTACCCTCTCTGATTTAACAGAGACAGGTCCAACTGTTGGTTTGACTGCAGGTTTTAATGGTACCTTTTGCTTTTCAACAGTTGTGTTCACCACTGGTTTCTTAAAAGGCTTTTCCATTGCGATCCGGTTACGACGATCATATGTCATCTGACGATTATTCCTCTTTTGAAATTATCTGCTTTGGTTGTAAAACGGTGCTGGTTGAGGGACACATCGTCTTTATGGATAACAATGATTATCGACTGGACTTTGATATTTTTGCTTCACTTCAACGTCGTGCCTCTTGTGCCTAACGTACGGGCAGTGAGCAAGTAAATGCCCTCTCTCCCCGCACTTAAAACACGCACGGTACTCCTCAAAGTTGTTCTTGGCATTCGACTTTGCATAAGTAGTGATAGGATATTGATCATCCACACACCTTCTTCTAAGACTCTCAGGAGCTGGGTCCTTTGAGTAACTCGGCTCAAGAAAACTATTCGCCTTCTCCTTAGGCTTAATAAACTATGTGACATGAACCTTTGGTTCTTTTGGAACATCCAAATAAATTTTCTTTAAAACCTCTGGAGGTACATCATTTGTTCTCTCATGTTTTGGGAACCAAATGGTACTCTCCTGCCAAATTTTCTCAATCTTGGAGTAATTGGCAAACTTAATTGGATATTCCTCATCAGAAATTTTCTTATCGGATCCTTCCATCCGATAAAACACTTTGATGGGTTTGTCACTTTGCTCATTCTTCTCAACCTGCTTAACTGACTGATTCACTCGATGAGCGTTAGCCATTGGATGGATAATCTGAGAAGGTGACACCGGTTCATTGGTGATAATGTGATTTTCAACTGGGATATCACTAACTTTCTCAGATTTATCATCCTCAGAGTCAGAATCATCAGTTATAGCTATCACACCTTCATCATTCAGTCCCAAAATAGGTCTAACATCAGAATTAGGGTCTCCCACACTAGAAGTGTTAGACTCATCATCTGATGTAGAGTCAGACTTAACTGAACTCTTTGGTGTTATTGAATGTAAAGTATGATTTTCAAACAACACTGGAGATGGGACGGCCTTGTAGTTTGCACTACTCGGTTGTGAAGGTTCCTCAATAATATGGTCAACAACATATGCAATATGTTTGTAGCTTTCAAGCTTCTTGTTGACTTTCTCAGCAAAGCACTTGATGGTTGCCATTTCAAGTTTTGTTTCTTCTAATTCATTAATGTAATTGTTAATGGCCAGTTGTTTTAAAGGTAGTGTTTTCTTAAGATCAGAAATGTCTTTCTTATAACCATCAAGCACCTTATTGAATTCACGTGCTTCTTTTTGATACGATTGACAGTTGATCTTAGCACTCTCAAGTTGGACCCTGAGTTGCTTATTACCCTCTGTCAATCAATCACATGCACCACAATACTTTTCACTGCTCATATCTAAAGTAGATTCAGAACTTACCTGTTTTGGAGGCTCTGTCATCGCCATCAAAGCAAAGTGTGCTTCCTTTCCAGCAAAGAATTTAGAATAATCAATTCTGGTAAAAGCATCATCCACTATGCAAGATTTGCGGGTCATAAGAAAATCAGCTTCGGCTAGAAGTTGATCAATATCATCATCTAGTGAGTTAACACTAGCTGCAGAATCAGAATTGCTCTCCGAGTCAGAATAAGCTGAATCACACCGTTCGGGAACATCAGTGATAGAGTCAAGAACCAATCCTGAATTCTCTTCAACACAAACATCATTTTCTTCAACCAACTCCTCAATCTTCACCTCAGATATCTTCTCAGTCTCCAAATCATCTTCAACTGACACCGGTTCCTCCAAATCTATCTTCTGGGCAACACATGCTACATTACCAGTAGTGATTTCCTCAACACCAAGTTGCATACCAGTCCAATCAAATCCCTCATCCTTCTGGATTACCAAAGCCTGGTTCTGGTTATCTGGTTGGGTTTGGCTATTTGGTGTGGAAATTGGAATGATTGTTCTGGTTGGATTATGCGGTGTTTGGTTTTGCTTCTGGTTTTGTGTAGTGGTTTGTCTAACAGAATTGTTTGGTGAGGCATTTTGTCGATTTTGGTAATTATTTTGTGGTTGAAAGTTGGAGTTGTTTTGGTTTTGATATGATACCTGATTTTGTGATTGACGGTTCTGGTAATTAGTGTTGAAAGGATTCCTGTTTCCCTGTTGTGCTGGCTGTGTGCATTCTCTTTTGAAATGACCTTTCCCACCACAGTTAAAACATGTGACTATGGCTTTGTTAAAGCCATATGTGGTGTTGGGAGATGTAGAAAGATCAGTTCTGCCCATCTTTTCTATAAACTCAGTCGCTCGCCTCATGACACTAGAAAATGCCCACTGAATGTCGATGAGCTCCATCTCCTCCTTGTCAATTTGAGCGTAGTCCTCACTAGTTAAGTTTTTGTTACCAATTTGACTAGCTACTAACCCATTATACGAAACGACCATAGCGGAAACTAAGGCTACATGTTGCTATGCAACTTCAACAGTGACGTTGTTCAAGTTTGATGTCTCCAACACAATTGGGATTTGGTTTGATTGACTTGGGTTCATTTGAATTGGGTTCATTTGAGGAACGTAGGATTGTTGTTGAGCTTGGTTCAAACTAGCTGAATAGCATGCAGCTTGTTGCATCGGTGTAAATGGTGGGATGTAATTGGTAGAGTATGATGGTGGTGTGTAAGATGAAGTTTGAGCAAGATAGTTTATTGGGGTTTTGGTTGGTTCAACAATGCTTGAAACACAAGCTATGTGTGGAGCAACAGAATTACTAGAACTTGAACTAGTCAGAGATGAAGATGTACCACCATGATATAACTTTGGATTCTGAGGAACTTGCACTCTTTTTGCTTTCCTCTTTTCCTCCGTCACTTTGTTCTCAAGCTTCTGAATGAATTCATTGATGGTCCAATATTGGTATGCGTCTTTCTCCTTAAGGACCTCAATGTGTTGATTCCAGTATGGTGGTAATGCATCAGCGAACTTATCCACCAGCCCAGACATAGGTATGTTAATTTCATAACTTGAAAGTTCAGTCAACAAATGGCAATACCTCGGAATCAACTCCTTCAGTGTCTCATTACCCATATAGCTAAAATTCTCAAACTCTTTTCCCAACTCCTCCATTCTAAGCTTCCTTGTTTTCTCATTCCCATCATGACGATTCCTTAACATATCCCATAATTGCTTCGAAGTGGTGCACGACCCAAACTGATGTAAAAGATCAGTGTTAATGGCCTGGGATAGTTGGGAAAACGCCTTCTTTTCCACCGCAAAATTTTTCTTCTCATCCTCGCTAGACTCTCTAATGGAATTGGCTCATTAGTGTTCTCCAAAATCGGAGTTACATACCCCTTAGCAATCATTTGCCAAGCTTCAGTGCCTTTCATTCCCATTCCCTCTAAATGAATCTTGAACTTGGTCTTCCATTGGTTATAATCCGCCATTTCCATTAACTTTGGTGGACGGCTCCCACTACCCGAAGATAAGTCATGAATTAGCGTAGAAATTGCATTGGTAGTTTGAGAGTGAACCGCAGCTGCCCCAACTCCCCAATAATCAGCCATGGTAGGTTGTGTTTGTTGTGCAACTTGTTGTGGCATCGAACTAGTCATCGCTAAATAGTTGATTGGTTGAGATGATTGACTAATCGTCTTCTGAGCAGCTACTAACCAAGGATCCATTGTCACTTGCTGTTGTGGTGTTGTATTAGGTCGTGGTGTTATTGGAAAGTTCCACATATTGTCTGCAAAGTACAAAACACGAAATGATTAGAAAAATTTTCAAACAGTTTCTACGTTCGACCTTTTGTCACAAAGTGTGGGGGCGAATGTGGAAATGTGTCCAGATTCGACCCTTTCTAAAGACTCGAAGGTAGAAATGTAACAAACTCTTCTCACTTTCGACCAAACTTTCCTCTTTCTACCTCGCGATTGGTCGAATGTAAAACTGATGGTCGAATGAACAACAACACACTAAAAATATCTAGGTTCGACCGAATTATACTCCATGTTCGACCTAAAAATCCTTGGTTCGACCTAAAAACCACACCCTCGACCGTTTCTCCCTAGGTTCGACCCTTTCATTTTGAAAAACGGTTATTCTTTGAAAATCAGTTATTTTGATCCAAAATTTTCAAATGTTGATGAAATTTGATGATCTTTTGCAGGTTTTGCTTCGGATTAGATTTGAACAAGTTTAACAAAGAGAATTCTAGATTTTATCAATGAAAACTAGTTCAAATCAATCAATATTCATCAATTTCAAATGTTCAATGAAAACAGAAAAGTTTTGATCAAAATTGGGTCCAAATCAACTCTGATATTATCAATTCGTAGTTGTTTGATCCTTATGGCTCTGATACCACTTAGTATGTGAAGGATCGGATTGTCAAACAAAGACTATGATCAAACAAGTCTATCAATTCAGGTGCGGAATCCCTGAATTGATTACGAAATGATAATATAATTAGCAAAACACACAAATCACTTCAAACATTTCTTTTTCATTCATAAACATCATTGATAATCTTTACAAAACCTTGTTTATAATGATAAAGACTCAATACAGACTTAACAAAACCCTAGGGAGAGAACACACTCAAAGAGGGAGAAAAAATGACCAAAAGTTTTTTTTAAGTTACAAAATGATTCAGCCTTTATATAGACCTGCACATTCGACCATTCGATTGGTCGAATGTGCAGATTCGACCAAACTAAGTGGGCGAATCAACACAATACATAAACACAAACTTCCTTCGACCTCTTGAGCTCTCCCTTCGACCTTCTTATCTACATTCGACCAACCTTATTCCACCTTCGACCGTCCGATAATGACAAAATGTTGATGCACTTTCTGTGGACGTCACTGTCGAATAGACTAGGGTTGAGTCTTTGTATGTTGTTACATGAGATTGTGGTGATCCATAAGGGCATTTTATGGATCTGATGCTTTTGTAAATATAGGACAACAAACAAAGTTCAGGTTCGACCTTATAGAAGGGGCGAATGTGGAAAATCTCCACATTCGACCTCCTCATAGGGGCGAAGGTGGAACTTGTGTGTTCGACTATAAATAGCAATCTCATGTGTTGGTTTTCATTTTTGTAGATTCGAGTTTATGCTTTGAATGCTCTCAAGGGGGAGGTCATGCCCGACCTCCCCCGGCCCCGAGATAGATGTTTATCCTACTGATGACAGTGTCTGTAACCGTTTCTGAATTAATACGAATCTGTGATGACTTTGTTATCATATGTTTCTGTCTCGTCTCGAATCTCCCGTCTGAAACCGAGCTGAATTCACTTAATCGATCCGTGAATTCGGTTTTTAACCGGATTCTCACAAAACATAATAGAATTCGCAATTCAATAGCATTAGTCGCACTTCGTGTATCTACAAAAAATTAACCAGTGTCTTAATTCAAATGGGTTTTAAACAGAGTGTATGTGATTACTCATTGTTTGTTAAATCTGATAAAGATGTGTTTATTGCTTTGTTGGTATATATTGATGACATTGTTGTCACAGGTAACTGTGAAAGTGAAGTTAGTAATGCTAAAAATATGCTAAGTGACAATTTTCAGATTAAAGATGTAACACCCGTAACTTTCATACCTCGAAATACCTCGTTGTATAATTTGTACACTTGAAGAAACCATGTTAAGAATACGGGTGACCATTTGATCACCCCCATAAGTTCTTTTAAACAAAAAAAAAAACCTTGAGACCAAGTTGCCGTTTGGAGGAAACAAGAAGGGGTCTTATGTAAAATTTTCAAAGACCCCACTCTTATTTAATGTACCCCAATCTCTAACTCTAGGACTCTCACTTTATGTTATACTTGTTATTATATATAATAGACTATGTTTAATGGCTACCTGATATGTCGAACTGAGCTATGACAGAAGGGGTATATGCCTGCTCGGATCTATGGTATTGGCTTTGAGTCAAGGTTGTAAAATAGTTTATATTATATGTATTTTTAAACTGAGCTATGACAGAAGTGGGATATGCCTGCTTGATCTCTAGTCTTAGTTTATGTTGTATGGGTGCATGTGTAGAACTCTTGTTTGTTGGGATCCCATTGGGGCAGAAGCAATGGGGTAGTTTGGAAGTGGTTGAGACAACCACAGAAAAACTTGATAAGATCAAAGCTTTCGTGAAGGCAGCTCAGGATAGACAAAAGTCGTATGCTAACAAGGGGGTCAGAAGCTACTTGGGAATCCGAATCTGAAGAAATGAGGCTCTACCCACCCATGTTTCCCTTGCAACAGGATTCGGGGACGAATCCTAATGCAACGGGGCAAGACTTGTAACACCCGTAACTTTCATACCTCGAAATACCTCCTTGTATAATTTGAACACTTGAAGAAACCATGTAAAGAATACGGGTGACCATTTGATCACCCCCATAAGTTCTTTTAAACAAAAAAAAAAACCTTGAGACCAAGTTGCCGTTTGGAGGAAACAAGAAGGGGCCTTATGTAAAATTTTCAAAGACCCCACTCTTATTTAATGTACCCCAATCTCTAACTCTAGGACTCTCACATTCATATCCTTGGTGCCTAAACCCTAATAATATTATTATTCTTTGATTTCGTTTCCTTCTCGGCCGACAACAAGACAATCCTTCCTTTGTCTTGATCTCTTGTTCACGAAACAATGAAGAATCAATAGTTTTTTTCTACTTACAGTCATCATCATCATAAGAGGTAATATAACTTCCATATTTATTTATTTTTTATCTTTGTTCTTCGACAACTACATCAAAAAAAAACATAGAAACTTATGGATGTTTTTTTTCTTTTGATTATGCTCGCCATCAACAACACCTTTGGTTGTTGTTTCTTCTTGTTCTTGCCATCAACAGAAGCCATGCTTCTTATTTTCTTTCCTCCCTTGCCGATTCGTTCTTTTATTATCTTTCGTGTAGAGTTATGTCCGGTACATCGGTTGACTCGTGAAGCTCTAATATACGAATCTAAAACTCATTGCACGGTGGCGGTACGGGATATTTTGGTGGTTCTTGGTGAGGGTAAATAGCCGAGGCTTGTCTCATAAATGTTCACGCTATATCCGAGATCTTAACGCGTTTATATGCTAATCATGCAAGCCTTTCTAGGTGTAACTAAATCATTTTGGATCGATCCGTGTAGAGTCATGGTTTGTAGTTGTTCCGACGCTTATGACGCTATGATGCGGTGCAAAGCGGACTTGTTAATGCGACCGCGAGAGTATTGAGCCGTTGCGCCTTAAGGCTCTAAAACCGATTGTCGTTTGCCCATGCGATCCCAGGTATCTTCCAACTCTTATGTCTTAGTATAGTAGCAATCATGGAATGAAAATCGACTAGTTGGTTGATGATTATTCCATGTACGGAACACGGAATTCTGGGAATGAGGTAGCAAACGAGCGGTGTGTTCGAAACCCGACTCGGGTTCTGTTGTGAGCTCGCTTGCCTTCCATTGAACTCCTCATGTATATGCGGGAGGGTCGCAAGGGATGGCTGTGGTAATGCATGTGGCATGCTAGGATTCTTATATATTAAACAATCTAAAATTATTTTGAGACTTAAATATGAATGGGTAATACTAATGGCCCTTGTATGCACATGGGGAGGAAAGGTGAGGACTCGTACAGAGCCACCCACTCTTGGTTTAGATTGCCTAAGTTGCATATTGTGTTATGAGGTTAAGGATTTCCATTGGGTTACATAAGGTGTTCATAAAAGTTCTCTTTTTATAACAAAATCTCTCACTAGTATGCCACTACTATGCGTAAATTGCTAGTAGGCTATGCGTGTGAATTATGGGGTGTTAGTAATGTTATGTATATTTTACCAGATTATTGACTACCGCGCCGCAGCTAGAGATCTTAGCTAATCGTGACGCGACTTGTATAATAAGGTGAATTCATGTGCCCTTTTTTTATTGTTTTTAAAACATTTTGGGCTAGTATGCATGTCTTGAAATTGTATGTGAAACCTTGCTTGTTAGATCGGGATTTGCCTTGATTTATACTTGATTAGGTTTAATGCGTTACTATATATTTATATATATACACTGTGTATGACGTTCACTTAATATTATAATCGAGCTATGATCGTTATATAATATCTGCTCTAATTTATAGTTACGGTTTGAGTCTTAGTAGGCGATATGCGCTTACGTAGACTGGATATAGTTTTGTGACAGATAGGCGGTATTCGCTTATTGTAGATTTAAAATGAAGTCTTATGTTAAGTAGGCGGATTGCGCTTATTCTAGACTTTCCTTATTATTTGCTTAGGGATCAAATAGGCGGATTGCACTTATTGTAACTCTAAGGTTAAAGTATTTTGTTAACTATTATTTGGATAATTTACTTATTATTTAAGAACTTCATAAAACTTGAATTCACTCAGCTCGTCTGACTTTGCGTGCATATAGCATGATTTCAGGTATTTGAAGAATAAAAGGGATGCCCTGGCTTGCTGCAGGACTACTCAAAGGCGGTTGACATTTTGAAATAAAAGTGTCTACTTTATTTATTTGAAAACTATCTTTTTCTAAACTTATCGTTTCGTTCTACTAATATGCTTTGACCCATCATGGGTAACTTCATGTTTGGATAACCTAAATATTTACTTTCTGCTGCGTGTTTTCTGATAATAAATAAGACTTCTTGAGTGTTAATTTATGGTTTTAGCCTTGAATGCCAACTGTTTGACCCGTCGGTTTTGAGGGTCTTACAAGTTGGTATCAGAGCAATGGTTCGAGGGATTCGGGCAGTTTGTGCTCGAACTTGAATTTGGTATGGGACCAAACGAATGCCAACTGTTGGGTAGCTGCACACCAAGAGGTAATCCTTAGTTTTGACGTATGTCTATATATATATATATATATATATATATATATATATATGTATATCACTGGATGCTTATTAGCATGAAATCATAATTGGCGGTTAGTGCCCTTACATTTTGATGTAGTATGGGAAATTTATTATGTAGTGTATAATGCACGGTACGTAGGTTGGAATGCTTCTCATTGAACACTTAGATACATAAAGTGTCAGAAGGAAACCCAGTACCTATATTTATTTGAGTATATTATGATGGCTCTTATTGAGTGCTTAAGTGCAATAATTCATAAGGGTGTTATGTTCTTGTGTTTTGAGGTAGGGTAGAATTCCCTTCTTCGATGGTTAATTGCAAACCTTTAATGTTTAATAGATATATGCTATGTGTAATTGTGATGTCAAAATTGTTAATGTGATCAAAACATTCTGTGTTTAGGGTGACTAAAGTAAAGTAAACAGCTAATAACACCTGATCAACGTTATTAGAAGTTTACCCTTACTTTATACATCTTGGATATGATTGGTGACTGATCATGTGACGGTCTTGTCATGAATGTTTAGTATGGGTTGCGTCTATCACCTTTTGTGTTGGGTTAGATAAGATCCAAAGGATACTAGACATTTAATTGAGGACAAGGTTGTTGTAGGAAATTCACTCCTTGCAACCAAGGATGTAGATAATTGTCGGATCGAGTTATCGGGCCATAGTTTTCCTATTCTCTTGTACTTAATGTCATTGGGTTGCTTTGATGTTATTCTTGGGATGGACTAGTTCGCTACTGTGGATGCTCACTTTTTGTACGGGCGGAGACTCATGCGACTTACAGCTCCTGATGGGAATCGTATTACAGTTCATGGGCATGATGGTTGCTCATTACCTCGGGTTATTTCTATGCTAAAGGCGGGGAAGATGTTTCAGCGTTGGTATAAGGCATACCTGGCGCAGGTCTTGGATGTGGGGGGGCTGATATCCCTAAGCTAGGGGATGTCCCCATAGTGCGGGATTACTCGGATGTATTTCATGAGAATTTGACGGAATCGCCATCTAACCGCGAGGTTGAGTTCCAAATAGACCTCGTGCTGGACGCTAAACTTGTAGCCAGAGACCTTACCTCATAGCCCCTGCATAATTGAAAGAACTCTCATCTCGGTTGGAGGATTTGCTCAAGAAAGGGTTCATTAGACCGAGTATCCCACTATAGGGTGCGCCGGTTTTAATTGTAAAAAAAAGACGGTAGCATGAAGATGTGTATCACGTGACGGTGAAGAATAGATATACTTTACCGAGAATTGACAGTTTATTTCGATCAGCTCCAAGGAGCTAGGTGTCTATCGAAAATTGATCTTAGATCGGGTTATCATCAGCTGAAAATACGAGAGCAGGACACTTTCCGTACTCGTTATGGACATGATGAGTTTTGGTAATGTCTTTTGGCCTGACTAACGTGTAGCGGTATTCATGAATTTGATGAACTGGGTGCGTAGGCCGATGCTCAACTGTTTTGTTATTGTTTCCATTGATGACATGCTCATATACTCCGAAAGAGAAGAAGAACCATATTCTACATCGCAAGAAGGTTCTTCAAACTCTAAGGAATGAGAAGCTTTGCGCTAAAATTCTCAAAGATGCTTTCTAATTTCATGAGGGTTAGTATTCTGGCCCATGTCATCAATTCTGTCAGTACCATGGTAGATTCCTTGAAGGTGCAGGAAGTGATGAACTGGGCGACACCCAAATCATCATCTGATATTAGTAGCTTCTTGGGTTGACAGGTTGTTAACGAAGGTGCGTACAGGATTTCTCAAGGATAGCTCACTGACTAAACTGACCAAGAATGAGGTGAGGTTTGCTTGTAACTTGGACCAAGAGAACGCGTTTCTTGAAACCAAAGAAAAGTTTGACACCGGATTTGCGGGTCTTACAAGTTTGACACATGCACCGGTCCTAGCCTTACCGGGTTGGACGGAGGATGTAGTGGTTTTTCGGACACGTCACTTGGGGGGTCTCAGGTGTGTTCTTATGCAGCGCGGTAAGGTGATAGCTTATGCCCCACGCCAATCGAAACCCCACGAATTTAATTACCCAACTCATGTGTAACAACCGGCAAAAATCAGGTAATTCCGTACAAATTAATTAATATATGATTAACGTAATTAAATGCAATTATGTGTGATTTAATTATCAAGGCCTTAAGAGATAGCACCTTCCAAATAGTGCATAGGAATGCATACGTTTAATGGTAAAACATGATTGGATCATGTGCGAATAAACTATCCGGTATGGACGTTGGCAATTACCCGGTAATAATTAAATAAACGAAAAGGATCCCGGACACCCAGGATATAAAATAAAGGGTATTTTCACAAAATATAATGAGTTTTGGAACTCCAAAACCATAAGTGAAAACGTCTTGTACAAATCTCCCGGTAACGAATAAAATGCGCGTACCGCACCCGATACGCGTATAACACATAATTTCACCCGGCAAAGGCCTAAATAACCAATAAACGCTTAAATTAGACTATATTTAAGGGTTATTAAAGGTATTTTTAATGTCCGAATAACGCGTGATTAAAACCCGAAAAATACCCGAACGAAACCCGAACGACGGGGGATTAAACATAACAAATATTGGGTAAATATTTGAAGTTGTGGACCCCACCTAGACCCACAAAGGGGCCAGCCTAAAGGGCCTTGTAACTTCCTTGCTTGTGTTTTAATAATAATACCCTAGTAAATCTAGAACTAAGCATGCACTACATGAGACAAAAGATGTAAGAATACATAAGTACAAAAGCATGCCACCCCTTGTCCCCTTGTAAGAGAATTTCGGCCAATAGGCCATAATAATCCAAGACAAGACAAAACATATCATAGCCTAAGTATGCATGCATGAGTGGGAAATCTTGTATAAAAATCCAAGTATAAGATTAAGTATAATTATCAAAGATTTTGGAAAGATTACAAACCTTCCCTTGTCTCTTCAAAACCCACGGCCACCACCCCATCCCCACATCCATCCAAGATCATTTTGTACTTCATAAATCTCTTGAATCTTTAGTAATAATCACAAGATCCATGGAAGATTACATGTGATAAGGCTATATAAACATGTGTTAGAGACTTGGAGAAACAAAGCAAAACAACTCTTCTTCCTCTTGTTCTTGGCCGTAGGTTATCCCACCCCCATACACATTCTTCTTTCAAGTTTTTACATCTCCAAATCACTCAAAACAATCCATCATCCAAACCCCTATTGTGTGTTTCAAGCTTGGAGCTTAACCATTAAGGAAGAACACACTAAACCCCTCTCAAAATCAAAGGTTTTGTCTTCCCTAGCCTTGTGCTAGTAGTAAGCTTCTTAACCTTGTTTTTGATTATTATTATTCATGTATGTGTTCTTAGAAGCAAGTTGTACATGAAGGGTTTAAAAGGTGGTTTGAACATAATCTTTAATAGGTTTTACTTGTGTAAAATAGATGATTAAAGATATGTAAATAAATCATGGATTTGGTGATGATAAAGTAATGATCTTGAAAATATATAAAGTTTACACTTAAACTAAGTAGGATGATGATTTGATCAAGATTTATGGAATGAACTTGAATATGTTAAAAAGTAACTTTAATCATCTTATAATGATCATCTAAGTTATAATATATGGTGGAACATGTTAGAAGTTCAAGAATAAAGAAGATGAAAAATTAAAGTTAACATACTTAGAAGAATGATATTTTGTTAAAATGGGCAAATACATAAAACACACATACAAGTAGTCTTATATATGGAATATAAGACTAATAAAAGTGTTTTGATCCAAAAATAACTTACCAATAAAAAGTTGAATCTTCAAAGTCTACTATTTTGAGTGAAAAATGTTAACTTTGGAAGTTAGAGTGGAAAAATGCAACATTTGAAAGTTAAGGGACTAATATTGTAACTTTGAAAGTTAGAGGACTAAAATGGATATTCTAGAAACTATTAGTCCAAAAATACAAGGATGGAAAGTTTGGTGTCAAAAGTGTAAGTAATAAATTTCTAAGGATGATTTTGGTAAATACTAGTAGATATACTTGGGTATTTTTGTATAAAAGTATATTTTTGAAAGTTATAAAAATATGGATTATATTAACATAAGGATTTTTATAAAATAGAGATTTTATAAAAATATTAAACAAACTTGAGAAACTTATACAAAAATGAATACTTTTATATAAATGGGAATATAAAAGTGTTGGAAACATTTTTGTAGTTAAGTTAACAAGTTGGGTTAAAAATACATAAGTATTTCAAACCTTCCAAGTAACTTGTGTTAAGAGGAAGAAATATGGATAATATTTCTATAAAACACATGTTGGGAAAAACTTGGAAAAATTAACTATTCGAGCTAAGATATCGAACTAAGACGCGTTAACGAACCGTACACGGACAAAACATGAGAAAAATGTCATTGCGGCAAGATAAGAAAATATATATTTTTAAGAAGTAAAATATATATACATCATGGGTGAAAACTAATAAACACTTTCCTAAGTGTTGAAGGAATTATTCGTGGGAGAAAAACATGACATAAACAAATAAGACGTTAAACAAACGTATATACTTAACAAGAAAATTACACATTTATATATATGTACGCACGTCTCGGCAAAATTCTAGTATATCTACTTAATGGGAAAGTAGATATGTGGGAAGGAAAGCCGCGACGAGAGGACAAAGATATATATATGTGTATGCCGTGCCGACAAGAACCTAGTATATTTATTTGAATGGGAAAATAAATATACGGTATGGTGAGTTGAATCGGGTGTTAAGAATATACAATCGAACGACAAGATCTTAGCATATTTGTTTAAATGGGAAAACGAATGTGCGACAAAGTGAGTCGGGTCGAGTGTTGAAATATATATTATATCGAGCAATGCGATCTTAAGTATAATTATTTAAATGGGAAAATAATTATATGTTAAGTGAAGTCGAGTCGATGATAATAAGGTACAAGTTAAGGAAATATTAACAAGAGTAATATATAACTTGTAACACAAAGGGGTAATCTAACGCCAACGAAACCTAGGATACGCGCTTAATTAAACGGGATTTGGAATAACTTGTGGTCAGGAGTTGGGTGTACAACTTGCCAAGGCACATGCACTATAGGAATAGTGACTTATACGTCTAGGACGTTTGTAGGTGCGAGACCCTCTTTGCTATCCGCCTAGTAAGCCAGACAGTATTTCAGGTGAGTTTCACGGCCCCATTTTAAACTATTTTTACGTTTTCCGGGGGAAAGATATGTTAGGGAAAATGTTTGACGGATTTATTACTTGAGGTGTGACCGCCACTCGGGGTTGAGTCCTCGCCTCTATAATCATTTATTCAGGGAAATGAAACCGGAGGAATATTGAATAGTACTATTGGTGCCTGACAAGGCCCACCCCTAATCGATAGCGTCGATTATGCATTAGGTTATGCCTGGGGTGCATATATTCTGAACTTAAGTCGTGGGAAACCGAGTAACGACTTGGAGCGGGGCACAATTATTATATGTCTTGGTTTGATTATAGTCTCAAGTAGAATTATAGGAATTTGCAACTCCTATATATTGTCATAACATGGTATTTCCCAAGTATTCAAGTTTTGGAAACTAAAAACCTGTGAACTCACCAATATATTTATATTGACGAAACTTTTAAACATATCTTTCAGGTAATTAGATGAAGACGAACCGGGGCAAGCTGGGTCGTGGAATCCTCCAATGCGGCGTCAAACATTTTGCGGTGTTTCACCTTTATTTCCCAAGGCTTTGGGATATATTTGAGAAACCTCAACGTTGTCTTAAAAACAATTTACTTTTATGTAATATTTGAAACAAGATTTGACGCCTTAATGAATGACCCATTTTCTTAAATTACTTGTGTTTAGCAATAACCTTGACTTTATGCTTTGAACCGTCGCGCCACGTGTTTCCGCCATTGTCGTGGTGTGACATCATGATTGGGAGTTGGCAGCTGTTGTTTTTTCCCTTAAACTGTGGGAACATCACTATTATGGGGATCCTTGCACAATCTATACCGACCATAAGAGTTGGAATATTTCTTTGAGCAGAAGGACCTTAGCAGGAGGCAGCGTAGGTGGTTGGAATTAATTAAGAACTATGATGTGGAGATTGCGTATCACCCAGGAAAGGCTAACGTGGTGGCAGACGCGTTGAGCCAAAAGGAGAGGCCTAAACCCATTCGGGCAAAGTCTTGTTAGCTTATTTTGAAACCGGATATAGTGAAGAGATCTCTAGTGACCAGAATGAAGCCTTACAGGTGGAGCGAATTATGACAGAGCGTATGTGGGGGGCAGAAAGGACTTATGGCAAGTGATGGAGACAAGGGTTGTGTTCATAAAAGATCGGATGTGGGTACCTCGATATGGAGGGTTTAGGGATAAAATCATGGATGAGGTGCACGAAACCGCCATTCTAATCATCCGGTGCAACAATATGTATCAAGATCTTAAGAAGAACTATTGGTGGCCAACAATAAAGTATGAGGTAATAACTTATGTGAGCAGGTGTTTGACTTGTTTATAGGTTAAAGCAGAACATCAGAAACCGTTTGGGAAAAAATTTAACCTTTGGAGTTACCGGATTGGAAGTGGGAGCATCTTACTATGGATTTCATCACGAACTACCCCGTACGCCCAAAGGTTTGACACTATTTGGGTGGTGGTGGATAGTTTGACAAAGAGTGCTCACTTCTTGCCTATACGAGAGACCATTAACTCTGAATAGTTAACAAATTTTTTTTCTTCTTCTTTCGGTAGATTGTTTCAAGCCACGATGTACCAGTGTCTATTGTTTCCCATAGAGACATTCGTTTTATGTCAAAAATTTGGAAGAGGTTTCACGATGAGATGGGTACTAGGTTACACATCAGCACCGCGTATCACCCATAGACGGATGGTCAATCGTGAAGAATCATCCAACCTCTCGAAGATATGCTTCGGGCATGCACTTTTGATTTTGGTGGTAGCTGGGATTATCACCTACCCTTGGCGGAATTTTCTTATAACAATAGCCATCACGCCATCATTGGGATGCCACCGTATGAGAAGTTGTTGTGTTTGGCGACTACTTGTCCTTATAAACTGGGCTATGGTAAAAGTCGGATATGCCTGCTCTGATCTATGGTATTGGTTTTGTGTCATGGTTGTTGCTTAGTTTATGTTATACTTGTTATTATATATAATAGACTATGTTTAATGGCTACCTGATATGTCAAACTGAGCTATGACAGAAGGGAGATATGCCTGCTCGGATCTATGTTATTGGCTTTGAGTCAAGGATGTCACATAGGTTATATTATATGTATTTTTAAACTGAGCTATGACAGAAGTGGGATATGCCTGCTTGATCTCTAGTCTTAGTTTATGTTGTATGGGCGCATGTGTAGAACTCTTGTTTGTTGGGATCCCATTGGGGCAGAAACAATGGGGTAGTTTGGAAGTGGTTAAGAAAACCACAGAAAAACTTGATAAGATCAAAGCTTTCGTGAAGGCAGCTCAGGATAGAAAAAAGTCGTATGCTGACAAGGGGGTCAGAAGCTACTTGGGAATCCGAATCTGAAGAGATGAGGCTCTACCCACCCTTGTTTCCCTTGCAACAGGATTCAGGGACGAATCCTAATACAACGGGGGAAGACTTGTAACACCCGTAACTTTCATACCTCGAAATAACTCGTTGTATAATTTGTACACTCGAAGAAACCATGTAAAGAATACGGGTGACCTTTTGATCACCCCCATAAGTTCTTTTAAACAAAGAAAAACCTTGAGAACAAGTTCCCGTTTGGAGGAAACAAGAAGGGGCCTTATGTAAAATTTTCAAAGACCCCACTCTTATTTAATGTACCCCAATCTCCAACTCTAGGACTCTCACATTCATCTCCTTGGTGCCTAAACCCTAATAATATTATTATTCTTTGTTTTCGTTTCCTTCTCGGCTGACAACAAGACAATCCTTCCTTTGTCTTGATCTCTTGTTCACAAAACAATGAAGAATCCATAGTTTTTTTCTACTTACAGTCATCATCATCATAAGAGGTAATATAACTTCCATTTTTTTTTATCTTTGTTCTTCGACAACTACATCAAAAAAAAACATAGAAACTTATGGATGTTTTTTTTTCTTTTGATTATGCTCACCATCAACAACACCTTTGGTTGTTGTTTCTTCTTGTCCTTGCCATAAACAGAAGCCATGCTTCTTAATTTCTTTTCCTCCCTTGCCGATTCGTTCTTTTATTATCTTTTGTGTAGAGTTATGTCCGGTACATCGGTTGACTCGTGAATCTCTAATATACGAATCTAAAACTCGTTGCAGGGTGGCGGTACGGGATATTTCGGTGGTTCTTGGTGAGGGTAAATAGCCGAGGCTTGTCTCATAAATGTTCACGCTATATCCGAGATCTTAACGCGTTTATACGCTAATCATGCAAGCCTTTCTAGGTGTAACTAAATCATTTTGGATTGATCCGTGTAGAGTCATGGTTTCTAGTTATTCCGACGCTTATGACACTATGATGTGGTGCAAAGCGGACTTGTTAATGCGACCGCGAGAGTATTGAGCCGTTGCGCCTTAAGGTTCTAAAACCGATTGTCGTTTGCCCTTGCGATCCCAGGTATCTTCCAACTCTCATGTCTTAGTATAGTAGCAATCATGGAATGAAAATCGACTAGTTGGTTGATGATTATTCCATGTACGGAACACGGAATTCTGGGAATGAGGTAGCAAGAATCGGGTTCTGTTGTGAGCTCGCTTGCCTTCCATTGATCTCCTCGTGTATATGCGGGAGGGTCGCAAGGGATGGTTGTGGTAATGCATGTGGCATGCTAGGATTCTTATATATTAAACAATCTAAAATTATTTTGAGACATAAATATGAATGGGTAATACTAATGGCCCTTGTATGCACATGGGGTGGAAAGGTGAGGACTCGTACAGAGCCACCCACTCTTGGTTTAGATTGCCTAACTTGCATATTGTGTTATGAGGTTAAGGATTTCCATTGGGTTACATAAGGTGTTCATAAAAGTTCTCTTTTTATAACAAAATCTCTCACTAGTATGCCACTACTATGCGTAAATTGCTAGTAGGCTATGCGTGTGAATTATGGGGTGTTAGTAATGTTATGTATATTTTACCAGATTATTGACTACCGCGCCGCAGCTAGAGATCTTAGCTAATCGTGACGCGACTTGTATAATAAGGTGAATTCATGTGCCCTTTTTTTATTGTTTTTAAAACATTTTGGGCTAGTATGCATGTCTTGAAATTGTATGTGAAACCTTGCTTGTTTGATCGGGATTTGCCTTGATTTATACTTGATTAGGTTTAATGCTTTACTATATATTTATATATACACACTGTGTATGACGGTTACTTAATATTATAATCGAGCTATGATCGTTATATAATATCTGCTCTAATTTATAGTTACGGTTTGAGTCTTAGTAGGCGATATGCGCTTACGTAGACTGGATGTAGTTTTGTGACAAATAGGCGGTATGCGCTTATTGTAGATTTAAAATGAAGTCTTATGTTAAGTAGGCGGATTGCGCTTATTCTAGACTTTACTTATTATTTGCTTAGGGATCAAATAGGCGGATTGCGCTTATTGTAACTCTAAGATGTAACTTGGTTTATTTCGTGGTTAATTAGATAATTACTTAATTCTTCTTATTATTTAAGAACTTCATAAAACTTGAATTCACTCAGCTCGTCTGACTTTGCGTGCATATAGCTTGATTTCAGGTATTTGAAGAATAAAAAGGATGCTGTGGCATGCTGCAGGACTACTCAAAGGCGGTTGACATTTCGAAATAAAAGTGTCTACTTTATTTATTTGAAAACTATTTTTTTTCTAAACTTGTCGTTTCGTTCTACAAATATGCTTTGACCCATCATGGGTGACTTCATGTTTGGATAACCTAAATATTACTTTCTGCTGCGTGTTTTCTGATAATAAATAAGACTTCTTGAGTATTAATTTATGGTTTTAGCCTTGAATGCCAACTGTTTGACCCGTCGGTTTTGAGGGTCTTACAAAAGACTTAGGAAAACTTAGCTATTTTCTAGGAATTGATGTCTTATATTCTGATGATGGTATTTGTTTAACTCAAAGGGAATACTGCCTTGAGTTGTTAAATGAATTTGATTATCTTGGGTGTAAACCTGTTAACACTCCTATTGAACCAAATCATATTGTGTCAAACAAAAACAGCAAGTCTGATGTCTTGTTAGAGAATGTGACATGTTACCAAAAGTTGATTGGTAAACTGATTTATCTTTCTCTAACTCGACCGGACATTAGGTATGCTGTGAAATTTCTTAGTCAGTTTATGCATAAAACCAATCAAGGGCATCTTCAAGTAGTTCTAAGGCTATTGAGATACCTAAAGCAATCTCCTGGAAAAGGACTTACGTTCAAAAAGGGTGATAGTTTTGACCTGCAAGGTTTTGCAGATGCTGATTGGGCTAAATGTTTAGACACAAGGAAGTCTGTAACAGGCTTCTGTATTTATCTTGGTAGTTGTCTGATTTCATGGAAAAGCAAGAAGCAAAATACCATTGCTAGATCTACAACTGAGGCTGAATACAGATCAATGTGTTCAGCAACCTGTGAGATAATTTGGCTTATAAATTTGTTAAAAGAACTTGGTGTTTCGTGCAAATTGCCTGTTTGTTTATACAATGATAGTAAAGCAGCTATTTCCATAGTTGCAAATCCTGTATTTCATGATAGGGTTAAACATTTTGAGATTGATTTGCATTTTTTAAGAGAAAAAAAATACAAAAGGAGTTATTAAAACTGAGAAAATTAGTTCTGAAGAACAGATTGCAGATCTGTTCACTAAAGGTGTTGATGTCATACAACATAATGTTCTTTGTTAACGATTGGGTTTGTTTAATATGTTTTGTGCTTGAATTATGGGGGATGTTAAAAAGATAAAAGTTAATAGTCGTAATTCAAGCATAAGTTGTATTGGGCTTGTCATGTATTCAGTTGCAGGTATTGGGCTTATCTTCAATTGGGCTTAATAATCTCATATGGATAATTGATAATCATAAGGCTGGGCCCAGAGGTGTTCGAATATGTTAAGAGTGTGCTTTCATTGGATGGCTGAGATTCTTTCACTTTATCTATCTACGGTTGAGATCATATGTCACACGGATCGTGACCTGGAGTATAAATAGATTGTTTTCAGCTGTTATTATTATTATTCGTCTTATTCTTTCTTTGTTATCTTTAGGGTTTCTCTCTAGATCTCTCTTCTGTATTCTCATCTCAAAGTCTGTAAGTCTGTGTATTCTTTAGTATGTTGATGATCTTCTGCTGATCTTAACAATCAGCAGACGATCTGTATTGTACTCTTCTTATTCTGATTCTCAGTGATTTGCTGAGAATCTTTGGGTTTGGTTTGGGTATTTTTTCGGTTGTTTTAATAATAGATTTTGTCACCGTTTTGTCACTATTTCTATTGTTCTTGTGTTGTGATTGTATGAATGTTCGTTGAGATTAAGAGGTTTATTAGTTTTTAAAAAAAGATCGTTTTTGTGTCCTCAAAATCCCGTCCAAAACCTCAACTAAGTGTGCTAGGCTTTTTCATATGTGTTATACAATTCATATATATTGACAAAATTCCTATAATTTCATGCCAACACATCACAAATAAACTGATTGAGTTAGATATGAGTCCACAAGATTTGTTTAATTTCGGGTAAAGTAAACATATTTTATTTACTTAATAACGGTCAAAGCTTTTAAACTGTGGGTTATATATGTTCTCTTTTTTGAACGGCTAGTTGTATATATTAAAACGAACTCAAACCCAACATGGGTATTGTAGAAAATACAAAACACCAATCATTCAATAATTGTAACAATCCAAACAATCTTAACTAAATATTATGAACCACTTTGGCAAGCTAGCTAAATCACAAAGTTATGGTTTGCCTTTATAATACGTGAAAAAGAATATAAATACAAATTTACTTAGATCGTAAATTTATTTAGTTACGTGTAGTTGCACATCCCACGCACGCAAGAATCCCCTCTCTTGCATACATAGTTGCATCCCCCACAATGACGCTTGTTCACCATTGGGTTCACACATGATCCTTTGCAACAAATCTCCATATGCTTGCATTTCCTTCCACATAACCCACAATTTTGTTTATCAATCTTCACGTTAACACATTTTTTGTTACAACAGTCTGGTCTAGGGCTGCCCTTGGCCCGACAAAGTCTAGGGTTCTTGTTACATTTCATTAGGCCGTTGGGTTTTTTGGCAAGGAACTGGCTAACATGTGTTGACGATGAATCAGACACTATGGTATCATCTTTATCATCTTCAATATCGAATGGATTTTCTTGGGTTGGTGTAGAAGAAAGAGTTATAGCCAAGGCCATGAGAATGTTGAGGGTTATCAAGAATTTGGTTAGGGTACTCATGATGTCTATACTCTCTATTGATAACTATAAAAGAATGGTTTTATGGGATTGATGTGGGTTTGTAAGAAACGGTATTTAATTATTTATAGAGAAGAAATATGAAGGAGTTAGAAAAAAGTTAGGCTTATGTACAAAAATTATATACAATCAATAATTGTGCACAAAGGATTTTTAATAACTTAGATAATGATCCACTTACTAATTTCAATCTAGAAATTTGATGGTATTTTTTATGTATACTATATGTATGGTACACAAATACATATCTGAACCAAAATATCACACACATACACACAAATTTTAAAAACGTATATTCTATTAATCACCGACTATCAAGATGCTATACGGGTTAAGAAACAAAAATTACATGACCAAAAACTAGATTTTGTTACCAAATTAAGCATCCAGGTAATCTTTTACCTTATGATTCCTATCCACAAACCACAAAAATGAATATTTTTTTAATGGTGATAATTTTATTTATCTTTTTATGGGGATAAGTAGGTCACAATCGTTTTTTGGCAGGCCCGCTACCTCACATCCGCTCAGACTATGTTCTCTTAATCAGGTTTACGCTGGCATCGACGTGAGGCTTGGCGTTCCACGAGAACCTTATCACGTATGTTCTACCATACTAGATGAGATGACAGCCATTGTGTCCCCACAAGAACTATGTTCTTTGAGGTAACACTGGAAGATAAAACTCGTCTTGGCTTGGACTTAAATTTTTTACCACAAGGATCTAGTTCTTATCTTCATTGCTCTGACAACTCCTCCATAATGAAGCGTCTAAATTATACTAGAGGATTTTAGTAAGATTTAGGACTTGATATGATGCTTGTAACTTGTTAGGGTTCATGTTAGAATGATTATAGTGGAGCTTGATGATGTTTTGAACGTGATTATGTGATTAAATCGGGTTATTTGCCATTTAGGGAAACTTTTTTCATGCATGATGTGATTTACTCATAAAATTAACCATTTTGGGAAAAGTTTGCAATCTATGCGTAAAACGGGGTGTTAATTGGGGCATAATGATAGGGCTAGGCTAGATATTGATTGTGTATTGATTGGTAGTGTTCCAACAAGTTTTTGATCTGATTTGGAGGGTTTCGTAGGTCAAAATGATGAGCATCTATTGTGCAGGCGAGTGGCAAACCCAGTTGCCTATCAGGGGGGACTGGCTAGCCAGTCGTGTGTTTCAGGAGGCGACTGGAACCCAGTGGCGTGTTTTGAAACCCAGTAGTTTAATTGAAACTCAGTAGCCTATTTGAAACCTAGTAGCGTATTTGAAACCCAATAGCGTAGTTGAAAACCAGTATCATGTTTTGAAACCCAGTAGGGTGTTTTGTGACTCATACGTGTATTACATGATCTATATGCTAAGTTTTGTGATCTATTCATCAAATGAGATACGTATCTACGTGTTGTTATCTATGAACTTATACTTAACTGATAAACGAATAAAACGGGTCACCAACGGGATGTCGGGTCTTGTGTGGTCGTGTTAAACATCAAACACTTTTTCAAACATACACAGACATGGTTTGGACAACCAAGGGTTAATTGAACAACATGTTACCGGTCAACACACTTATAAACATCTTAAGATAGGTCTCCAGTAATTGGTACTATCATCACACGGTCGGTTTATAAATACTAGAAGACGTAATCTAAGGTGAGTTTCACATCCCCACTTTTAAATACTTTCTCCTAGGGAAGAAACTTGCTTGTCACTCCCCGCTTAGGCGGAAACAAGAGGTGCAACACGAAAGATTTTCAAGCACAAGATTTGAGCAAACATTCAAATTTATTCAATATTAAAAGAACCAAACTTGTTCAATGATAACAACTGTCACAAAACATTTTTTAAAACCGTACACATGACCATAAGTTTTGAAAACACAAATAGTGATAGTGGTGAATGAATGCCCAAACGTATCCCAAGTTCCATCCATAGCTTAGTTACCTGAAAAACATGCATAAAAACTTTGGCAACATAAAGTTGGTGAGTTCACAGGTTTTGAAATAGTTGAAAATGTAAAATTTAATGAAATCCATGAATGACCCATCATTTTCTAGCTAAGATCAATGATAATAAACGATCATGAGTCCAAAACCAAACCTTGACGAGTGGTTCCTCGCACATCGCACAATAAAGGCAATGTATCGTCATAAAAGAAATACAAGCACTCTTTTGTCGTATGCATCCGGGTTAGGGCGACTAACCTAGAGTGGGGGTGTCAACCCAATAGATCTATTCAAGCGTTTCTAGGCTAAGTCCATAGCTAATGGTTACGGTAAAATAATTACACGAGGGCTTAGTGAGTACTCTAAACATTTTGTCTCATGTACACCGGTCTACTAGGAATTCATTCTTAAACTAGTAAACAATGCATGCTTTTCCCCAAAATATAAAACAATAAAAAGGGGCCGTGAAACACACCTCAAGTCCATGTGTAGTCTAGCAAGAATGTACGTCCAACAAACTAAGAATCTCGACCTACACGTCCTATATACATACATGGACACTTTAGGTCTAACGGAAGATTCCATTGTCTCCTTGGTTCACCCAATCTATTGTGGTAAGTTGGTTTAGCTTCATTGATGACCTTTATACTTTCTGATATTATCCGAAAATAGTTTGTATTATATTGTGGAAAACCTTGTCTTTCAACACATGTTGTTATTTATTAAACACATGTTATTACTTGGTACAAAACTAATTATTTTAACCTTTGAACAATATATGATCTCATGTTCATGTATATATGCAAACTCATGTACATACATGCCCATATATACATACGCGTATATATATGTATATATTATATGTGTATTTCCATGTATAACTATAAGTATTCATGTCCATGAGCTCTACACTTGTACTACATACCCATATATATATATATATATATATATATATTCACCTTGGTAGGTCCATACACACTAATATCTATGTCTATAAATTTGTCACGCACATACTTATCAAACATATACACACACGCGCATATACTTATGTGCACACATATACCCGTCTCGCATTCATATATATGTATAACTATAAGTTAGACTATTCATCATACATGTATTCATGACTTAAAACATACATGCTTATGTATACATACCACATGTATACATACATACATATATATATATATAGTTAGGTTTTAACACATTTTCATATAACAAGTTTTATTAGTTGTGATTTAAGATAATAAATGCCTATACATTGTAACTATATTATGGACATAGGTGAACACTAGTGTGTGAATAACAATAAGAACAATAGGATAGATGGATTTTCATACCTCTCTTGAGTCTTAAACTAGGTGAGGTTGGAAACTATGGAGAGGTTAAGTGTAAGTGTGTGTTTAGTAAGTGAGTTAGTGGATGACGCAAATGAATGTTCAACCCAAGGTCTCTATTTATAGGGGAGAGAGAGAGGCGGCGAGAGAGAGGGGAATGAAAAGGGGAAGAAAGAGGGTGGTTTCCTAATGGGGAAGGTCAACTATCCTCAATCCTTGTGTTCCATAAGATCTTCCCATGTTTGTGCAAGAATCTTACCTTGATGCTAATCAAATCAACAAAGTTTACATCTTAATCAAATCTTGAGGGATTAACTAATCAAGTGATTATGTTGGATGAATATCTAGTAATGTGACAATACATATGATTATCTCCTAACACCTTTCTATAATGTGACTAATGAGGAGGTGATGTGATTAGTCTATGGTTTTAAAAAAAGATTTGGTAAGGTATAGGGGGCGACAGTTTGGGTAAGGAAAAGGAAGGAGGTGGGTGCTTCTTTGGGAAAGAGATCACCCATGGTTCTTGGTGATTTAAGAGATCTTTCTATTTTTGCATAATCCATGATTATGTTGGTAAGATATGGTGCATGAAAGACTAATACTTTGATTAAACAAAGCTTAGGTCAAAGGCTTACTTAAACAATCCTTATGAATGACAAATCAAGTGTGTTTAGGATTTGATGTTTGAAAAACAAAGATAATATGTATAGGGAAGGGGGTAGCGATGGTTTATAGCTTCCAAGGGAGGTCAACACATGCTAATCTTGGTAGGCAATCTTTCATGGGTTTAAGTGTGTCCCTAAATCTAACCATACTTAGTATTACTAATCACTTAACTCTTACATATCTAATGGATGGTTTAGGGTGTCCAAGAAAGTGTTGACAAATCTTGTTTGATTAGTCAATGAAGGGTAAGGTTTAGATTTGATGTGAATGCACTTAATATCCTCTAGGTTAGTGATGAAGGTGTTGGTGATGTTGTGGGTGGTGGTAGCGGCCGAAAAGGGAAACAAAGGGGATGGACAAGACTCCTAACAAATGTGGTAATCCAACATCATGGATCGAAGAGGTTTAAGGAATATTTCCATTTGTGTTAAGTTCACATAATCTTTGGAAGATATCATTAGTTGACTAATCTTGGGACAAAGGTGAAGGATGTGACACTACATTTAAAGTGTCTTGTGTCTTGAAATAATGGGACAAGAAGGAAAGTGTTGGTGGTGGTGTGTTTCGGCCGAAAAAAGAAAGGAAAAAGATGAGGTGAAGGTGGCAGCTATGGAGGTATCCAAGGGAAAACATTTTGGGCAAGTATCTAATCTAAATCATAGTGTTGATTAATGGTTCCACCATTTTTAGTTAAACACAAAAACAAGATTAGATTGTTCATTTAAGATGGGACAAAATGCATGTAAGATTTATATTAAATGTGTTCCTATTATTTCATCCCATTCATGCACATGTACATATCTACATATGTATCGCATATATGTATGTATGTAGATGGAAATATTTGTTTTTTTTAAAATATGGCTACAAATCCCATGCATGTATTTTATATCATTTCTTGCCAAAACTTTAAATAAGCGGACATACACTTATACGTTTAGAAAATTGATTGTGATAGTTTAAATTTGTGTCACCAACGCTCGTTGATACTGGTGAAATTGTACTTGTTCGGGCCTTGTTAGACTTTCTCCGGGGACTTATGCATATAAAATTATATTAATTATGTGTAGAAAGTTAAATGTTGACTAAATAGTGTACGGATTTTGACCTGATAAAGTGGCGGGTGTCATAGTGCTACACACTCGATTTTACTTAAAGATCATTTATTACTATTGTTATTATTTGTTTACTTTGCAACTCATCTAAGTCCCAAGGAAACCACTAATATAGGAATATAGCGAGGAAATGTGGAAAGATCTATTGGGCCAGACAAACCCTATCCGGGTCAACTGAGGGTTGGACGAGTGCATATTGTCTCAAACACACAGGGTTTACTGGGGATGACAATAAGCTGAAGGGCACACACTTTATTGATCAACAACAAATTTAGTAATGGTTTCAAATCGCACAATAACATACTTAACATCTAGCTAACGTTCGATAAAACAGTAAAACAGACTTAATCTTTCACACATTCATTTTTGTTGAAAACCTGTGAACTCGTCAGCATTATTATGTTGACACACTTTAGCATGTTTTTATTAGGTCGCTAAGGTAAGAACACGGGTTTGGGACGCACTAGAGTACACGGTATCCGTTTATCTCATGCATCGTTTAAATAACTATCTTTGAACTATTTTCACTTGGAGTTTGGATTGTAAAACTTATTTATGCTTTTGCTAAACTTATGAATTGCATAGTTGGTTTAAACATTATTTTCTCATATTGTTGTCGTTTGTTGTGACCGTTGAGTCGAACCATAATGTGTCACGCGTTTCGCGGTAAAACCCCGCAAGTGAAATTTGAGGGTGTGACAGGTTAATATTAAAAAAATTCAAAATTTTGAACTTAAGTTAATAGTGGTAACAATTAGACTTAACTAATACATTTAATTCAAAATTTTAAATGATCTAACTCTTTAAAAAAATTTAAAATTTTGAATTTAAGTTTTTTTTTTTTTAACAACTAATCCATTGACAAAAAAGGGGTAAATTACATAAGGATGGTAGGTAGGCGGGCAACAAGCTACGCCGCCACCCCTTTTTGAATAGAAAATCCCAATCTGCTAAAAACAAACCCCCGCCCTTGGGGGGTGGAAAAGTTGCTGTGCACTTCTCGTTGAACCCGAGCCAAAAACCGCACCGCCTCCGGTGCCAAGGAACCGAATGTGTCGAAGGCCAAGGGAACGAAAACATGTTGATTATCCTCACATGCTTTAGCATGCTTTTCCACTTTCTTAGATTCAGCTCTCATGACCGCTTGCCCGGCCACAAACCCACTATCCCGAAGCCCAACAAGGGGGAGACCCCGGTAAGATCAACACACGCATGCTTCCCACCTTCCCAACCAAAAACTAAGACGTCTGCTGGGCGCAAGGTGGACCTCCCCTCCGCGGGGTCTGTGAGAAAATTAACTGACGCCTCTTTTCTTGCGGAGATCCCCGCTCTTCTAAGGATGTCTGCCAAAGCATCCCGGACAAAATCGTGCAGATATTTAAACTCTGGCAATTCCTTACAATGTAACGCATGTTCCCCATACTTAACAAGGCATGCTTTGCGACAGACCGGGCAATTTTCATCGTCGGGGAAAATGGGTATCATCAGTCGGTATTTAAGGATTGCCCTGTACTCTACTACCGACATCCGTTGCCCTAAGCCTTCGATAGGTAACACAGTAAGGAAGTCCTGGGCGTGAGGCTTTTGCAGGCATTCTAAGACGGCCTTCTGACGGACGGACAGACGGAAATCCTTCTCCAAACTTTGTGCGATTCGGTTATAAAGAGCATTCGCCAGAGTTTTCTGTGGCTTTTTGGGGCGGTGTCTTTATTAAAGAAACCGCCAATATCAAAGTCAGGAAGGGATCGTTGTAAAAGGTCAATAGCGCCAGAATAATCCGTGTCAACGTGAGCAACCCCACTGTTACGTAATATGTGGTCTTGCAGCCCCTAGGCCTGGGATCTGGAGGCCACAAAAGCATAGGCAGCCACGTCCCGGGCTGAGGAGAGGCCTAACCCACCAAGTCGAAGCGGTAAAGTCGCAACCCGCCACTGTAGGTTCCCAAAAAAAGCCCCCCCCCCCCCCCCCCCCGCAGACAACAATGTCTTCTATGGCCTCCTGAAGGCCTTTGTCGAAACAGGAAACAGCATTTTCCACAAAGGGAGGCTGACAGGTACGCAAACCAAAGAGCAACTTGGCCACACCCATACATGATTGAAGCAATAGAAGCTCGCTTTGGGGATCCCGCAATCTAGGGAGGAGCCCCATGAGGTCAACAGCCCGCGCCGCCCTTTTAGCAGATAGATCACTTATGAAACCGGCGTCACGGCTGACTGCCCCACCAAGCAGTTTGACCCCCCGCTCCGGTCTGCCAATGTCACTAGGAAACAGATCTGGCCGGATCTTCCCCCCATCACACGACGGCCAAAAAACCTCAGTTTTTCTAATATTGAGCTGGAGCCCTGGAGATGGCCCCTCCAGGCTAATGATGTCAAGTGCTTTAGCCACCTGAACAGAATCCCCGATAATCGTCCCGTCATCTAAGTACCAAGCATGGATGGGAAGGTCGCAGTTATCCTGTACCTTTAGCACGAGGGGGTGTAAAGCTAGAGAAAAGAGCAAGGGCCCCAAAGGGTCCCCTTGCTGAACCCCAGCGTAGGCCCCAATACGCTCATTCCCCACATACAGCCTAGCTAGCTGAGCATATAGGTACTGAACCCACGGGAAAATGGAAGGGCAGTGACAGTGAACTTCCCATAACAGGGCAGTGCGATCAATAGCGTTGAAAGCGTTAGAAAAATCAACCGTAAGCATAGCAAGCGAGCCATCATCATGGAACGAATCGAGAAACCTGTTAGCACTATGAAGCACAGCCTCCGCCCCATTTGGAATCCCAACCCCAAACTGAAAGTCCCCTAAATATCTAACAACTTCTTTCCCCACTTTCTTCATGGCCACCTTAGAAACCAGTCTCCTCCATATGGCCCCTACGGCAATAGGGCGGATCCCATTGTCAGGCTTAAGCAACGGAGTGAGGGGAGCCGAAGCAATATATTCTGCGAGCACCTTGGGGCACAAACCCCCCAGCCACAGATTAACTAATTCAAATATGGCAGCTAGTAACCCAGATGCCGTAGTTGTCCCTTCGCCACCAAGGGCGTCCATCAAGTGTTGAGCCCGCAGGCCATCACGCCCACAGGATGTCCCTTTCGGGAACGATTTCACACACCGGTAAACACACTCATTTTCCACAGTTAAGGCCGGTTGGGTCAGGGGTAGGGAGGGGAGATTGGGAGGCGGGACAATGGGGTGCTTGTCAATAAAAGCTTGCATGGTTGATTCCCCTGGGGGCAATCCCATTGGAACACAACACTTTAACCGCTGCAGTGAAGTGACCATCACTAACCTTCCTAAGGCACTGCCTAACGTTGGGGTTGACCTCATCGGATCCCTCCGCTGACGTTGCCCTCGCCGGGAGGACCCTTCCCCCTTCATCAGAAAAAAGCAACGCAACCAAATCTGCAAAACCGGAACCATCTTTCCACATAGATAAAGCTTGTCGAATGCTGTCACATTGCAAAGACTTACGGTTCCCAGACCTTCTCTCCTGCCTAGAAGACGGAGTAACAACCTTGAGAGTACAACGAGGAAAAAGCAAAAGCTTGACCCAGTTTTCAACAGAACCCGGAGAGGCCACAACTTTACGAATGGCACTTGTTAAAGCATGCGCAAAAGCAATACGACAACTAGGGGGATGCTTTTAACAGTCCTAACTGGGAGAGAGAAAACCCGATCCAGGAGGGCGGCGTCACCCACCACTCCATCCGTTTCTCTTTGTTCAGGCTCCATTCCAGGGTCCCTGGGCATCGGAATCCCCACAATGTAATCCCCAGTTGACCCAGAACCCCCAGAGAATGTGAAAACACCATCGGGATGGTGGCACCCTCTACTAAGTTAATAATGGTAATAATTGCACCTACTTGTTACCTTTAAATTGTAGATTTCCTAATATTTTTAAAATTTAACAATTGATTTTTTGGTTATAAATTTTCAAGTTAGTTACAAGTTAATATTTAAATTTAAATACTATAATTTGAAATTATAGGTTTCAGTTATATTTTAGAAATATTCGAATAGTAAATGTTCTATATAATTATTTAATTTATAAATTTAATATCCATACTTTTAATTTTTAAATTTTGGTTAATATTATAAAATTTTGAAATTTTTAATTTAATATAATATTGGTAACATTTAGACTTAATTGCTACATTTATCAAATTTAATTCGAAATCTTGAGTGAATATTTTAACAAGTTAATAATGCTGACAATTACACCTAGTTATTACCTTTAAATTAGAGATGTAGTAATATATTTAAAATTCATATATTCAACTGGATTTGAAGAGCGTCATGGGGAAGGGCCTAGGGTGGGGACGTCCACCTTTTCTCAAGGAGGAATGTCGTTTCAGGAGATGCTGACTGGAAGAAGGAAAGAGATGAGGGAGGATGTGGTGAAAGTGGCTGACGAGTTAGAGGTCTACAAAAATCAGCATGGTAAGGCAATTATTTGTAGAATGATTGACTTGAATGCTTTGAAGAGAATCAACATCATCATGAAAGATATTGAGGCTGGGGGAAATAGAGTCCAATACATGGGGGGTTTGACGGTGATGATTACGTTTGGTAACAAGGAGGAGGCCACGAGAGCAATGACTGTGGCTAAAGATGTGATAGGATGTTTTTCTGCGGTTTCATTATGGGAAGGGCAGTCGCTTGCTTTTGAGCGACTGGCGTGGATTACGTTAAAAGGATTACCTATTCAGTTACTTCATAGAGAGGTGATCGATAGTGTGGCAGGAAAGATTGGAAAGATTATTCATAGACCACCGAGGGCAGAGGAAGACGCAGACTTATCCTATGAATACATGGGTGTCCTGGTTGGGGAAGGCAAGCGAATTTCGGATGAGGTCACCGTCTCATGGAGAGGCCGGAGATTCAAGGTTTGGATTGAAGAAGAATCAGGAGATTGGGTGCCTGAGTTCTTGGAACCGGAGGAGATGGAAAGCGAAGCAATGAAGGAAGACAATGAACAAGATGTCCAGGATAATGGTAACGATGACATTTCTGGTGGAAAACCGGATGTAGTCGAGGAGGAAGAAGAATTATTCACCGGAGTTAACACCGGTGACGATGAAGTTAATGCTCCGGCGGATATTAATGACATGATTAATGTGGAGATTAATGATCCGGCTGTTATGGAGTCTGTTTTGGAAACTAATGGGATACCAAATTTAAAAGAGGTAATTATGGAAGATAATAATGGTGTAGAGGATGATTTGGAAAACGCTCAGTTGCCATATGAGGAGGAGTTATTTAAGGATGATGATACTAATCAAGAATTCTTGCCAAGATGTAATTTTGATTTTGATAGCAATTTTAATTTGGAGTCGGTGGAAGGTTTGAATTGTAACATAAATAAACGGAAAAAAACAGATTACTGAAGTGGGCTTGGGCTTTAGCAGATTGCAATACTCTAGTAGTATTGAGAAAGAAAAAATTCTTAAAAAGAATAAGGGTATTGAAGGCCCAATAGTGAAGGATGATGGGCTAATGAATGAGGAGGTTGGGCTTATGATCAATTACGATGAAGAGGAGGGGGCCGAATGTAATTTATCTCATAAGCAAGGATATTCTTGTAATTCTGATGCTGAGAAAGTGCTTGAGGATATGCATGTTTCTTCAAAAGGTACTGATGGGGCGAACAGAAAGGAAAAGCAGCGCTCGATGGACATTTCGGAAGACCTGTTCAATAAAGAGGTGGAAGATACAATTAGTTGGGCTCCATGCTCGGGGTTCAACTACAAAACAGCAGAGATTTGGTGGTGAAATCGGTCGAAGAAGAAGGTTTACAGGTAGGTTATAAATGAATTTTATGTCTTTGAATATCAGGGGGATGAGGGTGGGGGGTAAAGCGATGTGGTGTAAAGGTTTACGTAAACAACATGGTGTAGAGTTTATTTGTTTTCAAGAATCCATGGTCTCGGGTATTTCCAAAAGTGAGATGGTTAGTTTTTGGGGAGATGGGGGTTTGGAATATGATGTGGTAGATGCGACAGGGAGATCAGGCGGATTAGTGAATGTCTGGAACCCAAAGATATTTCAGAAACTGTCGAATGTGGTGAACAGGAACTTCCTTCTTACGACAGGTACGTTGCTGAATGATGGGTCGATAGTTAATTTCATTAATGTATACGCTCCACAGCGAGCAGCTGCTAAACAGAGTTTATGGGTGGAACTGACAAGGGTGATTAGAAATTGTTGTGGTTTGATTGTTTTGCTGGGGGATTTTAATGCTGTCAGGTATCCCGAAGAGCGTCGTAATTCTGTTCTTAATCAAGGAGTGGCTGCTGAATTTAATAAGTTTATTGATGATTTGGGTTTGATGGAATATTACATGAGAGGTTTTAAATTTACGTTCTTGTCTGGAAAAGGTAGAGAACATAAGATGAGCAAGATTGACAGGGTTCTGGTCTGACAAGAGTTTTTTAATAAGTGGCCATCAGTGTGTCTGCGTGCTCTTCCCAGGGAAAGATCGGATCATTGTCCTCTTCTTGTGACGGTGGTTGATATTAATTTTGGGCCTAAACCTTTCAGGTGGTTTAATTCGTGGTTGAATAGACCAGAGTGTGAGAAGGTAGTGATTAAAGCTTTTGAAGACTGTTGCTTTCAAGGAAATCCGGATGAAATTATTATGGCAAAATTTAAACATATAAAGCAATGTCTAAAGACGTGGTGGAAGGAAGTTTTACAGAATGAAGGGGAGAATATGAGGATAATGAAGGAGGATTTGGAACGCGTAGAGATTGCTTTAGAAACCAGGGATTTGGAGGAAGAGGAAAGATGGGTTATGGAAGAATGTAGAAATGGTATTGATTTTTTGAATATGTGTAAAAATAGGGACTTGAAACAGAAGTCGAGGGTGAGATGGGCGATTGATGGAGATGAGAACTCGGCATACTTCCATGGTATTGTGAATGGTAGAAAGGCATCAAATTCTATTCCGGGTTTAAGGATTGGTGGAGATTGGGTTTGTAAACCGTCCTTAGTCAAAAAGGAGGTGTTTGGTTTTTTTAGAAGACATTTTTCGGAAGATAATCAAACTCGTCCGAAGGTGACGTGTGAAAATATGAAGCGGTTGAACAGTGCTGATGCCGATTCCCTGGTAAAAAAATTTACTAGAGAAGAAATTAAAGAAGCAGTTTTTGATTGTGGCTCAGATAGAGCTCCAGGGCCTGAAGGCTTTAATTTCAGGTTTGTGAAGTTTTTTTGGGCGTTTTTGGAAGATGACTTCTATAATATGTTTGATTATTTTTTTGAGACCGGAGGTATTAGTAGAGGTTGTAGCTCCTCTTTTATTACTTTAATCCCTAAAACCAAAGTACCGGTGGGTCTCAAAGACTATAGACCCATTAATTTGGTGGGGATTATAAGTAAGGTTATTTCTAAGGTTTTGGCGTGTCGTATGAAGAAGGCTTTAGAGGTGGTAGTGTCGAGCTCGCAATCCGCCTTTCTTAGTGGAAGGTTTATTTTAGATGGTCCATTGGTGATTAACGAAACGGTGGGTTGGGTTAAAAAGACGGGTAAGAAAGCTTTTCTTTTAAAGTTGGATTTTGAGAAAGCGTATGACAACGTCAATTGGGAATTCTTATTGAATACGCTAAATATTATGGGATTTCCGGATAGGTGGTGCAATTGGGTGAAGGGGATTTTAGGATCGGCTCGTTCGGCTGTTTTAGTGAACGGGTCCCCTACGTTTGAATTTAATTGCGAGAAGGGAGTTAGACAAGGAGATCCGTTATCTCCTTTTTTGTTCTTAGTCGTCATGGAGGTTTTACATTGCTTGTTGGAAACAGCGAGTGGTTTAGGGATGTTTAAAGGGATTGATTTTGGAGGAGACTCGAAGAGGTTGACCCACTTGTTTTATGCGGACGATGCGTTGATAGTGGGCGATTGGGATGAGGAGAACTTGAAGGTTGTTGCGAGAGTTCTCCGGGTTTTTCATGTATGTTCGGGTCTTAGAATTAATTTACAAAAATCTTCTCTGTTTGGAATTGGTACTAATGATATGGAGGTGGAGAGGATGGCAAACATTATTGGGTGTAAAGTGGGTAATCTGCCATTTGATTATTTGGGTATCCGGGTTGGGGCTAACATGAACCGAGCGATTCATTGGACTCCGGTGATAGACACGATTAAAAGCAGACTTTCCTCATGGAAAGCCAAGACGTTGTCATTGGGAGGGAGATTAATTTTGGTTAAATCGGTATTGTCGAGTTTGCCGATTTATTATTTGTCTCTTTTTAAGGCCTCGTGTAAGGTGGTGAGGATGATGGAAAAATTAATGCGGGATTTTCTTTGGTCCGATAGTGAGGAGGTTCGAAAGATGCATTGGGTTTCTTGGGAAACGATAACTACTCCAAAAAATTGTGGGGGTGGGGTGTTGCGAGGCTTAATGTGGTTAACTTGGCTTTACTAGCCAAGTGGGCTTGGCGTTTTGTTACAGAGGTGGGCTCGAGTTGGAGAACTATGATTGAGGCAATGCATGGTGGAAGAGGCTTATGGACGTATCTGCTGATTAAAAGAGGTTTACCGGGCTGCTGGAAATCGATTGTGAACATGCTGACGGCGACTCGTATCAATGATCATTACCTTCAACAGCTGATTAAGGGGAGAATTGGGAACGGGGCTGACATTCGTTTTTGGTTTGATTGCTGGCTGGGAAACACCGTTTTAAAGGAAAGATGGCCGGGTCTTTACAAGATTGAAGCGGACAAACAATGCAGGGTCAAAGACAGGTTAACAAAAATTGGTAATGAAGTTGTTTTTTCAGGTAGGTGGCGAAGACATCCTGGAACGGTTCAAGAATTATCAGAGATGCAAGACTTGTACCGATTGTTGGTTGGAGTAAAACTCAGCGAGGAAGAAGATAAATGGAGCTGGAATGAGGTGAGACAGAAGCCGTTTTCAGTTGTTGAATTGAAGAGGCTGATCATGGAAAAAGAGACAGATGCAGGGACAAGTTATAAGTTTAAATGGGAGCCTTGGGTGCCGCTAAAAGTCAACCTATTATCATGGAGGGCTGACCGTGACAAACTTGCTACAAGAGTTGCGTTAATTAGAAGAGGTATTAATATTCCGTCAAATGCTTGCCCATTTTGTGATATGGCTGACGAAGACATCAGGAATGTGCTGGTGAGGTGTAGATTTGCGGATGGGGTTTGGAGCATGATACGTAAATGGTGTAAATTAGATCCTTTTTACGCCTATGATTTTGATGATTTGTTAAAGCTCTACCATAATGTGCACTCTGGAAAGTGGAGGAAAAAGATAGTACGTGGAATTGTTTTGACTACGGCGTGGGCTATTTGGAATACTAGGAATGAGAAGATATTTCAAGGGAAGGATAGTAAGGTGATGGATGTGGTTACGGCCGTGAAATCGAAGACATTTATATGGCTAAAGTATAGGTCGAAATGTAAAGAAATTGAATGGAAAGAATGGTCTAAATATCCGTTGTATTTGTACGTTTGAGTTGGCGGTTCTCGTTTTGAGAGCTAGCCGGTTTTAATGAAAGTTAATGTTCAAAAAAAAAAAAATATTGGTTATAAGTTTCTCAAATTAGTTATAGTTAAAATTCAAATTTTAAATACTAGAATTTGAAATTATATATTTCGGTTAAACTTTAACATATTTAGATATTAAATGCTCTTTTTAAGTATTTAATTTCAAATTCTAATATCTATAATTTTAATTTTTAAATTTTGATTAATAGTATAAAATTCAAAATTTTGAATTTAAAATAATAACGGTAACAATTAGACTTAACTAATACATTTAATTCTTTTTTTTTTTTTTTTTTTTTTTGCCTATCAAAAAAAATTAATTCAAAATTTTGAATTGAGCGAATCATTAAAAAAATTCAAACTTTTGAATTTATGTTAATAATGGTAACAGTTAAACCTACTTATTACCTTTAAATTAAAGATTCCCTAATATATTTAAACTTAAACAAATAATATTTTTGGTTATAAATTTCTCAAATTAATTACAAGTGTAATTAACAAATTAATTTATTTCTTAATCCTAATTCAAATAGTTGCATATATATATATTCCATTTTTCAAAATCAGTTATCATTTGATTCATTTTAGAAGTCACAATTCTTGATGATTATAAAGACATTTCAACCTTAATTATTTAAACATTTGGTTTTGAAAGTTGATTCTCATCTTTTTCTTCATTTCCACGTAAGTAAAACATTTTCTTAACCACTTTTTAAGATATACTTTCATGGTTGTTTATTAAGTTTATTGTGGTTGTATTCTAGTATAATACTCCTACATATCTATAACTATATAAACTGTGAATGTATTCACATATATCTTTGATATTAGTTTAAACCAACATTTGGTAAAACAAAAAAATGCAGTTAAATTACAATAAAAACATAAGAATTATGTTGTTATGCACTATTATGAACTTGTACTAAGATGATAAGTTATTAGTTATATATATTTTATAAAACTAAGAAACGCAACTATCAAAAGAGTAACCATCTTCGATTAGAAATTCTTATGTTTTTATTGTATTTTAACTGCATTTTTTGTTTTACCTAATGTTGGTTTAAACTAATATCAAAGGGGGTCAAGTTATTCTACACAGTGTAACAGAAATGAGAAGGGTGAAAAGGATACAAAAACACTATAGATCATGAAATATTACACAATAAGCCACAAAATATAACACAATGCTGAAAAATATAACACAATGCTGAAGAAAAAAGACACAACGAATTGCAAAAATGACACAATGATGAAAATAAAAAAAAGAATGCTACATAAAAGACACAATGATATAACGTATATTCTAAAAACTACAAGCTAAAAACCCAAAAAAGCGAAGACCTAAAAACTAATATCATAGAGTTCGATGAGGCGGTTCCAATGCCGTTTGAATGAGTTCAATAGGAGTCCACTTGATACCCTTCCTACGACTTCCTATTTTTCTTTCATTTTGTATTTGATCCTAACCCTAACAACATATCAGCATAAAATTGCATATATAAAGTTTATATTACAATTACTACTTGTTACAACAAATCTTCTTTTTGATGCCATATGTAGTAAAATGAGCTCACTTGCATTTTGATTAATAACTCGAAATGTTATTTTAATTTTTTCGGCAAGATGTTTGTGGCAATTGACTTTTTTTTTTACTCTAATTAGATTATTTCCTTGAATTAGATTTTTTAATATATTCATCGTTCATACATTGTTTATTTCCCAATTAGATTATTTACTTTTTTGTCTTAAATATAAAAAGGATATGTCTAAGCGATCTAAGCATCCATCAAAAGATGACACTTTAATTGGTAAGTTATTACAATTTAAATTAATTAGTATAAAAACAGAATTTAAAATTTAACCAACGTTTAATTTAATAATTCAACTTATATTGAATTTGTTTCCTTTTTAGGTGACCTGGAACGAATTCTATTATATAACATTTCAAATGATATTTCAATTATATATTTTTGTTTTCTGACTTAGAAATTTTATTTTAACTATTGATTATGGGCCTTAAATTTAAGGTCCCCTTTAATGATTGGTCTATGTGATACCCCGCAATTTCAGGTTCTCGCTTTAACTAAACTCTAGTTACTTGTAGTTACATTGCTTGCATTCTACTTTACTAGGGTTAGCTAGATAAGTCACACGTTGCACAGTTATAGGTTAATAACTGCATGGAGTGATAATTTGGGGAATTACCAAACTATATACATGAGTAGTGAACCCCAGACGTTGGTGATTGCTGAAATAAGATAATTGTAAATTAATTGATTGAGATTGATTGTAATTACGTGCTTCTGTGAAACTATATGCAAACTATATGTGATTACGTGAACTTAAACCGAAAGCGTTAATAAAAATCGTAATGGGTGGACCGTTAGGAAGGTTGGGGTCTTAACACATGGGGTTACACTTATTATGGTTCAAAATAGCGAAAATATCGAAGAAAACAGTGGTACAACAGACCAGGCCACCGGGAGCGCTCACTCGGGCCGCGCGGCCGCTCGCGGGCGTCTGACGAAACATAGCCGCCTTAAACTCTTATTTAAACAATCTTAAGCCCCAAGTATCCCCTAAACTCAACCCTAATCTCCCCCTACTGCCTATTTACAAAAATATTAACCCCAAACACCTACTAAGGCTCAAGAACATCGATCGGGAAGCTTGAAGAGCAATCAATTGGTGGTTTTGAAGTGCTTGCGGTATAATATTCAATCTCTTATGTTTTAATCTTCTTTAATATGTTTTTAAAACATGATAACCGAGTTTGTCCAGGTCTGAAACGTTTTCATAAAGATTAAAACTTGATGTTTATAAAGATTGAATGGGCTAAACATAATCTTATGTGATTATTATTTGATAGGTTGCATGATATGCATGTTTATGATGTTTTAGACTTCTAGGGTTTATGGTTGATAATGTTTAACATATTTTGTAAGGTTCTGATCATGTTATGTCTTATGAATGTTGTATGATGGTTTTTGAGTATTGTTGATCAATTATATGCATATATGAGTAGTTTTAATAGGAGTTTATGCATGATTAAAATCTGGACAGAATGTTTGGGTCGACTTTTAGGGAGGTTACGTGACTTAAAAGTATTAATCTTGATGATTTCTTTGCATGGTTGTATTTTACATGGTCTTAGCTTTTCATAATAAGCAAAATCATCTGATTTGGACGTCGTTTGATAGGTTTTTGAAATTTTCTTTGATTAAAGGTCATATCGGATTTTCGGATTAGTGAATTGGGTCAACTTTAAACGATCATAACTTGAGTTTTACAAAGAATTAAATTATGAAATTTGGACAGTAGGTCAAAATTGGAATAACTTGGCTTTTCCAAGTAAATTCATCCCGTTTGGATGAATACACAATTTTTGGGAATTTTTCTACTAATCTGATATGTTGTGAGTATTTTCTGGACATAGCTGTATTGTGTGATTTTCATAATTTTTAAATATGGACTTGTCTGGTAGACCCCCTGGAGTATTTATTAAAATTTTGGGAGTCTAATTCACTGGATAAGTATTTTTAATAAATTAGTTTTCACAGCGCATAATCTGTCCTAAAAACGCAGATTGTGTAGTGTACGTTTATGTGACTATTTGGAGTCTTATATGGTACGTATTTGACATGAACTTGAATGGACACTTATATGAGATGTATATGAAGTGTAAAACTGATGATAATCAACATGTTCACCAACGGGTTCGTAGGGTTTACTTGTGCATGTAGAATCATTAGGTGTCACTTACACAGTTTTAAACTTTTAAACGTCTTGGACAAACGGGTCATATGGTGTAATGATATTACACATATACTCACTTAGTGACACTTGTAATAGGGAGTCGGTAGCACATTATTGTTTGTGGAGTTTGGATAAATTGCTTGCAACCAAAAGTGAGTTTCACTACTTTTTCTCAAAAGCATGCGTCTCGGGGAGACAACTTACTTAACTTTTCTAGTCCAGTTTGGGACTACTATTTTCATTGTCCGGTTTGGGACTACTTTTACACATCCCAGATTTTGGAATGCTAGGTTCACGAGGTGAATCTACTTTTACTAATTCATGCTTTATGTCCTTGATGAACAAAACCAACCCTTTCATTGAAGTCCTTCTAAATACCGGATGAATTGCCAGGTTAGCAAGCGGGTTATTAGTTGATAGTGCTATTAGGTCTCACAAACCTCACATCGTGCTGGGAGCATGGGTGTGAACTATAACTTAACTTTTATTATCATTGTTGATGGGCAATGATGCAAGGCACTTTCAGTTCCCTATTGTGAGAGCTCGTAGTTTAGCAGTTCGGTATTACCGGTGTTAGTTATCATGAGTGGGCTAGCTACCCTTGACATGTGAATTAGCTATTACTTGTGGTCTGGGAGGCCTACGCTTTTATTTGTGGATACTTGGTTTTGGGAAAACCTACACGTTTACTTACTCACCTACTTTATTTTGTGAACTCACCAACTTTATGTTGACACACGCTAGCATGCTTTTGCAGGTCGTTAGGTATGGAGCACGAGTAGGGCATGCATCATATAGTGTCATTGGGATATGAACACTTTATTACTTTTTAATTATTCACTTTTGGTTTTGGGCGCGGTATTTTGCGCATACTATTACTTATCTATTTTCTATTTCGCTTCCGCTATTACTTAAATGGTTTGATTAACTTTTAAACTTGGTTTTACAATAACGAACTAAATGGTTTGGGCATTTAGAGCCGTTCATGTGACTTATGGCTATGGGATCTTGGTTTGTCATGCGCCTCGCGGTATAAACCCCGTAGTGAAAATTTGAGGGTGTGACAGTCCACGTGGCAACCTAGTCAGCAAGGGGCCTTAATTCAAAATAGGGTGTAATGGGGGGACCTTAAATTTAAGCCCCTGTCCAATGATTGGTAGTTATTATTATTATTTTTAAATTAATCAAGTAAAAGTAATAAAAACACAAATAATATTAAAAAAAGTTTGTAACACCCCAACCGATGGCGGAATCATCGAGGTGCCATGTAGTGACGATTGTTCAAAAGCTCATGGTACTAAAATGTAAATATTATTGAATAATCCAAAATTGTCTTACATGGAAATGGAAATTACATTGTCTAAATGAAATGTAAATATTGAAATAACTGAATTGAAATAAAACACTAAATGTCTCTTGCTAAAGCACTAGATCAAACTGCACCTGAAACATGTACAAAAATAGGTTTGGTCAACATATGAAATGTTGGTGAACATTCCTAGATTTGATATATATAGTAGGTTAAAAAGTTATACAATTCAAGTGCAAGCTACAGTGCAAATATGTAAACTATGTATCATACAAATGAGCGAAATCAACCCTGTGACTGTATGATGTACTGTATGAACTGTAGTGTACTCAACCAATCAATGGATGATAACTTAACAATGGCCACGGATTCTCCGATGAAAAAGGGGGAGAATCAATCTAGGCGGGTTGTCAATCCAAATAGCGCTATCCAATGTTAAGGTCGGCTTGTACCATGTTAATGATTTCACTAAGTACAAATGTATTCCACATGTATTGTCTAAGCATAAAGCACGTTGTAAGCAATGCACATAGTACTAGAATTGTATTTGTGAAGATGTAAAATTGTATTTGAGATCTGTAATAGTGTACATGTAACACCCCAAAAATGTATAAAAGCAAAAAGGGGATAGGAATACTCACAATTCACGTAATAACTTGAATTTGAACTTGGACAACGAAATATGAATTGAGATTACTCCCAAATGATTAACCTAAAGTAATTGATAATGTGTAAGGGAAATAACTCTAAGATATATGTATTTCTAGGGCTTCGAATTGGGGATAACGTTTATTTGTTTAAATAAACAAATTGTTTATTAAATATAAGAAATTTTAGTAAATAAATAAATAAAAGTCTTTTTGTAAAATTTTAAGTTGAATATAATCACAACATGAGGTTTTAAGTATGAAAATAATTTTTATAAAATTATTTTCTTGAAAATAGAATATTTAATCTAATTATTTCAAATTGTCAAAATACGACTTTAATATCTAAAAATATTAAAATCAAAGAATTTCTGAATCAAAAATTGTATTTCAATTCTATATGAATAGAAATAATTTATGTAAAATTTTGGTATAAAAATATTGTAAAATGAATTTATTATGATTTAATTATGATTAAAACTAACAAAAATTGATTAAAAATATAAAATAAATGATTTTTCAGAATTAAAAATCATTTCTGAAAAGTTTAAAGTTATAAAAACTTAGGATAATTTTTGTGGAAATTAATAAGATCGTTTTGATATTTTAAAGGAATTTTATAAATAAAATAGAATAAACTTGATTTATTTAATATATATATTAAATAAATAAATTTTTGAAAACTAAAAATTGTAAGTTAAACTTTTATCTCAGATCAACATGATATAATTTTTGTAGAATTTATAAAAGGGTTTTGGTATTTTAAAATGAATTTTAAATATATAAATGAATATATATATATAAGTTAAGCTTTTTAAAAAAAAAAGAAAAAAGGTGATGCTTGTGGGACTCGAACCCTTGCAATCTGGTTCAAGAGTACCAGGCACAACCACTTGGTCCAGACCAGTGATTGTGTTTGGTTTCAGTTTGTTAAATATATATATTTAAACGCGTTTGAATGTTCTTCCCCAAATACATTCATACAAGCCCTAGCTTTTCCAATCAGACAATCTACACAATGTTAATCTAATTAACCATAGGGCAAACATTGTGCAGATGCCGATTAACAAAACCCACAAAAATAATTAAACTTACAATCACGTTTGATGCACGATTACTCGGTCAAGCTCAAAGTCAAACAACGAATCGTGAAGCGATAAACAGAGTGAAATGGAGAATATTGGAGGTAGAGAAAGGATCATTGGCGAGTTGTGAAGACTCGCATAGGTCCAATTTATAGTGTGGATTACAGAAACGAAGAAATGGTAAGGTTGACCATACATTGAAGTTTATACGCGTTTTAGAGTTAATTGTGTATCAATTGGTCAAAATCTTCGTGTATTATGGTCAGTCAAAGCCGGAAATCACGTTTCCTAAGTCAATTCATAATTAGCATGAGTTAATTAGGCCAAATCAAAGGTTTAAAAGGAGAAAAAGAAAAAAAAATAAAAAAATTCGCTGCTGTCTGCTTCGAACAGAGAAGAAGAAAGAAAAAAAAAAGAAAAAGAAAGTGTGTATATATATAATATGAGTTGAAATGAAATCAAGAATTAGACTTGGCTCAAGTGGTCATGCGTGTGGGTGTGTCTGCCGGCCGGCTCGGGTTCGAAACCCGGCATCAGCAGGTTTTAGTTTTTTTTTTTTTTTTAAACAAAGAGGGGATGGGCCTGCTTCTTGTCTGGTGGGCTGGACACTTTGTGGGCTTCAGATCTGGGCTTAATAATAACAAGGGAATGTTGGGTTGGTCTTGGGTTATGTTTCAAGTGAGTGTGGTTATGATTATATACCCATATATAATCTGATTTTTTTTTATTAATATTATTATTATTATTATTATATATATATATATAAAAGGAAAAGTGACGGATGTCACAGCATCCCCTACTTTTAGAAACTTCGTCCCGAAGTTATTAGAAACATAGGGTTATGGATGCTTGGGTAAAAATTAAGATAACTGTGGTTTGGAAAGTTCGAATGATTTGGATATGAGGTTTGATTAGGTTCGTCTCGAATAGTAAAGAGAATAAGAATCTAGTAAATCAATAAATTTCAAGTTTTAGGAATCCTAAGATATATGTACGTGTTGATTGTCTACAGAAAGACTAAATAGACTACCAAATAGCCAGAGTTTGTTCCTGGTCCGACTTCCAATCTCACTTTCAATGCATCATTAGTGTTTGTATACAGGGTGTACCGCAGCTAACCCACCACACCTTTGATACCTTGAAAACGTACTGGACGCCTACCAAAAACTCTAATAGAATTTCACACTACCCTAACGCACCTGTAAATTCATGATTACGTTCCGGACCGGAATCATCAATTTACCTTACATTAGGGTTTTGTGTCCTTCTATGACCCACCGATTGTTGAGCAGGTTCGATAGCCTCCACCAGCCGTGGAGTAGGTTGTAGGGCCTCTCCCGACTGTTTGAAAAGGCATAGCGGCCTCTACCAATCGTTGAGTATGTTCGATAGCCTCCACCAGTCGTGGAGCAGGTTGTAGGGCCTCTCCCGACTGTTGAAAAAGGCATGATGACCTCTATTAAGTGCAGCAATTATTATTCACATAGATTGCAAATTGATAGTATGTTTGTGCAAGCAAGTTTGTAAGTACCACTACCATTAAGTGTAAGTGTTATCATGAATAATTAAATGTTTACGAGTATCATGGATAATTAGATGTTCAATGCGTAGTCAAATTAAAAAAAAAAAAACAAATCTAGTTTCATGTAATAACCAATGATGTTTTCTTAGAAAAGCATCTGTAAGATCAAGTATCAAGTCCAAACGTTTCAAATAAATATAAGGTAGAGTGTTGTATGATTAAAATAAACGTAATCAATATAATAAATTTCCAATTTGTGTTAATACACAATAATATGCAAGGAAATTTCTAGATGTTGTACGCTAATGAGTGCGACAAAATTGGGTACAAAATGATAATAGGATCAAGAAAATGAAAACACGGGTATTGGATTTCTCGAGTCTTGGGAAGATTTCATCCATGGCTTAACCAGTGGGATTAACGTCATCCTGATCAGTTGTTTCGTTGGTATCGAAATTGAAAGCTTGTCCATGTGCCACCAGGTTTACATTGTTCAATTTGGGGCATTGAGGTAGCATGTGGTTAGGGTCTCTACAATGATAACATGCCCGACCGTTAGTAATCCGTAGTGGTTCCTGGGCAGCTGTTTGATGGTTACCCTGTGTCCCAACCATTACTTGACAAGTAGTGACAAAGTGTCCAAACCTTCCACATCTAGTGCATTGACGACATGGAAGATTTGTAGGGTGATGATATTTGCAGGTGTTGCATTGAGGATGGATTCCCGTGTAGGCTTTCTTGATAGGAGGCTGAGCCACCGGATCAACAACAGCATGGTTCTGATTATCGCCCATTCGTTTCTTAGAGTTTGAAGCAGTAGTGGCGACCTTTGCTAAAACAATCTTAGGTTGTTCATCAACATGGGTGGTTTTCTCAGTAGGTGTCTTGGTGCCCTTCCTAATCAAGTTTCCTTTCCTTACGTGTTTGTCTGTTAATGTGGCTGCAAGTTGGATGGCTTCTTCTACCGTAGTGGCTTTGCCTCCAGTGACAACGTCTTGAATCAGGTCAGGTAATCCCTCGATATATTTTTCGATTGCTCGAGAGACTGGGGTGACCATGTGTGGAACCAGTATGCTAAGTTCGTGATATCGGGTATTATATGCAAGATTCTCACCACTGTCTTGTTTCAGTCCATGGAACTCTTCCTCTAGTTTCCTGACTTCGTTCCTAGGGCAAAATTTGGCGATCATGAGTTCCTTAACCTCAGCCCAAGATAAAGATAAAGCAACATCAGCCCCTCGATTGCGTTTTTCGCCATTCCACCAGGTTAGTGCTCCCTTTTGAAGGACACTAGTAGCATAGCGAACGCGGAGTTCATCAGGACATTCACTGTTCACAAAAGTACTCTCCATGCTTTCAAACCATTGGAGGAGGCCAGTAGCACCCTCCTCACCAGTGAATTTTGTGGGGTTGCAGGAGTTAAAGTGTTTGAAAGTGCATCGAAATTGAGTCGTACTCCCTGTGTTGGCACTGTTACTATTCTGGGTTATCTCACTGACAAGGTTTGGGATCACTGCAGCAATTTGTTCGGCGACTAAAGATGCGAGGCGACGATCAGAACGTCGTCCAGAAGCACGAACAGGGCGTTGGCTGGCATCACGGAGCATGCGGCGAGCAGACATCTATGAGGTAGTCAATGAATAATCATGAGATTAGGAAATGTGAGTGTATGTATAACTATACAAATGATTATGAAAGTATGAACTTGTAAGCAATGTATGAAAATCATGATATATAGGATATTGTATATGAAAGGAGAGAGTATTATTGGAAAAACTTGTACAAAATGCTTGGAGTGCCCTTGTCTAGCTATAAAGCTCAACAAGGACGTTGACTTTTCAAAGGAATTGAACCCAATGGTGATCAAAGAAGACATGCTTTAGCCTATAAGTGGACACTCACTCCAGGAATCCCCAGGTAAGCATAACAGGTCCGTAAATGGATTTATGCGCTATGCTTGCCTATGCCAGAAAACCCAGTGTACAGGCGTCCACCCTTCCAGATTGCACGTGTCCTTATCACACTCATTAAAGTTCAACAACTTCGAAGGAGTAACAATAAGAGTAGATATTATGCCTAAGAGTGTCTTCACGAAAGGTATTGTCCCTGTTCCATAATGATGTAGACTTTCCACTCCTTGTAGGACACCATCTCTATGCACCATGATGAAAGATGAGGAGAAATAGAGAGGAAAGGAAAGATAGAGGAAAGAAAGTAGAGGGGTAAGGTAATTTAGGAAATATTATGCATGAAAGTCGAAGTTTGGTTATAGTCTAGGCCATTTTATCTAATAACCTAGTTCCCTATAACCATGGCTCTGATACCAATCTGTAACACCCCAACCGATGGCGGAATCATCGAGGTGCCACGTAGTGACGATTGTTCAAAAGCTCATGGTACTAAAATGTAAATATTATTGAATAATCTAAAATTGTCTTACATGGAAATGGAAATTACATTGTCTAAATGAAATGTAAATATTGAAATAACTGAATTGAAATAAAACACTAAATGTCTCTTGCTAAAGCACTAGATCAAACTGCACCTGAAACATGTACAAAAATAGGTTTGGTCAACATATGAAATGTTGGTGAACATTCCTAGATTTGATATATATAGTAGGTTAAAAAGTTATACAATTCAAGTGCAAGCTACAGTGCAAATATGTAAACTATGTATCATACAAATGAGCGAAATCAACCCTGTGACTGTATGATGTACTGTATGAACTGTAGTGTACTCAACCAATCAATGGATGATAACTTAACAATGGCCACGGATTCTCCGATGAAAAAGGGGGAGAATCAATCTAGGCGGGTTGTCAATCCAAATAGCGCTATCCAATGTTAAGGTCGGCTTGTACCATGTTAATGATTTCACTAAGTACAAATGTATTCCACATGTATTGTCTAAGCATAAAGCACGTTGTAAGCAATGCACATAGTACTAGAATTGTATTTGTGAAGATGTAAAATTGTATTTGAGATCTGTAATAGTGTACATGTAACACCCCAAAAATGTATAAAAGCAAAAAGGGGATAGGAATACTCACAATTCACGTAATAACTTGAATTTGAACTTGGACAACGAAATATGAATTGAGATTACTCCCAAATGATTAACCTAAAGTAAGTGATAATGTGTAAGGGAAATAACTCTAAGATATATGTATTTCTAGGGCTTCGAATTGGGGATAACGTTTATTTGTTTAAATAAACAAATTGTTTATTAAATATAAGAAATTTTAGTAAATAAATAAATAAAAGTCTTTTTGTAAAATTTTAAGTTGAATATAATCACAACATGAGGTTTTAAGTATGAAAATAATTTTTATAAAATTATTTTCTTGAAAATAGAATATTTAATCTAATTATTTCAAATTGTCAAAATACGACTTTAATATCTAAAAATATTAAAATCAAAGAATTTCTGAATCAAAAATTGTATTTCAATTCTATATGAATAGAAATAATTTATGTAAAATTTTGGTATAAAAATATTGTAAAATGAATTTATTATGATTTAATTATGATTAAAACTAACAAAAATTGATTAAAAATATAAAATAAATGATTTTTCAGAATTAAAAATCATTTCTGAAAAGTTTAAAGTTATAAAAACTTAGGATAATTTTTGTGGAAATTAATAAGATCGTTTTGATATTTTAAAGGAATTTTATAAATAAAATAGAATAAACTTGATTTATTTAATATATATATTAAATAAATAAATTTTTGAAAACTAAAAATTGTAAGTTAAACTTTTATCTCAGATCAACATGATATAATTTTTGTAGAATTTATAAAAGGGTTTTGGTATTTTAAAATGAATTTTAAATATATAAATGAATATATATATAAGTTAAGCTTTTTAAAAAAAAAAAAGAAAAAAGGTGATGCTTGTGGGACTCGAACCCTTGCAATCTGGTTCAAGAGTACCAGGCACAACCACTTGGTCCAGACCAGTGATTGTGTTTGGTTTCAGTTTGTTAAATATATATATTTAAACGCGTTTGAATGTTCTTCCCCAAATACATTCATACAAGCCCTAGCTTTTCCAATCAGACAATCTACACAATGTTAATCTAATTAACCATAGGGCAAACATTGTGCAGATGCCGATTAACAAAACCCACAAAAATAATTAAACTTACAATCACGTTTGATGCACGATTACTCGGTCAAGCTCAAAGTCAAACAACGAATCGTGAAGCGATAAACAGAGTGAAATGGAGAATATTGGAGGTAGAGAAAGGATCATTGGCGAGTTGTGAAGACTCGCATAGGTCCAATTTATAGTGTGGATTACAGAAACGAAGAAATGGTAAGGTTGACCATACATTGAAGTTTATACGCGTTTTAGAGTTAATTGTGTATCAATTGGTCAAAATCTTCGTGTATTATGGTCAGTCAAAGCCGGAAATCACGTTTCCTAAGTCAATTCATAATTAGCATGAGTTAATTAGGCCAAATCAAAGGTTTAAAAGGAGAAAAAGAAAAAAAAATAAAAAAATTCGCTGCTGTCTGCTTCAAACAGAGAAGAAGAAAGAAAAAAAAAAGAAAAAGAAAGTGTGTATATATATAATATGAGTTGAAATGAAATCAAGAATTAGACTTGGCTCAAGTGGTCATGCGTGTGGGTGTGTCTGCCGGCCGGCTCGGGTTCGAAACCCGGCATCAGCAGGTTTTAGTTTTTTTTTTTTTTTTAAAACAAAGAGGGGATGGGCCTGCTTCTTGTCTGGTGGGCTGGACACTTTGTGGGCTTCAGATCTGGGCTTAATAATAACAAGGGAATGTTGGGTTGGTCTTGGGTTATGTTTCAAGTGAGTGTGGTTATGATTATATACCCATATATAATCTGATTTTTTTTTTATTAATATTATTATTATTATTATTATTATTATATATATATATATAAAAGGAAAAGTGACGGATGTCACAAAGTTAAAAATAATATTAAAACCACACAAATAATATTAAAACCATACATTACATACTCCTACATTAAACATTAATTAAAACATTACATAATCATAAATTAAAACATTTATTAAACCTAAATTACTTAAACACTCATACGGAGCGTAGTTATCCCAATCCTCCAGTGTATACATCGGCGACGATACAGACCGATCGCTATCACGACCGTCCAACCTAGCATCCGAGCGGATGCAGCCAAAGTTAGGACTTAGAAGATAGTATGGTTCATCATCCATACTCATATACTTCCCACCAATATCTGCTTCGTACCCTTCCTCATTTGGCTCCGTAGCAGCAGGGTTTGGGGTGAGGATGGATTGTGTCTCCACCAGTTGTAGCTGCCCCAATCTCATGACATCCATGGTGTAGTCAATAGCCCAGATACATTTCTCATCTGTAAGAGGAGCATCTGGATCGGTTACTATTCCACCTGGTAAAGGAGGAATGGTTGTTACTCGACGAGGAGTGTACACTGGTGGACGAGTAGGAGTGTACACTGGTTGACGAGTAGGAGTGTACACTATAGGAGGAGGAGATGACATTGATTGAGGAGGATGGGGAGAGGACACTCGTTGACGACATCTACGGCAAGAATATCGCGGGAGATTGGAAGGTCCGGCATGTTCGTTAGGATAACCACCACCCATATCTTTGTGTGGTTTGTAGTTGTGTTTTTGTTTGATAAACATGTAGTGGGTATAAAAATGTAGTGGTTTATAAAGTTGAATGAAGTGTTGTGTGTCTATATATATATATATATATATATATATATATATATATATATATATATTTAGAGAGAGAGAGAGGTTCGGATACAAAAGCCTCTTTTTGTGAGAAGGGTAAGAAGGCTTGTGGGAGTGACACATGGCAGCCTTTTATTTTAATTATAAAGGTAACAGAGTAAGTACACAATCATTCAAGTTTTGTAAAAAAAAAAAAATCAATATCCTAATCTAATGGAGAGATTTACGAGATTATATTTTGATTCTCAAAACAATTATATATCCTCGTCGTCTATGTTTTCATGTGATTCTCAAAACAATCTAACGGAGAGATAGTATTTGCACGTTGCCAGATTTTTAACCATTTAAATATTATATTTCTTTTTCCAACTCTCTATTTAAAAAAAGTGTATTTTGAATGGAGTGTGTTGAACAATAAACAACCACGTATGCAGCCATACACACATGTTTATCAACTATATTTATTTTGGGTTTTTATTATCATCATCATGGGTTTTTATCAACTTGTGGGTTTTAACACCATTTGATAAACAAAAAACATCATGTTGGATCAACATCGTCTACGTTCATTGTAGTGTGTTTTAACATAAAACACATAAACAAGAAAAATCAGATTTCTCCACTAAAAATACAACTTTTAAACATAAAACACACACTCAAATGTTACATACACTATAGTACGTTTACATATAAAACACACAACAAAAACAATCAAACTTTCCCCTAAAAATACGAACTTTTAAACATAAAACACATAGCCATGCGAATTTGTCTCAACAATCCAGTGTGTTTTATCACCATCGGATCAAACTTTATGTTTTTACAATCCAGTGTGTTTTATTGCGGGGCGCAACTGAGAGATTGAACCATGGTGGAAAACAAAGAGAGAGAGAGAGAGAGAGAGAGAGAGAGAATCAAATCTTGAGTGTGAAAAAAAATGTATTCTACGTGATTGATAATCATCAAGAGTAGGCAATTAAATAATCTCAAGAATAAGATTTCAATGGTTTGACTTTTTATCTAATTTTTTATCATACAATATATGTTCATCTATAAACCATGAAGGAACACAGAGATTGCCGTTTACATGAAACCATGGAACACAGAGAGAGAAAAAAAGAGGAGAGAAAGAGAGAGAATCATAAATGAATAAGAGGGAAAGAGAGGGGAGTAGTTATGAAATCTCCTTAAAAGAAGGAGGTGTTTAATTTTTTTTTTTTTTTTTTTTTTTGTGTTTTGATAATTATACCCTTACAAGAACCATTTTATTAATTAACTTATAACATAATTTACAAAAATGCCACTACATTAATCTCACCCATCTATCAAATTGATTCAATGGCCATTTTCTTTTCTCACACTTCTTACAAAACACATCCTTTGTATCCTAACCTCACCCTATATATATATATATATATATATATATATATATATATATATATATATATATATATGGAAAGTATAAATTGAAAACCCACTCGAGTTAAGAAAACTCTGAAAACCCGTCAAAAAACCATCTAAAAAAGTTTTTTTTTTTTGAAAAAAATACACAAGGTAACATACATGTTTTTAAGCGTTTTGGGCCAAAAAAATAAAAAAAAGCGCCGAACGAATATTTTTAAAAAAAATAAACAACGCAAACTTTGTAACAGCGATGTTAACATATGTTAAAAGGCAGAAAACATATGTTAACAGTGCTGTAACATATGTTAAAAAGCAGAAAACATATGTTAACAGCGCTGTTACAAAGTTTGCGTTGTTTATTTTTTTTAAAAATATTCGTTCGGCGCTATTTTTATTTTTTTGGCCCAAAACGCTTAAAAACATGTATGTTGCCTTGTGTATTTTTTTCAAAAAAAAAAATTTAGATGGTTTTTTGACGGGTTTTCGGAGTTTTCTTAACTCGAGTGGGTTTTCAAAATATCCATCATATATATATATGATATTGGAATTCAAAAAAAAAAAAACGGTTAAAAAAAGACGTTGGGGGTTATAAATTTTTGACCGTTCAAAATTCAAACGTTTGGGTGGGTGACGTGGCCATTTATTATTGGTTGGTGGTTTGTAGGTTGGAGCGTTAAAATATTAAGGCCCCGAGCATTTTTTTTTTTTTTCATTTTTAGTGTTAGGTGTTTCAGTGTGTGGGGGGGGGGGGGGGCCTCAAATTGGGTTAACGCTCGTTTTAGCGCTTGACTACCGCTCTTAGAAGTCTATCTCAAATTTGATGTGTCATATTAGATTTCTCAATCCCGGGACGCTCCCGAGGTATAATATAGTATCTATCTATATTAAACCCTCATATAGAGATAACACCTTTAAAGGTTTATGTATTTCTCCATTTGAACACATTACATGTGGTTTGAACTATTGGACTTTGAAACTTCAAGTTTTGACTTGTACAACTCACACGAACTTGCAAACACTTACCGAAAATTCAACCTCCCTCTTTCTCTTTCTATTTCATCTTCTCCAAATCACCCCCTCCCCACCGACACCAACCAATGGATTCCTCAACCCTAGAGTCCCAACCCACCTCCATCACACATGAATCCCCCTTCACCCTCTTCTCCATGGCCATCTCCCACTCCCACATAGCCTTAGGCACCTTCCTTGAAGACTACACCAATCACATTAACATCCTTAACCTTAACCGTAACCATAACCATAACTCCCTCTCCTTATCCCCTTTCCTTTCCTTCCCCCATCCTTACCCCCCTACCAAACTCATGTTTCACCCTTCCCCCCTTAACCCTTCTCTCTTAGCCTCATCCTCAGACTTCCTCCGCCTCTACCAAATTAATAATAATAATAATAATAATCACTTTACCAATAATAACAATAATAATAATAATATTACTTCGCTTGAACCTGTATCTATTCTTAACAATAGTAAAAGTAGTGAGTTCTGTGCCCCGTTGACTTCCTTTGACTGGAACGAACTCGAACCAAGGCGAATCGGTACGTCATCGATTGATACGACGTGTACGATATGGGATGTGGAGAAAGGTGTTGTGGAGACTCAATTAATAGCTCATGATAAGGAGGTTCATGATATTGCTTGGGGGGAAGCCGGTGTTTTCGCTTCGGTTTCGGCTGATGGGTCGGTTAGAGTGTTTGATTTGCGCGATAAGGAGCATTCGACGATTATTTACGAAAGTCCTCAGCCCGATACGCCGTTGTTGAGACTGGCGTGGAATAAGAGGGATTTGAGGTATATGGCGACGATTTTGATGGATAGTAATAAGATTGTGGTGCTTGATATTCGGTCGCCTACGTTGCCTGTGGCGGAGTTGGAGAGGCATAGAGGGAGTGTGAATGCGATTGCGTGGGCGCCGGTTAGTGGGCAGCATATTTGTTCGGGTGGGGATGATTCGCAGGCGCTTATTTGGGATTTGAGTGATGTGGCGGGAGGGAATGGGATTGATCCGGTTTGTATGTATTCGGCTGGAGCTGAGATTAATCAGGTGCAGTGGTCGGCTGCTATGCCGGATTGGATTGGGATTGCAGTTGGGAACAAGATGCAGCTTCTGAAAGTTTGAGGTTTAGCGTCTGTTCTATACATACAGTTTGTGTTTTTTGTTCAGTATGTTGTTATACATAGTTATTTATGAAACAATATATATAAATTGTGTTATTTAAACATGTTCAGATGATTGATACTAGTTGTGTTTAATATCTTTAAGTCTTGGTTTTAAAATGCGCACATTAGGAGTGCATATTGTGTATGATGCGGCGATGAGATCGCGTCGCTGCAGTTGATGCGATATGATCCCATGATATGCATCTGATGTGTGATGCGCTTTGATGCAGCGCATTATGCATTTGACTAGTATTTGAGCAAATTAGACCAATGATTGCAAAGAGTATGACTTTTTCAAATCTGACCACCTATTGACTAGTTTGAGTATTAGAACAAATATGACTAGAAATGAGAATATCTTTTATCTTTTAGTGTTTAAATTTTAAAACTTAACAAGTTAAAATATTATCTATAAATGGTTTTTAGTAATTTTTTTTTATAACAAACGCCTCCCATATGTGATGTGCTCCTCATGAATTGGCTTTTGGATCAAAATGCATCGGAGCGCCACAAGCTTTTTAAAACCAAGCATAAAGTTTAATATGAGTTATCTGTATCTAAAGGGCCTGTTCAAAACAAAATCTTAGATGAGATAATGAATTCAGGTTGTCATGAAGAGCATTATCCTTCAAATGGTTCTACTATTTACCCTCTTGATCAACCTAGTTGTATGATCATGTAAAAGTACTAATGGTTATATTTTTATGCCTAGAGTAATATTGTGATGGATTGATCTCTGGCACCGGCCGCTGTAGGTTTTTAGGTTGGTTTCCTGTCAAAACTTTGACCAATAGCTATAATATTTATAGGTTTAGTTGATGTATATAGATACTAGTAGTTACCTGGTGTTATGTTCAAATGGACTGGAGCAGTTTGGAACTTCATTTATGGTTGGGAATTGCATGAATCTCAATGGTTGATTGTAGAGTTATTTGAACCAAGGATGCATAGTTGTCATAATCAAGGTTGTTGAGATTCCTGTGTTAATGACAAGTTTTTATGATTTCATCAAAAACTTTGCGTTGATCATGCATGCACATAGGATCTAGAGGTATAAACGAGCTAGAGTTAAGCCAGAGCTTGCATAGGCTTGTGCTTAGTTCGTTTAACATAAGACAACTTGAGCTCGGCTTGTTTCATTCCGAGTGCTATTTCTAGAGCTTAGCTTATTTCGAGTTCTACTTCTAGAGCTTAGCTTATTTCGAGTTCTACTTCTAGAGCTCATCTCGTGAGGGGGAATGGCAATTCTTGACATCATCTGAAACGCGATACGAAAAATAATCAGGCTTTGAGTTGGAATATAAACCGTTTAAAAAAAAAGTAGTCGTGTTTGGGTGTATCCGTTTAATAAGCAGGTTGGCCCATTAACCTGTTGAAGACTTGAAGTCCTGAAGTTTCAGATTACTTTTACGAGTTAGTTACATGAATGGTCCTTGTGGTTTATCACCTATATTGCATGTTTGGTCCCTAGCCGTCATAAATACACCAGATGATTAGACTCCAAGCAAACCCCTTCAATGACATTTTGTCTAGTTTTTTTTCTTTCGAGTAAAAGTCTCTTGTTACTATTTACTGGGGTTTTTCTTTGACTTGAAGTCAACGGGAACATAATTCGACACAAGGTACTATTCATAATGTGTAGAGTATAACTTATGAAAGCGTAAAAGAACCATCCATAAATGAAAAATAAACTTGCAGGAGTAAAAACTTACACACACAAGGAACATGGTGAACTGCCGAGTGCCAACCTGCATGGGATTTGTTTCAACCACTAAGGGTGTCCGGTCTGATTCGATCGACTCAAGTTGATGCCGACCCAATTCAAACCCAAACCATAATTCCGGGTCGTGATTGCTATCTCTAACCTGATCAAACTAACAGCTAATAATTTCGGGTCGTGATTGCTATCACTAAGTTTGGGATTGAGTTTGAAAACAGCTTATTGACTTGTTGGTTTATTTAAAAAGCCAATAAGTCAATAAGTTGTTTGCCTACAGCAGAAACACATTCAGTTTTGGCTTTTTGATATTGGTGGAAAAGCTATTTTTAATAAGTCACAAATTATAGCTTTTTGTTTTGGCTTTTGGAATAAAAATTACACAAATCCTAGTTTTTTGTTTTGCCTTTTGCCTTTTGAAATAAAAATTACAAATTTACCACTTATACAACCAATTTTCAAAAATAAATTAAGCCAAACATTTATTGAAAAAACAATTTATTAACTTATTGGCTTTTCCAACACAAGCTAATCCAAACACTTTTTTTTAAAACTATTTTTTTTAGTCCAACACTTGTAGCCCAGTTGGTTGAGGGCCTAAAGTTTCTTATGGGAGGCTTGGGTTCAATTCCCACTAGCTACATTTGGAGGACATTGGTGGATGGGAAATGATGGATGACCTGGCCATTGGCTTGGGTTCGAGTCCTGATCCCGACCGGTTTTACCAATTATTTCACTGTCGTGCCTTCGGGCGGGTGAGTGGTCGGGTTTTCCCGGGAATTGGTGGCAATTGGTGGCCCGGGTACTCTCGAGTACCTGATTCGCCAATAGGGTGCCCGATAGTGCTCGAAAATTGATTCGTTGGCCGTTAAAAAAAACATTTTTTTAAAAAGTAATAAGTCAATAAGCACTTTTGACCAAAAGTACTTTTGAAGTTAAATAAGCAATCCCAAACAACCATACTTACGCACACAATATGCAGATTATGGATACCGAGGACCGAATCATATACATGACAGGTCGGTCTGGGCCGGTTTCTTCGATCAAGTCATCAAACACGAACCATACTTAGCAATTCACTCCAATAATATTTTAAAAATAGTAAATTACTCTAAAAGTAAAGTACACGGATGGTCTATGTGGTTTGTACTTTGTAACACATTCAGCCCCTAACTTGGACCTACTGAAACCTTTAAGTTTGTTATTTGGGAACTAATTGCGTTACAAAGTGAAAACCACATGGAATATTCGCATACTTATGATAAGCAATGGACAAAATCAAAATATTTATGAAACGCAAGCAGGGGCATATCTTTTAATGGGCCCCGACCCTAGACTGGTTTTGCTCAAAAGCGTAGTTTTTACCCAAAATTCTGAAAATCGTATTTTATTGAGTCTGGTCCGCTGATTTTTTTTCTTAAAACTTTTAGTCTAAAGCTCAATAAGTCTTTTAATCCATTAACCTATTTAAGTAATTAGCTAACCTAAAGCCAAATACTTTATTTAACCAGTTAACCTATTTATCTAATAAACCTAAAGCCCAATACATAACATAATTCATTAACTTAGTCCAAACCTAATATTACAATAACCTATGTTTAAAAAAATCAGCTGCCTCATCCTAATTTCCTAATAGATTTGAGTGGGATTGAAGATTAGGTCGACAGTTGTGGACTCTGGTTGAAGGGGAGGTCTAAGGACTGAGGTTAGTTTGGCGACTTAGTGACTAGCCGAGGGTTGAGGTCGACTTTCAAGCATGTTAGTTGAATTTGAACATTACTTTGGCTGGTTGTTGATAATTTATGTAGTTTGACTGGTTGATTGAGTTAATTTATGAGTTAGTATGATCTTTTTATTACTTGATGTGTTAGGTTAGTTGGTTACTCGATTAAATAATTAAGCTAAACGGTTAATTGATGAGATTTTTAGTTATTGATATGTGAATTAGGTTAATGGATATTTAGAGTTTTTATTGAGCCAAATTATAAAACATGTCAAAAAATAATCTGAATCTCCTAAATTTTAACTCCCTATCTAAATGTTCAAGATAACTCCAAATTTTTGGTGCAACAAATTTGGCGAAATCAAGGCGAATCATTCTTGTGGATAACAAATAGAGCAAATGGAATCACCAAGGACTGGAACAAATGGTGCACCTGGATATCTAATTCTAAAACTGTATCTGTACTAAAGTGGGACTTTTGTAATTGGCGATTGGTTTTCATTTGGATAGAAACATACTAAAGTGGGACTTTTGTAATTGGGGTTGGGCTTCATTTGGATAGAAACATCAAATAGCATCTTGCTAAGCTGATGTAATTGTACATATTGGGAGTGGAAATAAAGTACTTTGCCATTAAAAAAAAAAAAAAAAAAAAACTCCAAATTTTTGGTTAACCTCTTTATAGCATCCACTTAAACATTCCAAAATAAAATAGATTAAAGCTTAAAATGATGTTAGTTAAGCCCATAAAAGGTTTTATTGGGCTCAATTCTAAAACATGCCCCCAAAAAAACATAAAAGATAATCCGGTAACAAGATCAACACCGACGGTGGTATCCAACAATGGCAGCATCCGCCATGGACGGCGTCGCTGCGACGGCGCTCCGGTCTGTTCTTCAGCGCGTAAAACAAGCAGCTGAAAGATCAACTCGTTCATCTGATAAGATAACACTCGTTGCAGTCAGCAAAACAAAGCCTGTTTCACTCCTTAAAGAAGTGTACGACGCCGGTCACCGTTGTTTCGGTGAAAATTATGTTCAGGAAATCGTTGATAAATCTCCTCAGGTTTTCATTTCATTTCAATTTCATTTTAATTTCGTTTCAGTTTTATTATTATTATTATTATTATTATTTCAGCAATTATGAAAGTTTAGAAATTAGGGCTCACAATTAGGAAGTTGTTAACATAATAAGGCTTAGGCTTAGGCACCTAATGATAATTTTTGTTGCAACCAATCAAATTAGGAGCTACAACAAAAAGATAAATACAACTTTCAGTAACCATTTAGAAAGAATAAGGGGTTGTTTGGTAGCCTCTTCTTAATGATTCAATTGAGAGGCTACCTCCGAATTAATCAACGTTAAATGTGTTTGGTTCACTAACATGACACCTCTGAATCAGTCGGTAAATCTCTTACGCATTAAGTTTCAACATGATGCTGAATGGAAATTTAGCCATTTATCCTTTCACCGGTGTTCATAATCCTCAGCCGGCCACTTATGCATCACCTCCTCCACCATCACCAACTAGTCAGATCGAGCCAAGTCAGACTTCTTACTGGTTCAGAGTCTCTTACCCAATCAGACCTCTTAATGATTTAACACTTACTGGTGCAGAGGCTGCCAAACTGCCCTTAAGTGAAGTGAAGTGCTTAATTGAATTCATTACTTGGTTTTTTTGCTTTTCAACTTGTTTTTCAAATTGAACATGTATAGTTTAGTTTCATTTTTAAGTAAGCTTAAAAATCTACGGAATCTGCGTTAAAAATCTTAAGGTTGGTCAAAAAACTGTAATATATGATATATATAAAGATACGAAAACTGCGACGACCCTACACCATATATACTAGTCCCGTCCATATTTAGTAGGGCGTGGTGAGCAATGAACATACTATAATAACTTTTTCTGACTGAATTTGCAGCTTCCTGAAGATATAGAGTGGCATTTTATTGGTAATTTGCAGAGCAATAAAGTGAAGCCGCTGTTAAGTAAGTGTTTTATGCTTTTTATGTATGATTGCAACCTTGCTGTTGTAGGTTTAACATGTTCTTGTTGTTATCACTTATGTGCAGCTGGGGTACCAAATCTTGCCATGGTGGAGACTGTAGATGATGAAAAGGTAATTACAGTTTTGTTTGTAATTTTACAAAATAAACGCTGGGCGCATGTATGTAAGGCTGATTATTTTTCTGCTGAGTATTGTCATGTAAGTTGAGAAGTCTTTGGTGCAAATTAGATATGACGTCTAGTTCCAGCTTGTAAATGTTTGGGGAACTCATGACACTTTCAGAATTATTAGATCTTGAATAGTAATTGTTATCTTAAACCATTAGAAGTTAGCTTTGGCATTGATAAATTGCTAAGGATACACGTATACCAGATGCAATATAAGTTCAGGATGAGTATTAGATATGGATGCAAATCAGGTGACTTTGCACCCCTGAGTGAAGTCCTTTTGTGGGTGATTATAGGAATGAAATGTTACAGGTTCCTTCAGGAGATAAGAATATTATGTAGGTTCATAGGTCGCTTATCCACCTTACTGGTTTTTTGTAATTTAAAGGGTGACATGCTAGCAGTGATAGGGTTCTTGTGGGTGCTTGACCGCTATGATTAGGTTGAATATGTGTGGTTCATTTTAGTTGAATAAACTCGAAATTTTGTTGTGGGTGTTTCTTACTTTTTACTGTATGATGTCTTGGGCTATTAGTGATTTACTTAATGTCCTTTTTATGTTGATTTGTTTTTCTAGATTGCAAATAATCTTGATCGAGTTATTGGGAACATTGGCAGGAAGCCTTTAAAAGTGTTGGTCCAGGTGAATACAAGTGGAGAAACATGTGAGTAAACATGATATTGATCAATTTGGAAATATCCTCTCCTCAATTTGTGTAACTAATCTTCTTAACATATAATTATCACATCATTGCAGCCAAATTTGGAGTTGACCCCGATGGGTGCTTGGAGCTTGTTAAACATGTTACTTCAAACTGCCCAAACCTCGAGTTTTGTGGCTTAATGACAATTGGGATGCCAGACTATACATCAACTCCAGAGAACTTTAAGGTACTGATACCCAACACGTCTTTTTTATGTTTTTACATTTTATGTACTTCACATAATATTACTTTTGTGTTTTACCAATTGCGTGTCTCGATGATTTCAGACATTAGCCAATTGCAGAACGGAGGTATGCAATGCTCTTGAAATACCGGAGGAGCAATGCGAACTGTCAATGGGCATGTCTGGTGACTTTGAGCTAGCGGTTAGTGGAACTTTTAACATACACACTTACTTTTTCAAAATTCTTTACTTGAGGTGGCAAAATGGCCGGAGCTTGGTAATGGGTTATAGTGAGCAACTTTTTATTGTGAAATAGGTTGGGTTGGGTTGGGTTGGGTTGGGTTGGGTTGGGTTGACCTGCACGTTTATAATTGTCACCAGTTAATATTTTAGATAGCGAATTATGAGTTATGCAATAAAAATTAAACTTTTAGGTGACTTTCAACTCGTTTGACTAGTTCCTTTTTGAGCTAAATGTTTTAATTTTATCAATTTGACCCATTACAAGCTAAACATGGCCCGTCTCTCAGAACTCGATAAATATGTTTAATTATTGTCCTTTTGGGCTTACTACAAATATGATTATTATATTATGGCTCTGTGATTTCTTCTGTAGATTGAAATGGGCAGTACTAATGTGAGGGTCGGATCTACCATTTTCGGAGCAAGGGAGTACCCAAAGAAACAATGAATGAAAACTTTTTCGTGTATTCATAGCACCGAATTCAATCTATAAACATATGAATAAGCCCGAAAGAAGGGTAGCCTTTTCATCTTTGCCATTTGGACCAAGGACTCTTGCGAGGCACAAAACACAACATATATGGGCATACTATGAATAATGCTTTGAATCTTACGTATTTGGACAGAGGTCCTGGCGTCTGTAAACGACTAATTGTTGTGTTTGAAACGCTCGGTTATTGGTCCTGCAGATTTGTACCCAACAGTATTGTATTTAACATGTAAACATTTTTAATGGATGATGGTGTGGTAGTTTTAACGGGGCATATGACTAAAGGTGGTTTATATAACACTAACCATATATATTTGTACTCTACTAAACATGTTTAAACTGTGTACACTAGCCTAGGGGTGTTCTGAATCAAGATCGATTTATAGGAGACTGCCACATTTGTTGGTTTTAAGAGGTGAGAATGCGACATGGTCTAAAACTGAGGTGTAAATCGCAAAAGCACACCGCTTTTCGTACGCAGGCGCAATTTATTAAATGCTAGATTAGTGCCCGTGTGGATACACGGTTCAATAAATACTAATACTTTGAATTTTAAACTTTATTAAATAAAAATAAATTTAAACATGCATTAACTAAAAAGTTAAATATTCATATAAGTAGGGGTCTTCAGAATTCGATTCGGATTTGAAAATTTTGAAATTTGACTTAGTTCGATTCGATTATCAAAAATTCGATTCGATTATTAAGAATTCGAATTCGATTCAATTTGAATTCGAGTCCAGTAAATCGAATACGAATTTATGATTTTAAATTCGATTCGATTCGAAATTCGAATAAAAAATGCAAATGTATATTTTTTAAATATATATACACATACACATTATTATATACATAAATATACACATTGAAAAAAAGAAATTTTAAATTTTGGTCAAACTCTAAGAACCCATAGTCTCTACAACTTTTACCATAACCATATTTTACACATTTATCTTATACATCACAAAACTCTAACAAACTACTCTCTACTATTTTTACTATTCCCTTATTTGACATATTGTTGTTTATCAATTTTGTAGATTTGTATTTTATATGTTAAAAATAACGAGTTTGTATTAGTTTTAAACCAAAAAGTAAAACAATTTATTATTTATGGTGAATTTGAACTAAATCGAATTTATTCGAATTCAATTCGAATTCGAGTTTCTTATTCGAATCGAATACGAATCGAATAAATTGAATTTTAAGCGAATACGAATTCAGGTAAAAATAATAAAAATTTGAGAAATTTGATTCGAATAATTCGAAAATTCGTTATTCGATTCGTTAAACACCCCTACATATAAGAATAATAAAACGTGAACGTAATCAATAATTAAAATAAAATTCATAAGTCGGAAAAAAAAAACAACATATATTTCAAATACCATTTGAACTGTTAGATAATGGTGTCCGTTCCACGTGACCTAAAAATAAACAAATTCAGTATAAGTTGAATTATTACATTAAATTAAATGTGGATTAAAGTTTAAATTATTTTTTTACATTGATTGATTAAAGTTGTGACAACTTACCAATTAAAGTTGTGACAACTTACCAATTAAAGTGTCACCTTTTGATGGATGCTTAGATCACTTAGACGTATCCTGTTTATATTTGAGGCAAAAAAGTAAATAATCTAATTAGGAAATCAAAAAAGTATGAACGATGAATGTATTAAAAAAATATAATTCAAGGCAATAAAGTAATCTGAGTCTAAGTTAACCGCCACAAACAACTTGCCTAAAAAACTAAAATGACATTCTAAGTTATTAAACAAAATGCAAGTGGATTCATTTTAATACATATGGCATCAAAAAGAAGGTTTATTGTAAGAAGAAGTTAGTGTCAAATCAGCTTTATATACGCAAGTTTTATGCTAATTTGTTATGCATTATTTTGAAGTTGCACTAAGATGATAAATTATTAGTTATATATTATATAAAACTTAAAAATGCAAGTATCATAAAAAAGTAACGGGCTTCGATTGAAAGTTCTTACGTTCTTATTGTATTTTAAAGCATTTTTGTTTTTAAACAAATACCATATATATATATATATATAAATATATATATATATATATATATATATATATATATATATATATAGGGGGAGGATATTCTGAAAACCCACTCCAGTTAAAGAAACCCTGAAAACCTCATCTTGACCCTTCAATCATCTTGATCAATGGCTCTAGTTTTTTCATTTTAATTTCGTTTTTTTTTTAGAAAGATAAAGCACAATAAAGCAAGGAAGGGGTAAAAGGGTCAACAAAAAATATGTAACTGACAAAAAGTTAAAGTAACTGCCATAAAGTATTATCAATTGACATTCAACAATACATACACATTTTTCAAAGTCTTCCTCTCTCTTCTTTTAATTCTTGCGTCCTTTTCCTCTCTCTTCTCTTTTACCTTTCAATTCATTTTTTTTTACTTTTAAATGTTAACAGATTTGTCTGATTTGTCTGTAACAACTTTTGTTTTACGTTGTAACATATTTTATACATCATTTGTATTTATCTACATTGTTACATTTTCTAGATAGCATTTGTTACAATGCTACAATGTTGCAGGTCTGCATTATTACTTTTGTTTTACGTTGTAACATATTTTATACATCATTTGTATTTATCTACATTGTTACATTTCTAGATGGTATTTGTTGCAGTTTTGTAAACATCTACTTCATTTGTAAATAAACATTTGTTACCTTGTCATATATTTATGCAACTATACCAACTATGTAGCTTATGTTACCAATTCATTTTTATTTTACTTTCTTTCTCATCCATTTTAGTAAATGTAAAGATCTGTAACTTGTAACTCTAGCTTTTATTTTTTTTATATGTAACATCCAAGTTACAGAAATAACAAGGAATTTTATTTTTTGTAACAAGCAGGTTCACGTATCTAACAAGAACAGAATAACTTTAATAATAAAAACAATTTAACAATTGGCGCTAGATCACTTGTAACAAGATTACAAAATATATATAATGGATGGCTACAACATCAATCTAGTCACCATAACAGTGGAGCCCGTCAACCAATGGCGTTGAGAGAAAAAAGAAACCTAGCAACTCGCTTGAGACGGTGGCGTTGAGAAAACATACATGGTTTTATCCTCTGTAACAGATTACATACCTAGGCCTATCATCTGTAACAAAAAACATAACAGGATTTTATAATCTATAACACAAAACATACATGGGTTTATCCTATGTAACGTTGTAACATATTTAAAATAGCTCATCAACATAAAAACTACAAAAAAAAGCTTGTATTGGAAAAATAACACAAACTTGAAAAACAAAAAAAGCTTGTATTGGAAAAATATTGTATAAGAAGTTGGGGTTATATAATGCTGAGAATATAATGGAAGTGACTACCCATCAACCAAATGTGAAATAAATGAAAAAAAAAGGTAGGTGGATGAAGGGGGGAAACAATAAATATTAGGGAGTAAAAATGTTAAAAAATGTTGTACCGTAAAAAAATATTTTATATTATACTTCAAATTGTCCCGTTGTCCTGGTTAAACAAGGTTGTAAAAATTTTAAAATACTTAAGATGGAGTGATTATAAAAAAATATTTCTAAATGAATATGTTACCCTATGTTACATGTGACAAAAGTTTTCTACCAATAAAAAAATGTTATAATATATTTGTTAAATGATGGTTCAATTAAAAAAGTAGAAGTAAAATATATTAAAATAATCTATGGAAAAGTGATCAAAAAGAAAAGTAAGATGGATGTCTAGTCATGTCAAACTTTTGAAAATAAGTAAGACTTTGGATTTAAAAAACGTACCATTGTTAGGTTTCTAAAAAAGATAAAAAGTGAACATTAAAAGGAAAAAGGACACATTTGTTTAATTTATATTATAAAGAACGTGCAATGGCTTCATGACATTGTCCATTGTCAGCCACACATCTATTAAATGAAAAGATTTGTTACAATCTTTGTAGACAAAAAAAAAAAAAAGGTGTTATGGAAACTAATATTGTATGACTTTTGTAACTTGTTTAATTTATTTAGTCATATCAAAAAATAAAGTAAAGACAAAGTAGGAAAATGTATTATATAATATAAAATATGGAGAAACTTGTTTGTAACTTGTTTAATAATTTTATTGTTTACTTTTTTTAAAAGTTTGACATGTTTGCAGGGTCTACGACACCTGCAGTAAAAAAAACATGTTTAAATACGAAAAGAAAGATGAAAAAAAAACACATCATGTAACAAGAAAAAAAAAACAGGTAACAAAAACATACACAAACAAAAGGATACTGTTAACATGTTTTACATAAATAAAAAAATTGATTTTATGTTACATAAAAACCTCAAGGAACAAGACCAAAAATTGTGGGTAAACCAACTGAAAAACGTGAATTAAAAACCTGAGATAAAACTATGGATGTAAAAAAACTGTAACAAACGAAAACACAAAACACAAAACACAAAAATGGAAACAAAACCACATACTGAAAGCAAAAAAAGGAGTTGATAAACAAAATGAAAAATAAAAACTTCAATGCTAAAAAATGTGGGTAAAACAACTGAAAACTGTAACAAACGAAAACACATACACACAAACAATGAAAACAATAACACATGCTGGAAGCAAAAATAAAGAGTTGAAAAACAAAATTAAAATGAACAAAAGAAGAATAACAGTTAAAAACTAACCATCAGATCTGGAGTGCAGTGGAGATAGATCTTCTGGAACATTAAATGACAAACATCTCGTGAGATTATGTGGAACAACTGAAATGGGGGAAGCACTTAATGAGCGTTGAGTCAAATTCTCGGAAAAAGTAGCATTAGAGGAAGACATTAATGAAGTTTGAGACAGATTTTCGAGAAGAGGAAGGAGATGTGGATGCTCTGGAGAACACATGGTGGAGGTTGTGTGAGTAAATGAGGTAGTGTGTTATATATATAATACATTGAAGGCAAAAGAGAGAGAGAGAGAGAGAGGAGGAATGTTGGTACAGTCTGACATGTTACAACAGCTGCAGAAAGAGTGAAAAAAGTTGTGACGAAAATACCCTTGTAAGGGATATAAAAAAGGGTGACGTGGTTAATTCTTGGCCAAGTATTGGGTTTCCACGGTTTCTTTAACTGGAATGGGTTTTCTAGTTATACTTTCCCTATATATATATATATATAGGGTAGGGATCATACGAGAACCAACTTTAGGAAGAGAACCAGAGAACCATTGTCAACAAAAACAAAAAAAAAAACCTAAAAACCCCACCTTCACCCCCTAAAAACCTAAACCCACCCACCTCACTCCCTAAAAACCTAAACCCCCCATCCCCCACACCGCCCTAACCCCCCCCCCCCCCCCATTGTGAAATGCACATGTGCAACTAACCCCACACCCCCCAAAAACCAAAACGCTCCATCCCATCCCCCCCTAAAAAGATACCCCCTCTTCCACCATACCAAAAAACTAAACCCTAAAGCTAAACCCATTAAAAAACTTAACTATAATAGTGAAATTCTGTGCATGTAGTACAATTATCTTATTTTATAGTTTTATATAGGGGTTTTTTTAAGTTTATTCACCAACAACCTCAAAAAACCATTTTGGTGTTTTTACTTTTTTTAGGTTATATAATTTTTTTATTATTTTTTTTATTTTTTGGTGCAGGGGTTTTTGTGTTCACACTTGGTTCTTTGGTTCTCTCCCTAAATAGTGGTTCTCAAATGATCCAAATCCTATATATATATATATATATATATATATATATAGGGGAAGGTTCAAATAAAAACCCACCTAAAATGAAGAAACCTTGTAAACCTTATGAGAGCCATTGATCTAAAGTGATCAATGGCCTAGATTCATTCTACATTAATTTAATACATTTATTTAGGTAGATGACAAAAAAAGGGCACAATGGTCAAATGCCGCCTTCTTCTCTCTCCATCAAATCAATCATCCCTTTCTCTCTCTTTCTGTCACTAATCCTCGCTCTCCAACATTCTCTCTCACACTTTTTCCTTTACAAATAATCAGAATTTTAGAGATTAAAAAAAACTATTTTATTTATTATTAAAAGCATGGCTTAATCAAATTTGTAGCAATTGTTTCAGCACCAGTGCTGTTACGTACGTAAGAATCATATTTATAGCAATTGTTCCAGCACCAGTGCGGAATCAGATTTATAGCAATTGTTTCATATGGTTATTAGTTTTTTTTATTACCCCCTGTTTTTTTGGGTTTTATTGTACCAGCACCAGAGTTGTTGCATACGTAACGAAAGGCCAATATGGTTTTTCTTTTTAATATTCAGTACTTTTTAAAATAAAAAACATAATATATAAATTTAAGATTAAGCTGACAACATGAAAAAATCTATTAAAGTGCATCTGTTCTAGGTTTGTAACATATATTAATAACCATCAGACGACGTCATATGTTAAGATACATCAGCCAACATCATTTTTGTTAAGTAGTGCTGCATTGCATGACAATACAAAAAAAACTTGCAATAAACATACTACTAAAAAAAGCTATACATCATATTGTTCATCTTGTATCAACCACAAAACATAGTATTAAAGAGTCATACACCGCCCTTTGGCATCCAATACCATTCTTTTCATAAAAAACCAATTCTTCATATGTAATATGTAAACCTAGACATCCTGCAATGTAACCAACAGTAGCAGACGGCATCCGATAACCATACTTGACATAAAAAGCCCACTGTTCCTCGGTATAACCTATACCCTCCCATTCTGCCCTATTACGCCCACCTTCCTGAGACGTAACCAACAACCCAGGTTTCTTGTTTCTTAAAATTAGGTTCATATGATTCTTCATATTCAGTCCCGCGTCTGATTCGTAACCAACACCCCATTTAGGTGTGTAAGTTACATCATGCGCATCATCCTCTGGTGTCATATAATCTTCTGGTGGCAGATATTCTTCGGGGAAAACGTATTCAAATGCCGCATTCCAATCGAAATCTTCGTCTCTTACAAACCCATCATCCGCTTGCTCTAGGGGTATAACGGGTTCTAGGGGCGGGATGACCGGGGCAACAAGGGGGAGGAGTTCATGTTCGGCTGCAACAGGGAGGATATCTAGTTCAACAGGTGGGGGTAATTCAGGTGCAATTGCCATGTTCGGTTCATTTTGAGGTGGCTCGTGTGCGATTGGGATGAGATGGTGACGGGCCTCAAAAACCTCCCAAGGGGGAGTGCTGGAGTTGGAATTCATGATTTGACTAAAAAAGGACCTGTAACATATGTTATCACAGAGTAAATGTGGACATTTTTAATATGAAAACAGAAAAAAACTAATGGAAGATGCGGAAAATAGCTTATTTAATATATATAATAAGGAGCCATGGCAAAACACACATTTTCTATTAAAAACATTCTTGTTTAAAAAAAACTCGAGTTTTACGTGTGTAAACAGGCGTTTTTGTCTGCAAACACATACAAAACTTTGTAGTCTGCAAACATCAAACATTCTGACTGCACACAACACACATTGACTGCAAAAACAAAAAGATATGCTACACACATAACACATTAACTAAACACAAATATGGTATAACTAAATATAGATAAAATACCTTAACAAATGATTCTTTATAAAGAAATACATAATACACAATAGGGGCCATACAAAAACAGACATTTTCTGTAAAAAAGACATAGGTAATATAAAAAAAAACTCATACATTAGAAAACAAAAAAAAAAAAATAGACAGACATGGTGCAAAAACACACGAGTGTTACATGTGTAACAGGAAAACACAGACACAACTTTTGTAGTCTGCAGTAAACATAGAGCAGAATTTGATATGCTAGAAAACATAGAACAAAATTTGACTGCAAAAAAACAGATATGCTACACACGTAACAACCTAACTAAACACAAAGATTATACGAAAATATAGACGATAAAAACACCCTAACTAAACACAAAGATACTACGAACATAAAACACAAAACGAAAAATCATTTTCGACGTTTAACATAATAAATCAGCAAAAAAAAAAAAAAGAGATGCTAGTAACACAAAAAAAAAACAACAATTATTTCCAACTTAAAAAAAATAAAATATTAAACCACCTAACCCCCAACACAAGACATTTTCTATAAAAAAACATAGGTAACATAAAAAACTCATACATTTGAAAACAAAAAAAATAGACAGACATGGTGCAAAAACACACGAGTGTTACATGTGTAACAGGAAAAACACAAACAAAACTTTTGTAGTCTGCAGTAAACATAGAACAAAATTTGATATGCTAGAAAACATAGAACAGAATTTGACTGCAAAAAACAGATATACTACACACGTAACAGCCTAACTAAACACAAAGATTATACGAAAATATAGACGATAAAAACACCCTAACTAAACACAAAGATACTACGAATATAAAACACAAAACGAAAAATCATTTTAGGTGGGTTTAACATAATGAATCACCCAAAAAAAAGAGATGCTAGTAACACACAAAAAAACAACAATTTTTTCCAACTTAAAAAAAAATAAAATATTAAACCACCTAACCCCCAACACCAAAAAAAGGGATGCTAGAAACACACAAAAAACAACAAATTTTTTCAAACTAAAAAAAAAAAAAAAACCAAAACACATAGATGCCACAAAAAAGGGCTGGAGCAATCTCAAAAAGTTGTTTGCCTCGAAAAAATCCTTATGAAAAAACCATGATTTTCAGTTGAATCTATAATCTTTTTTAACAAACATCCACAAAAAACAGGGCTGGAACAATAAAAAACTCGAAAAACAGATACCCCCTAATAATAAACCTAAAAAAATAACCAGAGAAATAAAAAATAAAAAAGGCATAACCGGTGCAAAGGACGTGGCGACGATGATTAATCTTATGTGGTGGGCTTCGATGATGATGCCACTGTTCTGATGAAAACAACGACGGTCCTCGTTTGATGAGGGTAGCTTGGGTGGTTCGGTGTTGCGGTGGTGGTTCGGTGGTGGTTCGATGGTGCGGTGGTGGATAGGGTGGTTCGATGGTGGTGGAGGTGTATTTACAGAGAAGAGGGGGAGCCAAGAAGAGGGAATCTAAATATTTGAAAAATGGAGAGAGAAATGATGCTTTTATAGTATGATTAATGTGAGCGGGTGGGTAAAATTACAAATATAATCTTTGTTTAATAAAATATCATATAATATCATGGACCATGTGGAGGTTCTTGGACCACAAGATGGGTTTTTGGGAGTTTCTTCAAAATTTTAGGCTTCTTGTGGATACTTATCCTATATATATATATATATATATATAGTAAAGATCCTGTACAAAATGTCTTGGTAACCAATTAAACAATTCCTACAAACATGCAATCTATTATTGATCAACCACAGTAAGATCAAACATGAAATTCAAATGAGCATTCAAAGAACAATATCATAATCCGTATGAACATGACGAATACCAACATAATAATATGGGTTTTTATTAACATAAAAACTCATCCACAAACAATATCACAGATCTTCTGAACTGAGATTAATTTTTTGTAATCTGATTATTGTTGTATAAAACCCTAACTCTAAATCTACATCAATACCAAATGAAAACATCAAATGTTTACCAATTCAAGAGATTAGAAACTAACGGAGATTCAAACATTTCTATAGTGATTACTTCAAGTTATAGATAAAGCTGAACACTAACATACGAATGAAAATCGAACAAGTCGAATATAAATAGAACATACCTACTGAAATTAACTCTTCGATTTTAGTATACAAAGAAAATCGTTTAAGTGTAACCACGGGAACAAATGGAGCCAAGGATTAAGGTTCGTGAATGAAAGTGGATGCCTAACTACTTGTGGAAGATTGATTTGTAGAAGATGGACTAATATTAAGAAAGAGAAAATTTATTAGTGTGATATAAAAACAATAATTGTGATTAAAGGGGGATATAGTGAATAGAAGAGGAACATATGAAGGATTTTAAAAAAAAATTAAAATCTTAAGAACATATGGAGAAAAATAGAAAACTAAAGGAGATAGTGTCATGTGTTATAAGGAGAGGAGCAAAAAAATGAAGAAGGAATAATCAAATGACATGTGGTAAGAGGGAGTTTTGTTTATTAGTTGTTATACATTTTTTATATATTTTTCTTGGTCTAAATTTCAAGTTTTGTCCTTTACATTTATACCAAATTGCAACGCATGTAGGGCTGTAAACGAACTGAACTTTCAGCGAATTGTTTATGAATCGTTTGGCGGGAAGTTTGTTTGGGTTTGCTCGTTTAATAAATGAATGAGCACGATAAAAAAAAATTGTTCATTTAGTTAAACGAACGAACATGAACAGAGGTTGCGTTCATTTGTTTATGTTCGTGAACGTTTGGTAACATATTCGTTTGTGTTTGATAGTTTAATAGGGTTTGTAATTTTTATAATTGTTTTCTTTTATTTTTATTTAGGTTACCCAAATAAATAAATAATATATGTGATGTAAATATATGACTATATGAGATCAATAAACTACTTTTAGTATCCACACTCATTATATGTTTCCACCTTTCAGCTTCGATGCCCTCCACCATGCATATCCGATGCCCTCCTCCATTCACCTCTGATGTGAATTTAGCTTTATGATACAGTACTTTATTATGTTTACATATATTATGTTAAGTACTAAGTACGTTTAGATAGTTAAGTTATATTTTGGGTGGATCTAGCTAATGTCTTAAATCTTATTGCATATGGATTCGATCTTGTTCGAAAGTTAATATATGTCGTTTGTATTTTTGTTTCCGTTCATGAACACTTCTTTGTGTTCGCTTCTGTTCATGAACACTTTTTTGTGTCCATTTGTGTTCATTAATGTTTGTTTGTGTTCGTGTGTAGGGATGAACATATTGCACCGAATACCGAACCGATACCGATCTCGTACCAAACTGAGGGTGTTCAGTATCGGTACTTACATTTAGAGGTTTTCGGTTTCTGTATTTTCGGTATCGGTATGGTATCAATATTTTAAGTTAAAATACCGATACCATACCGCTATCATACCGATGCTGTACCGTATGTTTTCAGTATCGGTATTGGGTTTTGGAAGTTTTCGTGATCGGTATTTTCGGGATCGGTATCGGTACCAACCGATACCGTCCCGAGCTCATCCCTATTCGTGTACGTTCATGAATAAAATTAACAAACGAACATGATCACAAGTGTTTTGTTAACAAATGAACACGAACATAAAATCTCGTTCGGCAAGTGTTCATGAACACATAATTTCCTTAAAAAACGAACACGAACAAGGCCTTGTTCGTGTTCATTTGGTTCATTTGCAGCGCTAAACGCATTGCCTTTGCCTTTAAAATTGATAAGCTTTGTACTTAATCTTTTTTATACTGTATGTTTTTTGGTCCTAACCAAGTTATTTTTAACCGTTAAGTGGAGGGTAAATTGATTTTTTTACTCTTCTAGGGATTAATGTATACCTAATTTAAAGTTTTAGACCAAAATAAAAAATGCATATATTTTTATATGGTTTGTATCAACCACCCACCACTATCATGTACCTTTCTCTCTCTAAAGTCTCCACCAACCACCAACCGCCCACCACCACCGAACCTCCATCGCCAAACCTGTACTGCCACCACCACCCCACCCACTATCACCAACGTTAACCACTCCTCTCACACCAACTGTCAAAATATAACATAGTTCATTTAGCAAATGTTTATTTGGAAGTGTTTTGATGCATTTTTTTTTCTTTGGTTTGTTTTTTTTAAGGTATTTTTAGACTACTCTTTGGGCTTCTTATCTAAAGAGTTTTAGGTTTCATACACCCCGTGATATCATATTCGAGGGTGTATGACATCACATTCTGGGTATGTAGTAGCCTACTATTGGTGTGTGATGTGGCTAGTGATGTATGAATCCTAATTAGATAGTGTATCTAAAAAGGTTCTAATTTCTTCATGTTTTGTACTGGACGTTTGTTGGTTGTTGTTGCTGTCCTCAAGTCTCTTCCAAACCTAATTAAGATGCCCCCCCTTTATTATGTCAATGATTCCATGTTTATCTTTCATTTTTATTTAATATTTACTTTCTTAATTAATTCCTTTTGCATTTCTACTTATAATAACTATTTAATATTTCATTTATCCAACCCTACGAAATATTAAAATTTCTAACATAATAATAAGTAATGACAAAAATGTTATAACCTGTGTGATACATACGTTTCTAACCCAATATAAATAAAAAACAAAGATATTTTATTGATCCAATATTGTGTAATATTATATTTTCTAACCTAATAATAAACAAAATAAAATTATAACCCGCGTGATGCACAAGTTTCTAACCTAATATTAAATAAAAGACAAAACAAAATATTATAATACGTAAATAGTAAATCAAAGTTCATTTTTACAAAAGCGTATCTTGACGTTTGTTTATGTTAACCGACTGGTACACCCCAACCGATGGCGGGATCATCGAGGAGCCACGTAGTGACGATTGTTCAAAAGCTCATGGTACTAAAGTGTAAATATTTTATTCAATGCTTCAAGTACAGTTACAAACATTTATAAAATATGAATACAATTTCCACACGTTGTCTTGGTTAAGTCTTTACTAAGTTCAAGTAACCTACATGAGTAGCTCAACAATAACTCTACCTCTTCACAGGATCAAACAAATCCATATGAAGTCTTTCAAGCGGAGTCGACACTGCATTGAGTTTCTTCTTTGGGTGGGATTTCTTCTTCTACTTTTCCTTCTTGTAGCCGACACAGACGCCATTCAGATGAAAATAAATGACCATGACACCATCCACCAACCCATTTGCATAAGTTGGTTCATTTTGCAAAGGTGGATGTGTCCTATGCGTCTGTGCCACATGATAGATTCCTTCTCGGTAGCTTTAGACAGAAAACAGGTCACTTGGGCAGATTTGGTTATCACTTGACTCATATCCAACACATAAAGATTGTTTACCCTTGGAGCTGACATTATCACCTAGTCCTCAGGTATCACGAATCCGGGTTTCAGAATAAAGCATGCATTATCATTGAAGATCACAGAAACTTCCTATCACACATCTGTGAAACAGTCAACAGATTGTGAGTTACTTGCTTCACAAAGCTAACCTTGTCAAAATTCACAATTCCATTAGACACACATTCTTCTTTTGTGATGTATCCCTCTTTGTTTCCAGCAAAAGCAACATATCCTCTGTTGATATTCTTGATGTTAAAGAGGAGAGATATGACACTTGTCATGTGCCCAGATTCCCCAGTATCAACAATCCAGAGACTGCTAATAGGCCTTAAGGTGACACCCTGCACGAACATTCAAAGATTAATTAGAATGGGGGACCCAAGCCTTTACGGTCTTGGGTCATCCATTAGCATCAAGCATTGGAACCTCTATCCAATCGCCTGATGATGTACGAGTAGCACGCAATAACACAGGTATAGATGGTATTCTGCTTCGACTTAATGAGCTCTCTGACACATTGTCAGTCCCTTTCGGTCTCCAAATCTGTTCATGTTTGGCCTTTTGAGACTTTGGCCTAACAAATTTGGGTTGAGTCTTAGGTTGACCTTTATAGCTAGCTCGTTGGTTTACCTACTGGGTTACCTTGTGACTGACCTTAAACTCCTCCTTAGGTGGTGATACCTTTGGGTTAGCTTTAGGTGTTTTAACCTTGGTGAGTGGCTGTTTAACATTCTCCACAACCGTTTGTTTACTCTTATCCTGTTTTGGTATCACTTTGGAAGTTTGCTTTGGTGATTTAGGAGTTTGGTTGTTGGTGTGTCTAGAGTTCTCAACAAGGTGTCCCCAACGAGGTCTCAGATAAGGAGACTTGGGAATGACATGTCCAACCTCTTGGCATTCATAACATGTTCTCCATTCGCGATGGTTGTGAGAAACATGTTGTGAGTGTATGGGACTGTTTTAAGAAATTCTCAAACTGGAATCACTAGCTCGTGAAGAACTAGCTTCATGATTATGAGATCTAGGTGCACACATTCTTTGATCCTTTTGTTGAAAATGTTTTCAATTTGAAGTGTTTCCGAAGTGTTGCTCTTTATCAGTTCCCGTTGATTTAACAAATTTGATTAGTTTGGGTGGGGGACTATGTCTTTGTCTCCTAGCCTTCCTAAAACGAACTCACTGGATTCTTTGGATTGAGCTCGCTCGACCCGCTTGTTATTGAGCAGATGGTGGTTTCACCTGACTAGGTTGACTACACTACTCCCTGGTCTATTGTGTCGGTACTGGTTTTACTGGTTCATTGATTACATTTGACAATTTCTGGTCGATGGTTCAGATGCTGGTTTAAAGATTTGAGTGATTAAAGATCGGTTTAGATTTTTAATTGTAAAATTTTTGTCTGAATAAACCTTTGTGGAATCTTTAATCATGTAAAATAGACCAGTATCTGCAGATGTCTCAACAAGCTCATCCTCTGATTCATAATCAGGGTCACATTAAATATGGTTTTCTAAAAGGATCCTGGTTTTCAATCCCAAACCTGGTTTCTAGTCTTCCTCATCAAGTTCCTCACTCTCAGTTTCAATTTAACAGTATTTATCATCTTTGACAATTTTCTATTTTCTTGATTTCAGCTGGATGAGCAACAAGTAGTGTTGTGACCCGAAACTGAGTTGTTTCTGTTTCTTCTAGTGACTTGGAGTAATTGTCACGCAAAGGAGGAGGAACGACATTGTATCCAAGCCCATCCATTTTTCTTATGGATTTGACTTTCAATGATGTGGTATAACACATATCTTGAGTTGGAGTAACTTTCCAACTTCTTCTTGATGGTCTCGTAGTCACGGTGAGCTGATGCTAATGCTTTCTTGGTTTGTTTCAAATCAGAAATATAGTTGTTTATTACATCTTGTTTATTTAAAACAATTTTCTTTAGCTCACAAACATCTTTCTTAAGCAACTGCATAGTTTTGTTAAACTCTTTTTCATTCTTTTTCAAAGCAGCATTAGCATCATTGCATGCTCTTAAATCAAAAATCAGACTAGTATTGTGTTCTTTAAGAGATTCTATCTTAACTTCTAATTCTACACAATTAGAGCAAGTAGAAGTTTCAAATGAAGAACTGACGTGGTTGTCTTGGATCTTAGCCATAAAGGAAAAATGAGATGAAGATCTATCTATTGAGAGGTAATTGGAATAATCCACAGTCGACTCTACAAGAACTTGAACGAGACAAGATTTCTGACTTTCAAGAAACCAGCTTAAACTAAAAGTCTATCAACATCTGCAGCTAGTGTATCAACATCACCCTCAAATGATCCAGATTGTTGACCATAGGAAGCCTCAGACCCTTCACCATCACTAGAACTGTCATCAGTGAACGATTCAACAACATCCCTCTGCACATCCTTAATAATTTCAGCATAACATGCAGCCCCTACAATGTTGACAGCACCATTGTCTGCCATCTGGAGATTCAAGTCAATGCCTTGCCAGCACCATTGTCTGTCATTTGGTATTGGCTTGATTATCTTTTTCCTTTTGAGTGAAAACTTACTAACAAAAATTCACTTTTTTGTTTTTTATACTCGTTTCTTAAAACTGTATTTAATATTTAATTTTTTGGCATTAAAGACAACATAATTAAAGATCATATTATTCAAATACCAAATCATTACCTTAATTACAGTCTTAAGAATTTAGACATATGAAAAATATTACATCAAATATATAACCTAGATACATAATTTGGGATTAATTTGTTCGTCTATGTGTTTATATATGTGCCTATATGATATGTTATCACTTTCACTCCCTTATAGATGTTTTCAAATATTTTCTTTTTGGTAAGTTATTGAAGTATATTCAAAACACTATTTTGTTCCCACGTATTCATTTATTTCATTTATACTAGGTAAAATTCTCGTTGTGTCTGTTCTTTTATTCTACACAAATGACCCTAACATTTGAAAACTATATTAATAATGTGTTTATGTTTATTTGTTAAGGAAACTAGTGGGATTCACTGGCGCGCTTGTGATTTAGTTGTTACCAAAACCCTTCGAAGCTATTTTCAACCAAAGTAACCACCAAGATAGTGATCTTTGTTGCTGTTGTGCATACAAAAGAATATTACATCATCAACATTCAAACCTACACTTGTTTAAAACCAATACAAAGGAGTGTCAAACGGATGTTGGTGCAGTTGATATGGATGTGATTGTGCGTCTATCAAAAAGAGTTTCAAACCGAGGTTCAGAGAAGGATGTGATTGTGTGCTTACACAAAGGGGTATCACACAACTTTAGCATGTTCAGATTCATTCTACTTTCTTGCCCTTGCTGTTTCTACTTGGGGCTGTATATCCTGCTCAAAATTCTCCTGCTGCTCCTGCAGCAGTTGGTGGTGTTGCTGCTGCGCATTTTGCATAATATACTGATAAGTACCGAAGTTGTCGCATCGACGCCACCATTGTTCATGATTCTGCTGCACATGTTGCCTCTACACTCTTTGAGTTTCTTTTCCTCTTCCTACAAATGTACATTTAGTATTATTAGTGTTGTTTTTGTGTCGCCCCAAGAACTTGATCGTTGATATCCAGATTGCAAATAGTAATGCGCGCACAAATTAGATAAGAACTTAACATAAAAAAACAATACATAACATTAACAATTTAAGCGGATAACAAAAATTTCCCAAACAAAGTCAATTCATACACCTTCCATAGGTACTCTTAATCACCCAAAAAAATGGCTAAACATACTGTAAACAAAATAATTAAAAATAATAATAAGTAACAAAGTTGCATAAGTGTTATTACTAACCTCCTTATCATGCTTGTCACATTAAGTCTAGGTTTCTAAATAATATCATATTCACTGTTTCTTTTATTATGTATACAATTTTATGATGAACAGAGTTGGTGAAATTTTCAATTCAAAGCTTTAAAACATGATAGTTACTGTGGAAGTCCATACCTAATTCGAAGTAACAAATGGTGCCCACACTATACTTCAAACTTCCAAATTTTTACATTTAAATTGATATACTAAATGACGACTGCAATCACATGTTTAATTTCATGCCTAATATCAGCAATGCTACATGATTAAGCAGGCCATTGTATAGTAGTAACCCAGGTTTGAGGGTATATTTACAAAAAAAAATTGATTTCTCAATACATAAGAAATTGTTATAGAGTTCAAATAGCAGTATGTTAAAATTATTACATGCTAAGTTGCTAACAATATAGAGCTAACATGAATTTAAAAAAAAATGTTGTGCTTTTACGTTTAGTATGTGCAATTGTACGTCGAGTATGGTGTTACTTCTCATCTATGGGTAAGTTGTTGAGGTTAATGAGTGTACCTATCGGCTATCGGTCGAAGAGTGATACATCTGACGCGTACTTCTATTGCTGGTGCAATCCTTCTGGTCTAAGGCTGATACATCTGCGTCATCCATCTTTAGTCACCTGTTTTCAACAAAAATGCGATAATATTAATGATGGGCTATTGACGACTCAAGAACGCCTCCATTTTGCATGTAGCTGTTGAAAGGACATGAGGCATTAGAAAAGTCACGAGAGCCAACATACAAAAAGGCAGACATATACATACCGTCACGTATGAAACATACATATTAAAAACAATAATTAATTATGAAATGACACACCCTAAATCTAGAAGAGGGTGCAAACATATTAACGATTTCAAAAAAGTAAGTTACTAAGTTACTTTGTAAAAACACTAATAATTACCTAAACATTTGATAAAAACACTAATAATTACCTAAACATTTGAAATATATCATTTCTTCATTTTGAATGTCATAATATTATGCACTGACTATTGATTTCTCAATACCCTTATTCTGTATACTTTATCATGTCTCAGCGTAACCTAACTTTATAATATAAGCCGACATTAAGGTAGTTGTAGTAACAAAACAAGATTCACAAAAGAAATCATGCCACAACAACGAATTCAAGTTAGAAATTGCAGCCATAAAAAGCCAAACAAACATCTACAATCAATGAACACAAGAATTTATTAGTGAAATTCATACCAAACAACAAATCTACCCAAGCACATACATTGATTCTTTTCATGTGTTTTATGTAAAGTAACTTGTTAGGTTGACTGCTCCACCAATTATATTCTTATTAAAAACAATGTATTGTTTTTACTATGAATTATTTAAAACAAATGTTTTAAGTATTAAAAAAAGGGACCATAACAAATATATTTTACTATTTACTCAACGTTTGCAAATTGTTAATGAAAAGTTAATATATAGATATCATTAGTAATATGATAGTATAAATTTGTGAAGCAACCTTGAATCTTGATGACGGTAGAAAAAACCCCAGTAGACTCCCCAAACGGACCATGAAAAAACAAAATGAAGATTTACCATGGTCGGAATCTTGACGATAGTCAAACTCTATCCGCTGCTGGAAACATGGATACCCCCGCAGTTCGGCTTAGATTTGGTTGTTGGAACGCCATTGCTGCAACACGGGTTGCAAGTGCAGAAGAGGGCACTTGCCGTCCTCGATTATGCCACACCATACAATGATTTTCGCCACAACCATCATAGCCCATTGAAGCATCTCACGTAGGCAAATTAGGTCACGGTAATAACAGCTTTCCTGTTAACTTTCAATTGCCGTAAACTAAGGGAGACGAATGGCGGTCATCAAAACGGCTAGGCTGGGAATTAAGGAGGCGTAGTTCCTTGTGTCTAGTGGCCATCTCAATCGCCAAAGTCTTCATCATTTTCGACCAAACTATTCACCTCCATCCCAAGCTAATACTTACTTAATAACAAACACATCAATTAAAGTAACAACATTCAACAAAATCATGATTCATGAGTCATAAGGATTTCTTACCAGTGGCTTTCTATTGCAGCAGGTTGAATGGCTTTCTGTTATTCAGTCAATTAAACCTCAAAGCAGCAGTAGGTTGACTAAAAGTTGAAAACACGACCAATATGAAGTAGGGTTCAAAAAATTTACAAAAAAGGAAACAACAATCATGTTTTTAACTTTTATCTGGTATGTCCCCAAGAAATGAGGCATTCCCATACAACAATATTGATGTTGGCATTGGCTGAAAGTAAAAAACAAACAAAACTACAAACGAAGGGATGTTTATTGTTACGAATATTGTACACTACAACACTACAATAAAACCATTTTTTTGATAAAAATAATCAAGTGTAAGACAATTGGTGGATGGGTTGTGAATGCTCTAAGTAAGAGTGTAGGACAATTGAAGGTAAAAAGCTTATCTGGATATCCATCACCAAACCATAGCAAGAATAGATAAATAACTATAACAATATATGATCTTGGTTCAGAGTTTTCAGGACCATGGCTACAAGGCGGGTTGCAGGTTAGACCTACCATCTGTCGTCCCTGCCACGCCATCGTCATTAGTTGCCGGAAATCATGTGTAACTCATCATAACCAAGCAAAAGGCTATGAAAGAACGTAAAAGCCTATGTCATGCATCACCACCGTCGTCAAGGGTTTACCATTGTAAACCTCAAAAATACCCTGCTATCTTAAACCAAAGGCAAGACTTAAAATGAAAATCGTTAGGCGTCCCACATACTAATATAAAAAACAGGAACACCGACCAAAATCAAATAAGCGTTGCAAGTTTACCTGGGCGTTCCTGATTTGGACGAAATAGTCAGGCGTCCAACTAATTGAGTATAGACCATATCAGATCACCACGCAATCTCTTTGCACCACCACCGCAAGCTAACCATCACCACCGTCAATAGCCGTGCTCTTTACCAACACCGCCGTTGCCACCTTCGTAACCTTAAGCCATCGTCTTCAGCACCGTCACCCTTAACCATCATCGTCAGCTTCGAAGACAACCACCACTGTCGTTACCTTATTGATGCCAAAATCGTTGCTGTCGCCGAAAGTCCCCAAAATCACCAAACCCTAGCCACAATTGATGTACAAATTCAATCATAAGAAATCAAAAACCTAAATAAAATTTCATAAAATGTATAGGTAATGTAATGGTGTCAAAAGACTCAAAACCATAACAATGAGTAATAAAGTTGCATTTCAAATGGATAATGATTGAAAGAAACACTTAGATAGCAAAGGGTTTAATAATGCAACATCGAAAAGGATGAAATTTGCTTGAAACGAAGCAACCATTTTCTTGATGCAAAACAAATTTGTAATCAATATCAAAGAAACAGATCAAAAATATATTAATCGAAAAAGCTAGGATGGCTAATACTTACCATATGGCATAGGTCCGAACGTCCGGAATCACACCTGAACCTTAGCCACCATTGACTACAAAGTAAGATAACAACACAACCGGAATCAAATATCGACATGCACTCATCGTGAAAAAAGAATCAAGGTTTGGGTTCTTACCATCCTCCCCGAAAACAGAAGGGAACCACCGGAAAAACTTTGAGCCGACACCGTCTTGACTGCTTGCCAAATCCTCACATCCTGTGAAACCCACCTTTGTCTGTTGTCGGGAGCCGACGACTGAGAATTGCTAGTGCAACGGAGGTTCGGATTTTTATACTCATAATAATCAGAACCAACGGTGAATACATCCAAAAATAAATTTTATTAATTATTTTTTCTGGACAAATAATTTGAGAATACAACAAAAGATATTATAAAATAAATATGACATTAAATTACACACATTCTGTTATATTTGCAATTTGGCGATAATAAACGGGTTTAAAGAAATATATTCTGCTCAGCTATCGATGAGGGTTTGGGAAAGAGTGTGACGGTGGAGGTGTTTGTCGGGCGAGGAGGTGGTGGAGAGAGTGGCCATAAGGTAGGTATGGGTAGAGAGATAGAGAAGGAGTCAAGGAGAGATGTGGGTGACACAAATGAGGGGAAAACATCTCTGGTGCCACGTTTTGGATAGATGAACACGTTTTGGACAGATGGGTTGTAGCACTATGAGTCAATGGGACACGTGTAAGAGGAATAAAGTAACCACCCACCTACCTGACTAAATGCTTTTTTTTAGCAAAAAAATTTCTTTCAAAAAAGCCTAGAATTCAGTCCCTTTCGCGAATCGAACCCGGACAAATTATTAGCCAACACAACATTAGCCACTCCATCTATACTAGAACACTTATTGTTAACATATTCAAAACTACTAATATAAATAACATTTTCACAAGCTGAGATGATACTATTCATCAAGCTACAAAAATAAACATATAGGATAATGAACAAAAATGAAATAATGTAATATCCAATCTTTGTTTGTGTTCTATTGTTTAGGAAATGATGTGTTCACGAACAATTACGGAACAAGATTTTTTTATCCATGTTCGTTCAATAAGGAAATGTACATGTGTCATGTCGTTTGTGTTTGTTCATTAATTTTAGTTCCAGACAAATATGAACGCAAACAAACATAAACAAAACATTCACGTACATAGATCAAAACATAGAACATTAATGAACACAAACAAATACAAACAAGCGATCATGAACATAAATGAATACATATTTAATTTCGAATTAAATCAGCATCTTTCATAACAAACATTACGTAGATCTACCCAAAATTTACTAACTCAATTATTCAAACATACTTGACATAATCTTGATCTCATAATTACCATAAATTAAAGTTTAAGAAAACAAAATTATCATATTAAACTTGAAGTCCCATTTAGTCCACCCAAAATAAACTTTATGTTCTCATTTAATCCACTTAAAATGATAGTTAATCAAAATATATGTAATATTAATAAAGTTGGACGGCGCAGGGATGGCGCCCTTGCCACTTCAACATTTTCCCCAAAATGGCACCCCTTCCATATCTCATGGGCACCATTGGGTGGGTGGGGGATATGAGGGGAGGCATTTATCAATTAATTAGTGTGAATTTTGAAGTACTCAAATAAAAAAATAAAAGTTAAAAAACCTAATGAACTATGAACACATTATTGGACATTCACTAACATAAACAGGGTTGTTCACGAGCCGAGCCGAGCCGAGCGAACCTTTTCCTGTGATTAGCTCGTTTACAAACCGAACCAAGCTGAGCGGCTCGTTTACAACCAAGCGAGCATTTTTCGAGAGTGATTTTTTTATCGTGTGTCGAGCGAGAAACGAGCGGAGAATACTTTGAACAACCATAAAATTGGGATGTTTCATTTGTTATTTTTATTGTCGGGTGACAACTAAGGTCAAACTGTCTGATGATAACACTAATATTGAGGTCTAAATGTTCAAAAATGAGACTTAGGTTAAGGCCGGTGTGGTGATTAGCATATTGCAGAGAACAATTGTCGCATTGTGGCGTAAGGTGATATCAAGCGATGATTAGAGACATATGGCTAATAACATAAAGAAATCAAGACTGTCACTTCACGAATTACGGTTTTACTATTAAACTTAGTGTTAATCTTTTTATTGGGTTAATTAGGCTAGTTATATTTTATTTGCATATATTGGGCCAAACCAAATAGAATATTATGTATAAAGCTATAAATATAAATGTAATTTGTGTGTGTATATATATATGTATAATAAATTATAGGTCCCTGGCCTTGAGATCTTCAATCATACAATCAAACTAACACGAATACAAGACATGGAATATCTTGCACCCGTGGATATATCACAAACAACACAATATTACTTTTTAAATGCTTTTCTTATTAACCGAATCACAGATAACAATTAATAAGAACTATACCGAACTTGTAACCTAGCTAGCACACAAAGAGATTATGACCAATTGTATATAGGGATCAACCCTTCTTCCCTCTCTCTCTTTCTCTCTCTCTCTCTCTCTCTCTCTCTCTCAATCGCACAACTCAATACCTCCGACCCTCCAAACCCTTGTGTCATTTATTTATATACATGCACATCCACAATGATTTTGGGTTGGGCTTCCATTAGGCTTTTACATTACTTGCTTATTACATCTTCACGAACTAACTTAGACAAGTTCTTCTAACGACATTGAAAATAAATAATTTTCTGTCAATAATCCCGAGTGTTTGTTTAATCGTTTGAGTATTTGTCACAAACTTGCACCAACAAAACCCTCCTTGATAGATGTTCTTTAAGATTATTTTTCAAATCTCAAAGTAAATTCAATTGTCTTTCACTTGAAGTCTTTAATCTTCGACAGCTTGATCTTGAGATAGTCTACCAAAGTAATTTAGAAGAACTTGGTAGGTCACTTCTCTTCTTTTCTTCAACTTGTGATCTTGAGTCTTTAACAACTCTCTCGTGTTCAGCATCTCTTGAGAATTATGTAACTCCCCCTGAGAATAAGCTTGGATTGTAAAAACTTCAAAAGTCTTTTACTCCCCCTGAAACACAGAATATATATTTCTCCACCTAAGCTGCTAAGTCTTCTAAAATCAACAACTGTTATTTTAGATCTTCAGTGTTTTGTCGTCTCTTGTCTCTGTTTCTTCAAATTTTTTGTTGAATAACATGAATTTGTCCAAAAGGAGCTTCCGACCTTATCACGTCCATCATTAACATCAAATTATAATACCTGTCACACTCAAGAAACTTGTAAGTAAACCATCATAACAAATACAAACATACAAAGTATATAAATATAAACCACCTATGACAAAAATTGTTTTTTTTTGTGGTTAAAAGTTTTGAGCTTTCAAAAGATATGTTGTTTTTTCAAAATTTTCTAAACAGTCAGATTCACCTCAGAACAACCGTTTCTCGTGCGTTAAATCCTAAAGTAAAATAAAAATATTTTTGAATTTTTGGATTTTTTAATAAGTAAAATAAATGAACGTAAAGACAATTTAAGTAAACTATTTACAAACAGAAAAACACTCCATTTTGGATATAGCAAACACTGGTTAAAAGGATCATATCAGCTAGATTGAAATGTCACACTGAGATAATGTCCTTAATATCTTCTCAATGTGTAAGACTACATTCCAAGACGATTACCAGTATTATGTATCCACATAAACAATATAACACTTAATGATTCCAAATCCATATAGGCATTTAAGTGTGTTATACTGAATCATCTATGTTACCCATGACATGACATATCCCCGCGATCAAGTCTTGCACAAAGGTTTATCGTAGCAGGTGAGTAAATTGCCATTATCCATTATGTAAGGTACGAGACATGAAGGTGTACAGGTCTGCATATCTGGATGCAACTAAGTTACCAAACGTGTACTCAACCAGGGTTAAGACAAATACCATTTTATGTGGTACGAATTTTCAGCTTGAGGCATTTTTGAGTGATTGCCTTTTAGCCTTTGAAGGTGTTGGCCTTTATCATATGCTCTTTTAAGACGATCTGATAAAGTCTAGGTCAATATGTATCTGGATGCAGCAAAAGACCAGTCGAATCATCCCCGGATAAATTTAACAATTTAAAGACCCAAAACCTCAAATTTTGTCAAGCTATCAACGCAAGATTTAAGATTATAAAATCATACGCCGATGACATGTATCCCACAGAATTAATAGTCAATTTTGATCTGAATTTCAATTAACAGACCGGATTCGTGTGTTAATTTCCTACCAGTACATCATATAATGAAGATGCAGTCACACTTAGCTTGAATATATTTGTTCAATTTTATTAAGTGTAACAACATCAACAGCTAATGTGCTATCATTTCCAATTAGGTACCAACTTGCTATATATATATATATATATATTAATGCAAAACTAAGCAGAAGCAAACAAAAAACAACGTAAAAACTAACTAAAAACTTAAAAACTAAAAGCTTCAGCACTTATGACAAAACAAAAAATTATTCAGGGTTTCTCATCCCATTCAGCTGCACTAACAGCTCAAACCGAGCTCTATCGAAAGCTTTGGTGAACAATCTCTTACAAAATGATGCCTTATGGCTATATGTTTTGTTATTGAAAAGTTTTTGGGATTTTCGGTGATTGAAATGGTGACTGGATTATCAATAAATATAGGAGTGTGAGTGAAATTCAAACCGTAATCCCGCATCTGTTGTTGTATCCACAAAACCTGTGAACAACAGCTACCAGCAGCAACGTATTCTGCTTCACATGTGGAAACAGCCACCAAAGTCTGCCTTTTGCACTGCCAGGAAACGAGTCTTCCTCCTAAAAATTGACATCCACCAGTAGTAGATTTCCGATTCTGGTTACATCCTCCGTAGTCTGAATCTGTATACGCTACAAGATCCATCTCGCCATCAGCTGGATACCAGATTCCCAATTTGGGTTCCCCTTTAGGTATCTAAGAATCCATTTCATAACGATCATATGTGACTCCTTTGGATTAACCTAGACCTGGTACAAAGACAAACTCCAAACATAATATCAGGTCTTGAAGTTAAGATACACAAGCGAACCTATTATGGATCGATACTTAGTTGGATCAACGTTTTTGCTTCTTTCAACATCTGGATGAAGTCCATGATTAACTGGTAGAGGAGTAGCATAAGTAGAACAGTCATCCATCTTGAAACGAGTCAAAATGTCATGTACATACTTAGTCTGATGTATGGACATCTCGTCTTCCTTCTGATCTACTTGTAAACCAAGAAAGAATTTCAGCTCCCCCATAGCGCTCATCTCAAACTTCTTCTTCATAACCTTCTCAAATTCAATGCACATGTCCTTGTTAGGAGACCCAAAGATGATGTTATCAACGTACACCTAAACCAATAAGAAATCTTCTCATTTTCTCTTTATAAAAAGTGTACTATCTATTTTACCACTCTCAAAGCCATTTTTTAAGAGATGAGTTGACATTGTCTCATACCATGCCATTGGTGCCTGATGTAATCAATACAGTGCCTTATCAAGTTTGTAGACACGGTCTGGATAATCTGGATCAGTAAACCCTGGAGGTTGTGACATACACCAACTCCTGGACTTTCCCATACAGAAAGGCGCTTTTGATGTCCAACTGATAAACTTTAAAGCCACTGTAGGAAGCGAAGGCTAGAAAGAGTCGAATTGCTTTGAACCTTTCCATCGGTGTAAACACTTCATTAAAATCAATCCCTTCTTGTTGGTTAAACCCTTTGACTACCAAGCGAGCCTTGTTTCTAACTACAATACTATTATCATCAGTTTTATTTCTGAACACCCATCTGGTACCGATTTCTTAAGCACCCTTAGGTAAATCGACTAGCTCCCAAACTTTGAGCTTCTTGAATTGTGCTAGTTCCTCTTGCATAGCTTCCACCCACGCACTAGCACGAAGAGCTATTTGATGATTCTTCGGTTCAACTTGCGAGATGAAGCAATTTAGGCATTTGTTTATGATGCCCGAATCTTTAATACTGACATATAAGCATGTCGACTCAGAAATACTCCTTCTTGTCCTTACACCTGCATTAGGATCTCCTAAGATATTCTCCACTGGATGATCTTTGTTTGTGCGAGTCTGAGCAACAGTATTGTTAGTCCCAGAAGTATCAGCCTCACTTTGAATCAAATGGCAATGAAATTTCAACAATATATAATCAATGTGCGGAATAAGAAATCAAACTTTCAGAAATAATAGAACACACAAGTTTTTAAGAAGTTTTGAGTTTTATATAGTGACCACCTTTTAACAAGGATCACCTTTGGACTTTAGAAAAGAATGACTCAAAAGAATTCTTATGGCTGTTGTGAATATGGTGTGGAGTATGTGTAAAAGATATATCTAAGAAGAGCAGATGTTTGCTATGTATATCACACACTTTCACATTTAAACTTAGCACTCTTTTCTTTCGTATGATGTCTTCTATTTATAGAGAAGTGTTGACCCCAAGTTGATGAATAAACAATTGGTTTATTATCAACTTGTAGTTTTGCAGGTTGAAAAGGGAAATAAAGTCTTGCATGAATGATTGAGGTCAAGTTGTATACATTTTAAATTTCCCACTTGTCAAGATTCCAGATTTCTTCCCATAAATTTGAAGTCTTTATCTAGGATTGGTTATTTAGTCAATATCAGAGTTTGTCCCAGAAATCTGGTTCCTTTGTCTTAGATTTCAGTCTTCTTTCCCAGATTTCATCAAATAGGAGTTGTATTTGTCTTCCACTATCTATGTCTTCAAAGAGATCTTGTTCTTGAATCTTTCTTGATCTTTATCTCTTTATCTAGAACCTTTTCTGGATGTTCTTCACTTTGTTCAGCTTCTTGGTTTCCAGCTTCAGTTTTATTTAATACTTCATGTTTTCTCATTTAGATCATAACAATTTCCCCCTAAGTGTTGTAAGTTAACTGATGCATACTTAAACAATTACATTTTAAAAGACAAAACAAACATTCAAAGTACTGAAAGAGTTCTGTAATGACAATTACATTCAGAATAGAACATACATAAGAGTTTTCAACATGTAGCAACTAAAAAACAATTCAACAACTTCATAGAATCTTCTTGTCAAGACCCTTGAGCTTCTTCTTGTGAGGGATAGTTCTTGTGCATGTAAACAGCATTGACTTGAGTAAGTCTCTTGATTATATCCAGTTATCAATCAGCTCATCCAGTTTCTGCTTTCTTTCTAAGTTTCCCATCAACTCTAATTTGTCTTGCACTGACTCCATGCAACTCTTCAAGTATCTCAGAGGTATTTGCTTATTTCAGCCACTCTGAACATTTTCTTGTTCTAGTTGTCATCCCTAAAAATGATTCCTTTTTTGTTGTTGGTACTATCATACCAGATTTAGGCTTATTTACTTCTTTTGGGATGTCTTGATTGGGTGCACTTAGATTGATTTTTTGCAGCATGTTGTGATGTTTTAGGGCAAGATCTAAGTCATTTTGAGCATTTCCCATAAATTGTTTTCTAGCTACATTGGAAATTGCATCCAGTGCTCTTCTGAATTGGATATTTGTAGACTTATCATCAATACATTTGTTTCTCATCATTAATAGATCATTAGGATGCAAGTCTTCCATATCTCCATCTGTGATCTTTGTGTACACCTTTTCACCTCTTTCAATCTCATATTCATTATACCTATGTGTGGTTATCCCAAAGGTTATTTCTTGGTTTCTAATGTTCAGAATCCTCTTAATTGGCATCTTCAGTTGTTCCACAGGTAATGCAGTTGGATCATCTTTTGTTATTCTAGTAAGATTGAATTTGGAATATGGGCTCAGTATTCCACGTTGTTCATTTTCTTTTCTGTAGATTTCTCTACAGTATGTTTCAGGAAATACATAGTCACTAGGTTTCAGCTTGATCCTATGTCTAGTGACTCCAGGCTCCACCGTCCATTGAGATGCTGAAGTTTCCATCATGACATCAGATACTATGACCTTCATCTTCTTTTTGGCCTCCTCCGGCTATATCAACCCTTGAGGCTTCCATCATCATTTCAGTAAAAGTTCTCTTCTTTGTAGATTCCTATTCAGGTTGATAAAGTGCCATAATGTTGCCTTCATCAGATTGTAGTGAGGCTTTTGTTTATGGTTATAGTATAGTCTCAGCACCACTATCAGTTGTTTGGATATTAGGTGAGGTAAACTCTGCTGGTTGGGGTTTTTTCTTGTTGTTCAATAGTAGGAGAGGGCCTTCTAGTTGGTTCAGTGAATCTCTCTACTGCTCCTTGCACCATGTTTAAAGTCTTCTTTGCTTGGTCAATGGTTTCATCCCCCTTTTGTTTCACATGTTCCAAATTTTTGTAAATTTCTTCAGCTGTTCTTTTCCATTTAGTTGTTTGCTGATTGATCTGATTCTTGATCAGTTCATTTTCTGCTGTTGTTTTCTTTAGTTTCCCTGAAAAGTTGTTGATGCTCTCTTGCATCTGTTGGTTGTTGTGGTTGTTCATTTTATGTTCTTATGTTTGCTCTTGTACTAACTTTAAGAGTATCTTTGAGTTGTACATTTGTGTTCTTCTCAAGCTCTTCTAGTCTGTTGGTGTTCTGGTTCACATAATCTGACAATTTTTTAGTGTCAGAGTTTTGTGACTCATGATTCTTCAATATAGTCTCCAGCTTTTCTTTCAGTTCTTTCTCCTTTTCTGCTTCTTTTCTTTCTAAAGCTTCCTGCAAGATTTTAAGAGAAGCCTGGATAGATTAAGCAAAAATTCAGATTTCAGATTTTGTGTGGTCAGGACTTGTGGTGAATTTGGAACAACAAATGTTCCAAATAACTGACCAAAAGTAAACACATCTGCTTCTGTTTTGGATGGAGGGATCACATCATCAGTGGATGGTGTGGCAGTCCTTACATCCCCAGAGTTTTGCAACATATGCAAAGCTGGATTTTCCTCACATCCTTGGATAGTCCCAGAGGCTTGTCCTCCATGAGTTGTTGAAGAAGGCAACAAATGTCTTCTTCTTTAAACCAAATTTATGGTACCACTTGCATGGTGCTTGCCTGTTGTGATTTCAGTTTCCTTCTTTGAAACAGATTCAGAACTGAAACCGATGGTGCCTTCTATTGCTGGTAAATCAAATGAAACAATTGGCGGTGTGTTATGTGGGCTAGGGAGAGGGATAGTTGTTGATCTAGATGAGGATTCCTCAGAATTCCACACCCTGCTGGTGGTTCTAGAGTATTCTGCTGGAGGGGTATTTTACTTGAGACTTAGAATTTGAGCCATTAAGGCTATTGCTATCTTTTTTGTTCATAAGTTTCAAGTGATTCTTTAAGATTGTGGAATCTTTGGGTACAAAATAATTTATACCTCTGGTTAGTTATGGCAGTTGACCCTCTTCATTCCATTTTGCAGTCTTTGCTCTCCAGACTAGCATGGTGGTGGAGTTGAACATGAGCTCATTTTCTTCAAACTGCATCTGTGTTTCTTCAATCTTTCTTGCAATGAGAAATCTAGAGAATCTGGGATAATGAAGATGTTTTTCTGTTTCTTTATCTCCCTTCTTTGGTGTTTTTAAGTATTGGTTCCTCATCTTGATCTGGTTCCAGATCAAGTTAGCGTAATCCAGGTTGGCTCCAGTGACCAGGCCAAACAAAATATTCAAAGAATATTGGCTCCTATGGTCCATTCCTCCTGTCTTTGAAGTTAGACATTTGTTTATTATCATAAACAACAGACTCTAAAATGAAGATAGATTCCCTATCTTGAAATCTCCTAACTTGTTGAAGTTAGCTTTGTATCCTATATCCCTTAGAGTTTGACCCACTCTTTCAACATATGGTAACCCATCATACTCTGTTTCATTTGGTAATCTCAGAACATCTCTTATGTCTTGAAGATGAATCTTTAGTGTCTGATTATCCCAGATATGAGTAACTAGGACATCCTCAATGCCATCCTCTACCACTTCTACCTTCATAGTCTCCCATACTTGTTGCAACACTTTTACTGGTACTGACTTAGAGTTAGTCAGAGCTCCAGCAAGAGGGCATAGTTTCAAATTTTCAATGATGAAATGATGCCTTTCATCATACTTGGTGTGATCAAGGTCAGCAACTATGTTGTTTGCCTTCCAATCACTATACGCTATCCATCTGTTTCTTGGTAAAATCTGGGGTGAAACAAAGGTTGAAGGTTCAGGATATATGTTTGAGGTAGACATGTTTGAGAGTTGTAGGATTTTGAGAAAGTTGAGAGATTTTTTTGTTGAATTTGATTTCTGGTGATGTGGTCTGTTAATAATTATCAGATGGGTTTATATATCTGAGGTTTCATGAAGATGGCAACTTTCCGAATACTTATGTTTTAATTGGATGTTAATACCACCTTCGATTAATATAGCCCACTTGATGGTGTAACGGTTACTTTTTCTACTGTTGTTTTACTGTACTATCCAACATGTCACATGATGTCAGGATCTTCCCCCTTTCAAGAACAAAAAGTGACTTTTTGATCTTGAAGCAATCCTGTGATGGCACGTGGATAAACTTGTCCCACCTTTTATGCCACTACACATCTCAACTAGCAATGAAGTCAACCATAAGTCCAGATTTGTGAAAAATCTGAGACATTAGTTATTTGAACAAAAGATCCATATTTCTGGGATTTTGTTTAGATTTCTCTAAGTGTTCACCAGATTTCTGGGACTTTGTCCTCATCCATTCTTTTGAATATATGTCTATATATATATATATATATATATATATATATATATATTAATGGATGAGAATGAACCTCAAAATGGCCTTTCATAATAGTGGCCATGAAAATTAACGTGACACCAAATGATAAATGAGTGTGTCAAGGTTCGAATCCTACTCCGAAGATGGATAAAACCTTTTTACATTCATTATCATTTTTGAGTTTCATTCTAATTTTTTTTTGAGATCGAGAGTGATTGTGTGAGGTTTGTTTCTCCAAATAAAATTTTGTAGAATCTAACAGCATTTGAAGAACCACTGTCGGTTATCATCTGTTGAATATCCTCTGTTGTTTAATCATCTGGTGAAGAACCTCAATTGAGTCAACATCTGGTGAAGAACCTCTGTTTCTTCATCATCTGTTGTGGAACCTCTGTTGTTTTAATCATCTGGTGAAGAACCTCTGTTTTGTCAACATCTGGTGAATAACCTCAATTATTTCAACATCTATTAAAGAACCTCAGTTCTGTCAACATCTGGTGAACAAACTCAGTTGTTTCAACATCTGTTGAAGCCTAAGATCTGTTGGCTTTAATAGTGCTTCTTATCAGACGGTTAGTTCAACATATCTTTGATATTTGATCACATATCTTTTTGACAATCCAATCTTTTTGAAAAATGTTTTCTGATTTGTAACATTTTTACATTTTGTAAAAAAAATGTTAAAAATCCTTCCAATTCTCAGCCTTTGATGGTGTATTTTAAGAAATTTTGAGAATTAAATCTAAAAAGAAATTTGTTCTTGGTTTAAACTTCTTGTTTAGATTTTCATTTTTCAATTGTAATGAACATTTTGAAATCGTTTTCGAAATTTTCAATTGACATAAAACATTTTTCTTTTGAAAGAAAATGACCTTCCTTGATCATAATATCATTTTCTTACTGACATTGTTCTTCCAAATTTGACCCCTGAAAAGTCAAGTTGAATCCAAAAGTCAAAGATTGTCTATAAACCAGGCAGAAATTCATTTTGTTGCCTTTTTTAATCCAGATTTTCCCATATGTTCCCAGATTTTGACTCTAGTTAGTCAGATTTGTCCAGGTTTAATGAGATTTAACCTTATTTTGCATATTTTTGTGATCAGTAATTTGTTCCCCCTCAAAGTTAGCTTTAATAACTGCAAGTATTATTATCTCATCCCCTGTTTTTCTTTCCCCCTTTTTTTGAAATAAAAAACATATATATATATGTATTAAATAAAACAAAAAAAAAAACTACAAACACATATCATATTGTCTAGTCTTCCTCTTCCACAATAAGCATATCATACATGAAGTTCACATTCCCTTTGCAAATCAGGCTCAACATCAGGCTCTCAGATTGGATGTTAGATAGGTTGACCATTTGGACTGTGGTGAATCCTCTTGGTATAACTCCAAAGTTCAGTTGACTTGTGATGATTTTAGTCACAAATATGGGATACATCAGGAACTTGTTCCTGTTGTAGATATTTTCCTTCATGCCATTCAACAAATAGTATGAGTAGTTGTACGGTTCTCCCTATAATAAAGAGTGAATGACTTCCTGAACTCTTAGAGAGATCAGGCTGAAGTTGGATGTCTTCCTGCTACAGCATACACCCACCTGAGTCATCAAAAACTGACAAGGCAAGTCTAGAGCAGTCTTCTCCACCTGTTGAGCTTTTCAGAGACCATTGTATCCCATCAGCTTAAAGGTGTTGGCAACTTTCTATCTATTAACCTTCTATGGGGTGCAGTTGTCATTGAGGTGAAGAGCAGTCCTGATGGTCTGCCCATTCACTACTATCTTGACTCCCAAGACAGTAGCCTCAATCACAGTCTTACGGAGGTTTTAAGTAACTACCACATCAATGTGCACACTAATGGCAAAACTAATGGGGCTCTTCAAGAGGGAGGCCAACATGGGTGTAACCAGCTTGAACTCATTGTCCAAACTGGTTCTCACTCTTAGGTTGTGAGTGTCAGCCATTTCGAGTGTCATTTTTGGTAAAGGAAAATTAGGGTTTTTGTTCTGGAGAAGAAGAAGAAGTACAGAGAATGTGCAGCAAAAGTGATCACAAGTGTGAGTATATTTATGGACAATACCATCTGTCCATTAATGGTTAGATTTGGTAAATCCATTTGCACCCCTTACTTTAGTTGATCTCTGCACTCAAGTAGTTAAGTCAGGATACTCTTCGGTATATTGAAATATTTGTGAAAGACCCTGCATTAATTGCTTACTGCTCCTCATTTACTTGTCCCCCAGATGGTAAAGCTACTTATTTTGTAGACCTAGACTTTGTGTATACGTTTTAAACAAATAAAATAAAACTAATCATTATCTCTAAAAAATTAAAATATAATAAAACTATATTAGTTTTAGATAAACACGAATCTAAATAACAAAAAAAGTGTAACGAAAATAAAACTTATCTAACTAGGGCTATAGATATATACATGCATGCATGCATGGAGTATGAGTCACTTTTTCTCTCTCTTGGAAATCTGTGATGGTTCAGATGTTTCCATTCTAGATTTCTGGGATTTTTTCAATAGTTCCTCAGAATTATCATTGTCTGAGATTTTAGTTCCAGATTCTGGCTTGTCATTTAAGACAACTGTCTCAGTTTTCAGATGATCGCAGGAGATTTGTTCTCCAAATGTTTAAATTTGTGTGTCATCTAAAATTGACTCATTGTTTTTATGTCCAGATTATGTTATTTTCATACCAGATTCTTGACTTAAATCCATGTTTAACATAGCCAACTTGCTTATGATATATCTTTCATGCTTTTCATCTAAAGGTTTGATGAAAATATCAGCAAGTTGTTTAGCTAAGGGAACAAAATACATTTGAACATCACTTTTCTCAACATGGTCTTTAATGAAATGATACCTGACATCTATGTGCTTGGTCTTCGAGTGTTGAACTGGATTTGATGTTATGGCTATTACACGTTTTGAATTACACAGAATTGGTGTTTTTACTATGTCCAATCCATAGTCTTTTAGTTGAATTTGCATCCATATCACTTGTGAACAACAGCTTGCTGCTACTACATACTATGCTTATGCTGTGGATGTTGATACATAATTTTGCTTCTTTGAAGCCCAACATACCAGTTTTTCTCCTAGCATTTGGCTACTTCCAGTGGTACTCTTTCAATCCATTTTACAGCCTACATGATTTGCATCAGTGTAAGCTATAAGATCTAAATTTATACCTTTTGGATACCATAATCCTAGATCTGGAGTTTCTTTCAAATACTTGAACACTCTTTTTACAGCTGTTAGATGAGACTCCTTTGGGTTGCCTTGATATCTTGCAAGAAAACATGTTGCAAACATAATAGATGGTCTGCTTGCAGTGAGATACATAAGAGATCCAATCATCCCACTATATTTCTGAACATCCACTGAAATTCCATCTGGATTAGATCCTAGTGTGGAACCAGTTGCCATTGGTGTTTTGGATGAACTACATTTTTCTAGAGATTGTTTAACTTATAAACCCAAGAAAAAGGTTAATTCACCCATCATGCTCATTTCAAAATGGCTGGTCACCAGTTTTTCAAATTTCTTGCAAAAATCTGGATTAGTTGACCCAAAAATTATGTCATCTACATAGATTTGTACCAAAATTGTATGACCTTTATGTGTTTTTGTGAAAAGTGTTGTGTCACTTGTTCCCTTGATGAAACCTGATTCCAAAAGAATTTGGACAGAGTTTCATACGAAGATTTAAGAGCTTGTTTCAAGCTATACAAGGCTTTGTCCAGTTTGTAGACATGTTTTGGAAAGCTAGGATCTATAAACCCTTGTGGTTGTAGAACATACACTTCTTGTTCAATCTTGCCATTCAGAAATGCGGACTTCACATCCATTTGGTAAACTTTGAAGGCTTTGTGAGCAACATAAGCAAGAAAGATTCTTATAGCCTCTAATCTGGCCACAGGAGCAAAGGTTTCATTAAAGTCAATTCCTTCTCTTTGAATGTATCCTTTGACCACCAATCTAGCTTTATTTCTTGTTATAACACCTTGTTCATCTGATTTGTTTCTGTAGACCCATTTAGTTCCAATGACTGATTTGTCATTTGGTTTTGGAACCAATGTCCACACTTTGCTTTTCTCAAACTGATCAAGTTCTTCCTGCATAGCATATATCCAGTTTAGATCGTGCAAAGCTTCAGATGTTGACTTTGGTTTTGTTAAACTTAAAAAACCTGCACACAGACATTCATTAGCGCTTACAACCCTTGTTTGCACCCCTTTTTGTGGATCACCTATTATATTTTCCGGCAAATGATATTTGGTCCACCTCATATTATGAATGTATGCGCGTAGGATCGTCTAAACAACAAAGATATTAATCAAACAAGTTCAATTCAGGTGCGGAATCCCTGAATTGATCACAAAATGATAATAACATCTTTAATTCATTCACTTTCATAAACGATTACACTTGAAAACACTGTGTATAATGATAAAAAGACGTTTACAGACTCAACAATAAACCTAGGGAAAACACACACAGGGAGGGAAAACAAAATGTCAAAAGTTACAATTCAAAAATCAACTTGACCTTATATAGGCCTGCACATTCGCCCATTTGTGTTGGTCGAATGTGCAGGTTCGACCATTCGTAATGGTCGAATCAAGATATACATTAATCTATTTTCTACCTTCGACCTCCCTGTGCTCCTTCGCCCCTTTACTTCTTCCTTCGACCAGACAGAAACCACATTCGACCATCTATAATCACCTTCGACCATTTGAAGTTGAACAAAACATGTATTATTCGCAATCCAAAAGCATTAGTCGCATAATATGTATCTAGAAACTCCCCCTCGACTATTGCTTGGATTGTTTACGTTCTTGGTCCATCATCTTGTTCATGAGCTTGATACGCAGTAAAGTCTTCTGTTCCTTGGTCATCACCGGTTCAAAAGTTTGTTTCGGCTTTTTCTTTTTAACTTCCTGAACTTCCTGAACCTTCACAAACTTTCCCAGTTTCTTGTCAAAATCACATCCAGCATTCACGTCCCATGCATAGCATAAGAATACCACACGTTGGTATTTGCTTGCCTATTCACTATCCTTAGCTTCGCAGTAAATCGGATTATAATAGAGCATTATAATATCCTCATGCGAACAGTTGATCAACCACATAGGATCAAAGATGTGAATCTTTTTGAAGTCTTTTGCACCATCCTTCAACACTATAATAGCCTCTACAGTCTTCCAATCGTAGTACCACCACATGAAGTCTTTAGAAAAGTGTTGTGGAATCTGCATCAATGGAATATGTTTCAACACTTTAGGTGGTTTATACTTTAACGTCACCTTAGGCATCCCAGTAATATCATCAATCTCCTTCTTATGAACAATTCTTTTCGGCAACTGGGGAGTAAACAAGTTCCATTTAGTTCTGCTTTCTCTCGATATACGATCTGCAAAGTAAGCAATATGATCGTTTACAGAACCTGTCATCTCATGTCTGCAAATGTCACGAATAGCCCAGTATGGTAAAGTCTTCAAGTCATGGAATCTGTCAAAATACAGAATTCCTTTTTCCCATTTAACAGCTACACACTTCAACTGTTTCACGAACTTCCATCCAAGAGCTTTACCTTTAAACAAGTCATTGTGAAACTTGTAAAAACTACCTTGAACTTCTTTCTTTGGACGGTTCGCCTCTTTCTCTTTAAGATTTCTCAACAGATCTTTCAAAGCGTCAGATTGTTCAATGTTTGGCTTATTACAATCTGAAAACACTTCTTTAACAAATCTCTTACTCTTTTCATGAGCAAGTTTCTCAGCCTGGCGAAATAACTCATCAGTGAACTCAGGAAATCCAGAATCTTTGTTCTTCTTGTAATATTCTGGATATTCCTCACTTGTGATATCTTCAATCTCTACCTCCTCGAATACTGGTACATCTCTATCATCGGAGTGATTACCTGCTTCTTTCTCAGGTATGTTAGGTATCTGATTATCAATCATCAACTCTTCCAGAGTTTTACCGATCTGTTTCGCCAATCCTTCCAAAATCTCCTTTGACATGGCTGCAGAAACTTCTCCATCTTCTAAGTCAGGATCATTGTATTCTAACTCGAACCTCATATCATTAGACTCAAATATCTCAGGAAATCTGCCAGTCATCTCAATCGTCCAGACTCTGTCAGTCAACATCTGACGATACATATTCTTGTCATCATCAGATAAAGATCTGATCTTTTCATTCCAAAAGATACTATCATCGTCAACTGTACCACCAGGAGCTTTCGAACTAGAACCTCCTGTATCTTTTCCTGATCCTCTCTTCTCATACTTGTATTTATCAGTGTCATCGTCATCATCATCACTATCAGAACTTGCAGAGCTATTACCTTCTCCTGAGTGATCTCCCGAACCATCATCATCACCATCTTTCTTTTTCTTAGGATCTTTACCAGCATCCTCATCTAACTCAACATCTTCTTCTTCCTCTTCATCGGATGGTTCGAAATCAACTTCTTCTTCATCACACTCCTTATCTTCTTCACCAGCTTGTAACTGAGGAACTTTAGAGTATAAGTCTTTTATCAGATTATCCATACTCTTATTACCTTCTTTCAGCTTCTTGTTCTCCTCTTTGATAGCAATGTATCTCCTGGTGTTTCTCTGTTCATGTTTCAACAACTTCTTGTTTTCTCTTTGAAGTTGTTTAATCTTAGCTTCCAGAGCTTCTTGATTCTCATGTGATGTTTCAACAACATCTAACATCTTCTTGTCGTTGTTTCTCAACTGTTCTATTTCTGCTTGTTGCTGATTAATAATCTTCATCATGTCAGCAAGCTTCTGGTTCACTGCAGTCATAACATCACTGTCTACAGTAACCTTCGGTGGTGTTGAAGCTTCAGCAGCAGAAAACTTTCCTTTCTTCATTTTCTTTAATACTCTGTCCAATGCATCATTGAACACATCAGTTGGTAACTCAGTCTGTTTAGCAGCAGATGATGTCTTTTGCTTCTTCGCTGTTGGAGATGTGATTGGTGATTTTGAGCTAGATGCTGGAGGCAGTTTCTTTCCAGCAACCAAAAACTCAATATCTCTAGCCCTTTTCTCCATCGGCTTCAATACTTTCTCTTTCTTCTTATACTGTGGCTTCTTCTGTTTTTCACCTGTCTTTGGTGATCCCACAAAATCTTCGGATCCCAAACCTAAACCTTCATCAGTTTCATCCAATGCAACAGGACTTTTTGTCCTTTGCTCCTCCACAGATTTATTAAGACTCTCAGACTCACCAGCTACAGTGGCCTTGGGCGTGGTGCTCTTAACAGTCTCACTATCAGATGCCCATCGTTCATCCTCCTGTGTCTCTTCTGAATCAACAGACACTTCATCAACTATATGTAAACCCTTCTTGGCTACACTCTTATGTCTTCTAGAAACCTTCTTCTTAGCGGGTTCAGTATCATCTTCTTTCTCTTTTCCCTTTCCCGTCTTTGCCCCAACATTTACGACTTGACGCTTTCTCTTAGCATCAGGATCAACTGGACAAAGAGGATTATCTGGATCTGAATCACTGTTATCATGTCTAACCTTATCCTGACCTGAATCTTCATACCCTGGGTTAATCAAATGACCAAACAGATTCTTGTTAGGTGGTCTTTCATTCAACGGCACACCTTTGTAACCCTTCATTCTGACAAGAGTATTCAGGTTCATGTGATCCTGAACAATAATCTAGGTAGGATCTCTTCTCAGCTTCTTATGCTTCTTGTCAAGTATCATCTGTATAAAACTCGGATAAAGCAAAAACTTCTTGTTCTTCAGGCCTCTCAGTGCTTCTAACATGTGTTCCAATATCATACCAGATACATTGAACGGTTTGTTCAATATAAGAGCCACCATCAGAGAACTAATGCTTTTCCTCATCACATCATACCCTCCACTCACTGATCCAAATACGTGCAACATCACATGAGCGAGATACTTAAACTGAGGACATAACTTCCCTTTATGTAACGAACCATCAGTTATCGGTCCGTTGTACTTCATTCGTAAGAAGCACTTCCTCTGTTCTATCCATAAAAGTTCTCTAGGATCTGTCTTCTTCTCATCATGCAACTTCAATGCCTCACGGATGTCGTCTTCAGAGATAATCACAAGCTCCCCCTGAATCGTACTGACCACAGCAGATTCGTTGTTCCAGAAGTCCATTTTTGCATTCTTCCAGAACTCCTGTAGAAGATCCTTATAAATGATAGCTGGGGTAGCAAGTGCAACAATCACACGGCTTCTTTTCAGGAAATCGACGATGCCGGTGAATTCTTGATGTTTCTTCAGATCACCCATGAATGCACAGCAGTTGTGCGCCGGTTCAAATGGTAAATCTTCCATTTGTTCCTTTCCAGTAGCCTTCTCAGAAGATCCAGCGGGAATATCAGCACTACCCTGTTCAGACATTATAAAAATGCAAAACAAATCAAGCAAACATGTTAAAAACGGACAAAAATAACAAAACTTGAAAATTTTTGGTTTCAGATTCTACATTCGACCAGTCGTTGGTTCGAATGTGAAAACAAGGGTTCGAATATGAAAACAAGGGTTCGAATGTGAAAATTATTTTGTAAAAGTTTACATTTGACCGTTTATTTCCTGATTCGACCGATTGAACATCTACCTTCGCCCAAACAGTCACATTCGACCGTTTGAAATTGGGCGAAGGAGACTGTTCATCTCCTTGAACATCAAATTCTGATTTAGTCCATTTTAACATGCCATTTTGATTCAAATACTTTCTAACATGACCGATTAATCAATTTCAATGAACAATTTCAATTTTCAACCATTGATTATGTGTTTTCCACTAAAAACTAGGGTTCGAATGTTTTTAAACATCAATTGGTTATTCTGGTTTGTTATAAACTCTAGTTTTTGTTTATTCTCCCCCTAAAAGACATAATCAATGAATCCTCAACAAAAATGACAACAATTACCAGTTTAAAATGCAAGATTGAAGTCAGTTAGGTCTTAGTCACAAAATCAATGATTCAGAACAATTCAATTGATATTAACCTGCAAATGTTATGGCAAAAGGATCAGGGATTCACAATGAACACAATGATATGAAAATTAAAACACGGGTAACAAGATCACTTAATCTCAGAATTTTGAAATTTTTTTTGAAAGTGAGGTTCGAATGTGCAGATATGGTATATATAGGCTCCACATTCGACCGTTTGACTAGGGCGAATGTGAAACTTTTTCCACCTTCGACCCTATTGAAAGGTTCGAATGTAGAAAAAGGGTTCGAATGTGAAAATGTCACATGAACACTCACATTCGACCGTTTAAAAGGTACGAATGAGCAGACAAAATTCCACCTTCGACCCAACGAAGGGGCGAATGAAAATTGGAATTTTTGAAAATTTTACCAAATTTCAAAATCGAGTCCCGTTCAAAATATTTGTCAACTTTTAAGCATCCGACATTCATTATTTCACATTTAAAGATAACAAAACTCAAATGGTCCATCAAGTTTTAGAAAATTATCATCAACCACCATCAGCTAACAAAAATAAGATAGAAATGTAAAATCTTTTTGGATTTTCTAAACTTTATGTTAAAACACGCCTAAAATCTTTTTGAGTTTCGTATTTTTTGACGAAAAATGTAAAAAGCATAAAGGTAAAAATAAAGCAGTAAATGTTTTGTGATTTCCGGTAAAGGGATCATATCAGTTATTGAGAAATCTGATCACACCGTTGACCTTTTGATTTATTATCATTAAAGACAATGTGTGATCTGGCAACTGCTAATATTGTGATCCACATAAACTCACATGCAAACTGTTGTGCAGTGCTTTAGACTGATACGATTAGTTATAGTATAAACTCAATTGTCTGTGGTTCCCACGCACACGACATACTCCCGTATCAAGAAGTAAATGCACAAAAACTCATTGTAACGCGTGATTATGCTTTCATCATCTGTAATTTACAAGGTATGAGGCACAGAGGTATACAGGTTAGCAAATCAATGCAACAAAGTAACATGTGCACTCTACCAGGTTGAGGGCTAATATCAATCATGATTTGCATCATTGATTGGATACGATGTAATAGATAATCTTTGATTATCATCATACATGGAAAGTTCCTCAATTCGGTAACTTTAGTATTTGGCGTTAAAGCTCTTTTATAAAGACACCCTGTCTGATCTAGGTCCGTAATTACTTACAGCAGAAGATCAGAGAGGCTATCCCCAGACAACTAATAACATAACGACCCGAAACCTTCGAGTTTTGTACAAATACCCTATCAAATGAAATTACGGTACTAAGACCATATGCCCATGAGGAGTTCATCCACACAACAATTTGTTTGATATGTATGTATCAGGCACGCAGTAATAAGTCTACGAAGCTTAGCAACACATCACACAGATTCAGACACACGCCTTATATTGCATTTCATTTCTTTAGAATGTGTCAGATCCCCACTGATGTACTATCATTTCCCCTTTTTCTCTAGGAAATCATTTTGGGTTTTTCTAATTTTTATGGGTTTTTGAATTTTTCAATGTTTTTGGTTTTTCAGAAAATAAATTCTATCTAAGAAATGTAAAACATATTTTTGGATTTTTGTGTTTTTCTAAAAAGCAATAAAAACTGTACTAATAAAATGATAAACTGAGGTGGTGATCAGTCCTGTTTTTCTTTAATACCATTAGCTTTTAAAAGATATTCAAATCTCGATTTATCAAAAGCTTTGGTAAAAAGATCTACACATTGATAGTCAGTGTGGATTTTGACCATATCGATCAACTCTTTGGCGTAACAATCACGGATAAAATGATATTTAATCCGGATATGTTTAGCTTTCGAGTGATTTACTAAGTCTTTTGTTAATGCAATTGCTACTTCATTATCACAGTAAATAGGGGTTTTAAGAAATTGCAAACCGTAGTCCACCATCTGTTGTTGTATCCAAAGAACCTGTGAACAGCAGCTTGATGCTGAAACGTATTCTGCTTCACATGTGGATAATGCAACTGCGGTCTGTTTCTTGCATTGCCAGGTCACGAGCCTGCTCCCCATAAACTGACATCCAGCCGTTGTGGATTTGCTGTCTTTGTCACAGCCACCCCAATCTGCATCACTAAAAGCGATAAGGTCAAAATTATCATCATTAGGGTACCATAGTCCTCTCGACGGACAACCCTTAAGATATCTAAGGATACGTTTGACAGCTGCAAGATGACTCTGTTTCGGCTTCGACTGATAACGTGCACAGAGACATGTGGCAAACATTATATGTGGTCTGGAGGCGGTGAGGTACATCAGAGATCCGACGATTGCTCTGTATGTAAAAGGATCAGTTAGCTCCCCCTTAGCGTCAACACCAATCCCGTGATTAGGTTGTATCTGGGTATCCATCGGCTTTGAATCATCCATCTGGAATCGGCTCAAGACTTCATAAACATATTTCGTCTGGTGAATAAAGATCCTCGTTGGTCTTTGGTCACCTGCAAGCCTAGGAAAAACTGCATCTCTCCCATCGCACTCATTTCGAACTTTTCCTGCATAACACGTTCAAATTCTCTGCACAGAAGTGCGTTAGTAGAACCAAAAATAATGTCATATACATAAATCTGCACTAGAAGCAAGTCATCCCCTGTTCGTTTTGTGAACAGTGTGCAATCTACCAAACCTCGTTTAAATCCTTTGGACAGAAGATACGTGCTCAGCTCCTCATAGCATTGCCTCGGAGCCTGGTGCAACCCGTAAAGAGCTTTGTTTAGAACGTAGACCTTATCCCGGTGAATAGGATCCTCAAAGCCTGATGGTTGACCTACGTAAACTTCCTCCTTGACCACACCGTAGAGAAACGCGCTTTTGACGTCCATTTGATACACCTTAAATTTCTTATATGATGCAAACGCCAGAAACGTTCGGATAGCTTCTAAGCGTGCAACTGGTGCATAAATCTCGTTGTAATCAATTTCTTCAACTTGATGAAAGCCTTGTATGACCAATCGAGCTTTGTTCCTGACAATCACTCCTCTGTCATCTTTCTTGCATTTGAACACCCATTTCATTCCTATCTTTTTTCGTCCTGGGGGTAAATCTGTCAGTGTCCACACTCCGAGTTTCTGAAACTGTAATAACTCTTCCTGCATAGCCTCTACCCAAGCGTCATCCAAAAGAGCGTCCTTGTATGTCCGCGGCTGCGAAACATAGCAAGCAAAAGACTAGTCATTTTGAAAACCTGATTTTTGAATTTTGGCATATAAAGCAAGAGCGCCAAGGTTTTCTGGTGAGTTTGCATTCCTCAGTTGACCTCTCGTCATTACGCTGCTACCAGGATCACCAATAACCTGCTCGATCGGGTGAATTCGGTGTATCCGAGATTCTCGATAATCAGGTACTTGAACTCCCGTCTGAGTAGTTAAGTTCTCTGTGGAATCCAGATCATTACCCTCATTCGATGATGAAGCACCATGTGGATTTGGGTTCACTGGTGGTGTCACTGTAGCAATATCTGGAACAGCTTCACTTGTAACATCATCATCATCTTCAGATTCTAATGAATTAAGAGTTGTGGAAGCTTCCTGAAATACCTCTTCTTCAGCTACAGGAGCATTGGTATCATTAGAAGCTGTTTGAAGGTTTACAGTGATCGGACGCACTAACGGTGATGTCACTGCGTTTTCGACCTCGTAATATAATCGTAATACAGCTTCTTCAACCAAGCTATCTAGATTGAATGATTCAAAGAAATCCTTGTAATCAAACATCCAGTCTGGACCGCTACCCTGTACATTCTGAGTATATCTTTGTACTTCGACATTAGCCCACTCCTCGACCTGATGAGTTCGTTTGTTGAAAACCCGTTTGAGCGGGGTTGCATATCCAACAAAGAATCCTTCTTCAGCCTTCAGTGCGAACTTCTTAGATGGATTAAGCATTGTACATGGAGTATAACAAGTTTTGCCAATTCAACAGCTCTAAGTTCGGCTTTCGTCGATTCAACAGCTCATAAGAAGTTTTGCCAAACTTCTTCACCGTTAAAACATGATTAAGAGTATAACAAGCCGCATAAATTGCTTCGTTCCAGAACATTACTGGAAGATTTGAGTCCGCTAGCATTGTTCTTGCCGTTTCAATTAGAGTCCTATTTTTGCATTCTACGACACCGTTCTGTTGTGGGGTATACGGAAAACTGTATTCATGATGGATACCTTTGTTTTCACAAAGATCGTCCATCTGTGCATTCTTAAACTCCGTCCCATTATCACTCCTAATTCTCTTGATCTTGAGACCATAGATATTTTCCAATCGAGTGAACAGAACTTTCAGATTATCAAATGTGTCGCTCTTATGGTGCAAGAACATAACCCATAAAAATCTGGAAAAGTCATCGGTAACCACAAGACAGTACAATTCACCAGCATGACTTTTACGTTTGACCGGTCCGAACAGATCCATGTGCAAACGCTCAAGTGGCAGTTCAACGGAATTGACTTTCTTTGGCTTATGGGACTGTTTGTGCTACTTACCCTTCTTGCAACTCACACACTTGTCATTTAAATGAAAATGTTTAACATTCACTCCTGTGACAAGTTCATTCTTCACCAATTGATTCATCTTTCGAAGGCGAATGTGTCCTATCCTCCTATGCCACATGATTAATTCTTTTTCAGTAGCCTTAGAGAGGAAACACGTGACTTGGCCTTGTGTAGTCATTGCTTTTGACATATCGTGAATGTACAAATTGTTCACTCTCGGCGCCTTTAACGTCACCCACTCTTTTGGTAAAACGAATCCCGGCTTGAGTATATAGCAAGATTTGTCATCAAAGTAAGCTGAAATCTGCTTATCACAAATCTGACTGACACTGAGCAGATTATAATCGATTTTCTTCACATAAGAAATCTTCTCAAAGCTCACTATACCATTACTGACACTACCCTCCATGGTAATGTATCCACCCTTGTTTCCAGTAAACGCTACATAACCTCCATTAATATTTCTAATATCGAACAGTAGCGATAGATCCCCTGTCATGTGACCAAAAGCTCCACTGTCAACAATCCAAAGACTGCTCACAGGGCCAGCTGAAGCGCCCTGCACATATCAAGTAAAGAGATTAGATTTTTCGGGGGACCCAAGCCTGCTTGGTCTTAGGTCTTTGAACTTTGTGTTTCAAAGATTCTTTCTTACAATCAGATAGATTTGAATTGATCTTTTTCTGATCAATTAAATCTTTTTCAGTTTCAGCTTTGACATTCTCATTCACCTGTGAAGATGAAGCACCTTGTGAACCCTTTGGTGACCAATGCTGTTCCGAACGTTTCAAGATCCGGATTTGAGATTTTGGAGTCTCAACCGGTTTCTTTACTTCGTTTTTGAGCGAAACTTTCTTGGTTACCTTCTCTGATTTAACAGAAACAGATCCAACTGTTGGTTTGACAACAGGTTTAACTGGAACCTTTTTCTTGTCAACAGTTGTGTTCACCATTTGTTTCTTAAGGGATTTTTCAGTTGCTATCCGGTTACGACGATCATATGTCATCGAACAATTATCCTTTCACGACGATCATATGTCATCGAACAATTATCCTTTCTTTGATAAAAATGATTTTGATTTTAAAAATGTGGTTGTTGAGGGACAACACGTTGTTGTGGATAACATTGATTATCGACTGGACGTTGATGATTTTGCTTCACTTCCACCTCGTGCCTAACATATAGGCAGTGAGCAAGTAAATGCCCTCTCACCCCGCATTTATAGCACGCACGGTATTCCTCAAAGTTGTTCTTGGCGTTCGACTTAGAGTATGTGGTGATAGGATATTGGTCCTCCACACATTTCCTTCTAAGACGCTCAGGAGCTGGATCCAAAGAGTAAGTCGGCTCAAGAAAACTATTAGCCTTATTCTTTGGCTTGATGAATTCTGTGACATGAACTTTTGGTTCTTTAGGAACATCCAAGTAAATTCTTTCTAAAACTTCTGGAGGTACATCATTTGTTCGCTCATGCTTTGGGAACCAAATGGTACTCTCCTTCCAAATCTTTTCAATCTTTGAATAATTGGCGAACTTGATTGGGTATTCCTCGTCAGACATAATCTTATCATATCCAATCATCCGATAGAAAATCTTGATAGGTTTGTCACAGGATTGATTTTTCTTTTCATTTTTCTTTTCAACAGGCTTAACTGATTGATTCTTTCTATGAGCGTTAGCCATGGGATGCACAATCTGAGATGGTGAAACAGGTTCATTAGTGATTATGTGATTTTCCTCAGGAATATCACACACCTTCTCAGATACCTTCTCAGATTGATCATCCTCAGAATCAGAATCATCAGTCACAGCAACTACACCTTCATTGTTAAGTCCCAAAACTGGTCGAACATCAGAATTTGGGTCTCCCACACTAGAAGTGTTTGACTCATTATCCGATGTCGATTCAGACTTGACTGAGCTCTCCGGTGTTATTGAATGTAGAGTATGATTTTCAAATAACACTGGAGATGGGACGGCCTTGTAGTTTGCACTACTAGACTGTGAAGGCTCCTCTATTATATGATCGACAACATAAGCAATATGCTTATAACTCTCAATTTTCTTATTTACTTTTTCTGCAAAGCACTTGATGGTCGCCATTTCAAGTTTTGTGTTTTCTAAATCATTGATGTAATTATTTATGGCTAGTTGTTTCAAAGATAAAGTCTTTTTCGATTATAAAACATCTTTCTTATAACCATCAAGCACTCTGTTAAACTCTCGTGCTTCTTTTTGATAGGATTGACAGTTGATCTTAGCACTCTCAAGCTGAACCTTGAGTTGCTTATTATCCTCTGTCAATTTATCACAAGCATCACAATGTTTATCACAACTTGAATTTGAAGTAGATTCAGTACTTACCTGTTTAGGAGGTTCTGTCATCGCCATCAGTGCAAAGTGTGCTTCCTTCCTAGCGAAAAACTTTGAATAATCGATCCTGGTACAAGCATCATCCACCATGCATGATTTGCGAGTCATCAAAAAGTCAGCTTCAACAAGCAACTGGTCAATATCATCATCTAGTGAGTTAACACTAGATTCAGAATCAGATTCACTCTCCACATCAGAATAAGCTGAATCATACTGTTCTGGCACTTCAGTAACCGAATCAAGAATCAAACCAGATTTCTTCTCTCCACAATCATCACTTTCTTCACTCAACTCTTCGATTTTCACTTCAGACAACTTCTCAGTCACTATCTCTTCTTCAACACATACCGGCTCATCCAGATCCATTTTCTGCGCAACACATGCCACATTACCAGTGGTAATCTCCTCAACACCCAACTGCATACCCGTCCAATCAAAACCCTCGTCTTTCTGTATCACCAAGGCTTGGTTTTGATTATCTGTTTGGTTTTGTGTGTTTGGTGTATAAATAGGAATGATTGTTCGGTTTGGATTTTGTTGTGTTTGATTTTGGTTCTGGTTTTGTGTTGTAGTTTGTCTAGCATTGTTGTTTTGTGAAGTATTTTGACGGTTTCGGTAGGTATTTTGTGGTTGAAAGCTTGAAATATTAGGGCTTTGATAAGATACCTGGTTTTGGTTTTGACGGTTTTGATAGTTGGTGTTAAAAGGATTTCTATTTCCCTGCTGTGCTGGCTGTGTGCATTCCCGTTTAAAGAGACCTTTCCCACCACAATTGAAACAAGTCACTTTGGCTTTATTGAAGCCATATGTGGTGTTTGGGGAAGTAGAAAGATCAGTTCTTTCGGTCTTCTCAATGAATTCGGTAGCTCTTCTCATAACACTCGCAAATGCCCACTGGATATCAATGAGCTCCATCTCTTCTTTATCAATCTATGCGTAGTCTTCACTGGTCAAGTTGTTGTTCCCAATTTGACTCGCAACCAGCCCGTTATAAGACGCTACCATAGCTGACACCAATGCTACATGTTGCTGTTCAATCTCAACAGTAACATTGTTCAAGTTCGAGGTTTCCATCACGATTGAACTCTGAGTAGGTTGGGTTTGATTCATCTGAGTTTGGTTCACTTGAGGTATATAGGATTGTTGTTGAGGTTGGTTTAGATTAGCAGAATAACAAGCTGCTTGTTGCATAGGTGAGAATGGTGGTATGAAAGTTGTAGTAGGATATGATGGTGGAGTATAAGATGAAGTTTGTGCAAGATAATTGATAGGTGTTTTGGATGGTTCAACTTGGCTAGAAACGCACGCAATGTGTGGTGCAACATTTAAGCTAGAACTTGAACCAGCAAGAGATGAAGATGCATTACCATGATATATATCCGGGTTCTGAGGAATTTGAGCTCTCTTTGCCTTCCTCTTTTCTTCCATCTCCTTGTTCTCAAGTTTCTGAATAAACTCGTTGATGGTCAAGTATTGATACGCATCCTTTTCCTTCAGTACCTCTATATGCTGATTTCAGTATGATGGCAACGCATCGGCAAACTTGTCCACCAGCTCCGACATTGGTATGTTTATCTCATAGCTAGAAAGCTCGGTTAGTAAATGACAGTACCTCGGAATCAGCTCCTTCAGCGTCTCATTCCCCATATAGCTGAAGTTCTCAAACTCTTTTCTTAGTTCCTCCATCCTCAACTTCCTGGTCTTCTCATTTCCATCATGCCGATTTCGTAACATGTCCCACAACTGTTTAGATGTAGTGCAAGACCCAAACTGATGTAAGAGATCAGTATTAATGGCCTGGGACAATTGAGAAAACGCCTTCTTCTCAATAGCAAATTACTTTTTCTCATCCTCAGCAAGGTTTTCCAACGAAATTGGCTCACCCGTTTTCTCCAAGATCGGAGCAACATAGCCTTTGGCAATCATTTGCCAAGCTTCCGTCCCCTCTAATCCCATTCCCTCAAGATGTATCTTAAACTTGGTCTTCCATGTGTTGTAATCGACCATTTCCATAAGCTTTGGTGGATGGCTTCCACTACCCGACGATAAGTCTTGAATAAGAGTCGAGGTAGCGTTGGTAGTGTGAGAATGAACCGCCGCTGCTGCTACTCCCCAATAATCAGCCATCGGTTGTGGTTGTGGTTGTGCAACTTGTTGGGGCATAGAGCTAGTCATCGCCATGTAGTTAATCGGTTGGGATGGTTGACTAGACTTTTGAGCAGCCACCGACCAAGGATCCATGGTTGTCTGCTGTTGTGGTGTTGTAATAGGTCGTGGTGTTGTAGGAAAATTCCACATATCGATCTGAAAAAGATTAAACACGAAACGATTAGAAAAGTTTTATAACAGATTCTACTTTCGACCCTTTGTGAGAGTCGCGTGGTCGAATGTGAAACTCAAACCACGTTCAACCGTTTGGAAAATCTCGAATGTAGAAAATAACAAACCCCAATTCACTTTCGACCGTTTACACCCACGTTCGACCACTCAATTGGTCGAATGAACCCAATAAGGTTGAATGAACAAAATCAGACTAAAACTTTCTAGGTTCGACCCTCTAACACTTCACTTTCGACCAAAAAATCCCTGGTTCGACCAAATAACTCTCACTTTCGACCAATTTCCCTAGGTTCGACCCTTTATGTTTGAAAAATGGTTATTCTTTGAAAATCAGTTATTTTGATCAAAATTTTTCAAATGTAGATGAAATTTGATGATTTTAAACAGGTTTTGCTTCGGATTAGATTTGGAACAAGTTTAACAAAGAGAATTATGAGTTTTATCCATGAAAACAAGTTCAAATCAATCAATTTAACACCAAATTCAGTTTATCAATGAAAAACAGAAAGTTTTGATCAAAATTGGGTCCAAATCAGCTGTAATATTATCAATTTGTGGTTGTTTGATCCAAATGGCTCTGATACCACTTTGTATGCGCGTAGGATCGTCTAAACAACAAAGATATTAATCAAACAAGTTCAATTCAGGTGCGGAATCCCTGAATTGATCACAAAATGATAATAAAACTAGCAAAACACAGAAATCATCATAAACATCTTTAATTCATTCACTTTCATAAACGATTACACTTGAAAACACTGTTTATAATGATAAAAAGACGTTTACAGACTCAACAATAAACCTAGGGAAAACACACACAGGGAGGGAAAACAAAATGTCAAAAGTTACAATTCAAAAATCAACTTGACCTTATATAGGCCTGCACATTCGCCCATTTGTGTTGGTCGAATGTGCAGGTTCAACCATTCGTAATGGTCGAATCAAGACATACATTAATCTATTTTCTATCTTCGACCTCCCTGTGCTCCTTCGCCCCTTTACTTCCTCCTTCGACCAGACAGAATCCACATTCGACCATCTATAATCACCTTCGACCATTCGAAGTTGAACAAAACATGTATTATTCGCAATCCAAAAGCATTAGTCGCATAATATGCATCTACAATGAAAAGGGTTGATATTATGAATATATGTGACTTCATCCTAATGTTCCCCCCTAAGATTATGCATTATCTGGAATCATTTTTCCTTGATTTAGATTTTTAGTATTACTTCCAGATGTTTCACCGATCTCATTAGAATTCAGAATGTCTTCTTTGTTTAAGTTTAACTCATTCAAAGTCTTGAATTTACTTTCCCATTGACCTCTCAGAAACTCTTCACATAGTTCATTTAACATCTGTTCAGTATTATCTGGAACTTTGAAAAGTGTTCTGTTTTCATATTTTAAATAGGGCTGGCAATGGGTAACCTGTTAAGACACGATAAGACCTGTTTGACTGAAAAGTACACTATTTGATTTATTGACTTTTTTTAATACTTAGAACTAAGAGGCAAAAATCTTTCATTTCCCTTTTTTGGTACATAAAACATAAAACTGTGTTATAAACATGAGATATAAATGAGTTAAACGAGTCGTGTTCATGTTTAGAACTTGATTGTTCGCGCGCGTCAGAGACCTGTTAACCTGTTAGGGACACGATTTGCCAGCCCTAATTTTAAATTTTCTGGATTGAGTCTTAATGATGAATCATTGAAAGACACATAAATACTTTCTCAGACTTTGTTAAAGTTTAGAATATAAACTCTGTAAGCTTTTGATGCTAGAGAGTATCCCAGAAATACTCCTTTTTCAGCTTTTCTGTCAAATTTCTCTAAACTTTCAAAATCATTAAAGATGTATCATGTACATCCAAAGATATATAAACATTTGACACTTGGAAGTCTTTTATTAAGTATTTGACAAAGTGTTTTATGAAGTCTTTTGTTGATTAAAGTTCTGTTTTGTGTGAAGCAGGCATTAGCAATTGCCTCTGCCCATAAGTATGTTGGCAAATTTGAAAAAAGCCAGCATAGTTCTTATAGCTTCAACAAGTGTTATGTTTCTCCTCTCTACAACTCCATTTTGTTGAGGAGTTCTGAGAGCTGAGAAATCATGTGAAATTCCCTTTCTTATCAGAAAAGATTTCAATCTGGAATTTTTGAATTCAGTACCATTATCACTTCTAATTCTTCTAACTTTTAGTTTCAAGTGATTTTGGATTTTTCTGATAAAATTGATTATAAATTCAGGAGTTTCACTTTTGTTTCTCAAAAAGTCAACCCATGTGTACCTTGAAAATCATCAACAATGACAAGTATGTATTTCTTACCTGCCATGCTTTCCTTGCTGATTAGTCCACACAGATCCATATGAAGTAGTTCCAAAGGTTGTGTTGTTGACGAACCAAATAATGATTTATGTGAGCTTCTTTTTTATTTACCCATTTGACATGCTTCACATATATTTTCCTTTTTGAATTTTATGACAGGGAGTCCTTTTACTAGCTTTTTGTTGGCAATGATGTTTAAGGTTTTGAAATTTACATGTGCAAGTTTCCTATGTGATATCCAGTTATCATTTGATGTTTGAGAAAATAAACTCAATTGTTCTCTTCTCAGTTTTACATTAAGATCAAAGTAATAAATGAATTTTCTAGTTCTTTCACCTGTCAAATATACCACATTATCTAAAATTCATATCACTTCACAATTGTCCACAACTTAACAGATTATACATTAATCCTTCAACATATGAGACTTTTTCTATGGTTAGAGGCCCTATAGTGATGTTTCCATAACCTAAGGTTTTACCTTTTATTCCATTCCCAAAGTTGACCAATTGACCAACTCTGGCTACATACCTACTTAATACCCCCGTTTTCTGTCATGTGCTTGGAGCTTCCAGAATTATTATACCAAATCTGGGGCACATGAAAGTTCTACAATGTTGAGAGTTAGAGAGTTTTTTGGTACCCATCTCTTGTTGGGCACTGATATAAAGTACAATTTCTCAACATTAATTTTGGTCTTCATATCCTTGAAGGTTTCAGCTGCAGGAATATGAGAGTCCTTGTCTGTTTTCCTGGTGATGTGTGCTTGGACTACTTTTAAAATTTCAGCACACATGCAACAATTGACATCAGATATGCTATCTGATATTGTATTCCAGATTTCTAGATTTTCTTGATCCATTTTAGGCAAATTAAGGCTTGTTTCTGTTTTCGTTGATCTATCTGATTCATTCAGATCTTTCTTTCTAATTTCAGATGTATCCTCTTTTGCTTTTGTGAAAACAATTCTAGTGTTTGAGCTTGTCCCTTTTACATATCCTAGGCATTGTCCATAATTTCTGGGCTTACCTCAATGTAGTCAATAAAATCTTTTGTTTGTTGAAAACTTTTGACATTTATAGAATTGTCTTGCAAATTTTTGTACAATTGCTGCCTTTCTCTTTCATAAACACTGATTTTTGCTTTCAGTGAAAGGTTTTCTTTTTCCAGAATTTTTTCTTTTTTTTAACTTTATCAGATGTTTGATCCTTAATTCTGGTAAGCTCGGAGATTGTGCTTTTAAACTTGTCAGTTTCTCTTTTAAGCTTATCTTGCAATTGTTTATGCTCAATTTTTAAGTTTTCAATTTCAGAAGTATGACTAGGGGATATTACCCGTGAATCTCGAGATTCATCCTCGGATTCATCATCAGCTTCCATGAGACAGAGGTTGGCCATTTCTTCATCATCATCTGATAGTCATGTATATTCACCAATCAGTCCTATTTGTTGCTACTTCAAGTTTTCTTTAATAATAGGCAACACCTCTCAGGTGTTTGCCCTTACACTCATTTGAGTAGTTACCTTTTGTTTACATTTGAAACATGTCACTTTAGCCTTTTCTATCTTTCTATTCCGTGGATCTATCTACCTTACCTTTGAATGCATGGTTTCCTGACATTCTATGTTCAATGGTTTTGGTAAGAAGTGCAATGGATTCTGTGAAGGCCGTGTAGTTTGATCTAGGATCAGATGTTTCTGTTTCACATGGTGTTGGATTTGTTTGTGAGGAGCTAGATTTTGGCTTCTGGGTTGAGGAATATAATGCTATTTGACCACCCTTATGACCAGAATTTTCAAATATTTCATCTTCCCTGGGGATAAGAATGCAATAGAGATTATTGCGATTCATGTTGTCTAGCTCTAAGGTTGAGGCTAGGGTCATTGTAAGTGTTCTCCGTTCTCTAGGTAAATTCCTAAGAACTTAACATTCTTTTCATCATTTAACTTTGTTACCCCATATTTCTTTAACTCATTCAATATTTTAGAAAATCTATTATAAGTTTCAGACAATGTTTCATTTGGAAGACATTTGAAATATTCATAACTTGAAACACAATTAGTTCTTTTGTTTCTTCTCATTTTTTCTCCTCATTCACATAAATTTTCCAACTGATCTCATATTTCTTTTGCAAATGAACAAACATCTACATGAGAAAATATGTCATTTGAAAGAGCCATGATCATTAATGATTTGGCTCTTTCATCAATTGCCATTGCTTCCTTGTCCTCCTCTCCCCATAATCATTTATCCTTAGGGACTTGAGTGGCATGAATTGCTTGTGTTCATCAATTGCCAAAATTCAACTCCTTTTTCTCTTCTAAGAGCACTATGAGTTCTTTGTTCTGGTTTACATGCTTATCATGTTCTTTATTAATGAAATCTAGTTTTCAACAAAATCGAAACACATTTTGAAAGCATAAATAAGGGAATGTGTACCTTTTTGGCGTCAGAGTCCAGTTCAGTCATGAATGCAATGAACTTCGCTGTTGACATCCCTTTAGTAACACTTGTCAAATCAAGATCTCTTCAGTTGATTTCTTTTCTCTGATGATTTCTTCCACTTCTTCAGATTTTCAGTAGCAGCTACCTTAGACTTCACTGCACTTCCATCAACTTTGACATTTTCAGCTTTGACTGATTTAGCTTCAGTCACATGTTCTTCGGTCTTGACTGTATCAAACACGGTCTCATTATCAGAATAAGATGCTTCTGATTTCATACTTTCTTCAGTTATCTCTGTCATTAACGCTTGATCACCATCTATCATTGAACTCCGGTCATATCTACCGTCTGGTTTGGCAACCATGAGTGCTCTGGAACTTGAATTGCTTGAACTTGAAGGTGGGGCAACATAAGAACTCTGTCGCGTGGTGTTGGAGTTGCTGCTTGATTGGTGTCTTGAACATTCTCTGGCGAAGTGGCTAAAGGAATGACAATTGTAACACTTTGCCTTGCTTTTATCGAATCCAGCTCTTCCACTGATGAGCTTCCTTCCAGTCCGTTCCATATATTTCTTTGCCTTGCGTGAGAGCATGGCCAAGTTCCACTGCAAATCCATCTCCTCTAGATCATTAGGGTCAATCTGCTCAGAATGTGACACCAGTCAACGATCCAGGTCAACATCCGTACGCATTTTACTTATTATTGTCATTTCATATGAATAATAAGACATTTTGCACACATTATACCCTTAGTCTAGTGAAGCATGAGTTATTCCGGAAACTCAACAAAGATCACTCGTTTAGTCATACAACACCCGAACAATTACAAGAAAACGTTTCATGAGGTTACCACACTCTAACATATGGTAACTCATCACTAACACATGTAAGTGAATCACAAAGACTACCATATGTTGACATCTAATACACATGTGTTCATAAATTCAATAACTTGTGAAACTAATACATGTTGATATCGTCATCAAACCTCTTAACATGATTAGGTAAGGTTTTGATCAAATATACCCCATGATAACTTAAGTTGCAATTTGGTGATCCTAGCCCTTTAGTGTTAGAGGCGGATCACACTCCATTCGATAGCCTATGTCCATGAACAATCGACCACTATGCTCACAAGTTCTATCCAATTCCATAAGCAATGATATCTTAAACAATCCACAACAATACCTCCAATACATATAGATATGTAGAGATTGTTTTGTCTTACAATTGCACCAAAATAGGATCTTACACCCTTGTACCACACACAAACTCAAAGGAGAACCTTGCTTCATTTGTCTAAACAATCACTTGTGATCTTACTCAATTCTCGAAGCCACCGATTCCCTTGTCTATACCCACGACCGAAAACAAGACACAAGAAGCATGAACAAGTCACCTTCACCAATTTTCACCAATATAGCAAAGACAACCCACACAAAACACTTCCCATGGAAGTCCACTTACCCTATACACTAAAGACAAACATTCTATTCCCCTTTCCTCACAATTGCGGCCGATAGTGACACCACAAGCACACACCTCTTGCAAGCCATTAATTAATCTTGTCTTCATTATCCATGCATGGCATTAAAGGACAAAACCTCTTCACTTATACCTTTATAGAACCCTACTAATCCAACATAAGACCTCCATAGCCTTGATTTAGTCTCAAAATAGAAGGATCTTCTTTGATTTTCTTTCGGCCGATTCCAAGAGACACCACACCTCACCACCTTGTCAAGAATTTTCACTAAGATAGCATGTGTACTATCAAGAGTTCCAAGGATCAAGGGTGAGAGCTTGCCAAGATATGAGCCTATATACGGATGCGACTTTCACTAGTTTTGATCACACCAATAAAAACTCTCAATCTCTCCACACACTCACATCTCTCGATTGCTCTCTTCCAAACCAACAAGGCCTCAACACCAATCATCAATCACTACATTGGAGGAACAAAGCCGAAGGAAGGATCACAAGACTCGAACCATCATTCCTTTCCAAGGTAAGCACTTTGTACTCCAAAGCTTTGATAGGATCGACCTCATCACCCTTCACCAGAACCCAACCTTTGTTCCTATTTAAACAAGTAATTGGCCACACACACATATAGATCACACACTTTGTCTCACTTATTCAACTAACTAGTAATCGCATTATTACTTTAATACATTGAGATCACCACTCGAACGGCCCTTACAACAAGAGGATAGATTATGTAATGCTTATTGAATCACAACTCGACATAATCGACTAACTTATAATCGGATTATACAAACAAATACACACTTGGTTTATGTTCAAAAGTTAAGGTTTATAATGGTGGCATTATAGTCGGTTTTCAACTCAACATCACTAGAACACTTTGTGTAACTACGATGGTACCTGAATAAGCATAAATTGACCCACGATGATCCACTAAACGATCGGAATCAAGGCCACATTAACCCAAGATTTCGGTTGTTATGATCAAGCATATGTTATTAGGGTCATAACATGTGTTAATATCACTAAGTCTTATTAATTGGTTAAACCATATGATAACATACTCGTTTACCCTATAATAATCACACGTGTTAGTTGGGAATAACCTATAGCCCAACACAACATATGGATGCACAGGGGATACCATCTTACAATTAGAACCTAAAGATTTTGGATTTATTTCACAAAGCACACGTAAAATAACTAACAACTGTCATGTGCACAAGAATCATGACTCACACATAACTAAACACAAGGGTCCACAAGTCGGGTGAACAACTGGTATGATAAACGACAAGAACGCACAACTTATAGCGTCCCTTAATAATAATAGGGCAACCACTGTCTGGACGGTAGCTATCTCACATTTTCAGCTTCACTAGACCATACATGACACTATCAGGTGAGTTTTCACGGCCCCATTTTACTATTTTCATTTTCGGGGATAAACATGCTACAACATTGGTACAAATCAATTGTGTGTAATTCTATCATGGCTACCTTGTGGAACATGAGAGAATCGGTTCATGAGATCTTAATAGTCCTCGTACATACATTACACCGAAACCATTAGCTATCAGTAGCCATGGAACACTTTAATAGATCTATTGGGTTGACACCCCCACTCTTGGTTAGTCGCTCTAACCGATTACATACGAAAGAGTGTTAGTATTATACTATATACACATTGTCTTCAGTGTACAATGCGCAAGGCACAACAGGCAAGAGGTTTGTTTATGGGACTCATGGTTTGCACAGTAATCATTCTCTTAGCTAGGTTATGATTGGTCATACACGAATTACACAAGCACTATACTTGTTACAATCAAACCTGTGAACTCACCAACATTATTGTTGACAAATATTTTATGCATGTTTTTTAGGTAACTAATGGCGGACAGCAGAGGTTTGGGAGAGGGGTTCGAGCATGCACTGGGTGGTACCACTTTGGATCGGGTTTTGTCAGTCCCATAATGTTTTAGTTTCAAGTTCATGAATTTCAGACACTTTCTTATTTCTTAGACAATGTTGTGATGGTCTAAATAAATTTATGACAATATCCATCCTTTGATGGTATTTATTTAAATTAATTTGTGCGTTGCTTGAACCTTGTGCTTGAAAACCTTTCGAGGTCGCATCCCCGTGTTTCCGCCTTGGCGGGGTGTGACAGATTGGTATCAGAGCATAAGGTTATAGCGAACTAAGATTCTTTTAAGTCAAATATAACCCAAAAATATTTTTGAAACGTTTTCACAAAGTATCACACTGTCTCGCCTTGCACCTCTCAAATCTCAAGCTGCTCCACGACGACGTGCGGGTATAGTAGTTCATTTATTTACATACATGTTTATTTACATGTATATCTATATCTATATATATATTCATGCGTATGACAGTGTGACAACAGTCAACGTAACAGGACAACATCCGTACATGTTTCATTCATTACGTCATCATAGATGCATATTTAGACAATTTGCATACACTATACCCCCCAGTCTAGTGAAGCAAAGAGTTAATCAGAAAACTCAACATGAAACACTTGTTTAGTCATACAACGCCAGGACACGCCATCAAACAAGCATTACAAGAGGTTGTTGCCCTCTAACACATGATAATGCACATCTAACACACGTTTGTGAACACAAAGATCACCATGCGGTATCACTTAACAAACCCATGACACATATGAAACAAAATACATGTTAATGTCGTCATCAAGAGGCATGGAACATAACTAACTCTTACCCTTGTGAAACCGGATGATATTCCTATATGAAGGCGTACTAGAGACTAACTAATGGACACCATGAGCAATTACAGCACTACTAACTTATGTTAGGATCGATTTACTCAAGAAATATGATAAGTTTTGATCTATTCATCATAGAACTAAACAAAACATGACCATATGTATATATACACACACACAGCATATATATATATATATATATATATATATATATATACCTACCCTCATGTATGATAAATATCATGAGATAACTAGATAAACTAACCTAGCTACACCTTGATACATCCCTATCACTTGTATAACATAAGAAATCGGCCCACATGAAACACATGAAACAACAAGGCACATTCACTTGACAAGAACATAACAATGCCTCACATACACATATACACTCATGGCATCTCAAGTCTATCACCCTATGTGCACATCTACTTAATCATCGATACAATCAAACACATAACTAGCTATCCTACAACTTTTGATGCCTTGTCTTACCCTATGCTCTCGGCCAAAGGGTTACAAGCACACAAGGGATCTAGGACTCTCAACAAGACAACTCGTACACACATCCTACTTAGCAAGCTAACCTACGCATACCCACACATCACACGGCTAAAGACAAACCACAAGAGACAACACTTTACACTAACAAATAACCTTCCAAAGCCTTGTCAATCTCTATGCCTCACTCTCAACATTCCCCATTTATTTGTCCTCTTTGAGCCAAAAATTTAGAAGCTATGTATAGGAAAAGATAGTTACTCTATTTACACCATCTTAGAAGTCTACAAACCAACTTTCATAAGATAGTGTTTAACCAAACAAGAAACCCCTTTGTTTTGTTTCTTTCGGCCGCAAATACCAAGCCAAACACCCTATATTTTTGTCAACTTCTTTCACCAAAATAGCAAAGTCAACTCTCCCTACTTTACCTCTACTTTACCTCAAGGACTTCCTTAATTGTAGAGAGCCAATCGGCTTCAAGAAAGCATGCCACCATCAATTTCACAAACAATCTTTGTCACCATGTTATGTCACTATCACCTCCCAAATTGGCAAGACACTCATCTAGTCATGATCCCTAAACAAGAAGCTATACCTCTTCCATGATTAAGAGGGGTCGGCCGAAGCCTAAGAGGGACAACAAGAGGACAATCGACTAGCAAACAACCATCAATAACTCGTCACCTCAAGACTTTCACTAAACTAGTAAGTCTTATCTAAATTATTCATCCTAGGAAGCCTTGATAACCAAAACTACTACTATATAAGGAGGACTATGGATCACCAGTCTTGCCACACCAAAACCTTTCACCATCCATATCACTCGGACCCTCCAACCATAGCCGAACACCACCTAAAAACCTCAAGAGCCATCAAGTGCAAGCTAGGGGGAGACTAGGAGACCCGAAGGCTCTAACCATCGGCCATCCTCACCTTGCTCCACTTGGTAAGTAATCTAAGCTCCATAAGTCTTCTATAACCGGCTTAATGTTTTCACCCAACCCCTTTAACCCGTGATCACAAACACTCGGCCTTGGAACACCACACTTAGGCACACGACACTTTGTAAGAAAGTGGGTAACAAAACAATATTTTTGGCACATTGTCGTAATACTAGTATTTGTTCTTATGATCATCACTATAATTGGCCTTGTTATAATCATGAGTAGTCAAATTGTATTTTTGAAAACCACACACGACTTGGATCACCATGTAATAGATCGGATTGCACGAGTACAAGCTCACTTGGCTTAAGTTTAAAGCTAAGGCTAACCACATGGTGATCAAGGCTTAAAATATTACAAAACTCACAAATATATCATGTGATAACACTACAAGGCTCGAATAAGCTTAGAAACGATTAAGTTGATTCACTAACTAATCGGCATTATCCTTTATACAATGAGAACAAATCGGCTACATTCAACTAACATATGTTAACAAGAACCGAAACATGTGTTAGCTTATAAATGGGCTAAAAGAGGGAATAAACATATGTTAAGTAATGTTTTATCAAAAACCAACCACACATTGTGATTTGGTGCTAACATACGGCCCAAACAACATGCGGGGCCTATTATAGTTCACCATGGATACTACATTTCGAAACACCAAAGTCTTGGAACTATATGTTTTATAGAACACTAACGAGTGTCACGTACAATTAAACACACTAAACACAATGGCCCACAAGTGTCGGGTGAACAATTTGTATGATAAACAACCTCTGGGTGACTTACCATGTCCATAATGATCATAGGGTATCATTTGTCAGGACGGTGACCATCTACTAGCTCACTAGACCACATACAACTCAAACAGGTGAGTTTCTATGGCCCCATTTTACTATTTTACATTTTGGGGGAAATACATGCATCAATGCTTGTGTCATTTTCAAGTGTGTGTACATTCTATCATGACTACCATGTGGAACATGAGACATTCTGGTTCATGAGCTCACTAGTCCTCGTACAACGTTTACTGTAACCATTAGCTAGACATTTAGCCATGGAACACTTTAATAGATCTATTGGGTTGACACCCCCACTCTTGGTTAGTCGCTCTAACCTGCCACATGCAAAAGAGTGTTAGTATTCTACTATACATACATTGTCTTTGGTGTACAATGCGCGAGGCACAACAGTCAAGAGGTTTGGTTATGGGACTCATGGTTCTCACAGTAATCATTTGCTTAGCTAGCTTATGATTGGTCAAACACGAATGACACGTTCATTTTATAGTACATTCAAAACCCATAGACTCACCAACATTGTTGTTGACAAAACTCGTTATGCATGTGTTTCAGGTAACTAGTGGAGGGCCACCGAGGATTAAGGGAAGGGTTCGAGCATGCACCCCATGGTATCACTTTGATGGTTGTTGTCGGTTACACGATGTTATGTTTTCAGTTTCCATAAAACAATGTCTCTTATGTTAACACTATGGTTGGATTTTCAATAAATTCATGACAATTACCATCATTTATGGTGGTACTATTTCAATAAATGTGTATTGCTTGAACCTTGTGCTTAAAAACCTTTTGGTCGTTGCATCCCCGTGTTTCCGCCTTGGCGGGGTGTGACAGACAGGATCATGTCCATTACTGTTGACCTCACTATTCTATCCAACTATGAACCTGATAACTTGGTAGATGACACACCAGAGGAGGACCTTCCACTCACCCAGTCTGCCCCCATCCTTTACGAGGCTCCCAACTTCCCCCATCACAGAGGAGGTTGGATCTCGGATTCTGATATGGATGTAGATCCAGCACCCCTAGTTAGGCGTGTCTCAGATGATGACACTGAGGATGATGTCCCACTTCCTCCTGCAGACCCGGACGTCCACCCTTCGGTGGTCCCTTCCACTGCCCCGACTGCCTCAAGCCTGGCCCCATCCTTTAGCATCGACTATACGGGCCATACCCTCCAGATGTACACTCCCCGTAAGAGGGTGTGACAGACTGTGGTCATTGCCCTCCTTGCCCGTGCTCCGGTTACTACCCTGCCCGCCGACCCAATCCCTACCGGCGACCCTGTCCTACCCACTGACCCCGTACTGGAGTTACGCATCACGGAGGCACCTGTACCGGTGGTCAAGCCATCATCGAGATTGAGGAGGTGCTCACAGGACCGTAAGCGGCCTTACCTCCCCAGCCTCACCGGTGACCTAGCCCATCGGGACGAGGAGGACGACCACGAGGCGATGATGTTGGGAGGATCATCTAGGATACCACTCTACACTGAGCGCGGCGTTATCCTGTCCCACGACGCGTAGCTAGTTGCTATGGGTGTACGCATCCAAGAGCTGGAGGTACGTGTGGAGGAGGCTGAGCGAGGGAGGTTAGCGATAGCTCTAGGGGAGAGCTGAGGCAGAGAGACACATCAAGATCTTGGAGAGGAGGATGACAGAGATGACCCAGGGCATGCGGGACGCGATTGCTGCACTTGCCGCTGCATTCCCTTCTTCTTCTTCTTAGTTTATCTTGTGGTTGTACTTGATGTACTTTGTATCATGTGATGTTATGTTATGGGTATGATTGGAACTATTGTGGTTTGAACGCCTGTCATTTGTACTATGATGCACTATGTTTTATGGATTTTTGGTATGTTATTTATTTATGTTCTACTCTGCTTATTCTTTTGTTTTGTGGTTGTGATTTACTTGCTACGCGTGGTTATATTTGGTTGTTGCACCTGTATGATTGACAATATTGCAAAATATGTGTCTCACACTTTTGATATGTGATATATTAGAAGGAGATCATGCATGCCTGACAATCTGCATGAACAAACGATGGCGAACCACTACTAGCTACTCCTGTTGAACTGGCTAGGGTAATTGCTTAGGCAATTGCTCGACATGACGCTGATCAAGCCGACTTTAGCGGAGGCTTCGGAGGTACTAGTCGTTAATGGGGAAGCGATATGGATAACGGTAGAAATTTTTGGTCTAAATTCTCTACTTACTACTCCTACGCAAACCTTTGTGTTAATAATAATCACTATTGTATACACAGAAGTTGAAAACCTTGTTCGGGGATGTTCATACAAAACTTTCATGGCTTGCAAACCATGGAACTTTCGTGGTACCGAAGGTGCCGTAGGGATTTTCCATTGGATTGAGAAGACTGAGTCAGTTCTTGACATCAGCGGTTGTTCTGAGGACCAGAAAGTGAAGTACTCTACTTGCACTTTCCAAGATGAAGTCCTCACCGGGTGGAATCTTCAGGTACAGACCTTGGGTAGACATGCGGCATACAATCTTACCTGGGCCAATCTCAAGAATCTACTCATGGAGAAGTACTGTAACACCCCAACCGATGGCGGAAATATCGAGGTGCCACGTAGTGACGATTGTTCACAAGCTCATGCTACTAAAGTGTAAATATTATTAAATTCAAAGTTCAAATGTCAAACAACCAAATAAGAAAAATACATCAAATCCCAAAACAATTCATGAAATTAAGTTTGTATTATTCAACTAAGTCCCAATGCCTATGTGAAATCATCAAGTGTCTCCTGAAACATGTACAAAATACAACGTCAACAATAATGCTGGTGAGTACACTTAGTTTTGTGTACATATATATATATATAAGTATAAAAATGTTTACAATTCAAGTGTCATGAGTCATTCAAGGCAAATATGGAAAAAACGTAAGTACACAATATGGGTCAAAATCAAACCTCTTATGCAACAAAGTTTAATACATTAACAATGACCTAGGACTTCCCACCACCATAGGTACTTTCCACTAGGCGATTTGTCAATTCAAATAGCGCTATCCATTGTTAAAGTCGGCTTGTATGGAGTTAATGATTTCGTAATGATTGCAAGTATACTACGTTTACGTTTAAGCATAAAGCACAAGAATTCAAAGCATAACACGTGTATGAATTGTATGTAAAACGTTTATGAATATGTGTAAGTGTAAGTTTCATAGGTGTACATGTTTCACCCCAAAAGTGTAAGAAACCAAAAAGGGGATAAGTATACTCACAGTTTTAGCTAAGCGAATGAATCCAACAAAGCTCGTCACAAAATAAAAATTGGGAATTCCGAAGAACTCAACCTATACGTATAAGAATGTTAATGAGGGAAGTGACTTAAAATCTAAGGCGTCTAGAATCTAAGGCATTAGGGTTTGCTAGTCTTATATAGGGAACATGATGTTTTACGATAACTCGACTTTAATAAATATTTCGAATTCAAAAAGTATATTACGCTTTAAGAACAATCATACGACTAAGAAAATAATTATTGCTATTTGAATATTTCTTAATAAAACATTCTAAGTAATTTTATTCAAAGTTTTAGTTAAATAACATAACTAATTTATATAATTACAATAATTGTAATTAATTACATAAATGTATACAATTATATAAAACATACATGCTTATGTTTTCCACTCTTAGGAATATTTCTGTTTTAAAAAAAAATATTCATAAAACAGATTTTATAATTTATATTTAATTAAATAATTAGTTATGACTAACTTAATATAAATAAGCTAAAAATATAAGATATGGTCCAAAAACAATATTTTTTTTGAAAAATGATTATTTTCTGATGTAAAAGAGTGAAAATATTTTTTCCATAATTTTTCTCAATTTATTTGTATTTAAAACAGATTTGATGAATTTAAATCATATTTTAATGATTAAAAATGATAAAAACAGCAAAAACAACTATTTTCCAGAAAAATAAATTTTATATTAGTTTATCATACTTAGAAATAATTTTCCCGAAATTTTGGGATCAAAATCATTAAAAATGAATTTTTAATCAATTAAATATGATTAAAACAATTTTAATTAATAAAATTATGAAACTAAGATATTTTCCACAAACGAAACATATGATAATTTTCTATGAGGTATCAAGATACTACACCTAAAATTTTATGATTTTTGAAGTAAAAATGAATTTATTATGGATTTTTAAAGATTTACACATATAATATATATAATAAACGAAATAATAATAAAAAAAACGATCTAAAAGGGACCTGCTGGAAATCAAACCTGGTCATTTAACCTCACACAACAACACTACCACCACTAGTCTACAAGATCATTTTGTTAATATGTTTGAATAGAATTATATTTATATAATATAAACAACTTCATCTTCTTCCCCAAATACAAACCCTAACCCTAGATTTCTAGCACCTTCAATTCATCAACAATGGAGTCCGATTATAGAGGGCTTTCGAAGAGGATTGAATAAGGAACAAAACGGCAATAAAAGATTGGACTTACAAACTCGTTTAAGTGTCGAAAAGTAAGCTTCAAGAACCGACACTAATAAGCACGATTACACCTCTTTTTGGACGCGTTTTCTGTTATGTTTTTGTGGGTTTGGAACGTGCTTAAGTGTAGAAAACTAATGGTATACTTGGTTTACATATTGGACGATTCAAAGGCGCGTTTTAAAGGTGATTTATTATTCCGGTCGTTTCACCTTAAAACCCGAATTAAAAGCCCAATAATCATGCGTTTATGGTTGTTTTTATTATTCAAATTTGTTCATATGAGGTGGAGAAACGTATGGGGATAAATTTTGACCATTAAATCGCGTTAAAACACCTATAAACAAGCTCGCCGGAAACTCGCCGGTAAAACATGAATGTGCAGATTTTTGTTTTTTTTTTACAAAGTAGGACCTTTTTTTAAAAAAATGTTTAATTTAAAACTCTAATATTTAAAACATTTTTTTTATATTTTATAAACTTCCCGTTGAAAGTTTTAGCGTTTCTCCAAACTTTTCTGACGAGTTTATCATACGCGTTTTACTTATAATCTTTTCACAAAAATGTATTAATATTAGAATTAAAATGATGAAACTCACTCAAACGTCCAAGCAAAATACGTTTAAGTTACGATACGTTTATGATTAATAACGACATACAACCAAACAATGATATAACGATCAATGAAGTTTCGACGTCTTATTAGAATTCAAAATGATAAACATACAAGGACTAAAATGCAAATACGTTAAAGTTTAGGAAACGTGCAAATGTTACAATCTCCCCTACTTTAGGAAATTTCGTCTCGAAATTACTTCAAGTGGAGGATTATGGAAAAAGATGTGGATACTTCGTCTTCATTTGGTCCTCACGTTCCCAAGTAAATTCTGGGCCACGTTTAGACTCCCAACGAACCTTGACTATAGGCATACGACTGCGCTTAAGAGTCTTAACTTCACGATCCATAATTTCCACAGGCTTCTCTGTGAAATGCATCGATTCGTCAACTTGGATGTCCTTAAGTGGAACATGGAGATTTTCATCAGCCAAGCATTTCTTGAGATTGGAGACATGAAATGTTGGATGAATATTGCTAAGCTCTTGAGGTAGTTCAAGTTTATATGTTACCTTTCCAATACGCTCAAGAATCTTGAAAGGACCAACGAATCGAGGTGCAAAATTTCCCTTCTTCCCAAAATCAAAACATTCCTTTCCAGGGTGAAACCTTAAGAAGTACTAGATCCCCGACTTGAAATTCCAAGGGCTTGCGTCGTTGATCAGCATAACTCTTTTTCTACTCTGAGCTACCTGCAACTTATCACGAATACAAACAATTTTGTCTGTCGTCTCCTGTATCAGTTCAGGTCCGGTAATCTGAGTTTCACCGACCTCGTTCCAACAGACATGGGAACGACATTTGTGACCATATAAAGCTTTAAAAGGTGCCATGTCAATGCTGGCATGGTAGCTATTATTGTACGAAAACTCGACCAAAGGTAAATGTGTATCCCAGTTTCCACCAAAGTCAATAACACATGCCCTTAACATATCCTCCAAGGTCTGAATGGTTCTTTCAGTCTGATCATTCATTTGAGGGTGATAGGCCGTGCTCAGATTAAGTTGAGTACCCAATGCGGACTGAAGTGATTGCCAAAAGTGAGAAGTAAAACGACTGTCACGATCAGAAATAATGTTCAATGGAATACCATGACGACTAACGATCTCATCAACATAGATCCTAGCCAATTTCTCAACTGGGTAGGTTTCACGAATGGGTAAGAAATGAGCGGATTTGGTTAATCGATCAACGATCACCCAAATGCTATCATGACTACGAGCAGTACGAGGAAGTTTGGTAATGAAGTCCATAGCAATGTTCTCCCATTTCCAAACAGGAATCTCTAGTTTTTCAAGCAAACCAGATGGACATTAGTGTTCTGCCTTGACTTTGGAACACATTAGGCATTTAGCTACATACATAGCTATATCCTTCTTCATTCCAGGCCACCGATACAAGCTAAGAAGATCCTGATACATCTTATCTGCACCAGAGTGAATGGAATAACGAGACTTGTGAGACTCATCCATGAGAATAGTATGAAGGTTATCACGATCAGGAATCCAACGACGATTCATAAAGTAAAATAAATCGTTCTTGGTTTCCAATTAATTTTCAGCACCACATGACATCTCCTCGTACATGTTGCCTTCAGTTAAAGAAATGAACTGAGCTTCAAAGACACGAAACTGGATATCAGTTTGGACTCGAGCACAACAAAGTTGGACATGATCTTTGCGACTAAGCGCATCAGCTACGACATTCGCTTTTCCAGGATGATAGCGAATCTTGCAATCATAGTCATTCAACAACTCGACCCAACGACGTTGACGCATATTAAGATCCTTCTAGTTAAAGATATGTTGAAGGCTTTTGTGGTCAGTGAAAACCACACATTTGGTACCATAAACATAGTGCCTCCAAATTTTCAATGTGAACACGACAGTACCAAGTTCAAGATCATGAGTGGTATAGTTTTTCTCGTGGGCCTTCAATTGACGTGATGCGTGAGCTATAACCTTGCCTCGTTGCATGAGAACACAACTAATACCTTGGCCAGATGCATTAGAATAGACCACAAAATCTTTAGTACGATCAGGAAGAGCAAGGATAGGGGCATCACAAAGTTTTTGCTTCAAGGTTTGAAAGGCTTCCTCATGATCAGGACCCCACTCATAAGGTTTATCTTTGTGGGTCAAGGAAGTAAGAGGAAATGCAATCTTGGAGAAGCTGGAAATGAAACGACGATAATAACTAGCTAGACCAAGGAAAGAACGAACTCCCGTAGGAGACTTAGGAGTAACCCAATCACGAATGGCTTTAATTTTTGCAGGATCCATGTGTATACCCTTATCATTGATAATGTGCCCTAAGAATTGAGCTTCCTTAAGCCAAAATTCACACTTGGAGAACTTGGCATACAGTTGTTCGCTTCTTATTAGGCCCAATACATGTTTTAGGTGTTGCTCGTGGTCAGATCTAGTTTTGGAATAAATGAGGATATCATCAATGAAAACAATTACGAACTTATCCAATAATGGTTTGCACACACGATTCATGAGATCCATAAAAACAGCAGGCACATTGGTCAAACCCAAAGGCATAACCAGGAACTCACAGTGGCCATAACGAGTACGAAAAGCGGTTTTGGGAATATCATCTTCATGAACTCAAAGTTGATGATACCCTGAACGAAGATCGACTTTTGAAAAGCAAGTCGCACCCTGGAGTTGATCGAAGAGATCATCGATGCGAGGCAATGGATAACGGTTTTTAATCGTGAGTTTATTAAGTTCACGATAATCGATACACATACGAAAAGATCCATCTTTTTTCTTCACAAATAAAACTGGAGCTCCCCAAGGAGAAGAGCTAGGACGAATGAAACCCTTGTTTGCCAACTCTTGAAGTTGACTCGCAAGTTCTTGCATCTCTAAAGGTGCAAGGTGGTAAGGAGATTTAGCAACAGGAGTAGCACCAGGAACAAGATCGATACGCAACTCAATAGGGCGAACAGGAGGTAAACCTGGTAAATCATTAGGGAAGACTTCTGGGAAGTCTCAAACGATTAGGACATCTTGGATACTCTTGCCCTTATCTTTCTTTTCCACCACGTGCGCTTAAAACGCCACGTACTTCTTGCGTATATATTTTCGAACTTGAGTACAAGACATGAGTTTAAGGACACTCTAAGGTTTCTCACCATAGACTTGTAGAAAGTAACCTGGCGAGAGAGGGATTCGAATAAACTTCTCGAAACAAACAACTTCATCATGGTGCTTAGAAAGCCAATCCATGCCTACTATAATATCAAAACTACCCAATTGCATGGGTATAAGATCAATGGAGAAGTCATGCTCGTTAAGGTTAAGAGTGCAATTATGATTAACAGACTTGATTGTAATGGAAGTACCATCAGCAACCTCGACAGTGAAGGGTTTTTCGAGTTTAGAACGAGGACGAGAAAGCAAGGATTCAAAGGCTAATGACACAAAGCTTTTATCCGCACCAGTATCAAACAAAATCGAAGCATAAAGACCATTAAGTAAGAACGTACCATTCACGACATCATTCGCTGCCTGAGCCTGATTTGCATTGATATTGAAGGCTCTCCCACGAGCTCCCTGATTAGCAGCAGTTTGATTTTGCTGATTAAGTCTTTGGCAACGAGCTATAAGATGAGTGGTATCACCACAATGATAGCAAGGACGAGAAGGAGCGGGTGCAATGGGTAATGGGTTTTGAGCTGCTTGTGGTGCTGCTTGTTGTGCTGCTCGTTGGGTTGCTAGTTGAGTATTTCCTTGAGGTGCGAGTATAACCCTGCAAGTGGCAGCAAAATGTCCCCACTTTCCACACCTAGTGCACTGACGACAAGGGGTATGGGCTTGATGATGATATTTGCAAGTCTCCCACAAAGGATTTTTACCAACATAAGCTCGAGTAGTAGGTGGTTGAGTGGTAGCAGCAGCAACTTGAGCCATAGGAACTTGGCTAACAGGAGTAGGGGTGACAACAACATAGTTTTGCTTACGACCTTTACGCTTCCTGTTGTTAGAGGAGGTTGTAGCAGACTTGGCCGGAGCAGCTTTGGAAGACTCAGCATTAGTAGTAGTTTTCTCAGCTGCTTTCTTTGTACCTTTCCTAACAAGAGTTCCCTTCTTCACATGTTTATCAGTAAGGGAATCTGCAAGTTGAATAGCTTCTTCCACCGAGGTAGGTTTGCTACCAATAACAACATCCTGGATAAGATTAGGTAATCCCTCAATATATTTCTCGATTGCTCGAGAAACTAGAGTCACCATATGAGGAACCAACAAACTAAGCTCATGGTAACGACGGTTATAGGCAAGATTCTCCCCGTTGTCCCGTTTCAAATGATAAAATTCATCTTCAAGCTTCTTAATCTCGTTCCTAGGGAAGAACTTGGCGATCATGAGATCCTTCACTTGATTCCAAGTTAGAGCTAAAGCAACATCAGCGCCCCAATTTTGCTTCTCGCCATTCCACCAAGTCAATGCCCCCTTTTGAAGGACACTGATGGCATAGCGAGCGCGAAGTTCATCAGGACGTTCGCTGTTAATAAAGGTATTCTCCATGCTCTCGAACCATTGGAGAAGACCAGTCGCACCTTCTTCCCCCAAAAATTTCGTTAGGTTGCAAGAGTTAAAATGTTTGAAGGTGTAACGAGTACCTCCCACGTTTCCAGAATTCCCAGTGTTGTTGCTTTGGCTCAACTCAGCAACTAAGTTTGGAATCACAGCAGCAACCTGTTCTGCCACTAGTGACGTAATATGGCGATTAGATTGTAGACGAGAGTTACGCTTAGGAGTATGAGCGAAATAACGACTAGCCATCTACAAATAAGGAATACTACGAGAATCAACATAAGATAATAAAAACAATGGATAGCGCTATTTGAATTAATAACTCGCCTAGTGGAAAGTACCTATGGTGGTGGGAAGTCCTAGGTCATTGTTAATGTATTAAACTTTGTCGCATAAGAGGTTTGATTTTGACGCGTATTGTGTACTTACGTGTTTTCATATTTGCCTTGAGTGACCCAAGACACTTGAATTGTAAACATTCTTATACTTATATATATGTACACAAAACTAAGTGTACTCACCAGCATTATTGTTGGCGTTGTATTTTGTACATGTTTCAGGAGACGCTTGATGTTTTTCACATAGGCATTGGGACTTAGTTGAATAAAACAAACTTAATTTCATGTATTGTTTTGGGATTTGATGTATTTTTCTTATTTGGTTGTTTGAAATTTGAACTTTGAATTTAATAATATTTACACTTTAGTGCCATGAGCTTGTGAACAATTGTCACCACGTGGCACCTTGATGTTTCTGCCATCGGTTGGGGTGTTACAAGTACTGTCCAAGGAGCAAAATGCAGAAGCTGGAGGCCAAATTCTGGAATCTTTCGATGGTGGATGCTGATGAGTCCCAAAATTAGCAGGTTTTATATACATGTTTTCACCTAATTATCACCTAATTTCATGCTTTTATCTTTGCATTGTCACGGTTTGTTCTCCTTTGATGTTAATTGCAGGTCTTGAAGGTAGAAAGTAAAAAGAAGCGAAAACCGGCGTAAAAGACAAGGATTTTAAGACTTTCAGAGATGATCCAGATGAAGCACGGCCGTGCTCATGCCTATGCACGGCCGTGCACTAATCCCAGGTCAACCAGTCAGCATTTCCAAGTCAGCAGTAGGCAAAATTGAGGTTTTCTGATGTGCACGGGCATGCCCCACCTTGTGGCACGGTTGTACTTTAAGGCACCGTGTTCTCCAAGGCTTAAACCGACAAAGACTGACAAGACGGTTACTCAAAATAACCCGCACGGGCGTGCCAGCACAACTTGCACGGGCGTGCATGGCCTGGTAGAAGACAACTATGCATAAAAGGACTCTGCAACAGTACGCGTTGTCGAGCATGGGCGTGCCAGAAGTCGTTAAGGGCGTGCCAGGGCTGTTTTGCCTATAAATAGAGGCCTCCACTCCACATTTTGGGCATCCCTTTTCACCCGATTTTCTCTCACATTTCAGCCATCTTTGGGGTCTTGCAAGTGACCTTTGGAGTTTGGGATCACTCCATAAATACTTGGTGATTGAGAGTAGAGAGAGATCACTAAAACTCACCAAAACCACCCTCTTTAATCCTCAGTACACTCACAATTATGTGTTCTTTAAACACCCTCTATAGTGTGCTAGATGTAGAGCCAATGTTTGGCTAGATTATTTGAGTGTTGCTAGGGTGAAGACTTATTTTGGTATGGATTATATAGTTTTTATTTGTTAAGTGGTGCTGTGTTTTAAAACCTTGTTTGATGAGTTAATTAACTAATTAATTAGTCTTTGGTCTTGTGGGTGTCTTGATAGGAAGTGGGAGGACTTAAGGGTGTACCCATGGTGTGTAACAACCCATGCACTCTTAAGCTAACCTAATCCCATGAGTAGTGACTAGCCCATTTGTGGGTAGAAATACACACACTTAGTGGCTTAATCCTGTACTATCAAGATCTCATTTAGGGTCAGTACAGTCTTTATACTCGGTCCTGGTGATAAGTCAAGCTTTAGTTGTGCGATTCAGCTTCATTGCCTATGTGAAAGTCTTGGCGCAAGCTAAGGTTTGATGAACCCGTGTTGACGGTCTTTATTTTCTCTCATCTTTATACTGCCGCACAGTTATTGATAGACCACTCACTTTTTAAAATAGTTAATTGGTTCAAGTAAAGGATGCACGTGTGCCGATTGGTCACAACTCTTTTATGATATCAAGTGGTTTCTTGCCCGGTCATGCTCCGGCCACTGGCAAGTTGTCCATAAAGGTTTTGAGTGATTAGATGTCATTATTGCAACTTTAGGAGTTGGATCATTCGGGGTTGGGTATACACAGTCTTGAGTAGTCCATCTGTCATAGTTGAGAGGTGAGCTTACCGGTTCGGGAGACCCTCATTTTAAAACAAGAACACAGCTCGTATTGCAAAAACAGACACCTCTGGAAAATGCTGTAGCAACTCCAAGTTCAGCATAAGTGTGCACTTGTTCACACCACTTAATTGAATAACTACTATTAATCCGTCCCAAAAATAAGTTGGATCCCGAAGCAGCACTTTGTTTGGTATTGATTTTTACTTTGGTCACTCTCGTTCTCTTTCTTTATTTTATTTTATTTTATTTTATCTTTCTTTTTATTGCAGAAACTTAGGACTGAGTAGGGGAAGTTGTATCTTAGGGTTCGATACTCGGTACTTGCTATAGTCTATACTACGCCCGATAGGTCCATTTACATATCGTGTAGGTTTAGAATAGTCAGTAGATATCGTTTTATTTTTATAAATTTAAAACTTAGATAAGTGTCTTAAGTTAAAGGTCTCATTTAATTACCCTTTTTCACCGAGTCTTAACACTTCCTTTGGGAAAGTGTTAGTTTTAAAAAGGACGTTTAAAAAGACCTAATCTGTTGAAATAATTTTATAAAAATTATTTTCACATTTACTATATTTTAATACAACTACCTTTAATCAAGTTCTTACAAAAATTCTTTCTATTTAATTATTTTCTAAATTTCTTTATTTATTAATTAACTATTATTCTAAATTAATTATTAAACAATTATCAATCCCCAAATTAACACCCTGCCCCTCTCATCACCAATATTGTCCGCTTTGCCCATCTAGAGCTCACGGATTTGTTTTTGGTTGCCCAAGTGGAGACTTCCCATGAGGTCACCCATCCTGAAATTTCTCCCACCTGAGCACGCTTAACTGTGGAGTTCTCCTCTCATCCACTAACATTAAGCCCCAAAACGCGTTGGTGATTTAAGAGGCAAGACATTACTTATGAACCAAGGATCTCTCCTGGCCACGGCTGATGTGGGATTTTCCTGGGGTGTCACATTCACCCCCTGTTAGAGTCTCATCGTCCCTGATGATGTGTGCACCCACCATCCCGAACGGCACAAGAGTGGCTCTGATACCATCTGTAACACCCTGCCCCTCTCATCACCAATATTGTCCGCTTTGCCCATCTAGAGCTCACGGATTTGTTTTTGGTTGCCCAAGTGGAGTCTATCTCTCAAGATCCGAAACATGGTCACTGCGTCGACACCCGCTACTATCCAGGATGCTGTTACTCTAGCCCACAGTCTGACTGACGATGTTGTTCGTATGGGTTGGCTGAACCAGAAGGTTGTCGTTGCTGGTGTTAGTTCTGGAGACAAGCGTAAGCGATCTCCAAGAAAGAAAAGGACTCCCGTCATAAGCGCCAAGACTCTGTGAAGGTTTTTGCTGCCACTGCTGCAGAGGAGCCCAAACACAAATACAACGGGCCCCAACCCTACTGCAGCAAATGCAACTACCACCATGTCAGCACTTGTGAGAGCATCATGTGCAAGAACTGCAATCTTCGTGATCACTAAACCGCTAACTGCAGAGCCAAAGTCACTAACACTCCACCTGCCAAGAATGAGTGTTTCGAATGTGGTGCAACCGGACACTTCCGCAAGGATTGCCCCAAGGCTAAGCATCAAGCTCATGGACGAGCATTTGTGTTGGGAGACAATGAAGCACGCGATGATCCTAATGTGGTTACATGTGCGTTTCTCCTTAACAACCATTTTGCATCTGTACTATTTGATTCAAGCGCTGATTTTAGCTTTGTGTCCACCGACTTTGAGAAATCCCTTAGATTAGAACCTAGTAAGTTGGAAACACACTATACCATAGAGTTGGCCAATGGTAAGTTAATTTTGCCTAAAGAAGTTGTAAGGGATTGTGTTTTGGAACTTGGTGATCATGTTTTCCGTATTGATCTACTACCTATTTGATTGGGTAGTTTTGATGTTGTCATTGGCATGGATTGGATATCCAAGCATCGTGCAGAGATCATCTATCACGTGAAATTGGTTCGTATCCCCTTGTCCAATGGTGAAACCCTCTCGATTCGAGGAGACTGAGGTGGATCTACTCTTCGAGTCATATCTTGCATCAAGGCGCAAAAAATGTTTAAGGTTGTGTCGCATTTCTGGCACATGTCGTTGAATACAAAGCTAAAGATCGGAAACTCAAAGACATACCGGTGGTGCGAGACTATCCCGAAGTCTTTCCAGAAGATTTGCCAGGGCTTCCACCGCCACGGCAAGTCGAGTTTTGCATTGACCTAGTCCCAGGAGCTGCTCTAGTAGCTCGCACTCCGTATCGTCTGGCACCGTCCGAGATGCAGGAATTGTTTAACCAACTTCGGGAGTTATTGGACAAAGGTTTCATTCTTTCGATTTTTCTCCGTAGGAGCGCCTGTGCTGTTCGTGAAGAAGAAAGATGGAAGTTTCCACATGTGCATCGACTACCGGGAGTTGAACAAGCTGACTATTAAGAACAAGTATCCACTACCAAGGATCGATCATCTGTTCGACCAATTGCAGGGTTCGCGCTACTACTCGAAGATCGACCTGCATTTGGGATATTACCAGTTGCGGATCCAGGAAAACGACGTACCGAAGACGGCATTTCGAACTCGTTACGGGCATTATGAGTTTTTGGTTATGCCACGTGGCCTGACGAATGCTCCTGCTGTTTTTATGGATCTTTTGAATTGAGTCTGCAAACCCTACTTAGACAAGTTTGTGATTGTCTTTATTGATGACATCTTGATCTACTCGCGAACCAAAGAAGAGCACGAACATCATCTTCGACTGATTTTGGAGTTGCTCAAAAACGATAAATTGTTCGCCAAATTCTTGAAATGTTAGTTCTGGATCCGAGAGGTTCATTTTCTTGGTCACATTGTGAACGAGAAATATATACAAGTTGGCCCCAAAAAAATTGAAGCCATCAAGGATTGGGATGCGCCCAAAACTCCAACTAAAGTGCGACAATTTTTAGGTCTAGCTGGTTATTACTGACGGTTCATTGAAAATTTCTCAAAGATTGCCCAGCCACTTACCGTCTTGACACAGAAAGACAAGAAGTTAGATTGGGGGATCAAGCAAGAGGAAGCATTTCAGGTCTTGAAGAACCGTTTGTGCAGTGCTCCGATTCTCTCTCTTTCTGAAGGTACCGATGATTTCGTGGTTTATTGCGATGCTTCTCATCAAGGTCTTGGATGTGTACTCATGCAGAGGAATAAGGTCATTGCCTATGCATCTCTTCAACTCAAAGTCCATGATAAGAATTACACTACTCATGACCTAGAGTTAGGTGCAGCGATCTTTGCCCTCAAGATTTGGAGGCACTATCTTTATCGTACTAAGTGCATTATTTTCACCGATCATAAGAGCTTATAACACATCTTCAATCAGAAGGATCTGAACATGCGGCAACGTAGATGGGTTGAGTTGCTAAACGACTATGACTACGAAATTAAATACCATCCGGGAAAGGCCAATGTTGTGGCTGACACCATGAGCTGGAAAGAAAGAACGAGTCAAGACCATGCGTGTACATGCGCTAGGTTTGACCATCCGTACAAATCTCACTACCCGTATTCGTGATACTGAACAAGAAGCTCTAAAGGGTGAGAACCTGAAGAATGAGTCATTATTCAAGATGATTAATCTGTTGGAACCAAGGTCTGACAGCATAGTTTGCTTTGCCAATCGGATCTGGGTGCCACGTTTTGGTGGTTTACGTGATTTAATTCTTGAGGAGGCCCATAAGTCTAAGTACGCGATTCATCCTGGAGCCAACAAAATGTACAAAGACGTGAAGAATTCTACTGGTGGCCCAACCTTAAGGGTGAAATTGCAACATACGTCAGCCGATGCCTTACCTGTTCGAAGGTCAAAGCTGAGTACCAGAAGTCGTCCGGTCTGATACAGCAACCCGAGATTCCCGTTTGGAAATGGGAACAAATCTCTATGGATTTCATCACCAAGCTACCTAAGACGTCCAATGGTCACGACACGATTTGGGTAATTGTTGACAGGTTGACTAAGTCTGCATATTTCTTGCCGATTAAGGAAACCGACAAACTAGAGACACTCGCCAAGCTGTATATCAAGGAGATTCTGACTAGGCATGGTGTGCCTATTTCAATCATTTCTGACCGAGACAGTCGATTCACTTCCTGATTCTGGTAGTCACTTATGGATGCACTAGGCTCTCGCTTAGACATGAGCACAGCCTATCACCCACAAACCGATGGCCAGAGCGAACGAACTATACAGACATTGGAAGACTTGCTCCGAGCCTAAGTAATCGAATTTGGTGGAAACTGGGATTCTCACTTACCCTTGGTTGAGTTCTCTTACAATAACAGTTACCACACCAGTATCAAGGTTGCCCTATTTAAAGCCTTATATGGACGCAAGTGTAGATCTCCTTTGTGTTGGGCGGAAGTTGGAGACAAATATTTGACTGGCCCCAAGCTTATCCAAGAAACAACCAATAAGATCTTTTAGATCCGTGATCGCTTGAAAGACGCTCGAGATTGTCAAAAAAGCTATGATGATCGCCGTCGCGAGCCACTCAAATTTCAGGTGGGCGATAAGGTACTCTTGAAAGTTTCACCCTGGAAGGGTGTACCACGGTTTGGCAAACGTGGGAAACTTAACCTCCGATACATAGGTCCGTTTGAAATACTTGCTAAGGTTGGTCCCATGGCATACAAGCTCAAGTTACCGGAAGAGCTTAATGGTGTTCATGACACATTCCACGTATCTAATTTGAAGACTTGTTTATCTGACGAATCTTTGATCATTCCTCCCGATGAAATTCACATCGATGAGCAACTCCACTTCATTAAGGAGCTAATCGAGGTGACTGATTGGAAAGTCCAGAAATTGAGAAGGAGCTGCACTAAACTTGTCAAAGTCAGATGGAATGCAAAGCGTGGTCCCGAATTTACATGGGAACACAAAGACCAAATGAGACGCAAGTACCCAACTCTTTTTCCTAAAGCTACTGAAACCAGTAGGAAAACTCGATTTCGCGGACGAAATTCCAAAAACAAGGTGAGAGTGTGACACCAGTCAACGATCCAGGTCAACATCCGTACACATTTTACTTATTATTGTCATTTCATGTGCATAATTAGACATTTTGCACACATATCACTCGTTTAGTCATACAACACCCGGACAATTACCAGAAAACGTTTCATGAGTTTACCACACTCTAACATATGGTAACTCATCACTAACACATGTAAGTGAATCACAAAGACTACCATATATTGACATCTAATAAACATGTGTTCATAAATTCAATAACTTATGAAACTAATACATGTTGATATCGTCATCAAACCTCTTAACATGCTCTTAACATGATTAGGTAAGATTTTGATCAAATATACCCCATGATAACTTGAGTTGCAATTCGATGATCCTAGCCCTTTAGTGTTAGAGGTTGATCACACTCCATTCGATATCCTACGTCTATGAACAATCGACCACTATGATCACAAGTGATATCCAATTCCATAACCATATCTTAAACAATCCACAACTACACCTCCAATACATATATATATATATATATATACACGCACGAATACATATAGATATATAGATATTGTTTTGTCTTACCATTGCACCAAAATAGGATCTTACACCCTTGTACCACACACAAACTCAAAGGAGAACCTTGCTTCATTTGTCTAAAAAATCACTTGTGATCTTACTCAATTCTCGCACCGATTCCCTTGTCTATACCCACGGCCGAAAACAAGACACAAGAAGCATGCACAAGTCACCTTCACCAAATTTCACCAATATAGCAAAGACAACCCACACACAACACTTCCCATGGAAGTCCACTTACCCTATACACTAAAGACAAACATTTTATTCTCATTTCCTCACAATTGTGGCCGATAGTGACACCACAAGCACACACCTCTTGCAAGCCATTAATTAATCTTGTCTTCATTATCCATGCATGGCATTAAAGGACAAAACCTCTTCACTTATACCTTTATAGAACCTACTAATCCAAAACAAGACCTCCATAGCCTTGATTTAGTCTCAAAATGGAAGGATCTTCTTTGATTTTCTTTCGCTCGATTCCAAGAGACACCACACCTCATCACCTTGTCAAGACTTTTCATTAAGATAGCATGTCTACTATCAAGAGTTCCAAGGATCAAGGGTGAGAGCTTGCCAAGATATGAGCCTATATAAGGAGGGCACTTGCACCAGTTTTGATCACACCAACAAAAACTCTCAATCTCTCTCCACACACACATATACACACACACACACATCTCTCGGTTACTTTCTTCCAAACCAACGAGGCCCCAACACCAATCATCAATCACTACATTGGAGGAACAAAGCCGAAGGAAGGATCACAAGACTCGAACCATCATTCCTTTCCGAGGTAAGCACTTTGTACTCCAAAGCATTGATAGGATTGACCTCATCACCCTTCACCCGAACCCATCCCTTGTTCCTATTTAAACAAGTAATTAGCCACACACACATATTGATCACACACCTTGTCTCACTTATTCAACTAACTAGTAATCGCATTATTACTTTAATACATTTAGATCACCACTCGAACGGCCCTTACACCAAGAGGATAGATTGTGTAATGCTTATTGAATCACAAATTGACATAATCGACTAACTTATAATCGGTTTATACAAACAAATACACACTTGGTTTATGTTCAAAAGATAAGGTTTATAATGGAGGCATTATAATCGGTTTTCAACTCAACATCACTAGAACACTTTGTCTAACTACGGTGGTACCTCAATAAGCATAAATTGACCCATGATGATCCACTAAACGATCGGAATCAAGGCCACATTAAGCCAAGATTTAGGTTGTTATGATCATGCGTATGTTAGAAGGGTCATAACATGTGTTAATAACACTAAGTGTTATTCAATCGTTAAACCATATGATAACATGCTAGTTTTACCCTATAATAATCACACGTGTTAGTTGGGAATAACCTATAGCCCAACACAACATATGGATGCACAAGGGATACCATCTTACAATTAGAACCCGAAGATTTTGGATTTATTTCACAAAGCACCCGTAAAATAACTAACAACTATCACGTGCACAAGAATCATGACTCACACATAACTAAACACAAGGGTCCAAAGTCGGGTGAACAACTGGTATGATAAACGACAAGAACATACAACTTACAATGTCCCTTAATAATCATAGGGCAACCACTGTCTGGACGGTAGCTATCTCACATTTTCAGTTTCACTAGACCACACGTAACACTATCAGGTGAGTTTTCAAGGCCCCATTTACTATTTTTATTTTGGGGGATAAACATGCTACAACATTGGTACAAATCAATTGTGTGTAATTACCATGTGGAACATGAGACAATCGGTTCATGAGATCTTAATAGTCCTCCTACATGCATTACATTGTAACCATTAGCTATCAGTACCATGAAACACTTTAATAGATCTATTGGGTTGACACCCCCACTCTTGGTTAGTCGCTCTAACCGGTTACTTACGAAAGAGTGTTAGTATTCTACTATATACACATTGTCTTCAGTGTACAATGCGCGAGGCACAACAGTCAAGAGGTTTTTTTATGGGACTCATGGTTTGCATAGTAATCATTCGCTTAGCTAGCTTATGATTGGTCATACACGAATTACACAAGCACTATACTTGTTACAATCAAACCTGTGAACTCACCAACATTATTGTTGAAAAATCTTTTATGCATATTTTTTTAGGTAAATAATGGCGAGAAGCAGAGGTTTGGGAGAGGGGTTCGATCATGCACTGGGTGGTACCATTTTGGATCGGATTTTGTCAGCCCCATAATGTTTTAGTTTCAAGTTCATGAATTTCAGACACTTTCTTAATTCTCAGACAATGTTGTGATGGTTTAAATAAATTTATGACAATATCCATCCTTTGATGGTACTTATTTAAATAAATTTGTGTGTTGCTTGAAATTTGTGCTTGAAACCTTTCGTGGTCACATCCCCATGTTTACGCCTTGGCGGGGTGTGACACGTAATCTTCATCAAAGAGTGTTGGATCATTGATCATTGTTGTTCAGCCGATTTAACACTCATCAGCATAGACTTGCCTGCTCCAGTAGATGATCCACTTGAACTCTTTCCATTCCTGCCAGATGGGATATCCTTGACTTTAGTAGATTCACCTGAGGTTGAGACAAAACAGCACTCATCGTCAGAAACAAGAAGAATGTTACCTGCAGATGTGTCACTTAAGAAGAATGTTTAGAGACCACTACTGCTGCTTGATGAGGTTTTTGCTGCAGGCTTTCCATGATAAATCCCTGGATCCTGTACCTGTTCAGATCCTGCTTCTTACCTCATCATGTTAAAACTGCTTCTTATCATATGGTCTAACTACGGTGGTACATCAATAAGCATAAATCGACCCATGATGATCCACTAAACGATCGGAATCAAGGCCACATTAAGCCAAGATTTAGGTTGTTATGATCATGCGTATGTTAGAAGGGTCATAACATGTGTTAATAACACTAAGTGTTATTCAATCGTTAAACCATATGATAACATGCTAGTTTTACCCTATAATAATCACACGTGTTAGTTGGGAATAACCTATAGCCCAACACAACATATGGATGCACAAGGGATACCATCTTACAATTAGAACCCGAAGATTTTGGATTTATTTCACAAAGCACCCGTAAAATAACTAACAACTATCACGTGCACAAGAATCATGACTCACACATAACTAAACACAAGGGTCCAAAGTCGGGTGAACAACTGGTATGATAAACGACAAGAACGTACAACTTACAATGTCCCTTAATAATCATAGGGCAACCACTGTCTGGACGGTAGCTATCTCACATTTTCAGTTTCACTAGACCACACGTAACACTATCAGGTGAGTTTTCAAGGCCCCATTTACTATTTTTATTTTGGGGGATAAACATGCTACAACATTGGTACAAATCAATTGTGTGTAATTACCATGTGGAACATGAGACAATCGGTTCATGAGATCTTAATAGTCCTCCTACATGCATTACATTGTAACCATTAGCTATCAGTACCATGAAACACTTTAATAGATCTATTGGGTTGACACCCCCACTCTTGGTTAGTCGCTCTAACCGGTTACTTACGAAAGAGTGTTAGTATTCTACTATATACACATTGTCTTCAGTGTACAATGCGCGAGGCACAACAGTCAAGAGGTTTTTTTATGGGACTCATGGTTTGCATAGTAATCATTCGCTTAGCTAGCTTATGATTGGTCATACACGAATTACACAAGCACTATACTTGTTACAATCAAACCTGTGAACTCACCAACATTATTGTTGAAAAATCTTTTATGCATATTTTTTAGGTAAATAATGGCGAGAAGCAGAGGTTTGGGAGAGGGGTTCGATCATGCACTGGGTGGTACCATTTTGGATCGGATTTTGTCAGCCCCATAATGTTTTAGTTTCAAGTTCATGAATTTCAGACACTTTCTTAATTCTCAGACAATGTTGTGATGGTTTAAATAAATTTATGACAATATCCATCCTTTGATGGTACTTATTTAAATAAATTTGTGTGTTGCTTGAAATTTGTGCTTGAAACCTTTCGTGGTCACATCCCCATGTTTACGCCTTGGCGGGGTGTGACACGTAATCTTCATCAAAGAGTGTTGGATCATTGATCATTGTTGTTCAGCCGATTTAACACTCATCAGCATAGACTTGCCTGCTCCAGTAGATGATCCACTTGAACTCTTTCCATTCCTGCCAGATGGGATATCCTTGACTTTAGTAGATTCACCTGAGGTTGAGACAAAACAGCACTCATCGTCAGAAACAAGAAGAATGTTACCTGCAGATGTGTCACTTAAGAAGAATGTTTAGAGACCACTACTGCTGCTTGATGAGGTTTTTGCTGCAGGCTTTCCATGATAAATCCCTGGATCCTGTACCTGTTCAGATCCTGCTTCTTACCTCATCATGTTAAAACTGCTTCTTATCATATGGTCTAACTACGGTGGTACCTCAATAAGCATAAATCGACCCATGATGATCCACTAAACGATCGGAATCAAGGCCACATTAAGCCAAGATTTAGGTTGTTATGATCATGCGTATGTTAGAAGGGTCATAACATGTGTTAATAACACTAAGTGTTATTCAATCGTTAAACCATATGATAACATGCTAGTTTTACCCTATAATAATCACACGTGTTAGTTGGGAATAACCTATAGCCCAACACAACATATGGATGCACAAGGGATACCATCTTACAATTAGAACCCGAAGATTTTGGATTTATTTCACAAAGCACCCGTAAAATAACTAACAACTATCACGTGCACAAGAATCATGACTCACACATAACTAAACACAAGGGTCCAAAGTCGGGTGAACAACTGGTATGATAAACGACAAGAACGTACAACTTACAATGTCCCTTAATAATCATAGGGCAACCACTGTCTGGACGGTAGCTATCTCACATTTTCAGTTTCACTAGACCACACGTAACACTATCAGGTGAGTTTTCAAGGCCCCATTTACTATTTTTATTTTGGGGGATAAACATGCTACAACATTGGTACAAATCAATTGTGTGTAATTACCATGTGGAACATGAGACAATCGGTTCATGAGATCTTAATAGTCCTCCTACATGCATTACATTGTAACCATTAGCTATCAGTACCATGAAACACTTTAATAGATCTATTGGGTTGACACCCCCACTCTTGGTTAGTCGCTCTAACCGGTTACTTACGAAAGAGTGTTAGTATTCTACTATATACACATTGTCTTCAGTGTACAATGCGCGAGGCACAACAGTCAAGAGGTTTTTTTATGGGACTCATGGTTTGCATAGTAATCATTCGCTTAGCTAGCTTATGATTGGTCATACACGAATTACACAAGCACTATACTTGTTACAATCAAACCTGTGAACTCACCAACATTATTGTTGAAAAATCTTTTATGCATATTTTTTAGGTAAATAATGGCGAGAAGCAGAGGTTTGGGAGAGGGGTTCGATCATGCACTGGGTGGTACCATTTTGGATCGGATTTTGTCAGCCCCATAATGTTTTAGTTTCAAGTTCATGAATTTCAGACACTTTCTTAATTCTCAGACAATGTTGTGATGGTTTAAATAAATTTATGACAATATCCATCCTTTGATGGTACTTATTTAAATAAATTTGTGTGTTGCTTGAAATTTGTGCTTGAAACCTTTCGTGGTCACATCCCCATGTTTACGCCTTGGCGGGGTGTGACACGTAATCTTCATCAAAGAGTGTTGGATCATTGATCATTGTTGTTCAGCCGATTTAACACTCATCAGCATAGACTTGCCTGCTCCAGTAGATGATCCACTTGAACTCTTTCCATTCCTGCCAGATGGGATATCCTTGACTTTAGTAGATTCACCTGAGGTTGAGACAAAACAGCACTCATCGTCAGAAACAAGAAGAATGTTACCTGCAGATGTGTCACTTAAGAAGAATGTTTAGAGACCACTACTGCTGCTTGATGAGGTTTTTGCTGCAGGCTTTCCATGATAAATCCCTGGATCCTGTACCTGTTCAGATCCTGCTTCTTACCTCATCATGTTAAAACTGCTTCTTATCATATGGTCTAACTACGGTGGTACCTCAATAAGCATAAATCGACCCATGATGATCCACTAAACGATCGGAATCAAGGCCACATTAAGCCAAGATTTAGGTTGTTATGATCATGCGTATGTTAGAAGGGTCATAACATGTGTTAATAACACTAAGTGTTATTCAATCGTTAAACCATATGATAACATGCTAGTTTTACCCTATAATAATCACACGTGTTAGTTGGGAATAACCTATAGCCCAACACAACATATGGATGCACAAGGGATACCATCTTACAATTAGAACCCGAAGATTTTGGATTTATTTCACAAAGCACCCGTAAAATAACTAACAACTATCACGTGCACAAGAATCATGACTCACACATAACTAAACACAAGGGTCCAAAGTCGGGTGAACAACTGGTATGATAAACGACAAGAACGTACAACTTACAATGTCCCTTAATAATCATAGGGCAACCACTGTCTGGACGGTAGCTATCTCACATTTTCAGTTTCACTAGACCACACGTAACACTATCAGGTGAGTTTTCAAGGCCCCATTTACTATTTTTATTTTGGGGGATAAACATGCTACAACATTGGTACAAATCAATTGTGTGTAATTACCATGTGGAACATGAGACAATCGGTTCATGAGATCTTAATAGTCCTCCTACATGCATTACATTGTAACCATTAGCTATCAGTACCATGAAACACTTTAATAGATCTATTGGGTTGACACCCCCACTCTTGGTTAGTCGCTCTAACCGGTTACTTACGAAAGAGTGTTAGTATTCTACTATATACACATTGTCTTCAGTGTACAATGCGCGAGGCACAACAGTCAAGAGGTTTTTTTATGGGACTCATGGTTTGCATAGTAATCATTCGCTTAGCTAGCTTATGATTGGTCATACACGAATTACACAAGCACTATACTTGTTACAATCAAACCTGTGAACTCACCAACATTATTGTTGAAAAATCTTTTATGCATATTTTTTAGGTAAATAATGGCGAGAAGCAGAGGTTTGGGAGAGGGGTTCGATCATGCACTGGGTGGTACCATTTTGGATCGGATTTTGTCAGCCCCATAATGTTTTAGTTTCAAGTTCATGAATTTCAGACACTTTCTTAATTCTCAGACAATGTTGTGATGGTTTAAATAAATTTATGACAATATCCATCCTTTGATGGTACTTATTTAAATAAATTTGTGTGTTGCTTGAAATTTGTGCTTGAAACCTTTCGTGGTCACATCCCCATGTTTACGCCTTGGCGGGGTGTGACACGTAATCTTCATCAAAGAGTGTTGGATCATTGATCATTGTTGTTCAGCCGATTTAACACTCATCAGCATAGACTTGCCTGCTCCAGTAGATGATCCACTTGAACTCTTTCCATTCCTGCCAGATGGGATATCCTTGACTTTAGTAGATTCACCTGAGGTTGAGACAAAACAGCACTCATCGTCAGAAACAAGAAGAATGTTACCTGCAGATGTGTCACTTAAGAAGAATGTTTAGAGACCACTACTGCTGCTTGATGAGGTTTTTGCTGCAGGCTTTCCATGATAAATCCCTGGATCCTGTACCTGTTCAGATCCTGCTTCTTACCTCATCATGTTAAAACTGTAAGTTCTTAGCTTCCCTACCCCAGTATCCAAAGACATGGTACCGTAGTTAGTTCCGTTTCTGATCATCAGTGAATAAACATCCTATTTTGTAAGGAGGGCATCCAACAACTTGTCATTCAGCTCATTGTCAGAATATTGTATCTTGTGGTTTCCCAACTGTCACACCCTCAAATTCCACTTGCGGGGTTTTACCGCGAGGCGCGTGACATACCAGGATCCAAGTCAACAGTCACAATAAAAGACAACTATATGCTATGAAAATAACGTAGAAATACCAACCACGCAGTTTATAAGTTTCAAAATAAAACAAACAACAACGGCGGAAGCTTTAATGTTTACAAAACCATAGTTCAAAAGTATGTATGCAAACTGAAAGCGGTTTACTTATGAATGCAAGACTAGACCTAGTGCGACTCCAGTGCGACTATGACTCCCTGCTACCTTAGCGACCTGAGAAAACATGCGAAGTTAGTCAACACATACAGTGTCGATGAGTCACAGAGATAAAGTTTGCAATAGTTTGTAACAAAATTAATCCAGACCCAACAATCCTTACATCTATACCTGATGCTAGCTAGACAACGTTACATGATACTATAGTGTCTGTGGAGGATCGTTTTTACAAAAACAAGTTTAGTTGATCATACAAGTCTACTAATCTAGGTGCGGAATCCCTAGATCAGTTACAAAATGATAGTAAATGAATCAAACACGCAAATTCACCTTTTCAACATCCATTTCATTCATAAACAATTGATATAAACTTTACAATAAGTGTTTAAGATGAAATAATCACGTTCTAGACACTTCCTGAAAACCTAGAGAGAAAACAAACCATACACACTGACTCAAATGGCAAAAGTTATAATCTAAAACAAAATTTGAGTATTTATAGGACTGCACATTCGCCCCCCCCTCCCCCCGCTAAGGGTCGAATGTGCACCTACGCCCTTCAACATAGTACAAATCAGCACAAATCATATCAATCTTCCTCATTCGCCCATTTCTCTCTACCTTCGACCATTATCTTCTACATTCGACCTCCTTTTTTTACACGTTCGCCCTCACGATCTTGACAAAACAATTTTGTATGCACAATCCAAAGCATTAGTCGCAAATCGTGCACTAACAAACTCCCCCTCGACTATTGCTTGGATTGCCTTCGTGCTTCATCCATCTGCTTGTTCATCAGCTTGATATGAAAGATAGTCTTCTTCTCTTTCGTCATAACTGGCTCGAAAGTTGTTTCTTTTTTCTTCTTTTCTTTCTGAATCTTCACAAACTTTCCCAGTTTCTTATCATAGTCACACCGTGCATTGACATCCCATGCGAAACACAAGCATACCACACGTTGGTATTTCAGTGCTTGTTCGCTATCCTTCTCCTCACAATAAATCGGATTATAATAAAGCGTGATGATATCCTCATGTGAACAGTTAATCAACCACATAGGATCAAAGATGTGAATCTTTTTAAACTCATCTCTCTTGTCCTTCAGTAAGATAACAGCTTCTGTGGTCTTCCAATCATAATACCACCACATGAATTCTTTTGAAAAGTGTTGTGGAATAGGCATCAATGGAATATGTTTCAACACAGTCGGTGGTTTATACTTTAATGTCACCTTGTTCAGCCCAGTTATTTGATCAACTTCTGTGTGAACAATTCTTTTAAGATACTGCGGCGTGAACACATCCCATCTAGTTCTGCTTTCTCTTTCCATACGATCTGTGAAATAGCCAACTGCATGATTATTTACACTAGCACCAGTCATAGTGTGCCTGCAGATATCTCGCACAGCCCAGTAAGGTAGTGTCTTAATATCATGGAACCTGTTGAAATACATAATCCCCTTTTTCCCACTTCATAGCAACACACCTTAGCTGTCTCAAATACTTCCAACCAAGAGCTCTCCCTTTGAACAATTCGTTATGATACTTGTAGAAACCACCCTAAACTTCAGTCTTGGGTCGGTTGGCTTCTTTTTCTTTCAATTTCCTTAACAAACTCTTCATATCATCAGATTGTTCAACATTTGGTTTCTGATTCTCTGCATTCTTAAACACTTCACAAACGAATGTTTTGCTCTTCTTCTGTGCAAGTTTCTCAGGATATTCTTCACTGGTAATATCCTCAATCTCTATATCTTCAAATACCGGAGTATCTCTATCATCAGAGTGATTTCCAGCTTCTTTTTCTGGAATGTTTGGAATTTGATTATCACTCATCAACTCTTCAAGAGATTTACCAACTTGTTTCGCCAAACCTTCAAGAATTTCTTTGGCTATGGCTGCAGAAACTTCACCATCTTCTAGATCAGGATCATTATATTCAAGCTCAAATCTCATATCATCAGACTCAAAAATTTCTGGAAACTTTCCAGTCAGCTCGATCGTCCAAAATTTCTTTGTCAACATCTGACGATATAACTTCTTATCATCATCTGATAGAGCTCTTATATTGTCAGTCCAGAAAATACTATCATCATCAGTATTTCCACCAGGTGCTTTCGAGCTAGATTCACCTGTGTCTTTATCAGATTCTCTCTTTTCACATCGATACTTTTCCGTATCATCATCATCAGCAGCAGCAGCAGAACTATCATCTCCAGAACCTTCTCTAGAACCATCATTATCATCATCCTTCTTCTCAGGAGCATCACCGGAAACCTGATCCAAATTCTCATCATCCTCTTCTTTATCATCTTCAGACTCGGATGGTTCAAAATCAACTTGTTTTTCTTTAGGTTCTTTATCTTCCTCTCCAGCTTTCAACTGTGGAGCTTTCTCATATAGATCATCAATAAGCTTCCTCAAATTCTTATTGTCTTTTTTCACCTGTTTGTTCTCAAGTCTCAAAGCAATGTATCTTCTTGTGTTTCTTTGTTCATGTCCTAACAACTTCTGATTTTCTTCTTGAAGTTGTTTTATCTTTGCCTCCAATTCTTCTTGACTCTCTTGAGAAGAAACAACATCTAACATCTTTTTATCATTCTCTCTTAATTGTTATATCTCCTGCTGTTGCTGATTAATCACTTTCATCATTTCAGCAAGCTTCTGATTAACTATATCCATCACATTGCTAGATACAGTAACCTGAGGTGTAGAAGCCTCAGAAACAGGAGTTTTCTTCTTGAACTTATTTATCAATCTCTCCAAAGTAGCATCAAAATCTGCAGTAGGATCAACTGTCTTCTCTGCAGCAGATTTCTTCAATTTCTTTGCTACTGGGGATGTCACGGGTGTAGCAGCTTTCGAACTACTAACTTCAGGAACTTTCTTTCCTGCAAGTAAAATTTCAAATTCTTTAGCACGTCTTTTCTTAGGATTCTCTTTTTCCTCTTTCTTAGACATTGTCTTGTACTTGGGTTTCTTCTGTTTCTCACCAAACATAGGAGATCCACTGAAATCTTGCTCACCAATACCAAGATCCAGATCTATCTCATCAACTGCAATTGGACTCTTTGTCTTTGTTCTTCTATGGTTTTGTTCAAACTCTCAGACTCACCAGCCACAGTGGCCTTCGGCTTGGTTTGTTTGATTGTCTCATCACCTGAATCCCATCTCTCATCTACTTGAGTCTCCTAAGAATCGGCAGACTCTTCATCGACTAACATTGTTCATTTTCTCGCCATACTTTTCTTTCTCCTAGTTATCTTCTTTGGTTGTTCAACTTCAATAACCTTTGCTTTACCCTTCCCTTTGCCACTTTTTGCACCAACATTCACAACCTGACATTTTCTCTTTGCTTCTGGATTGACATGAGACAAAGGATCATCGTTGTCTGAGTTACTGTCAGCATTTCTAGCTTTGTTCTCACCCGGATCCTTATAACCTGGATTAACTAAATGTCCAAACAGGTTCTTGTGTGGCGGTCTTTCATTCTCAGGAACCCCTTTATAACCTTTCATCCTTATCAACATATTCAGATTCATGTGATCTTGAACTAATATCTGAGTAGGATCTTTCTTCAGATTAGAATACTTCAAATCAAAAATCATCTGTAAGAATCTAGGGTACATCAAGAACTTCTCCATCTTCAAACCTTTCAGAGGTTCAAGCATGTGATCCAAGATCATCCCTGAAACATTAAACGGCTTATTCAGCACCAAAGCAACCATCAGAGAACTTATGCTCTTTCTCATAACATCATAACCACTGCTAACGGATCCAAAAACATGTATCATAACATGAGCTAGATACTTAAACTGCGGACATAACTTTCCTTTGTTCAAAGCTCCATCAGTTATTGGTCTGTTGTACTTCATACGTAGAAAACACAATCTCTGTTTAATCCAAGATAAGCTTCTAGGATCTGTCAGTTCATCTTGCAGTGTTAATGCTTCCCGAATATCATTTTCAGTAACAATAGCAAGTTGTCTCTGAATGTTGCTTACTATTGTTGTTCGATGTTCCTAGAAATCTATCTTCGCATTCTTCTAGAAATCCACCGGATGGTCTTTGTAGATAATTGCTAGTGTAGCTAATGCATCAACAACTCTACTTCTTCTCAAAAAGTCAACAATCCCAGAGAATTATGTAAGTTTCTTTACTTCACCAAGGAATGCACAACAGTTATGAGCTTCCTCGAACGACAATTCTTCTTCTTTCTGTTTATCAGTGGCTTTTCCTGACGATCTAGCTGGTACTTCAGTGTTCTGTGATTCAGCCATTTAGAATTCTGCAAAAACGAAACATAAAGATTCATTAGAAACGGACAAAATTGACAAAATTGAAATTTGATATTGAAAATCCCACATTCGACCCATCGGGGGTACGAATGAAGATTTTCTGAGGTTCGAATGTGGTAATTTGAGTTCGGATGTGAAAAATTATGAACAAAACTTCACATTCGACCAATTATCCACATTTGACCCTATGAACAAGCCACATTCGACCCTTTGTTCCTGGTCGAACCTACTTGTTCATATTCAAAATTACCAAATTCAAATTTAGACCATTTTAACATGTAATTTTTGTTCGTTTGGCACCCATTATGGCCGATTAAGCTTTCTAAACCATCAATTGTTACAAACATCTTGTTTTAGATAGTTTTTAATTAAAATCTAGGTCTTATCAGTTTGAATGATCAAAAACACCAAATCAATCTGTAATAACCCTAGATTTTTGTTTATTCTCCCCCTAAAACTATCTAAAATTAAAACCTAATCATCAATTTGGATTAAAACACTCTAAAAATGATCCAACAGTCCAATATTAGGGTTCGGACACAAAATTCAAGAATCTGACTTCGTTTCTGGATGAATACCTGTGAAATTTATATGAAATTGATCAAAAAAGTATGGGAACAATAATCTGGGGTCAAACAAACAAGGGAACAAAGTCTCTTAATCTCAGAAAATTTTGAAAAAGTTTGAATGAGGGATCGAAAGTGGAAGTGGGTATATATAGATCCCCACATTCGACCACTGAGATGGAGCGAATGAGAGACTTTGTCTACATTCGACCCTAATGAAAGGCTCAAATGTAGATAAAGGATTCGAATGTACAATATTACACTAGAACACTCCCATTCGACCAATTTTTAAAGGACGAATGTAAGAAAAATTCCACATTCGACCCAACGAAGGGGCGAATAAAGATTGGAATTTTTGAAAATTTTACCAAATCTCAAAATCGAATCCCGTTCAATCATTTTCACACATTTGAAGCTTCAAACATTCATCATTTCACATTTGATAGGTACAAAACTCAAATTGGTTCATCAAGTTTCAGAAAATGACCATCAATCACCATCGGTTATCAAAAATAACACAGAAATGTAAAAATTTTGGTTTTTCTGAAATTTAAGCTAAAACACACCTAAAATCTTTTTGAGTTTTTGTATATATTTTGCAAAAACAAATGTAAAATGCAGAAATGTAAACATAAAGCAATAAACATTTTGTGATTTCCGGTAAGAGGATCATATCAGTTTTTGAGAAATCTGATCACACCGTTGATCTTTAGTGTATATTATCATTAAAGATAATGTGTGATCCGGCAACTGCTGATATTGTTATCAACATAAGCTCACATGCAGACTGTTATGCAGTGCTTTATACGGTTATTTATATTATAAACAATATTGTTTGTGGTTCCTACGCACACGACATACTCCCGTATCAAGGAAATTTTGCACAAAGACTCATTGTAACGCGTGATTATGCTTTCGTTATCTGTAATTTACAAGGTATTGAGGCACAGAGGTGTACAAGTCAGCAAATTAATGCTACAAAGTAACTTGTTCACTCTACCAGGTTGAGGGCTTATATCAATCATGATTTACATCAATGATTAGATACGATGCATTAGATAATCTTTGATTATCGTCATACATTGAAAGTTCCTCAATTCGGTAACTTTATGTTTTGGCACTAAAGCTCTTTTATAAAGATACCCTGTCTGATCTAGGTTCGTAAAACCTTACGACAAAAGATCAGAAAGGCTATCCCCAGATAACTAATAACATAACGACCCGAAACCTCCGAATTTTGTACAAAAACCCTATCAAACGAAATTACGGTACTAAGACCATATGCCCATGAGGTGTTCATCCACATAACAATTCGTTTGATATGTATGTATCCAACACGCAGTAATAGGTTTACGAAGCCTATCAGCACATCACACAAAATCAACACACGCCTCATACTGCATTTCAATTCTTTAGCTTGTGTCAGATCTTCACTGATGTACTATCATTTCCTCTTTTAATCCTGGAAATCATCTTGGGTGTTTCTATTTTTAGGGCTTTTTGGATTTTTCAATGTTTTTGGCTTTTCTGAAAATCTAAAGACTCTCCCTAAAATGTAAAACATATTTTTGGGTTTTTGAATTTTCTGAAAAACAGTAAAACTTTAAAAAATTTAAAACAAAAAGTGATAAACTGAGGTGATGATCAGTCTTATTTTTCTTTTATACCATTAGCTATTAAAAGAAATTCAAATCTGGATTTATCAAAAGCTTTGGTAAAAAGATCCGCCCTCTGATAATCAGTGTGGATTTTGATCATATCAATCAACTCTTTTGCATAACAATCACGAATAAAGTGATACTTGATCCGGATATGATTAGCTTTTGAGTGATTGACTGTGTCTTTAGTTAATGCAATTGCGGCTTCGTTGTCACAGTGAATAGGGGTTTTAAGAAATTGCAAACCGTAATCAACCATCTACTACTGAATCCACAGAACCTGTGAGCAACAACTAGATGTTGCTATATATTCTGCTTCGCAAGTAGATAGTGCGACTGCTGTCTGCTTCTTACACTGCCAGATCACGAGCCTGCTCCCCAAGAATTGACATCCAGCCGTTGTGGATTTGCTATCTTTGTCACAACCGCCCCAATCTGCATCACTAAAAGCAACAAAGTCAAAATTATCATCATTAGGGTACCAAAGTCCTCTCGACGGACAACCCTTCAGATATCGTAGGATCCGCTTGACGGCGGTAAGATGACTTTGTTTCGGCTTCGATTGGAATCGTGCGTAGAGACATGTAGCGAACATTATATCTGGTCTAGATGCTGTGAGATACATCAGAGATCCGACGATTGCTCTGTATGTAAAAGGATCTGTCAGCTCCCCTTTAGCGTCAACTCCAATCCCGTGATTAGGTTTAATCGGGGTATTCATCGGCTTCAAATCTTCCATCTGGAACCAGCTCAAGACTTCAGATACGTATTTGGTTTGGTGAATAAAGATGCCCGTTGGTCTTTGATCCACCTGCAAGCCGAGGAAAAACTGCATTTTTCCCATCGCACTCGTCTCGAACTTTTCTTGCATTACCTTTTCAAATTCTCTGCATAAAAGTTCGTTAGTAGATCCAAAAATAATGTCGTCAACATATATCTGGACGAGAAGCAAGTCACCCTCTGTACTTTTGGTGAACAGAGTACAGTTTACCAAACCTCGTTTGAATCCTTTGGACAGTAAGTATGTGTTTAGCTCCTCATACTATTGGCATGGAGCCTGGTGCAACCCGTAGAGTGCTTTGTTGAGAACGTAAACCTTATCCCGGTGGATAGGCTCTTCAAAGCCTGGAGGTGGACCAACGTCTACCTCTTCCTTGACCACACCGTATAGAAACGGGCTCTTTACATCCATTTGATACACCTTGAATTTCTTGTATGAGGCAAACGCTAGAAACATATGGATAGCTTCTATACGTGCCACAGGTGCATAGATCTCATTGTAGTCTATTCCTTCAACTTGATGAAAACCTTGAACTACCAACCGAGCTTTGTTTCTCACGATTATGCCTCGATCATCGTTCTTACATTTGAAAACCCATTTTGTTCCTATCTTCTTCCTTCCCGGAGGTAACTCTGTAAGTGTCCAAATACCCAGCTTCTGAAACTGCAACAATTCTTCTTGCATCGCCTCAACCCAAGCATCATCCAAAAGAGCTTCCTTGTAAGTCCGCGGCTCAACCTACGAAACATAACAAGCAAAGGACCAATCATTCTGACAACCAGATTTTTGAATTTTTGCATATAAAGCTAAAGCGCCAAGATTTTCAGGTGAGTTTGCACTACGAAGTTGTCCTCTAGTCATGACACTGCTTCCAAGGTCACCAATAACTTGCTCGGGCGGGTGAATACGATGAATCTGAGATTCCGGATGATCAGGTACTGGAACTCCCGTTTGAGTAGTCAGATTTTCTGTCGAATCCAGATTATTACCCATGTTAGTCGATGAATCATCATCTGGATTTGGGTTCACTGGCGGTGCCTCTGTTGCCTGATCTAGAATAGCTTCACTGGAGATTTCTTCATCATCTTCTGATTCTGAAGTATCGAGAGTAGTTGAAGCTTCCTAGAAAACCTCTTCTTCAGCTACAGGAACATTGGTATCATTAGAAGCTGCTGGAGGAGTTACGGTGATCGGACACACCAACGGTGAAGTCACTGCATTTTCCCACTCGTAATAAAGTCTTAAAACAGCCTCTTCAACCAAGTTATCTAGATTGAATGATTCAAAGAAATCTTTGTAATCAAACATCCAGTCAAGACCGCTTCCCTGTACGTTCTGAGTGTAACGCTGTACTTCTACATTTGCCCACTCCTCAACCTGTCGAATTTTTTTATTAAATACCCGTTTAAGTGGGGTTGCATATCCAACAAAGTATCCCTCTTCAGCTTTTGGTCCAAACTTTTCAGTCGGATTCAACATCGTACAGGGTGCCCCAAATGGTTCTAGATACTCCAAATTCGGCTTACGTCTGTTCAACAGTTCATAAGAAGTTTTGCCAAACTTCTTCACTGTTAACACACGATTCAATGTGTAACAAGTTGCGTATATGGCTTCATTCCAGAACATTACTGGAAGGTTAGAGTCCGCAAGCATGGTATGTGTCGTTTCTATTAGAGTCCTGTTTTTCCTCTCTGCGACACCATTCTGTTGAGGGGTATACGGAGCACTATATTCATGATGAATTCCTTTATCTTAACAAAGAGCAACCATCTGTGCATTTTTGAACTCCGTCCCGTTGTCACTCGAAATTCTTTTAATCTTCAAACTGTAAAGATTATCTAAACGGGTGAACAAAACTTTCAAGTTGTTGAACGTGTCACTTTTATGTTGTAAGCACATCACCCACGAGAATCTTGAGTAATCATCGGTAACCACAAGACAGTAAAGCTCTCCAACATGACTCTTACGCTTGACAGGTCCAAATAGGTCCATGTGCAAACGCTCAAGTGGCATTTCAACAAAATTCACTTTCTTTAGTTTGTGGGACTATTTGTGCTGTTTCCCCTTCTTGTAACTCACACACTTGTCATTGAGATGAAAATGTTTCACATTAACGCCTTCAACAAGTCCATTCTTCACCAAATGATTCATTTTTCTGAGGTGAATATGTCCCATCCTTCTGTGCCACATTATTGATTCTTTCTCTATAGCCTTTGATAGGAAACATGTAACTTGGCCCTGAGTTGTCATAGCTTTAGACATATCAAGAATGTAAAGATTATGGTACTTTCAGCATGATCCACTCCTTTGGAATAACAAAGCCGAGTTTGAGGATATAACAAGATTTATCATCGACGTGCACTGAAAACTGTTTGTCACAGATTTGGCTCACACTTAACAAATTATATTCAATTTGTTTCACATACGAAATCCTCTCAAAACTAACAATCCCGTTACTAACACTTCCCTCCATCGTAATATAACCGCCTTTATTTCCAGCAAACGCTACATATCCTCCATTGATGTTCTTAATATCGAATAGCAGCGTCAAATCACCAGTCATGTGACCAAAATCTCCACTGTCGACAATCTAGAGACTGCTAACAGGGCCAGCTGGAGCTCCCTGCACATATCAAGGAAAACATTAGTTCTTTCGGGGGACCCAAGCCTGCTTGGTCTGGGGTCTTTGAACATCAGATTTCAAAGATTCATTCACACAAACATTAGATTTTGAATCAACCTTTTTCTGATCTATCAAACCTTTCTCACTTTGAGGTTTTTCATTAGCTTTTGTGGTAGAAGCACCCGAAGAACCCGGCGGTGGCCAAGATTGCTCTGAACGTTTTAGAATCCTGATATGAGATTTTGGAGTCTCAGTTAGTTTATTTGTATCATTCTTAAATGAAAATTTCTTAGTTACCTTCTCTGATTTAACATAGACAGGTCCAACTGATGATTTAACAGCAGGTTTTGGAGGAACCTTTTGTTTATCCACGATTGAGTTCACCATTGGTTTCTTCAATGGTTTTTCCATAGCAATCCGGTTTTGACGATCATAAGTAAATTGATGATTATTCCTTCTTTGAAAATAACGAATTTGATTATAAAATGGTGTTGGTTGAGGGACAAAACGTCTTTGAGGATAACTATGATTGTTGACTGGACTTTGATAAGATTGCATCATCTCAACTTCGTGCCTTTTATGCCTTACGTACGGGCAGTGAGCAAGTAAATGCCCTCTCTCCCCGCACTTAAAACATGCACGGTATTCCTCAAAAACATTCTTGGCATTCGACTTTGCGTAGGAATTGATCGGATATTGATCATCCACACATCTACGTCTCAAACTCTCAGGAGCTGGGTCCTTTGAGTAAGCCGGCTCAAGAAAACCATTAGCCTTTTCTTTAGGCTTGATGAACTCAGTGACATGAACCTTAGGTTCTTTTGGAATATCCAGATATATTTTCTTTAAAATTTCTGGAGGTACATCATTGGTCCTTTCATGTTTAGGAAACCAAATAGTACTTTCCTGCCAGATTTTCTCGATTTTTGAATAATTGGCAAATTTTATCGGATATTCCTCGTCAGAAATAATCTTATCGGATCCTTCCATCCGATAAAATACTTTGACGGGTTTGTCAACTGATTCATTTTTCACTTCTTTCTTTACCGATTGATTCACTCGATGTGCATTTTCCATCGGATGTGAAACCTGGGAAGGTGATATTGGTTCATTTGTGATAATGTGATTTTCCATAGGAATATCACTCACTTTCTCAGGTTCCTCATTTTCTGAGTCTGAATCATCAGTCACTGCTGTCACTCCCTCATCATTCAACCCTAAATTCGGTCTTACATCGGAATGTGGATCTCCAACACTAGAAGTGTTAGATTCATTGTCCGATGCAGAGTCAGATTTGACTGAACTCTCCGGTGTTATTGAGTGTAAATTGTGGTTCTTAAATAACACTAGGGATGGAACAGCCTTGCAGTTTGCACTACTAGGTTGTAAGGGTTCTTCAATGATATGGTTAACCACATAAGCAATGTGTTTATAGCTTTCTAGCTTCTTGTTGACCTTTTCAGCAAAGCATTTGATGGTGGCCATTTCTAATTTTGTTTCTTCAAGTTCATTTATATAATTGTTTATAGGAAGTTGTTTTAAAGCAAGAGTTTTCTTTAGATCAGAAATGTCCTTTTTATAACCATCAAGCACTTTGTTAAACTCATTGGCTTCCTTGCGATAAGATTGACAGTTGATTCTCGCACTCTCAAGTTGAACCTTGAGTTGCTTGTTTTCCTCTATCAGTCTATCACAAGTTCCACAATACTTATCACTTTTCATATCAATAGTGGATTCAGAACTTACCTGTTTCGAAGGATCTGTCATAGCCATGAGTGCAAAATGAGCCTCTTTTCCAGCAAAGAACTTTGAGTAGTCAATTTTGGTAAAGGCATCATCAACAATTCATGACTTCCGAGTCATTAGAAAATCAGCTTCAGCCAGGAGTTGATCAATCTCATCATCTAATGAATTGATACTAGCTTCTGACCCTGTTTCACTCTCCAAATCAGAATACGCCGAATCATGCTCATCAGGAATATCAGTGACAGAATCAATGACCATTCCCGTAGTCTTCTCAACTTGTGATTCTTCAATTTGATCAGTAACAAAAACATCAACTTCATCTACCATCTCCTCAATTTTTACTTCAGAAACCTTCTCAGTCTCCAAAACTTCTCCAACTATCACCGACTCCTCTAAGTCAATCTTCTAAGCAACACAAGCTACATTCCCAGCAGTAATTTCTTCAACACCCAATTGCATCCCCGTCCAGTCAAAACCTTCATCCTTTTGTATCACCAAAGCCTGATTTTGGTTTTCGGTTTGTGTTTGCCTATTTGGTGTGGAAATAGGAATAATGGTTCTGGTTGGGTTATGTGGTGTTTGAGTTTGAGTCTGGTTGGGTGTAGTTGTTTGTCTAGCAGGGTTGTTCTGTGAGGTGTTCTGTCGGTTTTGGTAATTGTTTTGTGGTTGATAGTTATTGTTGTTTTGGCTTTGATAGGTTACTTGGTTCTGAGATTGACGGTTTTGGTAATTTGAGTTGAATGGATTCTTGTTACCTTGTTAAGCTAGCTGAGTGCACTCCCTCTTGAAATGACCTTTAGCACCACAATTAAAACAAGTGACTTTGGCTTTGTTGAAGCCATATGTGGTGTTGGGTGATGTAGCCAGATCAGTTCTTCCTGTTTTCTCAGTAAACTCAGTTGCTCGTCTTATAACACTCGCAAAAGCCCACTGGATATCGATAAGCTCCATTTCTTCCTTATCAATCTGAGCATAGTCTTCATTGGTTAGATTGTTGTTACCAATTTGACTAGCCACCAATCCATTGTATGAAGCAACCATTGCTGAAACCAATGCAATGTGTTGATGAGCAACTTCAACTGTGACATTGTTCATGTTGGATGTTTCCAACACTACTGGACTTTGACTTGCTTGATTTTGATTCATTTGTGGAATGTAAGGTTGTTGTTGAGGTTGATTCATGCTAGATGTGTAACATGCTGCTTGTTGCATTGGTGAAAAAGGTGGAATGTAAGTATTAGTGTATGATGGTGATGTGTAAGATGAAGTTTGAGCAAGGTAGTTTATTGGGTTTTTTAGGTGGTTCCATGACACTTGAGACACATGCAATGTGTAGAGCAACAGTACCACCAACACTTGAACTAGCCAAAGTAGAAGATGTACCAGCATGATACAACTCCGGATTCTAAGGAAATTGTGATCTCTTTGCTTTCCTCTTCTCTTCTAACTCTTTGTTCTCTAGATTTTGAATAAGCTTATTGATGGTCCAGTATTGATAAGCATCTTTCTCCTTTAAGACCTCAATATGCTAGTTCCAATATGGTGGTAGAGAATCAGCAAATTTGTCAACCAACTCAGACATTGGAATCTGAATCTCATAGTTTGACAGTTCAGTCAAAAGATGACAATATCTGGGAATAAGCTCCTTCAGAGTCTCATTTCCAACATAACTGAAGTTCTCAAATTCCTTCTTCAATTCTTCTATCCTCAACTTCTTGGTTTTCTCATTACCATCATGACGATTGTTCAACATATCCCAAAGCTGTTTGGAAGTTGTACATGATCCAAACTGGTGTAATAGATCAGTAGTGATAGCTTGAGATAGTTGGGAGAAAGCCTTCTTCTCCACTGCAGACTTCGTCTTTTCATCCTCAGCTAAACTTTCAAGAGGAATTGGTTCACCTGTATTCTCCAACACTGGTGCAACATATCCTTTAGCAATTATCTGCCATGCCTCTGTACCATCTAATCCCATCCCTTCCAAGTGAATCTTGAACTTTTTCTGCCATTGATTGTACTCTATCATTTCCATCAGCTTTGGTGGACGACTCCCGCTACCTGAAGACAAATCATTTATTAGAGTAGAAATAGCATTTGTAGTTTGAGAGTGTACCGTTGCTGCTGCAACGCCCCAATAATCATTCATGGGTTGCTGTGGATGTTGAGCAACAGTCTGTGGAATCGAACTACTCATCGCGAGGTAATTAATCGGTTGAGATGGTTGAGTGTTCGTCTTTTGTGCAGCTACAGTCCAAGGATCCATGGTAACGTGTTGTTGCTGTGTAGTATTAGGCCTAGGTGTTGTTAGAAATCCCCACATATCGTCTATGAAGTTCGAAATGCGAAATACTTAGAAAATTTCCTCAACAATTCTACGTTCGACCTATAAACTCCAATCGGGGGTACGAATGTAGTAAATTTCCAGGTTCGACCCCTTAGTCTGACTCGAATGTAGAAAATGTAACACACTAACTCACTTTCGACCGATTACAACCCACGTTAGACCTCCCGTAAGGTCGAATGTACCAATACTGGTCGAATGTACAAACACAACCCACACAACTTCTTGGTTCGACCTAAAAATGCTTACTTTCGGCCTGAAAAAGCTAGGTTCGACCTGGCCCATTTGAAAAATTGTTATTCTTTGAAAATCAGTTATTTTGATCCCAATTTTTCAAAAGTTGATGAATTTTGATGATGTTTAGCACGTTTTTGTTTGGAATTGATTTGGAACAACTTTAATGAATGGAAATCTTGATTTTATCTGTAAAATCTAGTCCGAATCAATCAATTTTCAACAAAACTCATAGTTCATGTAAAACAGAAAAAGTTTGATCAAATTTGGGTCCAAATCAGTTCAAAAACTATCAATTTGTAGTTGTATGATCCATATAGACTCTGATACCACTTTGTGGAGGATTATTTTTACAAAAACAAGTTTAGTTGATCATACAAGTCAACTAATCTAGGTGCGGAATCCCTAGATTAGTTACAAAATGATAGTAAATGAATCAAACACACAAATTCACCTTTTCAACATCCATTTCATTCATAAACAATCGATATAAACTTTACAATAAGTGTTTAAGATGAAATAATCACGTTCTAGACACTTCCTGAAAACCTAGAGAGAAAACAAACCAAACACACTGACTCAAATGGCCAAAGTTATAATCTAAAACAAAATTTGAGTATTTATAGGACTGCACATCCCCCCCCCCCCTCCGTAAGGGTCGAATGTGCACCTTCGCCATTCAACATAGTACGAATCAGCACACATCATATCAATCTTCCTCATTCGCCCATTTCTCTCTACCTTTGACCATTATCTTCTACATTCGACCTCCTGTTTTTTAACGTTCGCCCTCACGATCTTGACAAAACAATTTTGTATGCACAATCCAAAGCATTAGTCGCAAATCGTGCACTAACAGTGTCGTGAACCACTACTGAACATTAGAATGCCTCAATACCCGTCAGTGGTTCATCACCCGGTGCCATAAGTTATAGGACAAATATGCACCCGCCACCGACCTCCAGTCGGCCCGAGTGGGGCTTGCCAGGCCCAATAGATCTATTCACATTTTCCCCGCTATGTATCCACATATTAATGGTTCACTAAGTTTTAGAGGACTTTACCGATGAATAAAGGTCACTAAGTATCCATGTGATATAATGTAATATGTTGGTCTAAAGTATGAAAGTTCGTACCGCATGTTTCTCCCCCAAAAGTATGAAAACAGTAAAGGATGGGGCTGTGACACTCACCTTAGTTTGCTTCCTTAAGTAAAGACATAGTCATGATAGTCCCAAATACCGGTGATCTATCATGAAAGTTTGCATAAGTGTTTTGACTAATAACCCGTAGGTTAACTAATCCCCGATTGTCCAGATCATGACTAGGTTTGTTTGAAAACATGTTTGACTATTAAACCGACACACCAGACTTACCCGACATCCCGTTGGTGACCCATTACATAAACTAATCAAGTACACATAGATTACACACAAGGTTCAAGCATAAAATACTTAGTTTGCATCAAAAATCGCACATACAGAGTTGTAAGGTCGAATCAGCATGGAATTGATCTTGGTTCGACCCATATAACCTTGGTTCGACCCATTTAAAGTTTATTCGACCCATACATAATTTCACACAACCTAACACATGTTCATTCGACCTTAACACATGTTAATTCGACCTAAATCATGTTCGTTCAACCAAATTAAAGTTCGTTCGACCTGTTCAAGTTTTGGTTCGACCCCCAGGGTCTCCATTCGACCCCATGACTGGTCGAATGGAACTCTGGTTCGACCCAGTCTGCAGCAAACATCCTTAAACGCATCAAATCGCATCAAAACAGTCCGAAAACATCACGAAACATCATGAAACACAGCAGTCAAGTATGAATAACATATTCCCATGAAACCCTACCAATTTTACTCCAAAATCAGTCTGTTTTAATACTTACCCAAAATGGCAAAATTATGGAAATGTCACATCATACATGAAAACTTTACCCAATTTGGAAAAGTTATGAAATCATTCAACAATTAGCTCAAAATGCTCAGATTAGTATGTGTATGTAACCCCCCCCCCCCCCCCAATCATTTCATTAACATTAACATCAATAATCAAACCCTAGATCTATCAAAAATCCCCAAAATAGACAAAACATCATCTTCCAACAACTTATGACCTAAGATAATCAAAACTTATCATTAATAACAGTCCTAGAACATTTATATAACATCTAAACATCATTCAATCATCAAACAACACATAACACAACATAAAGCATCAATAACACATGTTAATTTGCATGAAAACTTATGTTTTATGATGGGGTTTTGTTTAGAAAGGTGTTAGAAAGGTTTTTAATCATAATAACTATCTTAAAACAGATCTGGACTTTGGGGGTTTAATGAAAACGAATTAAAAAGGCTTAAAAAGGATTTTGGACCAAGAACACACCTTAGATCTTAACTTGTTTATGATATAGAAGGTTAGATTGTGAAAAACAAGGTCAAAAACTCCTTCCCCGGTGATTAAAGTTGAAAGAGATTGTTTAGAGGCATTTAGGGTTTGTGAAATGATGAAAATTTGCAAAGTATGGTATTTATATTGATGACTGGTTTGACCCTTGCAGGGGTCGAATGGGACTTAAGAGTGGTCGAATGGAGTTTACAAGAAATCCATATCCTGGTTCGACACCCCTTAAGGTCGAACCAAACCTTGTCTTTTCCAGATTTTCCAGTTTTGTCGTTTTAACGCATTTTAACACATCCTAACACATGAACATGCAATCATAATATATGTTAATCATATAGAATCATGTATAATCATGTAAACACTGTTAAAACACGTATTTGCACATTATATAACATATATGGATCAATCTATGTATAACACTTAATTCAATTCGTGTAATTCACCAACAATGGGACTCAAGACTCGTGTGTTCACAAAATAACACCAATGATCCTCCAGATCATTGAACCCTGGATAATACGTAAAGTAACCCAACTCAACTGACCCAGTTAAGTATGTTAACAAAATGTTTCTCGCTAAGGTAGACTTATAAGTTTGTAAAATGTTAATTTGAATATGTCGGGTGTCACACCAACTCAGTAAGCAGATGGTAGAATCTGGTGATGATCTCTTCTAAGCTCTCATCTTTAAAGTGCTTATAGATTGTGAATTGCTTCTTCAACAGCTCTTTCTTATTCTTCTACACTTCAGCACTGTCCATGTACCTTTTCTCCAAAGCCTGCCATAAGTCTTTAGCTGTTCTGTTTCTGCTAAATGTATAGAGAATTTTCTTGTGGTAAGTACATGGTAATGGCAGCACGAGCCTTATTCTCTCCTTCATGCATCAGTTTCTGCTCTTCATTCATCTCACTAAAACTGGTATTGTTGGTTGGCAAGGTGTAGAGCATGGATTTAATTTAATTGCTTTTAAAGATATTCTTAAAGGCAAAGCCAAAGAACTTTTTTCTGTTGGTTTGCTTCTTAATTTAAATTTAATATTTAGTATATTAAAATTTTTGTTTCATATTTTGAATTATATGCACATTTTATAGATGTTTCCGGTGGTCTCATTTGGCATGGAGGTCTGGATGTGTTTGGACGACCTCCAAAAGAAACTAAGAGGATGAATTTTGATATTCAAGAGTTGGAGTAAGCGTTTCCCTTTTTGTTGTTTGTAAATTATTTTTGTTACTTTCATTTTGGCCTTTAAATTATTGTTGTTTACTTTCATTATTTAATTTCTATATTTTTTATAATATATTTATCTATGTTTGTGTATTGATTTTATGTAGTGATACGATATTGCGATGTACTATGTGGAATTTTTATGCAGAACAGTTTAACAAATTCATCTCTGAAAACACTGGTACTAACCATATAATGGTTGTTATACAGCATGGCGAGGTTAAGAAGTCCAAAGGTAATTTATTTTAAACTGCTGTTATTAATACTTTGTCACTTCATTGTGGTTTAATATATGTATATGTATATGTATATATTTAGATCAATTTATAGTTGAAAGTGACAACTTTGGAACTCGGATGTTTCTGAATGTAGATTTAATTGAGGTGAAGGAGTTAAGAAGGAGGTACAGTGTTATTTTTTTATATTTAAATTAGAAAATTTTGAATTCTTTTATTAACTCGAGCTATTTTTTTAGTCTTATATTGAAGCATGGACAAGATGCTGCTTCTACTTCTCAAATATTACCTTCCGAACACTCTATTTACCCGTTGCTTCAGGAATTCATTGTTGGTTGTGAGTATAAACATGTTGACGAGCTTATGGAGATTGATATGGTTATATAATTTTTTTAGTTATGATGAATATTTGTTCTTCATATTACAACTTTTTTTCTTAAGTAATAACTTATATATTTTAAATTTTTTTTTTTCAGCCAATGTCTTGTGTTGTAATTGCGACAATAAAAATTGTGCAAGAAGGCTATGGTTGGTTTTATGATGCGTGTTGCAGATGTTTAGGTAATGTTATTAGTAAATCAGAATTGTTACAGCTTCATGAAAGTGTTACTGAAGAAACTCTCAAACTGCCTTCTTCTGCGTTGTTTTGTTCGAAGTGTGAATGTCTTTGTACCTCCACTGCTACAATGTAATTAGATCTAATTAATTACAATTTTTTTACATAAGATGATTGCTTTTAATTATTAGTATATATGTTTTTAGATATCCTTTTCGTATATCTGTTTTAGGTTCAAGGTGCATGCCAGGGTTCAGGATGAGACCGGTAGTGTATCCTTTGTGATGTTTGACCGAGATGTTATGAGAGTTGTCGGATCTTCTGCAAGTCGTATAAGAGAAAGGCAGTTGAAACTTGGTGATAGTGAAAGTTTGCCTCAAGAATTGTTTCGCTTGCTTGATAAGATGCTGCTTTTTAAAATTGATGTTTCTGAATACAATCTTACAAACGACTCCCATGTTTACACAGTATTGAAAATATGTGATAATCCAGTCATAATTTCTGAGTTAATTGCCGTTAATAGTAATTCATATTGTAATGTGGATGAGGTATTAAGTTAAAACCATATTTAAGAATTGGTTATTATCTTTTAGCTTTGAATGTTGTCTCAGCAGTTAAATTTTGTATTTTTGTTTTGTATGTACAATCTTTAGGCCAGTCAAGCAGATTTGGAATTCAAGTCTTTTAACCAATCAGAATCTGAGCAGGGTAGTAGTCAACTGATGTTAAAGGTGAGTATATGTTTTTGTGTAAGTTTATTAAATTGTTTGTCAAGCTTTTGTTTCTATTTAACAGATAATTATTTGTTTTTTGTCAATTGTTTGAAGGTTGTTGTATCTGTTACCGGTGACTCGTCTGCTGTCGATGCTGTAATGGATTGTACTATAACTCCCAATAGAGAAAGAGGTTTTGAAGATTTTGATAAACTAAACGTCGGTGAGCTATCCTCTACATGCAATGGACCCCGGAAGAAGCGATGTAAACCTAAGAGTTATCAACTTTTTGAGTAAATGTGTATTTAGTAGACAAGAATTTATTTTTTTATATTATTATTGTATTAAACTTTTTTGTATATCAGTTGGAATTGAACTATATTATGCTGATCATATATACTTTTTAGAAACCTTACTTTTCAGTGTAGATAGTTAGTTAAGTAATATCTGTTTTGATGAATTTCCTATTATTCAAAGACTGTTGTACCATAATGAAAAATTATCAAATATAAGTGCTACTTGGTATCATCAGAAATATAACATATTGTATTTAAACAGATCTTATATTCATTGTCAGTCAATATTACCAGAAATATAACAGATGTTATTTAAACAAATGTTATCTAAATTGTCATTGTTTACCATCTGTTGGGCTATCAACTGTTAAGTATTCAACAAACTGTTTTTATCAGGTTCTTCCTTTTCTTTTTCTGATTTTGATGGATTACTTTGCCCGATCATTTCCCCCAATCTGTCTGTCATAAGATCATCTATTGAGAACAGAGTTTTTTGTTTATTGTTCTTTCGAGCTGGTTGGTCTTCATCATCATAATTTGGCTTTGGTGGCAGAGTTGGATCAATTTTCCTTCGTTCCTCAAGCTGTTTGTAATACTCCATCAGTGTTGATTCCTTCCAGTGAGTAACTTGTGACATCTCTCTATAACCAGCATCCACCAACTCCTGTCTTTTTCTTTTTAACTTTAAAAGTCTTTTAGGGTCACTTTGTTTTCCCTTCTTCCAATTTGGTGGAGTTTGTTTCTGGTTAGGTTTTTTAGCCATCTTTTTAATTCTATTAAGTTCATTCTTCAATGACTTAGAATCCTAACCGGCAAATTGAGTTTTAGTGGCTTTGTAAGTTTGGGCTTTCATTATTTCCTCAAGATATCCTTCTCTCAAAATGTTTTCCACATCAGAATCAGGTTCCCTGTTAGACACTTTCTTCGACAGCTTGCTTGAATATTCTTCTAAAATTGCTAATTTACTTAGTAACTCCTGCCATATTAGTTGCGTTTCCCTGTCATCTTTTCCTACACTTTTCTGCTTTAAAAGGATGTCAACCTGTTTGTCTTTCAACTCCATATACTTCTTAAAATTCAAAGGCTTTTCAAAACCTTCAAGAGACTTGAAAGACCGTGACAATGGATCATCTGTTGAGTAAAAAGAGTCTATCTCAGGTTTGACTGATTCTAAGCCAAGGACACGTTCTGAAAGGCCTTCTGGTACTCCGAAGATACATGCTTGATCTGTGGTTGGCACATTACTTTGCACATTTTCAATTGGAACAGATGTTGTTTCGATTGGTGTTTGGGCTGGTAATTTTGTTGTTTCTTGGTTATTAGTGTTTACAGGGAATGTTAGGTTTTCCTTTGCATGTCTTTTATGTACTTTTATTCTTTTTGAGCAGCCTATATCATCCTCTTTCATTTGCAGCTCTTTTCTTTGTTTAATCAATGCGGCAGCTTTGGCTTCTCACTCCTTTTTCGCTTTCAACTTATTTAACAGCTCTGTATCTGCCATTTGGTTTGCACTTTCATCAACTCTCTTCTCGAAAGCCACTGTAGATTGATGCTCAACAGTACTTATGACTGGAACAGATCCTTGATTATCAGTTGTTTGCACATTAGCAGGGTTTGATGTCTTTGTTTGTGCTCTCTTGTCAGGTGGCAGGTTTATTAATTTCTCCTGGCCTTTCTTCTTCTTTTCGGCATCATTGTTATTTTCTGAATCTTCTTCATAAATTGTTGTTGGGGCAAAGCCAATGGTCTGGAGAAGATGGTTTTTGATGGCCTTGATGTCAGTTTGAGTATCTTTGTATCTAGCATCCACCATATTTCTTATCAATGCCATGTGAGAATTATGATTAAGGTCTGCCATTTCTCTGTGAGTTTGGATAATTGGGACAACGAATTCCCATATCTTATTGGAAATAGATGTGGGTGTGCCATTGTAGAAGTCAATCATTTCTTGCATTGAAGATTCAAGTTTGTTGACTCTTTCCGTCAATTCTTGATCTTCGAAGTCATCAGATTCATTAACAGGATTATCAGAAATCCTAGCAGATGTGTTTGTGGTATTTGTTTCAATGACGACAGTTGAGTCACTGTCAAAAGACGTGGATGTTCCTTTTTGTTGCTTCTTCGGACTTCCAACCGGTACAGAGTTGTCAGGTATAGTGTCAACAGTTGTTACCTTCTCAGTTTCAGTTTGATTTGATTGTGCCTTCTCAGTTGTAGGAGGTATAGAGGAAATGGTATATGCCTGAGTTTGTATTTTCATTCTTTTGGTCTTTTTGGATTTAGCATAATTTGTTGACTTTCCTCTTGTGTTTTCTACGACAGTTATTGTAGTATCTTGGATAGCAGTAGTAACAGTTGTTTTAGAAACAGGTGTTGCAATGACAGATGTTGAAAGTGCACTTTCTTTGCTTTTAAATTGTAACATTTTTGTGAATGTTTTTTGTGACAAGCTTTTAATTGTAGTAGGTTCACCTTTTTTAAAATTCTCTTCAGTCAAAAGGTTTTTCAAGTAGAAGCTTATCAGTCGTGGATACAGTAGGAATGACTTATTGTTAGTAGAGTTCATCCTTTCAAATTGCGAATTAAATCTGAGAATACAGCCTTCGATAAATTGTAATCATTGTTTGTTAAAATTGCATACCCAAGATACTGTATGCTCAAAGGTATTTCATTAAAAGAAGTTGTCTTTGCGGATAAACAAATAAGAAGAGTATGGAAGAAAAACTTCATTGTTGGGGTGAAATCGGGTTTCATTATTGTCGCCCCAGTCGTTGTTCCTGCATACCCTCTTTTAGTAAACTCTGCATTGAGTTCATCTTTCAAGAAAGAGACTTTACCTTGCAAGTCGTTTATTGAAAATGTTGTTGAGATGGATTCTTCGGTGATCTGAATATCTGTATCTCCAATTTTCGAAACAATCTTTTTATCATCATTTAAAAGTTTTGCGTTCACCCAGAATTCTTTTAGAGTTTCGACATATATTGGAGCGTCAGCGTTGAGAATGGTTAGGTATTTCGAATCTGCCAAATTATCTATTATTGAATGAAATTGTGGGTTATCCTCTTTTTTAACCAAGTATGGTAGATTGTTATGAGGGCTTTTTAATTGAAGATCCATGCTGAAGATTGAAGAAGATGATATGAAATCTATTTAGGTTGTGGAAGAGGAAAAACCGTCTTTGTGTATTTAAAACTCAATAAAAAAGTGTTACTTTTCTTTTTGAGGAAGAAAAGAATGAAAAAGGGTTGCTGATATGGCAAAAAAAAAAAAACTGTTTTTGTTAAATGACGTGGCATATATTTGACAAAAAATTTTGAAGGTCAACATTTGTATCATATACTAACTATGTTTTTTTATTATACTGTTGAACAGTCAATAGATCTTTTTGAAACAGTTTCATACAGTAAATAGATGATACGTTTCAACAGTGGTTGACTTTTGGTCAAACAGATGGTTATTTATATAAAAACGTATAATATGAAGTTTAATTGGTAATATTAACTTATTTATACAAGTTTGTAAAATTAATCGAACATTATACTGTTGAATAGTCAACAGATGTTTTTGAAACAGTGTAATACAGTAAATAGAAGATATGTTTCAACAGTGGTTTACTTTTGTTAAAGTAGATGACTATTTGTATAAAAACGTATAATATGAAGTTTAGTTAGTAATATTAAGTTATTTATAGAATTTGTAAAATTAATCGAACAAAATATTGATCATATTATATTGTATTCTACATATTTCTATTGTTTTGATTATTAATTATAAAATCTAAGGTATTTGATCTTAGTGTTGAAGTTAGATAATACATATAAAAATATAAAAATATAAAAATTTATATAATATCAAAATATCTTTTGCTGAAAAAATATGTAATTTACCCTTTTTGTCAAAAAATAATAATAATAATAATATTTCTAACAAGTGTTTAATATTTTCCCGCCTAAATTTAAATCTTTGAGCCAATGTTTAAAGTTAATATAGAAAATTGTTTTTCTTTAATTATTCTTTAGGTATAATGATAACATATAGCTTCTCTTATAAGCTATATCTAAAAGTAAATTAAATAAAATTATATACAATATCCTATATTTTTTTTAAATAAAACAGTATAGTGTTTTCTAATTAAATTCAGCTTAGATGTGAGCGAGAAATAATAATGACGAATTTAAAAGTCGATTTATTATATTCAGTCTGTCGTTTATCTGTAATAAAATTATGTTCATGTGTCTGTGTACATCTTTAGGTGAATCGGTTTGATTTAAATGCCTCTTTAGTTCAACAGTTTTTTAATATAAAAATAGTATCGAACATTATGAGTTGTCCCGTAATAAAACCAGTTGTTGCTGATACCTTCTTCTCGGCTCCTTCTTCTCCTTCTTGCTTGGAAGTAATCTGGTTACAAGCAAGTGTGATGTTGCTAATAATTATGTACAGTTTTGATTCTAAGAAAATCTCCATTAAAGATTTAGCCCCTCGATTGTGTTATTAATAATAATATTTACTTTTTTAAATTATTAAAAATATTATTTTATTATAGTCCCTTTTTTTTAAAGAAGAAGTTTACGCTATAAGTTTCCCTTCAAGCGTTCATTATAAGCTTCCTTTTATTTATATTAGACTGTATAATGTATTTGTTTAATGAACGTTTGTAAGTAACTTCATTGGAGCTCCTACTTTCAATAGTTATCAAGGTTTATTTATTTCTTCTACAATACTATTTTTTTATTTATAAATTATAATTATGTAAATTTGTATTGAAAGTATGAGCTTCAGTGATGTTTCTTATAAAATTGTATTGATACTTAATATTTTGGTCGTATTTTTTTTAAATAGACATATATACTTTTTTATCCTTCCAAGAAAAAGAAAATACATCAAAATAGCGGCCAGACGGGCTACAACCTGCGTTGCCACCCCTTTCTGAATAGCAAATACTAATCTACTAAAAATGTAAACCTGCCCACCCGGAGCCGAGACCCTTCTAGAATATTAATTAAAATAAAATACGTATGTTAATGTTTTCAAAAAAAAAAAAAATACTTTAAAGTTTAGGACTTTAGTTATGAAGTTGGAATTATTTATGTACATATAGCTTATAATGTTATTTTAATAACATTTAATTCTGTAATAAATGATTTTGTTACAATTCAAATTTATATTTGAAAATTAAATTTACAAATAAATTGTTTATTCACTTTCACTCTATAAATGAAGTCAAATATCAATGTTCTTTTCTCAATCTTATATGCCTTCAACTTTTTTCAATTTCAAACTCTGTATCACTTAGTTATAATGATATTACGATCAAATTTCCTTCCATCAATATTGTAAAAGATTCTTACAATCAAAGGAAAAACCATTATTAACAATCCATCTGCAGTGATCTTCGAATTTTTGTATTTTGAAGATTCTTACAGTCAAAGAAAAACATCAATCTGTTAGTACATGCAAATCCTGTTTATGAAGGCCTGGTGGGTTTTTAATGTAGGTGCAACAGAACTTAAAGACCGACGTTCATTTTGTTTGAGTGTTTGGTTTGAATTCTATTTCAAGAAGATCATTCTTTAGTGTTTTTTCTTTGAAGCGTTCTTTTATATTTATTGGGATTTTTTTAGTTTGTTAACTTTGTTGTTGTAAATTTATTAATTGAAATCAAAGTAGTTTTCTTAATAATATTTGTATTAAGAAAACCGTTCGTAGTAAAAGTGGTTTTCTTTTTAACATCTGTTATCCCAATCGAGATATTGTCTATCTGTCCATTTATGTTTCCATTGTTGTAACACCCTTAAGTATTAAATATCTGTTTAGTTTTATTAACTGATTTCGTGACACAAAAGATGTTACTAAACAGTATTTTTTTAAAATCTAAAAAGTTTCTGTAATTTATGTTTATAGTGATACTTTAATTACAAATTTAATCGTGTAATAAAATTATAGTGAAGGTTGTGAAAATTTTCTTCTTTTTACAGGTTATAGAATCTATTTGTAAATAGTGTTTCAGTTTTGTTTGACAACAGCTGTTATAAACAGCCAAGAAAGTAATGATTACGATTTTGAATTTAGTTTATTAACAATATTATTTTATTATTATTTTTCTATTGCATTTGTTTTTCTTTTTATAATAAATAAATAATTAATAAATAAAAAGGCCCAAAATAATGATTACGTTTTTAAAGTTACTTAGGGAAGTTTAAGAATTCAATATTTTTCAATTAAAGTCAAATTCATAATGCATATACATAAATAATATAATTATATTTATTATTTTTAGTTCTATATATAAAAAAATAAAAACAACCGTTTCATGTCGAATTTAGATAAAACAGATGTTAAACATTTATTATTATAATATAAAATGTAAAACATCTCGTATTATATTTGCACAAATCTTGCTAAATAGTAATTGTGGTTTGTTAGGAAATTTGAGTGTTAAATAAAAAAATAGAATATGAAGAGTTGTTTTACACATAATTAGATTTTATTTATCAATTTGAAATTTTTTTGGTATTTTAAATTTATATTGATACTTTAACAACAACATTAATTTTTTTACAAAAGATGTCTTACGCTGAGTTTCTTGACGGTTTTTTGCTTCTATAGATTTTTTTGTAACAAGAATTGTTTTTACTGTCAACTGATTTTATAAAAGACGCAAAATAATGATTACGATTTTGAAGTTTCTTTATTGTTATAATTATTTTATTATTATTTTTTTGTTATAAAATATAGTTTCGTTTTTTTTAAGTTATAACATAAGTAAAAGAGTTCACATTATTTATAATCAAATGAGTATAAATAAAATACTTTTTGTTGTTTAATAAAATAATAAAAAATAATGATAATATGTAAATTTGTGGTAATATTTTTTAGTTGTTTAACAATAGTAAAATAAAGTACATCTATCATTAATGAGTGTCGTATTTTGCAAGTTTCTATCTATTTGCTTTATTTGAATATAGATGTTCTGGTAAAGTTATAAATTCTCGAGCTTTTGTAATTATGAATTTGAAAAGACTAATATTGTTTAAAACATTATTTTATTATTTTATTTTTTGTGATTGAAAAGACTAATAGTTTTTTTTGCCTTCTTTTGTAAGAGTCGACAAATGCAGCAATATGCATGTTATTTCGTTTAAATTTCTTACCACAAATTCGTTTGAAACAGATGTTGTTATAAAAATTAGCAAAAATAATTATTACGATTTTGAATTTTCTGTTTTAATATTATTATATTATTATTGTTGATGTTGTAATTGTCTTTCATTATATAAAAAATAAATAAAAAGTCCCAAAGTAAGTTTCAACGTTAGATTTAATTGAAATCAAACTGGTAAAGTTGAAAAGAAACTTTATGAATATTTACTATATTCACCCTATAAATGTAGAGGAGTTCGCAATATTCATTTACCACCTTTAAATGTAGAAGAATTCGCAATATTCGTTTAACTATTCTCACATACATGTTTCCATCCCATATTCATCAGATATCTTTCCATAAATTTTTGAAAGATTCTTACAATCAAAGGAAAATAGATTACCTATCAAACTGAAACATCAATCCATTATTGTTATATAGTATTCATCAGCATCATGTCCCTATTTTCAATCTTTAGGGCTTTTAGAGTTGCATGACATTTAAATACGAGCTGTCTTCATTTACTGGTTTTCATTATTTGTTTGTGGTTTTGTTTTGATGATGCTGACAAGAAAGATCATTTTCTACAATTTGGTTATTAGAAGACTTTTTTTTTATGTTTTCTTGTATTTTTATGTAGTTTGTAAACTCAAATATTTAACTCAAGTTATCGAATTCTATTAAATATAGTTGAATTGTATAACAGCTGTTTGACATAAACTTTGTTAAAGAGAAGAAAAAAATATTGAACAAACGGTTGAAAACCACAAATTAATTATTGAAATATATTTTGTATTATTATTTGCTCTAAATACAAATTTGAGTATAATAAAACTGAATACTTATATCAATATATAGTGTTAAAATCAATAGATGATTTATATTTAATAAACAAACATTAGAAATGTAAAATTATATTTTTAAGTCAACAACTGTTTGAACCAAACCGCTGGTAAATGCTCCAAAACTTTTGTGTGACAACAACTGTTGAAAATGATGCATCGGCTTCAACGATCTTATTAAAAGATTCTACATCTGTAATAAAATACATTGAAAGTTATGACACTTTTCTTCTACAAACAGGTTATAGAATTTGTTTGTAAATAGTGTTGGAGTTTTGTTTGACAACATCTGTTGAAATTTCAATAGATGTTATAAACACCAATAAAAGTAATGATTACGATTTTGAATTTAGTTTATTAACAATATTTACTTTATTATTATTATTATTATTATTTTGTTGCATTTATTTTACTTTCTATAATAAATATAATAAAAACTAATAAAAAAATAAAAAGCCCCAAAATAATGATTACGATTTTGAATTTACTTAGTGGAGTGTAAGAATTAAACTTTTTTCGATAAAAGTAAAATTCAGAATGCATATACGTAAATAATTTAATTATATTTATTATTTTTAGTTGTATATATAAGAAAAAAACAAGCGTTTCATCTCGAATTTACATAAAACAGAAGTTAAACACTAATTATAATATAAAAAATGAGATTAAAACATCACATGTTATGTTTGTACAAATGTTGGTAAATAGTATTAGTGGTTTGACACAAATTTGATTGTTAAATAAAAAAAATAGAATATGAAGAGTTGTTTCATTGTAAAAATAGAATATGAAGAGTTGTTCTACAAATATTAAGATTTTATTTATCAATTTGAAAATCTTTCTTTTTTTTAACTTTAAACTGATACTTTAATAACAACTTTATTGTGTCACAAAAGATGTTCTTACGTTGAGTTGTTTTACGGTTTTTTCCTTCTAGAGTTTTTTGACGGTTTTTTCCTTCTACAGATTTTAGTGACAACAGATCTTATAAAAGACGTCCAAATATTGATTATGATTTTGAAGTTATTTTATTAACATTTTTATTTTACTATTATCGTTTTTTTGTTATAAAATATATTTTTGTTTTTTTTTTTAATTTATAACATAAGTAAAAGAGTTCATATCATTTATAGATTCAAATGAGTATAAATTAAATACTTTTTGTTTTGTAATAAAAATAATAAAAAATAATGAAAATATATAAATTTGTTGTAATATTTTTTATTTGTTTAACAATAGTAAAGTAAATTACATCTATCATTAATGGATGTCGTATTTTGTAACTTTGCATCTACTTCTTTTATCTGAATACTTTTGCTGTTAAACTTATAAATTCTCGACCCATTGTAATTATGAATTTGAAAAGACTAATATATTGTTTAAATGTATAGTGCTAAATTATTTATAACATTATATTTTATTATTTTATTTTTTGTGCTTGAAAAAAGTTATATTTTTTTACTGTATAAAAAGCGAGGAATTCGTCATTTCAGTTTGTAAGTTTATTTCTCATCTTTTATAGGTTAATCAAAATAAAGGTCGAAATATGCGGCAATATGCATGTTAGTTCGTTTAAATTTCTAACAAACAGCGTTTTCAAAAATTCTGTTAATCAAAGAAAATGTATTACAAATAAACCTTTGCTATTCAGGTTGGAATTTGTGTTCTCGGAAGATTTTTAAAATTCTTACAATCAAAAGAAAATATTTATATTAGTAAATTTTTTATAACATTATTTTATTATTATTATTTTTTTTTTTTTTTTTTTTTTTGCGATTGTAATGGTTTCATGTTTACTTGAGATTACGAGACAAATGCATGTTGATTAAAGAAATTCAACTAATAAACTTAAAAACCAAATTTACCAATATACTTACTATATTCACCCTATAAATGTGGAGCAATTCCCAATATTCATTTACCATCTTGAAGTTCAACTGATAAAGTTGAAAAGCAACTTTACGAATTGTTAATTTATTGTCAACAGATGTTATAAAAAGCCCAAAAAATAATGATTGCGATTTTGAAGTTACTTTATTATCATTATTATTATTATTTTATTATTATTGCTGTTGCAATTGTCTTTAATTATATAAAAAATAAAAAATAAATAAAAAGTCCTAAAAGTAACTTCCAACTTTAGATATATTTGGAATCCAACTGATAAAGTTGAAAACCAACTTTACGAATACTTAGTCTACTCACCCTATAAAAGAGGATGAATTCCCAATATTCATTTTCCATCTTTAAACATTCGTTTAACTATTCTCACATATATCCTTCCATCACATATGCATAATGATTTTACTTTCAAATGTCTTTGCACAAAGTTTCGAAAGATTCTTACAATCAATCATTTATATTGTATCCAGAACCACCAGTTCCTTATTTTCAATATTTAGGTCTTTAGAACTGGATGACATTTAAATACGAGCTGTTATCGTTTTCTGCTTTTCAGAAAATGGTTTTTAATGTTTTAAAATGATGAAGAACTATGGAATTTTGAAGTAATCGAAGGGGCACAAAACTGCTTGAGCATCATATTTTGGAGACGAACCTGAAATATAATCATGTTATTGCTACCAAAGTATCAACTTAACGATGGATGGCCTCATCAATTCCTTTCGAAAATTTAAGGTCGAGAAAACTGCACGGATGGTCCCTGTGGTTTGCCCAAATTTAAACTCTGCTCCTCAGCCTTTCGAAATTACACGTATGGGATCTGTGGTTTGTATTTTGTTTCATCGATGGTCCCTGACTTGGATGGAGGTTAAGTTTCTCAGTTAAGTCCATGTAAAATTACTAAATTACCCTTTCTAAAAAACAAATATTATAGTCTCTACCTTTCTTCCACCTTTTTATCTTTACCCACCACCATAATAAATTGGTGATGACTCGTTGCCGATCTCGTTGCAAGAATGATCACATGTAATTGCGAATTATGTTTTAATATTTTTCTATAATATAAACTACATTCAGTTATACTATTTAAACTGAAATAGATATTTTAAATTTCTTTATCTTATTACAGATCTTGTGAAAGCACTTCAAGCCCTACATGGTATAACATGGCATGAGTGTTTTCTTGGTCTTTGGATGGCAGCTCTTCGACTTGTTCAAAGGGTTTGAATTTGTCTGTAATTATTATTTTTTTTGTGTGTGTATCCAAATAACCCCCTAATCTGGATGTCTAATCGTCTTGTTTGTTAGCAGAGCTTGAGAAGATCAGAAAGGAGCGGACGACGGTGACACCGTAGGTGGTGGTCGATGTAAGCTGTTGTTCTTCAATTGTTTATCTATATTAGGTGTTGTTTTATTAATTATTCATTTGAGGGTGGTGGTTGTTGGAGGAGGAGGAGGAAGTGGTGGTGTTGGTGGTTTGAAGAGGGGGTGGTGATTGTGATGGTGATGGTGGTTTGCACAGGTGGAAGGAGAAGGAAGGAGAAGGGGGTTTTAATTTTTTTATGTGGCGAGGGTATTTTGGTCATTTTACATGACTTAACTGATAAAACTTAACAACGTTAGCTGTTAGGGACCAAAATGTTAAAAATTGTCAACGTTGGGGACCATTGAAAATAGATGGGGGCATCTCTGCAATTCGTGCAAACCATAGGGATCATCTGTGCAGTTTACTCTTTAAGGTCAAATGATAAGTTCGGTGAAGATCTACAAAAAATATGTAGATCTTTTAGTAAATTTTTGAAAGAAAAGGAGAAAATATTGAACGAACTGTTGAAAATTTACAAATTAATTAGTGAAATGTATTTGATAATATTATTACTCTAAATATATTGAATTTTTTTTTAATTTTTTCCTGTCATTATATAATGATGATATATATTTATTTTATGAAAAATAGAAATTTGAATATAATACAACTGATTAGTTATATCAATAGTATACTGTTAAAATCAACAGATGATTTACTTCTTAATAAACAAAAATTAAAAATGTTAATGATATGTCATTGTTAGTTGCCACTGTTTAAGACAAACAATTGGTTGAATAAACCTTTAAAGTAACATCTGTTTTTATCAACAGTATTTTAAACACAGTTTTTAAAAAAATCTGCTAAATTGACGCACTACCTTTGTAAATGGAACAAACGTTACGAATTCTCAACAGATGATTGATCTTTAGTAAACAAACATTAAAAATGTAAATATGTTATAGTTGTTAGTAGGAACTGTTTAAGTCAACAATTGTTTGAACCACACACTTGAATTTACATTTGTTTTAATGAACAGTCTTTTAATACAGTCTTTAAAAAATTATTGTATATAGACGGCTTGCTTTTAAAGACGTTACCAAATACGGTTTTTCGTTCATCCTTTAGTTCAAAATTGTAATGGATGACAGTTGTTTGACAACATCCGTTGACAAGTCATCAAATATTGTATAACTTGAACTTAGAATAGGTTTCTATACCAAAGTTATTTTTAGGACATTGAACATAATGATAATATTCATACTAATAATTTAAACAGATGCTTATAATAACTTAAGTGACTTGTATGTAAATATTAAGTTTACATATGTTAAAATATTAGTTGCAGTGAGTATATTTCATGTTATTTCTTAAAAAATGTTTGTCATGGAAATATTATTTATTTAAAACATAATAAGTTGTCATTAAAAACTATAATTACACGTTTTATAGATGGTGATATTTTTGTAGAATTTTTATTGTTATATAAAATATATGTTAATTTTTTTAAATTATAGGAACAATAAAAGAGTTCAAATGATATGTAAGAACAATTGTTTTAATTTTTAATTAATCTATACTATATATAATATGCATATAGGAGGGGTAGGCTTGGTCATTTGACACTCTTTTAAAAGGTACAAACCTTTAAAGTTGATTGTAAAATAATTTATAGCATCCCAATATTCAAAACTTCTTAAAACCCTTTTCAAACACAGATTCGGAATAGGCGGTAAACCTAATAAATTTCAAATTTTAAACCCACATCTTTTCCTTCTCTCTCTCTCTCTCTCTCTCTCTCTCTCTCTCTCTTTCTCTCTCTCTCTCTCTCTCTCTCTCTCTCTCGCGATTCAACTTAAATCAAAGAAGATGAAGAAATCAATATGTTTGGTGGTAGCAGATGGTGACGGCGGCAGATTTCTAGGGTTCCGGTGACCAAAGTCCGACAAAACTGGTAGTGTTCGGTCTCCTAAATGGTAAAGTTTTATTCATGTTTTCTTGACATTTGAGTTATTGAAAAATATTGATGTTACCTGAACACTTTATCCGCTTTCACAACCGTTTCATGCGTCGCTGAATTGATTCACTGGCCTTGTATGCTGAATTGATTCACTAGCCTTCTGTGTTCTTTTAGAAACAACTAGGAGAATTGTTTTTGTAAACTTCTTGTATTATCATTTCCATCATATACGACATCTGGAACGGAGTTCTTCATAAATAAAGATTTGTTTTCCCTGGAATTGATGTGAGGTTAGGTTTGGCTCTAGAATATCAGACATAGTTTTTTTCTACCTTTTTGTAACTGAAATGTCTTGAAAAATAGATTTTGTTTTACTTCTATTTTTCCACGATGACCATTGGCACATGGAATTTAGCTGGAAGCACCATAGCTCAGGTGATCTTGAAAAACACTCAAGGTGATGGATGACACATTCATGTTTATATGGATTCTTGATTTGTTGATGTATACGTATTTTGTTAATTTGTATCAGTTGGTTCAAAATTTTAGCTATGCTCTCTGCGCCTCGAGGTCGATGCAGGCGATGGGAACATCTTCCCAATTGTTGGAAACAAAAGGTGGCAGAGTCGTTGCCTAGGGTTTACGGTTTCTTAATTCTTCCCTCCCACCAACAAGAATGTCAGCAGCGACGGATGGGTTGAAACCTCAAACTTCAAACTGCCACTTCTAATCCTGGTTTTGTTTTAATCAATATTTATGTTTCTCATTAGTTTTGGTGTGGTACTTTTCAGGCCAATTAGAGCTGTCATTGTTTAACCTCCATCCAGGCAACTCTTTTTCAAGCTTATATCTGAATAATGTTTGTTAATGAGATAATATAATCATGACTTGTAAATTATGTTGATGAGCTTGTTTGATTAACTTGAATGATAAGGGTCAGATAATCTAATAGTGTGACTTATTAACAATATGGTCTATGGATTTTTATTTGTCATTTTAAGAATTGTATGATGCCCATGTTGCTAATCTTGATGGTACATCTGCTCTGTTCATAGATTACAAACACCTATTTTTGAGTTTGTATTACCCTGAGAAAGTTGATCCAAAATTACTTCTATGGTGAGTGCACGAAGATACACTTGCATCAGACTTAAGGGATGGTGCTTTGGCTTTTAAAACAGATCTCAAAGGACAGACTCAACAAAGCTGGCACTGTCGCAGCAGACTTGGAGACTGGTACATTTTTGTTGTCGTTGGATTTGAACATCATATTTTATTTGAATCTCAATTTGAACATGTGGTTAGTTTATGTTTCCACCCGCTGGAATTCTTTTACCAATCGTCCAAATTGATGTCTAGCTCCTCTCAAAACAACTTTCAATTTTGATTTCATTTTGCATATCATGTGAAAAACCAAAGGATTGCACATTGACGAGGTAGGGCCCAGATAAGTCAATCTTTAAGAAAAATATATTATTTTTTTCTGCATCTTTACACGTTTCTAGGAGCTTATATATTGTGTATCCTTGTTAAACCTTGACTTTAAATACTCAATGTGATGTGATATACGTTTCATCAGATTCGCAGAGAATAATGGTGGAAACTTACCTCGTGTTCACTATACACGGCATGTTGCTGATGCTGATTCATTATTACTGGTATGTGTTTCCTATTTTCATTATTACTGGGTAACGGGTCAAAATGTTTGTTGTACTCTCACCAGCTACATTACTTTTTCGGTCAACAGTTAACTGTACTCTCACCTGCCATAGTGACGCATTCTGGACTTGCTCCTATTGCATTAGCCCTTTCAGTCAAATTGTTTGTTGGGAACCTTGGTCATGGATCCATTAAAATATGTTGCAGGCTGGTTCCATTTTGTTATGCATTATCGATTCATGTGAATCATTTCTTGTGAAACCTTTTAGAATGCATTAACGAATCTCTTAATAATAGTTTGTTAACCATATTTTTTAAGGCGAACTCTTTAGAAAACCCTCAATCCTCTCCTCTGATTTAGAAACCTCATCTTCTCTTTGCCCGAGAAGCCGGTCAACAAGATGAGCACACCCTCATCACCTTCATCTTAATTGGCATGCTTATAGGCTCCGTCTCCTTGAATTTCACTGATTTATGATATAGGTCTTTGCTTATCAAAAATTGCTGGTAAAACTTTGTAGTAAACACAAACCAGTACAAACACACGTATTCTTACGGAAATTTGAAGCGTAAAGCTTCGGTGTGGTTGCAATCGGGGGGAAAGAGATTGTAGGTTTAATACTTATTTTCTGCTCAAAACATTCACAGATCTACTATTAATTTTTGACGAGTTTGGTTGTTTTGTTGCATAGGCTCATGAAGATCAGCTATGTATAGGCTACAGATCCGTTATCGAGTCTTCAAGTCAAGAGGGTGCTTTGGTATCTTACATGTGCAACTTTGGTTTTATTTTGTCAAAAATCGTATGTTATTTTTTAGTAATACATCTCCTGTTTATTATATATTTCTTTTTGGTTAATGAAACTGAAAAATGCTAAAGTATATTTCAACTTTAAAACTAATTTATTTGACTTTATAAAGTCAAAATGTGATTTGGTATCTTACACTTCAATCCTTATGTTTTCCAAAATCATATGTTTTTGTTAGTAATACATGAGACATGAATTCCAGTTGATTCTAAAATAGTTTAGACCGCCTAGATCGATTCATGATTCATACCTGTCAACTCGAATCATCCTATTAGACATATCTTCTTAAATACAAATAACATTTAATAATAGTTTGTAGAGGCTTGTGGAGGTGTTAAGTTCAACCAGTTTACCAATACATTTGTCACTTTGGGTTTTCTTTATTATCTCCATCCAGTTAAACACGTCAAACAAAATTAAGTTAAATGGGGTGAGTTTTGAAAGGTGTTTAAAGGCTATGTCATTTACGTATCCAAATTTAGCAAACTGTTTTATTCAAGATATATATTAGAGAAAATTGCAATTTTCGTCCATGCGGTTTGCCTAAACTAACAGGTTCAGCACAGGGGGCCTGGACGAAATAACAGATTGGTACAACATTCACGCAAATGCAAGCAACAGCGGAAGCGGTACATAAATAACTAACTTTATTAATATAATTTATACAATTTAATACAATTTCATTAACTAAACTAGTCCCTGATCGTACTTGCGCGGTAATATCTATGGTTACTCAATCGTCTTCTGGTTCGTCCACTGGTTGTGACTCCGAGTTGCAATCATACATTCTTCATATCTTCAATGTCGGTACCTGAACACATGCTTAAAATGGTTTGGGTCAACAATAATGTTGGTGAGTTCGTGTGTTTAGTTACATAGGCGCCCAAAGTAGTTTATCAAAACAGTTTCAGTTATTCCAAACAAGTTTAACGGTTTTCAACACTTTTTCCTGATTATGGTGTTACAGTCCTACAAGCTGGTCACTCAACCCTTGGCACCTAGCCCATGCCTAACCATGTCTAGATGTATCAACATAAACTATACCCGTTATCGTCATAGTTCTCAACCTATGTCCTGCCTCATAGGTTCCCCTGTAACACCCCAACCGATGGCGGAAACATCGGGATATCACGTATTGATGATTGTTCTATAGCTCATGGTAAATAATAAGTTTCAATATATGATTTAAATAAATTACATACAATTGTTCTAAGAATTTGTACATCATGATAAAAAAAATACTAGCTACGCATCTTCAAGCATTAACTCAAATCTTTGAACAAGCTATAACCTGAAACATGTTAAGTTTGAAAATATTTTTGGTCAACAAAAGTTGGTGAGAATTACATAGGTTTTGATAATTGAATAAAAACTTGTACAATTCGAGTGTCATGGCAAGTCTAGTCCATATGTGAAAACAAAACAATCGGGTAAATCGAGTGCATAATCAAACCTTGTGACTAGAATATTGTGGTCCATCCCATACGCTCATGGTTCACTCGATTATGTTATAAATTCGATAACAATCACCCACGCTACCTATGTAGGAGGTACATGTATCCGGGTGGGATTGTCAGTCCAATAGATCTATCATTGTATACCGTCGGCTGATCAATGTTAATGATTATGCTAGAATATTGTGCTTACCCTAGTAATGTTTAAGACATAATGCAACATAGAATAACACATAGACACTTGTGATTGAATTGTAAATTGAATGTTGTAACATGTTTCACCCCAAAAAAAATAGTGAATGGAAAAGGGGCTATGTAAACTCACCTTAGGTGCTTAATGAGTTCGTGAGTTTTCTTGAGCGTGCAAACACTTAGTAATAATGCCATGGAAAACTCGGAACTAGCTAGAGGAGATAATGATGGATGAAAACTTTAGTATGTGGGTGATGGGATAATAATGTTTTTTTTTATTATTGAATGTTATAAAGAGTTGAATGGTAGGCTATTGTATTTATAGTGTAGAAATTGTAGTTGTAATTAGGGACTACTTTGACTAGGCTAGAATTTAGGAACAACTTTGACTTGACTAGAAGACCATATTTACTAACACTTTGACTTGACTAGGAGACCATATTTACTAACACTTTGACTTGACTTGACTAGGAGACTACGTTTGACTTTTCAGGTTTGACTAAGGGACCTTGAAAGGGTTTAAGTTTAATTGGTTTTAATTAACATCACAAAACACCAAATGGTGTAGTGGTTTGTGTGGTGTGGTTAAGGTTTAGCCCGCCAGGGACTCGGGTTCGAATCCTGGCTCAGGCAAACATTTTTTTTAACGTTTTTAAATCAGAATTTTTAATAAAATCCAATTTAATATTGATTATAAGTCATTATTTAAACAAAAAAAATTAATAAAATGGATGGGAAAGATAATGTAAACATGAATCGGATGAATAAACGAGGGAGTTCTATATATATATATATATATATATATATATATATATATATATATATAAATTGTGTGATGTTACAGTCTCCCCTACTTTTAGGAACTTCGTCTCGAAGTTTATTAAAAACACAGGGTTGAGGATGATTAGGTAGAAATTAAGTCAACTGGGGTTTGGAAAATTTGGGTTAAGGCACGACATGAATTTATAGGTAATAGAATAATCTGTTTCGAATAATTTGGATAAAAGGTTTGATATGTGTGAGTTTTAAGGGTTGGATTAGGTTCGTCTGAAATAGCAAGGAGAATAAGAATCTAGCAAAACACTAAACTTAAGTGTTAGGAAAGAAATGCATGAGTTGATTGACTATAGAAAGACTAAATGAACTACCAGGTAACTAGAGTTTATAATTGATTATCTACCGAAAACCTTGATAGAATTCCACACTACCTTAACGTACTTGTAAATTCATGATTACGTTCTGGACCGCAATCACCAATTTACCTTACATTAGGGTTTTGTGTCCTTCTATGACTCTAAACACATATGTAAGTAATGCAAAATAACCTTGTGATTGAATCTTTGTATCAATGAGTCTAATAAATCTTTGTATCAAATTACATGTATGATGTATCCAAAAATGAGTCCAACTGTTGAGCAGGAAAAGACCTCTACCAGTCAGTGATTAGGAACCTCTACCGATTGTTGAGCAGGTGCGATAGACTCTACCAGTCGTTGAGCAGGTTATTAGAACCTCTACCGACTGTTGAGCAGGCATGATGACCTCTACCAATCGTTGAGCAGGTTTTTAGGTACTCTACTAACTGTTGAGCAAGTACTTCATCCTCTACCAGTTGTTTGATTAAGTGTAACAATTGTTTTTTATTTAGCACATAAGTTGCAAGTTCGTAATATATACATGTAAGTAAGTTTGTAAATGCATCAAGTATAGCATGCGAGTTGTAATAGAGTTGTCCTAGACAAGATTAATGACTCTAGGTGTGTTTATAGCAAATAGTTTATATTCCATGCTTTCAAGTATAATGAATAATCAAATGTTCAAGTAGATAATCAAATCCTCATGTATAACTAAGAATCAAGTTTGATGCAACGAACAATCAAGTTTTCAATAGTCTGATTATCATAGGGATCAAGTTCATGTTCCAGAAGGTGAAGAATATGAATTTAGTTCTTGAGAGGATGATGAAGAACTCAAAGCATCATCAAGGTTATGAAAGATAGTAAACGTGAAAATAGTTAATAAAGGGTTTATTTTATAGTAAGGAGATTATGTAGCAGTGTAAATTGTGGGATTTGGATCAAAGGTTAGAATCTAGCGTATGAGAAAACATGATTGTGATAAATACCAAAAATTGTAAAAGTTCGAACAAGTTGAAAATAATTAGGTGGCAATAGAGATTAAATTTTGTTCATGGGGATGGAAAGATCTTATCATTTTTCTTTTTAAAACTGGTTTCTTATATAAAACAAAAGTTGCTAAATAGTACAAACTAAGTGGCTTTAGATCAGAATATTTTAGTTTAGTCGAAGATTTTAAACACGACGTTAGGTTTTATAGATCAAGGTGACATTATATCAAAAATCCTTTGTTATGCTAATGAATAAACATTTGGATTTAGAAATTAAGTTTGAGGATATCTTATAACAAAAATATGTATTTTCCATGGTTTATAGGTGATGAAAATTTTGACAATATTAAGAAATCTTTAGTGTTGGGCTAGGGTCTACCCAGGTTATGAGGTTACAGTTTAGAAATATGTAATATGTTGAAAAATGAAATAATATGATTTGGGGAGGGTGTTGAAAATAATCAAACATGTGGCTAAGATGGTAAGATGAAATGTGATTGTGAAATCCATATATGATTAGGAAATGGGATTGATTTAAGCTGTAAAATTTTGAGATTTTAGAGCTTAGTTTTAAGGAAAGTGAGTGTAATCATTTATTCATTAATTAAAACAAATAAACAAAAACGTTGACTTATCAAAACTTCTAGATTCTAATAACATAGTGAAGACATGCTTTAGCCTATAAGTGAACACTCATCCCGAGAATTCCCAGGTAGGCATCCGAGTCCCTCCTCTGATTGAGATTTATGCGCAATGCCAGTCCTAGACAGAAAACTCAGAATACAGGCGTTCACCCTTCCAGATTGCATGTGTTCGTTATTAGAATATAGAGCTTCGACGAGATTTATAAGGTATTTCAGGTTAGGATCTGAGAATTTTGTTCCAGTTATGGAGAGCAAACATCTTGTAGGGACTAAAGTAGGGATAAGAAGTAGGATAGATGTAGAGAATAGAAACAAGTAGAGTTGCAAGTAAAAGGAGCAAGTACTGGTTATAATCCTATGGTTATAGACTAGATTATTTTTCTAATAACCTAATTCCCTATAACCATGGCTCTGATACCAATCTGTAACACCCCAACCGATGGCGGAAAACATCGGGATGTCACGTATTGACTAGGAGACTACGTTTGACTTTTCAGGTTTGACTAAGGGACCTTGAAAGGGTTTAAGTTTAATTGGTTTTAATTAACATCACAAAACACCAAATGGTGTAGTGGTTTGTGTGGTGTGGTTAAGGTTTAGCCCGCCAGGGACTCGGGTTCGAATCCTGGCTCAGGCAAACATTTTTTTTAACGTTTTTAAATCAGAATTTTTAATAAAATCCAATTTAATATTGATTATAAGTCATTATTTAAACAAAAAAAATAATAAAATGGATGGGAAAGATAATGTAAACATGAATCGGATGAACAAACGAGGGAGTTCTATATATATATATATATATATATATATATATATATATATATATAAAATTGTGTGATGTTACATCCCCAATGGCAAAATATATGTCGCAACGACCCGTCGGTCTCAGTGGGGGTTTTCGGGTCTAGGCCGGACCACTGTGTGTGGGGATTCCCCAAGTAGTACTACCCATATATTAAGTCGGCTCTATCCTAGAGTTAATGAGTGCCTGGTTCAGTATGCATAACAAGCAAGCAGGTAATCACGCTATGTAAAACTAACACCATAATATACAAAACAACTGGAAGCATGTATTCACCCCAAAACAGTTTAGAAGTAAAAAGAGGGGAGTTCACGAAACTCACCTGATAGCATAGCTCAAATTATATGTAAACCGGTGCTCGGTATCGAATACCGACATCCTCCTGGTTGGGCCCTATGTCGACACAAATTATCATTAGTGTTTGGTTTCATTCATTATGGTTACACGTGGGGACGAGCTCGAGCGTGTGATTCCTTACTTATATATGTCTCCTTTTATATCCTTTGTCCAAAGTTTATATCCGAGACTTAACCATCGAATTCCTATTCTAAGGTTTGGGCGACTAGTCTAGCATTCGAGTTTATATGATAACATTCTATTATTATTATGTCCGTATCCAAGTATCGAGTTCATATGTCGATCTATCTCCAACTTACGTCCGAATGTTACTTACTAATGTTTGTTTCAATCTTATGAGTCGGTATCTATCATAGCTTAGTGTATGTCTTTATATATTTATATAACATCCTTTATCCTGTGTTCGCCTAATCAAACCCAAGTCCAATCTCTCATATGTTCAAGTAGCGTAGATAGTCCAAGGCGTCCAAATGTCCTAAGCTTCATGTGGCTAGTCTAACGTTTGAGTCCAAGTCTTATGTACAATCTTATATATATATATATATATATATATATATATATATATATATATATATATATATAGGGGATGGATATAAAGGAAACCCCATCTTCATGAAAAACCTTGTAAACTCTATGGTGACCATTGATCAAACTTGATCAATGGTCCTTAATTAATTGTTTATAATAATATAAAGCCACTTGCATTTGTGTGGTTGTAATGAGATCAAGGGCAAATGAGTCATTTAAGCAAGTGGGCCAATTTAATTTTCTGAATCCTAGGTTTAAAAAGGTTGATTTGACACTTGTCAAGTCACCTCTCTCCTACTTTATACTTTATGGCACTTTCTCCAGCACGAAAAATTAACATACGTTAGTGTTGTGATGCAAAATTCTGACCTCGTGTGAGACATCGCTAACATGTGTTACCAGGCATATACTAAAAGAACATAATAAAAGATCACATAAATTGTGTATTTATTTAATAAATGATAAAAACAATCATTACAATCAATACTAAAAATGTATCAAAAAAGTTTTCATACATACATAATTATTTGTGAATGATAAAAAACTATCATAACAACATAAAAAAGATCTAGCTATGCTTCGTTCTTGATACCCATCTTTATCTTTAACACAAAACATCTCTTCACCTACAAAAAAAGATAACACATGTTAGTTGGGCTCTCCGAAACATATAATAAGACATCACTAACATGTGTAGTGTATTCTAAAAACATATGTTTTACTGAAATAACGTATGTCATATGAACCCTAACACATGTTAGTTAGGCATATACTACGTATGTCATATGAACCCTAACACCTGTTAGTTAGGTACATACATGTGTTAGCATCACTAACATGTGTATAAACAAATACCAAATCTGCAATTTCATGTGTATCGTACTCAAACATGTGTATGAACAACACTAAACGCGATTTTTACAGCTATGTTAATTCTAAAACATATGTTTTACTGAATTAACATATGTCATATGAACCCTAACACACGTTAGTTGGGCATATACTACGTATGTCATATGAACCCTAACATCTGTTAGTTAGGTATATACTAGCATGTGTTAGCATCACTAACATGTGTATAAACAACACCAAATATGCAGTGCCAAGTATATCATACTCAATTTTACAACTATGTTAATACAACTACTCAAATACGATTAATAGGGTTTGAAATCCAACAATAATAAATTTAAAAAATCAAATCAGAACCCTAGCACCTGTTAGTTGGGCATATACTAGCATGTGTTAGCATATTCTAAAATCAAAACACTAGCACACGAAATATATAATATAATAAAAGACATCAGTAGCATGTGTTAGCATATTCTAAAATACATGTCTTACTAAAAATAACGTATGTCATATGGGTCCTAGCACCTGTTAGTTGGGCATATACTAGCATGTGTTAGCATCACTAACGTGTGTGAGCATACAAGACTCGGATCGCAAAAAATAGACATGTACCCTATACGAGTTCATAACAATTTCACTTGCCAAAAATTTATTAAACATAATACAAAAATTATTTAAACACCCTATTCACCAAAAGATTAAACATTTATAATCTTTATAAAAAACATCACTTACCACAGCCACATCACCAACGCCTCCTTCTTCCAATAGCCTACTCATGAAAACCAACACTGGAACAGATAACATGTGTTAGCATATACTAACATAAAAAAAAACTACAAAGTTATTCATCAATCACATGTGATTTGTCAACCTCATGTCCTCAATCTAATAAAAATCTAACATAAACAAAATAGTAATAAAAAAAATAAAAAAAAACGTTAACATAAGTTTTTTTTTTTCATTCAAGCATTTGATCGAACACTTGGTATGCGAACAAAAACTATCCCCAAAACTACTATTATTATTATTCTAACAAAACCCAGAACCTAACTACAAACAAATATTTCAAAACTCACCAAGATTCAAGTTTGATTAACACCAAAATATCCAGATCCAGATCTAGCTTATTATAATAATCTGGTTTCCGTTTGATTTTTTCGGCGACTAAAGTTTTTAACCTTTAGTAATTGGATTATAACATAAACAAAGAAGACAAACCACAACAATTAATAATCCAAGTTTTAGTAAGTTGAATGCTCCACTAGCATAAATAGTCCACTTTAGAAAATTGTTATTATTATTCTAAATCTCTGTTTTGATAATAATAATAATAATAATAATAATAATAATAATAATAATAAGTACCTGCTCTGTTTCAGTCGAAGGTTTGATGTTGTAAAGATCCATTCTCTGACTTCATCGATTTATTTATTAGATCCAGATCCAAAATCTAAAGATGACGTTAATGATGGTGGTTGTGGTTGTGGTTGTTCTTGTTTGAGATGATGATGACGTGGTGGTGGTTGTTGTGGTGGTGGTGGTGGTGGTGGTGGTTCTAGAGAGAGATAGAGAAAGGGGAGGGTAGAGAGAGGAGGGTGATCTGATTTGAATTTCAAAATAATATGAAGAGAGAGTGTGGGGTGAAACATATATATATGGAGAGAGATAAGGGGTAGAGTTAAATTGTCCATTATGCCCTTCTTAATATAATATAAGGTGAGATTGTCTTTGATGATGTGGCACAACATGGACCAAGCATTGGGTTTATTAGGGTTTTTCATCTAAAATGGGTTTTTTGCATATACTTCCCCTATATATATATATATATATATATATATATATATAGGGCAATTATAAAATGAAAACCCTCTTGAGTTGAGAAAACCTTGAAAACCCATGTAAAAAATCATTATTTTTTTTTTGAAAAAAATAACCAATGTAAAATACATGTTTTTAAGTGTTTTGGGCCAAAAAAATAAAAAAAAGCACCGAAGGGATTTTTTTAAAAAAAATAAACAAAGCTGCGAAAACACATGTTTACACCTGATAAAAAACAACAAATAGCTGAAAACATATGTTTTTTTAGCAACTTTGTTTATTTTTTTAAAAAAAATCCCTTCGGCGCTTTTTATATTTTTTTGGCCCAAAATGCTTAAAAACATGTATTTTACATTGGTTATTTTTTTCAAAAAAAAAAAATTGATTTTTTACATGGGTTTCCGAGGTTTTCTCAACTCAAGAGGGTTTTCAATTTATCCTTCTCCTATATATATATATATATATATATATATATATATATATATACCAATCTTATAAATTAAGCGTACATATGTTCATTAACTCAAAGTCTTATGTTGTAATATCAATTTCTAGTTCTTTAGTTATCCAAGACGTATTAGCGTCTATTCGATCCAATGACTTTTCTATGTCTCATCATAGTCCTTTGTGTTCCATTTTATCAAGCGTTTATACCCTTGAGTTATGCTTTAGTATCTAGTTATGTCCAATCTAGTAATCTCAAATGTATATAATTCGTATCAAGTTCAATGTCCAAATCATCATGTTTCAATGCTCAAGTTGTCAAATTCCGTGTCTATAACTAATATCCGTTTTTGTCAAACTAACGTTCGTATAACTAGTTCGCAAGTTATTTAATGTTAATATTACTAGTCCGAAGGTTCAAGTATCCAATCCAATGTATATTTATATTAGTATACTTTTATGTATAGTCCGTTTATCACCTCGTCAAGTCCCACACGTAATTCGTATAATATAAACAGGCTTGTAGTCCGGTTATACCTTGAGTTCGTGTTGACCGTTTGACTGTCTGGTTAACCTGGTCAACATCTGTTGACCGGTCCTTTGACTGTGTTGACCCTCGGTTTGACCCGTCTCCTTTGACCCGAACCCATACATCTAAAACCATTCGTCATCGCCACCTGTGACCACCCTAGTACCGCCACAGACACCTCAACCGTCACCATACAAGCCCCCTGTTATGAACCACCCAGACCACCATCTGGAATCCTAGACCCGAACCCTTGACCACCTCAGAACCAACACCACCGCCGCCACCTATCACGGCTCCAACATGTCACACCACGTCTAAGGCGGAAACACGTGGCGCGACGGTTCAAAAGTATTAAGCCAAGATTAATGCAAAGCACAATAGTAATTAGAAAAACGGGCATTTATTCAATGCTAATAATCATGTCAAATTATTCATACATAATTATAAATTGTTTTTGACATTGATAAAGAGGCTACTCCCTTTATCCCTAAGTCCATGGAATAAAGAGAGGTGACCCTTTTACGACATTCCCAACGCCCAACTTGGAGATATCCCCGACCCTGCTCGCCATGCAATCTCCCATCATTCAATTACCTGAAAGATATGTTTGAAAATCGTCAATATATAAATATTGGTGAGTTCACAGGTTTTAATTTAATAAATCTTTATAAAGTGGGAATATCCTTGTTATGACATTTATAGGAGTTGCAAAGTCCTACAATTTACTTGAGCCTATAACCAAACCAAGACAATTAATAATGCCCCCGCCCCAAGTCGTTACTCGGTATTTCTACGACTTTATTTCAGAATAAGTGCACCCCAGGCATACGCCGATGCATCATCGACGCTATCGATTAGGGGTGGGCCTTGTCAGGCACCAATAGTACTATCCAAATATTCCTTTGGTTTCTCATTCCTGAATAAATGATTATAGTGGGGAGGTCTCAACCCCGAGTGGCGATCTTTACTCAAGTATCCAACCCGTCATACAATCCCAACATATCTTTCCCCCGTAAAAACGTTAAATAGTTTAGAAATGGGGCCGTGAGACTCACCTGTAACTGTGCTCGGCTAAAAAAAAATAGTAAAGTTTGTGATCCCGTACCTACAAAGGTTCTAGGCGTATAAGTCACTTACACCTATGGTGTATGTGCCTTGGCAAGTTGTACACCCAACTTCCCGACCACGTCTTTATCCCAATTCCCGTTTAATAGTTTCGTATCCTAGGTTCAATGGCGATGGATTACCCTTTCCTTACAAGTCATATATTATTCTTATTAATATTCTTTATGACTTGTACAATATTATACTCGACACGACTCTACCCAACGTATAATTATTTTCCCATTTAAATAATTATACTTAGGATCGTTTCGTTCGATATAATGTGTTTTCTTATTATCCGACCCGACTCACTTTGCCACATATTTACTTTCCCATTTAAATAAATATGCTAAGTCTTTGTCGTTTGGTAACATAATCTTAACGCCCGACTAGACTTACCACACCGTACATTTATTTTCCCATTTAAATAAATGTACTAGGATCTTGTCGGTATTCACGCGTTCGTAGATATATTTCACCTACTCGTCTCGGTTTTCCTTCTCGCATATCTATTTTCCCATTTAAATAGATGTACTAGAATTTCGTCGGAAACGAGTATATGTACATATATCATCGCGTGGATACTACTTGTTAAGTTCACGTGTCGTTTTAGCGTTTTTAATTTGTTACGTTATGTTTCTCCTTTCCCACGAATATTGTTACTACACTTAGGAAAGTGTTACGCACGTTTCACCCTTGTTATATATATTTTACTTTCTTAAAATATATATGTATATTTTCATCTTGACGTAAAGGTCTTTTCCTCATAAGTCCGTTTACGTTGGTTCGTGTAACTAAGTTCGTTAGTTAGCGTTTTTCATATTTATTTCCGTTGCGCGTCCTTATGGAAGTATTGTTCCAACTTCCAATTCCGAACGTTTATTTCTCGGAAAAATATATTATGTACGTTTTAGCCCGACTCGTCCAACTTGTTACCAAAAATGTTTCCGATACTCTTATATTCCCATTTATATAAAAGTATCCCATTTTTGTACAAGTCTTCCCAAGTATTTATTTTATACAATCTTACTTTATAAAATACTCGCGTTATTCCATTTATTTTTATAAAACGTCCATTTTATAAAAATATACTTTTTACTTAAAATACCCAAGTATGCTACTATTATTTACCAAGTTTACCTTGTAAATTATTACTTACGCTTTTGACACAAACTTTCCCATCATTGTGTTTTTGGTCCAATAGTTTTCTAAAATATTTATTTTAGTCCATCGACTTCCAATGTTGCCATATTAGTCCTTTAACTTATACTTGTAGCATTTTTCACTCAATCTTTCAAAGTTAATATTTTTCTTCCACTTTAGTGGACTTTGAAGAACCATTTTCATCATGTTTGGTTGTTTTCACTTCTTTTTACTTTTAATGGTCTTCTAATCCATCCTAGATGTCAATAATATGCTTAATCCATATTTTAATCCAAAACATCCAATTTTCACTCATCCAAGTGAGTGGACTTTGAAGATGAAACTTTTTCATCTATGATTTTATAATTCTTTTTTAACAACTTTTTGACATTAGCTAGTCATCTTATGATGATTAAAACCACTTTTCATCATATTCAAGTCATTTTCCAAAATCTAGTTCTTCTCATCTTCCAACTTATAAGCATGTTCTTATTATTATATTTTCTTCAAAATACCACTTTTATTAATAATAATCTAAGATTTCTTCATATTATCATTCTTCCATTTTCATTTTTAACAAACCCATTACTTTCATAAAACTCATCTTTATTACCCAACATTGTACAACTTGCTTTCATAGCACAAAATATGAATATTTCAAATAATAAAACAATGCAAGACTTACTACTAGCTCAAGGCTAGGGAAGACAAAATCTTGGATTTTGGGTGAGGTTTAATGTGTTCTTCCAAGTGGGTTATGCTCCAAGCTCTTGAACACACAAGAAGGGGTTTGATTTAGAATGAACTAGAGGTAATTTGGTAGTGTGAAAATTGAAAGAAAAATGTTAATATGGGGGTGGATGGCTACGGCCAAGAGGAAGAAAAGGAAGAGGATTTTTGGTGTTCTTGCTTCAAGGATGTATGTATGTATCTTTATATGATCTCTTTCAAATCCACAAGATTACATGTATCTTCACTAGATTATGTAATATCTTGGCAAGATTGTGTAAGATTATGAAAGATCCATGGGGATATCAAGAGGGTGTTTGGGGCCGTGAGTTAGAGAGAGAGAGTGAGGGATTTGATGATTTTTATTACCCAATGCTAATCCATGCAAGATCATGATTAATATCCACCAAATGATTATCTTGAGATAACACAAGTAACCTCCCTTGGTGGGCCATAGGCCGGCCCCAAGGAGTGCCTTGGTGGGGTCCATCTTGCTAATTATCTCTCTATATTATGTTTAAGTTAGTTCCTTTCGGGTACCGCCCGGGTATTTCTCGAATTTTAGCCGCGTTTTACCTCAATATTAAAATACCGTTAATATTCATAAAATCTTGCCCAGTTAAATTACTGATAATTTATTTCGGTTTTTGTCGGGTGAATTTACGTGTTACGCGCGTATCGGGTGCGGTACGCGCACTTTATTCGTTACCGGGAGATTTGTGCAATAAGCTTTCACGTATGGCTTTGGGTTTCCAAAACTCATAATATTTTGTGAAAATATTATTTATTTTATATTCCGGGTGTCCGGTGTTCGTTTTGCTTATTTAAGTTTTACCGGGTAATCGTCAGTGTCCATACCGGATAGTTTTGCCTGCGCATGATCCTATCATGCTTTGCTATTAAACTTATGCATTCCTATGCATTATTTGGGGAATTCCTATCTTTCTAAGGCCTCCATTAAATATTCAGCACATAATTACGGTTAATTACGTTAATCGCGTTTAATTAATTAGTACGGAATTACCTTAATTTTGCCGGTTGTTACACAACACCACCATCACCACAAATCGGTCACCAATACCCCTACTGAAAAACCACCATCCTACAACTCTACTGCCACCATCAATCACAACAATATACCATCAGATTTTGTTTTAAGAGGTGGGTTGTAAAGGAGGTTTTACCTTGGTTTGATTTAGGAACAGAGGCGCCGCCGCCACTGTTGTTGCTGGAACTACCAAGGTCGACCGGAGACCCATCGGTTGCTTCTCCTTCCTCTTCTTTCCCTTCGAGTTCTGCCCCTCTCTCTCCTCTGTCCGATCTCCTCTCTCTTCCTCTTTGTAATAATAATCGGTAAAGTAGGGTGGTTAGTGGTTGGGTTATTATGGTGGCTGGTCGTATGGTGGCCGGAGCTCCGCTGTGAGCGGCGGCCGGAGGTCCTCCCTCCTCCTGCTCTTTCTCTGCAGCCCCTTCTCTCTCTCTGCTCGTCACTCTCTCTCTCTCTCCTCTGCTCGATTCTCTCTTCTCTCTCTCTCTCTCTCTCTCTCTCTCTCTCTCTCTCTCTCTCGCTGATTTTCTGATAATAATCGGTGAAGGGTGAAAGTAGTTTAGGTGGTGGTGTGGTTGTTGGGTTGGTATGCCGAAGCGCCACCGGAGGCGGCGGGAGCCTCCGGCTCCTCATCCTTTCCCTTTCTCCAAGTCTCTCTCTCTCTATACTTATGTTTATGTGTGTGTAAGATGCAAATGGAACACACATCACTGATACGTGTGTATTTTTATAAAAGGGGTAAATGGTAGGTGGCATCAACACTATGTTCCCGAGTTTCATTAAAGGATGGAAGAGAAAGGATCTCCCTCCTCTTCCCTTCTCTCCAATTCCTTCCAAATTGGAAGGATTGAAAATCACACTAAAATCCTCTTTATTATCCCTCTCATTCTCTCCCTTTCCCTCCTACAAAAAACTCTGGAACACATTTTTTCCTCACTTCCTTCTCAATCATTTCTCTTCCATCCTTTAATGAAACTCTGGAACAGAGTGCAAGAGGGGAGGACAAATGTCCTCTCCCTTGGTGACTCACCCGTTCCGAACGGGTGCGGGTTGGGTTCGATATCGCGTATTAGTTCGGCCTTAAAACGTACATTATGATAATATTATTTGTATTAATTAATTCGGTTTTTAGTTTCGTACATAACCGACTTAGCTAATATTTACTTTGGTTAAATATTTAGTATAAAACGGAACTAAAACGCGAAAAATTTTTAGGGGTCTGTGCTGGGTTGTTACATAAACAGAGCTTAACATTTAAGATTAAAACGTACATAATAAAAATTATATCTGCTATACAAAACTACTTAATTAAAATTTCAAAAATCCTTTGTTTCCTTTACAGAATCTCCCTTGAAAGATCATTTTTTAATTCCGTTTTCCAAAGCATTCGTCCATTTATGTTTCACAAATTGTATAAACTTTTTAGATACTATAAACATTTTAAAATTAATTAAATAATCATTATAAGAAAACCTTTCGTTTAACACGTTAACCCAAGTATAATAAATATTCTACCGTATGACCTTTCATCTTCACACGTTGTCGGTATATAAAATACTAAAGACATTCGAAAGTTCAACATAAATGATTTTAATTAATATTAACACTTACATTTCAGTGTTCACCAATTGTATCAATGGCAGCCCCAAGTGATAACCGTGAAGATGAAATGAAAGAATTTGTTGTTAATCAAATTACACGACAATACTATCAAGATTTGAAGACTACAAGAGAGCTGAAGATTTGTTTTGACCGTTTGCACTTGGGCACACTTGAGCGAGACGTTGTTCAATGGATTTTGAAGTCAATGCCTTCGACTGCTGTTCGTGATTTGTCGTTGTTGTGCAATTCAGAGTCCGGTATTAAGGATGTAGAACTTTTGGCAAGATTCAAAGATCTACACGTACAGCTTGAAGCTTCAATGGGATTGAAGCTTAAGTTTATTAATTCATTTAACTAGCTATGTATATTGATGTTTAAAATTCATTATGGTTGTTTTGTTTAACGTTGATTATATATGGTTTTTTATATATTGCTACATATTGTCTACAACTTTTTAATCCGTGTTAATAATTGTTATCGTGGAAGGAACAGCAGTTAACAGTGGGTCTGCTACATTATGTATATAATAAAATAATAATTATCATAAAAGATATCAACAGACGTTGCTAAACAGTGCTTCTTCGTAGCAGACGTTGCTAAACCGTTGCTAAACAGATGTTTTAAAAAACGTGCTTAATTCTTGTAATGAACAGAGTTACAAGAGGAACAGACGTTGAATTACAAACAGTTGAGAATTACAAACGATCTATTGCCTTAGTATTATTAACTGATGTTTTGAAAGCCACGGACGTTAGGAAATACACTTTTTCTTTTAACAATAGATTGAGTGTTTTAGAGGTTTGGTCTGTTGATGTGTCAATATAAACAGACGTTGCGAAACAGACGTTTGGTCTGTTGACGTGTCAGTGGTTACCATGCAGCGGATAAGGGTTGGCTGAGTCGTCCCATGTGTTTCCACACGGGATCTCGACTAGTCTATCTATAAAAGAAAAGGGGTGAGACACATAGCACTTGGTGAGGCCCTCTTACCCTTTGATTTCTCTCCAAAAGTTTTTTCTCTCTCATGTGCATGGCACATGCACTTTTTGTGACAACCGTCACCCTCGTTTTACGTCAAATCTACAACATTAGCCCTTCACATATTTCTATTATAACCCGTATAAGTTTCGTCGCTTTCAAAATTTATTTTAGAGTAAACTAAAATTTTATCATTTATATTCGTTATGGATCGAGTATAAGTTTTATTCAAATACGTATCTTGAATCGTCTACGCAATGGATTTTGTAAAGAATTCAAGTTTTAAAAACTTTTAAGTTAAATAAGCTAACCAAGTTAAGTTTTATATAGGAAAAGATAACCAAGACCATAACCAAATTAACTTTGTTAAACATGAGGGACCAATTATGCCAATTACGAAAATTTAAAAAAAAAACTCAAATTTCTTTTCCCTCTTTGCCAGTTTCCGCCATCGGTTGGGGTGTTACAGATTGGTATCAGAGCCATGGTTATAGGTAATTAGGTTATTAGAATGCCTTTTAGCCTAGTCTATAACTAAGCTTACTTTCACGAGTCCTCTCGTTTATATTTCTCTTATTTCTTATTATTTTATTTCAAGATATTTTCGTTATGATTATTTCTCGTCATTCTTTCGATATTTTGCTTGGCGAAGAAGACACTCGTATTTCACAAACGAAACGATATCATCAAGTTAGGAGTAGTATCCATACCTTGGTGATTAGTTTCACTCCTCTATATGTTATTTATCTTAGGGATATATCTTTGAGATAGGAGTGATACCCACACCTCAAAGAGTATTTCCTTCAAAAAGAAACTTAACCACTAAGCTGGGAGTGATATCCTTAACTTAGTGATTGGTTTCACTCCACAACCGTTTTCAATTTTGAAATACATCTTTGAGTTAGGAGTGAAATCCACATCTCAAGGATCTGTTTCTGCATTTCGTTTTTAATCTCGCTAAAGTTTTGGAATTTACTAGTGATGGGGCACGTGCAATCTGGAAGGGTGAGCGCCTGTATCCTGAGTTTTCTGTCTAAGCCTGGCATTTCGCATAAATCCCAATCAGACGAGGGACCCGTATGCCGACCTGGGAACCCTTGGGATGAGCATTCACTTATAGGCTAAAGTACGCCCCCACAAGTCACTAATAACATTTCAATTACTTTAGTTAGTCAAAGTTTCCTATGGAAACAATCTCAATGTTTTATGATATTGATAGTTATGTTTTGTTCATCATTCGTAGACTCAAATGATAAATTATGAATTTTCTTAAATATTGGTAATCTATTACATACGTTAATTTTATCATTCACGTCATTTTAAATCTTGGTCTTTTAAAACACATTCGATTTACACATACTTCATGAAATGGTTTCATTTTGCATTTTACAAACTTGTATTGCATATTTTAAAGACCAAATGTAAATCTTTTGTTTTCATACGACGTATCCAATATATATTTTCGGGAGAAATTTGCAACTAATAATAAGCCTTATAACATTTTTCAAACTCGACTTATCGTAAACACATGAAAATGTGTATTTACGAAGATTTTGCAAATGAACCTGTTTTGAATCTAAAACACACTTCGATTTCTAAAAAAATTTATTCTCATGCATCACTACTATTCTTTCAACAATATCACAAAGTCGACTAAACTGCGAAAAAATTACCTTTTGCACTTACACTCTTTCAGTTGCAAAACGTTTGGTTTAACAAAACAATGGACATATCTTTTTATCAGAATGTTGCTAAATGTCTTTTATAGTATATGTAAAATTACTAGATTTTAACCCACATGCCAGTAGGCTATACACCCGTTCCGTGCACATTCATTTGCCGTAAATTTCATTATTTTATTCTTGCACCATTTTTATTCATAGTTATTTCTAACACGTTATTTGTGATATTTTTTATTCACACTGCTTGTTTGCAAGAGTTCAACTCATCTACTTTCATTTTGAGCAATTGTGCGATTTACTCGATTTATGTTATACTATTCTTTCAGTCGGAATTTTATGCTATACTTATATACTTACTTGAACGCATATTTGGTATGCATATTTTCTTTCCTGTTTTGAGCAAAACCCTGTTATACTTTACATTATTTTGTTCATCATCATGGCCAACAAACATACTAGTTGATAACTCGTATGAGATCTAAGCCAGTGCCCACGTACGACTCGGATTAGAGTATTTCTTCAATCCGAGGGGAACGGCATAAACCTCAGGGTCTATCAATATGAGTGTTTAGAGTCAACGATGTGAACAAAAGTTACCGGTTAAGGGTGAACCCGAAAGGGAAGAACCTCTAACCATGTCTTATACTTACATGTTATTCTCATTACGGTTAAAGGGAAAACCCGAAAGGGAAGGACCTTTAACCATGTCATGATTAAACATTATTTCATTACAGTGGCTATTACATATTGGTTGCACACATTTATTTCATGTTAGGGTTATGGAAAAGCATAACACCCTAGTGTAAGGTAAATCGATGATTACGGTCCGGAACGCAATCATGGGCTTACAGGTACATGAGGGTGGTGTGTAATTCTAATCAGGCTGTTGGTAGACAATCAGTACGAATCCAAAGTATCGGGAGTGTGGTGGGTCACCTGCGGTACACCCTATATATAAGCATAAACGATACTGCGGGAACGGACTGGGAGTCTAACCAAGAACCTACCCATTACTTTATAATTACCTCTTCATTAGATCGTTGACCAACGTCCATCATTTTCGATAAGAACATTTTACATAAGTTTCAGTTAGTTTTGTTGGAGCCTTCCTTGTTGACCACCTCTATAGAAAACCTTAAACTTTGTATACTCTTACACTCTCTGATAATCGAAATTCTGTTGCATGTCCTTAATAAAGTTCGGTCAGAAACCTTTCTAAAGTAGGGAAGACTGTTTCATTAGAACCTCTGCCCTCACTAGTTACACATTCTCAAAACTTTTCTTATTTAAACTCTCAACTTCCTAACCTCGGGTCAAACGTCAAAAATTTTGAAACTTTTACTTTAGGTATTAGACAACTATTTTAAATTTTGTCGAATCATAAATAATGAAATTTTCTTAAAGAAAATCAAGCTAAACTTTTACAACGCCTTTTGTTCATAGAAACCTCCACTTGAAAGAAATTTCGAGATGAAATTTTCTAAAGTAGGGGAGACTGTGACAACCGTCACCCTCGTTTTACGTCAAATCTACAACATTAGCCCTTCACATATTTCTATTATAACCCGTATAAGTTTCGTCGCTTTCAAAATTTATTTTAGAGTAAACTAAAATTTTATCATTTATATTCGTTATGGATCGAGTATAAGTTTTATTCAAATACGTATCTTGAATCGTCTACGCAATGGATTTTGTAAAGAATTCAAGTTTTAAAAACTTTTAAGTTAAATAAGCTAACCAAGTTAAGTTTTATATAGGAAAAGATAACCAAGACCATAACCAAATTAACTTTGTTAAACATGAGGGACCAATTATGCCAATTACGAAAATTTAAAAAAAAAACTCAAATTTCTTTTCCCTCTTTGCCAGTTTCCGCCATCGGTTGGGGTGTTACAGATTGGTATCAGAGCCATGGTTATAGGTAATTAGGTTATTAGAATGCCTTTTAGCCTAGTCTATAACTAAGCTTACTTTCACGAGTCCTCTCGTTTATATTTCTCTTATTTCTTATTATTTTATTTCAAGATATTTTCGTTATGATTATTTCTCGTCATTCTTTCGATATTTTGCTTGGCGAAGAAGACACTCGTATTTCACAAACGAAACGATATCATCAAGTTAGGAGTAGTATCCATACCTTGGTGATTAGTTTCACTCCTCTATATGTTATTTATCTTAGGGATATATCTTTGAGATAGGAGTGATACCCACACCTCAAAGAGTATTTCCTTCAAAAAGAAACTTAACCACTAAGCTGGGAGTGATATCCTTAACTTAGTGATTGGTTTCACTCCACAACCGTTTTCAATTTTGAAATACATCTTTGAGTTAGGAGTGAAATCCACATCTCAAGGATCTGTTTCTGCATTTCGTTTTTAATCTCGCTAAAGTTTTGGAATTTACTAGTGATGGGGCACGTGCAATCTGGAAGGGTGAGCGCCTGTATCCTGAGTTTTCTGTCTAAGCCTGGCATTTCGCATAAATCCCAATCAGACGAGGGACCCGTATGCCGACCTGGGAACCCTTGGGATGAGCATTCACTTATAGGCTAAAGTACGCCCCCACAAGTCACTAATAACATTTCAATTACTTTAGTTAGTCAAAGTTTCCTATGGAAACAATCTCAATGTTTTATGATATTGATAGTTATGTTTTGTTCATCATTCGTAGACTCAAATGATAAATTATGAATTTTCTTAAATATTGGTAATCTATTACATACGTTAATTTTATCATTCACGTCATTTTAAATCTTGGTCTTTTAAAACACATTCGATTTACACATACTTCATGAAATGGTTTCATTTTGCATTTTACAAACTTGTATTGCATATTTTAAAGACCAAATGTAAATCTTTTGTTTTCATACGACGTATCCAATATATATTTTCGGGAGAAATTTGCAACTAATAATAAGCCTTATAACATTTTTCAAACTCGACTTATCGTAAACACATGAAAATGTGTATTTACGAAGATTTTGCAAATGAACCTGTTTTGAATCTAAAACACACTTCGATTTCTAAAAAAATTTATTCTCATGCATCACTACTATTCTTTCAACAATATCACAAAGTCGACTAAACTGCGAAAAAATTACCTTTTGCACTTACACTCTTTCAGTTGCAAAACGTTTGGTTTAACAAAACAATGGACATATCTTTTTATCAGAATGTTGCTAAATGTCTTTTATAGTATATGTAAAATTACTAGATTTTAACCCACATGCCAGTAGGCTATACACCCGTTCCGTGCACATTCATTTGCCGTAAATTTCATTATTTTATTCTTGCACCATTTTTATTCATAGTTATTTCTAACACGTTATTTGTGATATTTTTTATTCACACTGCTTGTTTGCAAGAGTTCAACTCATCTACTTTCATTTTGAGCAATTGTGCGATTTACTCGATTTATGTTATACTATTCTTTCAGTCGGAATTTTATGCTATACTTATATACTTACTTGAACGCATATTTGGTATGCATATTTTCTTTCCTGTTTTGAGCAAAACCCTGTTATACTTTACATTATTTTGTTCATCATCATGGCCAACAAACATACTAGTTGATAACTCGTATGAGATCTAAGCCAGTGCCCACGTACGACTCGGATTAGAGTATTTCTTCAATCCGAGGGGAACAGCATAAACCTCAGGGTCTATCAATATGAGTGTTTAGAGTCAACGATGTGAACAAAAGTTACCGGTTAAGGGTGAACCCGAAAGGGAAGAACCTCTAACCATGTCTTATACTTACATGTTATTCTCATTACGGTTAAAGGGAAAACCCGAAAGGGAAGGACCTTTAACCATGTCATGATTAAACATTATTTCATTACAGTGGCTATTACATATTGGTTGCACACATTTATTTCATGTTAGGGTTATGGAAAAGCATAACACCCTAGTGTAAGGTAAATCGATGATTACGGTCCGGAACGCAATCATGGGCTTACAGGTACATGAGGGTGGTGTGTAATTCTAATCAGGCTGTTGGTAGACAATCAGTACGAATCCAAAGTATCGGGAGTGTGGTGGGTCACCTGCGGTACACCCTATATATAAGCATAAACGATACTGCGGGAACGGACTGGGAGTCTAACCAAGAACCTACCCATTACTTTATAATTACCTCTTCATTAGATCGTTGACCAACGTCCATCATTTTCGATAAGAACATTTTACATAAGTTTCAGTTAGTTTTGTTGGAGCCTTCCTTGTTGACCACCTCTATAGAAAACCTTAAACTTTGTATACTCTTACACTCTCTGATAATCGAAATTCTGTTGCATGTCCTTAATAAAGTTCGGTCAGAAACCTTTCTAAAGTAGGGAAGACTGTTTCATTAGAACCTCTGCCCTCACCAGTTACATATTCTCAAAACTTTTCTTATTTAAACTCTCAACTTCCTAACCTCGGGTCAAACGTCAAAAATTTTGAAACTTTTACTTTAGGTATTAGACAACTATTTTAAATTTTGTCGAATCATAAATAATGAAATTTTCTTAAAGAAAATCAAGCTAAACTTTTACAACGCCTTTTGTTCATAGAAACCTCCACTTGAAAGAAATTTCGAGATGAAATTTTCTAAAGTAGGGGAGACTGTGACAACCGTCACCCTCGTTTTACGTCAAATCTACAACATTAGCCCTTCACATATTTCTATTATAACCCCTATAAGTTTCGTCGCTTTCAAAATTTATTTTAGAGTAAACTAAAATTTTATCATTTATATTCGTTATGGATCGAGTATAAGTTTTATTCAAATACGTATCTTGAATCGTCTACGCAATGGATTTTGTAAAGAATTCAAGTTTTAAAAACTTTTAAGTTAAATAAGCTAACCAAGTTAAGTTTTATATAGGAAAAGATAACCAAGACCATAACCAAATTAACTTTGTTAAACATGAGGGACCAATTATGCCAATTACGAAAATTTAAAAAAAAAAAAACTCAAATTTCTTTTCCCTCTTTGTCAGTTTCTGGCGAACTTTGATTCCGGTCACAACCTAATCCGATTATTTCTTTGTTTTAGTGTCATCAAAGCTTTTCTCCATCATGGTGTAACTGTTCCAAGGCTCAATATATGAAACCTACGCGTGATAAATACGTTTTAATCCGATTTTTTTTGTGAAACCGTCGAAGCTTTAATAGCTTGATGAAACGCCCCTTTTATTCGAGCAACCTTATAAATAGATTATCCCATTAGTTTTCTGCACCGATTATCGTCCTAAAACCCACAAAAAACGAGCATTCAAACGAGTCCTAAAGCTTCAATTCGTAGCTTGTAGCCGCGCGCCCTGTTCATGTTTTTTTCGACCATTAAACACATTGTAAGTATCAAATGTTGATGCCGTTTTAATCCTGATGTTGTGCTCTTTGAAAGCCCTTTAGTTTGGTTCTGTAATCGTTGTTAATTCAGGCTATTAGTTTTGGGGTTAGGGTTTATGTTATGATTTGGGGAAGAAGATGACCAAGTACTTAATGTTTAAATTTTATTGTTAATCAAACCTTCCAACATATCTATCAAGTGTCCTAGTGGTTTGTGTGTGTGTTTGCCTCAAGAACCACTCAGGTTCGAATCCCACACAAAGCACCACCCTTTTTCATATTTTTTTTCCAGTTTTTCCTTCTTTGTTTTCTTTTATTTGTTTATTTATTATATATATATACATAATACATATAAACTTAGAATATTCATAATAAATCCATTTTTACTCCAAAAATTATGAAAATTTAGGAGTAGCTCCTTGACACCTCATAGAAAATTATCCTACTTTTATTTTCTGGAAAATGTTTTATTTTTATATTTTTATTGAATTAAATTGTTTTAATCGTATTTAATTGATTAAAAATTCATTTTTAATGATTTTAATCTCAAAATTTTTGATAAATTATTTCTAATCATTATGAACTGAAATAAAAATATTTGGTTCAGAAAACATTTATTTTTATTAATTTTCCTATTTTTAATCATTTAAACATGATGTAATCTCATTAAATCAGTTTTAAAAATAAATAAGTTTATAAAAATTATGAGAAAATTATTTTCATTTATTTACATAAGAAAGCATCCAATTTCTATAAAAATAGTATTTTTGAGTCATGTCTTGTATTATTAACATTATTTATGTTTAATTATATATAATTAAACATTTATTTATTGACACTATTTAAACATCTATTTTATAAATATTTTTCTTATAAAATAGAAATGTCTTATGATTGAAAGTCTTTATTATCATTGATGGATCTTTGAGTAACTCATAACTATTTATTTCAATATTTATGATTATTGTATTTATTTACAATAATTAGTTAAAGTAATTAACTAAATTATTTTGTCTTAATTATTTAAGCATATTTTTAACTAAATACTCAATTGGTAATAATTATATTATTTAAACCACATTTACAACCTTTCATATATTATTTGTGATATACAACTGTTACATTAACGCGACTTATCATAAAAACTCTACTTCCCCAAATCGACTTAGCAAACCCTAATGCCTTAGACCCTAGATACCTTAGACTTTTTAGACACTTCCTTATTAGTATTCTTACACATTATAGGTTGAATTCCTCGGAATTCCCATTACTTAGCTCACGACCGCTTAAGTGGATTTTGATCGCTTTCGCAAACGGTGAGTATATCTTTCCCCTTTTTCATGTTTTACCATTTTGGGGCTAATCATGTACACTATTATCAAATGTTATTCTTATACTTAATGCAATTCTCATGTGTGTTTGCTTTATGTAAATTTGTGTGTATGCTTAGTCAAAATCATTAACCGTTCTGCGGCCTAGCATTTCAATGAATAGTACTATGGTATACCCCCTTGAGACTCTGTTGAGAGAATCTTGGCCATTATCTTGTTAATTCATTATTCATTTGGTTATTCATGTGTTAGTCTCATTCATAGGCTTGGTTTTGACTGATACTACTTGTTACATAATTGCAAATGGTACCGCATATGAATTGCTAAACACTTTTCCTACTATATTTATTCAAACAGGGTATGCTCACCAATACATCTTGTATTGACATATACTATTTTCGTACATGTTTCAGGTTATTTATGAGATGACTTTTAAGCTTTTGGAATTTTACTTAGATTTTGGATTCATTGTATTTCAGTTTAGTTGACATCTAGAATTGTTGTATTTCATTTCAATGTAATAAACTATTTAATCAATATATCAATATTTACACTTTTAGTCCATGAGCTATTGAACAATCGTCACTACGTGACACCTCGATGTTTCCGCCATCGGTTGGGTGTTACACACTTCCACCCATAATTTTTAAATGTTAATAAGTTTTATATACGATATTTTTAAAAAAAAAATACACCAAAATAAGAAGCGTTTTATTATCTTTCTAACGAGTACCATAATGCTATACAAAAAAACAAAAAAAAAATGACTTTTTAGTGGGTTTTTTTGTTCATGCAGAAAAAAACAAAATGTGTTTAAGTAATTTATTAATTATGTTTAGGCAAGTCACTAATCATATTAAGATAGTATATATGTTTTGACCCTACTAAACCGCTAAGTACATAAATATAGTCAATTTGATAAGAACTTAATTTCTTTTGTTTTACAGAAACAAAGTTGTTGACAGATAATTGCTAATTAAGTACATAATGTGCATGGCTATTGGATTGTGTAATGGTAAAAAAAAGCTTTGAAAGCATGTAAATATTGATACACATACAAGTTTCATCAACATGTGTATATATCTAATTAGGGCTGGAAACGAACTGAACTTTCAGCGAACAGTTCACGAACCGTTCGGCGGGAAGTTTGTTTGTGTTCGTTTGTTTAATAAATGAACGAACACGAACAAAAAAATTTGTTCGTTTTGTTAAGCGAACAAACATGAACAAAGGTCACGTTCGTTCGTTTATGTTCATGAACGTTCGGTAACATGTTTGTGAACGTTCGGTAATGTGTTCGTTTAAGTCCCTTTATGTTCGATAGTTTAATAGGGTTTTTAATTTTTATAATGTTTTTTACATTCTTTAATTTTTATTTATTTTACCTAAATAAGTAAATAATTTATGTGAGATAAGTATATGGCTATATTATTCGACAGAAGTGTATTTATTCGACAGAAGTGTGGACCAGATTAGAAGCTTGGTGCATGTTGGCTCTGGCCGTGTACTTTGACGTTGCAGATTTGATTCATGTGCAGGATTATCAGTTGAAGAATAAAGAAGAAGTTCGAGCATTACAAGGTATTATGTACACGGCTATGTCGTTGATTTGGAATGAGAGGAATGCTAGAATCTTTAACAACAAGACTCGGAGAGCTATCGAGCTAGTCAAAAACATTAAAGTTATGTCGTTTTTTTGGATTCGTAATAGATCTAGAAACAAAGGTTTATATTGTAATAAATGGTGTAAATATCCGTTGGATTTGATGTAACTTTGGTTTTCCCTTGGGTCCTCGTTTTAAGGACGCTTGTGGTGGTTTTGGTTGAATGAAGTTTACTTTTCAAATAAAAAATTTTATGGCTATATAATATTAACAAACACTACTTTTAGTATAATCATTAAATAAATAATTAATAAAGGGTTCAAGTTTAAATAACCAATTAATGAAGGTTTTAAGATTAAGATGCGAGTTTAGTTTTTTTAGAGACTACTTTATTATGTTTACCAATATTATGTTAAGTACTAAGTATGTTTGTATAACTAGGTTATATTTTGGGTGGATCTTGTTAATTTCTTAGTATATGTGAATTCGATATTATTTGGAAGTTAATAAATGTCCCTTTGTGTTTGTTTCCGTTTATGAACACTTTGTATTCATGCACACCTGTTTGTGTTTATTAATGTCCAATTGTGTTCGTGAGCGTTCATGAACAAAATTAACAAATGAATATGAACATGAGTGTTTTCTTAACAAACGAACACGAACAAAATATCCCGTTCGCTAAGTGTTAATGAACTGTTTGTGAACACATAATTTCTTTAACAAACGAACACGAACAAGGCCTTGTTCATGTTCGTTCGGTTCGTTTGCGACCCTATATCTAGCATATACGTTTCATATACAATCTTAACTAAAAAATAAAAAAAAGTGCACACGTAGAATTAAAAGTAGGTTTTATAAGTTTTCGAGTGTTGATCATATACAAATTTTATTTCACTGAAAAAACAACTTATTTTTTTTCACGGTACATATATTTTGTCATTTTATATTATATTTATTTATTTCGAGAAAGATAAACTAATCTATAAATTATAGTAAAAGAATTGAGTTTGTATGAGGTGACATTCAATGGAGGCCTCAATGTCATGTGGCATCATGTGAAGTTTTCTTTTAAATTTATTTATTTTGTATTTTTAAATAAAATCTATATCTATATTATCTTAAAATTTCAAATATGTTAATTAATATCTTTTCTTTATTTTCTTCTCACATTTTTTTAAATGTTAGTGAACTATTAATTATTTTAAAATTTCAAATATGTTAATTAATATTTTTATCTTTATTTTTTTCTTATTTTCCGCTCACAATTTTTAAACGTTAGTAACTTTTATGTATGACATTTTTTTGAAAAAAAAATTACACCAAATTAACGATCGCTTTATTATGTTTCCAACGAGCACCATATATAGTGCTATACAAAAACGAAAAAAATGTTTTTTTAGTTTTTGTTCATGCAGAAAAAAACACAATGTATTTAGGTAATTTCTTAATCATATATAGGCAAGTCACTAATCATGTTATGATAGTATATATATGTTTTTCAACCTACTATTACATATATGAATTGCACATGTTCATGTGCTATAATGATATGCTTAGCTTTAAAAGAGGTTGAGATTTTTTAATCTGCGCATGAGAACCCCTTTTAATAGTATAAACATTAGAACAATTTTCTTTAATATTAAAAGAGGTTGAGAATATCTACTTCTTTTATCATTTTTTATTAAGTAATAATAAATTTTTTAATCCGGGACACTCCCGAGATATTAAGCTAATATGAATAATATTTTAAATGTAAAAGGAACATAAATGATGGATGGCTAGATGCAAATGAATCAACTCCTATCCACAATATTTAATGTCATTCGCATATTATTTGGAACCTTTCCCATTTTATTCGGACTATTTACAGGAATAGCAAAAGACCATGGCCCACTACCAACAAAGGATAGTTTCGTAAATTCACATTCATCTGGAAACCCTAAAATCCATCCCCTTTTCCCATTATAAATATTCATCACAATACATGATGAAAAGGTTAAAAGAGTGATGAAAGTGAAGGACTATCAATTGTGGGTATTGTACGTGTTGGAGAGGGAACATTAGATCTGAAAAACTACATGATTTCTTTGTGAAAATTGTGGAGTGGACAATCCGGATCAAGCTTAAATTTTAGTTTGATCCGGATCATGTTTAATTTACACAATCTATCATATAAGGGTGTTTCAACCCTTTATATGGAGGTTGCCTTTTTATGTATATGCGTAGAGGTTTGCCTTCATCATACCTTTCTTCAACTCTTGCCTTAATTTTGTTATTAGTAAAATTTATTGGTTGTGGTTGTTGCTCAACCCTTTCAAAAAAGAGATCTTTCACTCTTTTTCATGTTTATTCTATCATCTTCTTTGTTCTTCCTACCTTGTGTTTGGAAGGCGCTCACTACAGCTTCAAGACCAGTTCTAATGAGTTATTACAATTTCATTTAAAGCTTGAAAAGGACTAGATCCGGTCCGTACGTACACCTAGATGGGTTTTTTTTTTGGAGAATTGTCTCAAGAATCCAACCCTTGATCTTCAAGAAGGTTAGTTATTTATTTTAATAGATTCTTGGTACAAGTATATTGGGGTTTTAACTTGTAGTTTTTAAAATATGTGTTATATTATTGTGTCTTTTATGTAGTGATGAGCTCGGGATGATACCGATACCGAAAATACCGATCCTGAAAACTTCTAAAACCCAATACCGATACCGAAAACATACGGTACGGTATTGGTTCGGTACCGATATAGTATTGGTATTTTACCTTAAAATACCAATACCATACCGATCTCGTACCGATACTGATAATACCGAAACCGAAAACCTCTAAATGTGAGTACCGATACCGATAATACCGAAAACCTCTAAATGTGAGTACCGATACCGAACACCCGCGGTTCGGTACGGGGTCGGTACGGTATCGGTTCGGTGTATTCGGTGGTGTATGCTCATCCCTACTTTTATGTACTATTGTGTCTTTTTCTTATTTTCATCAATGTGTATTTTTTCAATTTTATTGTGTTTTTTTTTTCAGCATTGTGTTATATTTTTTTACACTGTGCTATATTTTGTGGTCTATTGTGTCATATTTCATGATCTATTGTGTTTTTTGTATCATTCACACCCTTCTCATTTTTTTGTAGCCTTTGTAGAATAACTCTACATATTATATGTGCACCATTTTAGTTTAAAAAAAATAATCGGATACAGGTGTGGAAATTTTGGATGTTCTATTGTTTTTTCTATGTTGAAAACATAGAAAATCAAATGCAAGTTCACTTTTATAGGCAAAAAAATGGATATTTTTTTTATTTTTTTAAAAACTTGGATATCCATTTAATAACCCGAATCTGTATCCAAAATTTCGAATACTCGTTCAGATATTATTATTCACTATTCGAAATTTTGGATATCCAAAACCGAATAGTTTGATTTTTAACTCCCCTGCTTTCAATACTGGTACGTTTGGTATTGATACTAAACTCATCTCTACTCATATATTTCTCAAACACTTTTAACATGATGAAGATGATGTTTGAAATTTAAATATAAATAATCATGTAATTGTAATTTTACAATAACAATATCCGTGCACCCATGCACATAACTTGGTATAAAGATAAAGTGTGTATGTTCTCTATGCAAAATTTATATAATTTTATGAAAAAAATTATGTGTACGAAAATAGTTTATTTACTATTTTGGATCGTTTGTACATTGTGAGTTGGAGAAAGGGAAGATAATGATAAAAATATAAAAAATATTATTTAATTGAAAATGAGATAGAAAGTATAATAATTTTTAGTGTAAATATAAAAAAATATTATGTATTTGAAATGAGTTGAGTCTTAATCGAATTTGAGCCGAGCTTGAGCCTAAAACAAAGCTCTTTATTTATCTAGTCTTTGTGTAGTATTAATTTTATTAATATTAATATCAAATAATACTTGCCCGCCAATGATGTTGTAGCCTAGTGGTTGCAATGGAGGTGGGAAGGTTTACCCATTTTGTGGGTTTCCTGCCCTGAGAGGTCACAGGTTCGAATTCCACTCAGAGTAGGGTTATTATGAAATGAGGGGCTGGACCTTACGGGGGCCCGGGGACTGGACCTGAAGGGTGTGGGGCTTCGTTATGGGTGGTACTGTTGGCCGTTCAAAAAAAATAAATAATACTTGCCCCTGGTTTTAACTTGTTAAGTAAATGATCCCAAGCCCAAGCTTCATTTATCGAGCTCACGTGCCTAAACAAGCCTATTATATATATTATTTTTATTTAACGTACTAACTAATAGATACAAACGAGTCGAGTTCGAGCTTGAGAAATTATCAACGAGCCGAATCCGAGCTTTGAAAACAAAGCTCAAACCAAGTTGAGCTCGAGCTCTTATAAGTTAATCGAGCTTGGGCTCGAGCATGGTCAAGCTCGGGTTCGGCTCGTTTGCATCCCTAGATATACTATGTCATGTGGAATAGAAATCTGAAAAGTTACAAAAATGAGAATTCTAAGCTGGATGTGTGGACACATAAGTATAGATATAAAAAGAAGGTTTTTTGGGAGATTCATAATGCATGTACCTCGAATAAGATATGAAATGAGAGAGTAAGGCAGTTTAGGCATGTGAAGAGTGGACAAATGACGACTTTAGTAAGAATTATAGAAACCCATGTTGTGGAGGGGGCGAGAAGCAAAGGTAGACCAAAGCTGACTTCGCATAAGCAAATTTGAGAGGATTTGCAAGAGTTACACATCTATAAAGACATTATTTTGAGGACCTATTACGTTTATGGACTTTTTGAAAATTGGATAGTCCCGTTTTAGATATATCTTGGTTTTTAGTTTGTCATATACCTTTGTTTTACTTAGTCTTAGCCTTGTCTTAATGTGTGTAGACATTTTTAGGTATCGACCTTGGTTTAAAAAAGTTTGAGTCGCTTCTACGCGTTTTGGTTCCCAAAACAAAGGGGAGAGGCGCGAGGAGAGAGCTTCACGCATGCGAGGCGCCCAAGGTAGAAATAAATTAAAAATACAAAAACATAATTATATAACACACTTAAACACTTAAAAGACATGATTAAAACATACATTGAAGCTGAAACACATTTAAAATTTTTAAAAGCAACCTTGATTTTGATTGTTGGTTCAAATAAACCATGTCTCTTTTGGTTTTTTTAAGAAATGTTAGTTGTAATTTACAACTCCTAGTATTAGTATTTTTGTATGGTTTTTTCCTCTAATTTTCTTAGCTATACTTGTAGTATATGGATTACTATATTATATACACGTAAAAAATTCAAGGTTTTTGAAGCTGGGGGTGGGGTTCCCAATCTGAGCAGCTTCCCTATTCCCTTGTATAAAAGTAAGATTTGCTCGTTGGTACACATCTTACAGTCACATGTTAGAAAAACCTTAGGTGTCAAAGTCAAATCTAGAATTTTGTATCTGGGAAAAAAATATATATTAAATTAGACAATGTAAATAAACCGCCTAAGTTAATAGCATCATGAATTATGGCAGCTAAATACACACATAACACATAACACATAAGTTAATAACATCGTGAATTATTCCTTTAAAATTGAAAACGAATCCAATAAAAACAAGAAAAAACCTAGATGAAGGAATCAAGATAGTGGTTTGTCAAGGCGTCGTAGTCTAGCCCGTTAAGATGATTTCATTTATCTTATGTGCCCATAACTCTTGAGTGATGTTACAACTTAGCTGTGTGCATTTCAGTTCCGTTTTTTTTAGGCCAAACCGGTCATAAACTGGTTTGGTTTGGGAAAAGGAGTTTTTTCTTTTCTAAATGTGTAGGGAAAGGAGCTTTTTTTGCAAATATATTTATTCTAAACAATCAATCAATTTTCTCATGAAATGTCTAATAGTGAATCAATGTAAGCGGTATTATTAGTTATGTTGAGTTGTAAGGCAAGCCTAATGGCTGGTTTTGACATAGATAAGACCATAAACAGCATACGATCCAAAAAACAAGAATGCTGTAAAAGCTTTATACTCTAAGCCACACCAGATTACCATTAGGGCCATGTCACTTTTAATAATGACTGTTACCCTTACAGATTAGTTGTTAACGACTCAAAATCAGCGATAGCTTGATCCATAGCATACAAGATCATCTTCTTTACCTGCACCACCAAACAAATAAACAAACATGATCATGAATTCATAAGGCAGTTAGCATACAAGATAGGTGGGTCAAAGCAATATGTTGACCCACAAACAGGTTTGATACAATTAAAGTGTTAGTCAAAATGATTTAGGATGAAATATACTCCAAATTGACCCGTTTATAGGCAAGTAAGTCAAAATTTCCAACCTGAAAATCATCAATAAATTAATGTGAAATGAGTGGTATGAAGTTTAATTACCTCTAGCTTGTCTTCTTTGGCTCTGTGATTAACGGGCAGCTTACGGAACTCCTCTGTGAGTCGGAGGCACTGTTGTATATTCTCTGGGGAAACAAAATCAACTGCAACCTTGGTACATGACTGCAACAAAACAGCATATATTAGCTTTGTGTTAATATATGTCACAAAGGATAGGCAAGGTACCCTACTTGCTTATCAAGAAACTTTATGTAGAACATTGACTCAACAAAAATTTAAAAAATACTTTCAAATACCCATTGGTTAACGATGATCTTATAGTTTTATATTTAAAAACATAAGTAATTGTGTATCTGTTGCAATGAGTCCAATGACAATTTGAACAGTTGGAGTTGCAAGAGTTTTGGGTTGCACAGGAAGTAAAAATGAACAATTTCATAAGTAACACAAAAGTTTTAGCTAATAATATTTTAATTTAATTTTGATTTGGTACAATAAGACATTCAGATGTTTAAAATAACATGTACAAAAAGACTTACAATTTACTCTACTCTATATATGTTTATTGTTCAAAATAAAAAATTTTAATAAAGTTTTGTAATATAATTTTGCATAACATAGTTCAACATTTATTAATTTATTACAAGTTAATATTAAAATCAAATATGCAAGAATTCAATTTTAAGTAACATGACTTGTAGTTAGGTAATTTCTTAAATGTCCTTTAGATCCTAAATGATTGTGTGTTTTACCTATGTAATTTGTGCTTAAGTTTCCAATTAATGTTTACACTTAAACTTCTTACATAATAATTTTGTAGTCCATAGAATTTGTAATTGTAAAGTTGTTAAAAAGAAATGATTATACACTCATGGATCTTTTGACACCCTTAACAGCTTGTATACAAGTCGGGAAATGTCAAAGGATCCATTAGGGAATGTCTGCCTAACGGCTGATAAGTATGTGAGTTGTATTAGAAAATACGACTTGTGTATTTTTTTACGACAAAGTAAAGTTTTTTTTCCTGAGTTTGGGAGAAGAAAAGGATTTAGGTGGACGTATACAGCGTTAGAGTTTCACTGACTTTCTTTGTTCTGTCTATCTTCTGGTGCACGTAGTATATGGTTCTTCTAGAGGAAACATTGTCAGGGTTTTGGCCCCCTAAGGTCGCATGTATGTCTTTTGGGGGCCATGTTTTGATGTGTCCATTTCGCCATAATACAATGTTCATCTTTGGTCTGCCTCATTATGAACGGATGCTCCTTAAGATGTTGAGCATAGAGGTGTAATCGAGCCAAGCAAGGCTAAGCTCGAGCTCGAGCTCGAACTTAAACGAACCAGCTCGGCTCGTTTTTTGGTCGAGATGAAAACCCAAGCTCGGCTCCTAAATGTTCGAGCTGGTTTGAGCCAGCTCGTTATTTTTTTAAAAATATTTATAAAATAAAAAACAAAAATTGTACACCCATGGATCTTTTGACACCCTTGACAGCTTGTATACAAGTCGAGAAATGTCAAAGGATCCATTAGGGAATGTCTGCCTAACGGCTGATAAGTATGTGAGTTGTATTAGAAAATACGGCTTGTGTATTTTTTTACGACAAAGTAAAGTTCTTTTTCCCGAGTTTGGGAGAAGAAAAGGATTTTAGGTTGACGTATACAGCGTATACCACTTGTATATTTATACCGCTTTGAAAGAACCTGCGTTAGAGTTTCACTGACTTTCTTTGTTCTGTCTATCTTCTGGTGCACGTCGTATATGGTTCTTCTAGAGGAAACATTGTCAGGGTTTTGGCCCCCTAAGATGGCATGTATGTCTTTTGGGGGCCATGTTTTGATGTGTCCATTTCGCCATAATACAATGTTCATCTTTGGTCTGCCTCATTATGAACGGATGCTCCTTAAGATGTTGAGCATAGAGGTGTAATCGAGCCAAGCAAGGCTAAGCTCGAGCTCGAGCTCGAACTTAAACGAACCAGCTCGGCTCGTTTTTTGGTCGAGATGAAAACCCAAGCTCGGCTCCTAAATGTTCGAGCTGGTTTGAGCCAGCTCGTTATTTTTTTAAAAATATTTATAAAATAAAAAACAAAAATTGTACACCCATGGATCTTTTGACACCCTTGACAGCTTGTATACAAGTCGAGAAATGTCAAAGGATCCATTAGGGAATGTCTGCCTAACGGCTGATAAGTATGTGAGTTGTATTAGAAAATACGGCTTGTGTATTTTTTTACGACAAAGTAAAGTTCTTTTTCCCGAGTTTGGGAGAAGAAAAGGATTTTAGGTTGACGTATACAGCGTATACCACTTGTATATTTATACCGCTTTGAAAGAACCTGCGTTAGAGTTTCACTGACTTTCTTTGTTCTGTCTATCTTCTGGTGCACGTCGTATATGGTTCTTCTAGAGGAAACATTGTCGGGGTTTTGGCCCCCTAAGATTGCATGTATGTCTTTTGGGGGCCATGTTTTGATGTGTCCATTTCGCCATAATACAATGTTCATCTTTGGTCTGCCTCATTATGAACGGATGCTCCTTAAGATGTTGAGCATAGAGGTGTAATCGAGCCAAGCAAGGCTAAGCTCGAGCTCGAACTTAAACGAACCAGCTCGGCTCGTTTTTTGGTCGAGATGAAAACCCGAGCTCTAGCTCGGCTCCTAAATGTTCGAGTCGAGCTCGAGCTGGTTTGAGCCAGCTTGCTATTTTTTTAAAAATATTTATAAAATAAAAAACACAACAAAATAAAAATAACACATATACATGTATATTTTTTTATTATTTTAATATTTTAATGAATGAAAGACATGCTAAAAGTATTATTAAGTATATAAAAGATGTTTATCGAGCCACGAACCAAGCCGTCGAGCCACGAGCCAAGACCCCTAGCTCGAGCTCGGCTCGATAGCAAAATGAGCTTTTTCGAGTCGAGCTTTTTTCGAGCGAGTTGCGAGCATTTTGTACACCCCTAGTGAGCATGTTGGTGGTTATGGTTAGCGTGTTTCACATAACTTCCATGCATCAATTGGCATCTTGTAGTATGTCCCCTTCGATTGGAACTTGCACCTCTTTATCCAACACGTCTAAGCGTGTGTTGGCTTGATTTGCACCTCTTAATTGATTGTTGCGTCACAAGGACGTATCTGTTTTCACATGCTACGGAAAGAGCCCACATTACCAACTCCATTAAGACAATTCTGAAACAACGGTATGGTTAGACTTTCTATCAAGTGAAGAAATGTTGTACCTGGCAAATTCTATACACACCATGACCCTCGTCAAGGTTTTCATTACCACGATCACCCAGTTTATTCCATTTGTCCCATAATTGTTATTGTTATTCACCCCACACTGACACATATTTGTATCATATATGACTCTAGATTGGCATCATAGCCGACATAAGATTCACCATCAAATAGATATTTGATGTCAATGTTTTAAAAACCGGTTCAGGCTAGCAATCAAATAGATATTCGATGTCAATGTTTTAAAAACCGGTTAAGGCTAGCAGGCATAACTAGTTGAACCATCTAGGACCAGTTGAACCATTTATGAAACATTGGTTATAGTCCCAAAATGACATAGCATTTGAATAGCTATGAAGAGAATAAGCATATAACGGTTTATCTAGTTAGTTTTGACTGAATCTTGAGTCGAATCAAATAACTGACATTTGGACATTTGATGTTGAATCGTCAATTTTCTTTTGGGGAAGGGGGTGGAGTTGGCTGATGACACTCAAAAGCCTAAAGCTATGATTTATACTTACTCTCTCCCTGAAGTGGGTGATGTTCAAGTTTCAACCCCTCAACCACTTAAAAAGAACTTAACAATAGTTGGCCTTAATACTGCAAAACATAAATCGGAAATCTGAGACATGTTACTAAAACCGTAAGTAATTGAACATGTGATTTTAACCAAACCATACGGACTAACTATATATGGTTAACTCTTTTATATTTTAAAAACGACCAAAACGCTTTTTATATACTTTTAAGGATGTTTTTCTATGCAAATGTTGTAAAAGGAAAAAAGATAATGAAGAGAAAAAACTAAAACAAGAATATAGAAAAAAACTTCCCTACATAAACTAATTTTATAAAATAAAATCCAAAACCTATAAATAACAAAAAAAAAAAAAAAAGTTAAAACAATGCAATTTAATAATTAAAACAATGCAAAATAAAATTCAAAACCTATAAATAACAAAAAAAAAAAAAAAGTTAAAACAATGCAATTAAATCCAAACCCTTAAAACAAAACACAAAGATAATAGTTTTTTGAAATCCATTTTGTTTAATGAATAAAACAAAATGAATTTTAAACAATGCAATTTAAAAAAAAACTAAGATAAAAGGTACAAAATGTATATTATAGTTACAAGCAAACCCGAGTAAATCCGAAACCTAGCACATTTGAGATGTGTTTGAAGTTAGGTAATCAGGTATGGGTTCGGGTGCTCGTTTATCCGATAAAGTATACTCGTTTACCCGATATATATCTTTTTAAATATGTATGCATAATATATGTAATCTTGTGCTAAAAAAAACACCAATGATTAGTGTATACCATCTGTTATTGGGGGTTTTTAGTGTATATCTAATTGTCTATATGATTCAAGTAATTACCCAATAGATACTCGGCGGGTTTTTAGTCGGATATCCCTAATGGGTAAGTTTTAAAAATTAACAGGGTTACCCGAAACTTGCGGGTATACTCGATGGGTAATTACCCAATATCATAACCGAGTGATATGATGTTTGCCTTCGTAAAAGTGATGTGGGTTTAAATTCTTGCAAATGCAAGATTAAAATATTGTATTTAGGTATAAAAATAGTTGTTGCTAAAAAATAGAACTCCCCTTTGTCCTATTTTTTGTAATTAGATTGATTTCTTTTTAAATAGAGAGATATATTATTAAGATTACGTCATATGAAGTTGCTAAAATAAAAGTTACACCACAAGGTCCACAATCCAAGGAACTAACTATAGCATATTTTATTCATAAAAACACATTTGCCTTAATCTCCGACATTACCTTAGAAGTTGAATCAGTTTTGTTATCTTTCCTTACCTTTGCAGAGATGGTCAGAAAGAGGTCTTAACAAATAACTTGGTCAGCCCATCTATCTAGCCAAAATGGAACTGGATTTCTACATCATACTTTCGCCTTTATGTACAATTGAGGAATTCGCCAAATTGGAATCAATTTTTTAGAATGTTTTTCCAAGTTCAAACAATACTTAGCTTGACAATACTTAGCATGTATAGTTAGCAAGTATAGTTTGGATCCACATACTTCATTCATCGGTGTTGTAACTAACATTTGACAAGTAAAACAATACTTGGCATGTATAGTTTGGATCCATAGGGACTTCATTCATCGGTGTTGTAACTAACATTTGACAAGTAAAACAAGACTTATTGGTGTTTTAAGGTTACCAACCCTAGTCCACCCAATTCTTTTCAGGCCATTACTTTATCCCATGCATGGTTTTAAAAAGTGAGAAGTGTACAAAAGTGAAAAAAGGTCCAAAAATGAAATGTGAACCATCAAGCGCAAATAATTATTTAACTTGTATATTTGTTCATATATGTTTCTAGCATCATTTACCTAATATTTAGACACAATTAAGCTTTTTACATGTTTAAAATTTGAAATTACATACACTTAGAGGGTGTTTGGGATTGAGTTTGGAAATGACTTATCGACTTAAAGCCAATAAGTTAGTAAGCCATCAAAAAACTAGGTTTTTGTGGCTTTTGGGAATGACTTATTGACTTATTAGGTTTTTGAAAAAGCCAAGGTAGCCATTTCCAAACTCAATCCCAATCACCCTCTTACAACTTTGTACAAAAATATGGAAAATACATGAGGCGTGCGCCACAAGGTCATTTTTTTTTTTTTTTGCCAAAAAGTGCGCCTTAATTGCTTCTGGTAAACACACCTTTTGTAGGCCGAGGCGAAAGGGGTTGCGCCTCAAGTGCGCTTTTTTAAACCTGGATCCCATGACACCCAATATATTTTATTGTTACCTCTCCATAAAAATCTACTATGAATTCGCTCCAATTCTTCGACAGTGTAGGATGGGACTCTAAATAAATAGTGCGATGGGAAGCCACCTACAACCGCCTTATGAAATGCGATTCCTCATACAAATGATAAAATAGTTGTTTTTCAAACAGAGTTTAGATTCAAACTCCTACACAACTAGGGCTGCAAACGAACCGAACGAACACGAACAAGGCCTTGTTCGTGTTCGTTTGTTAAAGAAGTTATGAGTTCATGAACAGTTCATGAACACTTACCGAACGGGATTTTATGTTCGTGTTCGTTTGTGTTCGTTTTATTCATGGACGCACACGAACACAAACAGACACAAATGAACACAAAAAAGTGTTCATGAACGGAAACAAAAACAAACATATATTAGTAACTTTTGAATAACATCGAATTTACATAGATTAAGTCATTAGCTAGATCCAGCCAAAATATAACCTAATTGTCCAAACATACTTAGTATTGTTGGACAAGGCGTTGGAGGTGGAGGGCATCAACGCTAGACCGTGGAAAAATATAATGAGCTTGATACAAAAAGTAGGTTTATTGATCTCATATATTTACCTAGTATATATTATTTATTGGGAAAATAAATAATAAAAAGAATATAAGAAAGTACAAAAATTAAAAATCTTAATAAACTATCGAACATAAACAAACACGTTACCGAACGTTCATGTTCGTTCGTTTAACTTTTAACTTAATGAACAAATTTTTTTGTTCGTGTTCGTTCATTTATTAAACGAACGAACACAAACGAACTTCCCGCCGAACGGTTCATGAACAGTTCGCTGAAAGTTCAGTTCGTTTGTAGCCCTATCCACAACTGGTTCCCAATTCTTAATGTGGTTCATACGGACCGCCGGTTTATCCAAGTATGCAAGACATTGAAGAGCATTAGCTAGGTTTTGAATGAGTCTTCGTCGATGTCAGAAAAAAGCAACATCGCAAACTTTACGTCTACCCCTATGAAAGGAAGGTTGTTTCCAAAGAGACATCGGCTTCAAAACCAAACAGAGCTAAAACATCAGAAACAACACATAGGCATAAATATAGAAAGACAATCACCTACAAGGTCCCCTAAACTATAGGGAAATATACACCCCTAAGACAACTAATATACTATTGTACCCTCCTATAGAAGTCCTTAGCGTTAATCTTACGTCTCCACAAAATATTTAGACCATATCGTCAAAGATGTACAACTCTTGCCAATACTGTCTTGTCCACTCATCCTAAGTCAATTTATCTACTTGTGTTCTCAAAGACGTGCAACTCTTGCAAATCATGCTTTGTCCGCTCATCCTAAGTCAATTTATCTACTCATCCCTTTATCTGATATAGTAGCTACTCCTAACATTTCCTTTAACAGGCTCATTTCTTATCTATCCTCTTATGCCCCCACATCTTCATATATGCTACCTCCATGTTACACGCTTGTGTCTTTTTAATGGCCAACATTGTGTCTCTTATAGTATAGGAGATCTAACTGCAACCTTATAAAATGATTTAACGTATTTAACTTTGCTTGTTTCTGCGAATGATAGAGTGATTGTTGAAAATCAATGTGGGTGCATATGAAAGCTCCACAAGGAGCACCCACTAGCACTTGCCCTCAATCTAGGTAATGTTGCACCCGAATCTTGGCTTCTTTTTTTCCAAAAGGCATAACCCAAGCACCCATTCCCAAAAGGGGAAACCATAAGAGATCTACATTTTAGGATGCATATGAAAGCTCCACAAGGAGCACCCGCTAGCACTTGCCCTCAATGCCCACCAACCACCTCAACAGCACGAGTATCATTATTGTTTTTTTCCTAAAGAAGCAGTAGAATAAACAACATGCATGTCATTTCATGTTTCTTGCATCATGAGAAAGCTCTGGCTTTCATGGAGATTATTACTCCCCAAGAAGTAAATTCCAATCTATATTTTTACCGATAAAATGAATCCTAAGGGCATCATGCTGAACTTCCTAATCACTAATAGCATATATCATAGTCCAACTTATCCAACCAACATGGTTGCACAACCTTAAATAAGTATTGCATAAACCAGGTGTCGGCGTAATTGTGCATACCACGGTCAGGGATACTTGAGTTGATTAAAGCAGACTCTGAATCAGAAATTATGACCAATCTAAAAAACAAAACAAAAAAAGATGCACCTCTTACAAAGTTCAGAGGGTTTTGAAAGCACAAAGACAACAGAGATATGCAAACCGATGGGCCTCAAGTGGTTGCTTCGTTCAATGTACGTTGGGCATCAACACGACCTCAATGATTTGACCATGTTAACAGCTGCGGCATAGTTGTAAATCGCGTCTGTAACGGGCGCGATAGCGAATAGCGTCGCGTATCGGCCATTTACCGCTACACAGTACATATCGGCCCGCTATCAAGCAATTATCGAAGTCCGGCGACGATTCCGGCGACGTCCTGTAATTTTTGCCGGAGAAGATGAAGAGAAGATGGCTGGCGGCTGAAAGATCTGGGTTTGTGTGTTTTAGACTTTTTAGGGTTATATAACTTTATACATTTTCATGTTTAACCCCTCTATCTTTCATTTGTTTACTTATAATGCCAAAACTTCTAAATTTTTACATAGAAAGTATAAAATTAGTTTGTTAATATACACATTTGATCCTTATACTTGTAAATTTGTACATAAAAATATTTTAAATTTTTTTAATACCTTACCGCTATTTACGAAATAGCGGGCGCTATTTCATCGCTATCGCTACGTAGCATATCGGTAGCCCGTCGCTATTTACCGCTATTCGCTATCGATAACTATGAGCTGCGGAGACAACAATTAATTTGCCCAGCGAGTCACCAGCAAGAGCACTTAGATGTCGCCTTTCAAGAAGGTGACTAGAGAAGACTCGGGGAAAGTAATGGCAATGAAGCCGATAAATGGCTAATATATTCAACTCCAAGAAAGAGATGTACACCCTTCGAGACGTGGTACCAAAAAAAGAACTAGTGTTCTTCGCATATTTACTTTTAAAAGCATAGGAGCCCCAAGTCTATGTGTTACATGATCTTAAAATCATATTTCTTGTATCTTTTGGCAACGGATCATACAAACTAATGTGTGTATGATATTATATATATCATAGTTGTCAAAAGCGCTCGCCTAGGCGATGAAATTCCTAGAAGTGACCCTAGGCCGGTTTTCTCTCCTAGATTAAAAAAAAACAATGATTTTTTTTTTTTGAAAGTTTAATTGTTTTTAGTTTTTTTAATCTGTTTTTTAATCCTATAATGCTTCAGTCAAATTGATATTACTTTGAAACTACAATAATTATTTCATGTTGCAGTTTTATTATTGTTTTGGATTTGAAATTTTATTATTTTTACATTTTGAACTATTTTTTGGTTTTCAAGTATGAACTTGCTATTTGGATATTTTGGTGGTTTTTAATCATGGTGCTGCTTTATTATATTGATCTTGACAGTTGTTATTTTTTAGTGATTTTGGTGATCCCCCCCCCCCTTTATTTGCGCTTTTTTTTTTCCTCAAGCCCGCGCTTTTTTTGCGCTTCTCGCCTAGGCCACATGCGGTACCAAAGCACCTTGAGTGCGCTTTACGCCTTTGACAACTATGATATATTATATATATATATATATAGATAGATAGAGAGAGAGAGAGAGAGAGAGAGAGAGAGAGGGGGAGGGGGGGGGGATGCAGAAAATTAAAATGTGGAAATGTACCTTCAGATTTCTCACTTGGTGTGGACATCCAGCAGGTATAAAAACTGCCTCTCCCAGCCTTTGTTCAAACGTCCAGGGTTCTATACCTAAATATACACAATTATTCCATCAGTTACAGTTTATGGATATAAATCACAGAAGCTGAATTGACAAACACTAACCATATAACTCTTTTAGCCTCTTTTTATGTTCCAGCGTCAAGTAAAATGTTTGATCATGAATTGGATGATAAACCTTCAAAAAAACAACTCAAGCCTCGACAGTTGATCCAAAATAGCACAAAGGATAAGTCTAGAAAACCAAAACTAGCAAACTTAAAGTGGATATACCTTCTCAACAGGACAACAATATGTGTATCGAAATTCTTTTGAGTGCCTTAATAAATATTCCTGTAACTTTGGTACGTCTTCTCTTCTGAAAATATCCCAAAGAGCACTACCCTTTTCTTCAGCATCTTCTTGTGTAGCAACATCATGCAAACTACATGCACCATGTTCATCCAATGGAACACCACTTGATTGATCCCATTTGTTAATTTCTTTGCTTATGCTCGCAACATGATTAAAATCTTCTTCCTCATTTAGAGTATGCTCATCTTTCTTTCCCCAAGATCCAGCAATACATTCAAAAAGTTTTCCATATTTTTCTCTTTTATCCTGAGCTCTATGTTTTTTCTTTAACTGTTGAATTGCCCACTTCTGATTATCGCTTACTGACACCTCAGCTGTGTGTGTCAATATGTTCACCTGCACCAATAGAACACAACTTATCTATGAAAAGGGCGACTTAAATCAAGTTTTGTATTTAGGTATCAAAACATAAATATAAAATATCATACAGCATCTGACATATCACAATGAAGCATAGTAACAGAATCCCCTCTTCCAAGTTCTTCAGCCATTCCATAGGCTATATATGTCTTTGGGCCCAAATCAGGTTTAAGGACAGTTGGTGGCAGCTTGACAGCAAGATTGAGAAACCCTGATCTTGGATCAGTATACAGTTGTAAAGGCAATGCACTGATAAATTCATCACAATGACGTGGAAGAAGATCCTCAAACTTATCCGATGGTGGCCAATCCTTCAGCTTCAGCATCTCAGGCCACAAATTCAAATACTGCCTTCCTTCTGTATAACCTCTAAAAAATTTCCGAGTACTAATTTCAACCTACACATTACAATAAAGTGGAGCTCAGAAAAGCAACTGTGCAATAAAGTACAAAATAACAAACGTTTAAGAATATCAATATCCCAAATTACTATTTAAACCGCCTAAAATTAAAAAAATGGCCCAAATTGACCCATTTATAACTAAATGAGGTGAAATTCACACCTCTAATCAAATACTAAACATAGATAGTCACTCTCTAATGAACATTTATAACTATATAAATAATGACTGGCTGCAATAACTACTCATAAGAGAAGCCAGAATTACCTCACAACCAGCCAAGCAATCTATAGCCTTCACTTGTGACATCTTTGAACTGACATTTGGATCTACATGTTCACATAATGCACGCCACATAACTGTGGGCTCCCAGCTTAAACCAGGCGTCTGTTCTAGAACCTTCTTAACAATTACTGGTTCACCTTTAGCCCAATGGTGTCTAAATCGAAGGAGTTCGACTTCACTAGAATTAGGACAGTATAAGTAGTTATCATCTGAGTCTTCTCTGTTTGCTGCTTGTAGATGCGCCTCGCCAACAGTTGTAAAAGAATTTGTAATAATGTTTGATTCATCAATTTGGTATTTATTCAATATACCCTCAGCTTTTTCTTCCAGACCTGAAATCCAGTCCACCCGTAACAGACGCTTGAGCTCCAATAAACAATCACCACATCCACCCATATCTTTTGGAGCACAAAACAAACTACCATCGTAGTTAACTACCCATTCAACAGCAAAATCACAGGGCCTTTTGGGAGTATTTTCATGAAAAGAATCTTGTTGAATGTCAGGGTCCCCCCCATGAATATAATCAAAACCTCTATCGAAATACCTGAAATCAACGTTTCTTTGACCACAAAGACCGTTATTCCTTATTTCACGACAGCAACCAAGACATAGCTCGTATGAGCATTTTGGACAACTTCGATGAAGATCAATGATTGATGTTGAACAGTAGTTGCTGCTCCATGAAAACAAAAGGCACATAATTATGGTAGTTGAAAAGAATAGACTCATTCATTATAAAAAGGAACTAACAAGAAAATTACCAGAAGACACGTTCATCAGTGTGATAGCTACCCTGACCTACTGTAATGGAAGATTCTGATACCCCTGAATACAAAGGAACACATTCACTTCACTAAATTTGTTATTTTAATGGAAAAAGGTAAAGTTATTAATATTTATTTGAATGATTACCATGAACACGCGCTTCAACCTCTATCTCCTTGTTTTGTTCATCACGAATTTGTTTTAGAAATGGCAGGGTCAAGTTAATAATATAAAGAAGATGCTGCAACTTCTCAGCATCAGTGAGATCTAAGCTTGACATCTGTTGTTTAAAGAGTGTCAAAATAAAATGGTTATAACTTATAACATGTTATTGTATGACTTCATGTTTTCGAAAGCATAACATACCTTAAAATTTGAGTGCAAGCACAAGTTGCAATTGCAATTTCCACGGCAATAAGGACATAAATCTGCAACTTCTTCTTCTGATAATTGAGGATACCTGTCAAGGAATAGAATCCATTTATGAGCAAATCCGCATCATGTCACATTAGAGCCAAAAAAACTGGAAATACTAGTAGAGGCGTATGTCACATTAGAGCCAAAAAAAAAAAAAAAACTGGAAATACTAGTAGAGGCGTTACCATTGTCTGATGCACTGGATACAGTATAACATTTCATCACATTTGGTGCAGGGAACAACGGTCTTTCTATCATTTCTCTTGCATTGATGACACTTGGGTTGCTCTTTTCCATTTTTCTGATCCTGGTAGATTACATTATTAGAGAATATAAGAAAAAAACCAGCAAATAAACATGCACGAGGGTAAAAGAACAAGTCTATACCTTGATGTTGATAGGCGTAGTAGGGCCACCTGATGAAGCAGAACTACAATATTTTGTGTCTTTGTTTCTTGTTTCCATTATCGTATCATTTGAACTACTGCTTTTATTAGAATAAGATTTCACCAAAGACATTTGTTTTTTCTCTTCTATGAAACCAACATGCTTTTCCACTTTCCGGCCTTTCATACTTCCTTTTGTCTCAACATTAGTCAACTCATGTTGCTCCATTGATGTTGAAATTACTTTCCCAACATCTTCTTCATCTACACCATATTCACTAGTATATCCTTCTTCATCATATTCATCTATCCAATCTAAATAATAGAACATATTGTTTTCAATAACTTTCTTTGTATTAGAAACAGGACGGTGGCTTCTTGATATCCGGAAATTACATGGGCTACTGTTAACATCAGTTGGTTTGCTCTTATTGCTGTCTTTGAGTTCCTCTTCTTCCTGCTTATCTTCCAAATGGCTGGTTGCTGCACATTGTTTTTTGTTTGATGGTTCTTTCTTGCTTGAATCACCTTTGCACTTGGGGTTTTGTTTCTCATTTGAAGCACTGTAATCTTTAACAGGTCTTCCTCTATGTTTTGAAGCTTTGGATCTTTTACGTGGTGGATACATTGTGTAATCATCACCATCTTCTTCTTCCTCATTATAATCCTCATCAGAGTCACTGGCATCAGTTTTAACACTTAAGGAGCATTTGGATTTCCCATATAAACCTTTGTTTCCATGAGTTGTTTCTGTCTTCGTTATACTTTTTGTTTTTGGTGTTGATGTGTTCTTCCTGATTCGAACATTTGCCTTTTCATCTTCAGAATCACTCGAAAAACATATTTCCTGGGAACTACTGTAATTACTGAACATTTCTTTCTGGACAGAAGATTTTTTCCTTTTAGATGATGACCGTTGACAACTCATAAGCTCGTGAATCTTTCTCTCTCTTTTAATTCCAAGAACACTGGTTGAGACTTGCCTCACATTCATTTTTTTAGTACCATAACTACCAACTGAATTTTCCTTTTGAAATAGCACATCCATCACTATTGAAACAGAAAACAGAGATATATAAATTCAGAAATACAGAAACAGCCTATAGCACTGGCTCATCCAAAATATACATAGAATAGTTTTCAAAATTCCCCTAAGGTGCAAATTCATTAACCAAACCAAGTTATAATTTTTAACTAAAAGTAACCTCAACAAAATTAAAGGTGGAAGAATGTCATAAGTAATAAGTCTGCTTACAATCTGCAACTAGCTCAATTCAGAAAACATCAGTCTTGTCGTCGGACACAGAAAATTTCACCCCAAATGAACTCACAAATCAATAAAACTTGATTTTGAAGTAGATTCAAAATCACAAACTTCAAATCATCAACGATCATTTTCAAATCAGAAACAATGAATCAAATACTACCAAATCACAAAAGGCAAGAACATGCTTCACACCTAAAAACAGGTCTGTTGACTCAGGTCAACTTCCTGTATATGAATGCACACACAACCTCACAAATTACACGTTCAATCAATCATCTGAAAATCAACACTAATTCAGCTTATTGCTTACAACACCTCCTGCATCGTTAATTCTCCAACTACATCTACATCAATCACTCGCATTTACGCATGATTGAGAAACAACATAACAAACAAAAACCTAATTTGAAAAAAACACACTTCAAATCGTCAACAGATCATATTCAAATTAAAAAAAAAAATGAATCAAACACAACCAAATCAAGTAAACATTAATCTACAAAGTAACTTAGCTAGGTCAAAAAAAGTCAACAACAGGCGTTACACCTAAAACAGGACCGTTGACTCAGGTCAACTTCCCGACCGAATGCACACACAAACAATCAATCTCGCAAATTACACATTCAATCAATCATCTGAACATCAATAGTACAGATTCATCTTACAGCTTACACACACCGGCGTATAATCAACCACTCGCATTCACATAAAATATATAAACAACAACAACGACGACAACATAACAAACAAAAACATAATTTTAATAAAAAAAAGGAATTTAAAAAACAATAGATAGGAAATTCGCTCACCAAATTCATGAACTGGAGTGGAATTGAGGTCAGGAGATGATGAAACGGATATTATTGATCGGATTGTTGAAAGAGAAGAATACGATGAATAGCGTAGGGTTAGGTGAGGTTAGGGTTTTACGTTGAGAGAGAAGAGATTATGACGATCGCATGAAAAACGTTAAAGAGAGGGGACAGCAATGGAATATATACCATGTGGGTGATGGATGACACGCTTGGTTGTTGGAGAAGCTCCCTTTCTTAGGGTGTAAACGAGCGAAGCTGAGCTCAAGCTCAATTAACTTATAAAAGTTTGAGCTTGAGCTTGCCTGGATTCGAACTTTGTTTTTAAAGCTTGAACTCGACTCGTTGGTGGTATCTCAAGCTCGAGCTTGGCTCGGGCTCGACTCGTTTAATGTTTATTAGTTAATATATTCGAGCTTTTTTTATGTTTCGTCTAATTACTAATATGCCCTTCTCCATGTCTTTTCGACAAGTTTAATGACGCAATGATTTTACCATCGTGCCCCTGATTATCTAGTTTAATATACGGCTAATAACCCTTCTTACACTTTTTACGCTAACATCCTTTACATTAGTCTCTCTCTAACAATATTGTTATATTAAGAACTAGGTATGTTTATATAATTAGTTTATATTTTGTTCAGATCTAGTTAATTTCTTAATATATGTGAATTCGATCTTATGTGAAAGTTAATATATGTCCCTTTTGTATTCGTTTCTGTTGATGAACACTTCTTTGTGTTCGTTTGTGTTAATGAACACTTGTTTGTGTTCTTAATGCCCGTTTGTGTTCGTATACGTTCATGAACAATATTAATGTAACAACCGGCAAAAATAAGGTAATTCCGTACAAATTAATTAATATATGATTAATGTAATTAAATGCAATTATGTGTGATTTAATTATCAAGGCCTTAAGAGATAGCAATTTCCAAATAATGCATAAGAATGCGTACGTTTAATGGTAAAACATGATTGGATCATGTGCGAATGAACTATCCGGTATGGACGTTGGCAATTACCCGGTAATAATTAAATAAACAAAAAGGATCCCGGACACCCAGGATGTAAAATAAAGGGTAGTTTCATAAAATATAATGAGTTTCAGAACTCCAAAACCATAAATGGAAACGTCTTGTACAAATCTCCCGGTAACGAATAAAATGCGCGTACCGCACCCGATACGCGTATAACTCATGATTTCACCCAGCAAGAGCCTAAATAACCAATCAACGCTTAAATTAGAATATATTTAAGGGTTATTAAAGGTATTTTTAATGTCCGAATAACGCGTGATTAAATCCCGAAAAGTACCCGAACGACACCCGAACGACGAGGGATTAAACTTAACTTAATAATGGTAAATATTTGAAGTTGTGGACCCCACCTAAACCCATCCAAGGGCCGGCCTAATGGCCTTGTTGTGTCCATGCAAGTTGTTTAATAATAATAACCTCCTAGAGCTAGATTAAAGCATGTTTTACTAAAGACAAAAGGTGTAAGACACACTAGTACAAAGCATGCAACTCTCTTGTCCCTTCCTTATGAAAATTTCGGCCAATAGGCCATATAATCCAAGACCAAGAGCTAGCAATCATGGCCTAAGTATATGCACATGCTTGGTAAAAATCTTGTATAAAAATTAGGTGAAAGATCATCCAAATAATAAACCAAGATTTGCAAGCAAACTCATTCCTTTGGCCCTCAAAACCCACGACCACCTACACTTTCCCACATCCATCCAAGATCACTTGTGTACTTCCTAAATCTCTTGAATCTTTAGTAATGATCACAAAATCCATGAAAGATTACATGTGATAAGATTATATAAACATGTGTTAGAGACTTGGAGAAACAAAGCAAACTCTCCTCTTCTTCTTCCTTCTTGGCCGTAGGCTTCTTCTCACCCACACACATACTTCTTTCAAGTTTATACATCTCCAAATCACTCAAAACAATCCATCATCCAAACCCCTATTGTGTGTTTCAAGCTTGGAGCTTAACCATTAAGGAAGAACACACTAAACCCCTCTCAAAATCCAAGGTTTTGTCTTCCCTAGCCTTGTGCTAGTAGTAAGCTTCTTAACCTTGTTTTTGATTATTATTATTCATGTATGTGTTCTTAGAAGCAAGTTGTACATGAAGGGTTTAAAATGTGGTTTGAAACATAATCTTTAATAGGTTTTACATGAGTAAAGTAGATGATTAAAGATATGTAAATAAATCATGGATTTGATGATGATGATGTAGTGTTCTTGAAAATGTATAAAATCTACACATACACTAAGTTGGATGATGATTTGATTAAGACTTGTAGAACAAACTTGAATGTGTTAAAAAGTAACTTTAATCACCTTAATATGATCATCTAAGGTATAATAAATGATGGAACATGTTAGTAGTTCAAGAATAAAGAAGATGAAAAATTAAAGTTTACTTACTTAGAAGAATGATATTTTGATATAATGGGCAAATACATAAAACACACATACAAGTAGTCTTATATATGGAATATAAGACTAATAAAAGTGTTTTGATACAAAAATAACTTACCAATAAAAAGATGGATCTTCAAAGTCTACTATTTTGAGTGAAAAATGTTAACTTTGGAAGTTAGGGTGGAAAAATGCAACATTTGAAAGTTAAGGGACTAATATTGTAACTTTGAAAGTTAGAGGACTAAAATGGATATTTTAGAAACTATTAGTCCAAAAATGCAAGGATGGAAAGTTTGGTGTCAAAAGTATAAGTAATAATTTTCCAAGGTTGATTTGGTAAATACTAGTAGATATACTTGGGTATTTTTGTATTAAAGTATATTTTTGAAAGTTATAAAAATATGGATGATATTGACATAAGGATTTTTATAAAATGGAGATTTTATAAAAATATTAAGCAAACTTGAGAAACTTATACAAGAATGAATACTTTTATACAAATGGGAATATAAAAGTATTGGAAACATTTTTGTAGTTAAGTTAACAAGTTGGGTTAAAAATACATAAGTATTTTAAACCTTCCAAGTAACTTGTGTTAAGAGGAAGAAATATGAATAATATTTCTATAAAACACATGTTGGGAAAAACTTGGAGAAATTAACCATTCGAGCTAAGATATCGAACTAAGACGCGTTAACGAACCGTACACGGACAAAACATGGGAAAAATGCCATTGCGGCAAGATAAGAAAATATATATTTTTAGGAAGTAAAATATATATATATATACCTCATGGGTGAAAACTAATAAACACTTTCCTAAGTGTTGAAGGAATTATTCGTGGGAGAAAAACATAACGTAAGACGTTAAACAAACGTATATACTTAACAAGAAAAATTACACATTTATATATGTACACTCGTCTCGGCAAAATTCTAGTATATCTACTTAATGGGAAAGTAGATATGTGGGAAGGAAAGCCGCGACGAGTAGACAAAGATATATATATGTGTATGCCGTGCCGACAAGATCCTAGTATATTTATTTGAATGGGAAAATAAATATACGGTATGGTGAGTTGAATCGGGTGTTAAGAATATACAATCGAACGACAAGATCTTAGCATATTTGTTTAAATGGGAAAACAAATGTGCGGCAAAGTGAGTCGGGTCGAGTGTTGAAATATATATTATGTCGAGCGATGCGATCTTAAGTATAATTATTTAAATGGGAAAATAATTATATGTTAAGTGAAGTCGAGTCGATGATAATAAGGTACAAGTTAAGGAAATATTAACAAGAGTAATATATAACTTGTAACACAAAGGGTAATCTAACGCCAACGAAACCTAGGATACGCGCTTAATTAAACGGGATTTGGAATAACTTGTGGTCGGGAGTTGGGTGTACAACTTGCCAAGGCACATGCACTATAGGAATAGTGACTTATACGTCTAGGACGTTTGTAGGTGCGAGACCCTCTTTGCTATCTGCTTAGTAAGCCAGACAGTGTTTCAGGTGAGTTTCACGGCCCCATTTTAAACTATTTTTACGTTTTTGGGGGAAAGATATGTTAGGGAAAATGTTTGACGGATTTATTACTTGAGGTGTGACCGCCACTCGGGGTTGAGTCCTCGCCTCTATAATCATTTGTTCAGGGAAATGAAACCGGTGGAATATTTGAATAGTACTATTGGTGCCTGACAAGGCCCACCCCTAATCGATAGCGTCGATTACGCATTAGTGTATGCCTGGGGTGCATATATTCTGAACTTAAGTCGTGGGAAACCGAGTAACGACTTGGAGCGGGGCATATTTATTATACGTCTTGGTTTGATTATAGTCTCAAGTAGATTTATAGGAATTTGCAACTCCTATATATTGTCATAACATGGTATTTCCCAAGTATTCAAGTTTTGGAAACTAAAAACCTGTGAACTCACCAATATATTTATATTGACGAAATTTTAAACATATCTTTCAGGTAATTAAATGAAGGCAAACCGGGGCAAGCTGGGTCGTGGAATCCTCCGATGCGGCGTTAAACATTTTGCGGGGTTTCACCTTTATTTCCCAAGGCTTTGGGATATATTTGAGAAACCTCTATGTTGTCTTAAAAACAATTTACTTTTATGTAATATTTTGAACAAGATTTGACGCCCTAATAAATGACCCATTTTCTTAAATTACTTGTGTTTAGCAATAACCTTGACTTTATGCTCTTGAACCGTCGCGCCATGTGTTTCGGCCATTTTCGTGGTGTGACAGAAAGTGGTATCAGAGCCAAGGTTATAGCGAACTAGAGTATTTTCTTTAAAAACTAGACTATAACCGGATTTGGTTCAAAAGATAAGTTTTCAAAAAAAAAAATATACTTAGTTGCTGAATGCAATAAAGTAATTATCCAAGAAGCATTGGGCATGAGGAGATTCCGACCGAGCTAGCCATGGGTATCGTTATGCATTAACGTAGTATTAGAGGTTAGGAAGGATACTGATAATGTACGCCTTAACTATCTAATTTAAATTAATTCATATATATACATGTACGGTTCTTTTGCCAGGGATGTCAGACGCTGGAAGCATAGCGCCCAGTTATGATAGTAGCTTACAGATCATACCCGCACCTCCGCCTGAGCCAGTCGAGCTGGTAGTACTCGATGCGGAAGACGACGACGTGGAGATGGACGTCGCGGGAGGTTCAGATGACGATTCGGACGAGACGGATCTTAGCGAGGATCCCGACTGGGCACCTGTAGGGGACGACGCGGCCGCCGTGGTCGACGCACCGCTACCTATTGTACCTGCCGCACCTTTAGCCCCACGCCCTATCCGAGCCATCAGGGACTTCCCTGAAGGCTGCGCCGGTCCGTCACGACCGATCCCAGCCCAGTCAGAGACGGCAGAGTCTCCGTTCGACAGACAGGCTCACGTGGATCATGAGCCAGCACCTGTGCCGCACATCCACATTCCTCCTGGCATGAGACTCATGCCGATCTCCCGTGGGAGGAACGGGTGGATATCTGATGACTCGGACGACGAGTCCGTAGCCTCTGTTGAGCACATGCTGGTACCCGAGACCCCAGCCGTCCAGGAGGAGCCAGTGGCTCCAATGATGGAGGACGCACCTGCTGACCCCGTAGCCCCACCAGCACCACTTGAGCCCGCACCTCAGGAGGGGCCAGCCATAGCAGCACATATCCTGGAGGGTAGCCCCGCCGGTAGCTCTGAGCTACGCAGGGCAGGTATGGCAGCCTTCGCCACCGCAAGCCCTCCTACCCCCACTGTAGTGGTGTCCACTCCAGAGTGGGCCACTGTTTCAGAGCCTCTTGTAGCCCCATTGGCCGAGCCTGTACCACCATCCACCGTAGCCATGACATTACCGATCCCCACCCTGCCCAGCATGCCACCTGCACCGTATCCTCTGGGTGCAGGGGACCCCTACATGATGCCACCTCACTTTACCCCCAGACCACAGGGTTTTACCCCGTTGCTTCCACACATACCGATACCAGCCCCCTTTGGGCCATTCCCATCAGCTCACCCAGATATACCCGGACCATCCCAGCCACCTAGGATGACACCCCTATCCGGACCAGCATGGTCCACTGCTATCTCCCTAGAGCGAGACTTCCAGACCCTCGCAGACACGGTGCAACGCACCGTGACACAGGTAGAGCAGCAGACCTGTCTGATGTGGACGCGGATGATTGATGCACGAGATGCTTTGGCGCACTATGCGGAAGAGTTACTGAGCATGGACGCACAGTGTGGTATTACAGGTGATGCTCATTTTACGCATCGACAGTTCTTATACGAGCGCATCATGGCGATTAGCATGACGATCAGTATGCATGCACCACAGTACCAGTTTCCACCGCCACCGCCACAGTAGGGATGCATCAGGGACACACGGAAGAATCACCTGCTTATGTATATAGTAGCAGCAGTATGGTAGTATAGCACGGGTTATGACACTCGCCTGCATTTTGCCTAGCCGTACGGGTACGACGGCACATGATAGGATGTTTTATTTATTTCAAAACAATGTATTGTAGGAAGGATGTATTTCCTATTTTGTTATTATGAACAAGCATTGTACTCGTACTATTGAAATTAATGAAAAATCTTATTATTATTATGGTGAAATATGTTGTTGTCTATGATTATTATTGCTTACTCCATATATTGTGATTTGTGTGATTGTGTGGTGATGTTGTGTTGATTACTATTTATACTGTATGATGTGTTGGTATGTTGTGTGATGACATGGTGTTGATTATTGTGTTCATATTCTGGTTTGTTATTTATGCTTTATATTGTATAAATGTTTGCCAAATTAACCTTTGATAATTATTATTGAAGAGAAATGGCACCAGCCACCAGAAGCAACAGCGGCGCAGACGGACTGCCCGCTACACCAGCTGAACTTGAGACCATGATCTCGGAGCGCATAGCCCGAGCGATCGCGGAGCACGAAGCCGCTCGCTCCGAACGGTCACGTGACTTAACTGGAAGCGACCGACGAGAACCATCCCCCAATGGTAAGAAGGTTAAAAATAATTGAAAAAGCGATGGGAGAATATCCTAAAACTCCTATCCCATAATAACATACAACTTTATTAATGCAGAAACGGCCTCGCGAGAGCGTGGCTGCACCTTCAAAGCCTTCTTGGACTGCAAGCCGATCAACTTCAACGGCACAGAAGGATCTGTTGGCCTGGTCAAGTGGTTTGAAAAGACTGAGGCAGTCATCCGTATCAGTGGGTGTACCCCTCGTCAGTCGGTCATGTACTCCACCAACTTGTACTTGGACCAAGCACTAACGTGGTGGAATGGACAAGTACAGTCATTGGGTGACGATACTGCTTACTCCCTATCATGGGCGGAACTGAAAGAACTCATGATTGCCGAATACTGTAACACCCCAACCGATGGCGGAAACATCGGGATGTCACGTATTGATGATTGTTCAGTAGCTCATGGTAATACATATGTTTAAATAATCCTTTATTACATTACAATGTTGAATTACATTAAGGTCTAATACATCAAACAAACAAATGAAACTTAAAACTTCAAATATCTTCTCATGCAAGCTCTAGACTTCAAGCATCGTTATTTCCTGTTGAGTTTGGAAAAAAATGGGGGGGGGGGTCAACTAGAAGTTGGTGAGAATACATAATCCATGTTAAGCATATAGTTTAAGTATAAAAGTTTAGCAATTCGTATGTCTATCGTAAATTTAAGTCTACATGAATAGTATAATATGTTGACATAATCAAACCTCCGACTAGTTTAGGTCCATCCCGTCATCTACGGTTCACCTTAGTAATATGTTGGAACGATAACAATCACCCACGTTACCTTTGTAGGAGGTACACGTATCCGGGTGGGGTTGTCAATCCAATAGATCTATTATTGAGTATCGCCGGCTTGGCCATAGCTAATGATTATGTAAATGTTGAAACTCGTTGAAACTCGTTGAAACTGTTGACTAATTCATGAGGCAATAAAGTTTACTACTAGACATGCATGTTGAACTGCTTAAAATTGTTGCAAGTATAAAGAATCGCATAAACATGGTTACGTAAACTCACCTTAGCAAAGTGTAAATGCTAGCAAGTAGCGACAAGTCTGAACTTGGATTAATTGAACTCTTGTATCCTAATACAAATAAATGATGCCTTAAATTCTAATACAATTAAGCTTGTTTCGTTTCTTGGTTGTAAAGATAGTTTATTCAACTACCTAGACTCGCATTGAATGAATGCGCGTCTTGAAGTTTGTATGACTTAGCGAACCGATAGTAACTTCGTTTGGTTTCTTGAAAATATATGCGTATGTATAGTTATTGGAAATAAATAAGTTATTGAAGTTATTGGCAAAGACACATTTTGTATAACGAAGTTATATTTACGTAGCTTGACTCAAACGTTAATTCGTCTCGTATCTTGGGTAGTAAATATATGTACTCGTTACTAAACATAAATATATCTATATTTTTTTTTTAACGGCGTAAGATTTGAAAGTTAGAATTTATTTGTAAAAACATAGTCTCGTCTATACATAATCATAAACTTGAAAGGCCGATTTGGTTCTTATATTTTATAAAAATTTGGGCAGAGTTTCCTCTGTTTTTGTAAGAAACCAGACAACACAAGTCGTCTATTTTAACTCAAAACATCAATTGCCCAATTTCACAACATTATTTAATAAAGCTATTTTACACGACGAAAAGTTAACTTATTATAAATCTTACGCTTTGACAATTAATACATTTATATAAGCGTAGTTCGAGTTGTTAACTCGCATGAACAATAGCTCGTCGTTATCCGATTCATCCAACTAACAGTAAAATAACCTTTGTTATAATTTGTTCGGTTCGCTTAAGTTTTCGCAATGTATAAATTAATATATATATATATACAACCCAATATAGAATAAAAAATAGTTAAACGAAAGTCATGGCGCGTTATACCTTCCTGCGAACAACTCTCGAATCGATACGCATTCGTCTAGAACTAGAGTTTGACCAACTTCGACAGTTGACTGGGGTTGACCAGCTTTGACCACGGTTGACCAGGTTTGACCAGATCTATATGTTTGACTTTTGTTGACCAGAACTAAACCCAAATCTGAACATTTGACTGCTGTTGACTCGTGTCTCGAACACCCGATCTATCGAACCTGCTTGACCCAGAAAAGTGCACAACCATAACGAAAGCCAAGGCCAAATGTCGCCAAAGACTAACATCACCATTGCTGTTGTCACGTAACTAAATCTGAATCAAAACCAACTAACAAGAATCAAACCTGACCATTACATGCCGCCGCACCATGACAACCTGGGAACAACCCTGATTCGAACCGAGACCTTGGCTGGATTAAAGATTCGTGGCCGTTGCTGCTGTTAACAGGGTAAAAGGCGATTCAGGTGGGGGTTGTGGGCTCGGAAGGTGGTGGTTGTTGGCTTCACGATGGGGTTTCCCCATGCCCGACGCTGTTGGTGGCTCGAGAAAGGGAGGGTTTGGTGGCAGCTTATGGTGGCTCGAGTGGGGCTGTTGCCGCTGCTTAATGGAGAGGGAAAAGAGGACCTCGTGTGGTGGTGGTTCTCGTTTGGTTTTTGTGGCGGCGACCGGAGTAGGAGTGGAAGGAAGGGAGCTCAGGGACGGGAAAGGAGTTGGAATGGTGGTGACCATCGGTGACCTACTTCCATGGCTCTCTTCTGCACACACAGAGGCACGTGTGTCGTGCGGTCCTATTCAGCAGGGACAAGAAGGGTTTATAGATGGTTTTAATGGTGGTGTCTAGGGTTATGGTGAGGAAGAAGGTGGGAAGGGATAGGTGTATGTGTTGTGTTGTATTATGTGTATAAGAAGGAGTTCAAGTGGAGGTGGCTAGGGCTTTTGAAACTAGAATGAGGAAGAAGAAGATAATAAGATATTATATAGGTAGGGTTGGTTAGGTGGAGACCGCGTATACGAACTCGTTACCGACTCGGGTCTCGTTTATGAATTAAACTCGTTTAATCAATAGAATAATTATATTATGTAATTTATTTATATAAACCGACGTAGGACTAGTATTTGGACCATATATTTTACTTTTATAAATGTAGAAGTATATGCTCGTTAAATCTTTAAGGGCCGTCTAAATTAGAAGTTAGCAGCATTTTTACTCGTTGCGAGTTGTTAGATCGTGAAATTGTAAATGACGAATAATTTTAGTTCTTAACGTAAGAGAATGTATTTTAACTAAAAGTAATAATAAAAATATTGTTTTGGAGTAAAAAAAAATAATAATAATAATATTAATAATAATAATAATAATAATAATAATATATGAATATAATATTAACAATGTTTTAGAAATAGCTGGGCGTTACAGTCTCCCCTACTTTTGGGAACTTCGTCCCGAAGTTATTAAAAACATAGGGTTGAGGGTGTTTGGATAGAAATTAGGGCAACTGTGGTTCGGGAAATTTTGGGTTAAGGCACAACATGAATTTATAAGTAATAGAATAATACGTTTTGAATAATTTGGGTAAGAATTTTGATATGTGTGGGTTTTAAGGATTGGATTAGGTTCGTCTGAAATAGCAAGGAGAATAAGAATCTAACAAGACACTAAACTTAAGTTTTAGGAATTCTAAAAGAGATGTGTGAGTCGATTGACTATGACAAGACTAAATGAACTACGAGGTAACTAGAGTTTATAATTGGTTAGCTACCGAAAAACCTTGATAGAATTTCACACTACCTTAACGTACCTGTAAATTCATGATTACGTTCCGGACCGCAATCACCAATTTACCTTACATTAGGGTTTTGTGTCCTTCTATAACTCTAAACACACATGTAAAAATGCAATTAACCTTGTTATTGAGTCATATACATTGTAATTGTATCCAAAAATGAGTCCAACTGTTGAGCAGGAAAAAGACTTCTACCAGTCAGTGAGTAAGAACCTCTACCGATTGTTGAGCAGGTGCGGTAGCCTCTACCAGTCGTTGAGCAGGTTATTAGAACCTCTACCGACTGTTGAGCAGGCATGATGACCTCTACCAATCGTTGAGCAGGTTGTTAGATACTCTACTAACTGTTGAGCAAGCACTTCATCCTCTACCAGTTGTTTGATTAAGTGTAACAATTGTTTTTGGTTTATCACATAAGTTGCAAATTGATAATACATACATGTAAGCAAGTTTGTAAATGCATCAAGTATCGAGTATAGCATGCGAGTTGTAATAGAGTTGCCCTAGACAAGATTAGTGACTCTAGGTGTGTTTATAGCAAATAGTTTATATTCCATGCTTTCAAGTATCATGAATAATCAAATGTTCAAGTAGATAATCAAATCCTCATGTATTACTAAGAACCAAGTTTGATGCAACAAACAATCAAGTTTTCAATAGTCTGGTCATCGTGGAGATCAAGTTCATGTTCGAGGAGGTAAAGGATGTGAATTTGGATTTTGAGAGGTGATGAAAACTCAAATAAAATCAAGGTTGTGAAAAATGGTGAACGTGAAGATGGTTAATAAAGAGTTTATTTTATAGGTTTTTTTTTTTTTTTTTTTTTTTTTTTTTTTTCACAGGAACACAAGTAGCAAGGAGATTATGTAGCAGCGTGAATTGTGGGATTTGAATCAAGGGTTAAAATCAAGCGTATTGAGAAGACATGATTGTGGTAAACGCCAAAATTTGTAAAAGTTTGAACAAGTTGAAAATATGTAGGGGTCAATCGAGAGTTTAGAGACTAAATATTGATCTTGTCGGTGGCAAGATTTTATTTTCAAAATCGAGTTAGGATGGATAGTACAAACTAAATGGATTTAGATCGGAATGTCGGAGATTGTAAACACGATGTCGGGTTTCAAAAATCAAGAATTTATTTAGGTGTTTTGTATAATAGACTCTGATTAATCCATAAAAAAAAATTTCATCGAAAATCATTCATTACACCAATAAATTGTTACATAAACATTTGAAATTTAGAAGATAGGCGTGTGGAACTAAAAGGCTCTTTGATAAAATATTTATTTTCTATCGTTTGTGTAACCCCCAGGTGATAAAGTTTGACAAAATTCGGTACTCTTTAGTGTTGGTGTTAGAATATCTCCTATACACAGGTTATAAGATTATAGTTTGGACCAAGATTTTAAAATCTTGAATATGATAAAATTTTATGATTGAGGGTACCTTAAAAAGTATAAATAAAAATCTAAGGGGAGGTTGAAAATAGAATTGGCTTGAAACATCAAAGGCAATAGATTAAAGAAGTAAAATGTGTAACATGTTGTAAAGGGAGAAATATGATTTGGGATAGATGTTGAAAATAATTAAACGTACGGGTAAAATATTATAAGTTTGTAAAATGAAATATGATTGTGAGATTCACAAATGTTTCATGAAATTTAGTCTAACGAGGGGATAATATAAGGAAGAAAATAGATTTAAAGTGCAAGATTTTTTTTTATCAAAGCTTAGAATTTAAACGAGAGTGATGGGGGTATAAATGAAAATGAAACACAAATATTGTAATCATTTAACTACGAATAAACGTTGACTTATCATAACAGGTCAGATCTAATCCCCAAGGAATTTGCCCTAATAATCTAGGAGTATGTTAGGATTACAGCAAGTGAGTGAAAGAGAGTAGGCAAGACCAAGCTAGGTTAAGATTAAGGAGGAGAATATGGATAGAGATAAGGATAAGGTAGAGCTACAAGCAACTAAAGCAAGTACTGATTAATGTCCTAAGGCTATAGACTAGATTATTTTTCTAATAACCTAATTCCCTATAACCAAGGCTCTGATACCAATCTGTAACACCCCAACCGATGGCGGAAACATCGGGATGTCACGTATTGATGATTGTTCAGTAGCTCATGGTAATACATATGTTTAAATAATCCTTTATTACATTACAATGTTGAATTACATTAAGGTCTAATACATCAAACAAACAAATGAAACTTAAAACTTCAAATATCTTCTCATGCAAGCTCTAGACTTCAAGCATCGTTATTTCCTGTTGAGTTTGGAAAAAAATGGGGGGGGGGGTCAACTAGAAGTTGGTGAGAATACATAATCCATGTTAAGCATATAGTTTAAGTATAAAAGTTTAGCAATTCGTATGTCTATCGTAAATTTAAGTCTACATGAATAGTATAATATGTTGACATAATCAAACCTCCGACTAGTTTAGGTCCATCCCGTCATCTACGGTTCACCTTAGTAATATGTTGGAACGATAACAATCACCCACGTTACCTTTGTAGGAGGTACACGTATCCGGGTGGGGTTGTCAATCCAATAGATCTATTATTGAGTATCGCCGGCTTGGCCATAGCTAATGATTATGTAAATGTTGAAACTCGTTGAAACTCGTTGAAACTGTTGACTAATTCATGAGGCAATAAAGTTTACTACTAGACATGCATGTTGAACTGCTTAAAATTGTTGCAAGTATAAAGAATCGCATAAACATGGTTACGTAAACTCACCTTAGCAAAGTGTAAATGCTAGCAAGTAGCGACAAGTCTGAACTTGGATTAATTGAACTCTTGTATCCTAATACAAATAAATGATGCCTTAAATTCTAATACAATTAAGCTTGTTTCGTTTCTTGGTTGTAAAGATAGTTTATTCAACTACCTAGACTCGCATTGAATGAATGCGCGTCTTGAAGTTTGTATGACTTAGCGAACCGATAGTAACTTCGTTTGGTTTCTTGAAAATATATGCGTATGTATAGTTATTGGAAATAAATAAGTTATTGAAGTTATTGGCAAAGACACATTTTGTATAACGAAGTTATATTTACGTAGCTTGACTCAAACGTTAATTCGTCTCGTATCTTGGGTAGTAAATATATGTACTCGTTACTAAACATAAATATATCTATATTTTTTTTTAACGGCGTAAGATTTGAAAGTTAGAATTTATTTGTAAAAACATAGTCTCGTCTATACATAATCATAAACTTGAAAGGCCGATTTGGTTCTTATATTTTATAAAAATTTGGGCAGAGTTTCCTCTGTTTTTGTAAGAAACCAGACAACACAAGTCGTCTATTTTAACTCAAAACATCAATTGCCCAATTTCACAACATTATTTAATAAAGCTATTTTACACGACGAAAAGTTAACTTATTATAAATCTTACGCTTTGACAATTAATACATTTATATAAGCGTAGTTCGAGTTGTTAACTCGCATGAACAATAGCTCGTCGTTATCCGATTCATCCAACTAACAGTAAAATAACCTTTGTTATAATTTGTTCGGTTCGCTTAAGTTTTCGCAATGTATAAATTAATATATATATATATACAACCCAATATAGAATAAAAAATAGTTAAACGAAAGTCATGGCGCGTTATACCTTCCTGCGAACAACTCTCGAATCGATACGCATTCGTCTAGAACTAGAGTTTGACCAACTTCGACAGTTGACTGGGGTTGACCAGCTTTGACCACGGTTGACCAGGTTTGACCAGATCTATATGTTTGACTTTTGTTGACCAGAACTAAACCCAAATCTGAACATTTGACTGCTGTTGACTCGTGTCTCGAACACCCGATCTATCGAACCTGCTTGACCCAGAAAAGTGCACAACCATAACGAAAGCCAAGGCCAAATGTCGCCAAAGACTAACATCACCATTGCTGTTGTCACGTAACTAAATCTGAATCAAAACCAACTAACAAGAATCAAACCTGACCATTACATGCCGCCGCACCATGACAACCTGGCAACAACCCTGATTCGAACCGAGACCTTGGCTGGATTAAAGATTCGTGGCCGTTGCTGCTGTTAACAGGGTAAAAGGCGATTCAGGTGGGGGTTGTGGGCTCGGAAGGTGGTGGTTGTTGGCTTCACGATGGGGTTTCCCCATGCCCGACGCTGTTGGTGGCTCGAGAAAGGGAGGGTTTGGTGGCAGCTTATGGTGGCTCGAGTGGGGCTGTTGCCGCTGCTTAATGGAGAGGGAAAAGAGGACCTCGTGTGGTGGTGGTTCTCGTTTGGTTTTTGTGGCGGCGACCGGAGTAGGAGTGGAAGGAAGGGAGCTCAGGGACGGGAAAGGAGTTGGAATGGTGGTGACCATCGGTGACCTACTTCCATGGCTCTCTTCTGCACACACAGAGGCACGTGTGTCGTGCGGTCCTATTCAGCAGGGACAAGAAGGGTTTATAGATGGTTTTAATGGTGGTGTCTAGGGTTATGGTGAGGAAGAAGGTGGGAAGGGATAGGTGTATGTGTTGTGTTGTATTATGTGTATAAGAAGGAGTTCAAGTGGAGGTGGCTAGGGCTTTTGAAACTAGAATGAGGAAGAAGAAGATAATAAGATATTATATAGGTAGGGTTGGTTAGGTGGAGACCGCGTATACGAACTCGTTACCGACTCGGGTCTCGTTTATGAATTAAACTCGTTTAATCAATAGAATAATTATATTATGTAATTTATTTATATAAACCGACGTAGGACTAGTATTTGGACCATATATTTTACTTTTATAAATGTAGAAGTATATGCTCGTTAAATCTTTAAGGGCCGTCTAAATTAGAAGTTAGCAGCATTTTTACTCGTTGCGAGTTGTTAGATCGTGAAATTGTAAATGACGAATAATTTTAGTTCTTAACGTAAGAGAATGTATTTTAACTAAAAGTAATAATAAAAATATTGTTTTGGAGTAAAAAAAAATAATAATAATAATATTAATAATAATAATAATAATAATAATAATAATATATGAATATAATATTAACAATGTTTTAGAAATAGCTGGGCGTTACAAATACCGCCCGACAAGCGAGGTCCAGAAACTGGAAACTGAATTCTGGAACCTTACTATGATAGGAGCAGACGTGACTGGTTACACGTCTCGATTCCATGATCTCGCCAGACTAGTGCCACGGTTGGTCACCCCTGAAAACAACAAGATAGAGCATTATTTGTTCGGCTTAGCACCGCAAATACGCAGCATGGTCACTGCTTCCAAACCTACGACCATGCGCGCAGCTATTGACCTTGCACTAAGCCTCACCGAAGATGCTATTCGCATGGGCACACTGATCCGACAAGTTTCGGGACTGAAAATTTTTGAGGCCAGCAGTGTAGAAGCCAAGAATCAGGGGACGAGCTCAGCAGTTGTGTTGAACGATCAGGGGAACAAGCCAAGATTTGGGAAAAGGAAACGGGATGAAGGGAAGAGGGACAGGGCGTCGGGTAGCTCAAACAAGAAAGGGAAAGGATATGTTGCCACGGGACGTGGTAATGGTAACAAACAGGGTAATCAGGGAAGGAATAATGGGTTAACTTGTGGAAAGTGCCACCGCACAGGGCACAAGACTGAAGACTGTCGTTCCGGAGCACCGAAGAACGGAGGGGCTAGACCATGCTTCGCATGCGGGTCGCTGGACCATTGGAAAAAGGATTGCCCCAAGATCAACAACCAGGCCCGCGGGCGGGCATTTGTGATTGGAGCCGGTGATGCACGACAAGACCCCAACGTGGTCACTGGTACGTTTCCTCTTAATGGTCATTATGCCTCTGTATTATTTGACACCGGTGCTGACTTTAGCTTCGTATCCATTGAGTTTAAAAGACTACTTGGATTAAAAACTAGTAAACTAGATACCCCCTACTCCATAGAACTGGCTAATGGCAAAACTATTGAAACGAGAGAAGTAGCGAAAGATTGTAAATTAGAACTCTGTGGGCACGAGTTTGGGATTAATCTTTTGCCAGTCGTGTTGGGAAGTTTTGACATAGTTGTCGGCATGGACTGGTTGTCCGCGCACCATGCCGTCGTGATTTGCAACGATAAAGTCATTCAAGTCCCCCTCGCAAGCGGTGAAACTCTCTCAATTCAAGGGGAAAGGCACGGAACGCCGCTAAGGATTATTTCAAGCATGAAGGCTCGTAAGTGTCTAAGAAAAGGGCTTGTCGCATTCTTGGCACACGTAGTGGACAAGAAGGCCGACGAGCGAAAGTTGGAAGACATTCCAGTGGCTAGAGATTTTCCGGATGTATTCCCAGAAGATTTGCCGGGGTTGCCGCCACCTCGACAAGTCGAGTTCCGCATCGACCTCGTTTCTGGAGCTGCTCCTGTGGCACGATCGCCATACCGCCTAGCTCCATCAGAGATGCAGGAACTGTCCAGCCAGCTACAAGAATTATTGGACAAAGGTTTTATAAGGCCGAGTTTCTCACCTTGGGGAGCTCCCGTCTTATTCGTAAAGAAGAAGGATGGCACATTTCGCATGTGCATCGACTATCGAGAGCTGAACAAGCTAACCATCAAGAATCGCTATCCTCTCCCCAGGATCGACGATTTATTTGATCAGCTCCAAGGATCTAGCTATTACTCCAAAATCGATTTGAGGTCTGGCTATCACCAGTTGCGTATACAAGAAGAGGATGTACCAAAGACGGCCTTCAGAACCCGGTATGGGCACTATGAATTTTTGGTAATGCCGTTCGGCTTAACCAACGCACCAGCGGTTTTCATGGACCTAATGAACCGCGTGTGTAAGCCATACCTGGATAAATTCGTCATCGTTTTCATTGACGATATTTTGATCTATTCACGCACAAAAGAAGACCACGAGAATCACCTTCGATTAATTCTTGAAGTATTACGCAAAGAGAAGCTCTACTCTAAATTCTCAAAGTGTGACTTCTGGATTCGGGAAGTTCACTTTTTAGGCCACGTGGTAAACGAGAAGGGCATACACGTCGATCCCGCCAAGATCGAGGCAATTAAAAATTGGGAAGCCCCTCGAACTCCTACCGAAGTACGACAATTTCTTGGCCTTGCGGGTTATTACAGAAGGTTCATCGAGAACTTTTCAAAGATAGCACAAGCTTTAACCATGTTAACCCAAAAGGATAAGAAATTCGAGTGGACGGAAAAGCAAGAGGCAGCATTCCAATTACTAAAAGAAAAATTATGTGGCGCTCCGATACTGTCACTCCCAGACGGTACGGAAGACTTTGTGGTATACTGTGATGCCTCACATCAAGGCTTGGGTTGCGTATTGATGCAGCGAGAAAAAGTAATAGCATACGCTTCCAGGCAACTGAAAATCCATGAGAAGAACTACACTACACACGATTTGGAATTAGGTGCAGTGGTGTTCGCCCTCAAGATATGGAGGCACTATTTGTACGGAACCAAGTGCACAATTTTCACTGATCATAAGAGTTTACAACACATCTTTGATCAGAAGGATTTAAACATGCGACAACGGCGATGGGTCGAATTATTAAACGATTACGATTGTGAAATCAAGTACCATCCCGGTAAGGCGAACGTTGTGGCCGACGCCTTGAGTCGCAAGGAACGGGTTAAACCATTGCGTGTCCGAGCTTTGGGTCTGACTATCCACAGGAATCTGACTGAACGAATTCGTGAAGCTCAAGTTAACGCCCTTAAACCCGAGAATGTCAAAGGTGAAAGATTGCGAAAGATGGTTGATTCACTGGAACCAAAGACGGACCAGACACTGTATTTCATGAATAGAATTTGGGTTCCAGTATACGGGGGATTGCGTGAGCTAGTGTTGGCCGAAGCTCACAGTTCTAGATATTCGGTTCACCCCGGTGCAGACAAGATGTCCCACGATTTGAAGGAACTTTATTGGTGGCCGAATTTCAAAAGAGATATAGCAGCATATGTTGCGCGATGTTTGACTTGCGCAAAGGTCAAGGCTGAGCATCAGAGACCTTCCGGTCTGCTCCAGCAACTGGAAATACCGGAATGGAAATGGGAACGAATCACCATGGATTTCATTACCAAGTTACCCAAGACAACAAGCGGCCATGACATGATCTGGGTAATCGTAAATCGATTGACAAAATCTGCACACTTCCTTCCGATTCGCGAAACGGACAGGTTGGAGAAACTGACCCGTTTGTACATTAAGGAAGTGGTGTCTAAACACGGTGTACCTGTTTCTATCATCTCCGATCGAGATAGTCGTTTCACTTCAAGGTTTTGGGAAAGTTTAAATGAAGCCCTCGGTACTCGCCTCGACATGAGTACCGCATATCACCCCCAAACGGATGGTCAAAGTGAACGAACCATCCAGACCTTGGAAGATATGTTATGGGCATGCGCGATTAATTTCGGAGGTAACTGGGATACACACTTGCCATTGGTAGAATTTTCTTACAACAACAGTTATCATACGAGCATTCAGGCCGCACCGTTTGAAGCTCTATATGGACGCAAGTGTCGATCGCCGTTATGTTGGGCGGAAGTTGGAGAAAAACAACTCACCGGACCCGAAATTGTTCAAGAGACCACGGACAAGGTCTTTTTGATAAAGGAACGCCTCAAAGCGGCCCGGGACCGCCAGAAAAGCTATGCTGATAGGAGGCGAAAGCCTTTAGAGTTTCAAGTCGGAGACAGGGTCCTACTAAAAGTGTCACCTTGGAAAGGTGTCGCGCGCTTTGGAAAGCGCGGGAAGCTGAACCCACGATATATTGGACCGTTCGAAGTCTTGTCCAGGGTAGGCACAGTGGCATACAAGCTCAAGTTGCCTCAAGAGCTTAGTGGAATACACGACACGTTTCACGTGTCAAATTTGAAAAAGTGCCTATCCGACGAAACTCTCATCATTCCAGCAGACGAAATTCAAATTGACGACAAGTTACATTTTGTTGAAGAACCAATCGAGGTAACTGATTGGAAGGTCCAAAAACTAAGGCGCAGCAAGATCAGATTGGTCAAAGTGCGCTGGAATGCCAAGCGTGGACCGGAGTTCACGTGGGAAAGGCTGGACCGGATGAAGCAAAAATACCCCGCCCTATTCGAGAAGACACCTGTACCGGAGAACTCGAAGTGAATTCCGGGACGGAATTCTCTTAACGAGGGGAGAATGTAACAACCGGCAAAAATAAGGTAATTCCGTACAAATTAATTAATATATGATTAATGTAATTAAATGCAATTATGTGTGATTTAATTATCAAGGCCTTAAGAGATAGCAATTTCCAAATAATGCATAAGAATGCGTACGTTTAATGGTAAAACATGATTGGATCATGTGCGAATGAACTATCCGGTATGGACGTTGGCAATTACCCGGTAATAATTAAATAAACAAAAAGGATCCCGGACACCCAGGATGTAAAATAAAGGGTAGTTTCATAAAATATAATGAGTTTCGGAACTCCAAAACCATAAATGGAAACGTCTTGTACAAATCTCCCGGTAACGAATAAAATGCGCGTACCGCACCCGATACGCGTATAACTCATAATTTCACCCGGCAAGAGCCTAAATAACCAATCAACGCTTAAATTAGAATATATTTAAGGGTTATTAAAGGTATTTTTAATGTCCGAATAACGCGTGATTAAATCCCGAAAAGTACCCGAACGACACCCGAACGACGAGGGATTAAACTTAACTTAATAATGGTAAATATTTGAAGTTGTGGACCCCACCTAAACCCATCCAAGGGCCGGCCTAATGGCCTTGTTGTGTCCATACAAGTTGTTTAATAATAATAACCTCCTAGAGCTAGATTAAAGCATGTTTTACTAAAGACAAAAGGTGTAAGACACACTAGTACAAAGCATGCAACTCTCTTGTCCCTTCCTTATGAAAATTTCGGCCAATAGGCCATATAATCCAAGACCAAGAGCTAGCAATCATGGCCTAAGTATATGCACATGCTTGGTAAAAATCTTGTATAAAGATTAGGTGAAAGATCATCCAAATAATAAACCAAGATTTGCAAGCAAACTCATTCCTTTGGCCCTCAAAACCCACGGCCACCTACACTTTCCCACATCCATCCAAGATCACTTGTGTACTTCCTAAATCTCTTGAATCTTTAGTAATGATCACAAAATCCATGAAAGATTACATGTGATAAGATTATATAAACATGTGTTAGAGACTTGGAGAAACAAAGCAAACTCTCCTCTTCTTCTTCCTTCTTGGCCGTAGGCTTCTTCTCACCCACACACATACTTCTTTCAAGTTTATACATCTCCAAATCACTCAAAACAATCCATCATCCAAACCCCTATTGTGTGTTTCAATCTTGGAGCTTAACCATTAAGGAAGAACACACTAAACCCCTCTCAAAATCCAAGGTTTTGTCTTCCCTAGCCTTGTGCTAGTAGTAAGCTTCTTAACCTTGTTTTTGATTATTATTATTCATGTATGTGTTCTTAGAAGCAAGTTGTACATGAAGGGTTTAAAATGTGGTTTGAAACATAATCTTTAATAGGTTTTACATGAGTAAAGTAGATGATTAAAGATATGTAAATAAATCATGGATTTGATGATGATGATGTAGTGTTCTTGAAAATGTATAAAATCTACACATACACTAAGTTGGATGATGATTTGATTAAGACTTGTAGAACAAACTTGAATGTGTTAAAAAGTAACTTTAATCACCTTAATATGATCATCTAAGGTATAATAAATGATGGAACATGTTAGTAGTTCAAGAATAAAGAAGATGAAAAATTAAAGTTTACTTACTTAGAAGAATGATATTTTGATATAATGGGCAAATACATAAAACACACATACAAGTAGTCTTATATATGGAATATAAGACTAATAAAAGTGTTTTGATACAAAAATAACTTACCAATAAAAAGATGGATCTTCAAAGTCTACTATTTTGAGTGAAAAATGTTAACTTTGGAAGTTAGAGTGGAAAAATGCAACATTTGAAAGTTAAGGGACTAATATTGTAACTTTGAAAGTTAGAGGACTAAATTGGATATTTTAGAAACTATTAGTCCAAAAATGCAAGGATGGAAAGTTTGGTGTCAAAAGTATAAGTAATAATTTTCCAAGGTTGATTTGGTAAATACTAGTAGATATACTTGGGTATTTTTGTATTAAAGTATATTTTTGAAAGTTATAAAAATATGGATGGTATTGACATAAGGATTTTTATAAAATGGAGATTTTATAAAAATATTAAGCAAACTTGAGAAACTTATACAAGAATGAATACTTTTATACAAATGGGAATATAAAAGTATTGGAAACATTTTTGTAGTTAAGTTAACAAGTTGGGTTAAAAATACATAAGTATTTTAAACCTTCCAAGTAACTTGTGTTAAGAGGAAGAAATATGAATAATATTTCTATAAAACACATGTTGGGAAAAACTTGGAGAAATTAACCATTCGAGCTAAGATATCGAACTAAGACGCGTTAACGAACCGTACACGGACAAAACATGGGAAAAATGCCATTGCGGCAAGATAAGAAAATATATATTTTTAGGAAGTAAAATATATATATATATACCTCATGGGTGAAAACTAATAAACACTTTCCTAAGTGTTGAAGGAATTATTCGTGGGAGAAAAACATAACGTAAGACGTTAAACAAACGTATATACTTAACAAGAAAAATTACACATTTATATATGTACACTCGTCTCGGCAAAATTCTAGTATATCTACTTAATGGGAAAGTAGATATGTGGGAAGGAAAGCCGCGACGAGTAGACAAAGATATATATATGTGTATGCCGTGCCGACAAGATCCTAGTATATTTATTTGAATGGGAAAATAAATATACGGTATGGTGAGTTGAATCGGGTGTTAAGAATATACAATCGAACGACAAGATCTTAGCATATTTGTTTAAATGGGAAAACAAATGTGCGGCAAAGTGAGTCGGGTCGAGTGTTGAAATATATATTATGTCGAGCGATGCGATCTTAAGTATAATTATTTAAATGGGAAAATAATTATATGTTAAGTGAAGTCGAGTCGATGATAATAAGGTACAAGTTAAGGAAATATTAACAAGAGTAATATATAACTTGTAACACAAAGGGTAATCTAACGCCAACGAAACCTAGGATACGCGCTTAATTAAACGGGATTTGGAATAACTTGTGGTCGGGAGTTGGGTGTACAACTTGCCAAGGCACATGCACTATAGGAATAGTGACTTATACGTCTAGGACGTTTGTAGGTGCGAGGCCCTCTTTGCTATCTGCTTAGTAAGCCAGACAGTGTTTCAGGTGAGTTTCACGGCCCCATTTTAAACTATTTTTACGTTTTCGGGGGAAAGATATGTTAGGGAAAATGTTTGACGGATTTATTACTTGAGGTGTGACCGCCACTCGGGGTTGAGTCCTCGCCTCTATAATCATTTGTTCAGGGAAATGAAACCGGTGGAATATTTGAATAGTACTATTGGTGCCTGACAAGGCCCACCCCTAATCGATAGCGTCGATTACGCATTAGTGTATGCCTGGGGTGCATATATTCTGAACTTAAGTCGTGGGAAACCGAGTAACGACTTGGAGCGGGGCATATTTATTATACGTCTTGGTTTGATTATAGTCTCAAGTAGATTTATAGGAATTTGCAACTCCTATATATTGTCATAACATGGTATTTCCCAAGTATTCAAGTTTTGGAAACTAAAAACCTGTGAACTCACCAATATATTTATATTGACGAAATTTTAAACATATCTTTCAGGTAATTAAATGAAGGCAAACCGGGGCAAGCTGGGTCGTGGAATCCTCCGATGCGGCGTTAAACATTTTGCGGGGTTTCACCTTTATTTCCCAAGGCTTTGGGATATATTTGAGAAACCTCTATGTTGTCTTAAAAACAATTTACTTTTATGTAATATTTTGAACAAGATTTGACGCCCTAATAAATGACCCATTTTCTTAAATTACTTGTGTTTAGCAATAACCTTGACTTTATGCTCTTGAACCGTCGCGCCACGTGTTTCCGCCATTGTCGTGGTGTGACAATTAACAAGTGAACACAAACATGAGTGTTTTCTTAACAAACGAACACGAACAGAAAATCTAATTTTGTAAGTGTTCGTGAACACATAATTTCCTAAAAAACGAACACGAACAAGACATGTCTGTGTTCGTTCAGTTCGTTTGCATCCCTAACTAGTTACTGCAAGATTATAGAAGACTAAATTGATATTATTGAATAGTTAGGTTACAATATATAGAGCTTTCAAGAACCCTAGAAATTTAACTAAGCCCATGGGTTAATACTAATAAACCCTAATCTAATAATCTAATAATACTATATAATACTCCCCCACAGTCAGAGTGGAAAAAACCAAAAGCTCAGACTGCAAAAACAAAAACATAAAAAAAAACAATAATAATAATAAACAGTCTTCAATGTTGGTCATAACTTCTGCCATAATCTCATAATCTTGCAATCCGTAATCTTCAATGAAAATCCGCGACTTTAATGATCCTGTAATCCGATATGAGGCATCCAATGCAGCAAGGCAGCAGCGGCGCGGCGGGCCATCAACAGATCGTAGTTCTGCAGGCGGCGAAGCGGGGGGACTGTAGTCCAATAAGTAGCGGCAATGACGGAGAAGTGGAATCAATAAGATGGGAGGTAGGCGGTCACTATGGAAACTATTGGAATATCAACCGTGATTATTCTCATTCATGTATGCGCAATATATAATACAAGAGTATAGACTAAATATGGATACAACAATCATTCCTATAAATATGCGATATCTATTACACCCCCGAAGTCGAAGCGGGAGGTGACTGTATGCTGAGACTGGCACGAAAGTCTTCGAATAGAACTCTTGGTAATCCTTTGGTGAAAATATCGACAATCTGATATCTGGAAGGCACATAAAGGATGCGAACATTGCCCCCGCTGAACCTGTTCACGAACGAAATGTATATCTAACTCGATGTGCTTTGTTCGTTGATGTTGAACTAGATTGCCAGAGAGATAAATCGCGCTTACGTTATCACAGTAAACCATGGTTGCGCGAGTGATGGGAAGAGAGAGCTCGAGCAACAAGTTACGAAGCCAACAAATTTCTGCCACAACATTAGCCACACCACGATATTCAGCCTCGGCACTAAACCGTGAGACGGTTTCCTGGCATTTGGAGACCATGAAATTAAATTATCACCGAAGTATACACAATAACCACTTGTAGAATGGGGGGTGTTAGGGCATCCAGCCCAATCTGCATTAGTGTAGACTACTAAAGAAGTAGTGGTCGACGGCCCGAGAGTGAGGCCAAACGAAGAAGTGCCCTTAACGTACCGAATGATCCTCTTTAATGCATTCCAGTGATCCACACAAGGAGCGTGCATGTGCATGCAGATTTGCTGAATTGCGTATGTAATGTCCGGTCTGGTGAAGGTGAGATACTGTAGTGCCCTGGCTAAACTGCGGTACAACGTAGGATCATGAAACGGTTCACTGGATGTGGCACTGAGTTTAGCATTAGTGTCGACCGGAGTATCAACGGGGTTGCAAGATTGCATCCCTGCACGTGTGATAATATCTGTGGCATAGGACTGCTGAGATAAAAACATGGTGTTGACATTCCTAGAAACAGAAATGCCTAGGTAGGAACTGAGTGGACCAAGGTCTTTCATGGCAAATTCAGCTGCAAGGATTGCCAGGAGACGGTGTCGAAGAGTGTCAAAGGCGGTGACAAGAAGAATGTCATCTACATATAGAAGTAGGTAAGCTGTGTCATGCCCCTGTGTATAAGTAAAGAGAGATGCATCGCATCTGCTGTGAAGGAAACCCATGGTGAGAACATAATCTGTGAATCGCTGGTACCATGCCCGAGGTGCCTACTTCAGCCCGTATAATGATGTAACACCCCAACCGATGGCGGAAACATCGAGGTGTCACGTAGTGACGATTGTTCAATAGCACATGGACTAAATTGTAAATATTAATAGCAAATAACTTCCATCATTCAAAACGAAATACAAAGAGTCTTAATAGAAATCTCAAACATAAATATTAAATGTTCAACTTTTTATTTAAGCACTAGGTCCAGCCTAAGCGTGAAAGCATGAAACATCAAACGTCACCTGAAACATGTACAAAACAATTTTGTCAACACATATAATGTATTGGTGAGTACATCCGTTTGATATATATAGTAAGGTAAACTTTAGCAATTCGTGTGTTATTTTGCAAGATGTAATAAGTGGAATCCGGGTCAAATCAACCCTAAGAGAAGAAAGCAGATATATATAGTATGCGCTAGTAGTAATGTAATACATAGCAATGACGAGGACTCTCAACAGAGTCACAAGGGTATAAACCATAGTACTATTCATTGAAATGCCAGGCCGCCCAGCGGTTAATGATTTGACAGGTCATAGATACACAAAATGACACAAGCAAATACACATAAGAATTGCTATTTTAGTAAAAGGAAATATAAACTTGATAGTAAGTACATGAGTCACCCCGAAATGTAAAATAGTAAAAAGGGGAAAGATATACTCACAGTTTGTGAAAGCGATCGAAATCCACTTAAACGGTTGTGAGCTAAGTAATGAGAATTCCGAGGAATTCAACCTATAACGCATATGAATACTAGTAAGGTAAAGTCTACAAAGTCTAAGGTATCTAGGGTCTAAGGCATTAGGGTTTACTAAGTCGATTTGGGGAATTAGAGATTTTATGATTTAGTCTAATTAATGTAAAAGGTGTATATTAAAATAATATACTAAAGTTTGTAAATATGATTTAGGTAATATAATTATTACCGATTAATTATTTAGATAACAATATGTTTGAATAATCAAGACAAGATAATTTAGTTGGTTACTTTAACTAAATTAAAATAATACGATAACCATAAATATAAATAAATAATTTTTGTGTTACACCACGATTCAACAAAGAATAATTAAGACATTAAATCATACGAGTAATTCTATTTTATAAGAAAACATTTATAAAATAGATGTTTAAATTGTATAAATAAATAAATGTGTTATTATGTCTAACTAAACGTAAATAAGACTAATAATACTATACGTGATCCAAAAAATATTTATTTTATAGAAAATGGATGATTTCTGATGTAAACATATTAGAGTAATTTCCCCATAATTTATATAAACTTATTCGTATTTAAAACTGATTTGATGAGATTAACTCATGTTTAAATGATTAAAAATGGTAAAATTAATAAAAATAAATGTTTTCTTAACCAATAATTTTTATTTCAGTTGAGAATGGTTAGAAATAATTACTCAAAAAGTTTGAGATTAAAATCATTAAAAATGAATTTTTTATCAATTATTTATGATTAAAACAATTTAATTCAATAAAAATATAAAAATAAAACATTTTTCAGAAAATAAAAATGTGGAAATGTTCTTTATGATGTCAAGAAGCTACACCTAAATTTTCATAATTATTGAGCAAAAGATGAATTTATTATGAATATTTTAAGATATATATATTTATAAATAAATAACAAAAAAATAAGAAGTACCAAATCTGAAAAAAAGAAAAAAAAAAAAAACTCTAAATGTGCAGCCATGGGGACTCGAACCCGGCCCCCTTCAATCCCCAATACACACACACACCACTAGGCTAGCTCATGTTTTGTTTAATTATTTAAAACTGAAATATATTTAACAACATATTCAACCATCATCTTCTTCCCCAATCTCTTCCTAAGAACCCTAACCCTAGACCCAACTTCAATAATCATAAGAATACACGATTGGTGATCAGTAATAAGGGGGTTTTGGTCGGAACAGCATGAATAACGAAACGGCAAGAAAAAATAAGACTTACAACGTGTTTTAGATGGTTAAACGCTCGATACACAGGCGCGAACCTCGTGGTCGTTTCTTACTCTTCTGGACGCGATTGGAATGGGTTTCTTAGAGGGTTATTGCAGGTTATGGTTCAGACACTGATTAGAAGTGGGTAATTTATACGATTAATGACGTTTCAGGTTTGCCTAGTCTTGATGTCGACGGTTACACCTAGGCCGAATCATTACTCGCTTTTAAACGCGTTTATGACTCAATTGCAAGCTGAAAACACATTATTACGGATGGAGAAACGTACCCCAATGATTAAAGCTTGAAAAAAAACGCGTTAAAACTCATTAAATGAGTTCGCCGGAATTAAATTCCGGCCGCCGGAATTACAGGTCACCGGAAAAACGTGAATGGAGAGGGAGAGGAAGAAAAGGCTTTTAAAACTTTCAGCTTTTGGCAAATATGGTCCCTCATGTTTAACATAGTTAGTTTTATTACATTTTAGTTACTTTTTCCTTTATAAAAACTTAACTAAGTAACTAAATTAACCTATAATGTTTTTAAAACTTTATAAAACTCTCTAAAACTTGGAATTTTTTATAAATCCATTGCGTTGACGTTCGAGATACGTATTTGACTAAAACTTACACCCGATCCATAATAAATATATATATATATATATATTTTTTTTTTCAAAAATTAAATTTGAAAACGACGAACTTATAGGGACTATAATGAAAATATTTCAAGGGTTATTTTTGTAAATCTGACGAAAGACGAGGGTGACGGGTGTCACAGGCTCCCCTACTTTAGAAAATTTCGTCTCGAAATTTCTTTCAAGTGAAGGTTTCTGGTGTATGTATGCATGTTATCGATGAAAATCAGTTACGACTTGATCCAGGAAAGGTTTATAAACTCGGTTCGTAGGGTTCCTAAAAGCAGGTATTAGATTAACAGAAAATTTATGATCGTTTAGGTTCTACGTGCATTTACGGAGCATAGATTTTACAAGGATAAGATTGCCATTAGCAACCTCCACAGCAAAAGGATGGGTAAGACGAGAACGATCACGAGCAAGTAAAGGTTCAAATTCTAACGAGACAAAAACTTCTATCCATACCGGTATCAAACAAAATTGAAGCATATAAGCTAGTAATAAGAAATGTACCATTGACCACGTCGTTGGTAGCTTGATCTTGGTTAACGTTGATGTTGAAAGCACGACCACGAGCTGGAGCTGCTTGGATTGCTGGAACTGCTGGAGCTGCTGGAAGTGCTGGGGTTTGCTGACGAGACTGAATGAAAGCAGCTAAATGAGGACACCTATCTTGCCTGTGGTTAGGATCATCACAAGCATAGCAAGCTCTGGGTTGACCAGTCCTCTGGTTTTGAGCATTCCCAGGTTCAGTTTCCCGACAGTGAGAAGCAGTGTGGCCTGCTTTGCCGCAAGTGTCACATTTATAGCAGGGTCGAGTAGTTGGATGGTGAAAGTTGCATGAAATGCATTTAGGGTGTGAACCCGAATAGTTTCCCTGCACCTTTTGAGTTTGAGGTGCAGTAGATGTGTTTGCAACAGGAACCTGGTTAAGGGGTGTAACAACAGCATAGTTCTGGTTTCCACCTTTTCGTTTCTTATTGGAACTAGAGGTAGAGACAGAGTTCGCTTGAGACGGTTCAGTAGTAGCAGGGGTTTCAGTAGATCTTTTAGTACCCTTACGAGTTAGAGTACCATCCTTGACATGCTTGTCAGTAAGAGATGCTGCGAGACGAATGGCATCCTCTACAGTAGCAGGTTTACTTCCCATAACCGAATCATGAATCTGAGGTGGCAGTCCCTCAATATATTTCTCAATTGCCAAGGATACCGGGGTAACCATACGAGGAATCAGTAAGCTCAACTCGTGGTAACGGTTGTTGTAGGGAACATTGTTTCCACTGTCTTGCTTAAGGTGATAGAACTCATCCTCCAATTTCTTCATCTCACTACGAGGACAGAACTCAGTGGTCATGGCGATTTTGAAATCATCCCAAGACATAGCTAAAGCAGCTTCTGTCCCTCGAGCATGTTTTTCACCATTCCACCAAGTAAGCGCTCTCTTTTGAAGAACACCTGTGGCATGACGAACACGTAGGTTATCGGGACAGTCGCTATTAATGAACGTATTCTCCATACTTTCGAACCATTCAAGTAACCCAGTGGCTCCCTCAGTGCCATTAAACTTGTTGGGATGGCAAGAGTTGAAGTGCTTGAAAGTGCACTTATTCTCACTAGCCCCACCATTTCCATTTGTATTCCCGTTAGAGTTCCCATTCGAGCTACCGTTCAGGTTAAGGTTTGGAATAATAGCATTAATGATGTTGGGAACAAGTGTTTCCAACTTGTCATTGAGCATGGTCGCGATACGTTGATCAGATTTCAGTTTAGCCTGACGCTTCGAGGCTCTCTTACGAGATTCGCGATCAGACATCTACAAAAGTGAACAATAATTATGAGATTTGATTCCAACAATCTTGGAAATGCCATAGTTTATATCAAGACAAGTAACACATAACATGAGATATAGTAATTATAAATTGATTTAAGAAAAATTATGAACATTATAAAGAAAATCATGATAAAACTTCAAATGAAAAACAATACCAAGTATAAAACGAGATATAAGAGTGTTTCCAAAGAAACTGTTGACTGACTAAAGTAATTGAAATATTATTAGTGACTTGTGGGGGCGTACTTTAGCCTATAAGTGAATGCTCATCCCGAGAATTCCCAGGTAGGTAAACGGGTCCCTCGTCTGATTGGGATTTATGCGAATTACCAACCTAGACAGAAAACTCAGAATACAGGCGCTCACCCTTCCAGATTGCACGTGCCCCGTCACAAATAATTTCCAAAACTTTTAGCGGATCTTGAAATGTGGAAATATATATATCCTCGAGATGTGGATTTCACTCCTAACTCAAAGATATACTTCCAAATAGTAAAAATGTGCTGGAGTGAAACTGGTCACTAAGATAAGGATGTCACTCCTAGCTTAGTGAGTAAGTTTCTTTTGGAGGGATAGATTCCTTGAGATTTGGACGTCTCCTATCTCAAAAGGAAAATATTCCAAGATAAATAAAATAAATAAATAAAACATATAAAGAGTGAAACTATTCACCAAGGTATGGATATCACTCCTAACTTGGTGTTTTCGTTCCATTTGTAGAATAAAAATCTTCTCCGAGTATAATGAAAAGTAAAAGGAGAAAATACATCTAAAGAAATATGAGGATAAAAGAAAGCATATAATGGGTAGCTTAGTTATAGTCTAGGTCAAAAGCATTTACTAATAACCTAATTCCCTATAACCATGGCTCTGATACCAATCTGTAACACCCCAACCGATGGCGGAAACATCGAGGTGTCACGTAGTGACGATTGTTCAATAGCACATGGACTAAATTGTAAATATTAATAGCAAATAACTTCCATCATTCAAAACGAAATACAAAGAGTCTTAATAGAAATCTCAAACATAAATATTAAATGTTCAACTTTTTATTTAAGCACTAGGTCCAGCCTAAGCGTGAAAGCATGAAACATCAAACGTCACCTGAAACATGTACAAAACAATTTTGTCAACACATATAATGTATTGGTGAGTACATCCGTTTGATATATATAGTAAGGTAAACTTTAGCAATTCGTGTGTTATTTTGCAAGATGTAATAAGTGGAATCCGGGTCAAATCAACCCTAAGAGAAGAAAGCAGATATATATAGTATGCGCTAGTAGTAATGTAATACATAGCAATGACGAGGACTCTCAACAGAGTCACAAGGGTATAAACCATAGTACTATTCATTGAAATGCCAGGCCGCCCAGCGGTTAATGATTTGACAGGTCATAGATACACAAAATGACACAAGCAAACACACATAAGAATTGCTATTTTAGTAAAAGGAAATATAAACTTGATAGTAAGTACATGAGTCACCCCGAAATGTAAAATAGTAAAAAGGGGAAAGATATACTCACAGTTTGTGAAAGCGATCGAAATCCACTTAAACGGTTGTGAGCTAAGTAATGAGAATTCCGAGGAATTCAACCTATAACGCATATGAATACTAGTAAGGTAAAGTCTACAAAGTCTAAGGTATCTAGGGTCTAAGGCATTAGGGTTTACTAAGTCGATTTGGGGAATTAGAGATTTTATGATTTAGTCGAATTAATGTAAAAGGTGTATATTAAAATAATATACTAAAGTTTGTAAATATGATTTAGGTAATATAATTATTACCGATTAATTATTTAGATAACAATATGTTTGAATAATCAAGACAAGATAATTTAGTTGGTTACTTTAACTAAATTAAAATAATACGATAACCATAAATATAAATAAATAATTTTTGTGTTACACCACGATTCAACAAAGAATAATTAAGACATTAAATCATACGAGTAATTCTATTTTATAAGAAAACATTTATAAAATAGATGTTTAAATTGTATAAATAAATAAATGTGTTATTATGTCTAACTAAACGTAAATAAGACTAATAATACTATACGTGATCCAAAAAATATTTATTTTATAGAAAATGGATGATTTCTGATGTAAACATATTAGAGTAATTTCCCCATAATTTATATAAACTTATTCGTATTTAAAACTGATTTGATGAGATTAACTCATGTTTAAATGATTAAAAATGGTAAAATTAATAAAAATAAATGTTTTCTTAACCAATAATTTTTATTTCAGTTGAGAATGGTTAGAAATAATTACTCAAAAAGTTTGAGATTAAAATCATTAAAAATGAATTTTTTATCAATTATTTATGATTAAAACAATTTAATTCAATAAAAATATAAAAATAAAACATTTTTCAGAAAATAAAAATGTGGAAATGTTCTTTATGATGTCAAGAAGCTACACCTAAATTTTCATAATTATTGAGCAAAAGATGAATTTATTATGAATATTTTAAGATATATATATTTATAAATAAATAACAAAAAAATAAGAAGTACCAAATCTGAAAAAAAGAAAAAAAAAAAAAACTCTAAATGTGCAGCCATGGGGACTCGAACCCGGCCCCCTTCAATCCCCAATACACACACACACCACTAGGCTAGCTCATGTTTTGTTTAATTATTTAAAACTGAAATATATTTAACAACATATTCAACCATCATCTTCTTCCCCAATCTCTTCCTAAGAACCCTAACCCTAGACCCAACTTCAATAATCATAAGAATACACGATTGGTGATCAGTAATAAGGGGGTTTTGGTCGGAACAGCATGAATAACGAAACGGCAAGAAAAAATAAGACTTACAACGTGTTTTAGATGGTTAAACGCTCGATACACAGGCGCGAACCTCGTGGTCGTTTCTTACTCTTCTGGACGCGATTGGAATGGGTTTCTTAGAGGGTTATTGCAGGTTATGGTTCAGACACTGATTAGAAGTGGGTAATTTATACGATTAATGACGTTTCAGGTTTGCCTAGTCTTGATGTCGACGGTTACACCTAGGCCGAATCATTACTCGCTTTTAAACGCGTTTATGACTCAATTGCAAGCTGAAAACACATTATTACGGATGGAGAAACGTACCCCAATGATTAAAGCTTGAAAAAAACGCGTTAAAACTCATTAAATGAGTTCGCCGGAATTAAATTCCGGCCGCCGGAATTACAGGTCACCGGAAAAACGTGAATGGAGAGGGAGAGGAAGAAAAGGCTTTTAAAACTTTCAGCTTTTGGCAAATATGGTCCCTCATGTTTAACATAGTTAGTTTTATTACATTTTAGTTACTTTTTCCTTTATAATAACTTAACTAAGTAACTAAATTAACCTATAATGTTTTTAAAACTTTATAAAACTCTCTAAAACTTGGAATTTTTTATAAATCCATTGCGTTGACGTTCGAGATACGTATTTGACTAAAACTTACACCCGATCCATAATAAATATATATATATATATATATTTTTTTTTTCAAAAATTAAATTTGAAAACGACGAACTTATAGGGACTATAATGAAAATATTTCAAGGGTTATTTTTGTAAATCTGACGAAAGACGAGGGTGACGGGTGTCACAAATGATTTGCGCAAGAGGCAAACGTGGTCAGGAAAATTTTTATCCCGGAATCCCATAGGCTGGTGCATGTAAACTGTTTCATTTAAGTTCCCATGTAAAAATGCATTTGTCACATCCAATTGGTGAACTGCCCAACCCTTAGATAAAGCAAGAGATGGTACAGTCCGTATGGTTGCTGGTTTGACCACCGGGCTGAATGTCTCACCACAATCAATGCCCACCTGTTGTGACCTACCATCACATACCAATCTAGCTTTATAACGCTTTCAAACCTGTATTTATGTTTAAATAACCACATACTTCGAACAAATATTCATGTCAGGTGAACGAGGTACTAACTCCCATGTACCGTTTCTAATTAATGCATTATATTCAGCAGTCATAGCGGAGTACTATACCGGGTCTCGTAAGGCATCGGTAGGGTTCTTGGGTATGGGTTGTATGGATGTGGTGTGGGAGGTGGTGCTCAAATTAAATGGTTGGTTGGGTTTGTGTATGCCACTCATGGAGCGGGTGTGGGTGGTGTGGATGATGCGGGTGGGTTGGGTTGGGTCGTGGGTAGTGGGGCCGGGTTTATGGGATGATGTAACACCCCAACCGATGGCGGAAACATCGAGGTGTCACATAGTGACGATTGTTCAATAGCTCATGGACTAAAAGTGTAAATATTGATACATTGATTAAATAGTTTATTACATTGAAATGAAATACAACGATTCTAACTGCCAACTAAATTGAAATACAATGAATCAAAATCTAAATGTAAATCCGAAAGCTTAAAAGATGCATCTCAAAACAACCTGAAACATGTACAAAATAATTTGGTCAATACAAAAATTGTATTGGTGATCATACCCTGTTTGAATAAATATAGTAGGAAAAGTGTTTAGCAATTCATGTGCGGTACCATTTGCAATTATGTAATAAGTAATATCCGTTCAAAACCAAACCTAAGAATAATGACTAACACATGACTAACCAACTGAATAATGAATTAACAAGACAATGACCAAGATTCTCAACAGAGTCTCAAGGGGGTATACCATAGTACTATTCATTGAAATGCTAGGCCGCCCAGCGGTTAATGATTTTGACAAGTCATAGACACACCAATTAACATAAAGCAAACACACATGAGAATTGCATTTAGTAAAAGAAATAGAAACTTGATAGTAAGTACATGAGTCACCCCAAAATAGTAAGATAGTAAAAAAGGGAAAGATATACTCACAGTTTGCGAAAGCGATCAAAATCCACTTAAGCAGTCGTGAGCTAAATAACAAGATTCAACCTATAATGTGTAAGAATACTAATAAGGAAGTGTCTAAAAATCTATGGTATCTAGGGTCTAAGGCATTAGGGGTTGCTAAGTCGATTTGGGAAATTAGAGTTTTTATGATAAATCGAATTAATATATAAAAGTTGTATATCAAAAGTAATACGTCAAATTTTGTAAATGTGGTGTAAGTAATATAATTATTACCTATTGAATAAAAATATGTTTGAATAATTAAGACAAATTAATTTAGTCAATTACTTTAACTAATTATTGTAAATAAATACAATAATCATAAATATTGAAATAAATAGTTATGAGTTACTCAAAGATCCAACAATGATAATAAAGACTTTAAACCATAAGAGTATTTCTATTGTATAAGAAAAATATTTATAAAATAGATGTTTAAATAGTATAAATAAATAAATGTTTAATGATGTCTAATTAAACATAAATAAGATTAAAAATACAAGACATGATCCAAAAATGTTATTTTTATAGGAAATGGATTCTTTATGCTGTAAATAAATGAAAATAATTTTCTCATAATTTTTATAAACTTATTTATATTTAAAACTGATTTGATGAGATTAAATCATGTTTAAATGATTAAAAATAGGAAAATCAATAAAAATAAATGTTTTCTGAACCAATAATTTTTATTTCAGTTCATTATGATGAGAAATAATTACCCAAAAAATTTGAGATTTAAATCATTAAAAATGAATTTTTAATGAATTAAATATGATTGAAACAAATTAAATCAATAAAAATATAAAAATAAAACATTTCCCTGAAAACAAAAGTGGGATAATTTTCTATGAGATGTCAAGAAGCTACTCCTAAATTTTTATAATTTTTGGAGCAAAAATGAATTTATTATGAATATTCTAAGATAAGTGCATTGATATACATAATATATATATGATAAAAATGAAAATAATAAAAAAAATGAAAATAAAAACTACATCAGACCCGCTGAGAGGGACTCGAACCCGGGTCAGTTTGATATTCAGAAGCACATAGGACCACTACACCATAACACCAGATATTGAAAATTTTAGATTGTAAGGTTATTTATAAAATACCATCTACTTCATCTTCTTCCCCAATTATCTTAACAACAAAAACCCTAACCCTAGATCATTAACACCTTCAATTCGAGATGATTAACGTTCTGTTTCATAGGGCTTTCGAAGAGCGACATCTAATTAACAAAATGGCAATAACATAACGAACTTACAATGCGTAAAGATGCTCGAACAAGAAGTGTAGAAACCGAAGTTATAAAACGCGATTTGATAGCTCTATAGACGTTGTTATTTGCCGTTTTTTGTGGGTTTGGAAAGGGAATCAATGCAGAAACGATATGGAGCAATTTGTTTATATAATGGTCGAGTTTAACGGCACTTTGTAAACAAAAAAAAACGTCCGGTCGAGGGTTATTAATGTCAATTAATACACCATAAAGTCTCGTTATTAATTCGTTTGAATGATTGGTATGCGTTGGGGTAAGGCTGAGAAACGTATAGAGATCGAAATAAGTCGCTTAATAGCATTAATAACGAACTAAGAAACTCGCCGGAGAAGCTCCGGTCGCCGGTTTTTGATCGGAAACAGGAAGGAGGGAAGGGGCTGTTTTAAACTTTGACAGATTGGCAAAAATGGTCCCTCACAATTAACTTGGTTAGTTAAAATATGAGTTAGTTAGTTTCTTTCCTTTCTAAACTTAACAAAACTAACTTGGTTTTAACTTAAACTTTTAAACTACCAACCTTAAAACTTTAATTATCCAAAAACTTAATCTTTGCGTTTTTATAAGTTTTTAAATAAAAGTTTTGATATTTCGTATAAACTTTAAAAAAAAATCTTTAAACATTTAAATTTAACCAAACCAATTACTTTTAAATGAAGAATTGCATAAACGTCCCACTAAAATAGAGTTTCGACATCTATATTTGATTATAACGTAAGCATGATTTATACAAAGTGACTTGATAATATCAAATTCGATTTTTTTTATTAGAAAATGATAAACAAATACAAGGACTGAATTAGGAACATTTGAAAATATGAAGGACTACAAATGACAACTCGATAAAGATGAGGGTGACAGTTGTCACAGATGAACTGGTGGATGCGGTTGTACTATGGAGGGTGTGGTGTGAGAATTATGGGCCGGACTAGGTACTTGTGTGTTTGGGTGGGCTGTCGAGTGTGTTGGGAGAGAGTTATGGGCCGTGTGGGCTGGGGAGGAGTTGTCTGTGTGGATGGGAGGGAAGTGGGTGGAGGAGGGTGTGGGTTGTTGTATGGGTAAGGAAGTGGGCGAGGCATTAGTGGAGTGATGCGTTGGGCCGGGAGCGAGTGTGGCTGGGCTGGGTTGGGCGTAGAGCTAGGGGTAGGGCCATTAGGAGTAATGTGAGGGTAAAGGTGGCGAGGAAAGGATTCGGTTAGGAACTCGTAGGCCAAAGCCGACCCAATGTTTTGGTGAAAGGGAAAGGTCGTCTTGTCAAAGGCGACATGGCGAGAGATGAAGATTTGGCTCGTGGAGAGGTCTAAACAATGATAGCCTCGATGGGTGGGTGGGTAGCCAAGGAACACACACGGTTGGGAGCGATGTTCAAGCTTATGAATGGATGTGGAAGGTGTTAGCGGGTAGCAAAGGCACCCGAACACGCGGAGATGGTCATAAGTGGGTGTGGAGTGATATAGAATTTCGGTGGGGGTTTTGTTTTGGGTTTGTTTAGAGGGTAGAATATTTAGTAAATAGGTGGCGGTTTCCAAAGCATAATGCCAGAAGTGGGTGGGTAGATGAGCATGGGCAAGCAAGGTCCGAACCATGTTATTAATTGTGCGGATTTTTCGTTCGGCCTTACCGTTTTGGGAGGATGTGTAGGGACAAAAAAGACGGTATAAGATGCCATTGGTGGTAAAGAAATTTCGAAAGGTGGAGTTAACATATTCACGGCCATTATCACATTAGAAAGTTTTAATGGTGGTTTCAAATTGTGTTTTAATTATGGAGGCGAAGTGGAAGAAAGATGGGAAGACGTGTGATTTGTTGGTGATTGGATAAGTCCACAAAAAAATAGTGAAATCATTTAAAAATAACACATAGTATTTATGGCCAGATGAGCTAATGATTGAAGATGTCCAAACATCACTATGAACAATATCAAATGGCTTAAGGGTCATATTATTAGATGGAAAAAATGGTAAACGTACACTTTTACAAAAAATACAAGCCTGGCATACATTATTCTCAAAAGTATCAAAAGAAATATAACTAGAAGTTTTTAATTTATTCAAAGGGGGTCGTCCTGGGTGGCCAAGACGGTGATGCCATAGTTGTGAAGAGATAGCAGCAAAAGCAGTGGGTTGAGTGGAAGACGACCCGAGCACCAGAGGGTAGAGATCACCGCTGCCGTTGCACCGAAGGAGCAGGGCCTTGGTCTTGAGGTCCTTCACAAGAAAGCCAAAATGGTCAAATTCCACATAAACAAAATTGTCCGTAGTGAATCTACGGACTGAAATAAGGTTTTTGACAAGTTTGGGCGAGTAAAGCACATTTTTAAGGATAAAGGGTGGGAAAGGTTTGGGTAAGTATTTTGTGACTTGACCGAGAACCGGTATTATATCGCCATTACGTACAAGAATATTATTTGAAATGCAAGAATTAGAAAAAGTGTGAAAGTCACCTTGTTCGTGAGACATGGTGGATGAGACGCCCGTGTCCATGTACTGAGTGGGATCCGGTTGTTGCAACGACATGGTATAGAAAGCCTGTTCAATGTCAGTTGGAATGTAGGCGGTATGGGCTTGATGTGGTCTTGGGCCTAGAAGGCCGGTTTGAGGGTGCTGGGTTGGAGTTGTAGTGGGCTGGTTGGTAGTGGGGTAGGGGCAAGGTAGAGTGGGCCAGAAGGGGGTCTGTGGGGTTGGGCCGTAAGGTGTGTTTTGGGCTTGGGGAAGATAAGCAGTGTTGGGCCAGTATGGTGACCAAGGGTAGTAGGCCGAAGGTGGGTAGTAGCTGTTTGGAGATCCACGGCCACGACCATAGACAACTCGACTCGACCCAGGCAACTGGTCTCGCTTATGGTGTTTCGAAAATATATTTGGTGATAATGGCAAGAACCCAGAACTGAAAACTGAGACATATTTAGAACGAAATGGAAAACTGAATCTAGAAAACGAAAAAAAAAGAAAATAAGTGGCCGGACAGGGCGGCGGTGGCGGATCGCCGCCCTGTCTAGGGTTTTTTCAAGGCGGTGATGGCTAGGGTTTGTATTTTCTAATGGTGCAACGGAAATGGCATAGAACCTAGACTGGTACTAATACTACGTAAGATTATAGAATAAGGAATTAATATTATACTAACAAACCCTAATCTAATAATACTATCAAATAGTTACAACGGATGCAAATGTAGCTTGCAAACTTGTTGTGGCAGATGCTGCCGAACATAAATGATTTTTGTTTTTTAGTTACTTTTTTTTTTTTTTGAACGGCTTGTTTTTTAGTTACTAGTACGTATTAAATAATTGAAGAATACATATGTATGTGCCTAACTTGGCCATACCAGTCACACTTTAGATGTTGCCAAAGATAAGATATGGTGGCGATGAATTCCATGACAATTTTATTTGTTTGCCGGACAGAATGAGAATCATGCATGCTACCACTCATTATCATTTAGCTTTTTATAATATTGTCGCATTATTTAACTACTAGCTAGTAATCATTTTCAAATTAAAATACAATGGCAAAAGACAAATGCTAAGTGCTTATATATAGATGTTAATTTTCATGCTAATCAACTAAGTGATCCCTTTGATCTGTAATTTGAGAGAGACACCATATCATGGCTTCTCATCCCACAAACCTTCACTTTGTCTTGTTTCCTTTGATGGCTCAAGGTCACATGATACCCATGGTAGACATGGCCCGTATGCTAGCCCAACGTGGTGCTATGGTTACTATAATCACAACTCCGGTTAATGCAGATCGTTTTAGATCGGTTGTTGATCGCGCAATCAAAGCTGATCTTAAGATCCAAATTCTTGAACTCCAACTCGCATTAGCCAAAGTTGGTTTGCCAGAAGGATGTGAGAATTTTGACTTGCTTCCATCATCTGCACACGCGGTTAATATGATCCTAGCAATGAATTTGCTAGAAGAACCAGCTGAAAACATGCTCAAGGTCTTATGTCCGCCTCCTAGTTGCATCATCTCGGACGGTTGTTTTCCTTGGACTAACGATGTAGCAAAGAGGTTGAATATTCCGAGGGTTGTTTTCTATGGACCAGGATGTTTCGCATTCCTCTGCGTACATATAGTAACAAGTACAAATATACTAGAAGAAATCAATTCTGACTCAGAGTACTTTGTAATACCTGACTTGCCTGATCGGATTGAAGTTACCAAACCTCAGGCTTCAACATGGGGAAGAGGAGACACTAAAGAATCCACAGAGGTTTTTGAACGAATGCAAGTAGCCGAGAAAGATGCGATTGGGATAGTGGTAAATAGCTTTGAGGAATTGGAGCCCAAGTATGTTAAGGAACTCACAAAGGCAAAAGATAAAATGGTGTGGTGTGTAGGGCCAGTTTCACTATGCAACAAAAGCCTCCAAGATAGAGCTGAAAGAGGAAACAAGGCTGCGAACAACGCCCAAGATTGTTTGAAATGGCTGGATACAAAAGAGACAGGGTCTGTGATCTATGTTTGCTTAGGAAGTCTATCATATGCTTCCACCGAACAAGCCATTGAGCTTGGGGTGGGACTCGAGTCATCAAACATACCATTTCTTTGGTTCATCAGGCACCCAAGTGAAGAGTTTGAGGAATGGCTCTCCAAAGAGGGATATGAGGAACGGATACAAGGCAGAGGCCTAATGGTGCGTGGTTGGGCGCCACAAATCTTAATATTATCACACCAAGCTGTAGGAGGTTTTGTAACACACTGTGGATGGAACTCGACTCTAGAAGCAATTTCTGCTGGGATCCCAATGGTTACATGGCCACAATTCGGCGAGCAATTTCTAAATGAACGATTTATCATAAATGTGTTGAGAATTGGTGTCAGAATTGGTATGGAGGTTCCTGTTTTATTCAATAAGCTAGATGAGTCAAAAGAGATTGTGACGAGGGATAATATTAAGGAGGCTATAAAGAGCCTAATGAAAAATGACGAGGAAGGAGAAGCAAGAAGAAAGAGATCTAAGGTGTTTGCGGTAATGGCAAAGAGCGCAATGGAGGAAGGGGGTTCGTCTCAACGCAATATGACGTTGATGATTCAAGCTATAGCTGAAGAATTAGCTAAGAACACTACACCTATTCAAGATATTGTGTAGCCATTGTGACTTGAATAATCAAATTGCATTGAGTTCCTTTCACCTATACTTCATGATATAAAAGGAACAACATTTTCTTGGATTTTACACCATTTTGAGTACGAATTTCGTGATGCACAAAGATCGCATGATCAACAAATATTTACCAAATATCTTTATAAAAGTTTCAAACTCACAACACCTTATATATATCTCCCCTATAGTGTTGAGTCTTGGGTTCAGATTGTATTGATGCACGTGCACCTAGACACGACCCGCATAATAAAACATGATTTGCAATTGCATGTGAGGTACATATAAATGGTACAATGTGGGTACGGGTTATTGAAAAATCCTGTTTAATTAAAACCTAATTGATGTTGTAACAAAATAACATTTCTCTTAGGAAAAATTTGAGGAAAAAAGTGTGTTTTTTTTTCCAGTTAATGTTAAAGTGTACTTTTGATAGCTTTGGAAATAAATATTTATAATATACTTTCGTTAATATGAGTAATATTTAATTTATGGGTTTGTGTTATACTTATGAGCTCTTAACAACAAACTAAATGAAGTTTAAATTGGAGCTAAGATAATTAAGATATCAATGTAAAGTTGGGTGACTGAAACTGTGAAAGCTGCACAATCAAAGATCGAAAAGAGTGAAAAAGTGAGAACTTGTCCCACATAGGTGAGTGGCAGCTAGGGCTGTTTAAATCGCTCGTCGCTCTTTGCTCATGACTTGTTCGTCGCTCTTCACTCATGACTCGCTCGTCCCTCGCTCGGAAAATACTTAAAAAAATGCTTGCTCAATCTTCGGTTCAGTTGTAAATGAACCAATTGGATCGGTTTGGTTTGTAAATTTAACAAAGCACGAGCAAAGGTCCGCTCGGCTCGGCTTGGTTCGGCTCGAATAAAATATTATTTATTTATTATACACACTCATACACAAAAATAACAGTAATATTTATAGCTTTATACACAACACTTGCCCCAATATATGCAAATAAAATATAACTTCCCTGCTTAATCCTATAAAAAATTTAACACTAAGTTTAATAGTAAAACCCCAAGTCACAAAGTGTCAGTTATATTACTAGTCGTCCATCGCTAATCGTCGTTTGATATAACCCTCCGCCAAAATGCGACAATTGTTCTCTGCAGTATACTCATCGCCTCACCGACCCAACCTAAGCTTCATCCCCGGACACTCGGACCTCAATATTAGTGTCATTATCGGACAGTTTGACCTTAGTTGGCTTCCGAAAAAGAAAACGATGAAGGAAAAACCCCAATTTTATGGTTTTCCAAATTACTCTCCGCTCATTTCTCGCTTGACGCTCGCTACTCGCTTGGAAAAATTTAGGCTCGAACTATGCTTGCTCAGTTTTCGGCTCGGTTTGAAAACGATCCAAGCATGAGCAAAGATCCGCTCGGTTCGGCTCGGCTCGTAAACAGCCCTAGTGGCAACCCTCCTTTATAATTCTATCCCAGAGACACACACAAGAGGGTTCGCGAACCATATCACTCAAACGCCTACACGTGTCGGCACAATGAGACAATTTGATGACACACTTGACACTTCTTCTGTTAAAGAGCCTCCTTTGTATTTTTGAAGGTTAGCTATAGGTGACTCGACTTCCATTAGTCATTTGTTTCTTTCCATCAGGTTTTTTGATCAGTTGTTTCCATGAGAAGTTTAAGTGCTTAGTTGTTGTGTTCAATTTTCAGTTGTGTGAGTTGAAACAGAATCCAATATTTGGTCAAGATCATTTAAACAAAAGGGATATTGGATTTAAATAATCTAAAGTTTGGCCCATTGGCCAATGATAATCCGAACTTTAACGTTGGACTAGGATAATCTCAACCAGACATTTGGGTGTTAAAAATGGACCTCTGTTAAAAATGACTAACTGTGTTAGTGTAAGCTGACGTGGCAGCTGACACGACATGCTGACGTGTACACCACTGCTAACGTGGCAGCTGAGGTGTATGATAACTTGGATTTTTTTAATTGATATCGGGACCTTGAGATATTAATTGGTTATACTAGCAACAGTATCAACTGTTAAACAGGTGAGTTATCATACTCGTCTTTTTAACTGTAATAGTATATTCGTCCAAACTGGTAATAATTAGAATGTTTGCAATATTCATATGTTAGTAGGGGTATTGGGATCGTATTATGCTTAATGGGGCGTGTCACTACAGGAAGGGTAATAAGGTTTTGTACCAACGTCCACTTCATGCTTATAAGGTCTAGCGACACTGTAAGACCCTAGTCTAGATAAACCATATTTTCATACATCAAACCGTTTAATTAAAGATTAAAACTAGTATGTACACCTAAAAACCTCTCTGTTAAAGATTTGGTTAAGTTTCAAAATGTCGGATTCATGTTTTAGACCATACATTTTAGTTTCTAGAATACAAGTAATTCAAAGTTTATAGCGGAAGCTTTGACGAGTATGCATTTGGTTCTTCAAAAGCTTGCCCAATCATCATCCGAGCTTCACATGGTGATACCTAGGGTCAAACACGTATGAGATTTTTAGTTGGATCAGAAATTAGAAAAACAAAGAACAAAATTCTGTGGGCTGAAGCCCGCCGTAACTTATGGCGAGCAAGCCGTAAGCTACGGTTTGCCTATCTTGTCTTTCGACCCCAACTGTAGCCTACGGTTGGGAACCGTAGGTTTCAATTCAACCTTTCTGCTCTGATTACTTCCTGTGAGCCGTAGCTTACAGCCTCTGGTCGTAGGCTACGGTTTGGAGTTGCTGGAAAGCCCCATTTTGCATAACTAACAACTAATTAAGTTTCGCCATTTTTCGATCCGAAAGGATTTGTATGACTAAGATATTTATACTAGATTTGACTTATCTTGATTTCATTATGATTTATCATCTAAAACATAAATCAATCGGTTTTAACGTCAATTTTTCCACTTCCAATCAATGTATACAACCATTTTGACCAGTTATGACCCATCAAGACAAGGCATGATCCTGAGGAGATTCCTAAGCTTCAATAGCTTACCAAATACAGTTATATGACCCATTTTCCTGCAACGCTCAAGTACTATCATACTAGGATTGATGAGTCATGAGTTTGATTATCTAACTAGTGCATATTCGGATTCTAAACCTGGTCAAAATAGCCTCTTTTGACTTCCAAGTTGTATTGGGTTTCACACGCTAATAATCTACACTTGACTTGACTAGGCGTGCATCGTTTCAATTAGTCACTTTACTATTGTGGCAATGCCTCGTATCTATGGCTACATGTGCCACTTCTCTCGGTCATTCTTGCCCGGTCCGTGAGACTTATGTTGCGTAATCGCTTATGAACTATATATCACATCAAAATCACAATTGTATTTCAACTCCTATGATACTACCATTAACATGGATTCGAAGTATGCATATATGTGTATAAGTCGTAGATATGACTTACCTTTGCTCATGCCCCTTTCTGCTTAAAGACTAGCTTGAGATTATTAACACAATGTCTACGAATATACTCAAGCAATTAACAACCTTTGATATCAGCATAATGCTAACCCTCGGTTTAAGTCATTGTCTAACTGGTGCTTTACCCAATTGACCCGTTAGTCTTATTGGGATATTGGCAACCTTCATCTAAAGTCGTTTTCTATGAATTATGAAATCTCGTTTAAGCTTATTCTATCATACTCCAATGACTAGTCTCCATATATGAAAAAGGGTATATATAAAATCATATAAACATACTAGGAATATATTGAGATTTAAGCCATCGAGTGACTTACCTTATGTGTGCTTTCCTTTACCTCATTCCGAGATTTTTTGACCAACCAATGTCTCTTGTTCTCGCACCTAGATGTGTAATCCACATTGGTGATTAAAAACATGTTCTTAGAAATTATTCATTTAACCACACAAGTTTTCATCAAACTTATTAATGCCTTATGCCCAAATGAAATCGAGTTTCATTGAGGCATTTTTTCAAACACCTTGAAGGCGTCATTTTCCTAACTTTGATTTTAGGACTTTAGGACCTCTTGGCTCCATCTTTACCAAGTTTATCATTACTAGCATTAGAATACACATCTTAATCATTGATATGCATAACAAAAGCTAGTATTTCATTGTGGTTCCTATCAATCCACCAAATAACCTAATTCATTCTATAACATGAATTTACAAAGATATAATCATCACACAAGGATTTTGTTTAACACGCACAAATTAACATGTATTGTCATTTGCTCATGCTAGAGTAACCTTTACAACCCCTTAATTCACGTTTTTGGAACAACCCTAATTTTCACCCATCTCAAAGTATGCATAAAATCACTAAATCAAGCTAAATAGAAGTTACCTATGCGTTGTTTAAGCTTGGATGATTCGTTTTAGGGCCAATGCAAGCAAAACCCCTTTGATTTGACCTTAATTTAATCTTGTTCTTGAGTTTTGGGGGTTCATTGTGTCTTTGTGTGTGTTTTGATCGACATATGCATCTGCATATGTTGATCTTTCCCATTTTTTACTTAACCAAACTCAAGTTTGGTTGTTCGGCAAGTTTAGCCCCTCCCATCTACTAGTTAACTTGCACTAACCAAGTTAATCACAGTGATTTAATCCCCCAAAAAAAGTGTAGTTATTTTTATTGTATACTGGATTCTCTGTTATATTTAAATGTTTGCTTACAAAATTCTGAGAATGTGCAGAATTCGATTTAAAAAAGAAAACAGGTGTTGATGAAGAATGATTTCCAGTTGCTGACAAACATGAAGCATCGTGATAAGAAGATGTACCTGAGTCAGGAGAACTTGATATGATGCAATCCTTTGACAATGAAAATACACATGAAGAAGTACCTGTGATCCTGCTTAACGACAATGATTGGAAAAGAAAGAGATATGAGAATTCTCCGCTCACATCTTCTTTAGCAAAGGATCAAGCGAATGCTGATGATGATTCAAGTGTGGATCTTACTCCCATAGAATAAGAAAAGGCCCAAGTTCGAGAGTACAGAAAAGAAAACTTTCAACAAAACAACACCAACACCCTAGCAACAATCTAGGGGGAGATCACAATACTACATTCATGTTATGAAGACCATTTGATAGCATCAGTCTAGGGGGAGATTGTTGGGTCTATAATAATGAGACTAACGCTATTAAATAAATATTGGTGATCAATGTTTTGGGTTATGATATTTGGAACCGAGAACACTAAGGTTCTCGGCTAGTTTTAGGTGTTTGGGCCGAGAACACATTTGCTCTCAGTTGGGCTTGGGCTAGGCCATGTGGGCCAAACCTTACATAGGACCTATATAATGTTTTGTTCTATTCATTTGTTAGGTTAGCGGTTTACATTTTCTAATAAAACACTCTCTAGTATCAGACGAATCCTTTAGAGATCGTATGCTATTCAGGTTTTTAATCTATTGTTTATTGTGTTCTTGAATTATATAATCACTAGATTCTGCCTACTGATTATATTACTTGATATCATTGTTAATTCGGGACTTACAGGTTCTTACCCAACTGTTTCTTAGCTTTTCACTCTTGTGTTTGGGCAAGTAAGTACACTTACTTATGGTTTCTTCACTTAGCATTTACATGCATAGTGGTCCTGCAAACCTCGTTTGGTTTCTTATGAAAGCATTGCCTTCGCTTCTGCGATTCACAACCATCTATATATTGGACTTTTGCTTGTCAGTTCATCCATCATGTGCTAAGGCCCATGAGGTTAATTCCACTCTGTTTGCTTTAATGTGCCTCGATTAGGTCACATTATTTATCATTGTTCTTATACGATCGTAGCTAGAGGTTATTATCGTTTTCTTGGTAACGGTCCACATACGACTTCTGGGGTCCCCTACGAGCCCCTCTTTATTTAGCGTTTGCTTCTTCTCTTTATTTATTTAATACATCGTTTTGCGGTTTTCAAACAAAGCACGGTAGTTGGGTAGGCCGGACCGGCCGAAGCAGTTCCATTTAGTGGTTTAAACCAATTTTCAAATCAAAACTATTGTTAAAACTTAAAAATTATAATAGTATCTGCATATTCCGAACATGACTATGTTGGTTCCATGTTCCAAACCGTGAACCACATCGTATAGATCTTAAACAAACCAAATAGTTCAATTTGCATCAGTTAGGGCATTTTGCTCAGTTTCAATGGTTTATGAACATCCCCGGTCACAATTGTTTTCACATAGTGTTTTGCTTGTTTGGATTTTTTTGTTTAGGTCCATGTCATGTTCGCGGTCAGTTTTGTGGTTAACGTGTACCTTGCTACCAGTGTTTTGCTTCATTCATTTCTGTAGCTCTTTATATTGTCAGTTTAAAAAAAAAAAGCTCATTGTCATGTTTGTTGCATTATTTAACTACACACATATAATAGATTCAACAATTGATGTTCAGAAAAGAAAGTATATCTTTAAACTACTAAATACATGATTGACTCAAAAAAATACAAGATATTGTAATTCTTATAGTTTTATTGCACCATGTTCCTTGGAAGTCTACTAGACACTTATGTGGCATAACTGCATCTTTGTCAACCCACAACGTTATCTACCTCCCTGACATCATTTGAGCTAAATCTTGATTCTCATAGAAGGATCCAACGTCCCATACCTCTGTCAACGATGAAAGTGTCATTAGCGCAACGACAATGGACCTCATGCTTGGTCTCAACTGCGCGTTATCATGTGTACAAGCTCTAGCAAGTAGTGCAACCTATGCACACATAAAACATAACTAACTTGAACCTTAAAAACAAATGAACTAATCTACTCTTTCCATTCTTTTAAGGTTGACTCACCTTGCGGACTGAGTCAAGAGGGTAGTCGGCTCCAAGCCTTGGGTCGACTAGTTTGCTCAAACCGTCACTTGGGTCAGACAAACTAAGGACCTCATCAAACTACAAAACAAAAAGAACAATGCACATCAGGTCAAAATGTAAATAACTGTAACCATTTGATCAAGATTTCAAGAACTAACCAAACCAACAAGACCTTTCGACTCGTTACCAAATTCATTTGTCTTGACTATAGCTTCTTTTGCGGATATTAGCTCAAACAATACGACCCCAAAAGCATATACATCAACCTTTGGAGAAACCTCACCATACTGAGCATATCTACACCAAATTATTTCACTTTAGAGCATGTTCTTGTTCCGAGATCTGAAAAGTATTGAAGGAAACTTACTCGGGAGGCATGTATCCGAACGTGCCTACTAAACGGGTTTGTAAAGAACCACTCCCGACTTCGGTAAGTTTTGTCAGCCCAAAGTCAGCAACCTATGGGATCATAAGAGTATATCTATTCTAAAAAATTTGATAACAAGTTGGCTTTGGTGCACAAGGCTTGAATATAGTGGAAAGATTTATTTAATATAATTTCAAAAATGTTTAAAACCTTTGCGCGAAAATTTTCATCGACTAAAATGTTTGGAGACTTGATATCGCGATGGATATAGACTGGAACTGTGTGCTCGTGAATGTATTCGAGCCCTCTAGCCGAATCAAGGGCGATTTGAACTCTTGTAGCCCATGGAATTGGCTCTCTACCTGAAAACGTTAAAACCCATAGTTAAAAGCTAGTCAGTTATATAAATGAGTTGTATTGGGTTATGGTTTATCCTTATCGGGTCAAATGGTTCAGATGAAAATATTTGACCAAATGGAAAGGTCAAATTGGTCAAAGCGTATTTCCAATGGTTACAACCTCCTAAATTGTAACATAGTTATTTGTGGACATTTGACATGAAGGAAAGGTTAAATGGGTCAAAGTGAATTTTCACTTGTTACAACCTCCTAGTTTTGTAACATACTTTTTTTAGGATACTTGACTAAAAGAAAAGGCCAAACGGGTCAAAGCGTATTTTCAGTGCTTACAACCTCCTAAATTGTAACATAATTTTTTGGATAATATTTATCGCTTTAGTTATTCTTAAAAATGGACAAAAAAGGTGTTTGTAGGCCATCCCAATTAACAAGCCCGCTTTGAGCCATGGTAAATAAAACCAACACGGTTCAACTTGAATCCTTTTGACCCATTACCCAACCCGCCCATTGGACGCATGAATATAAAACATGAAAAGCCTAAGGATGTTTTCACTTTCTTTGTCACCCTACCTGATGAATCGCGCAAATGTTGACTCAAATTGCCATTCCCAATAAATTCATAGACCAGAAACAACGAGCCTTCGACACAATATCCTATCAACCGTACCTAAAAATACAAGATATTTATATCAAATTGGATAGAAACATTCCACAAATGCGAATTTTCATCCGAACTCGTATCCGATTTAAAATTTCTTAGATAAAAGCATTGCATTCATAGATAATTTCTCAAACATATAGAGGTTGCATAAATTTCAAGAAATTACCAGGTTCAAATGATGAACATGTGTTAAAACCTTCAATTCAGCAAGAAATTCTTTTGATGCTTTCATGTCCATCTTCTTTATTGCAGCTTTCTGCACTTGTCAACAACAAAACAAAATCAACTTCCCAAAACAGAAAATAATTAAAATACAATAAAGAAAAACAGTCTGTGAAGTAAACTGTGTAATTTGACACTTGGTCAACTTTCTATATAAAAACAACTGTATGATCATCAAAAAGCACGAACTTCGCCTCTGAGCTCTCCATAGTAAACGGTACCAAAACCGCCTTGACCAATCTTATTGGTGATGCTAAAGTCATTTGTAGCCGTAGCAAGCTCCTCGTATGTGAACTCCACTGACTTGTCAACGGTTATACCCGTGACCCCTTGCGCTGCACCACCAATAACGGGGTCTGAGTTTGCGGTACCTCCCATGTTACCTAAACCTGCATCTAGAAAAAAGGAATACTTGTGTAAACCATTTGCGGTAACTTAAAGAAATGAGACAAGTTATAAGAAACACTTTGTTATAAAAAAAAGAAAGAAAGTATAATAACATGTTTGATTTGGAAGTGATTATGTGAGATTTAAAAAATTACAATCAAATAATCAACTATCATAAAGCGGATCACAATAGTTTAACATCTAGTGACTCTAGTCTCTCATGCCAACCAAGACTGTATGGGCTTAACTATGAAGTTCTCCTCTCATCCACAACCAATGTGTCAAAAACGTGTTGGTGATGTTTGAGGTCGGGCAATCCTTATGAGCCCAACAACTCTCTAGTTCACGACTAATGTGGGATTTGACTAGGGTGTTACATGTGCAATGCTAATTATTATGACTTCAAGTTACACTAGCAAGATAACCAACAGCAAAATACAAATCCAAAGTTTCAAATCACACATTAGATCAACTTTTCAACTAACAAATGTTACAAGAAAAGCAATAACTAAAAGTGCCAAGGATTACCAATTACCATGAAAGTGTTCCGATCCGTCTTCAGGGAGTAGTGATCCTTCGGCCACCCTCTTCCTTCGATAGAAGACAAAGTAGAAGCAAATGGCAAAGAAAATAACACCAGCAACTGCTCCAACAGATATACCAGCAGTGGCACCACCAGATAACCCTGCTCAAACCACCACAAAAGTAAGCACATAGACCATCATCAACAATCAGTTGACTTTACACATTTGACCTGGAAGTTATCAAATGAATAGGTAAAGAAGACTACCCCTATTGCTGCAAAATCAAAAGGATTTAATTAGTTATAAACTAAGATAAATAGCCTTTACATAACAAAAATCAGAAGGGTTATAGGCTACCTTGTCTTTAACGGCGGAAAAGTTCCACTTTGATCTGTAATAACATAAAAATAGAAAATTTATGAGCAACATAAATCATACAACTTCATTTTGAACTTTTGATCAGATATTATTATTAGAGATGCGTCAAATTCTCCATTGTTATAATTGTATATTTTGTATATGTATTTCTATGTCAAAGTCATAGTCAAAGTCTTGGTCAAGGTCAAGGTCATAGTCAAAGTTGTTATTAGTATTTAATATTTTGTAGGTTATGTTTCTTCATTGTATATATATATCATATATGAATTATGAATAAAATGTGGTTGATCATTCTCTTATATGGTATCAGAGCATTATCTCCAACGAGAAAGCTTTTGATCCTATCAACATGGGAACCATCGCCCATCACCCCTAAATTTCTTTTCAGGCTACTGTCATATCCCCACCATGTCTACCTAAAGCTCCCTTTCTTCAACTATTCCGTGATCACCACCACTCTAAAAATCTTCAAAACACCTCCTACCATTTTTATCACCTTTCCAACATCTCCAAAACTTACATCTACCAACATCTTCAAAACTCTATAATCTCACCCCCTCAGCAACATCAACCTACCTAACTATTACACTTTGTTAATCCTTCAAAGTTCAAGTGTAACTTATTCTCCTTCTACCTGGTTTTGCAAAACCTAAAAATCTAAAATCCTTTTTGTGCCACAACTTTTATGTTCCGGACAAACTGTACCTCTAATCTTCTATCACCTATTCCGTTTACCCTCTGATCATTTTTTTTATTTCTCCTTTATGGCTTTTAACCATCTCTATTTCATCCATATAAGAGATGCACCAAATTCTCTTCACCTGCAATAAAAAAAAAAAACAATGTATTTTCTCTTGATTCATCTGGTTAATCAAGTTCATCTTTCTTTACATTTTCAACATCATCAACTTCTTCTCTTACTCAAACAATGACACCATCTACTTCTATACAAGATTGGACTTATTCCAAGACCGCCCATCTTGCGGGGGCATATTAGAGATGCGCCAAATTCTCCATTGTTATAATTGTATATTTTGTATATGTATTTCTATGTCAAAGTCATAGTCAAAGTCTTGGTCAAGGTCAAGGTCATAGTCAAAGTTGTTATTAGTATTTAATATTTTGTAGGTTATGTTTCTTCATTGTATATATATATCATATATGAATTATGAATAAAATGTTGTTGATCATTCTCTTATAATTATTATCTATACTAGGATCATGATCATGATTATTATGACTATGACAATATAATAAACTTTATTCCCAAGTAAAAAATCTGAAATTTATAGGGAAATCTTTACCTTTTCCCGGAATAAACACTATATCCTTGTTCAAGAAACTCGACCGCGGATTATAACCTCTCAAAACACTTTCATTAATCGCGGTTTCATTAGCAATCATGGACAAGTTCTCACCACTTCGTATCGGATACGTTATAAACAACCCATAATCCTTAGACACATGACTATTTCCACAAGAACAGTTAACTACAACATTAACTTGACTTCCTGACTCTAAGTTTAACTCATTATAGCTATTGAACCTCCTCAACATATTGACATTAGTTAGGCCCGAAAAGTAAGTTTCCGCAATTACTGTGTAGGTATCTTCTGAACTAACATTATAAACAAACTGATGATGCAGAAACTCTTGATCATTACAGCCACACGAAAACGGGACATTTATTTTCGAGCCAGCAGAAACTATGTCTGCATTTGTGATTTGTGGGTTGTAACTTAGAATTTGTGGGATTGTAGTGGAAAAGATTTGTGTTACAAATGTGATGTTTGATTTGTCCCACATAGTGTAAGAAGCCAAAGCATCACATGTGTCTTTGCAGCTTGATTCGACTCGATTAACGGTCACAAACAATACCAAAAACTTAAAGAAAGTTTTGGATTTTCTGGTGATTTTGTTTTTCATGATGAGTGATCAAGAAAGCCAAGAAGAAGTGTTTGAATGAAGTAAAAACATTCAATAATATAGAAATAGTTATTAAGGAAGTGACTTAGTCAAATGCAAATAGAATTTGTGTCCAGAAAGAATAGATTTGGAGTCAATATGTTGACGAATGAGTCGAGTCTTTGAAATTATTATTCTTGTTTGAATGGGTCTTTATTCCAAGTGTCTTACGTGCAAAAAGGTTTAAGATTTTATGTATCTTATGCAAAATTTGAGGTGACGTATAGACTAAATAATAAAATTTTATTCTATATTTTCATGCCAGTCATGAGCTGGTTTAACCTTTTTAAAAGCCCAGCTTAAGCCTAAAATTTCAACTCATTTAGATAAATGAGTCAACCCGAGTTGGTATGCTCATCTTTGAGCCACAGCCCGAGCTGAAGTTAGCTACGCTTGTTTACATCCCTAGGCCAATATTATTAGTCATATTTAGGTATCAATTTTGAATTGAGCCGCATATGAAATTTTGTATTGGTTTTTTTTTTTTTTTTTTTTTTTTTTTCGAATGGATAGCGCCATTCGACTATATAAATATATAGTATACTTGCTTTGCTAGCTCTTCTGGAAGAAGTCAAGTCCGGAGCCTGAGTTTTCAAAGCTAGAAGTTGTAAACAATCCAAAATGTTTGTAAGCAACTAAAGATTCGAGATTGGTTCATTAAAAACTTCAATCGAGTAATCTGCAATGCTTAAACGAGCTTAAACCCAAGCTTGAGCTTATAAACAAGCTTTTTGAATGAATGCGATTTTTAAGTTTTGATTATTGAGCTCGAGCTTGCTCGTAAGCCTAACCAAGCTTCTTATTTATATATTTTTTTAACATATCAAATATATATTTATATAATAATATTAATTATTAATTTATTCATTACTTCATGATAAAAATAAATAAGTAATTTAAATCTTGTTGTATATGAAAAGTTTTTTTTTTTTTTTGTGTGTATATAATGATAACGGTTATCACGTAAAAATGTATGATAAAAAATAATAAACAAGACGAACTCAAGCTTGAAAAAGTACTCATGTTCGAGCTCTCATTAGTTAAACCGGTCTAGCTCGAGCCACTTCGAGCCACTTCGGTCGGGTTGTTTTGAGTTTGGGTTGCGGATTTGTTTGACCACGAGGAGGGTCGGTTTTGTAATGATGAGTTTGAGGCTGAGGAACAAGGGTTCCGATTGTAGTTTTGGTTTGATTGATGAACAAAAAATGGAGCCATTAAGGCTGCAAATAAGAAAAATGAAAGGGTTGTGTGGGTTGCGAACAGAAGGCTGTCGAAAGCTGTGATGGATCGGTTGGCTCAAGGGAGCTTTAGGCTCTTGATACCATATAGAGTAATAGGTAATAGAGTGAATTGGATCGAATGTGCTTTTCTCATTATTCACAGAAGATTATATAGTGGCTACAACATTAATACAATGACTTGATTCTAGGAAGACTATTGACTAGACTATTGACTAAGAATATTGACTATGACTAAATAATTATAAAGGCATAAAGATAGCTCTTTGACTATGACTATTGACTGTTGACTGTTGACTATTGATTTATGTTAATAGTTTACACCTCCATTTCAGAGTATGATTCCATGTTATCTTGTGAACACTCGTCCTTCTCAGCCACACATACATTACTATCTCACGGCAAGTCAAATCATTATTGAGCATTTCGGTCTCCAGTACACTCTCACTCTCTCAGTCTTGTGATTAATCTTGCGTTTAATTTTGATTATGGTTTTTTGCCATTTCTTCCCCTAAGTGCCCAGATGGCTTCTATTTAGATTTGGATAAATTTGGTTCACACACACAAATTTAAATGTTGAGGTTCTAATGTGCCCCCAATTTGAATTTTTCATCATTTTGTATTTTGGCTTTAGGGAGGGGAGTCTTGGGGGTAAGGGTTATAGGGTAGCAACCCGAATCGAGTACACTGTCGTCATCCCGGCGGGTAGCTTGGACGGGAACAATTTACAAGTAGTGTTACTTGATGAAAGGAATAAAAAGAGTGATGCTTGATTGTTGAGCAGAGGAAAAGGGGTGGGACTCATGGTTGTTGGGTCGATGAAAGGAGTGTTCACAGTGATTTAGTGGTATTAGACTATGCGTAATGGGATGTCTGATCCCCATTTCACGCCCCCTCACCACCGCCCCATAGGTATTAAAACTTGTCCAAGTCGTTTGAGGCATGTTTTGTATCATAGACCGATTTTCGCACACACACATTAGATATATTTAATGATTAAAGGGGCGTTATAGGGGCATAAACAACTACATGCGCCATTTTTCCATGAAGAAATGAGTGTCTTAGGGAAGTTGTGGGTAAAAATGGTCTTAGGGAAGTTGTGCGTAAAAAATGGGTTTTAGGGTAGAAGATCTGAGTGTCCCTTCCTCTCTAAATATATTATTTCTTTACGTTATATTTTGAGAGTATTATAACTTGTCTGTTATGTAAATCCTGCAATTTACTTTTTAAATCATTTTTTTAGAACGGCTAACACCACACTTTCTTATCATACTTTTTTTTTTAACGGCAAATTTCTTATCCTTGTGAGACTTGAACCCATGACCTCCCTTTTAGGTGTTCCTAGAAACTTTTCTTCTATCATTGGGCCAACAACCCAATGACTCTTTTAGTTATATTAGTCCAAATATTCAGTTTTATTATTAGTTATACTTTCTTATCATACTTATAAATCTATTAATATTGTTGACCACGCACTCGAAAACCTATTCAATGAACACTTTTAGTTATATTAGTCCAAATATTCAGTTTTATTAGTTATACTATCAAGGTGTTCGCGCGATGCGCCAGGAACATAAATACTTTTAAGGGTGCGCATGGTTCGGTTTAGTTCAGTTATTAATCTCAAATGAAACTAAAGTCATCGGTTAATCGATCTTATTAACCAATCGCTTAATTGGTTCATTTTAATTTACAGGATTGTCAACTTTTAGTTCAGTTCAGTTAATTTTTGTTACTAATCAAAACCAAACTTTAATTAAAATCTGTGCTTAAAAGTACATGAAATAGGTGTATAAATGAAATGGAGGTATAAAAGCTAAAAATATATAAATAAATGAACTGGTCTGTTTCGGTTAAATAAGTGTACAAAAAAATCGATAACTGATTTTAAGTTAATTCATTTTTTTGGTTAATTCTTTTTTCAATTGATTTAGTTTGGTTTCGACTGTTTTCAGGCATTGTTTATCCTTAGATAGTGTTAGTAACGTAACACATTAAATTTTTTATACTTAAAAAAGAGAATAAAATGTTTGTTTTTATGATGTTTTTTTAAAGTATTAAGTTATGAAAAAATTATGATCGTTTAAAAATCGTTAAGTAATTTGCTTAAAGTAAGTAGAAAAAGTGTAACTATTATTTAAACAATCAAAAGCTTAGTAAATTTAAAGAAAATTAAAGTGTAATTAAGATAAGGTTATTAAAGTGTAAAATTACTTGAAAAACTAATTTACGCTCATTAAAGAAAAAATAAGTTCTTAACTTTTAGATATTTTAAAATACCCTTGTAAAATGTATTATATATAGTATAAATTAAGTACTATTATATAACTATACAAATATATAGTCAGTTTTACATACATGACCAAGGGTGAGCTTATTTTGGTTTGGATCGTTCAACCCGGGTGATCGGACCGGACTCGACCAGACCATGCCAATTAAAGGGATATCATTATCTATCTATATCTATACAATACATATGGGATGAGAAAGATGTAATTTTATATAATTTTAGTATTTTAAGTAATTACACATTTTAAAACATATGATACAATTTTTAAAAATATAGTTGATTTTTAGCCCACACTTTTTAAAAGGCCGTAGTTTTTTCATATTCTAATATTTAGAAAAATACGTAATAAATGTAGACATTTTATTCTTTTTCATTTAAATATGATAATACTATAGTTTTTTTAATTAATAAATAACACATTACATAATTAGCGGCATGTGTTTTCACCTCATCGCACGACTCCCCTCTAGTAATATATAAAGTGTAGCATTACAATACATTTAAATCCCATGGGATTGAACAGTGTTTTAAGTCAATATTGTAATTTTTGTTCTGGCTAAGGGTGTTTGGGTCATTTGACTATATGCCTGTCCACATGCTCATGTACTTTAATAGGCACCTGTTTTGCCTTTCATCTCCACTTTACACCAGCCTTTCATTATACATTTAAACAATGGAATTGAACCGTGTTTTAACTCAATATTGTAATTTTTGTTCTGGCTAAGGGTGTTTGGGTCATTTGACTATATGCCTATCCACATGCTCATGTACTTTGATATGCACCTGTTTTGCCTTTAATTTCCATTTTACACCAGCCTTTCAAAAAAAAAAAAAATCTCCACTTTACACCGTCAAAGTACCTTTATCTTACACCAACGAATGTAGAGAGAGAAGTAGGGCGGTGCGTAAACATTTACCACCGTAACTGTCACAATCGTCATCGTCAACGCAGAACCTTACCACCACCATCACAAGCAGAGAGAGAAACAGAAGATATAAGTGGAGAGAGAAGCCAGTGGCATGACAGACTAACCAGTAACCATCGTCACACGCTAGTCATCGTCACCATCGTCACTATGTTACCATAGATAAAACAGAGAGCGGGAAAACAAACATGGATGCCTTCAACCATCAAACCTAGCTGCACTCTAAAAAAGCACATGCAATTGCAGATCATTGGTGACTATCATCACCGTTATAGATCTGGTTTTCCAGAAAGAGTAGGAGATAGAGGTAGATAAGGGTGTGGTGGTGTGGTAGGTGGTCACGGTGGTGGTCGACGTGAGGTGGTGGTGGGTGTTAGCGGTGGTATTGATTGAAGTAGAGAGAGAGAGAGAGCATATGTTGTGGTGTTGTATGGTAGCGGTGATGTTACACGGTGTAAGTGGCGGTGGAAGGGGTTCTTTTTGGTGTGTTTGTGTGTGAAATATATTGTGTGGTAGGTGGTGGTGGAAGGGTTTTTTTTGGGTGTGTTTTGTGTGTGAAAAAAGGAATTATTGAAAGAATATGTAGTAGGTGCCGAAGGAAGCTAATAAAAATACAACTTTGGAGTAAAAAGTTAATAAAATAAAATTTTGTGGATGGGTAAAAGGCTTACGTGATTTTATTGTTTCTAAAATACAAAGTTAATAAATTTTTTTTAGTAAAAAGCCCTATATACTGAGATTCCATGATTTAGTATAAATTTATGGGTTTTTTTTAACCTAACCATATATATTTAAATTTAATGATTTACTGTATTGTTCTATAGGTTTACTTGGATACATCGATACGATACAAATTGATCATTTAGGCAACACCTTTTTTACTACAACTTTGACCTAGGTTTGTGTTTAACCTAAAAAATGCTTTATTTTCGACATTTACTTACACCTGAATAGAGTACCTTTGTTAGCAACAAGAAATTAATGACCGGAGATTCATTTGTATCTTACCTTTTTTCACTTCAATGAACAAAGTGTTGTTTTTTTCCCTTTAATATTGTTGTAAACTAATTTTTTTATAGTGAATGAAACTAACGTTGCATTCGCGCAACGCACGAAGGTTAAAGACCCTAGTTTGATATAAGTTCCATTTTACTTAGTCAGCTTAAAGTCGTCAAGAAGATATATACAACTTGAACTAAAAAAAAAAAAAAAATTAAAAGCCTAAAGCAATAATATAATAAAACCTTTTACTATTACTATAATAAGTTGGAAAGTTGGCTAACCTTTGGCCGGCACAAACACTGGACCCGACCCGACACTGAAATTGGATCCCGGGTTGAACTGCTCCAACATCATCATTGGGACGCCCAAATCTCTACTTAAGGACCACAAATCTTCTTCGGGTTGAAGAGGGTATGTCGCGAACAACCCATAATCCTTTGACACGTGTTTGTCGCCACATGTACAATTCACGGTAACATTTACAACCGCAAAATCTGGTATTTGAGTTGGGTCAAACCAGTTAACCACTTGGACCCAGTACTCATCAGTAAGATTCGCAAAAACTTCTCTTGCAATCTTATTATAAGTGTCATCAATTTGTGTGTGGTATTTGAATGTGTGACCTAAAAAATCACCATTCAAGCATAAACATGAAAATGGGACGTTAATTCGGGCCCCACTTTCGATGGTGTCACTTCTTGGGATTTGTGGATTGTACTTGAGGATCATAGGGATTGATTGGCCAAAAATCTGGCTTATGTAAGTCAGATTTGACCCTTTTGTGACATAATATGATGCAAAGGCCAGATCACAACCATTACTACACTTTGAATCAATTTTGACAACAAAGAAAAGAACACAAAGCCCCAATTGTAGTATATGTCTCTTTGAATTTGATATATTGTTGTTCATGAAGAGAGATAGAGATAAAGTGAAGTTAAATGGGAAAATAGATGGACAAGTTTGGTTGATTACATAAATCATAAATGTTTGTTTTGTTTGATAGCAAAAGGAATTGTAAAGGAATCATGAACAAGTACAATTAATATGTGTCAATATTCTTGTCTTTTATTATTTGTTTATGATTCATGATATTACCTGCAATTAGTAAGAAAGCAATATGCAAATATATTATTAGTTCTAAGACCATCGAATATATAGATGAAGGTTTATAATAAAAAGAAGGAAATCTGACGCAGTCACACACTATATACTGGATGGTAGATGAAGCTTAAATGCACAATTATACAAAGAAAATATACACGATTTTATGATGCAATTTTATTAAAAAAAATATTGGATTTAAATAATCCTAACTATCAGCTATTAGTTGACATCGGTCCCAACTAACGAAATATGTGTTAGTGGTCCCACGTTTTGTCATATTGGCCACTAGTGGACTATGACCAAAAATAAATATGTTCCATTCAGAAAATCAGTTAATATTTTGTTAGTCATAGTTCATTGTTGGCCAATATATTAAAAGTTGGGACTGTGAGCACATATTTTCTTAGATAGGACTTGTGGTGACCAATTACTAATAGTTGAAATTATTTAAATCCAGTACTCCTTAAAAAGACAAGGGGATACATGCACAAATCGGGTTTGTCCCGATTGCTAAGCATTATGTGTCTTATGTCCAAGGCTTGATACAAAACCACTATCGAGTCGGTGGTCTCACTGGAAGCAACCTCTCTATTCTCACGGGGTAGAGGTAAGGCTGTCTACATCTTACCCTCCTCAGACCCTACCTTAGCTTTTGCTATTGGTGAGATTAACTGAGTATGATGATGATGACTCCTTAAAAAAAATATAATAAATATAAAAGTTATTTAGCTTTACACAATTTCTGAAACTATATAAAAGTGAACAATAGTCTAATTTTATGTAATTATGAGAGGTCCATCCAAAAATGACTTTGAGAAGGCGAGGAAGAAAGTTTTTTTTCTCAAGATTGACTTTGATAAGGCTTGTGACAATGTCAATTGAGGCTTTCTTTAATCAATCATTGCTCAAATGGGGGTTTTCATCCTAAATGGTGCCAGTGGGTGAAGGGTATCTTGGAGTCGGCGAGGTCTTCAGTCCTTGTCAACGGGTCACTTATGTTTGATTTCTAGTGTCAAAAGGCGATTAGACAAGAGGACCTGTTATCCACGTTCCTTTTCATTATCATCATGGAAGCTCTCGCGTGTATGTTTGGTAAGGCTACGAATATGGGGGAATTTAAAAGTATTTCTTTTCCGAATGGTGGGCCGTATATTTCACATTTATTATACGTCGATGACGCTCTTATTGTTGAGAATGGTCGGAAGATAATATTGTCAAAACATCTAGGTTGCTTAGAGTCTTCTTCTTATGTTCGGGGATAAAGATTAATATCCATAAGACTCACTTGTTCGGTATTGGTGTTGAAGGGGAGGAAGTTATAAATATGGCATCTATTTTGGGTTGTAGTGTCACAGCTCGCCAAGGCGGAAACACGAGATGCAACCCAAAAGGTTTTCAAGCACAAGATTCGAGCAAACATTCATAATAACATAATATTAATATACCAAATTTGTCAAGGATAACAACCATCACAAGAGTATTGTTTTAGAAACCACATGTTCTTAAGTTTGAAAACACAACAGGATGATATTCATGAATGAATGCCCAAAAATCCCCCAAGTTCCATGCATAGATTTAGTTACCCGAAAAACATGCATAAAAACTTTGTCAACATAAAGTCGGTGAGTTCACATATTTAAAATAGTTAAAACGTAAAATTAATGAAATCCGTTAATGACCCATCAATGTCTAGCTAAGACAATGATGATAATGAACGATCATGAGTCCATAACTAAACCTTGACGTGTTGTGCCTCGCACATTGTGCAATAAAGACAATGTATCATCATATGTGAAATACAAACACTCTTTTCTCGTATGTATCTGGGTTAGAAAGACTACCCAAGAGTGGGGGTGTCAACCCAATAGATCTATTCAAGTGTTTCGTGGCTAAATCAATAGCTAATGGTTACGGGTAAACCAATTGCACGAGGGCTTTATGAGTACTCTAAACATATTGTCGCATGTATACCGGTCTGTTAGGAATTCATTCTAAAACTAGTAAACAATGCATGTCTTTCCCCAAAATATAAAATGAGAAAATTGCTCGAATGGTCCCTGTGGTTTGCACTTTTTTCACCTATAGTCCTCAAGTTTTCAAAATTACAGACATAGTCCCGAAACAGTGCGAAACAGTGATTTTTTTTAACTCGGATAGTCCTTGGAGATAACTGAGGTTAAATAATCCAGTTAAGTGGGTGTGAAATTACAAAACTACCCTTACTTTAATAAAAAAATAGTATAACACTAGTGGGTCCCACACTTCATCTTCCTCACTTCATCTTCTTCACCTCATCACCTCCACAAACCACCACCACCCATCTCCACCCTCCACCACCACCGACCCCCATCTCCACCCATCCCACCCGATTCCAACACCCAAACCCTACCTATAAAAGCATCGCTACACACACTTCTACTGCTGCTTCTTAGAGAGAGCTCGAGAGATGAGGAGGAGCCGGAGGTGCTCCTGCCACTGCCTCCGGCGGAGCTCCGGCAGCCGAACACCACAACCAACCCCCTCACTTTCACCCTTTCACCAATTATTATTATTATTATTAAGTGAGAGAGAGAGAGAGAGAGAGAGGAACGACGAAGAGAGAGAGAGAGAGATGAAGAAGGAAAGTAGAGAGAAGGAGCTTGGGAGGAGGAAGAGGAGGACGACGACGGTTCACGGTGGTAGCTGTACCAACCGGGTCAGATCTGGTCAAGGAGGTAAAACCCAATCTTTTCTCCTCTTCGATTAACAATCTGTGGGTTGTGGTAGTTGTGATGATGATGATGGTCGATGATGTTCTGTTGGGGGTTTGGTCTGGGTTCGGTGGGAAGATGATGTGTACGGCTTTGGTGGTTTACGGTTGTTGGGTGAAGGTGGAGCTTAGTGGTTTTTGGTCTGATTGGCGGTGGTTGGCTTTGGTTCGGGTGGTTGTTGGTGGTGTTTGGCCGATGATGATGGTGGCTGTGGTGGTTGTGGTTCGGTTCGGGTCGGGCAGACTAGACCTGGTCTGGTTCTGGACTTCTGGTCTGGTCCGGCCATGGTGATAGGGTGGTGAAGTTGGTGGTGGTGGTGGTGGTGGTGTATGGATTAAGGGTTTTTTTTATATAGTAAGGGTAGTTTTGTAATTTCACACCCACTTAACTGGATTATTTAACCTCAGTTATCCTCCAGGGACTATCCGAGTTAAAAAATTCATTGTTTCGCACTGTTTCGGGACTATGTCTGTAATTTTGAAAACTTGAGGACTATAGGTGAAAAAAGTGCAAACCACAGGGACCATTCGAGCAATTTTCTCATATAAAATAGTAAAAAGGGGCCGTGAAATTCACCTCAAGTTCGTGCGAAGTGCTAGCAAGAATATAATCCGGTGTGCTAGAAAAGTAGATCTACACGTCCTATAGAGAATGGACATCTTAGATCTATGTTCTATATTTTCCCCATCACATTGTTCACCTATCTCATGGTATATTTTATGTTGCCATCATTGGTGACGTTTATACTTTCCAAAATATTATCTAAAAATCAAGGTTTATTATGTGAAAAAGTACCTTCCGAAACCAAGACTCACATAAGCATTTCATAAAGCACGTCGCGTTATAAAGACTACACATAAGTTTAATAATAATGGTACATGATTCACCCTAAAAGAGAATGGACATCTTAGATCTATGTTCTATATTTTCCCCATCACATTGTTCACCTATCTCATGGTATATTTTATGTTGCCATCATTGGTGACGTTTATACTTTCCAAAATATTATCTAAAAATCAAGGTTTATTATGTGAAAAAGTACCTTCCGAAACCAAGACTCACATAAGCATTTCATAAAGCACGTCGCGTTATAAAGACTACACATAAGTTTAATAATAATGGTACATGATTCACCCTAAAAGAGTAAAACAATAAAAAAAAGGGGGTTAGATATACTCACAATTTTGCTAAGTGGTAAATCCAACCAAGTTTGTCATGAAAGGCTTAGGAATTCCAAAGAACTCAACCTATATGTATAAGAATACTAATGAAGAAAGTGGCTTAAAAGTCTAAGGCATCTAGAATCTAAGGCATTAGGCTTTTGCTAATCTTATGTAGGGAAGATGAAGTTTTATGATAAAAATAATTTTGAATAAAATATATCATGATTTAAGATCAAATATGTGACTAAGAAAATGTAAACACTTATGTTTACCACACTTAGGAATATTTCTGTTTTATATAAAAAAAATATTCATAAAACAGATTTTATAATTTAAATTTAATTAAATGATTTATTATGACTAATTAAATATAAATAAGCTAGAAATACAAGATATGGTCCAAAAATAATAATTTTATGAAAAATGATTATTTTATGATGTAAAATAGTGAAAATAATTTTTCCATAAATTTTCTCAAAATATTTGCATTTGAAACAGATTTAATGAATTTAAATAGTATTTTAATGATTAAAAATGGTAAAAAAAATGCCAAAAATAACTGTTTTATGAGAAAATAAATTTTATTTCAGTTTATCATACTTAGTAATAATTTCCTACAAATTTTAAGATTAAAATCAATAAAAACGAATTTTTAATCAATTAATTATGTTTAAAAAAATTTAAATGAATAAAAATAAGAAAATACTTTATTTTCAAAAAAATAAAAATGTGATAATTTTCTTTATGTGTTAAGATGTTACACCTGAATTTTCATGATTTTGGAGCAAAAATAAATGTTCTATGAATATTATAAGATTTATGTATATATAAATATAAATATATATATATATATATATATAATTAAAACAAAAAAATGAAAAAAAAATGTTCCAGACTCGCGGGTTAAAGGACTCGAACCCGAGTCTCTATTGGATAGTACAGACACTCAAATCACTACATTACAAAATCTTTTGATGAATTAATCCAAAACAAAACTTATTTATATAATAAAAATTTATTCATCATTCTTTCTCAATCTATCACATAAACCCTAACCCTAGACCCAAAATCAATAATCCATCAATTCGAGGAAGATAATACTCGAAACTATAGGGCTTTTGTTCGGGGATGATTGATGAGTCCCAAAATTTGCAGGTTTTATATACATATTTTCACCTAATTATCACCCAAATTCATGCTTTTATCTTGGTATTGTCACGGTTTGTTTCCTTTTGATGATAATTGTAGGTATTAAAGGTGGAAAGTGAAAATAAGTGAAAACCGACATAAAAGATAAGGATTTGAAGGCTTTCAGAGAAGATCCAGATGAAACACGGCCGCGCTCAAAACCTTGCACGGTCGTGCACTTATCCCTGGTCGACCAGTCAGCATTTCCAAGTCAGCAGGAGGCAAAACTGAGCTTTACTGATGTACACAGGCGAGCCCCACATAGTGGCATGGTCGTGCTTTAATGCAGCGTGTTCTCCAAGGCTTAAACCGACCAAGACTGACAAGACGGTTACTCACAACAGATAACACGGGCGTGCCAGTAAAGCTAGCGCGGGCGTGCATGCCCTTGTACATACAATTCTGCACATAAGGACTAATTAACTAATCTTTTGGTATGGATTATAGAGTTTTTATTTGTTAAGTGGTGTTGTGTTCTTGTTAAATTCTTTTCACTTAAAACCTTGTTTGATGAATTAATTAACTAATTAACTAATCTTTGGTCTTGTAGGTATCTTGATAGGAAGTGGGAGGACTTAAGAGTGTACCCATGGCATGTAATACGGCTAAAGCGCTCAATAATACGGCCAAAGCGCTCAATAATATCAGAATCTGATAAATCGGCCCAAATCGCCTTACCAATAGGATGCCCCAATGCGTTACAAAATTTTGATTTAGCCAATGATCCAACCAGAGGCATAATTGGAACAATACTATCAAACTTCTTCATAGCATTATCGATTAAAAATGTATTTTCTAGCATTTGACCGCGTACCATTGAAGGCTTTAGCCGCACACTTGAACGATAACCTAGAAACTCAAGGGAATGATTGGACAATTGGTTTATATAAATCCTTCCTGGGTAAGACCACAGGTAAAAATAATATTTCCAGAAATTGACAAAGTAATATTTCCATTTATTCATCAAAAGAAACGTTCCTTTTGAAGCAAGAATTGATTTTCCTTGATACCTAACATAATGCATGAAAGAATCTTTGAATAACCATAAATTCGCTTGAAAAGCCCTGGTAAAGACTTCTGCAAGATGCTCTATTTTTCCATAGAAATATATTCGTTCAATAAGGGCTCCAGAAGATGTTGATCGTAAGTGAGAAGATTGGTTACGGAGAAATAGGAAGCCAGATTCATATTCACATACATAAGAAGTATATAGGAAGAAGAATAGTCTGTGATTTATTTTTGAAAAAGAAGAACTGGCTTTCTTTGAATTTGAAGTAATAAGACTATCCCAATTATGACACTCATGGAGAAAGAATCTTAATAAATGCAAAGAGGAAGCATCTTTTATCCAATAGCGAAGAGCCTGAACCAAGATTTCCAGATGAGCTGGGTAGGGTATTAGTATATCTAATACATAATTTAAATGTGAAAAGTTGTCCTCTAAAAAAGAAAATATTGAATGAATTGATCGTAAATTATCGGATTTCACTACCCCTTTCCTTTCTAGGGAAGATATTAATCGCAGAGACAATGGAATTTCCATAATGGTTGAAGAAACCTCTGACATGACTTGCAAATAAAAATTCTTGTTGTGCCCCAAAAATGGAGTCTGTTTAGAATCATTAACAGAAAGAATCAAATGATTTTGTTGATACATTCGAATGATTAAACGTTTCACAATTAGTAAACTGGATTTATTGTCATAACCTGCATTTTCCAACAAAATCGATCCATTTAAACCATGATCATGAGCAAGTACATAAATATACTCCTGAAAGATAAGCGGATATAAGAAGTAGTGAGATCTATCTAGTCCTAAATAGCTTTGGAATTTCTCCATTTGAAATTCTATTTAAATGAAAGGTAGAGGATTTGGGGGGTTATAAATGATACATAGTGTGATACAGTCAAAACAAGGTATTATAGTACAAACCGAATAGATACCTCGGATACAGATAAACTTATAAACAAATTCTCTATCCTCTCTTTTTCCATTTAAAATGAAAATTAAGTATTTATGTTCGTTTTCATTATAGGATAACAAGATGATTAGAAATCCTTTACTTTTTTCAACCCAATCGCTCTTTTGATTTTGGAAATTTTTTAATCAATATACTGTTTCTGATACACATACTTCTCCATTATGGAATGGAGAGTGGTAATATTTAGGATTCATTCAAAAATAAAGAATACATTCCTGGGAGAAAGCCTTCCCGTGTTGGGCACTAATATTTTTTTAACGTCTAATTAGATCGGGTAATCATTCAAATTAAGAACGGAAGCTCGTTGCTTTTTCTTTCCCTATAATAAAAATGAAATGAATTGAAGCCATGGGCCCTATCCATTTATTAATTCGACCCAACTTGAAATTGACTTCGATTTGCTCCCTTTGAATAATTTCAATTTTAAATGAAGGCTTTGTATCGAGCCGGAAAGAATAAAATATTCTCAGAACTCTTAATTGATACGACATGCTATTTTTTCCATTCATTCCCTTTCAGGATCAGTCGTGGTCTTCCAAACTTTACCGATGGTATGGACAAATCCCTCGCTTCATCTAAATGTGTAAAAGATCCTAGCCGCACTTAAAAGCCGAGTACTCTACCGTTGAGTTAGCAACCCAAATAGAAAAAGTGTATGTAGATACAATCAGAATAAAACAAAACGATTAAATCAAAGCATTAATCTACGAAATAAAAAAATAT